>CM076569.1:772375769-773722588 GCA_034641835.2 Pinus albicaulis
AAAGGGTCAGAGTCTGAAATTCATATGGTGCGAAGCTGAAATCCTGAGGAAATTCGTCAAAAAATTTCAGAACTTGGTTCGCAATATTTTTGGAGATATGATCTGTGGAAGGTAGTGCTTTGTCAGGCTCCTGAATTTCATCTCAAAGAGGTGATCGTGGGAAAAGTTCAATAACTCTCTCTCTGAAGATTGGATTGGAGTGCCGTTAAAAGTGGTCACAAGTACACAGCCTGTAGTTTCTTCGCTATCAATTTCAGAGACAAAGGACAAAACAGTGACACGTGGCAAGTCGTACAAGTTCACTCTACTGAACCAGTCCAGAATTAGGTCATTGTGGGAGATTGGATACAACTTTGTCTTGAAGAATCCAAATCAGGTCAGACCCGTGGCATCTGAAAGTAGCTTCAGAGGGCTACTACAGGGATGAATTTTAGATATCGAATGTTTTCAATTACAGAGATAATTCAATTTCAATATCGAGCTCCTCAAAGCAAGTAAAAGGTGTGTATTTTTTTTCCGAATTGCATAAGTCTTATTTGAAGAATCAAGTTGAATTGATTCCAAGGGCATCTTGTAGAATAGATATCAATATTGGATTCTAAAATGGCCCCTAAAAAGAATTCAACACCCATTAAGCCTTCAGAAGGCTCTACTATGACTCATGAAGATGAAGAATGGCGACATGACATATCAAAATTACAAGAGAGCAAGTAATAAATTTAGCTCTACGCTCTATAAAGAATAACAAGAAGCTAAATGGAAGTTTTGAAGAAAGGCATGGAAGTGAAGATGGTAGTTTGAAAGAAAGAGCACTGGTAAGATATGGACGGTTTGAAAGAAAGGCGGAGAAAACTAGATGAATGGTTTGGAAGCTAAGATGGATGGCATGGAGGTAAATGGAAGCTAAGATGAATGTGAAGACCGATCTAAGCATACATGGAAGGCTTGATGACAAGCTTAAAACAGAAATGGATTCTAATGGCGGAAATATAGGAGAAGAACCTCATGATGAGAACAAAATAAATGTTAATCGTGATTTCATAAACTCGAATGTTGGTGGGAAGAACCACCATATTCCAAAAATGGATATGAGGAAGTTTGATGGAAAGGATCCTGTAACATGGATACTACAGATGGAGCAATATTTCGATCTCCATAATGTGCAAAACACACAAAAGGTACGCATTGCAACTTTGCATTTAGAACAAAATACATTTGTATGGTATCGATGGCTTTGCTCCCGTAAAAAAATTGTCACTTGGTCAATTTTTACGGAGGAAATGATAGCACATTATGAGGACACAAAGAGAAACACTTTCTTTAGCCAATTGATAAATCTCAAACAAAAGTTTTCAGTGGGGGAGCACATTGAGGACTTCCAAAAATTGAATATAAGGGTAACTGATATTCCAGAGGAACACAAGATTGATCTCTTCATAGGTACTTTAAAGGATAACATCCAACATGAAGTTTGCGTTTTGGAACCTGATTCATTGGAGAAGGCATTCAGGTTGGCAAGAAAAATTGAATGTAAATTATGGCGACAAGGAAGCCTACCACTCACTTCTATAAAGAAGGAAGTGTTGCTACTTCACAGATTTCCCTTTAGTTGACACAGTATAATTGGAAAAAAACCAAAGAACTTTCTGAATTTGTATGTGATAGCAAATACACTAAAGGTCATAAGTGTGCTGAGAAGAAATTATTTTACATAGATTGTGAAGAGGAAGAAGAAAATGAACAAGAAGAGGATATACACCAGGAACCAGCCATAGAAGGGGAAGAAATGAATCCAACCATATCGTGTAATGCACTGGTAGGAATTACCACTCAAACTCTCAAGATAGAAGGACATATCAAGAAGAAAAAGGTAATAGTGTTGATTGATTCAGGTAGCACCCATAATTTTATTCATTGTAAGGTAGCCAAGGAATTAAATTGTTTCCTATACCCAACACGAGAATGTCAAGTGATGGTTGCAAATGGAGGAACTATAAATTGCTCTGGAAAATGCCATAATATCAAGCTAACCATGGGGGAATATGTATTGACTAGTCCGATGCTTTCCATTCCTATGGGAGGTGCTGATGTTGTACTAGGAGTACAATGGTTACAATCTTTGGGGACGGTAGCTTTTAATTTTCAAGAACTTTTCTTGAAATTTTTTTCAGAAGGAAAGGAAGTCGAATTACGGGGTATTGAAGGGAAGCCGGGAAGGATAATAAGCTCTACTGTCATGACAAAGCTTCTAAAGAAAGAAAAACGAGGCGTAATTGCACAATTATGCTCACTAGAAGTTCCGACATCAAAATCATCTATTTCTGCAGATCTCCAACAAGTCTTGGACAATCATTCCAAGGTGTTTGAAACTCCCAAAGGACTCCCACCTATTCGTGATCATGATCATGCTATTCATTTGATTCGAGGAAGTGTCCCTCCAAACATCAGGCCTTATAGATATCCTTACGTCCAAAAGAGCAAAATTGAACGTATGATTGCAGAAATGTTAGAGGCGGGTATAATTCAACCTAGTCAAAGTTCTTTCTCTGCTCCTGTAGTATTGGTACACGAAGGATGGTCATAAGCGAATGGGATTATAATGCTCAATATAAGCTCACCATGTCACTCAAATTTCCAGCTATCATTAGTGGTCTGGATGAATTACATGGAGCAATTTATTTTACCAAGTTGGATCTTCGTTCAGGATATCATCAAATTAGAATGAAGACTGAAGATATTCCAAAAACGACATTTCGAACTCATGAGGGTCATTATGAATTTTTGGTCATGCCTTTTGGCCTTACCAATGCACCTTCTACATTTCAAGGGTTGATGAATTCCATTTTCAAACCCTTCCTTAGAAAATTTGTGCTAGTATTTTTTGATGATATACTAATCTACAACAAGTGTTGGAAGGATCATGTTCAACATGTTGACAGGGTGCTCAAACTATTGCAGGAGAAACAATTATATGCAAAAACATCCAAATGTTTCTTTGGAGTACAAGAGGTGGAATATCTGGGTCATATTGTATCTCACGAGGGTGTTAAAGTAGACCTAACAAAATTAAAGCCATTAAGGAATGGAAAGTCCCCACAACCATAAAGAAGTTGCGAGGATTTCTCGGGTTAACAGGGTGTCACTTCATGGGATTTGTTAAAAATACAGCACTGGGAGAAATAACTTGTTCCACCTCCTAACAACATTTATTGAAGAAGAATTATTTTCACTGGACTCCCATAAGCAAACTAAGGCCTTTGACATCTTAAAGAAGGCAATGTGCCTAACTTAGGTCTTAGCTACGCCAGACTTCACAAAAACCTTTATTGTGGAATGTGATGCCTCCGGAAATGGAATTGGTGCTGTTTTAATGCAGGAAGGAAGACCCATTGCTTTTGAAAGTCGTCCAATCAAAGGAAAGTATTTACAGAAACCTATTTATGAGAAGGAAATGTTAGCAATACTACATACACTAAAGAAATGGCGAACTTACCTAATGGGAAGACACTTCAAGGTAAAAACTGATCATGATAGTCTTAAACACTTTTTGAAACAAAGACTATCGTCAGAAGAACAGCAAAAATGGGTCACAAAGATGTTGGGTTATGACTTTGAAATAATCTACAAAAAAGGAAAGCTGAATGTTGTTACAGATGCACTCTCAAGAAAGAATGAAGAGGTGGAAGCATTGCTTTGTGCCATTTCTATTATCCAACCAGATTGGATAACTGAAGCAAGAGATGAATGGAAGAAGGACAAAGATGTATGGATACTCATTCAAAAGTTGCAGCAAGATCCTAGTACATCTGATACATTTAGTTGGAAAAATGATTCCTTATGGTACAAGGATCGCTTATATCTTTGTAAGAATTCCCAACTAAAACAAAAGATTCTTCTGGAATTGCACACTTCTCCTTTAGGAGGACTCTCGGGATTTTTAAAAACTTACCACAGGGTGAAGAAAGAATTTTTTGGGGATGGCCTTAAATCGATATTCAAAAGTTTGTGGCGGAATCTTTGGTTTGCTAGCAAAATAAAGTGGAGACAATTAAGACCCCAGGACTACAACCTTTATCCACATTTACGATCAACATTATTGAAGAGATTTCAATGGTTTTATCTGAGTTTATAGTAGAAGGAAAAGTGTCATCATTGATAGTTGATGTTACAAATATGCACACACTTTTGTATTATCTCATTAAACAGTACGGTTCTACATTTATAGACGAAAATTCAATAAGCTACATGGAAGCCCGAGTTTGTGTGGCAGCAGAGATCCCATTTTTATTGGAAATTTTTGGATGGAGTTATTTTCTTGTTTGGGTACTCAATTAGCTCATAGCTCATCTTATCATCCTCAATACGATGGTCAAACTGAGATAGTAAATAAATGTTTGGAAGGATATCTTCGTTGTTTTGTATCTGATAAACAAACACAATGGGTCAAGTGGTTACCTCTCTTTGAATGGTGGTATAACACTTCCTTCCATACTGCAGCAAAAATGACCCCATTTATGGCACTTTATGGATATCATCCACCATCCATCACATCATCTTTAAGGGAAGATTCGAAGGTTCAAGCAGTGGAAGATCACATCGAGCATCAGCAAGAAGTTCTCCAACTCTTAAAGGATAACCTGAATTTGGCACAAAATCGAATGAAACAACGGGCATATCAACATCGCAACGAGAGAAGTTTTGATGTAGGAGATTGGGTATTTTTACGGCTACAACCATACAAACAAATGTCCCTCAAGCAAGCTAAGAAGGATAATAAATTATCGCCAAAGTACTATGGTCCTTACAAGGTGTTGCAAAAAATTGGTACTATGGCATACAAATTGGAGCTTCCTGCTTCTTCGCGAGTACATCCAGTTTTCCATGTTTCATGCTTAAAGAAGGTTATAGGTGAAAATCTTCCAGTTCAAACAGTATTGCCAGAACTTGATGGGGAAGGGAAGATCATATTGGAACCTGAAGCAGTCATAGAAAAAGAACTCGACAACTACGGAATCGATCAATTTCAGAGTATCTCATCAAGTGGAAGAACTTACCCACTGAAGATTCTACATGGGAGGATGAGAATTTTATACAGAAGCACCCGGAGCTACTCAAGTGTTGAGGACAACACTTTTTTGAAGGAGAGGGGCATGTTAGGTCCCTATATCACTAGTATAGCCCCTTATTATTGTTAGTTTAAACCCCTTATTATTGTTAGTTTAAACCCCTTATTGTTATTATTGTACCCTTGTAACCCCCATTTTGTTATTATTGTGCCCTTAAATTATTATTGTTAGGTCGGCTAGGATTACATTATGGCCCCATGGACTCCTATATATAGAAAGGAGTTTTTGTGAATTGTATCATCCAAGAATTGTGCATTTATGTAATGTATTGGAGGTTGCCCCCTCGAAGTGGCTTATTTCTAAGGCGTTTATATCTCTTTTCTTCTACTTTTGAAGCTGGTTACACAACACAGTCACAATCAAGTTGAGAGGAACGCTGACAGTTGAGAAATAGAAGCAGTCGAAATAGGGAAAAGGCAGAGAACTGGAGGGAGAAGTGATAGTCAAAGTGAGCTCAGGGTTTAAGATGGTCAAGGAGAAAGTCGAGAAGGAGAGAGTCGAGGAAATATGAAAAGTTGTTGTCACAGAGTCATTCGAGCCCACTTTTCTCTTTATGATCTCATTTTTGTATTGATCTAGCATGTTAGTTCTTTTTTATGTTTATGAGGCATTTGAGCTAGATGAAATCTTGTAATGGTGTAATGTTGCGGGATTTAATAGAAGAAGAGATTACAGGGATCTATTTGTGCCTTTGTGTATGATCTTATGCGGGTTTTTCTAAAATTTTAATATGTTGCACCTGTATGATATCTTGTTTCTCTAAATATGCTTGATCTGTTATGGTTGAGTCTCTATGTTATGAAACCAACTCACAATATAGAAGAAAAGATAGATCAACGCCTGAGAAATCAGCCTCTTCGAGGGGGAAACCTCCTTTACATTACATAAATGAACAATTCTTGGATGATACAAATGAAAAAACCTCCTTTCTATATATAGGAGTCCATGGGTCATAATATAATCCTAGTCGACCTAAGAATAATAATGTAAGGGCACAACAATAACAACAGTGGGCTTTTATGGGGCACAATTATAACAATATGGGGATTACAAGGGTACACCAGTAACAATAAGGGGGCTACACTAACAACAAGAAGGGACTACACTAGTAATATAGAGACCTAACACTCTAACTGTGGAAGTTCTGAGCTTATGGGATATTGATAACCTCCATGTGGTTCATTCATACTCCTGATTCCATCCCCTTAACTAACTAAGGTCACGACACGCCTTAGGTGATATGCCTTATTAATCCTGAATAAGGTGAAAATGTCGGCGTTGTGCTAGGCTATGAAAAATATTTTGTTAGCCCCTGTTCCCGAACCTGGGGTCTCAACATATCCATTATTTTGTGTCAACAGGAAAGTTTCTCCTGAATCAATCAAACAAGAACCTGTGAGGTCCCTATAATATTATTGTAGCTCCCTTATTGTTATTGTTAGTGTATCCCCCTTATTTTTATTGTTGTGCCCATGTAGCCCCTATAGAAGCCCACTATTATTATTGTTGTGCCCTTACATTATTATTGTTATGTAAGCTCTGATTATATTGTGACCCCTTAGACTCCTATATATACAAAGGAGGAATTGTCATTATTATTATCCAATAATTGTTCATTTATGTAATGTAAATGAGGTTTCCCCCTCAAAGAGGCTATTTCTCAAGTCACTGATTTATCTTTTATTTTATTTTATGAGCTGGTTGTATAAAATTTGGTATCAGAGCTTTGGATTATAGGGATTTTCTTTGTCAAATAGGCCATATTGGAATTTTCGCTATAATGTTTGTTCTACAAATCTTCAGGGGTTGAAATTGAAACCACGTGGAGCAAAATTATTGGTGAATCTTGTGTACAAAATTCAAATCTTGGTTCACTATATTTTCAGAGATATGATCTGAGGAAGTTAGGTTTTTTTCACGATCCATAATTCAGTCTCAAACATTTGACCTAAGGAAAATCATCATAACTGTCTCTCCGAGAATCGTATTTGAATTTCATAAGAAGTAACTGAAAGTAGAAAGATTGTGTTTGTTTGGATATTTTTTTTAGGGCTGAAGGTCGAAAAATGACACGTGGCACTGCATACAATTTCGCTCTACTAAACTGGTCTAGAATCAAGACATTCTGGGAGACTTTGCATAAATCTATATTGAAGAATCCAATATTGGTCTAACTTGTGAAATTGGAAATAATATTTAGAGGGCTACCACAAGAATCTAATTTCAGAACTTGGAGATCTGAAATTACAAAGTAACAACCGTTTCAAGATAGAGATCCTAAAAGCAAGAAAAAAATGCGTATTGTGTTTAAAAATTGAATAAATTTTGTTTAAAATAAGTTTGAAGTGATTCCCAGGGGCATATTGAAGCATAGATATCAGTATTTGGTTCTAAAATTCCTTCAAAAAAAATAAATCCACACCCATTAAGCCCTCAGAAACCTCGGATACCAAATGTTACACAACCAGATCATAAAATAAAAGAAAAGATAGATCAACGACTTGAGAAATAACCTCTTCAAGGGGGAAACCTATTTTAAATTACATAAATGACTAATTATTGGATGACACAAATTATAATGCCTCCTTTGTATATATAGGGGTCTAAGGGGTCACAATATAATCATAGCGTACTATGACACATGAAGAGGAAGAATTGCAACATGATATATCAAAATTATGGGGCCAAGTGCAACAAATTTTTCTCTCACAAAGAGAAACCAAAGATGAACCAAAAGGGGACATGAATTGTTTAAAAGAAGAAATAAAAGGTGACATGGATGGTTTAAAAGGAAACATTAATGGTTTTAAATTAGACATGGAAGGTTTGGAAACAATTGCTAGAAGAAAGACTTCCAAGTGGTGACAAGGTAATCCATGAAAATCATGATGAGGGTAAAAGGAATATGAATTATGTTTTTCGAGACTCCAATGTTGGGTTTAAGAACCACCACATTCCAAAGATCTATATGAGGAAGTTTGATGACAAGGATCTAGTAAGATGGGTACTACAAATAGAGCAATATTTTGATCTCGATGATGTGCAACACACAAAAAAGGTACACATTGCAACTATATATTTAGAGCCCAATCCATTTGTATGGTATCGATTTCTTTCCTCTCATAAACCACTTGTCACTTGGTGAATTTTTATGGAGGAAATGATACCACATTATGAGGATACAAAGAGCAACACCTTCTTTATCCATTTGATAAATCTCAAACAAAAGGGTTGAATCACGAAGCACATTGAGGACTTCCAAAAATTGAATATCAGGGTAACTAATATTCCATAGGAGCATAGGATTGATGTATTAATAGATACTTTAAAGGATAACATCCAACATGAGTTTCACCTTTGGGAACCTGATTCATTGGAGAAGGCATTTAGGGTGGCAAGAAAATTTGAAAGCAAAATTATGGCAACAGGGAAGTCTACCACTCACAACTATAAATATGGAAGTGCTGCTTCTCCTAGCCTTACAAAACCTACAAGGTTGACACCACAAAAATTGGAAGAAAAATAGAAAATGGGCTTGGTTATAGTTGTGATAGAAGATACACTAAAGGCCTCAGTGTGCCGAGACGAAATTATTTTACATAGATTGTGAAGAGGAGGAAGAGAAGGAACAAGAAACATCAAAAGAGGAGGATATACACCAGGAACCAACCCCATAGAAAGAAAAAATGAATCCGACCATATATTTTAATGCATTGGAAGGAATTACCACTCCTCAAACTCTCAAGATATAAGGATATATCAAGAATAAAAATGTAATACTAGTGTTTATTGATTCACGTAGTTCCCACAATTTTATTCATTGTAAGATAGTCAAGGAATTGAATTGCTTCCTATATCCAACACCAGAGTGTCAAGTGATGGTTGCAAATGTAGGAACTATAAATTTCTCTCAAAAGTGCCATAATATCAAGCTAACCATGGGGGAATATGTATTGAATAGTCCAATGATTTCCATTCCAATGAGTGGTGCTGATGTTGTACTAGGAGTCCAATGGTTACAATATTTGGGGACACAAGATTTTAATTTTCAAGATTTTTTTTTTGGGGAAGGAAAGGAAGTTGAATTAAGGGGTATCACGGTGAAACCACAAAATATAATTAGCTTTAATGGCATGACAAAGATTCTGGAGAAAGAACAATGAGGTGTAATTACACAATTATCCCCACTAGATGTTCAAACATCGAAATCATCTATTTCTACAGATCTTTAAAAAGTCTTGGAAAATCATTCCAAGGTGTTTGAGACTCCCAAAGGCCTCCCACCTATTCATGATCATGATAATTCTATTCATTTGATTCCAGGAAGTGTTCCTCCAAACAACAAGCCTTACAGATATCCTTATTTCAAAAGAGTGACATTGAACGTATGGTTGCATAAATGCTAGAGGCTAGTATAATTAAACCTTGTCAAAGTTCTTTCTCTGCTCCAGTATTATTGGTGCATAAGAAGGATGGATCACGGACTGTGTATGGATTATAGGGGGCTCAAAAAGATAACTATTAAAGATAAATTTCCCATTCATGTCATTGATGAATTGTTGGATGAATTACATGGATAAATTTACTTCACCAAGGTGGATCCTCATTCAGGATATCATCAAATTAAAATGAAGGATGAAGAAATTCTGAAAAAAAACATTCTAAACTCATGAGGGTCATTATGAATTTTTGGTCATGCCTTTCAACCTTACTAATGCACCTTCCAAATTTCAAGGTTTGGTGAATTCCATTTTTCAAACCCTTCCTTAGAAAATTTGTGTTAGTATTTTTTTGATGATATACTAATCTGAAAAAAAGCCTTGGAAGGATCATGTTCAACATGTTGATAGGGTGCTCAAACTATTGGAGGAGAAAAAATTATATGCAAAAAGCTGGTAGAAAATGGAAACAAGAAATAAGTGAAGGAGGCCTCACGAAACATCACCTCCCCGATCTTAGTTGGAGAGTGATCACCTAAACTAGGTGGGGACCACACATGTGATTTTTTGTCGAAAAGTGTTATTTTTCGACTATGTCTATTTTTAGACATATGGAGCATGGTTCGGGGATTCCAGTTTGAGATTCTTGAAGTATGTGTCATGTTGGTAAAAATAGATGAGACTCTATTTTTGAGGTCAAAGAGTTCGAAGTCTATTTTTAGACTGCCTCTCCTTAAAACAGGGAAGTCAAATATTATTTACCCTTAATAATATTTAGACTATAAACATTATCTTTTCCTCTTGGAGCACTTCAGTTCGAGCTACAGATGTGGCACATGCAGCTGGAAGAAGGAAATTAGAATTTCCTATGGGTTAGTTGAGCTATTGCATGGTTGACTTCAGTTAGAACTCATGTGGTAGAGTTTGGTGGAGTTGATGGATCAGTTGATGGAGTTGTGTTCGGTTTAACTTAGTTGAACTAGTTGTATTTAGTCTAACCAATAAATACACTAGTGATGAGTGGTGTGAATTAATTATTAATTAATTCACTAATTATTAACTCATTATTCAACTAAAGAACACATCAGTTAACAACAGTGCATGGACGGTTCAGTGGAGACCTGTGTTAGAGGTAGGAGAAAGGGTGGAGTCTACTATCAGTTGTGACTATAGTGTGCATGAGATTTGCACAATCATTGGAGGAGATTTCCAATGAGGATTGCGCAGTTAAAGCCAAGGGAATTCAAATTCATTCAATCCATTCTCTCATCTTGGATTGCGCAATGAAATGAACCCGCTTGATGGAGGAGTTTTGAACCGTGACTTGTTCAAAGGCGAGCTAGTTTGTGTGTAATTTTGGAGGCAGTGCGAGTACTTGTGAGGAGTATTGTACTAATATTGTTATGATTCTTCTTCATTATAATATACGGACGATTAGGGGTTTCGAGTTGTAAACTTTCCAGAGTATACATACTTGTGTTATATGTGTTGAATTTCTATGTGCGCATGTGAATGTTTTCAATACGCTTGTTGTTTCTATTTCCGCATATTGATGATCAATTGTAGAAGAGGTTATGTGTTATGCATGAATTCGAATTAGTGTGTAATCAGGATAATATCGGTGAATAATTCAGCAAGTTATTCAAATTTTTACATGGTATCAGAGCGATATTGATCATCGGGATCTATTACAGTGATTACAATTATTTCGGTAGACAGAGTCTGTAACGGGCCAGGTAGCCTCTAGATCCATCCTTTCTCTAAAAGGTGATATATCCAGTAAACGCCCCTACAGTCGATCTCTGTGCTAGAAATAATTTGTTCTCACAGATCCAGAAGCAGTTGAGTTTTGAGCTTGGAATTCGAATTTGCAGCAGTGTTTTCTTGGTGGCGAAGTCAAAATGTCTTATCAAGGATTGCGATTGGAGTATGCTCTTGAAGGCAGCTCGAATTATATTGCATGGAGAGATAGGATGGAGGCGGTGTTAGATGATAACGGGCTGAAGGATTTCATAGATGCTAAAGTTCCAAAGCCTACTGATGCTGCTCAAGTTGAGGCTTGGCAAAAGAAGATGGCAAGGTGTCGAAGGATTCTATTGGAGGGCGTGAAGGATCACATAGTATCCAGCCTGCATGGAAAAGCTTCTCCATACTTGATGTGGAAAGCGTTAGCCGAATTGAGGGGCGAGAAAGCGACCGAGAGGAAGTTGAGGGACAGGATAAACTCGGGAAAATAAAGATGGAGAAGGATGACACTATTCCGGTATACTTGACAAAGTTTGTCCACTGCAGGGATGAGCTTGGGAGTATAGGAGTTAGTGTGGATGAAGAAGGACAAGTCAAGAAGGTTTGGATTCGAGCAAAGAATCTCTACAGACTTGAAGTAGATGGGATGTCTACGGAGCTTCCTATTGTTGGGAAGCGGGAGAAAGACATGCAACTGAAGCTTGAGAGGGAGCAAGTTTTGCATGCAGGTGAAAGTGAACCTCGGGGTGTGGAGCAGCCACAAGAGGATCATGGAGTGGGAGAGACCACTCATGCAGAGAAACTTCGTGCTAGATGGGCAGAGGGAGTGCATGCAGCTATACCACCAGATGAGAGGTGGGGCGACATGCATGATTAATCCCATGAGGAGATTTCTGGGCAAGATTCATGAGATGGTGTGGATCTCATGGATTGAACCTGGCTACGAGGTGCCCACAGCGCAGCAGTAGCAAGATCAGTTGGAGTGATGCAGGCAGATCAAAGTGATAGTGTCGGATACTGGAGCGCGGATCAGAGTTGACAGCAAGTGCAAGAGTGCATGGGTGCAAGAGTTCAACAGCGCAGTGGTTCCTGATGACATGTGCAGTAGCTAAGCAGAGGTCGAAGACTTTGATGATAGATGCATCAGACTGATTGAGTTGTTTGGAGCCTATTCAGTTTCGGAGATGTTGCATGCAAAGGGTGCATGGTGCATGCATGGAGTTGCATGGTGCATGCATGAGTTTGCATGGCGCATGCAAAGGGCGCATGGCGAATGCATGGAGTTGCATGTCGCATGCATGGAGTTGCATGGCGCTTGTGAAGGTTGCAGGGCGAATGCATGGAGTTGCATGTCGCATGCAATGACAGTCCTTTCTTGTTGAGAGGGAGTGTTGAAAATGGCAACAAGAAACAGTGAAGGAGGCCTCCTGAAGCATCTTTCCTGATCCTAGTTGGAAAGTGATCACCTAAACTAGGTGGGGACCACACATGTGATTTTTGTCGAAAAGTCTATTTTTAGACTATGTCTATTTTTAGACATATGGAGCATGGTATAGGAGTTGTGGGATGCTATTCTTGGATGATTGGTCAAGTTGGTAAAAATAGATGGACATCTATTTTTAGACATACAGGTCGAAGTCTATTTTTAGACTGCCTGTCTAAAAATAGAACAATCAAATATTATTAGCCCTTAATAATATTTGGACTATAAACATTATCTTATCCTCTTGGAGCACTTCAGTTCGAGCTACAGATGTGGCACATGCAGCTGGCAGAAGGAAATTCAAATTTCCTAAGGGTTAGTTGAGCTATTGCATGGTTGACTTCAGTTAGACTCATGTGGCAGAGTTTTTGGTGGAGTTGATTAAGGAGTTGATGGTGTTGTGTTCGGTTTAACTTAGTTGAACTAGTTTTATTTAGTTTAACTGGCTAATACACTAGATATGAGTGGTGTGAATTAATTATTAATTAATTCACTAATTATTAACTCATAAATCAACTAAAGAACACATTAGTTAACTCAGTGCATGTACAGTTCAGTGAAGACCAGTGGAAGAGGTAGGAGAAAGGGTGGAGTCTACTATCAGTTGTGACTATAGTGTGCATGAGATTTGCACAATCATTGGAGGAGATTGCCAATGAGGATTGCACAGTTAAAGCCAAGGGAATTTGAATTCATTCCATCCATTCTCTCATCTTGGATTGCGTAGTAGAGGCAGGCAAACAGTGGAGGAGTTTTGAACCCGTGACTTGTTCAAAACTGAGCTAGTTTGTGTGTAACTTTTGGAGACAGTACTGAGTACTTGTGAGGAGTATTGTACTGAGATTGTTACATGATTATTCTTCATTATAATATACGGATAGTAGGGGGTTTTCAGCTGTAAGCTTTCCCTGGTATACATACTATGTTATATGTGTTGAATTTCTATGTGCGCATGTGAATGTTTTCAATACCGCTTGTTGTTTTTATTTCCGCATGTGATGATTAATGCGTAGAAGAGATTATGTGTTATGTATGAAGCTCAAATAGTATGTGACCAGGATAATCTCGGAGAATAATTCAACAAATTATTCAAACAAACACCTTCAAATGTTTCTTTGGAGTATAGGAGGTGGAATATTTGGGTCATATTTTATCTCATGAGGGTTTTATGGTAGACCCTAACAAAATTAAATCCATTAGGGAGTGGAAAATACCCACAAACATAAAGTATCTTCGAGGCTTTCTTGAGTTGACAGGGTATTATAACAATTTTTTTAAGAATTATGGGGTAATAACGGCACTTGTAACATCATTACAGAAGAAAGATACATTTTATTAGACTTCATAAGCAACTAAGGCCTTGGAACATCTTAAAGAGGAAATATGCCAAGCACTAGTCTTAGCTACGAAAGACTTCACAAAAACCTTTATTGTGGAATGTGATGCCTCAGGAAATGGAATTGGTTCCATTTTAATGTAAGAAGGAAGACCCATTTATTTTGAAAGTCACCCAATCAAATGAAAGTATTTACACAAACCTATTTACGAGAAGGAAATGTTGGAAATACTATATGCACTAAAGAAATGGTGACCTTACCTAATGGGAAGAAAATTCAAGGTAAAAACATATCATGATACTCTTAAATAATTTTTGGAACAAAGATTATCTTGGGAAGAGAAACAAAAATGGGTCACAAAGATGTCGGGTTATGAATTTGAAATCATCTACCAAAAAGGGAAGAAAATTTTTGTTGCATATTTATTCTCAAGAAAGGATGAGGACGTGGAAGCATTGCTTTGTTCCATTTCTATTATCCATCCTGAGTGGATAACCGAAGCAAGGGATGAATGGAAGAATGATGAAGAGGTGTGGACACTCATTAAAAAGTTGTAGAAATATCCTCATTAGACCTGATACATCTAGCTGGAAAAATGATTCATTATGGTACAAATATCGCTTATATATTTTTAGAATTCCCAACTAAACCAAAATATTCTTTTGGAATTGCACACCTCTCCCTCAGGAGGGAACTGAGGATTTTTAAAAACTTACCATAGGGTCAAGAAGGTTTTTTTTGGGTTGGCCTTAAATATGATATTCAGAAGTATGTAGAAAAATGTTTGGTTTTCCAACAAAATAAAGTTGAGACAATTAAGACTCTGGGTCTATTAAAACCTTTAGTGATTCCAAGTTAGTGTCGGGAGGAGGTATCAATGGATTTTATCATAGGTTTACCCAAGTCTGAAGGAAATACTGTCATCATGGTGGTAGTTGATAAACTTACCAAGTATGCACACTTTTGTGCATTATCTCATCCTTTTAAAGATAATACAATTGCTACTACATTTATGGAAATAATTCAAAAGCTTCATGGAAACCCAAATATTATAGTAAGTGACAAAGATCCCATTTTCATTTGATATTTTTGGACAAAATTATTTTCTTTTATTTGTACTCAATTAGCTCATAGCTCATCTTATCATCCTCAATATGATGGGAAAATTGAGATAATAAGCAAATGTTTGGAATGATATCTTTTTTTCTTTGTATCTAATAAGAAAACACAATGGGTCAAGTGGTTACCTCTAGTTGAATGGTGGTATAACACTTCCTTCCTATAATATCCATATTTTTGGCATTCTATAAATAAAGAATGCACATAAAGGTTAGGGGGGCCTAAGAAATAAATATGTTAATATATTAATTGTGGAAATTAATATATAAAAGTAGAAATAATACCATGAGGTAAAGACACGGTAAAGACTAGAGTAAGTTGAGACTAGGAACTCAAAATCCATGAGGATGGATTTTATTCCTAAGCCTTTCCAAAAATATCTAAAAATCCTTAGAGAAAATAAAATAAAATAAATATATTAGATTGGAGATAAGAATCTAATGGATACCTCAGTAAAGTGGAAAGTTATTGAGAAGAGGTGAAATAAAACTAGAAAGAGGAAAAAGCTAGTTTTAAAGAGCTTTTGTGGAAAAAAAAGTAAAGCCTAGGCTAAAGGAAAACATCATCCTAATTTAACTAGACGCAGTTATGGAAACATGCTGAGGGAAAGAAAGCTTAAATAAGCCATTCCTAGGTAGACAAGAGGTTGTCTACACTTTGGAGGAATTGGTCTCTGCTCGAGGGGGTGCTGTGGATGAGAGCTCAAGGTTGGGTGGAAAATACTCTTTACCAGAATTGGTATGCATAGTTGTTAAATTCTCTCTTATAATTCTATTATAATGATGGAAACTGATTAAGAGTAAATGGGATTAGTTATGACTTTAGCTGAAAAAATTATATATTGAATTGCAAGTTCTTGTGATATGATGTTGTATCCTTAGATATAAATTTTCATGTGTATTTAACATGAGTTTAAATATAGCGGGTATAGTTAATTTCTCTGTAGAGTTACACTGGCTAGAACAATTAATTGACTAACACCCAGAATCTATAAACCCAAGGAGAAGGGTTTAAATATGTTGTTAAGTCTATGTTAATTCTTTTATTACAGATACAAAAGACATTATTTGGATCAAACATCGTCATGAATGTATTAAGAAAAACATAGAAAATGATAGTAAACATACACAATTATTTCTATAAATAATACGGAAGCAGATATGTATACAGTAGCCTGATTTATCTATATTAAATCAAGTATAACTATATACAAGTAATTTACTCTAGATTTAAACTATACAATTTCCAAGTTTAGGAAATAGTCATACATATAGAGGTAATATGTGTATGAAAAAGGAACTATGAATTCATTAATCCATATAGATGCAATAGATATATTGAAATGGAATTATAAATCAGTTACATATATGTTCAGAGTATGTGAAACTCCTCTGAAAGAGGAGAATAAAAAATACACTAAAATTCAAGAACAATATCACTTAAAATAGTCCAAGTCATATTGACTGGAAGTTCTCTTTTACTAAAATTAATTACAAAATGTATAGATACATTGAAAAAGATCATTAAAATCACCTGACTGAAATCCATACATTGGAACGATCGACTTGGAGGCAGGGAAAACTTGTCGTCAAAGCTTTTGAAAATAATGTGAAGGAAAAGTGTGGAAATTATGGGAACATAATTTACCCTTAAGTAAACACATAAAACGATGTTAGACTGATATCAACTATGATAACATAATGATGAAATGAAATTTTTATAACACGCAATATTTTAACTGTACCTGGTTAAAGTAGCAGAAGGAATTATTCCTGTACAAGAAAATATCAAGATGTTACTTTCAGAGAATACATGAAATAAATTAAGTATGATACTTGAAAGTAATTAAAGAACATAGAAAGAATTATAATGTAATTATAGGACTGAATAAGTACAATACCCGTGTTAAGTGAAAAAATAGAGTACAATTGGTTGAGTATATTGTGGAATTTTAATTAGGAAAAGAGGGTTTTCCTGAGTTAGAAAAGAATAACATTGCGTAAGAAAATATAAATATAAATATACTTTGAATTGAGTTAAGAAAGTCAAAGTATTAATTCTAAAATTCTGGAATTATAGGATGTAAATATATATAAGAAGAAAAGTGCAAATGGAATGAAATAGATGAATTTATATGCCTTTGTTATTATCAAATCCCAAGTTGGATATAAATCGTCGAATTCTGTAACAGAAGTTTGAAAAGAAGAAAATCGTGTGTGTGTATATATATATATGATAGTTCATTTAATTGAATATCGTTATATATATAAAAAAAAAAAGAAATTCTAAATCTCTGTTATAATTTAAGAGAGTTAAACGAAGTATTGAGAAAGGGGAAATATATAATAAAAAAGAAATAAAGAAATTAAAAATCCCAAAATTAGAAATACAGAGGAGTGAATTTGAAATCGAAATTCATTAATAATGAGGCAAATTAACTTTTCTCTATTATTATTATTATAAGTCGAAATTTCACATAGAGTATTAGAATTTCTATTAAGTTCAGTGCGAGGGCACTGAATTGAGAAATGACAGTTGTACAAGCTACAGCGATTCTAGTTAAACATAAGCATATGCCGAGAAGTATGAACTGGGTTCTAGTTCGTCTCCTTGAAAAACAATTAACTTAAACTATTCGAATCAAAAGAGATATAAGTAATCAAAGTACCAAATTGCATACGGGGAAGGAAATTGGGGAATTGAGGCCGTAAATCTGAAACGAAGTGATAGTGGAAAACAAAAAAAAATATAAAAGTCAATTTTAAGAAATCACCAAGTAATTATATGAAAATATCGAGGGCACGGTGGAAGTGCTTATCGAATTTAGGTATAAGTTGAAATCGATAACAATTGAAAACCAAAAAACTCATTTCATATAAACCAAATCAAATTCGTTTCAAATACTGTACCGAGGAGGAGTGGTATTAACCATTCAAATATAAGAAACATATAACATAAATAGTTAGGAAACTCATAAAGTATGAGTTGAATGAATTCCAGCAAATCGATTTCAAAGGGAAAATGGAAGTTCACTGAGAATTTCTACCAGAAATCGATATCGAAGTTAATCCCATTTAATGTTAAAAACAAACGAAATGATAAATCAAGAATTTAGTGAACAGATTTGGTGAAAATCCAGTTGACGAAAACGTATACCAAATTTATCCAAATCTTCATTCTTCTGAGGAGAAGAAACCATTTTGGATGAATGCCTTCAGTGAACAAAATATCACAAAAAAAAAAAATTTGGGTAAGAAAAATTGAAGACATACCAGTAGAGTGAAAGCTAAATAAGTACTTTTGTTGCCCGAAGGTGAGTTCGTAGGAAGGGTTATGAACATCAAAACCTGCAATAACCAAATTAGTTAAGTATATTAAATTAGAAACAAGAATGAACAAGATTGAATACAATAGACGAAATGGCATAGTGCCAAGTCTAATTTATGTGAGTAGGAAGAGTAATAAATATTAGAAAAATATTCAACGCTGAGAAATACGAACGTTGTGGTAAACTAGAGCTTACCTGCATATAATTTCAACGAAAACAAAATGTGAATTAAAAAAATGACTTTGACTCTGAGGATAAATCCTCAAGAAAAATCAGAGAGACAACATAACTTCGTGGAGCTGGTCTTGGTTAACAATAGTTTATGAGTGAAAGTGACAAAAATTCAAAATTGTAACCCTAACCCTCGAAAGTTGAACTGAGAGGGAAAATGAGTAAAGTGTAACTGTCGAATTCAGAATTGATCTACCATACATCTGGCCTACTGTAAGGAATCCCATGTGTTGCACAGTACCATAGGTACAAAATTAATTATGAATGTTGAAACTGAAATGAAAAGGGGTGGAATTTTGGTGGTGAAATTAAATTGGACTGACAAGTGAAATAAACTCATAGATTCATCATTCCCCAAAACCTCAAATCGAAAGTTATGTAAATCCTTAATAAATATTATGCACGGTTATAATATGGTTATGTCATACTAGATAAAATTACCATAGAGAATCAAATGGTAGTAAATACAAATGAAAATATAAGGTTTACAAAGATAACAAAATATTGCTAATCGAAACCATTAAAAAGTATGATTCATCACTTGTGAGAAATTCCAATATGATACATATTGTTAATGTGTCATGGATGCATTATAGTCAGAAGTATAGTAATATATATATTGAAGTGAATATATATTGTAATATACTATAATTATAATGGGGGTGTTAATACATAGGTGGCAAGTCGTATTAAATACGAATTTAGAATCATATAATTTGTAAGTTAAATATCCATTTCGACGGTTGGAATGTCAATTTGATGGTATATTGAATTTTAATACAAATGATGGGTATAGTAATATAATAGTAATGGTACTATAGTTGAATTCAATTCACAATTCGATTAGAGTCATGGTAAAGTAAGTAGGATGTTTTTTAGGAAAATAAGGGATATATTCATTCCATATAGAGATGCGTATTACGAATATGACATCCATTCCATAATTAATATGGAGATGATTTTATGCATAGAATGATATTAAATTAAATGGTGATAAGAATACAAAGGTTAAAATTACCTAATGGTATTCGAAATCATAAAAGTGGATTAGTACTTTATATCTAACATAATTAAGTTATGTTAAGATAGAGGTAGATATATATCATAGTGGCTAAATGATATTAATGAAAGTTAAGAGATATATATTACTTACATTAACAAGACAAACTAAGGAGGATTATGTGGAAAATAAAAAGATAATGATTAACTATAATATATGGTAAAATGCCATATGAATGAATTTACAATAATTTATATAGAATGAAAAGATATATATATATATGGATCAACATGAAAAGAGCTTTATATACATATATAGAGGAGGTAAATTATATATCGTTCTGATCAGATGAGAATATATTAAAATATATATCTATAAGGGTCAAAATTGAAATATATGGAACTCTTATACAAGTCAAAGGAAGATTGTTATTGTTAAAAAAAAACATTCCTTTAAACCATTCGTGAGTATTAATGTATCCTATAAAGGAATATGTGACCAGGCAAAAAAAATGATAGAAACCAAATTAAGTAGTAACAATCGGTAAGATTGTACTATTGCGACAATTAACAAGAGTCATAAATATAACCAAAATGGTTATAATAGATTTTTTTTTTTGTGATAAGCGGAGTTGTTACACTTCCATGCTGCAGCAAACATGACCCCATTTATGGCACTTTATGGATATCATCTACCATAAATCACATCATACTTAAGATAAAATTATAAGTTTCAAGCAGTGGAAGATCACATCAAGCATCAAAAACAAGTTCTCCAACTCTTAAAGGATAACCTCACTTTGGCACATAATCGAAAGAAACAATAGACATATCCGCATCGCAGTGAAAGAAGTTTTGATATAAGAGACTGGGTATTTTTATGGCTATAACCATACAAAAAAATGTCCCTCAAGCAAGCTAAGAAGGATAATAAATTATTACCCAAGTACTACAATCCTTACAAGGTGTTGCAAAAGATTGGTACTATGGCATACAAATTGGACCTACCTGCATATTCTCGAGTACACCCAGTTTTCCATGTTTCATGCTTAATGAAGGTTATTGATGACAAGATTCCAGTTCAAACAGTGTTTCTAGAACTTGACGAAGAAGGAACAATCATATTTGAGCTTGAAGCAGCCACGGAAACAAGAACCTGACAACTATGGACTCAATCAATTTCAGAGTATTTCATTAGGTGGAAGAGCTTACCCATTGAACATTCCACATGGGAGGATGAGAATTTTAGACGGAAACATCTAGAACTACAAGCGTTGAGGACAACACATTTTTGAAGGAGAGGCGCATGTTAGGTCCCTCTAATACTAATGTATCCCCCTTATTGTTATTGTTAGTTTAGCCCCCTTATTGTTATTGATGTGCCCATGTAGCCCCCATATTGTTATTGTTGTGCCCCATAGAAGCCCACTATTGTTATTGTTTTGCCCTTACATTATTATTGTTATGTATGCTCTGATTATATTGTGACCCCTTAGACTCATATATATACAAAGGAAGCCTTGTCATTTGTGTCATCCAAGAATTATTTATTTATGTAATATAAAGAAAGTTTACCCTCATAGAGGTTATTTATTAAGTCATTGATCTATCTTTTATTTTATTTTATGAGTTGGTTTCATAACAGCGTCTATCCATGAAGCAAGTGAAGCATTAAATAAGTCTTCAGTTACTCCAATGTTGCAATGTGCCACAACATAATGAGCAGACTCAGGTGCTTTTCCTTTCCCTTTACCTAGTATTTTACCTTTTTCATTTATTTCTTGCTCGATTCTATCCCAAGGGAACTTACATTTGGAAGCAACATGTCCATTTCTATTGCATCATATATAATGAAGATCATGCCTTTCTCCTTGGAAATGTATGCCCCCCCTTCCTTTAAAATTATTTTTTCCACGTCCTCTTCTGCTACCTCTTCCTCTAGAAGAATATTGTGCATGATTCTTCTCTTTTTTTTCAAGGCACATAAATTATTCAGAAGACTTTTTTTTCAAGGCACATAAATTATTCAGAAGACTGGGGAGATGGCTTCTTCCCAAAAGGCTTCTCTCTTTCAACAAACTTATTCTCAAGGGAGTAAAAGGAAATCTCAAGTTTTCCACTTGCTTGCACTGATTCAAGATAATGTGAATAAGTGGGATATATTGCATTGGCATAAGCAGTGAGAGGAACGTCTATTTAAACAACAATGGATTATGCATAATGGATCTTATTTCTGATGCTAAGGAAAGAGGTTCATCATTTTTCAACTCAATATTGAACATCTTGATCATCAATTGAAAAACTTCAAGCTTAGAGTGTGAGTCATATAATTTCGTCAACTTATTTAAAGCTTCAAAATAATTTGAAAATGGTGAAATATGATGACTCACCTCTTCATTTACTGACACTGCAATCAAGGCATGGGCCTTGATATTCTTGTTTTTCCAAATGACAAGATCCTTGTCTCAAGTGAGATTTTCAGGAGAATTGCCTCCTTCTCTTTCAAAAAATTCTTTCCACAACTCATTAAAAATCAAGGTGTGTTTTATCTTCCTAGACTACTCATGATAGTTCTCTTTTCAGAAGAGAACCACTCCAATTATAGAGATAAGTAAATACATTCTAAAAAAACCCATCTGCTTTTGAAAAATAACTTCACTCTTTACTGCGCATATATATCACTCACCACTCATAATATATGACATGTGTTATATATATATAAAGGTCATATAATCAGTATGTATGCGGTAATATATATATATATATATATATATATATATATACCATCATGCTCATATCACTCGATACAATTTTTATATGCTTTCGTAACTTACGTATCCATGAACCGAATTTTATATATCCATTACATATTATGACTTGTAATATGGCCATAAGAAAATCTCAATGCATTTTAAACAAGGAGCATCCTTTTTAAGGGAAATCAATGCACGGTTAATTGAGCCATTCCAAAACGACCGACACACATATCATATATCGATCTTTGTTTAATGAGCAAATCACCGCAGAGACCAACACATACCACCATATGCAGGAAGCCAACACATAGTCCACATTTCCCGCACCATGGCCTAAAAAGTTATTCAACGAGCATACAAACTTCGATGCAGATATTTTCATATATCGACCATTCAAATCCATGCACCAATTCAAATGAAACGAGTTCACACCGTTTTTTTTAGAGCTTTTATACCATTACCATTCACGACATTCTGCATTCACCAAACATTTCAGCGCACCACGAGCCACCATAACTAGTGCACAATCACAATTTCACTCAGTATTGAAGAGTAATACGCTAAAAAAATTGTTTAACACACAACTTTAACTTTTCAACACACCAAGCACAGTTTTTTTGAACAACATGCAACCCAACAGGAGCATGAAAAACATAGTTATTGGATGGACCAATTAGCAGGATACAATGGGACAAGATTCAATGTAGGTTCACATTCAGACATATAGTGGAAGATGATGGTATGTCCAAACACAAATATTTGACGGAGAACAAAGGGACAATTTAATGGTAGGAAATTGGCAGGAGTTACAAGAGCAGAAAAAAATATTTTTGGGGTTGGAAATGATACCATGTCAAGCGAGGAGGGTAACTCCACTAATCAATTGTATTTTGCATTAAGAGAAAACATGAATATATATACAAGGAGAGGGAGGATATTGGGATTCATCTAACAATGTCTTTTTGTATTCCAATTTCTTTTATTTTTCTATTTACAATATTTACATAGATTTTCCTCATCCCAAAGATTAGGTGTCAAAAATTCAAATGAGGTATTTGTTAAAGAGAGCATGGAAGTGGAAGGGACATTAAATAATATCAAGGGCCTCAATTGGAGGAATTTCTAGTTTCATCTACACAACGATCTAAAGAATAATCAATGACCATTCAAGAGCTAGGTAAAAATTCCAATATCATAGAGAAAAATATGGTAAGTTTTTCTCTATCGAATAAAAACCTTCCATTTCCTCAAATAATGGTTATTTTTATTTTGAGGATAAAGGTTATCAATCATCCTTTGTTGAATCTAGTAGTATGCATGTAGGGGCCTTAAAGGTTCCAATCCCATCAAACACATAAAATATGTTAGTCAAGCCATCAAAGTCCCTAGGAAAAGATAATATTTCCATTTCTCCAACCCAAGAAAGACAATAGGTTAACAAGGACAAATCTAATTATGAGAAATTTCCTTCACAATCCATGTAAGGAAATTTATATAACAACTAACCAAAATTTAGATACTTCTTAAGGCTTAGGAAGGATGAAAGTGGAAAATGTGGAAGTGACTATTGAAGGGGGGTTGGGTTTTGATCTAGTAAGATAATCCCACACCATTACATTAGGTAGGAATTCCTTCCTTAAACATGTGTAAGAGAAGACTTTGATGGAAACCAAAATGATTAAAAGGGTTCCTTAGAGCAGGGCAAACTTTTTCTTAGTCTAATCCATGATTGTTTTATATTTAAATATCATAGGGCTGGTGTTGGGGCCTTTGTTTTGAGTAAGACAATTTTTAGTTGTGGAAGGCCAAGTGGCAGAAAGAATAGGTGGCGGAGAGCCATTATGAAAGGAAAGGAACCATTGCAGTTTGCGGAGAATAGACAGATAGGTGGCAGAGCATATACAGGCAACAACACAGATGGCAGGAACAAGGGATAGAGAACAAACAGAGGGACTCGCAGAGGCAGAGCCAATCGTGGAAGAAGACGGGAAACATCGGAGTGCATGAGAACATCCGAGTGAAGAAGGGGCGAAGACTGATAATGCAAGTCAGCGAAGGTAGCTAAGCAAGGGAAAAGAGAGTTCGCTTCATGATCTTCGGGTGGGGAACTATTCTGGGAAAGAGATTGAGTTTTGTGTCCTGGAAGCTCTGCGGAACCTGAGATGTATTATGTTATATTATGCTGAAATCTGTGGAGTATGTTATGTATTGTGCTGATGATATAATATAATAGATAAATGCTATGTTGTGGATTATAATATGCATTTGACAGATAGCTTCTTAGATGTATGTTCAGTGATTCCAAAATTTTTGATGTCCTTGTTGATAATTGCTAAATGGTAGTTTATTTCCTGATTAATATGCGATGAATGTGTTATGTATAATTTTAATGTCTGGATAGCTGTTAGTAACCTCTATTCGGTAATATGGTTCTAGCTCTTTATTATAGTAAGGTCACGGCATGCCTCGGGTGAGACTCCTTGCTCTCTTTGAAGGGTTAAAATGATAGCGTTGTCCTAGACTACATCGGAATCTTGTTGGTCCCGAGCTTGAACCTGGGTCTTGCCCAGAAGTCACCCTTTTTCGCCAACAAATGGTTTTGTTGCCGGGACCTGAAAACTTACTGGAGAGCTAGATCATGTTATCGAAGATCTCTGAAAGGGAATTTTGTAACTGGTGGGATAATCATGTAGATCAGTTCATATCGCAACAAGTGGAGCTCTGACATCGAAAGGAAAGGACTATCAAGGATCAAGTTTTGTTTTATGATTTGGCGAGTGATTTGCACAAAATTTTTTGGGGAAAATTTCCTGAAGAGCTCCATAATTGGTTGCAAAGCCTCCAGATTAAAGCATTTTCTGGAGGATTACGACGATCTCGTCACAGTTGGACGCATACAAACCTGACGGAATTGCATAGACTAGATACTGAGTTAACCTGAGTAGTAGAATTTTGGGTGCAGACTACCTTGGAGGGATATATTATAGAGTTCGCAGCTGAATGTTATCAATCCTTTACAAAAGCAGAAGATATATTTAATTCTGGGTTGTGGGGGAAGCTGTTGAAAGAAATCTCGTTGTGGATTAAAGCTTTAATGGTGGATGAGGGACTAATGAATTTCCAAAGTTCTGTGATGGAAGATTAAACCTCTAGTAGTGGGGGAAGGATCTGAAGGAGAGATGCTACAAACAAGGGAAAAAGGGGAATAGGGATATGGATGCAGGGACCTACAGTAGGTTGAAAGAGTTAAGAGCACATCGGAGGGTGCAAATCGCTGAGAAGTGGCAGGAAAGGGATATATGGGAGTTTGAGAAGCATAAGAGGAGTATACAATAAAGAGAAGAGGCGCCGCAGATGAAATGGAGGAGAGAAGATGAAGTAGGAACCAAAGGAATGGATGGGTCCACCAAGGAAGTTAAATAGGTTCACAGGAGCCCATCCTGGAGAGAGAAGGGAAAAAGGTCCATTGAAGAGGAGGACATTCACCCCGAGGATGAGTCCGATGTTGAGTTGCATGTTATGATGGAAAAATTATTCTGAGAGAGGCCGACGACCATAACACAAGGTAATCCTATTACTCAAGTTCCAAGTAGCACTTGTCCTAACCTTCCCCTGGTACTTTACCACCCATCTGATAAGTTTTTGATAAAGTTAAAAAATTCAAGTAATTTGTATAGTGTTCAATCTATAGTATAGATATTCACTAGCATTAGTAATAGCAAAAAAATTTCTCACCCAAGAAGTAGAGGATTTATACTAGTTCCACCCACACAAGTAGAAATGGCAGGATCATTTACTCGATATCCGAAGTTTTCTGGAAAGGGTAATGATGATGTAGAGCAACATTGGTGTCTGTGCGAAGCAATTTGGAGAGCTTGTCAGACACCTGATGCAGTTAAATTAATTGAATTCCAAACCATGCTTAGGGAAAGAGCATTACGATGTTTTATCAAATGGTCAGAAGTACTCCAGAACTTGAATATAGATGATGTTAAAAGAGAGTTTGTACAAGATTTCAAGCTCCCTCAGACTAACCAACAAGGACTGTTCGAATTATGGGAGATCAAATAGAGAGAAGGAGAAACAACTTGGGATTTAATGAGAAGGTTCAAATACAATGTCGAGCCCAGGTTACCGATTGATCAAAATCCTAGCGTGTTGGTTCATTAAAGCACTTTTACCCTAACACAATCACCATTGACCAACAAATATTGATACCCTCCAAGATGCACTAGAGAAAGCAATGAATATAGAAGCAATGGATGGCTACCCATAAGAGTTTAGGGGGGGTGTAGCTGCCCATGATCCTTCCATTCTGGGATTGCAACATCAAATAGCAAGTTTGATGAAAAATATCAAGGATATTCAACCAACACAACCAACATGACCCAATGTGTGGTGTACACACTGTATGTTGGAAGGACATGTGGTTACAGAGTGCCCAAGGTTGTGGGGAACCAATGTCGGGACTTCGATGACAAGAGTGCAAGGAACGCCACCAGTGGGAGGAGTTGTGCAAGTAAATACTCAAGGAATGTACTAGGTGCAACCCCATTTCCTGGGTTTTTCTAACCAACAAACTCCAAAGACAACAGAATATTGTGAAATATGCAAGGGAATTGGTCATCCTCCACGTTTATGCCGAATCTTACAAAAATATTCAAATGTCCCAAATAATGTTTATTGTGAATTATGTGCTTCAACAACTCTACATACAGAGCAGTGTAGAGTTCTGGATGTGTTAGCAGATTGACTAGATAGATAATCCTACAGAGTAAATGAAACTCTGAGAGGACAAGCAAGATCAAGAATGCGAGGGGGTAGGATTGGAGGAAGAGGACCTTTGAGATCTTACAATTGTGACCAAGAAGGCCATGTAGCGAGAGAGTTTCTGCTACCAAGACGACCGCAGTGTTCCCAGTGTAGAGTGAATTAACATGCGACAGAGGGTTGTCCAAAACTAATTAAAAGGTGGGAAGAGAGAACTAGGTAACGAGGAGCCAATTTGGTCAATGCAGATCCAAGAGTATTAGAGACAGCCTCTATCGAGTGTGGCCATAATAACACGATGAGGGAAGAAAACTGGGGAGGATGCAAGAGAGATGGAGCTGACAAAACTAATCAAACTGGCATCCTCAAAGAAGTTCTTTAATGTGGAGAAATAGATACAGTACTTTAAATAAGCACTGGAAACATTATCGAATCTAGAGAATCGCAAGGATATGGAGTTAATGCAACCAACCAAGGAAGGAGGAAAGATTGCTACAACAGGAACACCGATAGAATAATGGTTCCAACTGTTCTTGAATATTGTAAATGATAGACATATTCTAGAACAATTAAAGAAAAATATAAAAGCAGTAGTAGAAGGAGGAATAGAGCATGTGGAACCAATTAACACTAACCTTCCAGAAAAGTATGTAAGGAGAGTGAAAAGAAACAAAAGAAGAATGATAAAGGAATTTCGCATAAATGCTCAAGTTACGGGATTTCAAATAAGAAGCACAATGTTGGATCTAGGATTAGATGTGGACATTATACCTAGAAAGACATGGGAAGCATTAGGAAAGCTAAAGCCGGAATATTCCCCTGTACAGCTAAGAATGGTGAACCAATATTGCATTGTATCGGTAGGAAGGCTAGAAGAGGTTGAAGTAGATGTCACCGGAGTAAAAAATTACACATATTTTGAAGTAATTGACATTATGGGAGATAAAGATCCATACCCAGCCCTTTTGGGGATAGACTGGGCATTTGAAAATTATGCAGTTATAGATTTGAAGAAGGAGCTTATGATATTCGAAGATGGTGAAGTCAGAGTGGTCCAACCATTGGATCCATATCAAGGACCCCAGTATACAGAAACCATAGGGACCAGGGAAGACACAAAAATTCTCGACCAACTTTATCAGATGACAACGGGCAAAAGGGAAGATTACATTAACCCTCCAGCAGGAGGAACAGTAAGTTAGTGAAGTGTTCAAAGTTCCGATGTGGGATCGGAAGTTGCATGGGACGATTGGCAGAAAGGCAGATACGAGGTCAATACCAGAAGATGTGCTATTGTTCGCAGAGTTAACTGGATCGACACAGAGGTAAGGGGTTACCCCACCCTTAATAACATGCAAACTGTGAATGATTTTATTAACAAAATTGAAGATAACGTGCCGAAGGAGCATAAGGTTCCTCTCATGGATGTAAATTTGCAATCTAATTCAGCAAGGTGGTGGGAAAATCATTGCAACTCTATTCATAGTTGGGAAGAGGTAGAAAAGGCACTGAAAACAAGATTCTGAGCATCTTCAGGATTGCGACTAGAAGAGAAGTACATAGGAGTTTCAGATCCACAAGTAAATATAAAAAGCTGTGAATACAAGTGGGAAATAAAGAGATAACAAAAATCTGTGTGGGTGCATAACTTTATACATTCATTAGATATAATCCTGCAAGCTTGGTCTCTGATAGAAGAAAAGAAGAGACAAATAGGTAGCTGGGAGACAATAGCAGAAATATTTACAAGAAGTTTATCTTTCAATGGGGATAATGGATAGATTATGGAGACCTTGCAGGCGATCAAAGGGATTCTATTTGGTTGAGAATTTTCAGAACCTGAAGAAATACTTGTGTCAAGGCAGATACCCAAATCTAATTATCAAGAAGTAGTAACATGCGGGAAAGTAGACTAGGGAATAGATGATGATGATTTAGAAAATATCAAACATTTGTCATTTGAAGAAAGGGAAGGAGAACGCAGAATACAGGAGGAACCTACCATAAAAGGACTGCACCTGCTACCCCCAAGGACAAATAAACAAAATATTGGTAGTCAAGAAAAACCCAAGATAACATCTATAGTGGACTATTGGGATGAAGAGGTTACAAAGAAAATATTTTATTTGATAAAGGAATATGAAGATCTATTCCTGTCTTCCATAGCATAACTAAAAGACATCAAGGGAGATTTGGGGGAGATGCGGATAATGCTGAAACTTGGTGCCATACCATTAAAGCATAGACCCTACTTCCTAAACCCAAGGGTGAAAGAGAAAGTCAAAGCAGAAATAGACAAGATTTTGAATGCAGGATTGATTTTCCTAGTTGAAGAGGCAGAGTGGGTTAGTCCAATACTGATACAGAACAAAAAGGAGAAGTCATTAATTAGGGTGTGTGTAGACTACAAAAGTCTAAATAATGCATGTGTCCACGATCCTTTCCAAACACCATTCAATGATGAAGTTATAGCTAATGTGGTTGGAAATGAAGCATATTCATTCACAAATGGGTTCTCTGGTTATCATCAAGTCTGAATATTAGAGGAGGATAAAAGAAAAACCATGTTCACTACTGAATGGGGATCATATGATTATCACGTAACACCCTTTGGGTTAAAGATGCACCGACGATATTTTCAAGAATATTAATAGCAGCTTTCAGGGAGTATATACACAAGTTTCTAGAAGAGTACATGGATGACTGGAAAATATACAGTTTGTTGAAGGACCACACAAGCTTCCTTTAGATAATGTTTGAACATTGTAGACAACTTCAAATCTTGTTAAACCTAAAGAAGTGCATATTTGCAGTACCATTCAGAACAATACTGAACCATGTGGTCTGTAAACAAGGAGTATGTGTGGACCCCGCCAAGGTGGCAGTAATTGTAAACATGGACGCCCCAGATAATGTTAAACAATTGAGTTCATTACTAGGACACAGAGGATATTATAGAAGGTTTATGCGCAAGTATTCTCGGATCACAACACCTCTGGAAAAGATGTTGTGAAAGACAAAACTATTTACATGGAATGAGGAATGCAGCAAGGTGTTGGACACACTAAAGGAGAAATTAGCAAGTGTGCCGATTCTAACTCATCCTAACTGAGATAAATAGTTCCATGTGCATATTGATGCTTTAGGCATTGATTTGGGGGCCATGCTAGCAAAACCAGGAGAAACCAACATAGACCACCTGGCATATTTTGCAAGAAGAAAGTTGTCGATAGAAAAAAAGAATTACAAAAAAACTTAAAGAGAACCTCTGGAAATGGTCTACTCCCTACAGAAATTCCACCACTATTTACTTGGAGGTACTTTTACATTTTTTATAGATCACTCTGCATTAAAGTGTTTAGTAAATAAATCTGTTCTGGAGGGCAGATTTTGCAGGTGGCTTTTACTGTTCCAAGAATTTACTTTTGAAGTCATAATTAAGCCAGGGAGATTAAATGTCGGATCTGATCATCTATCAAGATTGGAGAATGGGGAAAATCAAGGACCATTTGATGACCAACTACTAGATGCAGACCTCTTCCGGATAGAAGCTGTCCTCGAATATCTAGAGAAAATAGCCACATACCTAGCTACATGATAGTGCCCAAAAGAATATACAACCACTCAGAGAAGACATTTGGTCGTTAAAGAAATTTATTACCAACTCATAATGGGTCAAGTATACAAAATGGGTCTAGATAAAATACTATGAAGATGTGTATTAGACCATGAAAGAGTAGATATCTTATGGGAATGTCACAATGGAGTTGTGGGAGGACACGTAGGAGCAAAGCCTACCACAAGAAAAATATTGCAGGCAGGGCTATGGTGACCTATAATGCACACGGACACCAAAGCGTATGTGAAGAAATGTGGTGTGTGTCAAAGAACAATGAAACCTTCACACCACGACGAACTACCCCTACAACCTGTACGAGCAATGCAGGTATTTGAAAAATGGGTTGTCGACTTTGTAGGACCCATTACACCAGTTGCACGCCATTGAAAAACAAGATACATAATCACCGCAATTGAATACTTGACTAGGTGGGCAGAGGCGACACTGGTGAAGGATTGTATAATAGATACAATAGCCATGTTTATCTTTGAAAATATTATTACCAGATTTAGTTGTCCAAGGAGCCTAAAAATGATCAAGGCATTCACTTTATTAATGCCACAGTCAAATCATTACTGGAAAACTTCATGATACAACATCACATGAGCAATCTGTACCACCCATAGGAAAACAGAAAAGTTGAAGCTTTCAACAAAATCTTAGAAAAGGGCTTAACTAAGGTCTACAATGCAAATTGGGAGGATTGGGATGAAAGAATACCATCCATGTTATGGGCGTACAGGACGATTACACAACCAGATGCCATTTTAGCTTGTGTATGGGAAAGAAGTAGTGGTGCCATCTGATTTTATTGTCCCTAGTCTATTAATTGTTGCAAAAACACAAATAAACGAATTAGAATCCATCTCAACACGCCTTCATGAGCTGCAAGAATTAGAAGAAGCAATATTTTTTGCAGATTTTCATCAATCAATGTAGAAACAAAGACAGAAAGGCTGGTACGACTGCAACATCAAACGAAATACATTCAAGATTGGTGGCAAAGTACAACTCTATGACAGCAAGTTCTAGAAATTTCCAGGAAAACTCCAATTGCATTGGATGGGACCATTCTACGTCATAGAGATCCGCGACTCAGGCGCGGTGAAACTAGTGAAACTGGATGGAGAAATACTACCAGGTTTGGTGAATGGCACATGCCTAAAACCCTACCATGAATGAACAAGAGAATTTTAATTTCAATAACTCTCGCACGCAAGAGGAGTCAGTAGGTTAGAAGCCAATAAATCTCTCACAACTGATACGATTCAATAGGTTAGAAGGTCAGTCAGTTTAATAAAATAGGTCGGTTTCCTTTGATAAGTTAGGAGTCTCAATAAAATAAACTATATGTTGCACACATTCAATCACCACAATGTTGCGACATAGGGACCATACCACAACTAATTATGGTTGGGGGGGGGGTGCCAGGGGGTGGTGGTTGCAGTGACTATACGACCAAGCATGTTAGCCATCAGTCAGTCATAATGAGCCATCATGTAGGTGTCAGTCCATAATGTCAACCAAAATTTGGAAAATATTTGTCATAATTAGTAATACCATTCTGTAATAATTTTCCACATAAGGCAGCAATTATTAGCCATCACGTCCGCTCAACTTTCGAAGCCACCATCAGCAGAGTCAGAGTATACCTCATTTGAGTAACTAACAACATGATTTTATCCGCGGAGGGAGCCAAGTAAAATTAATTAGTTTTGCAGTTGCATCAACATCCTTCGTGCCAACATTCCTACTTAATCTGCATGGAGAAAGGAAAAATCAAAGTGTCGTAGAATTGCGAATTGCAAGAAGAGGAAACTGCTATAACGGTCAGCCAGAGTATAGCAGTAGAAGCTCAAATATGTAGACCAACAACACTATTGGTGTATTGTAGGAGAGGAGGTATGATGAAGATGGTAGTTTCAATGATTGAACCAGAACTCAATGGGAGAATTAAAAAACTAGAGCCACTAATAGGCATGTATGATAACGCTACCTTGATAGTCATAGATTTTACTGAATCTTTCCAATTTCTAGCTTTAAAGAGGTAGGTATATATTGAAAACTATGTAAAGGAGGGTGGCAGTGAAGTGGCAAGAGTCCATCTAGACTTTAAAGGTATCTAGAGGTCCAAAATCCTGCACTTAAGAAGTTTACTGGTGTTCGACACGAAAGGAGCTCTGATGTAATGCACAAATATCCTCATCAACATAATTCATAATGGGTCGCTCTGGCTTGGAAGATAAATTCCAATTCAAGCAGAGGATATCCACAGACTTACTGGGTTATCAGTAGCAAGAAATGATGTATCGAATGCTTTTCAAAATACCTCCAAAAGAGCAAAGAAGATAGGAGAACTCGATTATTATAGGAAATATGAGACTAGAAGAGGAGGAAAGGGAGCAAAGATAGATCTTATCAACATCCCTAATGTTAGGTTTTCATGTAATTTAATTGCAGGAAAGACGATGAGGCACTACACCAAAGGGGAGTGCAGTCTGAACACTATATTAATTGCGAAGCAGTGTTTACAAGGAGCACAACTCAATTGGTGTGCCTTCTTGCTGCAAGAACTCTTCGAAGCTTTCGAGGAAAAATTCAAGAGGGCTACAAGATTTATATATGGCTACTTGATCATGCATTTGGCTATGTGGAAGTGGAGTCCACCAGGGAAGAGACCTCTTGCGGAGATAAGTGAAGATCAACTGATGGCTCTTAGGAACACCCCATGAAGAGTTTCTGGGACCCTGGCAGTAAAGAGATCAACGAGGAAGCATTCGCGGAATGGTATAGATAGATGCTCGACGTTGTCAAAACACAACAAAGTATCCCTAGAACTCTGCTAGACAAGTATCCTCATCAAGTATGGTTTGACGTCTCACACAACCACACATGGATTAGACCCGACTGTGTTGTGGCCTAAAATTTTCATAAGAAACCATTGGAATTTCAACTAACGGAGGAAACTTTCCACAAAGAAGTCTTGTCTTGGCTGGGAGTAGCAGGAGAAATCAGAGAAGGGAAGGCCAAATACTCTTTTGAAGCTATGCTTCTGCACCCTATACCAGGAGAAATGCCAGCAGAAACAACCCACAGGATATCTTAGTTGCAACTCTAGCCATTGATGCAGAAGATGGATACACAGGTACAAGATTTCGTAAGGAAATGGGAAATATGGGAGAAACGTCTGCTATATTTCCTTCATTTTCTGAATTTCAAAAATTTAATTTCGGGTCACCATATTTGACAACACTTGTCCTTACCATTCCCCCTTCCATTACTTTCCATTCACATTCGCAGCCAACCATTTCCCCATCCCGCAAGAGCAAGGTAACCAAACCACCCATCACAGCACCTAAACGGAAGAGAGCCAAAATTTAGAGGTCTGATCAGGTAGTGGATCTCACAGAGGAGGACCATGTGCAACAAACAACCGCAGGAATCTTAATTACCGAATAACTAGAAATAGGCACTCAGACTTCCACCATAATACCGCAATCCAACCCTTCATCCTCTCAAAGTGTACTGGCTTCCTCATCACCAAATACTCAAAATTCATCACCGCATACCTCACATACTTCCAAAGATCATTCAACCCACACTCCATCCTCTTCCGCCACTATTTTTTATGCAATACCCACATGCACCATAATGGGTATCGACATTGAAGAAGAGGTTAACTTGGGTATGACACAAGTAACCGAGTTTAAATAAGCTACGATAGAGCTAGGAACCTTTTTAAATTTACTCATTCATACTTATTTTCCCATTTCTGAAAATAAGCCCACCAAGACTTCTCTCAATCCATTTCAGCAATCCATGTTAGCATTAAAGCCATTCCTACCCACTCACCTACAGTCCTCTAGTTTTCATATTCCAGAACCTCAAACCATTCCAACGACTCAACCTAGCTCTCCACAAGGTCAATATGAGTGGTCCATTTCCAGTGGGTAATCGCTTAGAGAGAAAAATCATAGTCCTGAGATGACAAGTAGTGAAGATCTTTAGAGTTGGGGACCCGACCAACTTTTCAGTTTCATAGAAGTAGCAACTCGAAAAGCAGAGACCCTTCACAATGACCTTCTTCAGAGGTATGAGCAGCAGCATCAATAGGTCATAATGCTCACTGATGAGCACAATCAATTACAGCAAGAGAGGGATAATCTCCAACGTCAGCTTGAACAAATCACTAAGAACTTCCAGGAACTTTGGCCAACCATCACTAGTGTAGTCGAAGCCGCACCCACGGATATGTGGGCTGGCCCAATGGTCAAACACTCCATTCACATAAAGACAACATGTGCGAATCTAGCAATACAATCCAGGAGCTAAGGCATGCCCTCTCAACTAGACCTGCACTAAAATATCCCTCTACAGTGTATGCAAAAAAGGTAATACATAGACAAGAGAAAACGTATAAGCTAAAGGATACGCTAGGGAACACTGTTACGAAAACATACAATCTACTCGAGAAAATCCATGAATTCTTGAATTCACTAACAAGAAGGCACAACCCATTTAAGAACAACTGCATAAAATGTTTGTTGAGATTAAAGGAACAACTGATCCAGCCAGTTGTAACCAGCTATACCATCATGCCGATGCATTGCAGCTATAGATACAAATAATTGAGGAAAACTTAGCGAGAACAAAGCAACTCCTCCGAGATCTCAGGAAGATAGTTAAACATAAGGCAGAGACCATACAACATTTGGTTTCTGAAGCAGACCTCAAGTTCAATGCATATTTTACTAACCTACCCCAACCAATTGACACCACACATGCCGAAAAAGTGGTAAGTGAAACCGACTCTGTGATGAAAACATGGCAAGTTCATGGAGCTCAGAAAAAAAGCCATGAAAAAGGTTACAGAGTTGTGGCCTTTTTTAGAGGATGGGGATTTAGAACAGATGGAGTTGCAGAAGGAGACAACTGAAGAGGATCAACCCAAGACAACATTTGACGGTGAACTGGGGACCGCAACAACGAGAGAAAATTGACTTGAGGTGAGTCAATAACTTGTGCTTGGGGCCTGTTGGGGCCTTTGTTTTGAGTAAGACAATTTTCAATTGCAGAAGGCCAAGTGGTAGAAAGAACAGGTGGTAGAGAGCCATTATGAAAGGAAAGGGTCCATTGCGGGTTGTAGAGAATATACAGACATGTGGCGGAGCATAGATAGGCAGCAACATAGATGGCAGGAACAAGGGATAGTGAACAAACAGAGGGAGTCCCAGAATTAGAGCCAACTGCGGAAGAAGATGGGAAACAACAGAGCGTAGGAGAACAACCGAGCAAAGAAGGGGCTAAGACTGATAGTGCCAGTCAGTGGAGGTAGATAAGCAAGGGAAAAGAGAGTTTGCTCCATGATCTTCGGGTGGGGAACTATTCTAGGAAAGAGATTGAGTTTTGTGTCTTGGGAGCTCTGTGGAGACTGAGATGTATTATGTTGTATTATGCTGAAATCTACGAAGTATATTATGTATTGTGTTGTTGATATAATATAATAGAGAAATGCTATGTTTTGGATTATAATACGAGTTTAACAGATAACTTCTTAGATGTATGTTCAGTGATTCCAAAATTTTTTATGTACTTGTTGATAACTGCTAAATGGCAGTTTACTTCCTGATTAATATGCGATGAATGTATTATGTATAACTATAATGTCTGGATAGATGTTAATAGACTTTCTTCTGTAATATGGTTCTAGCTCTTTATATTTTTAAGGTAACGACACGCCTCAGGTGAGACTCCTTAATGTCTTTGAGCAGGGTGAAAATATCAGCATTTTCATAGACTATAGCGGAATCTTGTTGGCCCCGAGCCTGAACCTGGGTCTTTCCCATAAGTCACCCTCTTTCACCAACGGTTGGACAACCCATCTGAAACATATTTCCCTATTTAAATTTTTGGAATTTATACATAAACCAAACATTACATTGTTGCAAGAAACTATGGGTGAAGAGTGGAATATGATAGAATATTTAGCAAAATTGATGAAGGATTGGAACTTCTTAGCTATAGATATTGGGAACTTAGGGGGGTTCTTAAGTAGGTGGAAAAGAAATATACCTTTATTAAAATATTCTTTACTTGTATTAGGTACACACATAGATTTCTTGGTATAAAAGCTAGAGTGGAAAATTATGATGATAATTTTTTATGGCCTTATGGGGAAATGAATATTTTATGGGAATATTATTTTGCACGGATATTTAAAGCATTATATGATTATTTTATTAGGTGGCTTAACTTTACACTAATTATATCTAAACTATGGGAATAATTTGTAATACTATACATAGTAGCATATTTCTTTAGGTATAACATAGAGGAAGAAGGTTTAGTGGATGTTGAACCCATTGAAATTTTCCTTCAAAATGATAGGAGTATCCAAAAGTTTGGATAAATTTCTAGTATCTAAATAATTTTTCATGGAAATGGAAAAGGCCAAATCTTGGGTGAAAATTGGAGGTGTCTCAATCCATATACCCATTGTTTTGTAGTTAGATACACATGATTCAAAACCTATTAGCCCCTCTAAATTTAGTCTTCCTTTGTTAGATGAGGGAGAATTCTTAATGGTAGTAAATGAGGACTCATTGGGGCTTAATGAAAATTCAATCGATTCAACAAGATTTTAATTTGAAAAACATTTAAAAGAAGTACTGGTAGTTGTATTAGCTTGGGAGTTTAACAGTTTAAAAATATTGACAAGTAGTTAAATTTGGTGGGAATGACATATAGAAAAATAGTGTTTTATCAGAATTTAGATGAGATCTTTAATGAATATGGCAAATAGAATCTAAGGAATTTGAAAAATACAAAGAAAAAATTATTATATAGGAGATAGGTAGAAGGGGTGATGAAGAGTTTGGTTGTATGGTTGGAAAAGCATGATGAAAACATATTTTTTTGTCATAATTTTTTAAATCATAGAATGATAAAGGGTCATGAAGAGTAGGGTTGTAAGGTTGGAAAAGGGAGATAAGAATACATTTTTTTTTCATAATTTTGGAAATCATAAAAAGAACAACGATATATGGGAGATGTAGAAGTTAAATGGAATCAAAGCTAGTAACATCCATTTGATGTACTTTTCCACCCATTCTATGTTTCCAAGGGAAAAAAAGAGTCCATATGGTGGCCCATTTTGTTGTGGGGGAAATAGTCTCCTCATAATGAGTACCTTACTATTGTGAAAATCCTTTTGCCACAAGCCTTGATTTGTGCATGCCAAGTGAGACATATTATTTGTACTTGTTATAGTAGACCCACTTGTAGCCAATTGGTTTGGTTTCAAAAGGAGACTTCATTGTGCCTCATTTTATATCCATGCATGAAAATTTGTAAGATTTTCAAAATATTGAGATTTATCTTTCAACAACTAGAACACCCAACTAATCATTGTGTAAGCATAAATAAGATCATATAGTTATTTCCATTTGAAAATGGGACATGCATGGGGAGACACAAATCAAAATGTATGAGTCCAAGTTTTCTACAAACCTTGGAAGTGGAATCATGGAAATCTTGTTTGCAATGTTTTCCAAGGATACATGCATCACATTGCTTTCGTTTTCTAGGAATAGTAGGAAAATAAAAAACACCATTCATTTTTAGTAAATGAAGTTTGTCATAATTAATATATCCAATATAAAATTCCATAGAATAACAGAGGGAAATGTTCATTCATTATGATGAGAGAGGCATGAATTTTTTTTTGCATGCATATATGTCCCTTTTAGCTTCAACAATATTGCATCTCCTACTCAAATCATGACAACTAGACAACTATGTTGTCATAATCCTTGTTTCAAATTTTCCTTCAAATATATGAATGGGGTGGTATTGATATTTAATACATATAAGGGAAATCAAGTTTCTTTGTATCTTTTTAAGATAGAGCACATAATGCAGAAGGAAATATATAAGTCAAGTAATTTAACCTTGATGGTGCCGATTCTTGAAGGTTTGAGAATTGTTTCACCTATAAAATATACCATGCCTTCTACATTATCATTGAATTCTTCAAAGAAGTATGCTTAAAATGTCATGTGACATGTTGCACCTATGTTAAGCAACCAAACATCTCTCTGATAAATAAATGAAATATGAAATAAAATCTTGTGATGGGAAACACTGCAATGTGTAGATTTATATTCTTTTCCTTTTTTTGCATCTGGTGTTTCACCTCTAGCCTTTCTAATCTTGTTTATATTTGATCTTATCCTAGGGTATTTTTTCATTTCGATGCATGATTCACATTTTTCCCTCAATTTACATAGTGAAGATCAAGTCTCTCACCTTAGTTGTGTTTATCCCCTTGTGTCTAAAGTTCTTTCTTTCACATCATCGTTTATACTTTCTCCTCTAAAATAATCATGTGACTGATTCTTCCCTTCTTGAGTAAAGCATATGGTCTCTCTAGTAGGTTGAGTTGTTGTCATCCTCCTTCCAATGGATTTGTCATATTTTGCAACTTTTGTCACCAAAGAGTTAATTGCAATAGAATTCAATTCATCGCTAACTTGTAAGGATTCAAGGTAACGAGAGTATGTAGGGTAGAGGGCCTTGATGAAGGTTATGAAAGGAAGATCTGTATTCACTCCAAAAGCATCTGTTTCATGCATGATCACTTTGATCTCATAAGCCAAGGCCATGGGGTCATCATCCTCCAACTCTAGGTTGAAGAGTTTCAACAACAGTTACACAACATGTAATTATGAATGTGAGTCATACAAGTAATTTAACTTATTTAGAGCCTAATAAGAATCTATAATGGAAAAAATATTATGGCTCACCTCTTCACTTATTGATTCAACAACGAAGGCATAATATTTTTTGTATTTATTCTTTCATATGGCTAGCTCCTTGTATAATTTTTGCTCCTTAGCTCCACTATACTCCTCTCCTTTGTAGATGCCATCCAAAAAATCATTAAATATGAGGGTAATTTTGATATTTTCATAGCATTCTTGGAAGTTTTCCTTGCCAATTAGCAGCATAAAGATAATAAATATGAGATAATACATATTTATATATAACTTTGAATTGATGAATAGGTTCACTAGAAAACTATATTTTATGATCCTATGTCCATGTTGGCAACCCACCAAGGATACCTTAAAATTTTTTGCTGACGCACTAAAAAACACGTGATAACTTCAAATAGTAAGTGAAATAAATAAATACTAAGTAAAATAATTTAAAATTTATATGCCAATACCAACATCTATGTGTTTTTTTCTCTATTTGATAGAGAATGCAAGGGGTATACTACATATAGAGTCTTCATGAAAATATTTTCTTTTATCATACCATATATTATGCCCATTGACAAGTAATGATACTTTCGATCCCAATTACATGGACTTCTTGTTGACCTCAAAGTCTGAGTCACATGATGGTAAATTGGTCCACAAGATCAAGTAGTGTGGGTTTTAACTCCTTTATAGGGTATTGGTCAAAGCCTACGTGTTTTGACCAGTCAACAACATGCCACTAATGGAGGTCCAAAACTCAGGGGCTTACCTAAAAAGGGTTTTTATTTTTCTTGTGGAGAGCATTTTTAATGTTGATGGCTTCCAGAAAAACATAGTAGCAGGAGATACGAAGGGATTTTTTTATGTTGGCATGAAGATTTCTCTATGGAGATGGGATTCAACATAAATTAAAATGTATCGAGGGAATCGATCTTCTGGTTGAAAAAAAAGATGTTGCATTTGGGCATTAAGAAGACAAGGACATGAGGGGAGTATACAATCTAGTGAATTTTTATAGGCCATAGGAGAAATTATTGCACGAGGAGAATCCCCAACAAAGACACTTTTCCATTTGGAGATTGTAGGGAGATAAACCAACTCAAATATTGTTGAGAGAAGGTTAGTTGGGATTTAAATGACAGATCTGAGTGACATAATGATATAATTGATGACAAAGATATTAGGAGGCCTCTTTTGATTAGGAATATATTAGAACCAACTTTGATACCATGTTAGCAGAATAAATCTAGTATTGAATGCCCTTTCATTAAGCTTAGAAAATATTCAATACAATATATGAGTGAGTAACTCTTGGTCTCATATTCTAAGAGGTTAACCTATCTTTTCATATTCCTATCTATTTATATTCCTAATATTTTCAATTATTTACAATGGCACAAAAATATCGTAGGATTATCTATCCAACAATTTTGTGTGTGTGTGTGTGTGTGAAACCAAATAGAGATAATATCATTGAAAATTTGAAATTAACATCCTTTTGAAGATTTGTAATGAAGGAAGAAAACTAAATATTAATGGAAGAGGTCTTTAAGGAGGAGTTAAAGGCTATGCTAACATCCTTTAAAATAGACAAAATCCTAGGGATGGATAGATGGATATCATAGTTCTTTATTATGTTTTATGTATTATTGGAAGAAGATCTCATAATAATGATAAAATATGTAACATATGGAAAGTCCTTGGTGTCTTTAATCCCACATTTTTGGTCCTAATTTCTAAAAAGGAAAAACCATAAAGCTTTGACGAGTTCAAACCAATATCATTGTGTAATTGTATATACAAAATTATTTCTAATATATTTGTATTAAAGACAAAAATATTTTCCCAAAGGCCATGTCTTAGGAGCAATTTATATTTATGATACGTAAAATTCCATGGATATTCCACTGGGCAATTCATCGAAATACATCTAATGAAATTATACTTAAAATTTGAAATATAGAATTTAAGGGTTAATTTCTCCTTAGATTTATGGATTCATTATTACTATGTTATGCTTATACATGCAATAAATAAAATATGTAGAAAATAGAGAACAACGAAATAAAACTCACAAACCAAAATTGTCACAGGATATAACCGTCTTGAGAGAAAACTCAACTAGAAGGTGAGGTTGCTCAATTTTCTTTCTCTAAATAGAAAATGATGCATACAAATAAATGAGGCATGTGCCCTATGGAATGGGATAACACACAAACCCTCTCTATTTTCTATCTCCCTATCCAATCTAAGTTACTCTACTCATCTATGGAACAAAATGTACTAAAATAGTATGTAACCCCTTTTCCTCGTAGTGGCTTAGTTATAACACAGCTCGATAGCCTACTAGTGGTTAAGTTTGTCACCTTCAATTTTTTAATAGAGTTACAATATCGACTCTTATATAGTATTATTCATCATGATCATGCGGATAGCCCATTTTCCATCAATAATGGGGGCTCAAGTGGCATCCTCTAGATTCATGGTGGTCAAAACAAGAAGGTCAACTTATGGGTGGAATAAATTTGGCATATAGACTTCGATTGAGACGATTCTTGTGTCATTGGAAAGGTGTCTGCTGAAAAGTGCAACAAGAAATTTTCAATTTGATTGTGCCTTGATTAAATTAAGAAATTTTGAATTTCCACATCAGCAAACAACTTGGATGTAGTTAACTGAGGTGACATGGCTTTTTTCATTCAGTTAGCTCAGTAAAATTGAGTTGGAAGAGCTAGAGTTCAGTTAAGCATGTGTGATTGATAATTTGTAGCAATCATGGTCATTTATTTCAATTTGTTTTCAGTTAAACTAGTTCTAACTATTGGAGGAACTAGTGGAAGGTCAGTGGTGCAGTGGGACTCCAGTCAAACTCAGTGATCATCCAGTTAAATGATTAATCAACCCAAAATACCTAGTGCATGCAAATAATTCGAGTTCCCCAACTGTGGTGGAGATTCCAAGGCAGTGTAACATCATTTGTAGACTAGTCTTAAGTGTATAGGTGTTTCATGTAGTCAAATGATCAAATTTGGGAATTGCGCAATCATTTTGGAGGAATTTCCTAAATAATAGGGGCTTAATTTCTTAATGAATTGCGTAAGGAAATAAGGGATCAATTAGAGAAAGAAATTGACTAATCATGGGTTACAACTTCTTAATAAGCAGAGAAATAGGTTATTCACTTGTAGGTTGATCTCAGATTGAGCTAGAAATTGCAATATATCTCTATTGATTAGATTAATGCAAGAAGGTAAATGGTTTTTTAGCATATTTCTTTCCCCCAGAAAAATATTGTGTGCGTGTGTGTTATTTTTCATTACATGTTTGTGATTGATGTTCTAAATTGTGAATTGAATTCTGGAGAGCGATAGAGTAGGTTTGTGTCTTGTTATTTTGATAATTTCATGAGAATTTACAAATATTCATCATAGTTTATACATGGTATCAGAGAAAGATTCACATTAGAGACGTAGGAATTTTGAAGTGGCTTCTTAGGATAATCGAATTTGTAGTTCAGTTTAGCAGGATCTCTTCAGACTTGAGAAGATGACCATCAATGGGTTGAGGCTAGAGTATTCCTTGTAAGGAAACTCTAATTTCATCGCATGGAGGTGGTATTGAATGCTAATGGATTGCTAGAATACATCAATATAGATATTTCAAAACCACATGCATCTGATGTCCAAAACCTTGCTTAGTGGAAGAAATATGTAGCCAAGGAAAGGAGAATGATATTGGAGGGAGTATGAGATCAAATTGTCTCAAATATCCATAGGAAAGAAACTTCGTTCACAATGTGGAAAGAACTGAAAGAATTGTTCGAGAATAGTAGTGACCATAGGAAACTGGCAATCGAGGATAAAATTCGAAATATCAATATGGAGAAGAATGACATCATTCTACAGTATCTAATTACCTTCACACAAGTTCATGATGAAATTGGCGGGGTTGGTGTTAATGTTGCAGAAGATGACTTGGTAAGCCTAACCCTTCTAAGCCTTCTCAAGAGCTGGCATAGCTACCAAGATTCGGTGAACGGGAGGGGCAACCTAATAAATTGGGAATGCTTATGGTATGATTTGTTATGGGAGGAAATAAGGCAGAATACAAGAGATTGGACTTCGTCCAAGGGAGAGGATGAAGAAAAATTTGAATTGGTTGGAAAGGGAGAGAAGGGAAAGAGGAAGAAATATCAAACCAAACTAGAATTCGGCAAAGGGGGCAAGAATAAATATTTATAAAAAATTAAATGCTTCAATTGTCATGAATTTAGGCACTATGCCATGAAGTGTACAAACAAAAAGTTGAGCAAGAAGTCCTTAGGGTGAGCAGCAAGTGAATCCTTGGCTTCAAAGTTTGAGCTTGATTTTACCCTTATCACATGCATAACAAGCATAGTTATAGGGAGAGTGTGGTACGTGGACTCAGGTGCATCACTCCACATGACAGGGTGTAGAGATATTTTCAATGACCTGGAGGAGAAATATGTCCAGATGCACGTCGAGCTAGGGGACGCCATAATGTATAGCATGATACAGTCACCTCTCAGAGGGAGCCAGGCTCCCCTCTCAGGCTCAAGGATGTCATGATCGTTCTGAGCCTAAAGAAAAATCTCATCTTTGTTGTAGTTTTGGAAGACCATGGTTATGATGTGATTTTTAGCAAAGGAAAATCATTCACAAGACACATGGCCATGGGAAAAGTGAAGTAGATCGGGGTTCGTATGAAGAACCTATATAGGCTAGATGTGGAATATTGTGTTGCATTAAGCACTGAGGCAGAAAAAGTGTAGGGTTGTGATGTTAGTGAACTTTGACACAAAATAATTTCCCATTTCCATAATGGCGGCTTGAAGATTATGCAGAAAATAACCATTGGCCTCCCTAAAGGAGCACTTGAGCAATAGGATGTATGAAAATGATGCACCTTGGGGAAGTACATAAAATCCACATTCCATGATTGAGACAACAAATCAAATGAATTATTGAAAAGGATCCACTCTGATGTATTTTTACCTTTCTCTACAACCTCCACAGTGAGACACAAATATTTTATTATTTTTATTAATTACTTCTCATGAAAGTGTTGGATCTTCTTCATGTGGAAGAAAGATGAGACATTCTCAAAGTTTGTAGAATTCAAGGCAATAGTTGAGAAAGAAACCAACAAGAAGGTGAAGGCTCTCAAGAGCGATAATGGAGGTTAGCATGTGTTGAATGAATTAAAAATTTTATGAGTGAAATAAGGCATTCAACAAGAGATGAAAACACCCCAAAACCCACAACAAAATGGGGTGGCTGAGAAAAAGAACCATAGCATTTTGGTAGCTGCGAGGGTTATGTTGCATGAACAAGGCCTACCACTACACTTATGTGCAAAGGCATACAAAGCAACATTCTATTTGTAGAACCAAATTCCTGATTGGATCCTTGACATTATTTCATTGGAGGAGGATTTCTCAGGGACAAAGTCGAATGTGTCGCACTTCAGAATTTTTGGAGCCTCTGTCTACTGCAATGTCTCCCAAGAATCAAGGAAGAGGTTTGGGATGAAAACATAATTGGGGGTATTTGTGGGTTACACATAAGCTCCTCACAACTACCGTGTGTAATTTCGATCCCTCAAAATGAAAATTGTGTGAAGGGATGCAAATTTTTATGAGGAGAATGCGTTGCAATAATCTCTTGAGAGGGAGATTCATATCCCACCAAAGGAGGATATTTTATCTCCAAAGGAGGAGCCTCACAAATTTGTGGAGAAGCCACAAATTGAGGAGCAGAGATTGGATACATCCACTCAAGAAGAACCATCCATAAAAGGTAGAAAAAGGACCAGGGATCTTGATAGACTTATGTAGGATGCAAGGGAGAATGTGGGAGATCCTTCAAACTTGCGTAGGAAGAGAAGGTCACTTGATCAATACAATGGATACATGGCTCTAACGACTGAGCTTATAGATACCAATCCACCATATTTCAAAGAAGTGGTAGAGAAACCTATATGGGTTCATGCAGTGGTGGAGGAATACAAATCCATTGTAAAGAACAATGTTTGGGAAGTGGTCCAAAGATAGCATATAAATCAGTTGTGGGTTCAAGATGGATCTTGAAGGTAAAGTATGCAGTAGATGGAAGCATAGAGAAGTATAATTCCAAATTTTTGGCCAAGGGGTACTCTCAAGTTGAGGGAGTTGACCATTAGGGGACCTTTGCTCTTGTACCAAGGTACTCATCCATTAGATCAATTATTGCACTGACTGTGTAGATGGGGTGGTAGATACACCAGATGGATGTAAAAAAAACATTTCTCAATGGATTTATTGAGGAAGAGGTGTACATAGAGAAACCATAAGGTTTTGAGACATTTTATTAGGAGTCTCATGTGTGTAGACTCAAGCGAGCGTTGTATGGTATCAAAAAAGCACCTCGTGCTTGGTGCACCAAGATTGATAGCTATCTCACTAGTTTGGGATTAACCAAAAGTGAAGAAGATGCAAACCTATATCACATCATGGTAGAAGGTAAATTTCTTATTATTGTCTTATATGTTGATGATTTTATTTTAACTAGTGATGAGCAGTTGATTAGATCTTGCAAGGAGGACCTTTTAAGAGAATTTGAAATGAAGGACATGGGTCTCATGCACTACTTCCTCGGTTTGGAAGTATGGAAAGATGATGGGGAAATATTTATGTCTCAAGGTAAGTATGAAAATGAGATACTATAAAGATTCCACATGGAGAGTTGCAAACCCATGGAGATACCTCTAGCGACCAAATCTAGGAAGGAGGATGCCACTTCAGGTGAGGAAGTGGATGCTACCATTTATCAACAACTAATGGGTTCACTGACGTATCTTGTGAACACATGACCAGATATGTGCTATGCAGTTAACCAGCTGAGCCAAGCTATGGTTAGGCCAATCAAATTATTTTGGAAGCTAACTAAGCATGTTTTACGATACCTCAGAGGTACTACCCAGTTTGGACTATGGTACAAACAAACATAGGGAGTGAAGCTATATGGCTTCACAAATGTGTTATGAATATAATTCATAACGAATATAACAAATATAATTATTAAATAGTCAATTAAGGATTATGTAAGTAGTCATTAAGTTAGTGAAAGGGCATGTCTAAGAGACATGCCCAGTCATGAAAGGTCACCTGCGTAGGTATATAAGCAGGGCCTCATTGTAACATTTTATCATCTATCTCATTCATCATCTATCTAATAATATTTGTATCCTCATGGATATCTTTGTATTCCAAGTCTTCTGGATTATTTAAGCTTGAGAAGGAACTTTTTTCGCTTCATTTGGTATCAAAGAAGTTCGAGCCTTCGTCTGCTTAAGCGCTGCACAGAGCTACGCTCATTGATCCAGGTCTTTGACCATAAAAATCGTTAACCTTGTTTCTGTGACTGAAGTGTTTCGCTACAAATTTTGGAGTTTCTCTATTGCTGAGTTACTTAGAGGCCTTTGGCCATAATAAAAAAAAAGAGGGAAAAAACAAACTAGAGAATTTTTGAAAAAAAATATAAAAAAAGGGGAGAGTAATTTATATAAAAAATTGAAGAAATATTAAAAAAGGAATAATTTATATTAAAATAATAAAAGAGAGAAGGAAAGTCAAAGTATATTAAAAAGAAAAAAAAGATATATATATAAAGAAGTACATATACGTACATACCAAGACAAATTAAAATTAAAAAGGAAAAAGAAATAAGGAAGAGTAGGTAAGGTTATTTTGATTATTCTTTCAGTGGTTTACAAGCTCGTGGTTTTGGAAGCCCATGGTATTTGCAAGGTAAAATAAGAAGTAAAGGAATAAAAAATCTCTTGTGAATGGTAAGTTTACTTTTACGTGGAGAGATACACATAAGTGGACATATATTTTATAGGTGAATATATGTGAATAGCCACGTTTCACTAGGGTTGTAACCTTTCAACAACAAAAAAAAGAGTTAAAAAAAAATCAATTGTTAAAAGAATATATATATATATATATATATATATATAAATTTAATTAATTAAAATGATTTAATTAATTAAATTATTAAAAATAAAAAATAAAAAATTGAAGGAATAATAACTTCATTAAAAAGAAGAAGAGAAAGTTAGGAAGGGTTACCTTAAAAACCCTAAAAACTCAATTCAACAGACAAAATGAAATCAATCATTGATGAAAAGGAAATTAAATCCAATTCGGAAAGGAAAGAAGGAATATTTCCTGAAAATTATAGTATTTTAACAAATACAAGATGAAGAAATTATTATCCATAAAACTTTGAGGACAAAGTTCTGAAGGAAGGGCCAATTCATAACAAATAAATAAATAAAAGTTGATATATTAAATTGTGATGAAAGAAAATGAAGAAAACGGTGCGTGATTGAACTGAAGAAAAGTGTCAACTATAAGCTTTGAGGACAAAGATTTTGAAGGAAGGGGCAATGTTATGAATATAATTCATAACAAATATAACAAATGTAATTATTAAATAGTCAATTAAGGATTATGTAAGTAGTCATTAAGTTAGTGAAAGGGCATGTCTAAGAGACATGCCCAGTCATGAAAGGTCACTCGCATAGGTATATAAGCAGGGCCTCATTATAACATTTTATCATCTATCTCATTCATCATCTATCTAATATAATATTTGTATCCTCATGGATATCTTTGTATTCCAAGTGTTCTGGAGTATTTAAGCTTGAGAAGGAACTTTGTTCGCTTCAAAATGCAGATTAGGTGGGGACTCCATCAAAATGAAAGATTACATCAGGGTGGAATTTTCAGTTTTGGGTCTGTAGCTGTTTCCTTGTACAACATGAACAAATATCTTCGATGCTCAACTCGACAGAAGAAAAATATATGGCTACAAGTCCATTAATATGTGAGGCGGTCTAGATTAGAAAGATACTTGTGGGATTGTTTGGTGAGATGATGGATCCAACCATGATCTATTGTGATAATCAGAGTTGTATCAAGCTCTTTGAGAATCCTTTATTTTGCGATCAATCCAAGATTATAGATATATGGTATCACCATTTATGGGATTGTGTGCAGAGGCAGATAATGTTTCTACAATACGTTTCGATAGAGGAACAAGATGTTGACATTTTGACAAAGGATTTTTCAAGAGGGAAGTTCGAGTTCCACAAGTGTAGGATAGGGGTGGTTGTTAATCCCTTTCTTGTTGAGAGGGAGTGTTGAAAAATGCAGTAATAAATTCTCAATTTGATTTTTCCTTATTTAAATTGTTAAAATTTCAATTTACACATCAACAGACAACTTGGATTCAGTTAAATGAGGTGATATGGCTCTTGTCACTTAGTTAGCTCAGTAAATTCGAGTTGGAGGAGTTATAGTTTAGTTAAGCATGTATGGTTTCTAATTTATAGCAATCAAGGTCAATTATTTCAAGTTGTTTTCAGTTAAACTAGTTCTAATTATTGGAAGAACTAGTGGAAGGTCAGTTGTGCAGTGAGATTTCAGTCAATCTCAATGATAATCTAGTTAGCTGATCAATTAACTCAAAATATCTAGTGCATGCAAAGAATTCGATTTCCCTAGTTGTGGTGGAGATTCAAAATCAGTATAACATCAATTATAGACTAGTATTGATTGTAAAAGTGTTGCATGCAGTTAGATGATTAACTTTGGGAATTGCGCAATAATTTTAGAGGAATTTCCTAATTAATAGGGCCTAATTTCTCAAGGAATTGTGCAAGGAAATGAGGGCTAAAGTAGAGGAAAAATTTACGAAGTCTAGTTTATATCTTCTTAGTGAGTAGAAAGATAGGTTATTCACTTGTAGTTTGAGCTTATATTGAGCTAGAAATTGTAATACATCTCTATTCATCAGATTAATGCAAATAGGAAAAGGGGTTTCTAGCAATTCTCTTTCCCCTAGAAAAATATTGTGTGCATGTGTGTTATTTCTCATTGTATGTTTGATATTGATATTCTAAATTGTGAATTAAATTCCATAGAGTAATAGAGTAGGTTTTTGTCTTGTGATTTTGATTAAAAGTTCATGAGCACTTACAAATCTACATCATAATTTCTATAGTATCTATGTGAAAAATAGCACTAGTGGTTACACACTTAAGCATAAAATTTTTACATCCAAAAAACACCATTTTGTGCCTCAAACTACTTTCACACTCCAATTTTCCAAACTCAGATTCAAAGATTAAAATGGTCATGTGAGTCGCTTCCTTCACTTTTTCCACTCTAAAAGAATCAATATGGATGAAAACTAATATAATGATCCAATCTGAATCAATTTTAAGTGGGAATATAAATCCTTGATGCTATAAGGGTATCTAAAAAAGGTTTCCATTATATCAAATCCAAAAAAATTCGAACAATGATGATGAATTTTGACCTATCTATGGAATATATAGGTCAAGTTTGTTATATATTAGGTTAATGCTTGTTCATGTGGGTTTCAATTTTACTATTGTGAGTGGATAATATGGTTCTTAGCCTTAATTTCATCTGTAGTTCTTATTATTTGTTCAACTTACAAGTTCTTCAACTTCTCAAGGGGTCTAAGATAGGGATGTCCCTTTCCCCACTGCTTTTCCTTATTATTTTTGAAGGCTAATTAGTTAATTCTAGAAGTTAAGAGGGTAGGGTCTATAATGAGATCCAATATGGGGAGGGTCTTGTATTTATCTCACCTTTTTTTTTTATGATGTATAGTTGTTTCATAAGATAACAATCAGAGAAGTAAAAAAGCCAAGGGGAATAATATACTTGTACAACATTGCAACATGCATGGAAATACGTTTTCTCAAATTAGAAATTTACTTTAATGGTCCAGATATGGATAAGGACATAGATGTTATTGATGTTTCCTTATAAGAAAGTTGACTTTCAATCAATATTTAAATATTTGTATTTTTTAACAGATCCAAATGGGTATGGGAGTAGAGTTTGGGCATGGTTATTGGAAAATATAGAGGTAATATTTAATAATTAGTGCAATAGATGGCTATGAATTGGAGGGAGACCAACTTGGGTTAAGATGGTATTGGAAGCCATACTTTATATTGACACTCTCTAACATGTATTCCAAAGAGGGGACTAGAGAATATCAACGAGAGGGTTTTCAGCTTTCTATGGATAGGGAAGAAAGAGAATGAATGTATCTCTTGAGTCAAATGGAAGATATTAGCAAAGCTAGAGGAAAATGGACGGGTTTTAAAAAAATTAACTTCTTGGGAAATCGTTGGTAGCTAAGATCTTATGGAGAATAATTACACATGAAGGTTTGTGGAAGAAAAATATTATGCAAAGATATATAATTCCTAGTACAATGGTAAATTTAATTAATAATCCAAGGAGAACCATAAATAATGTATCTACTCATTGGAAGGTTCCTTCAAGAATTTTCAATGATAGCTAACTAGTTGAAATGGAAGGTGGGGGATGGAGAGAAAGTAAGGATTTGTGTGGAGATATGGATTCATTGTAGGAATGGGTATAATTTAATAAGGGTTTATTGAGTTTGGTCAAGAATATGGAATATTCACACTTGATAAAATAGTTGACATGGAGTCTATATTATATGGCAACAAGGATGGTTGAAAGAACATAGTTTGGGTTTGAAAGGTGAATAGGTGGATTTATGGAATTTTTATTTGGAAAAATTACTTAGAATCCATGATTAAATGCGGGATCAAGAATATTGTGTTGTTTGGGAAATTTTTTTTTTTTTTTTTTAATCATTGCATTTGGGATACCATATACGTTTCTCATGTAAGGCAAAGAAGAGCTATTGGGGTACCATATACATACATTGGGGGTATTGCAAAGAAGAGATATGAAGGGGTAAGGGATTTGTATTATTCATAAAGAGAATGAAGAAATGATTAATTATTTTATTATCAAGTGTTCCTATGTTGGGGAAGTTTGGTTAGAGTTTTAATCAATTAACTAGATAAAGGATGGGTGGCAAGTTGGAGAGTCTACTGGGGAATGTTTAAAAAGTTGACTGAATAAGAGATAACTAAAAGAATGGAGGGCTTTTACATGCTTCATCCTTTAGGGGACATTTTTGGCAAAAAAAAAATCATTTCACTTGAAGAAAAGTTCCTTCCATCCTTCTAATGTTATTCCCTTTTTTTAATGGTGCTAGACAAGGTTGGCAAGACTTTAGCATTGCATGTTGGGTTTTGATTTTATTTGATAAAACCACATTAAAGTTTAAATCAAGCTTAGGAAAAGGGTCAAACAATTTTGTATTAGGGCTTTAAGACTGATTCTCAGATGTGCACTAGACAATCATGTCAAACATATTAATATTTATGGTGATTCTAGCTTGATAATCAAATGGATGAAAGGAGTATACTAACTTTTGAATATATTTCTTAGGTGTCTTGGTGATCAATTAAAATAGGTGTCAAGTACTTTCAAATCCATTTATTTTACAAGTGTATAGAGAATTAAATGAGGAGGTGATTTCTTTATTAAAGGATAGCCAATAGTGAAGGAAGAATAATGAGAATAATGATGAAATAATACAAGATGGAAATATTTTTATACTTAAATCTAAAATTTAAAGATGACATCATAGGAATCAACAGGAAAATCTGTGTAGAGTATTTATATGCATTACAATAATATGAAAAATATATAATTTCATTTATTTAAAAATAAAAATAGCATAATATACACAATATATATATATATATATTTATAATAATATAAAAAAATTGTAATTTTATTTATTTAAAAATAAAAATAATATAATATCCAAAATATATAATTGCATTTATTTAGAAATAAAAATAATTTTTTTAAAATAAATTCATTTAATGAAGATCATTTTCCATAATTTACTTAAACCAAAAAAACACCCTATTATACTTTTATTAATTAACATTTATTTATTTATTTTAATAACTTTCTCCTTTTCCATTTTACTCCTATATATTAAAACATTAAAATCTTCACTATTCATTTTATAATAATTATATTTATGTACTTATTTCAATATTTCTTTATTTATTGGGATATTTTAACATCTGTATTAAATTATTAAAATTTCCACATTTATTATCGATAAATATAAATTAAATAATATTATAATATTTTTTTATTTAATTAATCTAAATTAAATAATATTATAATAATTTTTTTTTTGAAATTATTTGAATATATTTATCTAAAAAATAAAAATATTTATTTTTATTCACACACCAAATTATTATTATTTTTTCCCCTTGGGCATAATATGCCTCCGTGCTTGTAATTTCAAGTATGCTTTAGAAAAGGGGCTAGCATAACAAAATTATATTTCAATATTTGAAAGACCATGACATTTGAGACTTGTACGTGAAAGTCTTTTATGTTTATAATTTATTGATTTTTTAGAATATTTAATATATATGTTTTTATTTTATTTTATTTTAAATATAATGAAAATATGATATTGTGTTATAATAAGTTTATATTCATTTTAAATTTTAAATTCGGATTTATAAAATATAAAATATTGAAAATTCGAAATTTTGAATTCCTTATTATATAATTTAATCATCTTTCATATTAATAACTAAAAAATTAATACATTTAATATATATAATATGTTGTTTTTTTTTTTTTTTTTTTTTTCAAATTTTTTTGAGAATTATATTGCTACGTGAAGTTCCTCAAAATTTTATCAGCTTCGTTCTTACTGAATTTGTTGGCCAAGAGAAAGCAACCACAACAAATAGCCAAGTTTAGCGTATTCTAATTAACCATAGTTGAAATGACGAGTGAAACTTAAAAACACATAAAATCAAGATACAACCCACAACCATCAAGGATCTGAAGAGTTAACCAGAGTTGGATTCTCAGGACTGACATTGAGAGATGAGGGAGGCCTGAAGTTAAAGTGTATAAGACTTCAATTGACACAATTATTGTGTTGTTGAAAAGGTTTATGTGACATGTAGAATATGAAAGATGCTAAAGCAGTAAATTTTTACCCCCAAGCAGTGTGATGCTAAAGAGGTAAAGTTTTACCCCCAAAAAACGTCATTTGATGCCTCAAAATGCTCCCGGAAGGTTTTCAATCCATGGTTTCCAAACTAGGTCTTGTTGGTAAAAATGTTCTTGAGAGTTGATTCCTCCACTTTTCCCACTTGAAAGCATCAAGATGGATGAAAAAAAATATTATTATCCAATTTGGATCACACCTCCCCATTTTGGGAATCTTTTGCTCCCCAAAAGCTTCTATTGAATGAGGTGAGGAAATTTTTGCTCCGCCTTTTCTTTGGTGTACCATTTAGATTTTCCAAGAAGTTTCCCTTTCAACCTAATCTGCTAAAGGTCATGTTTCCCCTGTGTTGTAGTTCTGGACCTCTTATGCAAAATATATCTTATGTCAACCATGCATGAACATTTGGTGCCAAATCTTCCACAGAAGGCAGGAATTTTTCCTCTTCCTCATCTATGCAGAAAATAGAGAATAATGAAATACAAGTTGTAATATTGTATATCTTTGATTTTTAAGTATAATTTTATCATATATGTTGTGACGAAAATTTTAGTGGAATATACGAAACAATTTATGGATCATATTGGTATCATAGCACTCAATGTTTCTTTGGGTATATTATGGAGATTTTCTAGGGATCTAGATCAGCTGGGCCAAAAGTTATAAAACCAAAATCATGGCAGACGAATCTGTGAATAGCCCTCATGATCCTGTAGAGGATAGGTTTTCACAGATAGAACTCCAAGTCATAGATATAAATAATAATATAAATATCCTCATGGTGGCCATGAGAAATAAGCTCAAAAAATTTGGAGAAGATGGGGGTTCAAATGCAGAGGAGAAATGGGATACCGAGATATCAGGAAGAAATGAATAACCAACTGAAGAAAGAACTCATAAAATATCAACCCAGTATGAGTGCCTTGAATCAATCACAACCCTTGTTCAAAATGGAAGTGAATATCAATATCAAGTCGCACCATGGAGAGATTGACACTCTGAAGCTATATCACTGGTTGTAGCAATTCAAAGTTTATTTTAGTGTCCATCAAATTGGGGAAAAATAAAATATTTCATTTTCGCGGCTGATATTAGAGGGCTATGCCATAACTTGGTTGGAAATCCACATGAAGACCCTGAATTTCGAGGGAGAGCCTCCAGTGATTAAGTGATAGGATTTTAAAACCCTCATTAAGTCACAATTTTACCCTATTAGGTACGTAGAGGACTAGTATATTTGATGGAACTAATTGAGGCAAAATTCAGGGCATCGAGTGTAGGAGTACACCACAAAGTTAAAAAATATTTCCATAATGTTGGGTATTTCCCCAAATAACCCATATTTACTCATGTATTTTGGGGGTCTATACCGTCATCTGCGAGAGTACATGATGTTGTTCAAGTCCAAATTGGTGGATTAAGCTTGTGTACAGGAACAATACTTGGAGAACATAGGCTTGAAGAAAGCATAATAAAGTGGATTGAAGTAGAAGGACAAAAAATATGCTTCTAAGGAGAAGAAGAAGAACAAGGAAGGGGGAAACGATAAAAAGACAATAACCATAGCACACCAATGCAAAGATCCCAAAACCATTTGCAACCACTGTAACAAAGACGACCATACAGAGGAGAAGTGCTAGAAGTTGCATTGAGAGATTAATCCAAAGAATAAATATAATAAGAAGACGAATATCATGGTCACTGATTCGAGTAGTCAAGTTGAAAGTAGCTCAGACGTGGATGAGAATATTGCTTCTATGTTAGCGCAGAGGGAGGTTAATTTGAGTATCCTTCAACAACAAGAAGAGAAAGAAATGAGCAAACTATTTCGTATAAAGATACAGATTAAGAAGACCAAGATTGATGCTCTATTTGACTCAGGATCATAGGTAAATCTCATTGTAGCAGAGTTGGTCAAGAAATTTGGATTGTAAATTCGTGATCATCCAAGACCATATCCACTGTGATGTGTTGAATTCCAACAAGAAATTTCAGCACCTACACTAGTGTGGGACCAATGGGTCTAAGTAGCACCCACACTAGTGTGGGACCAGGAGGTCTTAGCTGCACCTACACTGGAGTGGGCTAAATTTGGTGCAGCGTCTATTTTAATTTTCCCTTAATTAAAATGGACAATAAAATGTAATATTATCTAATAATCACTTGTAATAGTTAACTGAGTGTGATAAACTCAGTTAGCTCATGAATTTTGAGTTGAGGGTAGTTGGTGAGGCATGCAAAGTAATTATAGTTGTAACAAAGTTCAAAATGCAATTGGTGCATTAGTTTAATGAATGTCCAATCAGTTAACTCAGTTAAGTGAGTTAAAGTTAATTGTGTTAGTTGTAACTATTTGTTGCACTAGTGAGAGATCAAGTGAATTAAATATTATTTTATTCACAATCAGTGATCTAACATGCAACTAATTATTTACTATTATTAGATGGATGCATGCCAGTTCCAGTGGAGACCTAGTTGAGACAAAGGTGAAAGGGCTGTTAAATATTAGTTGTAGGATTTTTGGGTTGCACTCATGCAACCAAACACTCATTGGATTTCCCATTATCCTTGCACAGTTTAGGAAGGCCAAAATTCCTAAAGAATAGGGATTTCATTCATCAGGAATTGTGCAAGCAAGGCAGGCTGTTTAGAGGTTGAGAATTGGCTAAGTGTTGGTTAGTTTTGTCGAGGACACTGTGAGACAATTAGTTGAGTACAAGAGACTCTTGTGAGAAGAGTGTATTGTAATTTTTTCATGTATCCATGCTGAATATACAATAGAAGATAGTGGGGTTTTGAGCAGTAAGCTTTCCCTGGGAAATTATCTGTGTTGTGGTTTGATTTGATTCTTCTTTGCTTCATGTGATTGACGATTGTGTTTAATTTCCGCAATTGATTTGTCGAAGCGATTCAATATCTAGGTTTAGTACATTGTTAGATCAGATTGAATCCATGATATACATATTGTTTGTATAATTTCTACATGGTATAAGAGCACAGGAAATCACAATAGTGGAGGAGAAGCCAAGTTTGTGACTGAATAGAATTCATATTTGCAGAAGACTTTCTTGGTGCTACAGGTGATTCAGGATTGAAATGGCTTTCAATGGCTTGAGATTGGAGTATGCACTTGAGGGAAACTCTAACTACATTTCTTGGAAATATAGGATGGAGGCGGTACTGGAGGAAAATGGATTGAACTAATTCGTTGACAATGATTTTCCCAAACCCGTTGTGATAGATGCTGCAAATCTTGATGCATGGAAAAAGAAACTTGCAAAGATGAGGAGGATCTTACTCGAGGGAGTACGAGACCACATTGTGTCAAGTCTCCATGGAAAAATGACACCATATGAAATGTGGAAATATTTGACATATCTATTTCAGATCAACAATGATCATAGGAAGTTTGCATTGAAAGATAAACTTAGGAAGGTCAAAATGGAGAAAGGCGACTCCATGCCAAAATATTTAACAAAGTTTGTCCAATGTCGGGATGAGCTTGTGAGTGTTGGCATCACTGTCGCTGATGATGATTTGGTGAGCCTAGCTCTTTTAGGACTTGCCAAAAGTTGGAATCGTTATCAGGACTCTGTCAATGGAAGGGAAAAACTGCTAGATTGGGAACGACTTTGGTCAGATTCGGTGCAATAAGAGTTCAGATGGAATACCAGAGATGGATCTTCATCTAAATGAAGATGAAGAATATTGGGATTTGGCTGCCAAGGCAAAGAAAGGGAAAGGAAATAAATTTCATTCCAAATCTAAGTCCAGTAAAGATGGCAAGAAACGTGACATGTCTAGAGTGAAGTGTTTTCACTATCACGAGCATAGACATTATGCCACTAACTATCCACAAAATAATAAGAACAAGAAGGCTTCAAGATCTATAGTTGGTGAGGCTTTCGCCTTGAAATTTGAGCTTGACTTCTCACTCATTTCATGCATGGTGTTAAGTGAAATGGGATTGATGTGGTATTTGGATAGTGGTGCATCCTTTTACATGACGGGAGATAAATAACTTTTCAGTAGCTTGGAGGAGAAGGTCCTCCAGATGCATATCGAAATGGGTGATGACGAGTGGTATAGTGCTACTAGGATTGGTACCATTACCTTCTAGAGAAATTAAGGTAAATCCTTTCAATTAAAATATGTAATGCATGTACCACGCTTGAAGAAAAATTTAGTCTCAGTTGCAATGTTGGAGGATAAAGGCTATGGTGTTGTTTTCAGTGAAGGAAAAATTTTCCTGCGACAAAAAACAATAGGACAAGCCAAGAAGATTGGTATTCGAGTTAATAATCTATATAAACCTGATTTAGATGGTTGCACAACATTGTTGGGTAAGGCAGACAAAGTGCTGAGCTGAGATGAGGGTGAGTTATGGCATAGGATATTGGGCCATATTCACCATGAAGCCTTAAACGTTATGCAACAGATTTCTACGGGACTTCCTAAGGGTACACTTGCGAAGTCAAACACATGCAAGGGATGTACTATGAGAAAATATGCAAAGACCAACTTTCATGAGAAGGAGAACCAAGCCTCAGGGATCCTTGAGAGAGTTCACTCAGATGTGTGTGGACCATTCTCTATTGATTTGAGAGAAAAACATAAGTACTATGTGATATTTGTTGATGAATTTTCTCAAAAGTGTTGGATCTACTTCGTTAAGAAGAAATATTAGACATTCTCAAAGTTTCTTGAGTTCAAATCACTGGTGGAGAAAGAAATAGGGAAGCATGTGAAGGCTCTTAGGAGTGACAATGGTGGTGAGTACATCTCCAATGAATTCAATAACTTCTGTAGCAAAGAAGGAATTTAGAGAGAGCTGATTGCGCCTCATAACCCACAGTAGAATGGGGTCGCATAAAGAAAGAATAAAACAATTATGGGTGCAGCAAGAACGATGTTGCATGATCAGGGCCTACCATTGCATCTGTGGGTGGAGGCATGCAACACAACGGTATTTGTGTAAAACTATTGTCCTCATTAGATACTTGGAATGAGTACACCAGAAGAGGCTTTTACTGGTAAGAAACTTGATTTTTCACATTTTAAGATTTTTGGCTGATTTGTTTATTGGCATGTGACCAAAGGTGCCAGGAAGAATCTGGAACCAAAATCTGAGATTGGGATTTTTTTGGGGAACATTGATAATCCCCACAACTATCGGGTGTATTTTACAAACAATAGAATGACTGTTGTGCGACGGGATATAAAATTTGATGAGGAGAAAGCCATGCGATTGTCCCTTGAGAGGGAGATGGATTTTCATGCAGAGGAGGAACTCTTGGTTCTAAAGGATGAGCCTCAAGATGTGGAGCAGCCACATGCGAAGGATCATGGAGTGGCAGAAAACACTCATGCAGAGCCATCCACCAGAAATGGTAGAAGGCACACCACGAAAGCTGATAGATTGAGACTTGATGCAATAGAGAATGTAGGAGACCTACTTCACTGCGCAGATAGAGACAATCTCCAGACAGGTTTACTAGATACATGGATCTTATGAGAAAGTGTATTGTGATAGAACCATCTTCCTATTAGGAGGCAGTGCAACAACCGCTTTGGGTTGATGCAATGGTGGAGGAGTTTGACTCCATTGTCAAGAAAAGTGCATGGGAGATTGTCCCAAGACCAGTTGGTAAATCAGTGGTTGTATCTAGATGGATCTATAAGTTAAAGCAAGCTGTTGATGGGAGTGTGGAGAAGTACAAGGCCAACTTTGTGGCCCGGGGATTCTCATATATTGAGGGGATCGACTATGATGAGACTTTCGCACTAGTCGCAAGGTACTCTTCCATTATATCTATCCTTCCTCTCTCAACGCAGATGGGGTGGCACATTCATTAGATGGACGTGAAAACTGCGTTTCTCAATGGAGTTATTAAGGAAGAAGTGTACATAGAGCAGGCAGAAGGTTTCAAGATCTTTGACAGTGAGTCGCATGTGTGTTGACTCAAGAGAGCACTGTATGGGCTAAAGCAAGCACCTCGTGCTTGGGACACTTGGATTGACAACTATTTCACTGGGTTGGGCTTCACAAAAATTGAAGCTGATGCAAACCTGTACCATATTTTGGTTGAGGGTAAGATCTTGATTATCGTAATTTATGTTGATGATCTAATTTTGACAGGTGATGAGCAGTTGATACACTCATGCAAGGAGGATCTTGCAAGGGAGTTCAAAATGAAGGACATGGGACTCCTTCATTATTTCCTTGGTTTGTTAATATGGTAGCGGGATGATGAAATTTTTGTTTCTCAAGGTAAGTATGCCAAAGAGATACTGTGTAAGTTTCACATGGAGAGCTGTAAACCCATAGAAAATCCTCTTCCAAGAAATTGGAGGAAATAGGATGCTACTTCTGGAGAAGCAATGGATGCTATTGTCTACAAGCAGCTAGTGGTTAACTAATGTACTTTGTGAAAACCGGGCCAAACATTTTCTATGCAGTTAACAAGCTGAGCCAAGCTATGGTTAATCCTACCAATATATTTTGGAAGGCGGGGAAGCATGTACTGAGATATCTCAGGGGCACTACAGTGTATGGATTATGGTACAGATAGATAGAGGGATTGAAGCTTAAAGGCTTCACAGATGCAGATTGGGTAGGCATTCCATCAGACATAAAGAGCACATCAGGAGGGATCTTCAGCATAGGATCGACAGCAGTTTCCCAGTACAATAGGAAGCAGCGATCTGTGGCACTCAGTTCAACAGAGGCAGAGTACATGGCAACAAGGCAAGCTGCATGTGAGGTCATCTGGATCAGAAAGATCTTGGTTGGTTTGTTTAGTTCTCAGATGGATTCGACAGTGATACATTGTGATAACCAGAGCTGCATTAAACTCTTGGTTAATCATGTGTTTCATGATAGGTCCAACAACATAGACATCTGGTAGCACCATATCAGAGATTGTGTTCAAAGGCACATAATGTTACTTCAACACATTCCCATGGAATATCAGGATGCATATATTATGATGAAAGCGCTCACAAGGAGCAAATTCGAATACCACAGAGGCAGGATTGGGGTGGTAGATAATACCTTTCTTATTGAGAGGGAGTGTTGAAGTCCAACAATAAATTGCGGCACCTCCACTAGTGTGGGACCAATGTGTCCAAGCAGCACCTACACTAGTGTGGGACCAGGAGGTCTTAGCAGCACGTACACTAGTGTGGGCTAAATTTGGTGCAGTGTCTATTTTAATTTTCCCTTGATTAAAATGGACAATAAAATGTAATATTATCTCATAATCACTTGTAATAGTTAATTGAGTGTGATAAACTCATTTAGCTCATGAATTTCGATTTGAGAGTAGTTGGTGAGGCATGTAGAGTAATTCTAGTTGTAATAGAGTTCGAAGTGTAGTTGGTGCATTAGTTTAATGCATGTGTGATTAATTAACTCAGTTAAGTGAGTTAAAGTCAGTTGTGCTAGTTGTAACTATTTGTTTCACTAGTGAGAGATCAATTGAATTATAGATTATGTAATTCAAAATCAGTGATCTAACATGCAACTGATGATTTACTATTATTAGCTACATGCATGTCAGTTCCAGTGGAGACCTAGTTGAGACAAAGGTGAAAGGGATGTTAACTATTTGTTGTAGGATTATTGGGTTCCACCCATGTAACCAAACACTCATTGGATTTGCCATGATCCTTGCGCAGTTTAGGAAGGCCAAAATTTCTAAATAATAGGGATTGCATTCATCAAGAATTGCACAAGCAAGGCAGGCTGTTTAGAGGTTGAGAATTGGCTAAGTGTTGGTCAGTTTTGTCCAGGATGGTGTCAGACAATTAGCTGAGTACATGAGACTCTTGTGAGAAGAGTGTATTGTAATTGTTTCATGTATCCATGCTAAATATACAATAGAAGATAGTGGGGTTTTGAGCAGCAAGCTTTCCTTGGGAAATTATCTATGTTGTGGTTTGGTTTGATTCTTCTTTGCTTCATGTGATTGGAGATTGTGTTTAATTTCCGCAATTGATTTGTAGAAGCGATTCAGTATCTATCTTTAGTACATTTTTAGATCAGATTGAATCCATAATATACATATTTTTTGTATAATTTCTACAAGATGGGTAGATAAGGGTGCAGAGCTGAAGGTAATAAAATAGTACAAAATTAGATTTTCCATTAGTACTGATTTTATTTCTGAAGCAAAAATACATGTGGTTCTCCTTGATGTATGTGGAGTCATGTTTATGAGTCCCTACATGTACATGTGATATGTAATATTCATGTAGAGATCTAGCCAATATCACATCGTCAAGAATGGAAAATAATTCACCATCAATGCGCATAAAGGGAAGTAAAAAATTTCACTAGTAAGCACCAACCAAGCCAAGAAATTGATTAGTTCTAGTAAGAAGTAAGTTTTATTATTTTTAGTATAAAACCAGTCTGTACAAGAGTTAATAAGAGGTAAGGCATCCCTGTAGATGTGTGCTAAGAAACATAAACAATATTTGGAAGAGTTACTACATGCATATATGGATGTGTTTTGAGAGCCTAAAGGGTTAACACCTAAGAGGGAAGTGGAGCAAGAGATTTAGCTATTGCCAGATTTTCCATTGCCAAATATTGGGCTATACAGGCAGTCTATTATAGAAGAAAGTGAGGTGAAGATATAGTTGCAACAACCACTGGAATAGGGTGTCTTTTAACCAAGTACATCACCATGTCGGTCACCCATCATCACTCTGCCAAAGAAGGACGTGACTTGGAAGATGTGTGTAGATTACATGGAATTGAACAAAATCATACTCAAGAACATGCACTCCCTACCCAGGATATATGATATGTTGGATTAATTACAACAAGAAAAATACCTCACCAAGCTAGACTTAAAGTCTAGATATCACCAGGTTCGAGTTAGAGAAGAAGATACTTGGAAGACTACCTTCAAAACCCAACAAAGTTTGTATGAGTGGTTAGTCATACCATTTGGCCTATGCAATGCACCATCTGCATTTATGATATTAATTAATGATGTACTATGCCATTTTATAGATTCATTTGTTATTTTCTATTTGGATGATATATTGGTATACAGTGATACTTGGGAGGAGCACATCTCACATTTGATGCAAGTGTTGGAGACATTAGAGAAGCACCAAGAACTAGAAAATATTAAGAAGTGTGGGTTTGCACAACAATATTTGGTGTATATGGGGTATGTGATAAGTGGAGGACAGATGAAGATATATTCTGCTAAGATTGAGACTGTCATGAAATGGTCAGTTCCTACTAATGTTTATGAGGTTGGTAGTTTCATTAGGGAAACACAATACTTGAAGAAATTCATAGCCTCATTTTCAAAAGTAGCAAAATCGCTCCATGCCATAATAGCAATTGGAAAGTGTTTAAAGTGGGGGAAGGGTTAGTAGAGGGATTTTGAGGAGCTAAAGAAGAATATAAGTCAAGCACTAGTTCTGGCATTGGCAAAATTGCAATATCCCTTTGAAGTGGAGACATATGCGAGTGGGTATGTTATGCAAAAGTTCTTGATGTGGGGATGAAGGCACGTATGCTACCATTCCAAAGTATTTCATGGGGAAGTTCTTAACTACCTTACCTACAACAAAGAGCTTTATGCCTTGGTGCAATTTGTGAAGAAGTGGACACCCTATCTGATGGGAAATGAGACATTAATCCACAAAGATCACCAACCACTACAACACCTACATGCCTAGAGTAAGCTAAAACAAAACAAGAGTTAAAAGTGAATGAGGTTTCTACAACAGTTTCATTTGGTGATCAAGTATAAGAAGGACATCAAAAACAAGTTGGCCAACATGTTGTCAAGGCCACCCACATCAATGATCATGGCTTTGGGAAAAATTATGCATATGGAGCCATTCTCCTATGATGCATACAAAGAGGCATATTCAAAGATGAGGACCTCAAGAAGGTGTTTTAGCATTTGTAGAGTCAAGAGTCATGTGCACAATGGTGGCAACACCGTTGACTACCATATCTAGGATGGATTAATCTACAGGCTGGATAAGTTACGTATTCCTAAGAGTGAGTGATTGAAACTAATTAGAGAGGCTCACACCTCCAAGGTTGCAGGGCATTGTGGTGTAGGGAAGATCGTGGCCAACTTTTAGAGCTTTGTATATTGGCCCAAGATGTAAGAGCAATTAGCTAGGTTCATAAGAGGATGCATGCTTTGTTGTACTAGCAAGCCTAGCAATAAGAAACATGGTCAATGTCATCCCTTACCTTTACCCACTCGTCCTTGGGAAAGAATTTCCATGGAATTTGTGGGAGGTTTACCAACAACCAAGAAGGTACATGACTACCTATTTGTGGTAGTTGATAGATTCAACAAGATGTGTGTTTTGATACCCTATAAAAAACCCATCAATGGTGTAATACCCACGTCATTCATAATGTAATTAAATATTATTTATTAGGCTAGTGAGATTAATGATATTATGAGGCATGTGCTCCCAGTAATGAAATGAAATTTATTATGGGGATAGTGTGCCTAGATATTTATATTTCTGTAAATGTTGTGAGGCCTTAGATCCTAAATATAAATAAAAATAATAAAAATAATAAGGCTAGTTGCGGATCCCACTCCACCAAAATAGTATGGGGGAACAACTCCTAGGAAAAAGACAACAATTGTGATCTTTCGGTAAAAGGTATGCCCTGTGGCCCACATGGCTCCAGTGGGTGCCACTTGGATAGTTAAGGAAATGCGATTATAAAAAGAGATTATTACTTATTATTCCATTTTTTCTATCAGGGATGACTGGAGGGGGAATTAGTCAGTGAGTTCTAGGGAAGGAATCTGAGACTAACAAATCACTAGCGAGTCCCTGGCTTAGAATCTGGACTGTTTGGGGCGTGGTTATTAAGTTAATTGTGTCGCATGGATGCATCTTGTTTATGATGAGAGCCCCAATGCTAGCTTCAGGAGCTTGGTGCTATGAGGTTTTGTTGACCCTATTTATGGCTTAGTGGCCATAAAGTTCTGGTGTGAACTAAGTGTTGGTTTATGGCATGGAGGTTCCTAGAGCTCTAGAGAAACATGAATTTTAGGTTGGCACCTTGGTAATTAGCTTGGAAAGTGTCTGGATCCCTGGAATAACATGAATATGGGGTTGGCACCTCGGTCATGGGGGTATGGATATTTTTTAGTTATCGTTTCTTTTGAAATTGTTGTCCCAAATTGGGGGTGACTCAGTGGTTGAGCTTATTGTTGGGGAAATTATTTTCTTAATAAAAAAACATCTAATCACCTGAACATTAATTATCAACCCGAGGAACGTATTTTTATTTCAAGGAAATCGACAAAATATATGCAAGAAATTACCAAAAAATAACACTGGTTCTACATGATTGTATTCTACACTATCAAACTCATTCAACAAGAAATAAAATGTAAGACTTGAATAACAATACTAAATTCAAAAGGAAGAAAGTAAATGAGAGGAAAAATAATTATGATAATCACACGACATGAATCAATACTAAATTCAATCACACCTTGTTGAATTGGAAATTTAACCTATTGTACCCAATAAAATTCAAATGCTAATTTAGAACAATAAATTAATAGAAATCTAGAAATTGCAAAAAATAAGAAATCTAGAAAATGCAACAATCAACAAATTATTAAAAAAAGAAATTTACTTTAATGATTAGTAATTGAAATTCAAAGAAATAAGCACATAACTAAACCATTTTAGATGTTCAAGGCAAAAATTCATCCAAGGTAGTGGGCCCAACTTCCCAAGAGTCAATTATGTCTTGAAAAATAATTCAGATCAAATTACAAGTAGACAATTATGAAATTCCGTTATAGCTCCTTTCATTAAAAATTAGAAATAGATAAAATACAACTCTGAGCTCTTTCTCTAATTCAATAATTGTCCATCATTCCCTCTTTGATCTCTGTTTTCATTTAAATACAAAGAGAGAAAAGGTAAATTACAACTAAATAGATTACAAAATGATTTCCATTGCAATTTTGCGTTGATTATAGAATTTCAATTAACAATATTAGATCTGAAAGATCTTTCCATCAACATTTAGCTAGAAGTAAATCGAATCTGGAATTGAAATTGAGGAAATTTGGAAAATGACCACAATAGAAAATATTCCAAAATTGTCTTTGAAGAACCTTGCATTTCTCTCAACTGAGACCGATTTTGTAAAACTATTCACAAAGAAATTAATTGGTCTAGTCTGCACAAAACTCGTGTCTCGGATTGTCAAGATTCATCTTCATTTGCCCAAAATTTACAAGGTAAAAATGTCACTTTTTATCCCAATGAATTTATGAGTTGGAATATTTGATTATGAAATGAAGATCAAATTTGCAATATATAAGAGATCTTGGAGGCTAAAATCATGAGTGATGTTATAGCAAATTCATTAATAATCCATCATTAGGAAAATCATGCATAATAATCTTCAATTTATTAAAAATAAAGAAGAACAAATATTATTGATCCACAAGAGCATAAATAATTATAAAATGGAGTTATATGACAAATTATGATATATGATGTGATAAAGAATGGTAGAAATGGATGAAATATGTATCAATAAATGATAATACTAATGATAATTTAATGACCCAACACTTATGAACCACCAAGTCTATGGCTGGTGGAACATGGAGGGTCGATGGCTAGTTGGCTTTGTTAGTACAAATAAGTACCATGTTTCAATGGCCAGTCAGCTTTATTAATACAAATAAGAACCTTGTTTTGTTGTATCTTTCTGCATATTTTAAAGAAAATTTATGGTTTTGGTTATACACCTTGATTCGGGTTTTTTTTTTGGTTGTTGAGTATCACATTCCATGTTTATTTAGTATATTTACCATTAAAACCATAGTTCTGAGGTTCGGGCTTAATGGGTTTTAATGTTCTTTTATTTCCATTGCTTGTTAAGCTTTGTAAAATTCTTGTGTGAAATGGCCAAAATTCGTGTGTGAAATGGCCATAAACCTCGAAATTCTGGGTTACATAATTATCCGCTTTTATTTTTTTTTTAATTTTGGGTTTTTGATAATTCTGCTCTAGAGTACAATTATGAATTTCATATGATAAATAATGTTGTTCCATGTACAAATGTCTATTATGATTTCAGTGTGCAATAATTTATGTTTATGTGTTATTAGAGTTATAATTATATGCATGAATACTGTCAATAAATAATTTTTGTGAATAAATATGCTTCCGTGAAAATGAGGATGAATTATGGATAGAGTTTGGGTTGAAGCAACATAGTGTTTCCCGGTTGGAGGCCAGAGACACTACAAAGCCAAGTTTCAACACTAAGTCTAAATTGTGTCAGAGCTCCAGTAGGATTGGAAAAAATTGTAGGATTTGAGATTGTTCACCATTTGTATGAAAAAAGTCATCATGTGGAAATAACATGAATGTACAAGAATTTGAGAACAGATAACCCTAGAAAGATATATCGCAAGAGCAAAGAAAATAACTCACTAGATTTGATGGGTTATGGGGCTCAATTAGACTAAAGCCGAGTCAAAAGCAAAGAATCACAAGTTCTCTAATGAAAGCCCTAGTGACCATAATAGTGTAATTTCACATGAGAATTGGATTACCAATACCATAAGGCTCAAATATGGTAAATGCGAATTAAATTACAAAGTCAATTTGTAAAAATTAATTGATGTTTAGCCTCAAGGTGCTGAAGTGGTGAAATTCAAGTGTGGGGCATCTCTTGTTTACTTCTTGTTTTAATTGTATATATATATTAATTACACACCCTCCCTATTACTAAAAAAATATATGTGTGAATGAGCTATAAAAAAAATAGAGCACCGTGTACTATTAATTATATCCAGAGGACTGAACATACAATAAAACGGTCGCTCCATTTAGTGAAAATGCTAAATATATGATAACGTTTTATTGCATTGCTCTTTTTGTTATTTAGCTTGACAAAACTTTATTTTCACTTGTGATATTTCATGACTATAATTTCTTTAATGGAAATTATTTCCATGAATGATCTCTCCTATCTTGTGGCTTGGGTGCTTGCCTTTATAAGTTTTCATAGAATATTGGTTTAAGACTCAGCAACAAGAATGATTTTTTTAGGAGTGTAAAATTAATTATATTTCATAAAATAAACGTGATTTAGTATTACCCAGCGGAGTATATTACATGTCAAGCATTTGTTTTTTTTTTTCTTCCCTTCGTCGTGAGTTCTCTTGGAAAGGCCTGCAGCTTGGGTGCTAGCCTTTGTTAGTCATAGCATATTGGTATAAGACTGAGCAACAAGAATGACATTTTTAGGAGTGTAAAAAATAATTATATTTCATAAAATAAACGTGATTTAGTATTACCCAGCGGAGTATATTAAATCTCAAGCATTTGTTTTTTTTTTTTCTTCCCTTCCTCGTGAGTTCTCTTGAAAAGGCCTGCAACGTTACAAGCTCGAATGCTGAGACAAGATTGTTATTAAAACATATATATATTTTTGGTGTAATGGTTGTTAAATACATGCATACTATCCCCGGTATACACGTGTATATATATATAGTATGCATATATTTACTATTTTGGCATGGTATATAGTTATGTATATAATGTCATTTATAAGATTTGATTTATATAACTTTTATTAGTTTCTGTCTTTGGCATTGTAGGGACTTTAGCGATTGTTAGAGTGTTGATCGATCATTAATCCGTATTTTGATCAAAAAAATTTCAGCTCCACCAAAATTTATCCAAACTTTCTAATTGCAATTTCCATTCACCCAATTTTTTTCCAAAGTTTTGATTTTAACCTCTTATTGGAACCTTCATGTATCTTGAGAGAAAATTCGATGTCCAAATTTTTTTTAACCAAAGTTTCAAATATTCATGTGTCCTTGTTAATTTTTAACCAAAGTTTCAAATACTCATGTGGCCTTGTTAATTTTTTTACGATAAAGTTTGAACAATTCGATGTCCAACAATTCAATACAATGTTTTTAACTTTTTGTGCAAAATTTTAAAGTGTGTTTAACTTTTTATGCAAAATTTTGAAACTAGGTGTTTTATGCAAAGTTTTAAAGTTTTTTTTTGAACTTTTTATGCAAAATTTTGAAACTACTTTTAGACTTCCCTATGTCAAGCTCACACTTTTCAAGAAGCCAACTCTTGTCCACATGTCTGCAACTCTCCTCCACATGTCCTAAAACTTTACCCTTTAGTCATTACTATTCACACCGATTCAATGTACATATTGTATAATTAGATTTTCCATAAATGTTTGATTTCTTTGGCGGTTTACCTCCATGTATGCTTGTTAGTTCGTGCAAACCCTTTTTGCTTGTTTTTGCATACCAGACAAGTCAGTGAAGAAATTGTGTTTCTTTATGCAGGTCCTTTCCATAAATGTTTGATTTATTCAACGATTTACCTCCCTGTTTTCTTTTTTTTGTGCAACCCCTGTTTTCTTGTTTTTGCATACCAGACAAGTCGGTGAAGCAATTGTGTTGCTTTATGGAGGTAATTTATAAGGGTTTCCACATTGATGCTCATGACGATGGATTTGATTTCCAACTGTTAAGAAACTAGCTCCAAAATAGAAGAAAAGAGAGATCAACGCCTTAGAAATCAACCACTTCGAGGGGGAAACCTCCAATACATTACATAAATAAACAATTCTTAGATGATACAAATGAAAAATCCTCCTTCTATATAAAAGGGTCTATGGGGTCACAATATAATCCTAGCCGACCTAACAATAATAATGTAAGTAAACAATAATAACAATATGGGGGTTATAGGGGTACAATAATAACAGTAAGGGGGCTACACTAATAAAAATAAGGGACTACACTAGTAATATGGGGACCTAACATGTCCCTCTCTTTCAAAAAAGCGTTGTCCTCAATGCTTGAGTAGCTCTGGATGCTTATGTATAAAATTCTCATCCTCCCATGTAGATTATTTAGTGGGTAAGTTCTTCCACTTGATGAGATACTCTGAAATTGATTGATTTCGTAGCTGTCGATTTTTTGTTTCCGTGACTGTTTTAGGTTCCAATATGATTTTTCCTTCCTTATCAAGTTCTGGAAATATTGTTTGAACTGAAATTTTGTCACCTATAACCTTCTTTAAGCATGAAATATGGAAAACTAGATGCACTCGCAAAGAAGCAGGAAGCTCCAATTTGTATGCCATAGCACCAATCTTTTGCAACACCTTGTAAGGACCATATTATTTTGGTGATAATTTATTATCCTTCTTAGCTTGCTTGAGGGACATTTGTTTGTATGGATGTAGCCGTAAAAATACCCAGTCTCCTACATCAAAACTTCTCTCGTTGCTATGTTGATATGATTGTTGTTCATTCGATTTTGTGCCAAATTTAGGTTATCCTTTAAGAGTTGGAGAACTTGCTGTTGATGATCAATGTGATCTTCCATTGCTTGCACATTAGAATTTTATCTTAAACATGATGCGATGGATGGTGGATGATATCCATAAAGTGCCATAAATGGGGACATTTTTGCTGCAATATGGAAGGAAGTGTTATACCGCCATTTAGCTAGAGGTAACCACTTGACCCAGCGTGTTTGTTTATCAGATACAAAACAATAAAGATATCCTTACAAAAATTTGTTCTCTATCTCAGTTTGACCATCAAATTGAGGATGATACGATGAGCTATGAGCTAGTTGAGTACCCAAACAAGAAAATAATTCCGTTCAAAAATTTCCAGTAAAAATGGGATATCTGTCGCTTACCATAATCTTTGGGTTTCCATGTAGCTTTTGAATTATTTCCATAAATGTAGTAGCAACTGTACTTGCTTTAAATGGATGAGATAATGCACAAAAGTGTGCATACTTGGTAAGTCTATCAACTACCACCATGATGACACTCTTTCCTTCGGACTTAGGTAAACCCGTGATAAAATCCATTGAAATCTCCTCCCAACGTTGACTTGGAATGGATAAAGGTTGTAGAAGTCCCGGGGTCTTAATTGTTTCCACTTTATTCTGCTGGCAAACCAAACATTCCGCCACAAACTTTTGAATATCAGATTTAAGGCCATCCCAAAAATATTCTTTCTTCACCCTGTGGTAAGTTTTTAAAAATCCTGAGTGTCCTCCTAAAGGAGAAGTGTGCAATTCCAAAAGAATCTTTTGTTTTAGTTGGGAAGTATTACAAAGATATAAGCGATCTTTGTACCATAAGGAATCATTTTTCCAACTAAATGTATCAGATGTACTAGGATCTTTCAACAACTTTTGAATGAGTGTCCATACATCTTTGTCCTTCTTCCATTCATCTCTTGCTTCGGTTATCCAATCTAGTTGGATAATAGAAATGGCACAAAGCAATGCTTCCACCTCTTCATTCTTTCTTGAGAGTGCATCTGCAACAACATTAAGCTTTCCTTTTTTGTAGATAATTTCAAAGTCATAACCCAACATCTTTGTGACCCATTTTTGCTGCTCTTCTAAAGATAGTCTTTGTTCCAAAAAGTGTTTAAGACTATCATGATCAGTTTTTACCTTGAAGTGTCTTCCCATTAGGTAAGTTCGCCATTTCTTTAGTGCATGCAGTATTGCTAACATTTCCTTCTCATAAATAGATTTTTGTAAATACTTTCCTTTGATTGGACGACTTTCAAAAGCAATGGGTCTTCCTTCCTGCATTAAACTGCACCAATTCCATTTCCTGAGGCATCACATTCCACAATAAAGGTTTTTGTGAAGTCTGGCGTAGCTAAGACCAGTGCTAGGCACATTGCCTCTTTAAGATGTTCAAAGGCCTTAGTTGCTTCAGGAGTCCATGAAAATGCATCTTTCTTAAATAATGTTGTTAGAGGTGCTGCTATTCTCCCATAATTCTTAACAAACTTGCGATAATACCCTGTTAACCCGAGAAATCCCCGCAACTGCTTTATGGTCGTGGGGACTTTCCATTCCTTAATGGCTTTAATTTTGTTAGGGTCTACTTTAACACCCTCGTGAGATATAATATGACCCAGATATTCCACCTCTTGGACTCCAAAGAAACATTTGGATGTTTTTGCATATAATTGTTTCTCCTGCAATAGTTTGAGCACCTTGTCAACATGTTCAACATGATCCTTCCAAGACCCGTTGTAGATTAGTATATCATCAAAAAATACTAGCACAAATTTTCTAAGGAAGGGTTTGAAAATGGAATTCATCAACCCTTGAAATGTAGAAGGTGCATTGGTAAGGCGAAAAGGCATGACCAAAAATTCATAATGACCCTCATGAGTTCGAAATGCTTTTTTTGGAATATCTTCAGTCTTCATTCTAATTTGATGATATCTTGAACGAAGATCCAACTTGGTAAAATAAATTGCTCCATGTAAATCATCCAATAATTCATCAATCACAAGAATTGGAAATTTATCTTTAATAGTGAGCTTATTGAGCTCCCTATAATCCGGACACATGCACCATGATCCATCCTTATTGTGCACCAATACTTCTAGAGTAGAGAAAGAACTTTGACTAGGTTGAATTATACCAGCCTCTAACATGTTTTCAATCATATGTTCAATTTCTCTCTTTTGGACATAAGGGTATTTGTAAGGCCTGATGTTTGGAGGAACACTTCCTGGAATCAAATGAATAGCATGATCATGATCACAAATAGGTGGGAGTCCTTTAGGAGTTTCAAACACCTTGGAATGATTATCCAAGACTTTTTGGAGATCTTGAGAAATAGATGATTTTGATGTTGGAACTTCTAGTGAGCATAATTTTGCAATCACACCTCATTGTTATTTCTTCAGAAGCTTTGTCATGACATTAGAGCTTATTATCTTTCTCGGATTCCATGCGATACCCCATAATTCGATTTCCTTTACTTTCGAAAAAAATTTCAAGAAAATTTCTTAAAAATTAAAAGCTACCGTCCCCAAAGATTGTAACCATTGTACTCCTAGTACAACATCAACACCTCCCATTGGAATGGAAAGCATTGGACTATTAAATACATATTCCCCCATGGTTAGCTTGATATTGTGGAATTTTCCAGAGAAATTTATAGTTCCTCCATTTGCAACCATCACTTGACATTCTCGTGCTAGGTATAGGAAACAATTCAATTCCTTGGCTACCTTACAATGAATAAAATTATGGGTACTACCCGAATCAATATACTCTATTACCTTTTTCTTCTTGAAATGTCCTTCTATCTTGAGAGTTTGAGGAGTGGTAATTCCTTCCAATGCATTACATGATATGGTTGGACTCATTTCTTCTTCTTCTAGGGTTGGTTCCTGGTGCATATCCTTTTCTTTTGAAGTTTCTTGTTAATTTTCTTCCTCCTCTTCACAATCTATGTAAAATAATTTATTCTCAGCACACTTATGACCTTTAGTGTATTTTCTATCACAACTGTAGCAAAGCCCTTTTCCTCTTTTTTCTTTCAATTGTTGTGGTCTCAACCTTGTAGGTTGTGGACGTCTAGGAGAAACAACACTTCCATATTTATAGATGTGAGTGGTAGGCTCCCTTTTCACCATAATTTTACATTCAATTTTTCTTGCCAACCTGAATGCCTTCTCTAATGAATCAGGTTCCCAAACATGAACTTCATGTTGGATGTTATCCTTTAAAGTCCCTATGAAGACACCAATCCCATGTTCCTCTGGAATATCAGTTACATTTATATTCAATTTTTGGAAGTTCTCAATATGCTCCACCAATGAACCCTTTTCTTTGAGATTTATCAATTGGCTAAAGAAGGTGTTGTAGAAATTAGCTGAATAAATCACTTATTCAATGAAGATTAACCCGATCATACATCAATTTCGAATTGCATGCATAACACATAACCTTCTTCTACAATTAATTGTCACATGCGGAAAATATATAGAAGCAATCTCACATCAATTCAATTACACATTAACTCAGTATGTATGGGGAAAGCCTATAGCTGAAAACCCCCAGCTATTGTGTATATTATAATGGAGTAATCATGTAACAATCATAGTACAAAAACTCTTTACAAGCTCTCATGCACTACCTCCCATGCTACACACTATCAAGCTAGATCTAGCAAATCACTTGCTCCAATCCTTAGCCACTTGATAGCCAACCTTGATTGCGTTTTTTAATGCTAGGTGATGGCCTCCTTATATAGATAAACCACCAGCCTAAACTTTGCAATACTCATAGCTTACTCCACCTATCTATGTGTTGCAAATAGCAACAGTATAGTTACAACCGATAGCTAACTCTACCCTTTCATCTATCTCTTTCACTGGTCTCCACTGAACTGATCATGCACTGTAGTGAACTGAAGTGTTCTTGAGTTGACTAATGAGTTAATATTTAGTAAATTAAATATTATTTAATCTACTCCACTCATATCTAGTTGATTAGTTAGTTTAACTAATCCCAACTAGTTCAACTGAAATAAATAGAACATAACTCCACTACTTGTCCCGTTAACTCCTCCAAAACTCCTGCCACTGAAGTCTAACTGAAGCCAACCATGCAAGATGCCATCAAACCCTAGGAACCACGTGATTCCTTGTGTCAGTTGCATGAGCCACCTTCATGACTCAAACTGAAGTGCGCCAAGAGAGTAAACTGCTGTTTATAGTCAAAATATTATTAAGGGTAAATAATATTTGACTTCCATATTTTTAGGAGATCAATCTAAAAATAGCCTGGGTCCTAAAAATAAGGGTCTCATCTATTTTTACCGACATGTCGCATACTTTAAGAATCTCCAAGTAGAATTCCCAAATTATGCCCCGTATGTCTAAAAATAGACATAGTCTAAAAATAGACTTTGCGCCAGAATTTGCCTGCGGGCCCACTTAGTGAAGGCGACTTCATTTCACTAAGCTCCATCATCTTGCCGCATTCTCAACACTCCCTCTCAGCAAGATATGGATTATCTGCAATCCCTATCCTGCCTCTGTGGAATTCGAACTTGCTCCTGGTGAGCGCCTTCGTCAGGATGTCGGCATCCCGATCCTCCGTGGGAACATATAAAAGCATCATGATCCTCCGCTGAACACAATCTCTGATGTGATGGTACCTGATGTCGATATGTTTGGACCTATCATGAAATACTGGATTAGCCGAGAGCTTGATGCAGCTCTGGTTATCACAGTATATCACTGTAGGCTCCAAATGCAACCTGAACAAACCTGCGAGGATCTTCCTCATCCAAATAGCCTCACATGCAGCCAAGCTAGCTGCCATGTACTCGGCCTCCGCTGAACTGAGTGCCACGGATCTCTGCTTCCTGCTGTACCAGGAAACTGCTGTCGACCCAATGCTGAAAACTCCTCCAGAAGTGCTCTTCCGGTCTGTTGGGCTCCCTGCCCAATCTGCATCAGTGAAACCAGAAAGTTTCACTCCATCCTCCTGTCTGTACCATAGACCATATCCCGATGTGCTTCTGATATAGCGCAATACATGCTTGCCCGCCTTCCAAAAGAGCTTGGTAGGCTTAACCATAGCTTGCGAAAGCTGGTTAACTGCATAGCATATATCGGGTCGAGTATTGACCAAATACATCAACGACCCCACCAACTGTCGATAGACAGTGGAATCCACTACCTCCTCCGAAGTAGCATCTCCCTTCCTCCATCCACCAGGAAGAGGGGTATCAACAGGCTTGCAGCCTTGCATGTTGAACCTCTCCAGAATCTCCCGGGCATACTTGCCCTGAGAAACAAACAGTCCTCCACTGCGCTGCCAAATCTCCAATCCCAGAAAATAATGAAGGATGCCCAGGTCCTTCATCTCAAACTCTCGTGCAAGATCATCCTTGCATGAAAGTATCAACTGCTCGTCGCCAGTCAAAATCAGATCATCTACATACAGTACGATGATCAACAGCTTCCCCTCCACCACAATCTGGTACAGGTTTGGATCCGCCTCACTCTTGGAGAATCCAAGCCCTGTGAAGTAGCTGTCTATCCGAGTGTACCAAGCACGAGGTGCTTGCTTCAGCCCATACAGTGCTCTCTTGAGTCGGCACACATGCGACTCACTGCCGAAGATCTCAAAACCTTCAGGCTGCTCTATGTACACCTCTTCCTCAATAACTCCATTGAGGAACGCAGTCTTCACATCCATCTGATGAATGTGCCACCCCATCTGCGCCGAGAGAGCAAGGATCGTCCGTATGGAAGAGTACCTTGCGACAGGTGCAAAAGTCTCCTCATAGTCAATCCCCTCGATCTGTGAGAAGCCACGGGCGACAAATCTCGCCTTGTACTTCTCCACACTCCCGTCAGCCGCCCGCTTCACCTTGTAGATCCATCGCGAACCTACAACTGATTTCCCAACCGGTCTTGGGACAATCTCCCATGCACTGTTCCTGATGATCGAATCATATTCTTCGATCATGGCATCAACCCATGCGGGTTCCTCCACAGCTTTCTCAAAAGAGGATGGCTCTGTCACAACACATTGACTCATAAGAGCCATGTATCCAGTGTACCGATCCGGTGACTGTCTCTGTCTGCGCTGTGCTGTAGGTGGTCCTACAACCTTCTTCGCATCCCGAGCCAGTCGCTCAGCTTCTGTAGTGCGCATGCGCCCTCTGATGGTTGGCGCTGCCTGGGTGGTTTCTTCCACCTCCTGAACCTCCTCTTGTGGCTGATCCACATCCGGAAGCTCCTCCTTAGGAACTAACAGCTCCTCATCCGCATGCAAGTGTAGCTCCCTCTCAAGCGAACACTGCATGGCTTTCTCCTCCTGAAATTTTATATCCCGTCGCACAACAGTCTTGCGACTGTCTGGCACATACACCCGATAGTTGTGAGGTGTATCAGTGTACCCCACAAATATTCCAACTTCAGCAGTTGGATCCAGCTTCCTTCTTGCATCCTTCTTCACATGCATGTAGACAGGAGATCCGAAAATCCGCAAATGGGAAATATCAGGCCTCTTTCCAGAATAAGCCTCCTCTGGTGTACTCATGCCAAGAACCTTGTGAGGACAACGGTTCTGCACATACACTGTTGTATTGCATGCCTCAGCCCACAAGTGAAGGGGTAGGCCCTGATCATGCAACATCGCCCGTGCAGCACCCACGATCGTTCTGTTCTTCCGCTCAGCCACCCCGTTCTGCTGTGGGTTATGGGGTGCGATGAGCTCTCTCCGAATCCCTTCTGCGCTGCAGAACTCCTTGAATTCAGCCGAGATGAATTCACCACCGTTATCACTCCCTAGAGCAATCACCTTCTTCCCCGACTCCTTCTCGACCAGTGCTTTAAACTCACAGAACTTCGCGAATGTATCGCTCTTCTTCTGCATGAAGAAGATCCAGCACTTTCGAGAGAAATCATCAACAAAGATCACATAATACCTCTGCTTTGCTGTCGAAGAAACTGAGAAAGGACCACACACGTTTGTGTGAACTCTCTCAAGGATCGTCGTGGCGTGACTATCCTTCTCGTGAAAGGTGGCTTTCACATACTTCCCTAAAGTACACCCCTTGCACTGATCTGACTGCGCAAGGGTGCCCTTAGGAAGCCCAGTAGAAATCTGCTGCAGAATCTTCAAAGCTCCATGGTGAAGGTGGCCCAATCTCCCGTGCCACAGTTCGCCCTCATCATCCCGGCTCACCACTTCTCCCGCCTTGCATGCCATAGCTGCGCAGCCATCTACCTGCAACTGATAAAGGTTCTTGGTTCGAACCCCTATCTTCCGGTTCTCTCCAGTAGTCTTACTGCGCAGGAAGGCTTTTCCTTCGCTGAAGACCACATCATACCCCTTATCCTCCAACATCGCTACTGAAATCAGGTTCTTCTTCAATCCAGGTACATGCATGACATCCTTCAGTACAAAGGGTTTACCAGACTCCCTCTGAAAGGATACGGTACCGATACCAGTCGCACTGTATCTACCGTCATCGCCCATCTCGATGTGCATACCCAAATCCTTGTCCTCCAGATCTGAGAACAACTCCCGATCTCCCGTCATATGAAATGACGCACCGCTGTCCAAGAACCACACCGATCCCAGCATACTTGAAACTAAGCATGCAATCAGTGAAACTTTGACAACCACCCCCACACTTCCCAGCTCATCTCTGCACCGAGTGAACTTCGTGAGGTATTTGGCGATGCTGTCGCCCTTCTCCATCTTGATGTTCCTGAGCTTATCTTTGAGCGCCAGCTTCCTTTGGTCACTCTTACTCTGGAATAGATCCGTCAAAGCTTTCCACATTAAATATGGAGTAGCCTTACCATGAAGGCCGGATACAATATGATCCTCCTTGGCGCCCTCCAACAGGATCCTTCGACATTTCGCGATCTTCTTTTGCCATGCATCGACCAAAGCTGCATCAGTGGGCTTTGGGACATCCGCATCCACGAACTCCCCTTGGACCAGCGTGTCTTCTTTACTTCATTAAGTCATTACATGCAACATAGTTAGAAGCGCCTTCAAGCATGTTAAGTCGCAATCCATTGAAAGAAGACATCTTTCAACACTGGCACCAAGAAGAACAACCTTCTGCAAAATTCGAATTCCAAACTCAAGGCTCTATCGCTTCCGATCTATACTTGAAAACAAATTATTTCCAAATCAGAGATTGACTGCAAAGGGCTTTCACCAGATCTTTCACCTTACAAAGAAGGATGAATATTCCGGAGGCTACCTGGCCCGCATGCAGACTCTGTCCGAGGAAATAAGTTTGCAATCACCGTAATAGACTTCGACAATTAACTTCGCTCCGATACCATGTAGAAATTAGCTGAATAAATCACTTATTCAATGAAGATTAACCCGATCATACACCAATTTCGAATTGCATGCATAACACATAACCTTCTTCCACAATTAATTGTCACATGCGGAAATAATATAGAAGCAATCGCACATCAAATCAATCACACATTAACTCAGTATGTATGGGGAAAGCCTATAGCTGAAAACCCCCAGCTATTGTGTATATTATAATGGAGTAATCATGTAACAATCATAGTACAAAAACTCTTTACAAGCTCTCATGCACTACCTCCCATGCTACACACTATCAAGCTAGATCTAGCAAATCACTTGCTCCAATCCTTAGCCACTTGATAGCCAACCTTGATTGCGTATTTCAAAGCTATGGGATGGCCTCTTTATATAGATAAACCACCAGCCTAAACTTTGCAATACTCATAGCTTACTCCACCTATATATGTGTTGCAAATAGCAACAGTATAGTTACAACTGATAGCTAACTCTACCCTTTCATCTATCTCTTTCACTGGTCTTCACTGAACTGATCATGCACTGTAGTGAACTGAAGTGTTCTTGAGTTGACTAATGAGTTACTAATTAGTAAATTAAATATTATTTAATTTACTCCACTCATATCTAGTTGATTAGCTAGTTAACTAATCTCAACTAGTTCAACTGAAATAAATAGAACATAACTCCACTACTTGTCCCGTTAACTCCTCCAAAACTTCTGCCACTGAAGTCTAACTGAAGTAAACCATGCAAGATGCCATCAAACCCTAGGAACCACGTGATTCCTTGTGTCAGTTGCATGAGCCACCTCCATGACTCAAACTGAAGTGCGCCAAGAGAGTAAACTGTTGTTTATAGTCAAAATATTATTAAGGGTAAATAATATTTGACTTCCATATTTTTAGGAGATCGGTCTAAAAATAGTCTGGGTCCTAAAAAATAGGGTCTCATCTATTTTTACCGACATGTCGCATACTTCAAGAATCTCCAAGTAGAATTCCCAAATTATGCTCCGTATGTCTAAAAATAGACATAGTCTAAAAATAGACTTTGCGCCAGAATTTGCCTGCGGGCCCACTTAGTGAAGGCGACTTCATTTCACTAAGCTCCATCATCTTGCTGCATTCTCAACAGGTGTTGCTCTTTGTATCCTCATAATGTGCTATCATTTCCTTCGTAAAAATTGACCAAGTGACAATTTTTTTACGGGAGCAAAGCCATTGATACCATACAAATGTATTTTGTTCTAAATGTAATGTTGCAATGCATACCTTTTGTGTGTTTTGCACATTATTGAGATAAAAATATTGCTCCAACTGTAGTATCCATATTACAGGATCCTTACCATCAAACTTTCTCATATCCATCTTTGGAATATGGTGGTTCTTCCATCCAACATTAGAGTTTATGAAATCACGATTAACATTTATTTTGTTCTCATCATGAGTTTTCTCTACTATCTTTTCGCCATTAGGAAACATTTCTTGTATTAATTTTTTCAAACCTTCCATCTCTTTTTTTAGAGCATTCTTCATGTTTTCCATGTTGTCTTTCATTTTTTCTTCCATGTCATCCATATTAGCTTTTATGCCATCCATCTTAGCTTCCAAGCCTTTTTTCAAACCATCCATCTTCGCTTCCATGCCTTTCTTCAAAACTTCCATTTCATTTTTTGTTGCTCTTTGCGAGAGCGAAAATTGGTGCACTTTCTCATGTAATTTTGATAGATCATGTTGCAATTCTTCATCTTCATGAGTCATAGTAGAGTAATCTGAGGGCTTAATGGGTGTTGAATTCTTTTTAGGAGGAATTTTAGAACCCAATACTGATATATATGCTCAATAGGCCTTTGGAATCACTTATAATTGATTTTTCAAACAAGACTTGTGCAATTTGAAAAAAAAAATACACACCTTTTTCTTGATTTTTAGGAGCTCGATATTGAAACTATATTGTCTCTATGATTTTGGATCTTCAATATCTGAAATTTGGCCCTGTAGTAGCCCTTTGAATCTTATTTCAAATGCTAGAGGTCTGAATTGATTTGGATTCTTCAAGACAAAGTTATGTCCAATCTCCCACAATGACCTAATTATGGACTAGTTCTGTAGAGCGAACTTGTATGACGTGCCACGTGTCTAATATTGATACAAAGGAAACTATAGTTCATGTAATTGTGGCCACTTTTTACAGAATTCCAATATAATGCTCAGAGAGAGAGTTATGATGATTTTCCCACGGTCACCTCTTTGAGATGAAATTCAGGAGCCTAAAAAAACCATAACTTCCATAGACCCTATCTTTGAAAATATTGTGAATAAAGCCCTGAAATTTTTCCATGACGTTCCTCAGGATTTCGGCTTCTCTTTGTAAAAATTTCAGCTTCTGAAACCTCGTAGAAACAAATTTATAGTGAAAATGCCACGATGACCTATTTAGGTTAAATTCAGGAACCTGCAAAAAGCCCTAACTTGCATAGATCATATCTCTGAAAATATTGCGAACCAAGATCTGAAAATTTTCCACCATGTTCCTCAAGATTTTAGCTTCACTCTGTAAAAATTTCAGCTTCTGAACCTTCGTAGAAAAAAGGTATAGCGAAAATTCCACATGACCTGTTTGGTGCAGCAAAACCCTAGAATCCAAAGCTCTGATACCAAATGTTAAGAAACCAACTCCAAAATAGAAGAAAAGAGAGATAAATGCCTTAGAAATCAGCCACTTCGAGGGGGAAACCTCCAATACATTACATAAATGAACAATTCTTAGATGATACAAATGAAAAAACCTCCTTTTATATATAAGGGTCCATGGGGTCACAATATAATCCTAGGCGACCTAACAATAATAATGTAAGTAAACAATAATAACAATATGGGGGTTACAGGGGTACAAAAATAACAATAAGGGGGCTACACTAATAAAAATAAGGGACTACACTAGTAATATGGGGACCTAACACCAACCCACCTCTGGATACCTTCACTGCATCTTCCACTCATTGCATCTTTCACACCGCCTCTTCCTGAGAAATCTTATATTTCTTATTTCCACCTGCAAAATCAAATCAACAAATTAATCCAAGTAAACTTATGAATTCGAGCCGAATTAATGTTATTGTGCACATATTTAATTCTATTCTTGAAACTAATTTAATGTTAATTCAATTGCAGACAATGGACCCGTCTTCTATTTCTTCTTTCCACCTGCCAAACATTCAAATCCAGATAGTGGAGCATTATTCTATTTATTACTTCCACCTACAAAATAAAATCAACAAGTGAATGCAAGTAAACGAATGAATTCTGGCAGGAATAGTGGAATAGTATTATTGCGCACATAATTAATTATACTCTATGCTTGAAACTAATTGAATGTTAATTTAATTACAGGTCGTGGGTTGTATATTCTATGCTTGAAACTAATTGAATGTTAATTTAATTGCAGGTTGTAGGTAGCGAATCAACTAAGTGCAATGGAATTGAAGGAAAAAAAGGTTCTAGTATGGGAATTTGACCACGAAAAGAAGGAAGGCCTACCTGTTCTTGGTATGTAAAAAACTTTTCAACAACATCCGACTTTTAGGGGAAGAAAATTCTGAGGTAAGACCAAAATAAGGGATCCATGCATGAGTTAGAAGGGTGAGGCAGAGGGAGGGTTGGTTTCTCTTTGGGTTCAACTTCCTTTGTTAATACGGGTTGGGTTTTTTTTTAATATAAAAATAGGCATAACTCTACCTACAATTAATAGCATTTGTCCCAATGAAACAATGTTCAAAGGAAAAATAATACAAAATTTTTAATATAAAATAGGCGTAATAGATTAATACAAGAACAACAGAAAATGACTCATGGGAGGCACTTTAAAAATTCAAATGAAGCCTGAGCCAAATCTCTCGAAAAAGATCTGGATAAATAACCTAAAAACCCCCAATGATCCAAGGCTTTGTAAGTCATGCATCTCCACAACAGAAGTGATAATTGGAGAGGATTGATGCAATGAGAGGTTGAAACCTCTGTCCTGCCTCGTGGTCTTACGATTCTTGGAGATTCGATCTGAGTTCCCTTACACCACGGGTTGGGTATTTATATCTCTCCGTTATTTTTTGAAAAAGGAAGAAAGAAAGACAATACATATTGGTTTGGTTGGTAAGTGTTTTAATAGCCTATTAATACACTCTTTCTTATACAGATCCCAATAAATAAATACATAGATAAAGAAATATAGAGTTTTTCTCTCTCTTAAATTTATTACCATAATAAATACATACATACAAAAATTAATATAGAGTTTTTTCTTCTATTAAATTCATTTCCAAAGAGGCTTATGTTTTAGATGGAAATTCGGCATTGACTCGTTTATAGAAATTATTATCGCTACTACCTAAGAACAGATAACCCATTTTCTACGCTTCCACTGAATCCACCCACCCATAAACGTAACCTACCTTTTTGTTCTTTTGTCTTGTGGCTTGGAGAGAAGTGAACATTCTCTGGGCTTGCCTACTTTCCTAACATTACTTTTCTAGGCTTGATTCCCTAACTCACTTTCCCTCCCCTGGTTGGGTGCCTTCCGTTTAAACTATTATCCTTACCTTAGTTCAACGACGCTCCCTTCCATAGTAGTTTCTCGAGCATGCTTTCATTTGGATCTTGCTTCAACAACCACCAAGTGGAATTATTTGGTGTGATCCACAAATGTTGTGGTCGGTGAACCACTGATATATGTGGAACAGAGGGACTTCTTACCCCATACCAACAAGCCGAACCAACTATCTATCGAAACGATGTAATTATATATCATTCCCTTGTCATAGTTACGACAAATTGCTTTACCTGAATAAATAATGGATGAAATTGTGAAAGGTTCTCTCTTAATTGTGTAGGGATGGCAACGATGGGCTAGAGCTGAATGCGACAATGACATGCTAGAGTCGAAGGAAACGTGGGAACAAAATTACAGTAAGGCCATGTCATTTGATAACTCTCAATATACCACTAATTGATATGAATGTGGAACCACGTAAATAAATTAATTTTTTTATATGTTAAAACACATGTCATGCATGGACCACTTATTACCAACAAGCTTATGCGTTAACACATGCCCATTGCATGAGATCCCATTGCCATAGTTAAAGTGAAAGTGATTATTTATTTAACATAATTAATTTTCTTAATTGAATATTGTTTATTTAACATAATTAATTTTCTTAATTTTATATTTAATTGTATATTTTGAAATCTAAAAAATATTTTATTAATAAAAAATATATAATATATTTACAATTTTAATATATGTTTTTTATAAATAAATATAAATTTTTTGTTTAAATTTTTTTTTTTTAAAAAAAATTTGAATTTGAATAATTAGGATGATTATTAATCTAACAATTGTGGGTAATTAGTTTAATGTTCTCAGGATGATGATTAACGTAACAATCCCTTCTTATTTGATTAAAGTTTAAAATCATTTAAATTGCACCAACATCGAGAAGAATTAACAAACTTCCGGATCTCCATCAACAACTTTAATGAGTCGTCAAACCCATATTCCCACATTCATCCATAGGATGATTACAAAGATGCTTATAAACTTTCAAACCACATTCTCCACCTTTAATGAGCCATTAATCACATATTACCACGTTAATCCACAAAACCAATTACCCAAGGTTCAGGGTTAATCCAACAGATATATGTTAACATATTTATGTTTAAAAGATTTAACATATGCTGTTTCGTGCTTATTGTCATTAATAAACAAATAAGAGGATTTACATGTCCGATTCTTCATTTTTCTATAAGATATTAGTTATAAGATTTCTCTTGCAACTTTATTGTATTGGCCAATGATTTCATTTGATTGTATAGCAAGCTTGATAATGAATTTTAATCACACTACTCATCTTATATGTTGATATCTGTGCTGCGCAGGTCACTCTCCAATTACAACCAATGTTCAAACCATCCATCATGAATGTTGAGCATAATGACTTCAATCTCGAAAACAGGATAAAACAGTTTTACCTCAAGCAATAGTTCGCTGATGTTACGTGGTATCTTGCTCAGCGAAAAACAACCAGGATAGCAAGTACGAGAATCGAAAATCCAAACTCATCCAGATTGATATAGTTATTAATATCGATATCACCTCAGCCTGAGTTCATCAAATTAAGTTTTCTTAATTTATCTTAATTCATCAACATTTGAATTTGCAGAGGAACTAGAAGAAAACCATAATAGCTCTAACATCAAGTGCACTGTCCAATTAGGAAACATGTCAAGTTATAATTTTACACATAAAAAAGTCAGTCATAATTTTATTGATGTTTAATAGAACGAAATGAAAAATATTATGCGTTGCGCAATCATATACAACAACCAAGAGATTGGATTTTAAAGCATTTAATCAGCAAATCTTTTCTAGCCATAATCATATAATCAACAAATCTTTTCTTGCCATAATGCTCATCAATGCATTATTACTGCTCCCCAATTTCTCCTTTGACTTTCCCGGCAGGGACTATAGCTGCGTCCAGCCCTTGTTAATTATATAGCCATAGTTCCCCACATTGGTGCGTAGCATGAGAACTTTTTATATATAATCTTATTGCGGGGACAATGGGTTCTTGTTATACGAGGAGTGCAACTAGCCATATGACAATAAATCGTTGGGACAAAAAAAATAGTGATGAAGTATATGGTTAGGATTACCAAAAAAAAATTATATACAACCAATAGAAATGGAGGTAGTTTTGAAACTTGTTTGGTCAATATAAATTTATTCAAATAGTACAATTTCAAGTGTGTGGTAGTAGCGGTTTTGCACAAGTTAGGGAAGTGTGTGGTAGTAGCAGTTTTGCACGAGTTAGGGATTTTTTTTTTTTTTGAAAAACAAATGGCGTAAATATATTATTCATTTGAAAGACTGTGATCCACCACCCGGATACTGGCCTACGTTTTCAGTGTAGTTATTTGATTATTTACACATGTTTCAAAAATGAAAAATTTAAAGAAAACGTTGATTAATTATTTAATTATTTATTATTTAATAATAATATTAATAATCAATATATGAAATACAAGAATCTTGGAAGTATAAAAGGTGATGTATGAAATTGTTAGAAATTTAATTTAGATAGCCCATGAATATGGTGTTTGAAACGTTTATATGATTGTACATGAATATGGTGTTTGAAACGTTTATATGATTGTAAGTATATATAATAGTTGGTTGGTTTTTTGTTTTTTTTTTTGTTTTTTTTGTTTTTCTTTAAGGTTTAATAATTTTTTTTTTAGGTTTATTTTCTCCAAAGTCTATAATATTAAGTTTTTGGATTTATGTTTTTGGGTTTATATTATTAATTTTTTGGGTTTATAATATTTGTCTTTAGTTTTATAATATTAATAATGTTTTGGGTTTATCACATTTTTTGGTTTATTATTATTAATCATAGAGTTTAATATAGTTCTATTTTGTTTATTTTCCTTTGTGTTTATAATATTAAACCCTTGGGTTTATGATATTGGAATTTTTAATATTGGGTTCATAATATTGCATTTAGTAAAAGAGCTTGAAATGTTGGGTTTTTTATGTTGGGGTATATAATATTGGGTTTTATAATATTAGGGTTTATAATATTAATCCTACCATTTATAATATTAATTCCATAGTTTAAAATATTTTAAAATATTTATTGTACGGTTTATAATTATAATTATTATCTAATTTTAAGGTCACGACCAAGCCAGACACTAAATTGGTGTATGAGATGTCCTTGTTTCTGGGACAAGGGACCCACCTCCGCACAACGATTTGACTGCTAAGTCTACAGAGGCATACATACTCTACCCCCCTCTCGTTTTGAACCCGTGACCCCTTAGGAGGAAACACATGCTCTTAACTATTAGGGCCACTCAAGATGTATAATATATTAATCATAGGGATTATAACATTAATATTAGGTTTTATAATGTTGGATTTTATAATATTAGGGATTATAATAATTTATTTAGCATTAGAGTTTAATGTTTTTATGTTGGAATGGCTCATAAACCTATCCAACGTCACAATGTCATAAACATCATCGTGGTGTGAAAATCATTGTCAGAATGAATCATTACATTGTAATTTATTTTGACATTAAATAAATTAGGGTTTAATATTCTAGTTTACAAGCATCGTCGTAATGTGCCAAGCAATGTGACAATCATTGTCACATTGATACATTGCAATTTATTCAATTTCGTATTGCGACAATGAAGAAATTAGGGTTTAATATCTTGGTTTATAACATTGGGTTTAATGTTTATATTAAATAAGGTTTATAACACTATTAAGTAAGGTTTATAACACTTTTTGCCCTTTTTTGAGAATTTTTTTTTTTTTTTTTTCCTTCTGTTCTTCAACTTTCTGCAAGCCAAAACAAATTTTCTGTTTAGAAGTTCATTTTGCGATAAAAATAAAAGTTGTCAGAAATTTTATTAGCTTTCTATTAATTATTTTTTGGAATTTTTTTATACACATTTGATATGTCAACTTAGCGTTTCTTTGAGTGTGTGTTTTTTAATAATCAAAGGATTCATAAAAATTCATGTTAATACACACTGCTGTATTCTTTGAAACTTTGTGTTTTTGAGAAACAAAATGTGTTACAACAATCTAGACAGAGTCTACTTCGGTTTCGTTATATTTACAAAGCCAACTGATGCATATCATAATTACTAGAATTTTTTGAATTGATCCAATATGAAAAAACTGCATATTTTGAATATGTTTCGTGACACAAGAAATTTCTTATCATATAAGTTATAAACTAAAAATCTAAAAACTATCCATTATAGAAGACAGACCAATGTAATGCACCATAATTATTTCAATTTTTTTACAGTGTATTTTGTAAGATACAAAATATTGATTTCACTCAATCATAATGACCTTCATAAATTGTTTGCACCCGTTTTATTACAAAATTAATTAAAATTAGTAAATATTTATGAAATTCCATAAAAGTTATATTTCCTAAAAGTAGATTGAATTCTGAAAATGCTTGTCTTGGTTACGAAAGTTAATTCATAATGTTTCATGGAGTTTAATTAGTCCAAAGTTGAAGATATGTATTCAGAGCTTGGCTCTACGTAATTGCAGACGTGTTAGCTTAGTCGAACTCTTAAAAAAAGTTTGGCAGAATTGTGTTTTGCGCCGACAACCCGTCAATTCTAACGACATAAAAGTTTGGCCAAACTTTTACCTGACTTTCCGTCGGTCGGAAAATACAACAAAGCCCCTCCAAAAAAACATTTCGCGGCAATATAAATTGACGTAATAGCATTCATTATTTTCGCATAATTTCGCACATTTGGTCTGAATTTGCAAAGGTTTTGGTCTGATTTTGCAAATGATTGTTTTGGGTTTAAGGACTTTTCTTGGAGGTACATTCAAAGGAAATTTTTGCAAAGGATTGTTTTTGGTTTAAAGAATTTTCTTGGAGGTACATCAAAGGACATTTTTGCAAAGGATTGTTTTGGGTTTAAGAAATTTTCTTGGAGGTACATTCAAAGGACATTTCAATATTATTATACGCTTTTGTTTATTAATCTCTATTAATATAGCTAATACTATTAATATATTATACTATTTATATATGGGGTTAATATTATTAATATTGTGATTATAATCGAAGTATATATAAAAGATATTAATAGTTATATTAAAATGTTAATAAATGTATATTAATCATTAATATAATGGGAAGGGATCAAATCTTTTGAGATGCAAACTTATTTAAGAGTTATTTGATCCTTCTAGGCCCTTGGTAGATCCAAAATTAAGATGGATCGAGGCTAGTTGATTACCATAATATTTCAAAATATACAGAAACTTAATAAATGTAATTAATAAAAGTATAATTACAAGAAATTTTAAATATTGAAATGAGAAATATATAATATACATAATAGTTATAAGTTAAGATCCATTTGACCATATACATAAAAATAATGATTCATATTCATAGCTATTATATTTTAGAGAAGTAGTCTTTAAGTGCAATTTTTTGGAGTTTCTGTTAGATTTTTGGCTAGAATACAACCAAAATATTTCAAATATTGATTTGTGTTGTTTAAATTGATTTTTTTACTGCATTTATAGATTCAACACCCTCAAAAACCCACAGGGCACTTTGTTTTTGAATATTTCACCTACCAAACTTATGATTTGAAAAATATTTGTGGCCAAATCTTGACTTATGCTGTTCATATATAAATTCAACACCCTCAAAAACCCATGGGGCACTTTGTTTGTGAAGAGTTCACCTACCAAACTTATGATTTGAATGAATCCCTCTAGGATTCTAGACAAATTAGATCGAAAAACAAATAGGAAAACTTTCCAAAACATTGCACTTAAAGTCTACTCATAAATATTATATTTAATTTTAATTAATAACTATTATATATATATATATATATATATATATATATATATATATATATATATATATATATATATATATATATCACATTAAAAAGTTAAATTAAAAATATTATAAAATATATGTATTATGAGGGTTTTAATAATGCCAAAATAAGAATATTTATATATAGAGATGTGAAATTTATATTCCATATTAACTCAAGATTGACTAGGTGTCTAGAGGAATCAAATATTTCCACCTACAAATATTTCCTCAAGTTTTACATTAAAAACGTGGTTTGCATCTTGAGAGATTTGATCCCTTTGAGAGCTTGGTAGATTTAGAGTTAAGATGAATCTTTGTTGGTTTGCTTAACATTAACCTCTTGAAAACATTTCCTCTTAATTACATTGATACACATGTTTTAAGAATTTTAATTTAATTGCCAATAATTTTGGTGGATGGTAGGATTTAACGTCTATGGAATATTCTAGAATATTTTCAGTAGTAGTAATACACCAAAGGTTGAGATATATATTAAAAATGGTTATGCCTTTTTTTCCCTTTTAATTAGATTGATTAATTAAAAAAATGACATAAGATTAATTCTAATATGAAATGAATTATGGTCTTTTGGGCACGTAGTATTGATAAATCATAGAATTTACCATGGTATAGTAACAAATCTTATTTACATGTTAAATATCTCCATGGTAAAGTGGGGTGAATCTCCATGGTTAAAAATCTCGTTTAATGTTTTTTTGTTTATATATATATATATATACCTCATTTATTAATTCTATTTATAAATAATATTAATGTCAAAAGATCTTAGTTTTAATATTTTGGGGAACAATTTTTTTCTCTAGTTGTGTGGGTTCTAGTCTTAGTAGATATGTTTTAATTGACTTGTTGGAAAATTTCCCTCTAAGTAATTGTAATAAATTGACCTTTTCATTATTCTCATATATGTAACTAATTTTTACAATAAAAGGACTACCATGGGAATTATACTATCATTAGTTTCTTAAACACTAAAAGAATTGTCCCACGTATTTTATATGTAATATAAGTACTAAGAGGGATATGATTATTCAAGTATGTATTGGAGATGTACAATATATACAAGGAAGATCTACGATATTTAGGCACTCTAGATGTAATAACATTCACTTGGCTATATCCATGCACTACAAGGAAAATACATTATAGTGGAGGTTATAACGAAGTTTTTAGTGTTATAAAATTGACAAAAAATGTCAAAAAAACATCCGCTAAAACATCCATTTGGGACAACATATATTTTAGTGGAGGTTTTAACAAAAATTCATCATAATTGAAAAAATATAGGTGACCGAATATTCCAGTGGATGTTTTTTTTTGTGGTGCACTTAATGGAACAAGTAGCACCAATGCACTACATACATAAAAGCACCAGGATAAATACATAACTAAAAATATTAAGGTGTTGAATGCAAATAATACCACTGCATAATATATACCACACCAGTACTAAGAGATAAAAAAGCCCCATGGTATTCTTCTAATGAACGACACCAGGGCACACAAAAATAATTGTTGTGTCGGTGCTTTTTTTTAAACTTGCAGTGCTGATGTGTATCATTTGTAGAAAATCCCTTGTGCGTTAGTTATATAAAATTACCAATGTTGTTAGTTTTCATAATGCACCGGGTTGGAAATAATATTTTATAAGATTGGGGAGTTATTTATGTGAAAGAACTTGTGTGTTAAGAATTAAAATGAATCAGGGCGTTAATATGAAACAAGATCGGTGCTTGAAGAGATAAATGCACTAATTCTCTCATTTTATTAAAATACACCGAGCATGAAAAAATATGTTGTCATAGTTCTTTTATATAACACATCGATACATTTTTATGTTATAGAAGCACCGATTTTTTGAATGAGATTTTCGTTTTTTTGAAAACAATGACCCGTGATAGTGCAATTATTATAATTTTTAAAATTTGTTATTCATCGAAAAATTGACATATATCTTATAACAGTATTCATATAAGTTAAAATTTTAATAGTGCATTTGTATATGATGTTTGGAGTTATATTATCATATTTTTCATCTCTTCATCATAATATTTAATCATCCATATCTTTAATCAATGGTGTAACATTTCACAGTGATATGGGATAACACAATAGAATAAATTAAAATGTATATTTTTATATATAAATAAGAGGCTCTTTGTCATACAAAATGGGATTGTTATTGGTGGGGTTTTTCAATTGGGAAAATTTGTCCATTACTTTAAACAAAATATCTGATATTCATAGACAATTATTTAAAAAAATACAACACATTGCATTGATATCCAAATCAATCATCTTTCTTCAGTGGAACTGTTGTTAGTGCTCGAGTTACTTCCATGAATTGGGTTATTTGAAGGGATGCATTGTTGATTGCATCAATTGGTTTCATATTCTTGATCTTGTAGTTCCATCTGCAAACATAAAAATAAAGTATAATGAGTGTATCTACATTGGTGAGAATAATGAAAATTGAAATAAATAATATACATCAATTTAAATTAAATAACTGTGTACCATATAAAGAAGTGACTCATAAATTGTGCACATGGTTTCAAAACCAAGTATCATGCCTTGTTGCAACAAGTCTTCTACTGGCATAATTCCATACTTTATATCCTGCATGTTTTAAACCCCATTATAAATCATAGATTTCATATAGAGGATTTTTTTGTTCTATTACTTATGAACTCAAAGAAGTAAAACAACATAGATACTTACAAATTCCACAATTTATTTTCGATATGCGAACATATACTCACAACCCTTATTTAACCCAATGTCAATCCTTTCTTCCGATGAATATTCTTTGTATGTTAGCATCTATTTAAGACATTCAAGGATGGTTGTTATAAAACAACTTAAAATATACAAAATTAAAAATTGAGTTGTTATAAGGAAATATTAACAATTACTCACAAACTTTGAAATCAACCCTTTTCTTCCTCGTCGTCCTATTTTATGTGCTAAACGAGTTCCATCTTGTTTTCTTTTCTGCAAGAAAATACTTGAAAATTAATATTTAATGGTATTTTTTTTTGTAAGTACGAAGTCAATCATGATTACATAAATTTGAAGCACGTTGTTTTTGAGATGACTCCTCCTATGATGTAATTATGTCCATTTCTTTGACCATCTCCTTATACACTTTTTTAGACATTCCTACTTACATGTTTCACATATCACCGCGTTGATCATTTGGGATTTTTATAACCTTCTCGAAAAAAGTAATAAACTATTCTGATAATGATATATGAAAACTAAATATAACTAACTAAATCTTAATAAATGAATGGTTTGTAGTAATATATACATATAATTCTAGAAAATCATTTTATACAATTAAGGATATTACCTTTTGAATGTTTTTTCTATTGCAAGTCTAACATGTCTCATTGACCATTGCTATGGAAACACTTCATGTAGTTTAGATATAATTTGGTTCTTCGAATCATTGGATTGATTTTTTTAATTGTAAGTGGAATGTACGTCTATACATTCATTCCACGAGATACCTCATAGTTCTTTAAAAAAATCCGCTACTTTCATTAACCTCCATCACCACTACAATTGAGCTAAGGACCAATTCATTGTCATTTACATGTTCTATAATTTTTCTTTTCTTATAACGACATTGATATTTTCCTTCGTTGTTGCTCCCCGTAGAAAATTAAAATATGTGAATTAATATATTGTTTGAAATATGTTATCTAATGTTCTTAAGTATATTATTAATGAAAAAAAAAACTCATATTGAATAGTATTTTTTCATTCGCCTGATTCATCATTCTGCAATTTTTCTATCAGGCTTTTATGCTCTCCCACACTTAGATTAGAAATAATCTTATAGACCCTGTTCATATTGTGGCTCTGCATAACGCACATCAACCAATAAAAATTAGTTAAACTTACTTATAGTTCAAACATATTAATTTTGTAAAGAATTTATAAAGAATTTACCTTCTCTACTTTTTTTGATGTGCTATCATTGTGTCAATTAATGTTTTTGTTAGTTAAGAATTTTAGAGAATTTTTTTATGGATTTACAACCTGTAGCATTCAATATAGAAGCCATGAAATGTATTTTACAAATAAATCAAATAATTTTTAGCCAAAAAAGCTTTGGTAACTGTTGCATTTATCTAAATAAATGCACTAGTGCCTTTAAAACATTAAACACATCAACCGTTTAATTATTCAACATCGTCATGGGAAATTAATTTTTAAAAATAAATTTAAATTATTACGATGTGATTTGTGAGGATAAACACACCAAAACTATTTAACGATTTTGTTTGGAATAGGCATGCTGATGCGTTATATTACACTAGGAGCAACATTTAACATACTAGGAAAAATAGAGAGTGTTATAATATACCATTCTGTTGTATTATACAAGGAGCACCGGTGCGTTATATTACAGAGGGCACACCATGGAACATATAACTACTTTAAAAAAAGAGAAGAGAGTCAACAAGGTTTGGATCTAATTCAATAATTTATTCCCCTACTTTACATGTCAAATACCATATATATAGTAAGTACACAAACCCATTAAAGCTAAAATTTCTAAATTGAAAATCCCTAATTGTGAAGTGGTATAGGAAGTTATACCTTAAGGTGAAATTTTGCAGGAAGAATCATGGGTTTAAGTAAGTATTGATTTTTTTTGTTTTTTGTCTGAAATTTAATTAAATTTAAATAGGAAAGTAGATTGTAAGAGTTTGTACTAGTAAAATATATCATAAATTTTGTATTATACATGGTTTTTTTATTTTTTTTTCCTAAATTGTGAATAAATATAACATAAATTGTAAAATATTTTAACAGTAAAATTTAAGAATTTTGCTATCATTGGTTTTGAGTGAATCACCGTACCTTTCAATTTCTGATCTTTCAACGGATCCAAAATATTTTGCAACTCCACATTGCTCTTGGTAGCACCATAAATGTTAATAGTCTCACTGCCATTGTATCACTGTTTTCAAAATTTTCTTATTCCCTAGCCTATGTCAAAGTTCGAGTCATTTTCAATAAGAGTCTCAAAACCAAGAGTTTTTAAGTTTAATAGATGGTATTGTGTCTTAGGTTCATAAAATAAGTTAAAACCACTGTTTTAACTTAGGTTAGGGTGAAGGTTATTATTCATTCTGTAATAAAATAATAGCTTCTCTTTCCGGGATAATAGCTACCCTTGCTTAAGTTTCATTGGTAACACAGTGATGAAAAAAGGCAGCTATTTCTCCAAATTGAAGGTTACATTGGTGACACAGAGGAAACAGAAGTTATTTCTTTGAATTTTGGTTATATTGAAATACAAAAATAAAGGAAAATATTTCTCCATCATAAGGAGCTGCAAGGAATATTTTCAGGGAAAATATCATTCTTCTTTGAAGTTGATTGAAGATCTCCTATGTTATGACATGATTATCCTTTTTAAAAGAGTAATTATTTTTGACTTAGGAGAATTATTATAGGTGAATTATTATATTATTAATTAAAATAACCTATAGCTACCCTACTAAGATTGAAGAAAAATTTAAGTTATAGGGAATCAATTATTAAATGATGCAGGGGAGTGTTATGAGTTATGGGATGAATTGGCGCTCGTATTTGAATGTTTTCAAATCATGCCATTAAATCATACCATAGCTAAAGGTGTAGCTTTAGAGGGTTAGGCTCATTATTCTCATGACCGAGGTTCTCTGTGGAGGTTATAGCTAACAGAGTCACATCCTCGAGCAACCAGTTTATCATTCCAAGGCAGGAAATCGTGGCTGCATGTAGGGTTTTACCTCCAGGTAGAACAACTGTGCGTTTAGAGGGAGCTTAGCTGTTGAGAATAACGGGAAAAGGTGGGAATGTCAACCGGTTTGAGCCAAAAAACACTAGTTTTGTTAATGCTAGAGAAAAGCCACAATTTAAGATAGCAGGCTTGTATAAGTTTTTGCAAAACATTTCTGGAGAAAATGTAGCTTTAGTAGAGGTCTTTGCCGAGAGATTTGATGGGGAGAAAGTCAAGCTTGGGAGCCAGACTTTCAAAATATCTGAAGCCATCATAGCCAGAGCTACTCAAACCTCGTCCACTAGAGAACGTTGGTTCAAGAATAAAATGCTGCAAACAGAAGTAAGTCCCTTCTTCAAAATTGAGCATGTGAATGCCAAATGGACTCCAAATGTGCATATTTCTTATTTTAGAGCAGAATGGAAACATGTAATCACCACTGTGCAATGCCACCTTACTTGTGAAGGTAGATTCTCCTCTTTCAATCAATACAAAATGAGATTTCTTGCTCATATTTCAGGTGACAAACCTATGAATTTTCCCTACTTCCTATACATATCCTTGCTTAAAATGTCCTTGAAGTTATAGAAAATCCCTATCTATTCCCTGCATAACCTATATCATAGGGGTTTAATCAAAATATTGATTGTATACCACCTTAAAAAGAAAAAAAATACCTGGGATAAATTCCTGACAGAGAAGGGATTTGGTATATCAACTCTAGGAGGAGGGTAGCGAGACCCAAGAAGAAAACTACCCATGAAGAAACTAGCACAACACCTGTGCCAAACAATTCATAGCTAGCTTGGTCTATCCCATCAACTAGTAGGAAAACTAGAAGTTTAACTAGGAGAGCTAGAACTGAACCTGTCACTCCCATACCCATGGTGCAGGCAATAGAAAATGTTTATGTGAGGAAACCTCCAAAGGAACCTCAGAATTTAGCTGAATTCATTAGAGAACACTCCATGAGATTCAAGTAAGGGAAAACAGTTAATTATACATGTAAGGAAAGCAGAACTTCTTCCTCAAGATATAGAGGCATACGAAGGTTGATCTTAGGAGAGGAAATTTCAGAGGAAGCCAACCCTGAAATAACAGTTGAAATACCAGTTCAAGTGTCTATTCTAGTTCAAGGCTCCATCCTAGCAGTTGAAGAAGAGCAAGAAGAAAATAGGGAACCAACACTAGCTCAGTTGTTTTCTTCCCTCAAGGCACCCAAGACACCCAAGACACCTACTAGGAGAAAGGATAAGAATGTCATTCACTCTTATTCATCCTTTGAAGAAGATATCACTGATGAATATTTCTCAGAGACAGAGTATTAAGGAGGCCAGTCTAGTAGTATGGTGTAGAAGAGAAGAAGGGTTTCCTATATCCCTAACTGATTCCTTAAGAGGCCTCACACTAGGCCTAAAAACAAACTTAGATTGAATAGAAAACCGATTGCTAATCCTAGACTGAGAGATGAAATCATCAATGTTGATGAAAGCCCAGATAAGGAAACCAAGAAGGCCAGAGCTCAGAAAAAAAAAACATTTAGGAAAAATAACTAGAAGGCTCACTAAGGCAGAGTTTCTCAAAATATTTTCTTCAATACTGGATTTTATCTAACCTTTTCAGGAGATACTCACACATTTTTGGCCTAATCAACAAATGCAACTATTTGCATAATTTCCGGTAATAGCTACTTAATTTTGAAAAGGGAAGCTATTATTTCCTGAGTTTTTGTATGAAGGAAGTGGAGGCAGTTTCTGTTTAGGCCTTTAGGGGTGCTACTAAGGAGTAGTTACATTTGATCAAGCTCCTTTCCAAATTTCAGAATTCTATTTTTGCACTTTTTGGGGAAACAACCACATGTCAACTTCAGCTGTTTTTTTCACATTTTGTGGAAGTGGTTGTACCAGAAAGAGGAGCAGTCTACGAGTAGATTGGCACATCATTCCAACAACTTCGAATTACAAGCCATCATGCTATTTATTTTGTTTATGTTGCACTTATGTTGCACCACTTTGTATTAAATTTTAGGATAAGCCTCATCTTTTGTATGGGTATGTAATAAATATTCTAGAACAGATTCACACTTTTTGTGGAGATGTTAGCATAATATATCTTGTATATATATGATGAAACTCAATGGAGAAAAGGTTCGTGGTTTGTGAATATTTTACTCATATGATTAGTGTACCTTTTCAGTGAATGATATTGAAGAAGACTTTTGAGGACTTATTACCTACTTGATATGTGTATGGTTAATATTTCTATGTGTTTCCACATCTCAATCTCTTCAGTTGTAGTTTGTAATTTCAAATGTCGTTGTATGTTTTTATGAGTCTCTTGATGTATTTGTGTATCTTATCAACTCTTATTAGTCTTACTCAGTGAGCTTTCTTGATGAGATATATATAATCACAGTTTAAAGAGAATTCCTTATGACAATGATGTTTCATGATATTCATTAAGATTATTATAAGTCTTGATATAGCCTTCTCTTGTTGATATATTATAAAATTGTTTCTTGTGTTGTTTTTCATCAAAGCAGTGGATTTCTTCCTTGCCGACCCACTGTCCCTTACATTTCACACTTTCTTCTTTCCATAGGCTACAAACATACCTTTTGCTACCATATCAGGACTTAATACCCTCAATAGTGTGACAGTGAACTTGACTGAAATCCCTTTTCAGTGATTGAGAGCTTAAACCACCTACCAATTATATAATCCAAATAATTAAATTTCCCTATAACTTAGGATGTGGCTGGTCAAGCACTTGAAGCAGTCCAAGTGTTGATTCTAGTGCTAACATCTTTTGGTATGTCTACCGAGAGATGAAGGCCTTGAAACAAAGTATTCTCCCGAGTCTCTTGTTTTGAATTGTTCATGATCAATTCTTGATGGTGAAAAAAAATTAGTGACTTGTAGAAGACTGCAAATTGGTTCACCTGGCGACTCCACAGAGAGGAAGAGGGGTTTCAAGACCTGCTACTACATAGAGAAATCAAAGATCACCTAGTGCGACTCCAGTTTCTGACCCAAAGAAGATCATTAAAGATGAAAAAGGAAAACAGAGATCAGTTGAGGCCACATCTCAGTCAGTAAGAAGGTACATAAAAATTATATTCCAAAGCCAAAGGTACCCTCATATACTTTAGAATCAAAAGAAGTTTTAGTTTGAAAATATTCTGCTAAAAAATATCAAGTTGAAACTGCTTCCATACAAAATAAAGTGGATGATGTTAACCTAGGCTCGGCTGAAAGCTTCTCTAATTCATCATTTCGTAAATCTGAGATAAGTAATATTCCAGTCAAAGAAGAAAAAATAGAGATTTTAAGTGTCAATAAGGAATCATAAGACTTTGTGCTGACAAAAGGGGAGTTAGAACAAGTATTGGCAATTGCACCTTTTCTAGATAGGGATGTTTTGACTGAAGAAGATTTTAAAACCATTCTAATTTTCCTTAAAACTCATCCTGAATATCAATCTTTTATGACCCCTTAGTAAGAGTATTTTCCTTTATCTTAGAATCTAGATTTTGGGTCATCCTCTTCTCATCCACTAGTAGGGAATGTTCTTGAAGACCTGACTTTCAACATATCTGACTTTTTATCTCATCAAAATAAAGTTGAAGTTACTTCATCCCCTCAAGAGACAACATTTGAATATGATTCTTCTGTAGAAGGTGAAACCAAGACCTCGTCTATTCATCTCTTTGAAAATCCACTATTTTCAGTCCCAAAAATTAAAGAATCAGCCAAAGAATTCCACTTTTCTACTATCCCAAATCAGATTCAAATTTTACATTTTGTAATTCCTAGTTCCCAAACAACTACATCAACCAATCATCCATCAATTGTACATTAGAAAGTCATGGCTCAGCCTGCCCTTACAAGGAGGCAACAGATAGTGGCTGGAAGATATGTGCCACTTGCTCTTCCTCAACCTTTGCATCATCTTCCTCAAGGAGATTATCCGAAATATCTTCCAAAATACACAGGGGAGGGAGAAGGAGTTTCTGCTGAGGACATTTGGTTTCTTTCTATAGTTATGCTGATAACTAGAACATTGAACATGAAGATGTTTCGTCAAGACTCTTTGTTCAAAGCTTGGATGGAGAAGCTCGTAAATGGTTTAGAAGTCTGCCACCAAACTCAATAATAGGAATAGATGAATTGAAGGAAGTATTTGTGAAACAATGGGGTGATAGGAAAGACTATGTGTACTACCTTATAGAGTTTGGAACTCTAAAAAATAAGACAAATGAGTCATTGGTTGATTTTACAAAGAGGTTTGATAAAATTTATCAAAAAATTCTAGAAGAAATTAAGCCTCCTGAAACCACAACTATGATAAATTTTTCCAATGCTTTAGACTCTGAGTTTTCATTATGGTTAAGGGCTAAGAAAGCACAAACATTGATGGATATGCAAGAGGATACAAGTGGAGTACAGACTAATCTTATGGCTTCAAATAAATTTAAAATGGAATAGGAGAAAAGGACAAAAAGAAAATGAAAGAAGAAAAACCTTCTTCCTCCAAAACTCTTACAGCAGAAGAAAATATTGACCAAATGTCTAATTCGATAAAAGAAATTGCCTCTAAGATGACAAAATTGGAGTTAGAGAAAAAAACAGCTGCTAAAGCCAATAAAAATGAAGCCAATAGAAATCAAGCTCCCTTCAGAAGACCTTTTCAGCCTCAACAAATCTTATAGTGCCCAAGGAGAAATGCTGATGATCAAAATGTTCAGCCTCCTTTGAATCATTTCGCTGAAGAAGAGCAGCAAGAACATGAAGAAGAAAATGAAGAAATAAAACTTGTGGGAGAAACATCACAGTCAACTTATTTGAATTTGCAAGAATATGAAGATCAATCAAGGATATATTTATTTTTAGATGATGAGAATGCTCAAATTCATGCACAAAATGATAAAATTCAGCAAGAAACTCAAAACATAAATTATCCTCTGAGGTCCAAAAGTCTTGTTCAACAACCTCAACAAAAATCAGATTCTAACAAACAACCCGCTAAACAAAAGGCCAAAGTTAGTGATGTCCCTTTGCCTCATAATTCTGCCCCAATCATTAAACTTTCTGCAGAAAATAAATAATTAGCTCCTCTTTATTTCAGTTTCAAATCAGAATTGAATAAAATTAAGATTCTTCTCCCACTTCTGAAATTGTTGAAAAATCCAGCATACAAAGAGACTTTTAAAATTTTGTTACAACCACCTCTCGCTTTTGATTCAATCTATCTTGAGGATGAGCATCCTACTATTTACTTAGGCTTCTATGTCCAAGACCAAAATGATGATAATTCATCACCTTTCTATCTTTCACTCAATATACATGAAAAATTGTTGTATAATTTTCTATTAGATTCTGGGGCTTATCACAATATAATGCTAAAGAAAGTGATGGATGAATTAGGATTAGAAATCACCAAGAAATACCATGACCTATACACCTTTGATTCCAAAAAATTCAAGTGTTTAGGAGTGATTAAAGACTTGGTTGTTTCTCTTACCTAGCTTCCTATGAAAAGCTTAGTGATGGACATCGTAGTTGCACACATACCTTCTAGATTTAGGATGTTTTTTTCCGGATCTTGGTCTAAAAAATTGGGAGGCACCCTTCAGATGGATATGTCATATGCCACAATCCCAGTGTTTGGAGGAGAATTTAGGAGGTTGTATAGGGAAACCCAAATGGCCTATATCATCAGTGATCAACATAATCCCTCAAATCATCCTATATATGCCGAGGAGAAGGAATTGGGGTCATCCATCTTACACCTTGCTGCTGATGATAACAATTTCTAGCCTGAAATCAATGAAAAACAAAATTTCCAAGATATAAATGAGAAACATTTCATGGGAGGACAGATATGGAAATTGTACTTTTATGGAGCCTCATCAAGAGAAGGATCGTGAGTTGGTGTAGTTCTCATTTCTCCCACTCAACAAAGGGTAACTATATAATATAAAATGAAATTTTCTACCACTAATAACACTGCTGAGTATGAGGTGCTTGTTTTGGGTATAAAGGCAATGAAAGATTTGGGAGCTAAACAACTAGTTGCTTTTGGTGATTCAGAACTAGTGATAAGACAAGTGAGAAATAACTATCAAGTGAAAAATTCCAAATTGAAGAATTATAGGAATGAAGTGTGGGACTTGATTGAGCATTATTTTTTAGCATTTAATGTAAATTTTTTCACTAGAGAGGAAAATCAAATGGCTGATTCACTAGTTATTGCTGCTAGTAATTTCAAAATTCCTCTTGATGTCAAGGCAACATATGATGTTCAAATAAAAAACAGACCTTCAATTCCTGATAATATCAAATAATGACAAGTATTTGAAGATGAAAAGGAAATTCAAAATTTTTTGGAGTGCATTGAAGAGTTTGCAGACATTCAAATTGATGATGAACATGACATTGTTGAAAATAGAAATAGTAATTCTTTCAGGAAAACCATGGCTGGGAAAGACATTATTGATCTAAAAACTAACTATATTCCTAAAGGCCTAGTTCCTTTAGAGAGATATTTTGACAATACTGATGTCTTTTTAAAGCCTGAAAATTAAACTAACGAAGAGAGTACAATTGACTGCAATATTGGGACAGAATATCAACCTAAATTAGTTAAAGTTTCTAAATTTCTTTCTCTAGAAACTAGAACAAAATATATCAAGCTGTTGAAACAATATGCAGATATTTTTGCATGGTCCTACAGTGATTTGAAGACCTATGATAGAGGTATAATGGAGCGCAAAATTCCTTTGAAAGAAGATGCAAAGCTTGTAGCACAAAATATAAGGTATATCAATCCCATGTTGCTCCCTATCATTGAAAAAGAAATCATAAAATTATGGGAAGAAAAAATAATTCTTCCTCTAAGATTTTGTAATTGGGTAGCTAATATAGTCCCGTTTCAAAAAATTAATGGTGAAATAAGAATTTGTGTTGATTTTCACAATTTGAACCGGTGTTCATTGAAGGATAACTATCCCTTACCCAAGATGGATTATATTTTGCAGAAAGTTGTGGGCTCCAAAATATTGTCAATGATAGATGGATTTTTAGGATATAATCAAATCTCAGTTGATAAACAAGACAAAGAAAAGACAACATTTACTACACCCCGGTGGACATTCATGTACAAAAAAATTTCATTTGGTCTAATGAATGCAGTTGCAACATTTCAACAGGAAATGGATATTGCCTTTGCAGGAGAAAAAGATATATTTGTAGTCACTTACTTGGATGACATTACAGTCTATTCAAAATCAGATGAAGATCATTTGAAACATTTGAAACAAGTTTTTGACAAATGCAGGAAATTTGGTTTGTCCTTGAACCCAAAGAAGTCATCATTTGTTGGTCAAGAAGGAAAATTATTGGGACATATTGTGACAGAAAATGGTATCTGTATTGATCTAGGGAGAGTTGAGGCTATTCAAAATATTGGGTTGCCAAGGAATAAAAAAGAATTGTAGTAATTGTTGGGGAAAATTATTTTTCTGAGGCGCTTTGTCCCAAATTTTGCAGAGCTGATCAAACACATAAATGTCTTGCTGAAGAAAGATGCAGAATTCAAGCGGTGAGATGAAGCAAAAAATTATTTTTCAGCAATCAAGTATGCCTTGACTGAAGCTCCATTTTTAATTAGTCCTGATTTTGAAAAAGATTTTCTGATTTTTTTCTTATGCTTCAGAAGACACAATTGCAGATGTTTTATTACAAAAGAACAAAGAAGGTTTAGAACAACCCATTTCATTTTTCAGTTGTGCTTTAAGAGATGCCAAATTAAAGTGCAACTTGACTAAAAAACAAGCATATGCACTACTAGTTAAGGCTTTAAAGTCTTTTTGAGTTTATGTGTTACATTCCAAAATTGTTGCTTTTGTGCCAAATATCACTGTCAAAGATGTATTGCTGCAGCCAGACACAAATGGTAGGAAGGGAATATGGTAACCAAGATTTTTGAATTCGATATTGATATCATACCTACTAAATTGATAAAAGGACAAGGCTTAGCTCGCTTTATGGCTAAATCTAATTGCAAGGCTCTAGATCTGAATATGGAGGTAGCTGATGAAAAACATGGAGAAGGTATATATAATTATCCTAAAATATTTCATTCAAATTGGTATAAGGATAGAGTATGCTTTTTATGAAATCTCAGCTGTGCCCCTGAAATAGAGAAGTAAAAAATGAGAGCTTTTAAATTGAAAGATGTTAAGTATTGCATTTTGGAAGGCCATGTTTACTGGAAATAACCTGTGGGAGTCTTATTAAGATGTGTAGATGAAGTTGAGTCACAAAATATTATGTCAGAGATACATGCAGGGGTGTGTGACAGATATTTGTATTGGAAAGCCACTGCAAACAAAATCTTAAGAGTTGGCTATTATTGGCCAACTCTTTTCTCTGATGTTTTCCCAAAGTCAGGACTTGTGTTGAATGTCAAAAGTTTGCTCGTAAACAGAAGCTGATTCCATTACCTCTTATTCCTATTTCAGTAGATGTTCCTTTCCAGCAGTGGGGATTAGACTTCATCGGTGAAATTCATCTTCCTTCATCAGGACAGCATAGATGGATTCTCACATCTACAGACTATTTTACTAAGTGGATCAAATTTTTTCCAACCAGGAATGCCACTGATACGGTAATAATCAAATTTATGTTGGAAAACATTATGTCTAGATTTGGTCGTCCTCAGAAATTAGTGACTGATAATGCAATGGATTTCAAGTCTACTAAGATGAATAGCTTCTGTCAGAAATATGGTATTGAATTGACTCATTCTACATCTTATTACCCTCAAGGTAATGGGTTAGTTGAGTCATCAAATAAAATATTGGTGAGAATCATTAAGAAGATGTTGCCTGAAAATAAGATAAATTGGGACACTCAACTATTTCATGCTCTTTGGGCAGACATGGTAAGTGGCGAAAGATAAATTGGGATGTCTCCTTTTCAACTTGTCTATGGTACTAATTCTATAATGCCTTTGAAATTAGCTCTTCCTGTTCTGAAGTTTCTGCAAGATGAAATTGATGATGAAAATCAAATTCAAAGGAGAATGTTGCAGCTGATAGAATCTCATCAAATCAGAGAATCACCGATGGAAAAATTATAGAAATATCAAACTAAAGTCAAATCTATTTTTGAAAAAATAGAAAATCAGCAATTATTTCACGAGAATGATTTGGTGCTGTGCTGGATGTGAGGAGGGAAGGCCATGGAAAGCATGGTAAGTTTGAAATTTTATGGTTTGGGCCATTTAGAATTGCTCAATTTTTGGAAAAAATACATTTCTGCTCAAGCATATAGATGATGATCAGCTGACTGTAGGTCCAGTTAATGGTCATTTTCTTAAAAGGTTCTTTGTTTGATAAGTTAGTTAGTCATTCCATTGTAAATATGCAAAGTGTTGTGTCAATAAAACTCCATGCCTAATGGTACTTGTGTCTGTAAACATGGTCAGTCTTGAGTCCAGTCAATCAAAGGTCAGCCCTAGTCATAATTTCTAGAAGTTTTCTGAGTCTTGAAAGTATTAAGGCACCGAGTCTACAGTCCTTAAAGCCTCACAGGGAGAACTTCATCCCCAATAGGAGCCACTGTTAGCACCATAAATGTAAATATTCTGACTGCCATTGTATCACTAGTTTCAAATTTTTCTTGTTCCCTAACCTATGTCAAATTTCGAGTCATTTTCAATAAAAGAAAAAAAGAGTCTCAAAACCAAAATTTTTCAAGTTTTATAGATGGTATTGTGTCTTAGGTTCATAAAAGAAGCTAAAACCACTGTTTTAACTTAGGTTAGTGTCGAAGGATATTGGTCATTTTGTAATAAAATAATAGCTTTTCTTTCTGGGATAATAGCTAACCATGCTTAAGTTTCATTGGTAACACAGTGATGAAAAAAGGCAGCTATTTCTCCAAATTGAAGGTTACATTGGTGACACAGAGGAAAGAGCAGCTATTCTCTGAATTTTGGTTATATTGCAATACAGAAATAAAGGCAACTATTTCTCCAGCATAAGGAGCTGCAAGGAATATTTTCAGGGAAAATATCATTCCTCTTTGAAGTTTATTGAAGATCTCCTATGTTATAACATGATTATCCTTTTTAAAAGAGTAATTATTTTTTACTTAGGAGAAATATTATAGGTGAATGATTATATTATTAATGCAGCTAATCTATAGCTACCCTACTAAGACTAAAGCAGAAGTTAAGGTACAAGGTATCAATTATTAAATGATGCAGGGGAGTGTTATGAGTTATGGGATGACTTGGCGTTTATATTTGAATGATTTACAATTGTGCCATTAAACCATATCGTAGCTAAATGCATAGCTTCCAAGGGTTAGGATCATGATTCTCATGTCCGAGGTTCTCTGTGGAGGTTACAAAAAATAGAGTCACATCCTCCAGCAACCAATTTATCATTCCAAGGCAGGAAATTATGGCTGCGTGTAGGGTTTTACCTCCAGGTTGAAAAACTGTGCATTTAGAGGGAGCTTAGTTGTTGAGAAGAATGGGAAAATGTGGGAATTTAAACCGGTCTGAGCTAGCAAACACCAGGTTTGTTGATGCTAGAGAAAAGCCCAAATTTAAGACAGTAGGATGGTATAAGATTTTGCAAAAAAATTCTGGATAAAATGTAGCTTTAGCACAAGCCTTGCCGAGAGATTTTATTGGGAGAAAGTAAAGCTTGGGAGCACGAAATTCAAAATCTCTAAACACATCATAGCTAGAGCTAATCAAACCTCGGCCACTGGAGAACGTTTGTTCAATAAGAAAATTCCGCAAACAAAAGTAAGTCCCTTCCTCAAACCTGAGCATGTGAATGCCATATGGAATCCAACTATGCATATTTCTTGTGTTAGAGCAGAATGGAAACATGTAATCACCACTGTGAAATGCTACATTACTTGTGAAGGTAGATTCTCCTCTGTCGATCAATACCAAATGAGATTTCTTGCTCATATTTCAGGTGAAAAACCTCTAAATTTTCCCTACTTCCTATACAAATCCTTGCTTAAAATTTCCTTGAAGTTGTAGAAAATCCCTATCTATTCCTGGCATAACCTATATCATAGTGGTTTAATTAAAATGTTGATTTTATACCACCTTAAAAATAAAAATACTACTTGGGCTAAATTCTTGACAGAGGAGGGGTTTTGTAGTATCAACTCTAGGAGGATAGTAGGGGGACCCAGGAAGAAAAATTCCCATGAAAAAAATAGCACAACACCTATTCCAAATAGTTCACAGCCAACTCGGTCTATTACATAAACTAGTAGGCTAACTAGAAGTTCAACTAGGAGAGCTAGAATTGAACCTGTCACTCCCATACCCATGGTGCAGCTAGCAAAAAATGTTTGTGTGAGGAAACCTCCAAAGGAGCCTCAGAATTTAGCAGCATTCATCAAAGAACACTCCATGAGATTCAAGCAAGGGAAAACTGTTAAGTCTACATGTTAGGAAAGTAAAGCTTCTCCCTCAAGATATAGATGCATAAGAAGGTTGATCCTAGGAGAGAAAATTTCAGAGGAAGCCAGCCCTGTAATACCAGTTGAAATACTAGTTCAAGTACCAACTCAAGTGTTTATTTCAGTTCAAAACCCCATCCCAACAGTTGCAGAAGAGCTAGAAGAAAACAGGGAACCAACACTAGCTCAGTTTTTTTCTTCCCTCAAGACACCCAAGACACCTACAAGGAAAAAGGATAAGAATTCCATTCACTCTTATTCATCCTTTGAAGAAGATAGAACTGATGAAGATTTCTTAGAGAGAGAGTATGAAGAAGGCCAGTCTAGTAGTATGTTGCAGAAGAGAAGAAGGGTTTCCTATATCCCTAACCCATACTTTAAGATGCCTCACACTAGGCCTAAAAAAAAACTTAGATTGAATAGAAAACTGATTGCTAATCCTAGACTGAGAGATGAAATCATCAATGTTAATAAAAGCCCAAATAAGGAAACCATGAAGGCTAGAGCTCAGAAACAAAAGCATACAGGAAAAAGAACTAGAAGGCTCATAAGGCAGAGTCTCTCAAAATATTTGCTTCAATACTAGATTTTATATAACCTTTTAAGGAGAGACTCACACATTTTTGGCCTAATCAACAAATGCAGCTATTTGCAGAATTTCCGATAATAACTACTTAATTTTGAAAAGGGCAACTATTATTTCTCGAGTTTTTGTATGAAGGAAGTGTAGGAAGTTTTTGTTTAAGTCTTGAGGGGTGCTACTAAGGAATAGTTACATGCATGCATTATCAACAAAAGAAGATGCTGCCAGTGCCATTTGATCAATCTCCTTTCCAAATTTCCAACTTCTATTTTTTTCACTTTTTGGGGAAACAACAACATGTCATCTTCAGCTGTTGTTTGCACTTTTTGTGGAAGTGGTTGTACCAGAAAGAGGAGCAGTCTGCCAACATATTGCCACATCATTCCAGCCACTTCGAATTACAAGCCATCATGCTGTTTATTTTATTTATGTTGCACTTATGTTGCATTGTATTAAAGTTTAGGATAAGCCTCATCTTTTGTATGGGTATGTAATAAAATTTCTAGAACAGATTCACACTTTTTGTGGATATGTTAGCATAATATATCTTGTATATATATGATGAAACTCAATTGAGAAAAGGTTTGTGGTTTGTGAATCTTTCACTCATATGATCAGTGTACCTTTTCAGTGAATGATATTGAAGAATACTTTTGAGGACTTATTACCTACTTGATATGTGTATTGTTAATCTCTTTATGTGTTTCCACATCTCAATATCTTCAACTACAGTTTGTAATTTCAAATGTCGTTGTATGTTTTTATGAGTCTCTTGATGTATTTGTGTATCTTATCAACTCTTATCAGTCTTACTCAGTGAGATCTCTTGATGATATATATATATATATATATATATATATATATATATATATATATATATATATATATATATATATATATATATATATATATATAACGACAAATAAAGAATTCTTATGACCATGACAATGATGTTTCATGATATTCAATAAGATTATTGTAAGTCTTGATATAGCCTTCTCTTGTTGATATATTATCAAAATGTTTCTTGTGTTGTTTTTCATCAAAGTAGTGGATTTCTGGCTTGCAAACCCATTGTCCCTTCCACTATTTCACACTTTCTTCTTTCCATAGGCTACAAACATACCTTTTGCTACAATATCAGGACTAAATACCCTCAATAATGTGATAGTGAACTTGACTGAAATCCCTTTTTAGTGATTGGGAGCTTAAACCACCTACCAATCATATAATCCAAATCATTAAATTTCCCTAGAGCTTAGGATGTGACTGGTCAAGCACTTGAATCACTCCAAGTGTTGATTCCAGCGCTAAAAACTCTGAGTATGTCTTTCTTACAAGTGATTTTTCTTTTAATTAAATCTTAACATAAATTGTAAAAAAATTTATTAGTAAAATAAACAATAAAATTTAAATTTTTTACTATGTATTTTTTTGAGTGAATCACCATACCTTTCCACTTATGATCTTCTGAAAAGTTTTTCTACTCCAAAATTATTTTGCTGCTGCACAATGCTCCTGGTATGTCTCTCTTGTAAATCACTCACTTGAATTTTTGTGTAAAATAATGAAATTGTGAAAAAAAATTTACTATTTAAAATACTTTATGAAATTAGATTTTGAAAAATCAATTGCGGCTTGTTTTTTATTTTTAAAAAAGAAAAACAAATTATATATATATATATATATATATATATATATATGTTTTAATTGCTTTGCACATCAGTGCATTCAATAGTCAAGCGCACCGATGTGTTTATAAAGAAAGAGCATCGACATTGCCGGGGAGCCAAATTTTTTCAATGCACTAACATGGTGCATTTTTTCTTTTAATTTTATTTTTAAAATCCCGTAATAGTGCGATTATTTTTTTTAACGCAATGATGCAGTTTCTATTTAAAAGCATCAGTGCTATAATTGTTATAAGAGCACTTAATTGGTTGAATTCATTTTTATTTTTTTAAAATTGGGAAATAGGTGCGTAGCGGTGCTGTTTTTTTTTTTTAAACAGATCGATGCATTTTTGTAGAAGAGCATCGATATGATAACATATTTTTGTTTGGAATGCCATAAAATGATGCCTGTATTATTTGAACAACCTTGTGTTGTTAATTTTTTAAACGCATCAGTGCACTTTGTTATGATAAGCGCACCGATTAGGTTTAAAATCTATTTGAAATTCTAATTTCACATAAAATGGAATATTAATATCAAATTATACTTTAGGATGCATCCACCTGAAATACAATAGTTCATAGTATACATTTTCCACTTAAAGTTGTCTTATTCTTGAAAAATGGTTTGAAAACAATATTAAACTAGAGATTGTGGTTATATGGCTGTCAATATTAATTTTGGATATGCACACAAATTTTTATTTCCATTTTTTCTCAAATGCAAGGAAAAAATCTCAATGATATCAAATGGTCAATTCTTCAAATTCTAGCTCATTCCATATTCCTAATCAGAGTCCTTCATGGAGTTCTCCATTTCCACCTCTAAAAATTTGATATTTTATTTATATTTCATTTATTTAATTGATTTTTTTTAATCGATGTCAATTTGAATAAAAATGTATCCAAATTTTCAGGAACATGATTCAAAATCGAGTTCATATGCAAAATATATTACACCATATTTTAAAAAATTATGGAAGCTCTTATTAGGAGAAACATATCACAAGAAGTTGGAAGATGTAAATGTATAAAGTCTTCACCTTGCCAACTGGAACATGGCATCTTCCAGCTGCAATCCTAGATCAATGATGGTAATAAATTTTTGGTATAATGTAATTTCAACAAACCAATTACATTGATTTGCTTACTAATATCATTGATATTTTACTAATGACGTTCAATATTTTTTGAAATTATGATTCTAGTGATGATGAGTGACCCGCCTACGATCTTCCGGAGCACCCCACTACAATGTAAACTCGAGAGAAGGCTGCATTAGGAGAAAGAATGATTGAATCATCCACCTATTCAATTCCCACTACGTCCATAGGGGTATATATCATATGAGTCTTCCTATTATGCCAGTGAGTACGTCAAGCATATCGACAAAACATCAAGTGTGATGATTTGGGATGACGAAAGGGATGAAGACACAATAGAAGGGGAGCTTCTCGAAACGAATGGAAAGAGGCACATGATAAAGAGTAAGTGTATGCTTATCATTTTTCAAATTACTACATAATAACTATTCATGTTGGACTTCATATTAATGCATGTTTTGATCTGATACATACTATATATATGTTGGTTTGATTTGATCATCAATTAACTCAAAAACTGAAGTCATTAACAAATTCATTCTTTATAGTATGGAAGTGACAAAACCATGGGTCTCATTGTATGAAGAGAAGAGGAGGAAATGGGACAGTGACAAGAAATAATTCAAATTTTTTATGGTAGAAGCGTGCCTTATCATGATCATTTAAAAGAAAATATGCCAATGACATACCCTAATGATTGGGTTACTGATCAAGTCAGAGAGAAATATGATGCATCTGGTCATTACCTGCATGTTGAAGATGATGTGATAAACATAGGGATTGGGTCCAGTAACTTGGTAATTAAATTATTTTTTTGTACAATTTTAACTTCATCCTACACCTTTAAATTGTAACATATAAAAAATACAACTTCAAGAGTGATGCGCGAGCTTGTTATTGCGCCTGTGTGACCTAGCTCCTTCATGCGGCCATGGCTCACGGCGGGGGCTCAGAGCCCCCCCGCGTCCCTCCTAAGGTCTGCACATTCCAGAAATTGGTGGCTGCATGCTGAAAATGGCCTCCAACTGCATCGCAATAGAAATTCCTAAAAAAGAAGGACAACATCCCTTCGGTGGCCCTCCCCGAGGAAGAAACGTGCCGAAAAACCCTGAATCTTGCAGATAGAGGTCTCATAAGGCAGTTTACGGGCCTGTGGCCTTCACCAAAATCGGTAGAAGACTGGATCAAGAGAAACTGGATCCCATTAATCAAGGAAGGCATCAAATCTTACTTTGTATGCAAAGGCTTCTTCGTGTTTGTGTTCGAATCTACCAAGGATCAAAGTCTTATTTTCAACAATGGGAAATATTTCATGGGGCTGCAAAGTTTATACTTAAACAAATGGTCGCTAGATTTTGACCCCACCCAAGACGTGCCCATTTCCGTCCCAGTATGGGTGCAAATTCCCCATCTCCCTCTGCATTGCTGGAATCAGAAATCCCTTCAAGTCATTAGAAACACCCTCAGAAAACACATCGACCAAGCTGTTAGAAAATATCAATACTCCTGCGCCCGAATATGCGTCGAGGTAGATCTGGAAGAAGGATTCCATAAGAAATAAACATTATAGTCATAGGATGGTCCCATATACAAGAGCTGGACTATGAACATCTCCCTTTCAAATGCAGACACTGCCACAGTTATGGGCATTTCACGAGATACTGTAAGAAAAAGGCTGAAGAGCAGAGTGAGAAATCGAAGGGCAAACAATGGACTATGATCCAGAAAGCAGGCCACTCAAAAGCACATGGGAAAGGATCCACAAAGGGTAATATCAACACAAATCAAGGAAATGAAGAGAGGAGCTCTTCCCTCGTCTCAGACAAGACTCCAACCCCCTCCCCCAATGAAAGCTCTCTTCTAGGCCCTCTAGAAACAGCTCTGGGCATTCTGGTACAGAATGAGGCCCCTCCCTCAAACAAATATGGAGGAGGTGATGCCTATGTCATAGCCTCCCACGACAGCCCCACCAACCCTTCATATGCAGAAATAACAAAGAAAAAGGCCGCAGATCTCTCCGGCTCCTCAGAGGATGAGACCTATGAGAGTCCTGCAAAGAGGGCAGGAAAGAAATCTCATAAAGAAGTCAGGGAAGAAGAGGCAGAATGGCTAAAAAATCAAGGTAGCCAATCCACAATAGAAATGTCAACCGGGAGAAATACTAGAGCAAGGCCTCCCAAGGGAGGCCTTCCCAACCCCTCTCTTGGTAAATAATGCAGATAGTCTCTTGGAACTGCAGAGGCTTGGGGAACCAACCAAAAATCGAAGCCATCAAAGATCTGTCGAAAATAGAACCCCCAGATATTCTCTTGCTCCAAGAGACTAAAATCGAGGGGCAAGCGCTTCTTGAAATCAACAAGTCAAAATGGAAGAAAAATGTAGGCAAAATAGTAAGCTCGAGGGGATCTTCAGGAAGTGTTGCAACTCTATGGTTAGATGAACACTTCCATTTGCTTAGCTTACATGATACCCAACACTGGATCTTCACTGAGCTTAAGCACCTCACAAGTAAGTTAACTATTTCCTTATTCAATATTTATGTTCCTGTCCTTTATGCTAAAAAAAGAGAGTGCTGGAACTCCCTCTCCGTCTTTCTAGATCTTCACTCCCCCAACAACATCATTTTGTCCAGAGATCTCAACATTTTCATGAAACCAAAAGAAAAAAGGGGAGGCAACAGTAATAGAGACTGACTGCTGTCGTTGGTAGAAGAGATAACGCAGCAGTGGGACCTTCTCGACTTTAATCCGGTGAGAGGCCACTATACTTGGTCCAACAATAGAACAAGGGTTGACCACATATCTGCTAGGTTGGATATATTTCTTGTTCAAAGTTCCATGCTGATAGATAACTTTCTAATCTCAACCAAAATCCTCCCCAAACTCACCTCAGACCATAAGTCCATACAACTCCTCATGGATCCTAAAGAAGACTTGGGCCCAATCCCCTTTAGGTTCATCCCCCTCTGGATTGAAAAAGAAGGAGTTTTTGACACTGTCCAAATAGGCTGGGCCAAACCAATTAATGGGTCCCCAAACTTTGTGTGGGAGAAAAAATTAAAAGCCACAAAAAAGGCCTTGAAAGAGTGGATAAGGAAACCTTCCAAAACTCCAACTAATCAGAGAATAGAAGCAGTGCAGTCACTGGAAAATTTGCAAATGGGTATGGAAGATATCAATATTACCCCTGAGATCCTAAATAAAGAGGTAGTAGTCCAAAGCACTACCCACCGCTCCTTTAAAAGGGAAGAATAATTTTGGAGAATCAAATCCTAAATTTTGTGGCTTAAGGCTGTAGATTGGAACACTTCCTTCTTCCATTGCCAATACAAAGCTTTCCTTTCCTGCAATCATATCACTGAGAACAAAAATGCAAATGGACAGATCTACAAAAGGTTTTATCAAATTAAATCAGCAGCATAAAATCACTTCAAAAACCTGTATAGGCTTGGGAATGAAGGCAGCGTAGAAGATACTGAAGATCTCCTCTCAAAAATCCCCCACCTCGTCAATCAAGATGGCAACCATGATCTCACGAAACCCTTCTCTGAAGAAGAAATTATCAAAGTAATTTGGGCAATGGAACCAGATAAAACCCTCGGGCCTAATGGCTTCTCGATAAACTTCTACAAAATATGCTGGGACATTCTCAAAATTGATCGAATGAAAATGATAAAAGGTTTCTTCAGCAAAGAAAAGGTTGGGGGAGGCATTAACTCAACCTTCCTGGCTTTAATTCTAAAAGAAGTCAACCCTGAAACCTTTGGCCGATTTAGACCCATTTATCTTTGCAACGCCTCCTACACAATTTTGGCCAAACTCCTTGCAAATAGAATTAAACCTCTGCTCGGAAAACTAATCTACATCCCTCAAGGGGGGTTCATCAAAGGCAGACATATCTTGGACAATGTTATCTAAGTGCAGAAAGAAATTCACTCTAGCAAGCAGTGGAAAGAGAAGGGGATGCTGATCAAACTCGACATGGCCAATGCCTTTGACAGGGTCAACCTCTCCTTCCTCTTCAAATTCCTTTGATCCTTTGGCTTCTCCTCTCAGTTTTTCAACATTATTAAAGAATGCATCGAAAAACCCTGGATTACCCCTCTAGTTAATGGTCACCCTGCATCCTACTTCCAAGCACAACGAGGTCTGAGGCAAGGATGCCCCCTCTCCCCTTTCTTGTACATCCTAATGGCAGACACCCTTAGTAGGATACTTGCAGCTCAAATGAATTCTGGTTCCCTTCCCGGAATTCGAACCTCAAATGGCTTGAAGCCTATAAATCATGCTCTTTTCGCAGATGACTCCCTTCTTCTTGGCGGTGCCTCATCCATAATAGCCAAATCGTTCGACTTTGCTCTAAAATGCTACTGTAGAGCCTCTAGAGCTCTGATAAATGACATGAAAAGCTCTGTCTATGGCTGGAATGTGGATCAACACAAACTCAACAATATCTCTCAGATCTTTGGATTCAAGGGCTTCGCCCAATGGGACAACATAAAATACCTTGGCTTGCCTCTTACCTCTGGTGTCAACAAATATACCTATGGCAGGGAATAATCAGCAATATTAAATCAAAGATAGTCTCTTGGGGAGGTTACTAGCTAACCAAGGGAGGGAAAAAAATCCTTATTAAATTGTGCTGTCTTCCCTTCCCATCTATCAAGCCTCCTTCTTACTTGCTCCAAAAGACATAATGGATCAAATCTCTAGTTTCATGAGATATTTCCTCTAGTAGGGAGGAAAAGGCAATCAATGCAAAATCCATCTGGCAAGCTGGGATCTTGTGAAGCGACCCACTAAAGATGGAGGCCTCCAGATCAGATATCATTCCCTTGCCAATCTAGCACTGGGATGCAATCTCCTCTAGAAATTATACGTCGATCCCACTCACCTAGTCAGCGAAACTCTCAGATCCAAGTATGCGCAGGGTGTCCCACTCAGGCTCTTGTTAATTGGTAATATAGCCCCTGGCATGTAGACCTAGAACCTCTATCGAAAGAGCATAATCATGTTCAAAGAAAACCTCTACTGAATTACAGGTAATGAGAAGAAAATTTTCTTGTGGGAAGATCACATCATGGATTGCACCCCACTCAACAGCCATATCGAAATTAGTGAATTACGCTGTTGGCTTCTCAACACAGGTATTCTCAGGTTGTGCGACATATGTGAATGGGACAACAAAGGCAATTGGCATGCTTGGACCCTCCCAATCGTGCCGGAGCATCTGTGCCAAAAACACTCAACACAAAAAAATCTCCTCACTGATGCTGCGCCTGTCCACAAAGATAACCCAGATAGATGGGGGTGGGGAAGCTCCAAAATTTATACTATTACCTTAGGATACAATGCATTGAAACCAAAAAAAGGCAAGATTCGATCCCCCAAGGTATGGAAGCAGGTTTAGGACTCTTCTAGGCTCCCCAAAGTAAATTTTTTCTTGTGGACTCTCATGCATAATAAGGTGCTAACTGGAGATAACTTGGCAAAAAGAAACGTAGCTGGACCTTACAGATGTGTGTTGTGCAGAAATTCTAGTGAGACTGCTACTCATTTATTCATCTACTACCTCTTCGCAAAGGAGATTTGGGAAACTATTCTCCTCGATTTGCAGGTTAGTCCTCCCTAGCAAAGCTCTGTGGCCGAGCTTTACACTTCATGGTTCCAAAGATATCCTCACAACATCCCCAAAAAATCTCTGTGGCACCAAGTTTGGCTCTCCATCCCCAAATTTGTGTGCTGGAAAATATGGCTTGCCTGAAATGAACAGACTTTCAATGATACCCCATGTCATCCAGCAAAGGTAGCTGCAAAAGCTAAATATCTCCTTCTTGAATCTATTCTCCAGCAATCTCACAAAGTTGACATTTCTCTCCTTCCCACTAAAAATAACTAGGTGAATTACCTTGACCCTCAATCTAAGGAAAAACCTTTGAATCCCCCTCTGCCCAACCCATATTGGAGATTAAGAGAACTAGATGACAGCTTTCAGGAATGGTGGAGGAAGCAAAATAAAACAACAATATTCTTTGACGGTGCATCCAAGGGAAATCCAGGGGCAGCGGGTGCAGGCAACGTCATCTACTCTCTGGATGGTTCAAGAAAATATAGCTTCTACTAGGGACTTAGTCAACGCACAAAAAATTAGGCAAAAATACTTGGTCTCATAAAAGCCTGCGATATTGTTCATGATAGAGGCATCAAAGTATGTCAAGCATTCAGAGATTCAGAAATTCTTATTAAAAAGCTCAACTCGAAGGATCAATTCAACAACGTAGTTCTCAATAAGTCTTTGCAAAGATTAAATATCATTATGCTTGACTTCACTTCCTTCCAATTCTTCCACATCCTCAAAAGCTCGAATAGTGAAGCAGATTCTATGGCAAACAAAGGATGCCTTCTCTCCTCGGGATATCTCAGCATTAACGATGAAAGAACTCTCCATACAAGCATCCCATAACCCGTGAAATTTTTGTAAACAGGAAGAAGTCAAGCTGCCTTGCAATGTTGTGTTACGTGTAATGATGGTTGATTAGGCTTTGGCCCAACCAAACCCCTTTATGAATAAAATATACCTGTTTAAGTTTAAAAAAAAAAATTGTAACATTTATACATATTATTTGTAATTATGTTTGGGTTATTAGACACATGAAATTGTGATTTGTTAATTTTTTTATAAGTGAATTTTTTCCCATCTATGCGGGCAAATGGACATCACTTTCACACGAAGGATGCTGATGATGGATGCATGACACAAGAATGTGGAGTGGAAGTCAAGTTCGAAAAATCTAGTCGTGCTAGCCATCGGGATTAAAAACTAATGTAGGGGACATTAGGTTACATTGGAAATATATAAGAGATCATTCAAGTGGACTTCTCTTCATTCCATTGTGTTGTTTTTAGGTGAAAGTGGTGGGACACCTTTGATTAGAATAATGTAAAGGAAGATCGCGATAGTGGGATGATATCTATAAACTCTAGAAAGAAGTGGCATGAATATAGGGAGCCTTATGTTTTCCCAAAACACTACAACCAGGTGTTGTTTTACGCAGATGTGTTGGATATGGATTGGTGGCTCATATTTGATTAGAACTGGATCAAGGACCTAAGGGTTGGCTCAAAATTCAAATTTACAGGATTGGGTCAAAACCAATATAGTTGCACAGGTCTAGTCTTCCTGATTCTAGTGCTGCAAACGATTCAAAATACGGACACCATATGAAGAATTTATTTCACTTTGAATGTCGAGTGGGTCCGGCGGAGCACGGAGGGGCCAACCCTCCTCCCATGGAACCTCATCATATGACCAGTGTGGGATCATAATGTTAAAAGCGCTTAAGGAGCCTAATCTCAGGTTTAATATTTAATTAAGCTTTAGTTAAGTGAAGTTTAATATGGCGGAGATTCTGGAGGTGCTCCCAAATTTAGGCGGACTTCCACTTTTAGTGGAGTTAACTGGCAGTTGCCCCACATTTAGTGGAGGAAATTGGGGCAAATTTTTTTTGGCCATAACTTTCTCGATTTTCGACCAAATTGGATGAAATTTTAGTCAATTTTGGGTCTCTTTGACCTCCTAAACACTTTGGGACATTTTTCAGGTCGAATGGAGGTGCTCTTTAGTAACTGTTGCTTCAGGGAAGATGAAGGAGCCATCAGGGCCACCATTAGACAAATTTAGTTTTAGGCCTAACCAGGGGAGTTAGAGTCCTTTTCAAGAGTTCCAATATTCAAAGTTGGATAATTTAGATGATATGAATCTGATGAAATGGTTTTCAGAGCTTGTAGGGAACGTTTGAAGGCCAAAAATATTCAGTAAAGTTCCAGGGGCCATTAGTGCCAGCTTTTGTCAGCAGAAGTGCAGGGCTTAGAAAGAGATGTTTGAGACAATTTGCAGTGAACCAGTGGTAATAATTAGCTGATAACATCATTTTGAATCTATTTATAGAGGTTTCAGCAAGTGTTAAATACTTTTAGAGGTTGAAAACTTAGCAGAGAAGTTTTCCTTGACCCTAGTGCCCGGGGGGTGCCGATAGGTGATTGAGGAGAAACCAGAGCAGCCGGAAGCTATTTTTGATTAAAAAAAACTATATATTGACTATTTAAGTCATTTTGGAACCAATGGAAGTGGTTTCAGAACAATTTTAGAACTTTTAGAGCTCGAAAAGCGGATGTGAAGTTCTGGGCAGCCCTGGGAAAACCATGGAGGATAGCCTATTTGGGGAATGAAGTGCTCAATTTGAGAAATTTATCAGTTGGTATTTGATTTATGATTTGTATTGAATATAGAAGGAGTGGTTTTAGTTACAGAAACATAATTCTGAGGGAGTTTGTGCCGTTTAGAAGCTCAGAGTAGCTTAGTGCACCGATAGAAGGAATCGTGTCAACAAGAGCCTAAAGCTGTTTGCAGAATTTGGACAGCCAATTGAGGGATATTTATGGTATTTTAAGTCCTTTGGATCATTTTTCTATTCATTGGAATTAATTATTTACTTTGTAAAAAAAACTTACCATAATCCCAAAGAGTTGAGTCAAAATGACCAAGCTCAAAGGAGACATAGCCCACGAGATTTTGGGTGGACTCCCAGATTAATTGTTGTTGTGTTTGAATATATATTTGATGCTTTATGTTGTTGTAATACATGTTAAATTAAAACAAGAACAAATGAACTTAAGACACATAAACATTAAAAATTCATACACCACTTTCAAGTAAATAATTCCGCAAAATTGTCAAGTACAAGCTAGATCATTTTAATGAAAACTGAGTGGTAGGTTCTTGAAACAAATTCAAGTTATCTAGACCATTTTCAGATCAGTTTGGTATGAGAGCATATTTTCTTTCTTGACAAAGCACTTGGTTGCTTGATTGTATAGCTTGAAAGGTGTTTAAACAGTGTAAAAGATTGACTATTTTACTGTTTGCAAATTGATTGATTGTTTGAGTTTGCTTGAGATTTGGGGATAGCTACTGATTAGCTAAGTCCTGGAGAGAACAAAAAGGAAGAAAGAGTTGAAGGCTTCTTCCTTACCCCAAAGTACCTTATGGACAACATTGAAACACAAACCCTCTTGACGATTGTTTGTTAAGAAGCTATTGGAGTTTGTTTGTTGTTTGGTTGCTTGAATAAGAGTTTGTCTTTACAGCCATTTGGTTAAAAAATATTTTTCATTTGTTTTGAAAAGCTTTGAGAACTTTTTTGAAGTTAATTTGTTCATTGACATTATAATGACAACTTCTACAAGTGAATTTTCCTCTTCACAATATTCTTCAATGATGATATGAAGCATGACTTTATTATATTGAAGGACATGGTGCAGATTTTTTTTGAGGATAAATGACAAAGCATTGAAATTCGTGAACAGTTGTTTGCCATGAAGGAAGAGAAGGAAGAAATTCTTCAAATATTGCATGATATGGAAAGGCAACTCCATCAAGCCCAAGAGGCTTTGACCAAGAAAATGCATGAGGAAAAGGTAATCCATTCTAACTTGTCTTCAGTTTCCTCATTAGAAAAATGTCTTAGTTCTTTCGAAAAACATACGAGGGGTATAGGGTCCAAATTAATGATTAAAATGGGCTATGAAGGCAAAGGATTAGGAAAACATGCACAAGGCATGTTTGATCCCATTTCAGTTGAGGAACGACCCAAGAATCTTGGTCTTGGTTATGAGAAATTTAATGGCGAAGACTCCAAATATTTGAAGGCATGTGAGGCTACTTTAAAGAGAACCTTTATTCCAAGTTCTAAGATGCAAATATGTCAAATTTTTTTCAAAGATGATTGCCATTGCTTTAAGCCTTTGTTGCAGAAAGAATATGGAAGACATGCAGCTTATGGCGAGCATGCAAGTTAAAACAATTTTCAAGACAAGAACGGTGATGTTAGTCTGCAAATGAAATCTGTAGCATCTACTAGTTCATATTCTCATGGAGACAAAAAGGATGAACATTCAAAGTAGCACAAGAGGTATAAATCTTCTCATGATCAATTTGATTGTGTTTCTGCAAAGCATGATAATTTTGAATGCTTAAATGGAAGAAAGATTTGCTGTACATATTGTGGTCGATTTAACCATGATGCTTCGAGATGTTGGATGAGGAAGAAATCATACATGAAGCAGATGAGGCAAAGACAACTTTCAAAGAAGGTGCATGAGTTTTTCACATTTTGCCAAAAGAGGGTACATGTTGTCTCTCATTGTTGGACTTTGCATCCAACTAGTCGTCCAAAGCACATGCAGCAAGAGGACAAAAATATTGGTGCAAGTGGAACTGCAGATTCCATTATTGATGTGAAAATGGAAGATTCAAATGAGGAAGAGTTGGAACAGCAAAAGCCGCCATGGAGATGGCTTGGAAAGAAGTGGATGGACTTATTAACACAGTAAAAAATACTCCTTTGTACATATGCACATTTCGGTTGTATGCATGTATTTTTGTTGAAAAGTTTGATGCAAGATTGCATATAAATGCGGTTCAGTTGAACGAATTTTTTTGTTGTTGCAAAATTTCGTTGTGGAGGTGTAAAAGATGAGTATGATACTCACTTATATTGCAACAATATCTTTTAGTTCAGCTCTTTAGCCACCCACATGTTTTTGGGATTATGTACTTGTTGGTACTTGAAAGGAAGAGTTGAAGGTGTACATGTGCATGGAAGTTGTATGTGTAAATAGCGAACTGTAAATAGGTTCATTATACATTGATACATGCAAATGTGTTTGTCAAGATGTATCATGTTGTTTATCGACTTGTGTCGATTGTGTTGCACACTTTTTACATTGATTTTGTGTCAATTGTATAGCACATTTTATGACGACTTGTTGTTGATGTCGCATGTTGCATGACTTATGTTTGAGCCACCTTGGATCATTGATCAAGGCAACGATGTTCAGATTCCTTCTGCAAATTTCTCGCCAGAAATTTTCTGAGTGAGTGCGAGAAAGGCAACTCTTGACAGGAGGATAAGTGCATCGAGGAAGGGAAGTGTGAATTGCTTTCTAGTTGTGGTTAAAAGTCACTAGCCATGCAAGGAAAGTGTTTGGAGGCTGAAGAGAAGAGGGTGCAGTACTCTCATTTGCTGTACAGATCAGTTTCAGTAGTCCAAGAGAAATTTTGGGGTCTAAAAGCTACTCATTTGGGAGGCGTGATCAGAACTGGATTGGGTTGAAACCAATATGGTTGCATAGGCCTTGTATTCCTGATTCTGGCGCTGCAAACATCTCGAAAAACAGACGCCGTATGAAGAATTTATTGCACTTTGAATGCCGAGTGGGTCCGGCAGAGCACAAAGGGGCCAACCCTCCTCTCATGGAACCTCATCATATGACCAGTGTGGGATCTTAATGTTAAGAGCACTTAAAGAGCCTAATCTCAGGTTTAATATTTAATTAAGCTTCAGTTAAGTGGATTTTAATATGGTAGAAATTATGGAGGTGCTCCCAAATTTAGGCGGACTTCCACTTTTAGTGGAGTTAACTGGTAGTTGCCCCACATTTAGTGGAAGAAATTGGGGAAAAGTTGTTTTGGCCATAACTTTCTCAATTTTTGACCAAATTGGATGAAATTTTAGTAAATTTTAGGTCTCTTCGACCTCTTGTACACTTTGGGACAAGTTTTAGGTCGAATGGAGGTGATCTTCAACAACTTTTTCTTCAGGGAAGATGAAGGAGCCATCAGGACCACCATGAGACAAATTCAGTTCGAGGCCTAACTAGGAGAGTTAGAGTCCTTTTAAAGAGTTCCAATAGTAAAAATTGGATAATTTAGATGTTTTGAATCTGATGAAATGGTTTTCAGAGCCTGTAGGGAATGTTTTAAGGCCGAAAAGCTTCAGTAAATTTCCAAGGGCCATTAGTGCCAGCTTTTTCCAGCAGTAGTGTAGGGCTTAGAAAGAGCTGTTTGAGACCATTTGCAGTGAACCAATGGTCATTATTGGCTGAAAACATCATTTTTAATCTATTTAAAAAGGTTTCAGCAAGTTTTAAAGACTTTTAGAGGTCAAAAACTCAAGCAGAGAAGTTTTCCTTGACCCTCGTGCCTGGGGGTGCTGATAGGTGATTGAGGAGAAACCGGAGCAGCCGGAGGCTATGTTTGATGAAACAAAACTATATATTGACTATTTAAGTCATTTTGGAACCAATGGAAGTGGTTTCAGAACATTTTGAGAACTTTTAGAGCTCTAAAAGCTTATGTGAATTTCTAGACATCCTTGGGAAAACCGTGGAGGATAACCTATTTGGGGAATGCAGTGCTCAATTTGAGAAATTTATCAGTTGGTATTTGATGTATGATGTGTATTGAATACAACAAGAGTGGTTTTAGTTACAGAAACATAATTCTGAGGGAGTTTGCGCCATATAGAAGCTCAGAGTAGCTTAGTGCATCGATAGAAGGAATCGTGTCAACAAGAGCCTAAAGCTGATTGCAAAATTTGGACAGCCAATTGAGGGATATTTATGGTATTTTAAGTCCTTTGGATCATTATTGTATTCATTAGAATTAAGTATTTACTTTGTAAAAAAAACTTACCATAATCCCAAAGAGCTGAGTTAAGATGACCAAGCTCAAAGGAGATGTAGCCCACGAGATTTTGGGTGAAATCCTAGATTAATTGATGTTGTGTTTGAATGTTTATTTGCTGCTTTATGTTGCTGTCAGAAATGTTAAATTACAACAAGAACAAATTAACTTAAGACACATAAAAAATAAAAATTCATACACCACTTTCAAGTAAATAATTCCGCAAAATTGTCAAGTACAAGCTAGATCATTTTAATGAAAACTGAGTGGTAGGTTCTTGAAATACATACAAGTTATCTAGACCATTTTCAGATCAATATTAAGACATGACCCTAGATCAAAACATATTTTTGAGAATAATAGTGTTATCATGCCAAGCGAGGAAAATAATCAGGATGATGACAATGAAGATTGATATGTACTTGTGTTATTTCATCATTTATACTATTTTTGTATTTTTTTATTGTCATTAGTTAGCTAATTATATTTTTTTTATTCATCTTGTTGACATTTTTATAATATGATTGGTAAGATTCACAAACGTTTTTACACATTTGTTTGCAGTGGAAACATTTATACAATATTTCAAACTAATTATTTCCAATTATGTACATTATCTATGATAATAATGATTCAACATCACAACCCTTCTCAAATAGGAACATATCAAACACACCGAATTTGTGATGGTGATTAAGAGGCATTTTTTGGACTTTCAAATAGACTCGGTGATGCGTTTTTGTCTCATATTTGGATTATGTGAAATAAATATCTATTTTTTATGTTTTTATAACTAAATTATTTAAAGTAGTCATGTCTTTATCATTGTGAGCATGATGTAATATTAGCTAGGAGAAATGTGAAAAATATGAATTTTAGTGACTATCTCATGATAAGCATGTGGAAAAAATAATATTTCCTCATTTGTTCATTAAGAAATAATCAAATATATTATTTTTTAAAAGTTTTAATTTAATTTATTATCATTTTTGGATTATTTAAATCATATTTATTATTAAAAGGAGTTAAATTTAAACCAATACAATATCAAATAAAGAACCAAATTAGCATCAAAATTTTATATCTTTATTACTAGAAAAAAATTCACTTGCCTCTTTAAGAGAGAACGTCCAGTAGAGAAAATATCCAACTACATGTAACTTCACATCAAGCGTTATCATGTCACATTTTTTTATCCTCATCTTTAGAGAGAGAAATTTCTAATTTAAATTGGTAACAATTGCTATAATATTAAATTTAAATTGCTTGAAAATCTTATAACTTTAGAAATAAAATAAATTTTATAATTTTTTTTAAAGTTATATTAAATCTAAATTAATTGAGCCGAGAGACACTCTAGAACTTAGTATGGCAGAGATGTTGTGACATAAAATTACATTTTAAAAGGCATAGTCTAACTTATAGACGAAATAGCTTTTTTCACCGGAATTCACCAAAATCTGAAAATACAATTTCAATATTTTTTGTTGTTTAAAATACATTTTTGAATGCATAAATGGATTCAACACCCTGAAAAACCCCCAGGGCACTCGAGTTATACATATTAAACAATTTAACCTCAAATTTTTTAAAATCTCCACCAAATTTTGATTAAAATTAACCAGAAAAAATGTCGTGAAAAAGACCATTTTGTTTATAAGTTAGACTACATGATTTAAAAATAGTAAAATAATAATTTAAATTAACAAATTAAAAATAGTAAAACAAAAGAAATTAATGTCGTCTATAATTATAATACTTCAATTTACACCTTAATCTTATATTATTTTATATAGAGATATAAAGTAATTGGAAGTAAAAAATAATAATTTAGCTTTTATTGTGAAGAATAAATGTAATGAGTAAAAAAATAGAATTTATCTTTTACTACAAGGAAGAAATATAAATTTTTTCACATGACAATAAATAGTATTATTGATATTAAATTATGCGCAATTCCTTCTATGTTCCATTTACATATGATATTTAAAATAAAATATATTTATAATAAAAAATATTTTATGGACAACCATAAGTAAAATATTTCAATGTCCATATTAAATAACATAGATTTATAGATAATTTATATAGAGAAAAGTAAAGTAATTTAAATTGAAAATTTTCTTATATTTTCACTTTAGTGAGAAAGATTGAGATAATTCTTATTCCATTTATAGTTGCTTTCTAACTCAATGTATGAGGGATATTTGTAAATTTTCAATATTTAATATGGATTTGATATGTAATATTTTACAAAATATTAATAAGAAAAATAATTCAATTTAATTTTACAATAATAGTTTCAACCATACTAAGCTTTGTTATTTATAAAAATATCTTTGAATTTTTTTAAGTAAGTAGTTTTGCATACAAAATCATATATAAAAGTTTGATATAAGTTCACCAATACATAATCTATAATAAATATTATTTCATAAAAATAAAAATCATGATGATAACCATAAAAGAATCATAAACATCATCTAAGATACACATTCAAATTCACTACCATTATCTAATTATATACACATCTAGCACATATAAACTTCATTAGCTAGCACACAAATCTAATAATCTAACATGACATCCATTAGGGAAATTTTGAGGTCTAAAATGGGAATCATAAGAAAAATGTACAACCAAAATAAACTTAATAAGAGCTAATAGGATTCAATCTGATGATGTCAACCATGGGGTATGATTGACAATTTTTGGAGTTAAAAAGTAAAAAGATTAAAAAATAATAAAATAATAAAACTTCTTTTTCAACTCGTATTTTAAACTTATCTCCCTGATATTTTACTCAAATTTCGAGCAGGAGCACTCGTTGGATGTAAAATTTAATTCCTCATCCAAGGAATACCCATGTCACATAATTTCAATGCACCATCCTCGTACACGAAAAATGAGAAATACATGGAAATACATTATTGCAATCATATTTTTTTATGTATTTTTCATTTTCTATGTAGTAGGGTCTATCAAAAGTATGCAAAATGGGTACTCCTTGGATGAGTAATCAAATTCTACACCCAACAAGTGTTCCCGCTTGAAATTTGAGTAAACCCATAAGGCGATAAGTGGAAAATATGAGTTGAAAAATTAATTTTTTCTTTTTTCCCTCTAAAATTTGATGATGTAATCTAATATTATTTTATTATTTCCACTATTATTTTATAATTTCCTTAGGAGGCCCGTTTTAAACCTCAAAATTCCTCTAATGATCATAATGATCACATCTAACAAAACACAAACATTACAATCTAACATAATCACCACACACATCCTCAAATTAATATAAATCTCATGTCAAATAACTGCTATCATGCACACACACACACACACACACACACACACACACACACACACACATATATATATACACACACACATTAAATGACATATCTAAGATAATTACCAATACACACATCAACACCGACATATATATATATATATATATATATATATATATATATATATATATATATATATATATATATATATATATATATATATATATATATATATATATATATATATATATATATATATATATATATATATATATATGTCAACAATACATCAAGTCAAATAAGTGCAATCAAATATTCCATAAAACAAACATAGTGCTAGCTTGATATGCAGTAGAAGATGATGGATGATCAATTATTGCATTATCAATGTCTGTTGAACTCAGTTGAGGTGGAGAAGGAGGTGACTGGTTTGTAGTAGAAGACGATGGATGGTAAACTACCTTGCCCTCAACGTGATTTGATGAAATCTGAGGTGGAGGAGGAGGTGGTTGGTCTTGCTCTGTTAAGAGAAACATAAGGCACATCCTCTAGCTCTGATATCTCATCATTAGGCGGCTTAGGAGGATGTGCACTACTAGAAGGATCATTAACACCTCAACGACCATGATCCAATGGGGTGGTGCTACCAGAAGCATCATGATCACCACCCTTATAATCATGATCATGATCATCACCACCCTCATCTGATGTATTTTCCGCTACATGATGCTAGTCTGCATCCCTCATCGCTATCAGTACCGTACTATCTCTGACGATATTTCACATCAGAGACATCATATCGCTTGGACAGTCCCCGTATATACCCATGAACATAGGATCCGTGGTGATATCTCAAGCCCTCATAGGACGGACTCCCACATCAAATAAAACTTTGGCCAATCTGTCGCAGTAGTCCATCTGAACTCGCAGAACAACCCTATGTCCCTGGACGCCCACACCCCCTTGAGGATATGCCTCACCCTCTTGGGCCTCACCCATATCCTCATCTCCTCCGACATCTGGTGGGGGAGGAGGCATGTCCCCATCGAATGTGCTAATGTCTATAAAATATAGAATACAAAAAAATAATTAGAAAATTTCATTAAACAATTTAATAAAACAAGTTAAAGAACATGTTAGAATAAATTTTATTCTAATTCGTAAAGAAAATAAAATGAAACTATATTAATTTAAAGAAAAAACTAATATTACCTCTATCATCTGGAGGCTCATCCGTTGTGAAGAAGATATTGGTACACCCTCTCTAATCAATACCCACATATGGAAACGTCAACGCAACAAATACATGGTCATCCTCACTGGCCAATAGCGTGAGTGCCTCAGGAGAAATCTTGGCCGGATACTCCGGGAGGCCCCACTTGGGCATAATCTTCCCCCACATGTGCAACCATAGGTCAGTGGTTGGCCTAGGAGTGCGACATATAAATGTAGGACTCATTTGTGGAAACCTCTCAAAAAAATAAATAAGAAAGCTCGAAAGCGAAAGGGAAGGTCTCCCTCTCATGTCTCAACGCACGAAATATATCTAAAGCCATACAAAAATTCCTCCAAAAAATAGCAGACCATCTGATGCAACGTGGCACCTGAATCAAAGAATCAGCATAATACAAAAGAGGGCAACTAATATGTTTACCATTAATACTAGTGTGCAATGGTGGTGACTAATAACGAGAGACACCTAACCTCCTCTACAAAAAAAGAAGAAATTTGTAGTTGTCCACCACAGACCCTAAAATTTGATGGATGGACCACATGAGGCCCCATATATCTCAGAGTGTACGCAAACTAACTCTTATCTGCACCCTCATGGGGGACATCGGGGAACTGGGGAAAATCCTCCCCTCTCTTGGATAGGTCAGTGATAAATTATATATCCTCCTCAGTGGGCCTATACCACACCCTAGGAAATCTTGCTCTTGGACACTCCATCGACGGATCAGAAGCGCCAATAAGACAAAGTGCACCTTTAGAGATGTATCCTCCTCATAGTACTTAAGGAGGTATGCATTCTTCAAGAGCGCTCACGTCACTATAGTAATAGGGCGGGGTATAAATCGCTCTCCCTCTCTCTGGCCTACCATGTTCAGAACATATTGTATGGGTCCACCTGCAGCTCCTGCTCCTGCTCCTGCTGGTGCTTCCTCTACTGACGTCTCTGCTACATGATTGACATATAAAATATATCAGCTGCATACATAAAATACAATTCTTTTTATTAAATGAAACATGTATTTATAAATATGGAAACATAACCTTCAATTAAAAAAAAAAGTTGATCACCGGTGCGCTCAAAATATAATCATGCATAGATGTCGGTACGATTTCAACTATAACCATGTTGATATTGGTGCACACATAAGTATGACGTGTCGTTGTTGGTTAAAAATTCTAACTTTTGGTAGTGGTGTAGAAAACCTCTACACTAGTTCACACGAATAACTTTTTCGCACTAGTATGGAATGTTCAAGTTATCGAACGCAACGAGCTATGGCTGTATTTTTAAATATTAGATTTCTGGTGCATTTGGTAAATATAAACACACTAGGTGTGACACATTGAAATAAAATATGTTGCATCATTCTTGGTGTGTTTTCATTTCCAAAATTCACCACAACAACAATGGTGCATTATGTTCACTCTCTGAATTGCGGCGCAGTCCATAAATTTATAGGACGCACCGTTATCAGTGTGAGCCGAATGTATCGAATGCACCGCACCATGAAATATTTGTTTTTGAAAACTAGTGGAAAATTTAGCCTAATTTACAATTCTAATTCGCTAAAAAATTAAATTAGAAAGAAACGTAGACATTACTTGGATATTTGGTCATTGGGGAGGCATTTGGACACGTAATGGAGAATTTTTTTTTTTAGGATGGTTTGAAAAAATTGAAAACTCAATCAGCGAGCATGGTATGGAAGGATGGTGAGCAAGAGAAGCACCGATTGCGAGGGTGCTTGCATGTGGCAAGAGTGGCACCAGTGCTTTAGATCTCTCGCACACTATAGATTGTAAAAATGAAAATTATGGCCAAGAGGGTTTTTTATATTTAACCCTCCTCCTCTGCATTTCTACAAACACATCGGTGTTGTTATATCCAAAAGCACCACATTTTGTTTAATTAGAAAATATCACGACGAATTTCTCGAGATGCCCTGGGGTGTTTCTCTACAGGTACCACATCGGTGCTATGTTTTTACTATAACACCACTATTTTCTTAGAAATTAAAAACCACCTAGCAATGCTCTTTAGAAGATGCCCTGGGGCATTTTATTATTTAGCGCAACACATTTTTTACTTTATTTTATAAGAATAAATTTTCAACGATGCACCATGTTATATGAAACACTAGTGCTTGTATGGATGGTAGAGCACCGATGAATTTGTAGATTTTCGACACACCATCCAAAAGAAATATGCTAAAACATCTGCCTACCCACCTTCACTAGTGACCTCTACTACAAACAAATTTTTGGGCTATTTTTATAGGGGCTTCTGCAAAAACCTCTGGTAGAAGGTGTTTTCCTTCTAGTGATGAGGTCTTGGATAAATGATGGTCGGGTGCATTGTTAAGGAACTCCTATAAATCATTGGTTCAGTTCCCTGCCCTATTCAGGTGTTATTCTTGGACATGACCATGATGTAGCATCACCAATGCCGAACTCAAAAAAAATAAAAACATTCACTTGACTATTGTTATGTAAATCATTCCTCATATTTCTTTGTGACTAATATTCATAATTTAGGGCCAATCAATCATGATTCATTTTTATGATAAAATTCCTTCACATGATAGTCATGTAAAAATAATATGGCTTATTTGGATAAAGGATTAGTGGATGATATTTTGATATGGGAGTTGATGGTGAAGAAGAAGATGAGTAAAAGGAAGACAAAAAAAGAAGAAGAATATTATGGAGGTAAGGTTAACCTAAATAGGTTGAGGATTAATAAGAAGAGGAGGTTCTCAAATTTAGAGCACATGTTCAAATATAATAAACACTAATATTTTTGGTGGGATATGAACTTACTTCAATACCACCATTTCAATTAATGACATCATATATTCAATATCCGGAAAAAATCCTATCTTTATATAAAAAAATAAGAAACAACCAATAATACATTACCTAATTTATTAAAGGGATCAAATAGAGGACACACTTTGTGCATTTTATGCAACTAGATCTTCCATTCAGATTTCCTACAAGAATAATGGTTCCAATAGCCAAGAATTTGTGTATTTTGTGTTGAATAGCTATAAGAAGAGATCCACCAATGTCTCAAATGACATAAGGTGATTACACTAGAAGAAAGTGACATGCAACAAAGAAAAGTTTCCTAAAAGGAGGTTTCGATATTAAGGATACCCGTAAGATCCTAACATGAACATATGAGCTTTTAAATTAAATAAAGGGAATTAGTAAATTTTTGTGAAGATGCACAATCTCACTAATTTTTTTTTAACTAGGTAAAGTTCTAATCTATTTATTAATAACTAGGGGTATTTTTAAACTAGTGGATTAATATTAATGAAATGTGTTTTGATAAGGTAAATGTCTTTCCTCACCTCGAAGAGGTCACAAATGAAAAGAAAAGTGAACCATAACAACTATATATCCTTAAATATATAGCAATTAAACTTAATATCAAGAATCATAAGGTTAATGATAAGAAACATGATATGACTTGAACCAACCTAGAGCAGGTCATTAATAAAAAATCTCTTAGTCCACATGGACCCATAATCTCTAACTCTACATGAAAATGTGTTTTCATTATTTCCTTAATTAAATCATTTGGCCACATTCTCCTGGATGTCTTTTTACTTCATTAGATATTTTCCAATATAAATCTTAATATAGTTGCATATTATCATAAGTTATTAAGTCTCTTTTCATAAACCTCTCTTTTAAGTATTCAGAAACCATATAATGATTCTATAAACCATGATAATGATTCTGATTCCTTAACGGAACCATTTGGCGACATTTTCCTTAAGGTGTTAGATATTTTCCAATGTAAATATTTTCAAAGAAAATGAGTATAGTTTACAAATATTATAAGATATAATGTCTCTTTTAAGTGTTTTTAAACTATAATAATGAGAAAGGTTTTGTGAGTGAAATTGAGTATAGTTTCCTAATATCATAAGATATAAAGTCTCTTTGAATTTTTCTAAACTATGATAATGAGGAAGATTATGTGTAAAACATGTACTCTCATTTGAGATAGTTTTTTGCTTTTAAAATGTAGTGTATAAATTTATTATAATTTCAAATATATTATTTTATTTCTTTATATTTATTCAACTTTAAATTAAAGAAGACAATTTTTTCCTAATATCATAAGACATAAAGTCTCTTTGAATGTTCTTAAACTATAAACTATGATAAGGAAGAAGGTTAAGTGTAAAACATGTACTCTTTTATTGGATATCTTTTTTCTTTTTTGTTTTTTCTTTTAAAATGTAGTTCCTAAACTATAAACTATGACAACGAAGAAGGTTATGGGTAAAACATGTACTCTTTTATTGGATATTTTTTTTCCTTTTTCTTTTTGATTTTAAAATGTAGTTCCTAAACTATAAACTATGATAACAATGAAGGTTATGTGTAAAACATGTACTCTTTTATTGGATATTTTTTTTCTTTTTTTTTTTCTTTTGAAATATAGTGTAGAAATTTATTATAACATATATATATAGCTTTAAATTAATATATATATATATATATATATATATATTTTTTTTTTACTTTAATTTATAAAACTATTTAACAATAAGTGTATTTTTCAAATTTAAAATATTTAAATTAATATTTAAAAAACTATGTGATATCCATTAGCTTAATCTTAGATGCAACAATTTTTTTCTCCATGTGATACCCATTAATTTAATTCTAAATATAAGTATTTTTTATGGGCTGAGTTCCAATGTAATATGGTAGAGATGTTGTAACCTAATGTTTAACATTTTGAATAAGTCAAATTACATAAAAATAAAATTGAAAATAAAATTAAATAAAAATATTAATTTAATGTAAACATTTTAACTCTAGTCAAAATAAAAATAAAAAACACAAAAATAAAAAGTCTTATAAAAATAAAATAAAAATAAAAATGACCTATGATATTGACTCATGGTGTTGAGAACCCATGATATTCACATGGAATATAGCCTATTTAAATGGTAAATTACAACACCCCAGATTCTATATACCAAGCTCAGAGAAATCAATTTTCTTTCCACTTAAAAGAGATTTAACAACTCAAGAAATTTAATCTCTTTCAATTCTTAGTATATCCAAAATTAAGACTAAGCTGATCTATATACTAACAAATATATATATATATATATATATATATATATATATATATATATATATATATATATATATAATTAATTTAGATAATCCAAAACTATATTTATTAAACTAAAAATTCACAATAAATAACTATAATATTTTAATGTTATTTGTTAATAATTCAATTGTTCTCTCCCCGAACTTTTCATCTTTTTCCAATATGGTTGCAACGTATAATCCCTCGGCTTTAATTGCCCACGTCTATTTGTTCACCATTCGAGATAGCTTTGAGAAATTCCCTTCCCGAGAAGCCACCTTATTTTACTGCACTTAAATTATTTATTCTTGATGGAGGTCATTATCAACTAATCTTAAGCCATTCAGATTTCAATTCACCAAAATTATATAAAAGGGCAAGCAAGAAGATGCCAATCAATCGTTATTACGGAATTGACAGGGATAAGCCGTTTTTATGAATATTTAAATACAATTGGATGAATAAAAAATTGTAATTGTGGCTGACATAATTTAAATTGTATTTTTCAATATATAAATTAATTTAATGTTTATATAACTTAATTTAATATTTTTAAATATTTTAAAGATATTTAAATTATGTAATTTACCTACTAAAATTCGTAATTCCAAAATTTTATAATTAAATTTTATTAAAATTAATAAAAAACATAAAACGTTTATGTCTCGTCTACTTACTACTAAAAACTTAATTCATCACTTATCGAACAAAAGACCAATTCTTTTTCCATCCTTGCCAGCTGAACTTTTAGAAATTGAGTAATACAATGAATGGATGAAATTTGATTAAGGTAATGTATTATTGAAAATTTATTAACATTTTGTTAGCATTATATAAAAGCAGATTTCTTATTTTAGAATCAATTTAATATTTAAGTTAATAGTTTTATATATCAATTTAATATTCAACTCAAGAGTGTTTTCAAAGTTAGGAACAAAGAACTTATATATCAATTTAATATCTAACATAAGAGTGTTCATAATTTTAAATTATTAACATTTTAATATAAACCAAATATGATGGGAAAACGGTAGCTATGAAAAGTCGGTGCGTGGGTATAACGTCACCGTAGACGTTTGGCATTGTTTGCTTTCTAGGGCCGTTACAGAGTCGGTTCCACTTTCCCACACCACAGCTAAATGCAACGTTGTTGACTTTAAGAGAGCCAGAAAAGTACACGCTCCACATTCAAACTCAAAATTTTTCAACCGTTAGCATAGTGAGATACACAAGTTGCAATTATTTGTGAATCGAATATTCCACGTTAAAGTTCGTTAAAAGGATGTTAAATTTAAAAAATAAAAAATGTATCCAATTTAATTGTATTTAAAATTTTAATTTATTTTAATTAAAATAATAATTTTTAATGTAGGTTGTGTATCAATCACGCATTAATATATGTGTTTGAATATGATAAGTGGATATGGTGGTTGTATACTCAAATCCAAGATGGGAGTTGTAGCCATTTCGCTTCATAGGGAAGCTTGGTTTCATGGTCTTATACAGGAAGTTATATAGCTTTTCCAGGCGGTGATCATGATATATAATAATAGAATATTAAGGATTATGGTTAATATGAGTGTTTGTTTTGTTGAATTTTATAGTTATGGTTGGTTTTCATAATGATATATAATAATAGAATATTAATGACTATGGTTAATAAGAGTTTTTTTTTTTTTTGTTGAATTTTGTAGCTATGATTAGTCTTCATAATTAATATTTTAGTTATTGAAAATATATGTAATGAAAAATGTAAGGCCTGTTTTTTATGTCATTTTCAAAAGAAGAATTTTGAAGTTCCAAAATTGAATTTTTGGCTCTAAAATGTTAAGTCGACTCTCCAAAAGAACGAATTCGGCCTACCCCTTTAATGACAGCAATTCAGGCTCCTTGGATGATTATATAAAGTCATTTCATCCTCCTCTTCCAAGCAAGAAATTTAGATCACCTTCTCTTCTGTTCATATGAAGTTTCTTCTAAGGCAGATAAAGTTTGAGAGAGAAAGAGTTTAGGAGTTTGAATTCTCCAAGGAAAACTAAGTTCATGGGAAGACCTATTTCTCTGAAGCATACCAAGTTTACAAGGAGATTGAAGTTTCCTTTCAGCAAATCGAATTAGGCCATATTTGGCAGTAGAACAAACTAGGGCAGAAGGCTGAATTTTGGCTAGATTCATCTTGTGCAACAAAAAACAATTTGGGTAGACCCAATATTTGAGCAAACCTACTCTTTGAGGCACATCAAATCAAACTTACGGACAATCTGAATTTCTAAAGTTGCTTACCTTGACTAGGTTTGACTAGGTTTATTCATGGTTAGTTTGATATTTGTTTTGACTAAGATTGTATCTCTTGTTGAATTGAAGGATTTCTCTACGGAAAAGGTTGTTGGATTCCCCCCCCAAGTAGGTTTTCCCAACGTAAAATTATTTTGTCTCTTGATTGGCTGTATCTTTATGATTCTACTATAATTTCTATTCTATTGTTGAAGATATTTTGTGTAATTTTGTAATGATGAATGTGAAATACAAGTGGATTTAAAGTAAAAATAATTAGAAGTAATTATAAACTAAAATACCTTGAAAAATCAACATGAAATCAGAGCTTGGGTGAAAGGGTAGCCTTAAAGAATCTAAGTCATCATGTTTCAAGTTACTCTTCAAGGGCTTGTTCTCTATCAGATAGCATTAGCCCTTCTTATTCTTAAATTTCAGTGTGAAGTATCCTTCCCTAGAAACAAACATAATACACTAAAATTCCAAGTTTCTACCTATCTATTGAAGTAAGGCCGAAGTTGAAATGTATTCTCTAGTTAGAAGGCCGAAAGGCCTTATAATCAGGATGAAGAAAGGCCTTAGTTTAAAAATCCTTAGGATTATTGTAGTAGGCCGAGAAGGCCTCAGATTCTGTCATAGTAGGTTGAGAGGCCTTAGGCATGGCCTCAGAAGATCCGAAGTATCTAAAAATGAAATACCTTAGTCAAATCCAGCTGAGTTGTCTTTTGTACATAAGAAGGGATTGGACTGATGCTTTAGTTTGAAGTGTTCTCCTTGAAGACTCGTTCTAGATACAAGGACAGATAAAATATACACTAACAAGACTTGATCAAGACAAAAATGAAGAATGGGATCACTTTTATTAATATTATTATTATTATAAGGAATCCAAATTTAAGGCTCGCCAAGCAAGAGTAGATTCATGGGAAGTTTTGCACCAAATATAGAATAGAGTTTTAATTTGCGCATCTCACTGAGAAATATATGCTAATTATGTAGAGTTTCCTTTAAATGGTACCATGCATACTTTTTAAGAATTTGTTATTAATCATTGTCTTTGGATAAGTTAATGAGATGGAGATGATTGTGGATACGTCACTTGGATTAAATATATTTTTGTGCAAATTTTATAAGGCTACATGGGATTTATTGCCTTGAACTTGTTACATGCATAGATTAGATTTTTTAGAAGAATGAACACCTAGGTCCAAGTTAGGGTGCTCTGAGCTTATAAAGAATTGGAATTCAATCACCTCCAACTAAATTTAGTGAAAAAGAACATATCCTTTCCTATCAAATTTAGAGAATTATATTAAGCTTATATATTATGTTTTGCATTGGCTCCTGAAGTAGATCTTTGTGACAAAGTTCAATTTTTATGATAATTTAAAGATCATTCATTTCTTTGCTAGAAATAGGAGGTTGAGTTACCTTGTCTGGAAGGATAGAGATCATCCATTTAATGTTTTTTCCAAACATTTTGGGATACTCAGTAATCATAAGTTGTTAATGATTCTTTGAGGGAGCGAGCTCTCTTATAAGATTCTATGAAAGACCTAAAAATGGGTATGAATCAATTACCAAGAATGTTTGACATACTAAAGAAATATTGGATTGAAATTTTTATTCAGACCTATGCTTCAAAGTAGAAGTATTATTTTAAATGCCTCACACCTTTTGGAAATATACTATATGACTGAATAAAGGCTCTTATACAGAAGATGCTTTGTACTGATGTGATCATGATTGTACTTTGTAAGTTATGCTAATAATAAGGTACCATTTCTTAATTCTGGTTAATTCCAAGCATTTGAGATATGATCAATTTGATTCAGAAGGAGCTAAGGGAATTGGAATGCCATCTTGCTTTCATGACATAATAATTGAGAGGGCATTCATAAGTCTACAATAAAAAAGAGGCTGAGTTCCTCTTCAAATTTGAAGACAAAAGTCATATTGTGAGGACCTAATCATTTTCAAAAATGAATATTTTTTTTGTGAAGAAAAAATTGTTGTTGCTACAATTGTTTTAAAGAGACCGAGATACTGAGTTTGAAAGGGACAAGATAAATCATCCCTTTGAAGATATTTTGTGGAAAAAAATTTCTAATGACTCTGAGGGAAGTCTGAAAATTGTTCTTGATTAAGCAATTTCTCTTGTAAGATGCTATATATGACATTGGAATGCCATCCCCTTCTTGGAGATCTGTAGTTGTGATTCTACCAACAATATTTGTCTTGACGATAGTTGTTACATATGTCCTACAAAAACTAAACTAGAACATCATATTTTTTCTTGGAAATCAAGATGGAATATCCTTGATTGTTTGTTGAGGCATGGGGACTCTATGGATTTTGGACATTTGGATATGGAAAAGAGAATTTACACATGTTAAATTCTGTTGACTTGCAAAAAGTGTAAAATAAGTTTTGAAAAACTAGAGTTTGTAATCCCTTGAGCCGAACTTAGATCGATGATTCCACTGCATGAAGAAACCCTAGTAAAGAAAGGAAAGGAAAGAAAAATATTGATGATGAAAAGGATGAAGAGTTTTGAAAATGGATGATTTCTGTAAGATGGAAAGGATCAAGAGGGAGCTGGAAAATTCCCCTTCTATCATAAAACTATAAGTGTCTTATAACTCTCTTCATTGATTACTATTGTTGGTGTTTTACTATTAGTTTATTTTTTTGTCGTTGTATCTTTTTCTTGGTTATAATCATTCTTCCATGACTTCCTGATGATGTTTTCAAAAAAATTATGAAAGAGATCCAAGAATCTAACAATAGGTGGAAGCACCAAGAAGAACGAAGAAATTCTTTTGGAAGAGGAGTATCTAAGAAAAAACAATTTTCAATTGGGAGAAATAGTACCATGCCAGCTGACTAGAAGAGCTTACTGTTCAAAGGGAGAAATATGTCTTTCCAACAAGTTTGGAAGATATGTGTATATGGAAATTATGTCAAGACTTGAAGGGAATAAAATGGTGACTTCCTAAGGGATCTACACGTCGATGGAAAAGTAGAGAATTACAAAGCAAGGTTCATAAAAAATTCTCCTAGTAAGAGGGGTATGACTATTTTGAGACATCTCCTCCAAATTGTTAGGTACACTTATGTTAAAATTATTATCTCTATGATTTTTTTTGAAGGTTACATCAGATGGATGAAAGTACCATTTTCTCGATGAAGTAATTAAAGAAGAAGTGTACTTAGAACTACCTTAAGCTTTTGAGGCACATGAAGGAGTCTCTTGCTTGCAAACTGAAGAAGGCTTTGTACATACATCTCAGATTAATGAATCACAGTTGATTTTGTTATCATATGACTTTTTTCTAGTGAAAGCAGAAGGAATCATGTGATAGAGGGAGAAATTAAGCATCATTTAAGCCTCATAGCGAGTTGACCTCTGAGTTTAAGATGAAAGACTTGATGAAGTACCTCCTTGGTCAAAGAAAACACCCAATCAGGGTGACCGAAAAGCAATTGTGATGAAGAATTCAGTAAAGGAATGGTTGAACCAAGGCGTATGGGTCAACATGTAAGCACTAACATGGTATAGTTGCATATTGATTGAAATGATGAAGTGTAGCTACTCAAATATACAGATTTGGCAGAGAGAGAAGAAGAGTAAGAGTATATCAGGATGTTGCTTCAAGTTAGGTTCCACTATGATTTCTTGGATGAGAAATAAGTATACATCTGTTGCACTCAGTACTATAGGGGCCAAGTATATTACATATTGATTGGAAAGTTGTAAAGTAGTATGGCTTCAAATCTACTTGTAGGATTGTTTGATTAGGTGAAGGATACAACCTTGATGACAAGTTGAAGCATATTGAGATCTAGTAATGAGACATGGTATGGAAGGAATCAATGTGGTTCTCGTAATATTATACAGATGAGAGATTTTGCGACAAAGCCTCTGTCTTAGGATGAATTGCATACTCTTAGGACAAGATTGAAGTGGTTGAGTATGCCTCCCTTAGTGAGAGAGAGTGTTAATGTTGTTGTATTAAGGACAACCATCCTCCTTGGGTTAGGTTGACCAGGATTAGGGAGAATGGTCTTGAGTGTTTATGTTACAACATTAGGGACAATCATTCTCCCTGGGCTAAGTTGATTAGGATTAGGGGGAATTGTCTAGCAAAGGACAATCATTCTTCCCAAGTCAGGTATTTTAACCAAAATTAGGAAGAATGGTCCTAGAGGCCCAAAATTACTTAATTGAGTAGGTTCCTTTCAACATCAGGTTTAGGATTACTCTCTAGATAGGTTGATCCCATTTAGCATCATGGCCTAGCATGAGGCCTTTGGATTTGGGACCAGGATTACTTAAATGGATTGAGTGTGTCCCTAAGGTTTCATCATGGGTCAAAGGGATTGACCAATATGATGGTGAAACATGACTATTATGTATACTATAGGTCAGAGATGCTGACTAGAATCATGGTGAATAGTTGATTCTAATGATGTACCATGGGTTAAAGAGGCTAACTAGAATTATGGTACTTAGTTGATGCTGTAGATTTTACCATAGGTCAAACTCTTTGACTAGGATTATGGTAATTAGATGATGCTAATGCTAATGCAGTTGTTTTAACCTTTTCTTAGAGAAAATTTTCAACAAGAGAACATTTGGATAGTCATTATGAATACCTACCTAGCTAAGAGGGAGTGTTGAATTTTTTATCTATGGTCGGTCATCATTATTCATGTTTTAGCCCTTGAAAAATATATATAATGAAAAATGTAGGACATGTTCTTCATTGTCATTTTGAGAAGAATATTTTTGAATTAGCAAAATTGAATTTTTGGCTCTAAAATGTTAAGTAATCCCTACAAAAGAATGAAGTTGGCCTGACACCAATTAAAGCTCATTGGATGACTAAATAAATCCATTTTATCCTCCTCTTCCAATAAAGAAATTCGTATCACATTCTATTATATTCATATGAAGTTTCTTCTAAGGAAAAGTAAGTTTAAGAGAAAGATTTTAGGATATCGAATTCTCCAAGGAAGAATAAGTTCATAGGAAAAACTATTCCTCTAAAGTAGACCAATTTTACAAGGAGATCAAAGTTTCCTAAGCAAACTGAATTAGGTCATCTTAGACAACATGCCAAATTAGGGAAGAAGGCCAAATTTTGGGAAAATTCATCTTGATAAATATAATGAAATATGGATAGACCTAATATCTGAGCATACCCAATCTTTGAGGCACAACATATCAATCTTATGGACAATCCGAATTTCTGAAACTATTTAACTTGAACAGGTTTGACCTAGGTCTATTCATGGTCAGTTTGACCTTTTTTTTTACTAATATTGTATATATTGATGAATTGAATAATTTCTCTAAGGAAAAGGTTGTTGGTTTCCCCCCCTAGGTGGTTTTTCCCAAGATAAAATTATTGTGTCTCTTGATTGACTCTCTTTATGATACTACTGCCATTTTTGTTCTATTATTGAAGATATTCTATGTAATTTCTTATGATGAATGTGAAATACAAGTGTATTTAAATAAAAAATAATTATTGACTAGAAGACCTTGAAAATCAACACTTTTATGGAGAGTTATGGAAATTATGGCATCAATTCTAGTATTTAGTGTGCCGAAAATGTTTTTTGCTCTGCCTAGCCGACATACATCTTGGAAACTGGTAAGGTGCTTCCAAAGGTAATTTTTTCTCGTTCTGATCGGAATGCCAATGGTAAGAACTACATCAATGTTGTTTCAATTTTATCAGAGCTTTGCAACCAATATGTAGGTATTGTTCTAGGGCATGGGGATTAGAATTGGCCTTTTTCAAGGGCCCATTATGAATCGTTCCACTCTTTTATTAACTTAAATCCAAAAAGTGAAACAAGGTTGGATCATTTAGGCTCTATGTTAAATTCACCTCTCTATGGTTATTGTTGAGTTTCTTAGGTTGGTGGACATCTCTCCATCTTCGACTTGGTCGTTAACCTCTAGTCCAACCATTACAATAGTCTTGCTCCTGATTGATTCATGCCATTTTGTTTTGGGTATTGCTTTTTTATGAGGTTTCTCTAGTTCTTTTTACTACCATAAAGGTGAAATCATTGTGTTCACTCCGGGTTCCTGCTTTTCTTGTGTGATTTATGTTCCTTAGTCGACCTCCCTTTATCATATTGGTACATGGTCTCTTATTGTAGTAGCTTTAAACATCATGGCCAAGGGTCAACAAAACACAAGCTACGGTGTTGCCAATAGTCAAGGAGGGGGTAACAAAGGTAAATGCCACACTGAGCCTCCCCTTATCTCTCTAGCTTAGAGCATGGCAGAGGAGGATTCATGCAGGTATCATCCATGCACTCTTTCCAACATCCAAAGTGAAATCCACATTGCAGAAGAGGAGGCACAACGCATATGACATTTCATCATAAATGTTGATTTAATGGACCAAGTTGTAAACTAGGTGTCTGACATTGGTTGCACCAGCTCACGACAGATCATAGTTACCAAATTCGAATTTGAATTCAAATTTGATTCGATATGAGAAAAATTCGACTCTATAAAATTCAGTACGAAAAAAATTCGATACTATACATCTTTCAAATACTTAAATATATTATTATTTTATTTTTATTTTTTTTGATAAATTTAAATGAACAATCATTATATTTAAAACTTTAATGAAAATATAAGAGTTAAATAAGTTATTTTTTTTCCAATATAAAAGTTATTGTTTTTTATTTTTTTATGTAGGAGTTATTGATTTGCAGCTAATTTTCTATTTTATAATTTTTTTAAGGTAAAAATTATGTTTTTTTAATTATAATTTTTCATTTTTTAAAAATTTTCTGATATACAAATTACATTTTTATTATTATTTTTTCTATAAAAATTATCCTCTATTTTCCAATAAGAAATACCAATTTGCCAATAATTTATAAAATCTAATTGATCCTAGCATTAGTTATTCCTCTTTACATTATTTGTTTTTCCCTTCCCTACATTATTTCCATCAAGGTTGGGCAGGTCCAAACTTGTATTCTTCCAATGCATCAATTAAAAAAAAAATTACCTCTGTCAAATAGAGGCCAAGGCGATTCCTATTAATAGTTGAAAGGTAAGTTCAATGACCTATTTTCACCAGAGTGAAATTATTAGTTTTATTTTTTTAACAAAATAAATAAAAAGAAAGTTCATCAATACTTTTCAATTTACATAGACATAACACCATCTTCTGGAAAAATGTATTTAAACAATGTCTGTGAAATATTTTTATGTATTTAGTCAACCCATGCATATCTGTATATTCAAACTTTCAGATTAAACATATGATCGTATAACTTGTCTAAAGCCATTGATCAATCCACACATGGTGGCATTCAAATGCCATTGAGCAGTGTTGCATAGTTCATTGTTTTCCAAATTACCTCTGTCAAATGGATGCTGTGACGATTCCTGTACTGTATGTGTTCATGTTGAGGCATGAAGCACAATGAATGTTGTACTGTATATGTTCATGTTGAGGCTCGAAGCACAATGAATGTGTTGAAGAAAACACACTTAAGCAGATGGAAAGATTTGACAAAAGTATAGCACCAAACCAAATTGAAAGTATTCGAATTAATCACCATATCGAATAGAATGAGAGAATTTACGTATTTTTTTTGCCAGTACGTCCGAACTTGGTAGCTATGTGACAGAATATATAATTAAGCATGGTCGATGCGTATTGATATGTCAACATTGTTTTAGTTAGGGTAATTCAAGAAAAGGCGGATGTTCAACAAAAGAATCAAGCCTATGAGATGAGATACAAAGAAAACTCGGGGAGATGGACTAGAAAATCAATATAATGGCTAACCGACTTACCATCATCATGTTCATTGATCCTTAGGATGATGAAAAACAATTGGAAATGGTCCAAGTGGATTCTCCCACCAACTATTCATGTTACAACGAGTTTTGTTGTTTAATTTCAATTCCTTTGTTAATATTGTTATAATTATTTTTTAGTTAGTTCCAGTTAGATCTTATGCATTTAATAATATGTATACACAGAAGGATGACCCATTTTGTTATTTAATGGACTATTTAGTAAATAAACATGAATATACTATTCCAAAGTAGCTCATGTTATGTTACTAGTTTGTTTTCCCAAACAACAAACTAGTAGTAGAAACAAAAGAAAATATGATTGTACCTTTTTAATTTTGAACTTAAATATAAATTCGGCAAATTTACAAAAAATATTATTAAAAATAAAAAATAATTTAACTAATCTAATAGTGAAATTTTAATTACAAAATATTAAATTTTAATAATAAAATATTTAATTCTCACCTAAAGATTATAATGTTGGCATAGTCTCACTATTTTACCTCTAGTTTTTTTGTTTTGTTTTTTTTTTTAAATTTCCGGAAATGATTTCTATTATAGAAGTAGCGATTACATTGATATCTAGTACAAACAAGTCCTAGATTATGAAAACCCAACTATTCTAGACATGGAAATAAAATCTAGTCAATAGTCTTGTGTTTAAGTTGCTGAGGCATAACTGTGCTATAGTTCAAAAACTCGAGGTCACCTTATATGACCTAAAGCATTAGATTCCATATGACTAAACTTCAAAAAGGAGAAGGGAAACTATGAAATTTAAGCATCCAAAGAATACACCAGAGAAAACCATGCCACGATTATGACCAAAATGAGAGCCAGGAATTTCATCACGACTGAGTAGAACAAAAGTTAAGAGTGCAAGAGGAGGTATTCCACCGAAACAATGCCTTCACATCATTTGCAGAACAAGGCTGATGCTAAGAGACTAGTTACAAATGAGGACTGGTGAGGAAGCTGTTGGCCGCTGTTGAGGAGATGGATCGATCAAGGGTGTCATAGCTAAAGGAACGTCATTTATAACCACCAGAGCCTCATGGTCCTTGACGTGATCCTCCACTGATTTAGTATTAGAGGTAGAGACAACACATTTTTCCACTCTAGCTAGCTTGGTGTCTATATCATCGAGGCTAAAGTGGAGATTCCTTAAGAGTCTTTTGATGTCTTCCTGTCCAACAAAAAAATGATGATTATTGACTCATTTGTCCCTTATAACCATGTGTAGAAGGATGTCAAGTGTAGGTGCATACTGATGGAGTGTAGGAAATGGAGACGGTGGAGATTCCTTAAGAGTCTTTTGATGTCTTCCTGTCCAACAAACAAACGATGATTATCGACTCGTTTTTCCCTTATAACGATGTGTAGAAGGATGTCAAGTGTTGGTGCATACTGATGGAGTGTAGGAAATGGAGACGAAATTTCCTAAATTGCCCCAGATCCGGATCCCAATTGCATCTATGTCTAGAGACTTCAAAATATGACAAATAAGAGTTCCATCCAAACTCTTTCAAATCTAATAGTATGATCTCTCTCCTGACTTCCGGAGGGATAGAGTCAAAGAAATTCACCAATAAGTCTCATCCAAAGAGCCCCCGTGTTGATGAAGAGGAGGTTCACCGCCCACCCCTCCGACTAAGTTAACGTTGTCAAGGAGCCATAAAGCTGAAGGTGCCCCCCTGAAGCACTATAATTTGGGGACAGAGAGAAGAAACCAAGTATTGGCTACAGAGACTTGTGAGAAAAGGAAATAGAGTCCCATAAAAAGGAAATGAGGTATCACCCCAAATAATTGAGATAATCTGGGCCATAGAGGAAATAGGTAGTGTGACTTGGAGTACCTTTAGAGAAAATAGGTGTTTACCCAATAGAGGATGAGCCCCAAACCAGATACCCTGGGTAGAAAGCGGAACTAGAATGGGATTGTTAATGGTGGGGTAAACGACTTGAACTAGAATTGGACATTGAATGACGTGATAAATGACCGGGGAAGGAGGCACAATAGAAGAGCACTCCCAAGTCACCCTTTTATAACTAGATGGAGAACGAGCCCTAATTCCAAACCCGACATACCAAGGTAGGAAAATTTAAGGATACACCAATGGGTTCAAAGCTTTGTTTCGATGAAGGTGACAACACTACCACTAGTTCGAAGGATGACCCTCTCATTTTACCTCTAGTTAATGTAAGACAATACAAAATATTATTATAATGAGCTCCTCGAAAGTTTGGAATTACAGTTTGTTAATGTAAGACACGACAACATATTATTGCACGAAGAGGCACTCTCCAACTTAGTATGGTAGAGATGTTGTATTGTTCTATCTTGTAGTGTCCTATTTAACATTTTGACTCACTGAAATTACATAAAAATAAAATAAAATAAATAATTAAAATAAGATTAAAGTAAAATAGTCAATTTAACTTCAATAATTTTTGGACTCTACATTTTGAATATGATATTTTAAAATGTAATATTTGTATTTTAAAATTAATAATGTAATATTTTTATCTTAAAAATATAATAAGGCCTAGTCTAACCTATAGACAAAATACAAAATTTTCAAGGGAATAAGGTGATACAATTTTAAGAAATATTGTGATTTTTTTTTGTTTAAAATACATTTTGAATGAATAAATGGATTCAACACCCTAAAAACCCCTTGGGGCCCTAGAATTCTATAAATTAAACAAATTACACTCAATTTCTTTTTAGAATTCTTTGCTGGATTTTGGTTAAAATTAACCTGAAAAAATGCTCTAGAAAAGGCCATTTCCCCTATAAGTTAAAGTGAGCCATAAATAATATTCTTATAATATAATAATTTATATTTTTTAATAGAATTTATATTTTTTAACTGGGTGAAAATAAAATAAAAATAAAAAAATTCTCTGTGAAACATTTTTACTTAGTCAAAATAAAATAAAATAAATAAATAAATAATGTAAAAATAAAAATAGCAACATGTTATTCACCCATGACATGAGAACCCATGGTATTTACCCATGGTATTCATTTGAAATATAATATATTTAAAGGGGAAAATTAAACCAATTTTTTTGCATCTCAAGATATTTGATCTCTCTACAAGTTTGTAGGTCCAAAGTTAAGTTGAATTTAGGTTGGTTATAATGAGTTACAATTGTGAATACTATATTATAATCATAATAATTTATATGAAATCACATAAAATTCACTTGTTGTGTTGAGAGGTGCTCTTTAGTCCAAGATGGTAGAGATGTTGTAATGTCCTCTTAAACATTGTAATGTGTTGCTAAACATTTTGAATTGATCAAAATAAAAAAAAAAAATAAAAAAAATGAAAATAAATTAAAATAATGTTGAAAATACTATATTATCATAACCATAGTAATCATTCCCAAAGGCCCTCTCCAGCCAAGTATTGTAGATATATTGTAACTTAATGTTTTGTTTAAATTTTTTACTAAGTCAAATTACATAAAAATTAAAACAAAACAAAAATAAATACAATTAAATTAAATAAAAAAAGCAAGCTAATGTAATATAATGCATATATTTTAACTCGGTTAAAATAAAATAAAAAAATAAAATAAAAGTAAAATTAACAAAATAAAGAAAATCCTAAAAAATGAAAAAAAAATTACTCATGGTATTCATGTGAAATATAGCCTATTTAAAGGAAGAAAAAAAACCTGTCTAGATCCTCTTAACTCCATATTTACCAAGCACCCACAGGAATCAAATCTCTTGATATGCAAACATATTTTAGAGTAAAAATATATTTGATCCCTCTTGGTGCTTGGTAAACCTTGCGTTAAGATGGAACTAGGTTAATTTCTATGAAATAACACAAAATGCGCTTGTTGTGTTAAGAGGTGCTCTCTCGTTCAAATTGTTAGAGATGTAATTTCTTGTTAAACATTGTGATATCATGTTAAACATTAATATTTTCACTAGTTTAAAAAAAAAAAAAAAAAAAAAAAAAAAAAAAAAAAAAAAAAAAAAAAAAAAAAAAAAAAAAAAAAAAAAAAAATAATAATAATAATAATAATCATCTTATAACGTCCAATCTATTAAGTACAGAAAAAAATTAAATTACTTAAAATTCAAACCTCTTTTAAAATGGAAAGAGATTTGATCCCTTCAATACTAAACCCGAAATTAAAATAAATCTAAACTAATACTTATAAAAATCACATTCATTCAATAGCCTAAAATATTTAAAGCACCTTTGTCTATGATTTTGCTTGGGCTCTTTTGAAAACATTCACCACTTTACAATTTTGGAGAAGGACGTCTAAGAAGATCATGATTCCGATTAGCTAGTCTTTAAATAACCCCTTTAATAATTTATTAAAAAGTATGGTTGACAATATGATATAATTTATTAATTTTATTTATTTCAAAATTTATAATTATCAATTATATTAAAAAAATTTAATTATGAGAAACATTATTATAATTGAGTTATAAATAATTAGAAAACATAATTATTATTAATTATTATTTATAAATATATAATATTTCATTATTGTTATTTAAAGAAAATCATATTATTTGAAATGATTAGTTGGTAGTCTAAGTAGATTTTCAATCCAATTAAATAATTTGGGTTTTAGATTATTAACTTGTTTTTATTTTTATTTTTTATTTTCAAAGAAAATAAGCTCTTAAATGATGGTGTGAAACGATGACTACAAACATAGTAATTTTTCATCTACTAAGTCATTTTGAGATGATTACAAACCAGTGCTAGCCCATTAAAGGTTATAATCATTGGTGCCTAATGTGGGGTGGACAATTTAAATCAAGTTCGTATCAAAGTACAATTTAGCTCATTTTAGTCAAGGTTAGTTGGAAGAATTAGCTATTGGTTTCTACCTTCAATTTCCTATGAAAATGAATGTGTACGTGCTTTTGAGAGACATTAGAGACATTAGAGTACCTTCAATTTCCTCTTAAAATGAATGTGTAAGTTCTTTTGAGAGACATTAGAGGAATAAGGTCCAAATTTTTGATGAAAATTTCCTATGAAAGTAAAGGGTTTTAAAGGTAAGCATGTACATGGCATAGTTGAGCCAAATGTTCTTCAAGAAGGGCCTAATTATTTGGGTCTTGGTTATGGAAAACATGGAAAATGCTCCAAAGCCAAGGAGGCTTGTGAGGTTTGTGTTCATGATGAATGGAACATGTACATAGTTTACTTTAAAGTTGTTGTGTTTTACGAATATTAAAAAATGAAGAACTTCTATTTAGATCCATTCCAGAGATTGACTGCAGGGGCATTTACTAGATATGTCACCTTTCATAAAAGATGAGATCCAGAGGCTACCTGGCCCTTTACAGACTCTGCCTATAGAACTTGTAGAAGTAAATACTAGAGGCATTAACAATATCAAAGAACGTTTTCATGCTCAGACATGGGAATGTGTCTCTTTCCCTACGCAAAAAAATAGTTCTTGAGGTAGTTAATCTTCATAAACATGTCATCAAGAAAGTCAATGTGATCATCCCTCCTTCCCTCCCTTCTAAAATAATTATGTTTTTCGGGGTCAGAAAGCCAAAATATGGAGACAATTATCACCAAATCCAACGTACGATTATGCATGATGGAGAATATCTAGCGCTTTCCCTTGTTAAATATATTAACAAGGGAAAGCGTTAGAGATTCTCCATCATGCATAATCGTACGTTGATGCTTATAGAGTGAAAAAACTAAAAGAATCAACTTGTAGGGTCATTTTAATGGGGGGTGGAGAATTCAGGTCTTTGCAAATTCAAAGTATGGTGCATGTTGCATGAAGCAAGATGTTGAAAGTAGAGTTATGTTAGACACACATAAATGCAACAAATATGGAAATTTGTACATGAGCTCTATTATTTGACTTAAGAGTTAGTTGTTTGAAAAGGCATGTTTTGTCAACTTGTGTTTGGTTGATGGTTTTGTACACCAATATGTAAGAGTACATGGACATATTCACATGATATGAATTTTTTTTTTCTTTGAAGGAGAAAAATGATGTGTTTTCAATTTGATGGTTTTGTTTGTGACAATACGTCACAAGATTTTGCGAAGGTCCACTCTTGAGCGAAAGCCTCATGATTACAACCTATCCGTGAAAATAAAATGGGAGTGCATCCTCATTTTGAAAACAAGTAGGATTCTAAGCTACCTAGGACTCAAACCATCATTTTTAAATTTGAAATATAATGGTGTTGTTTCAATGCCTGAATCCACAACCCTAACACATGAAATCACTGATCTAATTACACATGAAATAAATAGTTATTTTCTCCAAAATTAAAAATATAACTAAAACTAAATTCAACATAGTTGAAAGAAAAAGAAGCGCCATTGAAATGGTTTGCTGACAAATGGTTAGATTTCTTATCCAATTAAGGCCCGTAGCATGTATTTTGATGTTTCATGAATTTCTTTGCAAATTCAAAGTATGGTGCATGTTGCATGAAGCAAGATGTTGAAAGTACATGAGCTCTATTATTTGAGCTAAGAGTCAGTTGTTTGAAGAGGCATGTTTTGTCAACTTGTGTTTGGTTGATGGTTTTGTACACCAATATGTAAGAGTACATGGACATATTCACATGATGTGATTTTTTTTTTTCTTTTAAGGAGAAAAATGATGTGTTTTCAGTTTGATGGTTTTGCTTGTGACAAGACATCACAAGATTTTGCGTAGGTCCACTCTTTAGCGAGAGCCTCATGATTACAACCTATCCGTGAGAATCAAATGGGAGTGCATCCTTATTTTGAAAACAAGTAGGATTCTAAGCTACCTAGGACTCAAACCATCATTCTTAAATTTGAAATATAATAGTGTTGTTTCAATGCCTGAATCCACAACCCTAACACATGAAATCACTAATCTAATTACACATGAAATAAATAGTTATTTTCTCCAAAATTAAAAATATAACTAAAAACTAAATTCAACATAGTTGAAAGAAAAAGAAACGCCATTGAAATGGTTTGCTGACAAATGGTTAGATTTCTTATCCAATTAAGGCCTAGCATGTATTTTGATGTTTCATTAATTTCTTTGCAAATTCAAAGTATCCAGTGCATGTTGCATGAAGCAAGATGTTGAAAGTACATGAGCTCTATTATTTGTCTTCAGAGTCGGTTGTTTGAAGAGGCATGTTTTGTCAACTTGTTTGGTTGATGGTTTTGTACACCAATATGTAAGAGTACATGGACATATTCACATGATGTGAATTTTTTTTTCTTTGAAGGCGAAAATGATGTGTTTTCAGTTTGATGGTTTTGTTTGTGACAAGATGTCACAAGATTTTGTGAAGGTCCACTCTTGAGCGAGAGCCTCATGATTACAACCTATATGTGAGAATAAAATGGGAGTGCATCCTTATTTTGAAGGAGAAATTTCAATAGGCTTTAGGAAATTTAATTTCAAGTCATTTAATTTCACTAGAAATAATTCAGAGGTACATGATATGAATAGTATTTAGGAAGAACAATAGTCCCTCATGGAATATGAAGAAAATAGCCACTTCATTTTGTATATATGCATGCTTTGAGTTACTCCTCAAAAAATTTCAAAACATGTGTATTTATTACTCTACCCATCCCGATTTTCATAGGATCCATAGCACATACATTTCTATATGCCCTAGTTGTTGAAAGGCCTAATTATTTCATCACTTTCAAAGGAATTACATCAGTTGTTTCTCCTAAATCTAGCATATAGTTGTGTAATAATATTTTATTTATTAGTAGGAATATATGAAAATGTTTATGAATTACATTTTTATTCCCTTGATTCATCTTTTATAACTCTATAGGATAATCCTCAAAAGTAGGGTCATCTACTTCATCAAATTTTAAGAACTTCATAACCTCATATCTTTATTTCATATTTGCATAACTTCCACAAATGGGATAGAAACAAGATATTTTCCAAGTGTTGAAGTAAACCAACATTAATTTCATTGTACACTCTTTATATAGGTATGGTTGAATGTTGTACATCTAGTACATAGATCAATTTGTTGTTTTCATTGTTTACTCTTAAAAATTATTTGAAGTGGGAGCGAAGAGTTGGTTTCTTTCTAGGTTGGCTTACATTTCCTTTAATATGTGATCCATGCCTTTCTCTAATTCATATTTTTATCTCTTCTATTAATTATATGTTATTCTTTATATGTATTGTTCTAGTACAAGGGGGTGAAATAATTTCTTATCATTTTCTAAGTGGTGAGGTCGTTTGAATCTCCAATAGTTGTGTTGGTGTGGTGGGAACCATGCTAGGAGTTGGGCATTCCATTGATATGGTCAAGGTACTTAGTGTATGAGGAGCATCCAAAATTAGGCGGATTGGGATCTTGATGAGGGGGATATGTCACTTGATGCATGCAGTGATGATGGTATTTGATGAGTAGAGGACACATATAGATGAGATGAGTGTCTTTAACATAGAGCACTCAAGGGCATGCCGAATACTAATTAACCGAGTTCGTGACATAATAAATGGTGGAAGAGGAATCATCAACATATGAGGTTGGTGTAAGTGGTGGTGCTACTATTGAGGCATGATGTATGGTGACCAACACATCTTGATATCGTCGGAGATTGAGACAATGTTGTGTATAATGTTTGTATTTCACATAAATAGACAAGAGGTCGTTGGTTCTTAAACCCTTATTACGTGATGAGGTGGCAACATCACATGATGGATTGGGGAGAAATGGGGGTGCTTAAGGGGTATGAAGGATACCCTTCAACTCATGAAGCATGGGGCATGAATTGGTGGGATGACCTAATGTGTCTCAAAGGGAACACGAGGGAATAACCTTGGGTATTTTTGGTTGAAGGTTCTTTCTAAAATAAAAATTATAAATAACTATGGAAACTTGCATTAACAAATTATCCTACAAAAATTATTGTAGAAAATTTTCAAAATTGAAATGCAACCTTAAATTCCTTGCATTCTTTCATCGACTTTGTTAATAATTGAATAGTCTACTAGTTGACTATATTACCAACTGCAATGAATATTGTCTTTTCCTAATGTTCATTGTGAAAATGGATCCTCACGTTAATGTGATAGGATCGTTTTCATCTCTCAAGTTACTAGGTCAAAGCATCCTAATGGGTAAATTAATTGTGAGATAAATTACTTGCATTAAATGTCAATCCAGGTTCTTATACTTCTGAAGTACACTTGCACAATATATGCTAAGCAATTAACTCTCAATCAAAAATGGAAATGTAGACATAATGTATACACACTTTACATTAAGAAAACGTGTATATGCACATGCTTTTGAAGAAAGAAAGGCATTTAGCATGCTTCTTCATTCAAAATAAGTATTTAAAAGGCCCTAAAAAGAAAGGCATTTAGCATGCTTCTTCATTCAAAATAAGTATTTAGAAGGCCCTAGAAATGAGATAAACTATATGAAGTGCTGGAGAAATTCCAAAGTTTTGGTTCTTAAAGTAAAAATAAAATAAAATCATATCATATCTAACTAACAAAAATCAACGTTTAAGGCTAATACTAAGAGAAAAGAAACGCAAAAAGGAATAAAGTAATAGAGTTCCTCATTAGTGGAGTTTCTAGTTTTGTGATAAAGAATAATACCATATTGACTAGGGTCAAATCAATTGAAAACATGATAGAGAATAAATCATTGAACTTTTTATGATCCAATTATTTTTTCAAATACACACCAAGGATAAGTTAAATTTAACTTCTACAAACACTACAATGGTTCATACAATTTAGAAAAAGTTAAATTAATTTCCTATAATATGGTTTTTATAATTCCTATCTAAACCAAACCAAAATCTATTACTTTCCAACAAACTAATCATTTACTTAATCCTACTATGAAATTGACAATGTTCATATCTTCTATAATAACAACATTTGATATTTAATTTAACAAAATATAAACTACGTGGTAGGTAAGAGGGTTGCTCTTTAGTGGATGAAAATTAATCTATTGAGGATTGTTCTACTGTCTTGTTTTGGGTATTGCTAATGCTTTAATGCTTGCTTATGATTGAAATACATGTTCAGGAGTAGGATCTACGTATCTGTTTATTTGTTGCTCAATATTTACGAATGTTTCGTTTGCCATCACAATCTTTATCTTATTTGTTGTCAAGTATTGATTTGTAGAATAACATTGGTTCCTTTAACTGGGTGGCTGTTGCAGTTCTAAAAAAAATGAATTCATATGGTATGGGTTTGTAGAATATTAACATTGCTTCCTTTAACCAGAATTTAATCATTTAATTTACTTTACTGTAAATCATTGGGACAGTGGCTATGTAACCTGTTTTTACTTTCTTACATATATTTGGTGACAGTCAAAATTGGCTATGTCCAGCTGCTCCTTAATCATATATACAAATTCATTGATCATCAAAATTGGACTGACAGCTGCTGTCCTTGCAACATTTCTAATATCAGTCTAATTTCAATTGAAAGTTAATATGAAGTTAGAACAAACATTGATCATCAAAATTGGACAAACAGCTGCTGTCCTTGCAACCATTCTGCTATGATTCTAATTCCAATTGAAAATTAATATGATGTTAGAACAGGCAAAAGGGCAAAAATTAAACAAAGCCAAATTTATGCTATTGTATTTTAGTCTTTTTTATTATTGAAAAAATGAGATTACATAGATTTATATAAATTTAGCTGTAAAAATATTTTATTAATGTTATAATAAGTGAAGGGATACTATGGCGTGGGTAATAGAACGTACCCGACAGATTTTAACGGTGGCGCCCCTAACAACGACCAGCAGATGCGGCAATCAAACCAGCAGAACCTCAACCAGCAGAACCTCGACCAGCAACTCGCCCAAGAACCTGTAACAAGAACCGAACCCGTAAATATAAAAGCCATCAACAGATGTACATACATGAGATAGAAGAACGGCAGCGTTTGCAATAGAAATAGAACATACCAGCAGAACCTCGACCAGCAACTCGCCCTCGACCAGCAACTCGCCCTCGACCAGCAACTCGCCCAACGCAATCAACGACAGAACAGAAAAAGTCACGCGAAAACAACCAGCAACTCGCCCAACGCAATCAATGACAGAACATAAAAAGTCGCGCGAAAACAACCAGCAACTCGCCCAACGCAATCAATGACAGAACAGAAAAAGTCGCGCGAAAACAATGAAAACAGTAAACTGAGACCTTTCGCGGGCGATTTATTTATAAAAACGTAGTTCGGCCGAACTTTCAACTGAGTTCAGCCGAACTACCATTGCCGGTTTTCCAAACCTCCGGCAAAAATTCTGTTTGATGGGCCATCACTGTGCCGTCAATATAAATGGAATCAAAAGTTCGGCCGAACGTACTAAGACAGTTCAGCCGAACTATTATAAAGTTCGGCCGAACTATTATAAAGTTCGGCTGAACTTTATAAAATGTTCGGCCGAACTATTGCCGAAATTTTTTTTTTGCCCCCGATTCTCACAAAAGTGTAACCCAGCTTCACGTTTCCGCCCATGAGTAGTCTTATTGGTGGGACCTAGTTTGGAGAAGTGGGGTCTAAAACCTTAGGGTTAATTTGAGGTCTTAAATGATGTTTTTTGGGGATAAAAATTTCCTACTTAAGTGTAGGACCTCATGATTATATATACTCTTAGATACTTTCCAACAATGCAAGAAAGGCATCAATTGGAGTTTGTATGAAAAATCTGTCTCTTGGAAGTTGACTTATCGTGTTTGACTACCATAATTCGAAAGGGTGCCATGTCATCCCCTATTACCCATGGAGAAGGGGATAACCACATTAATACTATGAAGAATAATTTAAAAGTGTTAAATTTTTAACTCTAGTTGAGATTTGAAGGAGTAGAGCTTAAATTTTAGTTGGTTATGGGGTTGTGTTATAACCTAGCCCTTAGGAGGAAAAGGGTTTTTATTCATTTTTTATTGTATCTTGTTCCAAAATAGAGAATAAAAACTTGGAAGTGGGAGTGAGAGATAATAATAGAAGTTTTTTTTTATTATTATTATTATTATTATTATCATCTCATGGGCCACAAGTCTCATGTAACTCCATATAAGGTGATTTCTCCTTTGTACTTGCATTATTTTCCATTCGAAACAAAAGAGAGTAGAAAAACCTCACCTTCCAGCTTGATTTTCTCTCAGAATGGTTTCCGAGAGAAAATCTTGGTGTCCATTGTGATTGATGTGTTTTTTTATTTCAATGTTCTCTATTTTCCAATTTTATATATTACACGCATAAACTAAAAAATCAATAATACAAAATATGGAATCTAAAAGGAATTAACCCTTCATAGCACAAATTTAGTTTATTTTAATAAATTTGTTGTGATGAACCATATAGTTGAAATATACAGTACTCTTTACACATCAATATCAATAGAAAACATTCATTGCTATATGGTCCCTTAGTGGTTTCCTTGCACATTGATTATCATATTGACCCAATATTCATCAATTCATGACACCTATCTCAACTAAGTTGCAGAGCTCTCTAGTGGGTAATGGGCATGCAAAATTCAATTTTAGAGAGCCCAAAAAACACCAACAATGTTCTAATCCATTATTGGCACTTTTTTGAGTGTATTTGGGCACCCAAACTATGCATAATTGCTTAGAAAAATCAAGAAATATTCATACTTGAAAATGGCAGCACTCTGCTCATGAAATCACCACTCCACACACCCTTATGTCTCTAATATCTCTTGGTATGGTTTGAATGAACTCATGGATGTATAATCCACATGTTTTTCCACATTTTCTTACACCATTAGGGGGTTAACCATTGAATGTTGATACAGGTATTTTTCACATGCTACCCAATGAATTCTTTGAGTACTCCACAACGACTAGTCATCTTCCATAAATGTCATAGGTGGTTTCTTTTGTATTATCCATTTTCTAATCCCCAAGTTTTATAAATATAATTAAAGGGTGATAATGCTAGAGGGCCAACATGGATATCATGGAAAATTTTTTTAATTTAAATATCCTACTAAAATTAATTAGAAATTTCTAAAGCTAAATAAGAGGAACAACCTACACAAATTCCAAAGTACAAAAGGATAGCTTGCTTAAGGAAGCTTCTAAGGGGGATTAAGAAGTTTCCTCTCTTTCCTATAATTAATGTTTATGAGCCTTGTTTTTATAGTTGATATATGAACTACAAATATGTTACGAGAGGAGTGGGGGTCGAGGTACCGAACTGCCTAGATTATACTACATAACATATGACAAACACCTAGCTGATTGTATATCCCAAGAAGTGACCCCAAAACTCTCATACATGAGGGAAAACTTGTGAGGAAGGAGAATGTCATTGTAGCCATTGGAGATGAATGAAGTGTTGTCGCAAAAAGCTATCAGAGAGACACTAAGTGTGAAACCTAAACCATTGTGCACAGGAAACCTATAAACCTATGTTTGAAAGCTAGATTGTAGAGTCCATGCTTGAATTATGTTAACTGAAAAAACCAATGAGGAGACCCTTAGAATGAGTAGGGTAAATTGAGAGGAACTTAATGTTTTGGTTATTTTCATGCATGTGAAGCACTAAAGAGAAGGAAAATCATTAAGGGCTTGTAGGAAGTGTTGAAGGGATTTCGTTCTATGCTATGTAGGCCTTTAGTGGCTATATTTTGGCATGTGAATTAACCAAAATTTGTGCTTAAGAGGTAAAAGCCTAGTTTCATGCAAGTGAAGGAGAATTGGCTTCATAATCTATACCCTAAATTTTCCCGTTGTTGAAGTTACTTGAGTTAAGCATCCTCCAATTATTGAATCCAAATTGGGGGCATTACAAGGAAAAGGCTCTCTAGTGTAGGTTTTTGCGGAAACCCCTACAAAATTAGCCCAAAAATTTGTTTTTAGTGGAGGTCACTAGCGAAGTTGGGAAAAGAGATGTTTTATCGAATGTTTTTTAATGGCACATCTATAATACACAAACACACTGGTGCATTAGTATAACTAGACACACCAATGATTAAAGCATATGATGCACAGTGACAGAGTTATTTTTTATAAAAAAATAAATAAATAATGGTGCGCTAAGTACATAAGGCAAACCGGTGTGTATACTACTCGATAACATCGAAAAAGGGTTACATTTAAAAAAATGTTAGTTGTAAAATTCATTTTTCCCAGTCTGGTTCTATACTCTCCCAACACCCCGGTGCTAAACCCATATCTGAATGCCCTTGTGCATAAATAATATGGTACACCATTGTGGGGTTTTTAATTTAAAAATAACGACACACTTCTTATATTATATGCACTGATGTCGTTAATTGAGCGAAACACCCTGAGGCTTAATAGAAAATGGTACATCATTGCAGGTTTTTTTATACAATAAAAACAATTGTGCGCTGTGTTTAAAAGGTGCACCAATGCATATACTATTTGATAACATAGGGAAATAGTTAATTTAAAAAAAAAATCCCGTCATAAAATTCATTTTCACCATTTTGGCACTATACTCACATAAAGCATTGATGCTTACCCTTTTTACGAAAGCTCCAATGCGTAAAAAAAATGGTACATAGTGGCAAGGTTTTAATTTAAAAAAAAAACAATGCACAACTCTTATAATAAGCACTGATGCCATTATTAGAACTATACATCCCGATGCTTAGTTGACAATGGTGCACTGTTTGAGGGTTATTTTTTTAAATAAAAAAAATTGTGCACTAAGGAACTCTAATGCATCGATGCATATACTAGTTGATAGCACTAGACTAGTGTTAAATTTAAAAAAAATGCTGGTCGCAAAATTCATTTTCACCATTCTTGTGCTATACTCCAATGAAGCCCCGGTGCTATGACCTTTTTTGAATGCCCTGGTGTATATACAACATGGCGCACCATTTCATGGTTTTTAATTTAAAAATAGTGACACACTAGGTGAATCCAAAGCACTGATGTGTATACTACTCGATAGAACCAAAAAAGGGTTAAATTTAAAAAAATGTCGGTCGTAAAATTCATTTTCACCATTTTGGTGCTATACTCCTATGAAGCACTGATGTTATTCTTGTTTTGAAATTCACCTGTGTATAAATAACATGGTGCACCATGGTAGGGTTTTGATTTAAAAAATTGCAGTGCGCTTCGTACATAATATGGACCGGTGCGTCAAGTACTCAAGCGCACCAAAATAGGGTCAAATAAAAAAACAACTTACCTGCTGTAAAATTCATTTTTACCATTTTTAGGTCTTTAGAGCTCTAAAAAATGAGTGTTAATTTTTCCTCTGTGAAGCACCTTGGCATCGGTGCTTCCATTGCTTGGCATATTTCCATACATTGCTCACTACGTGCCTTTCAAATTTTGTCAAACAATGGTCAAATTTAATTTTTTCAGTTACGGTGCAACTGTGCCTCCATGATGAGAAAATGTATATGTTTATTGCTAACTTATTTTTTTACTGGAGTAGAAATAAAAATTAAGAAAAAAAATCATTTTTTTTTTTTATATTTAATTTAATTAATTAATTAATTTTAATTAATTTATTCAATTAATTTATTTTTTATTTTTTATTTTTATTTTATTTTTTATGTTATTTTATTTATTTATTTTTTATTTTTTGCGCAGTGTGTTCATGAGGTTCGAATCGCACTGTTCATGATGCACCCTATAAATTTATAGGGTGCACCACAAATCGATGCTTAAAGTTAATACATTATATTTTTAATATTATGTGGTGAGTTTGGTAAATGGATGTTGGGAAAAATACTGAGAGGGGGGGGGGGATCAGTATTTTCAATAATCACAATCTTTTGCTTTTCTCTTACTGATTTCTATAGCCAACTTTGATTAGTCCAACTAGCATATATACACAGCTACACTAACAGAAACTTACATATACTGAGATAAATTTACTGTTTATATAAACTTTCAGAAACATTCTTTAACCCAACTTATCAGTTGTGCATCAGGTAGTTAAGAAGTAAATATGTGCAGTAATAATAGAATAAATCATCACACAAGAGAATCACACATGAACACCAAGATTTAAGGTGGGAACCCAATTCGGGAGAAACACCACCGCTGTTGTCGTCTCTATCTTCAATATTTATTATATGGAAAACTGCTTACAATATTGTACTGATGCTAACTCATATCAATACGTAGGCATTTACATGCACAAGGCTGCAACCTTCTCTCATTCTCCAACTACTACTGGAAGGGAGCTCCAACCCCTTGATCTCGTTTACCAGCCAAGGGAGCTATGACCCCCTGATTAGAATGCCAACTTCTACTGGCAAGAAGCTTCTACTTCCATACTGAAGGCTTCAATGCTCAGAACCACTGCAGACCACGTTTCATAAATTTTCACACTGGATCCCACAGCTTCAACACAACTCAACATAAAGATCAACACCAATAAACTTAACCCAAACTTCAATCAGAATAGTGAGATCACTGTAACCATAACACAGTAATAAACCCAGATTTCAAAATCAACATGCAGAATCAATATCAACCCTGATCATTCATTATCTTAAAATGCATACGCTACTTCACTTTCCTGAACCCGCATGTATACGAGCTTTCCTTCACACCAACCTATGTATATATCTGAGAATACTAAATTTATAGAATATGATCAGTCTCAGAACCAGGTCTGAGGCTTTCAGTTAGATATCTTTTCAGAACCCTTATTTAGTCAGCATCATTAAACATATTTAATCACTCATTGAACAGATTTTTACATATTCAACTAAGCAGCATATACCATATTCAAAAAACCCAGATGTACATGAAGACTTCATTGAAAGACATCATAAATATAGTAGCAATAAATAGATGACCTCTCTAGCAAGCTTAAGAAAACCCTAACTTCTATATGCACTTTTGCTGAGAAAAATCTGTGTGTATACGCGCTTGCACCAAGACGAACAAGCATATAGATATGTAAATATTAAGTTTGCAGAAAGTTTCATATCTATGGACTTACCCAGGTTTCTTCACTTCACATCAGAAAACATGTGCTAGGTCACAGATCCAATCATCCCCTCAATAGATCAAATGCATAGTCATTTTAGGTCTAGAGATTCTGATCCATCATTATATCCAAGGGTGCATCATAGTTTCAGATCCACCAATAAACATAGTCCATCCCATGTAGATATAGTTCAGAGATAAGTATTCAGTAACAACCCTTACACATGCACACCTTTTGCACTATGATCTTCTTCTCCTTATATATATTTAGCCTTTACCAATACCATGAGCCAAAACCACTCAAGTGTTGATGGTATTCTTGGATGGAATCAAATAGAAGACACAATGCTCAATACTGTGGGCTAAAACCATGGTAATGCCCCCCAGTATCATAATTTTAGAACGCAAAAGGCATATGCGACTTGGATCGTTCTTGTCTGCGTGTATACGCAACTTGGCCTGTACTAATCCATGTATAGAACCTTAAATTATGAATATTAACCAACTTATGTCTTCTGGAAACTACTGTGCTTCTCCAGAAGGCATATAATTCATTATTTTCCAAAGAGTTTCAATCAAGGACAACATATGCAACCGTAAGAAGAATATTTCCAACAATCTCCCCCTTTGGACTTGATGGCAACCATGATGGATATGGATCACCATAGTCTATATAGATACATAAAATTTATTTGAACACCAAAAACTCTCCCCTTTTGAAATCAAGAGAAAAGGGCGGGCAAATTCCCCCCTGAGCATATGCAGATATAATTTTAATGAAATACATGACTCTTTAACTCAACCGAGTATGACCAAACCTATCACCAAGGACTCATACTTACACCAGTGATCTAACCAAGTGGTATTACATATTTGAATCAACTACCCAACCCAGTGGGTTTACAAGTTTGAACAATTCCTTACATGACAGAATATAAATTTTTTACATCATAGGTCTCAAGTTGACCTTTTCATCAAATAAGAGATATGAATTTTTATAACCAAGACCAAAGAATCTCAAACATGAGATCATAAAAGTAACCGACATAGTTCCAACAATGCACTCTTTTCAGCAAGGCAAGTGCTCCCCCTAAACCTGTGCATCGTGAACACCTTAAACAACCAATTCATCAATGCATCTTCATCATGGAGATAAATATCAAAGAAAAGTACTGTAAGAAAAATACCACAACAACAGAGTTTACCCAACAGTACCACAGACTGTTTTGAAATCCAATTCATAGAATTGTTGTCAGCAAAAACCATACGCGATTTTGTGCACAGAAACTCGCATATATACGCGATTCACCTTTATGCAACCAATGTACCAAATTTAATCTTTAGATATTAAGAATAATTGATAGGAGAGGCAGATACAACTCCCAAATTTTGACTGAGTTATTCGAATGCTTTCCTAGGAAGAGGTTTAGTAAATATATCAACAACCTGTTCTTTGGAGGGAACATACTCCAATTTAACCTTTATATCAAGTACTTGTTCATGTAAGAAGTGATACTTGATAGGAATGTGCTTGGTCTTGGAATGCATAACAATATTTTTTGAGATACTGATGACACTTTTATTATTACATAAGATGGAGATAGGAGGAGAACATTTAATTTGAATATCTTATAGTGTCTGCATCATCCAAAGAAGTTGTGTGCAACATGATGCAACAGCCACATATTCTGCTTCTACTGTAGATAAGGCAATAGAACTTTGTTTCTTTCTGAACCAAGATACTAATCGGGGCCCCATATAGAATGCACCACCACTAGTGCTTTTTCAATCATCAACATTTCCAGCCCAGTCCACATCTATGTAAGCATGAAGGGTGAGATCAACATTCTTTGGATACCATAGACCAAAGTCTTGAGTCCCTTGTACATATTTGAATATTATTTTTACAGCTTGAAGGTGTGAATCTTTTGGATTATCTTGGAATCATCCAGCAATCCCAACAACATGCATAATGTCAGGTCTTTTCCTGGTTAGATAAAGCATGTTTCCAATCATAGATCTGCACTCTGGTTGATTCACCATGGGAGAATCATCATGAGAACTAAGGTTACATCTAGTTACCATTGGAGTACTCACAAGTTTGCAGTATTCCATCCCATACTTCTTCAAAATTTTCTTGTGATAGAAATATGCCATCTGTTGCTTGTTGTACTTGTAAGCCAAGAAAATATGTTAGTTCCAAAAGTAACGACATTTCAAATTCTTGTTGCATAACAGAAGAAAATTTCTAACTCATGGACTCTTCATTACTTCCAAAAATGATGTCATCAACATACACAACAATAATCAACAGTTTATCATTCTCAATTTTTGTGTATAAGTTACTGTCAACAGATCCTTTTGTGAAACCTTGTTGTTGAAGATATTTTTCAAGATGATAGTACCATGCCCGAGGAGCCTGTTTGAGACCATATAAAGCCTTTATAAGTTTTAAACATGTTTTTCATCATTTCCTAGAATTAATCCTTCTGGTTGTTCTATATAAACTTCTTCTTCTAGATCACCATTGAGGAAAGCATATTTTACATCCATTTGATAAAATTTGAATTGTTGAAAATTGAAAAAGGAAGAAACATATTATGGCTTCAAGTCTGGCTACAGGTGAAAATGTTTCTTCAAAGTCTATACCTTCTTGTTGAGCATACCATTTACAAAAAAGTCTAGCTTTGTTTCTAAGAAGATATACATTTTAATTTAACTTGTTTTTGAATATCCATTTTGTTCCAATAACATTTTTATCATGAGGTCTTGGAACCAATTCCCAAGTATGATTCTTTTCAATCTGATCAAGTTCTTCATTCATGGCTTGAATCGAACATTCACCTTTACTAGCTTGATTTGAATTCTGTGGTTCAATAGTGGATAAGAATTCCAGATAGCTAGGGGATCCTACAAGAGTTCTTCTTGTTTGGACACCTGATCCATTTTATCCCAATACTTGAGATTATGGATGATTGTTTTGAACATACCTGGATGGAGCCTTTTCTGATATATCTTCTTCCACCGCTTCATTGGGTTATCCTTCTATATTGTTTTTATTTGACGAGGGAAAATATACATCATCATCATCTTCATTTGTTGTTGTTATTTCCCTTTTAGGAGTTGTGAGAGACTCATCAATTACAACATCAATACATTCAACAATCTTCCAAAGTATTTTATTGTAACATTTATATGATTTACTTCTAGAAGAGTAACCAAGAAATATTCCTTCATCTGCTCTAGGCTCAAACTTACCAAGTTTTTCATCATTTTTCTTGATAAAAAATTTTCTTCCAAAACCTCTAAAATGCTTCACAGTGGGAAGATTACCATACCAGAGCTCATAAGGAGTTTTATCACTATTCACACAAACATAAGCCTTGTTGAGAATATTTACAATAGTATGTGCTGCTTCTCCCCAAAAGGTATTGGGAGTTCCAGATTCATCAAGCATAGCACGAGCCATTTGTTGAACTATTCTATTCATTCTTTCTGTCACTCCATTTTGTTGTGGAGTTATAGCTACAGAAAACTGTCTTTTTATGACGTAATTTTCATAGAAATCAAAGAATTCATTTGATATATATTCTCCTCCTTGGTAAGATATAAGACATTTGATTTTTAGATCTAATTCATTTTCAACCAACGCTTTAAAGATCTTAAATTTTCAAATGCTTCAGCTTTATGTTTCAGTAAACCAATCCAACATATTCTAGAGAAGTCATCAATAAATAGAATATAGTATTGTTCTCCACAAGGTGAATTTTTCCTTACAGGACCACATAGATCAGTATGTATAAGTTCAAGAGGCTTACTTGCTGATCCTTCTTTAGCATTGAATTGCACCCTGATTTTCTTACCAAATTGGCATGATTTGCATATGGTACTATCATGCAGAGTGATGTTGGGAAGATCATGAACAACTTTGAGTCTGTTATATTTTCTTATTTGATAGAAGCTCACATGTCCCAAAATTCTGTGTCATAACCAATTTTCTGTATATTTACCTAAGTAGCATTGCTCTTGGCCGCCTTTCAATATATACAGATTTCTTGGTGTTCTAGTTCATTTTATTACTATTTTTCCTGTGTCAAGTTCACGTACTACACATTCTTTTGAACTAAAGAAAAATTCATTTCCTTGATCACACATTTGACTCACACTCAATAAGTTATGCTTTAAGCCATCCACATACATAACATTGTTATCTTTCACCTTTTATTTTAGAAAAAAAAACCTTTACCCTTAATGACGGTAGGAGAGTCATTTCCAAAAGTAACATTCTTTTCCTTCTCTAATGTATTGTATGAAAGGAGTTTATTTTTATCACCTGTCATGTGTTTTGAGCATGCGATATCAATGTACCATTGATTTTCTTCTCCTTCTGCAAATAAAGCTATGCCACAACTTTCAACCTGTAAGTCCTTCTTTTTCCATACCTTGGAATTTGAGGGTATATGCTCTTTTGGCAGAAGTTTGCTCCTGCATTCAGATTCTTCATGTCCAAAGTTATTGAAATAATAACGTTCAATTTCGTTTTGAAGAGGAGAAAAGTTGTTATAAATATTCTTATTTATTCCAGTCTCATTTCTTTGCTTTCTTGCTTCTCTGGTCATGATGGTTTTGTGTGCAACACATTGAGTAGCTTTATGACCAAATTTATGACATGAGAAACATTTTCCATTAAAGAATAAATTTTTGTGATCATGGAACCTTCTATTGATGTTTACCTGTTGATTGATACTTCTTTTATTGTTCATCCTTGAATTGAAGTGATGATGCTTTACCTGGGTATTCTCTTTTTTCTTTTGCTGAGTGATGAACTATTGTTGGCTGACTTTAGCTGCATTTAGATAGCTTGGTGCCAAATATTGAGAAGATTCTGTGATATATCCAACACTTGTCTTTACAATATGAGAGCGTTGAACCTTAATAATTTCATTTAAGGTTTCAAATCCTTTAGAAAATCTAAGATTTAAGGTTTTCACTTTCTCAATTTCCTTTCTTAGACTTACTATTTCACATTCTAATTTCTCATTGTGCTTCTCCTTTTCTATAAGCTGATTCTTTAGAGTTTCTATGCCTATTTTATTTTCTTCCAAGCATATTTTGAGTTGATTGATTTCTTCAAGAAGATCATTTTCTCCTAAAGAATCCATAAATGTATCTTTAGTCTCACTAGTGTTCTTTTCAAATGCCATGAGTAGTCTAATATCTTGATCAGATTCTCCTTCTTCACTATTTGATAGACCATCACTATCTTCATGAGTATAATAACTTTTTCTATTGATGAAACATTTATTATTTCCTTTTGCCAATTCCTTTCCCTTTTCATGATTATCTTTATGAGGACATTTAACAGCATAATGACCAACTCTTCCACAAGAAAAAAATTTGAAAGGAAGCTTACCTCTGAACCTCCATGTGCCAAGTTGTAGTTTCTTTACAAAATTTATCTCATATTCTTCTGAAACATACCCTAATCCTTCTTGTTCTTCCATTTCCTTGCCTTTTGTAGAAGCTCTAAAAACAACTTATTTAACTTCAGATGGACCTCCTTTTCTCATTTCACATGTAGTTAGGATCCCATGAAGTTGAACAAAAATAAGAGTTTGTATATCCTGCTTCTCTTCAATAGAAGATAGTTTCGACTCGAATTTAGGAGTTAGATATCTCAAAACATTTTCTACAAGAGTAGTGTCACTTATAGTTTCACCAATATTTCTCATACGATTTACAATCTCATTTAGATGTAAAAAGAAACTAGCAATGCTTTCATCATTATGCATTCTCATTTTTTCATATTGAATTCTGAGAGTTTGGAGTTTAGCGCTTTTTACCTTGGCATCACCTTCATAGCTATGAATGGTTTTGTCCCATATTTATTTTGCTGTATTCAACTTCATAACTTTGACGAATTCGGATTCAGTTAGACTCCCCAATAATGCATTGACAACCTTTGCATTGGTTTCATAGTTCTTTCTTTCTGTTGGATCTGCTGGAACTGAGGCTGGATATTGATAATCACCTCAACTATAGCCCATACATATGGTCCAAGAGACTGAAGATAGGATCTTGTCCTTGTATTCTAGAAGGTTAAATTGTTTCCATTGAAGAGTGGAGGTATGATAGATGTTGTCCCATATTGATTGCTCATCTTAGATGATCTTCCTTCTAGCGATTAAGATTCTTCAGAAGGACCTTTTTTGAAACCAATTTTTGGGAAAATTACTGAGAGGTGGGGGGGGTGTGAATTAGTATTTTCAATAATCACAATATTTTTATTTTCTCTTATTGATTTCTATACGTGACTTTGATTAGTCCAACTAGAGTATATACATGGCTACACTAACAGAAACTGGAGTATACTGAGCTAACTTTACTTTTTAGATAAACTTTTAGAAACATTATTTAACCTAACTTATCAGTTGTGCAATAATAACATAATAAATCATCACACAAGAGAATCCCACATGAACACCAACATTTATGGTGGAAACCTAATTCGGGAGAAAAACCACCGCTGTTGTCGTCTTTGTCTTCAATATTTATTATATGGAAAAATTCTTACAATATTGTACTGATGTAGAATCATATCAGTATGTAGGAATCTACCTGCAGAAGGCTACAACCTTCTCTCATTCTCTAGCTACTACTGGAAGGGAGCTCCAAACCCCTAATCTCGTTTACCAACCTCTAATGGAAGGGAGCTACAACCCCCTGATCAGAACGCCAACTTTTACTATCAGAAAGCTTCGACTTCCATACTGAAGGCTTCAACCCTTAGACCCACTACATACCATGTTTCATAAATTTTCACACTAGATCCCACAGCTTCAACACAACTTAGTACAAATATCAACACCAATAAACTTAACCCAAACTTCAATCAAAATAGTGAGATCACTGTAACCAGAAAACAATAATAAACCCAAATTTCATAATCAACATGCATAATCAATCTCAACCCTGTCATTCATTATATTAAAATGCATACACTACTTCACTTTACTGAACCCATGTGTATACGCGCTTTCCTTCACACCAACCTGCCTATAGATCCGAGAATACTGAATTTACAGAATATGATCAGTCTAGAACCAGATCTGAGGCTTTCAATTAGATATATTTTTAGAACCCTTATTCAGTTAACATAATTAAACATATTTAATCACTCATTCAACAGATTTGTACATATTCAACTTAGCACCATATACATTATTCAAACAACCCAAATCTACATGAAGACTTCATTGACAGACAACAGAAATATAGCAGTAATAAATAGATAACCTCTCCATCAAGATTCAGAAAACCCTGATTTCCATACGCGTTTTTGCTGAGACAAAGCCGCGTGTATATGCGCTTGCACCAAGGTGAAATAGTGTACAAATTTGTAAATATTATTTTTTCAGAAAGTTTCAGATCTATGGACTTACCTAGGTTTTTTCACTTCACATCAGCAAACATTCGCCAGGTCACATATCCAATCATCTCCTTAATAGATCAAATACATAGTCATTTCAGGTCTAGAGATTCTAATCCATGATTGTATCCAAGGGTGCATCATAGTTTCAGATCTACCAATAAACAAAGTCCATCCCATCCAGATATACTTCAGAGAGAAGTATTCAGTAACAACCCTTACACATGCACAAATTTTTCACTATGATCGTCCTCTACATATATAAATTTAGCCTTTACCAATACCATGAGACAAAATCACACAAGTGCCAATGGTATTCTTGGACGGAATCAAATAGACGTTACATTTCTCAATACAATGGGCTAAAACCATGGTAATGCTCCCTGGTATCATAATTTTAGAATGCAAAAGGTGTTGAACCCTTGGTTAAACTGAGGGGGGGGGGGTGAATCAACTTAATACATTCATGGAATTTTAAAAATTTCTTTTAAACTTATTTACACCTTCATTTCATGATAAAATTAATGTATAATGAAACAAAAATTTTAATACGTGAGTAGAAAGTATTAAGTAGATTAAATACAAAACATCAACACATAATCATCATGCATATAGACAACATATATAAGTGGAAACCCATAAGGGGGAAAACCACATCTTATTATTTTTGTGATGCAAAGGCAAGCTCCAACTCCCTCTCACCATTGATTTTCTGTAGGCTCCAACCTACATGAGGTCACTACCTCAAATTCTGCAAGCTACAACTTGCAAGAAAGCTCCAACTTCCATCTATTTTCTGCAGGCTACAACCCACAGGAGGCTCCTACCTCAAAAAACTACAATTATACAAATATCAAGAAAAAAATTGATATGGAAGCACCAACTTCCTCACACTACAATAAAATAATATGGTGATTTGCCTGGATATCAACTCTGTTTTTCTCCTTCTTCACTGCTATCTTTCTAGCCTTCAAATCAACTTTATATCAGCTCTGGATCTTCAGAGCTTCTCTATCTAGTTTTTCTTATTCTTCCACTCTCTTACCTCTCTATGCACATTACAATAACTTCATTTATAGAGATCACTTCATGGCTATTTTCATTCTCTATGGGAATATGAAGTGAATAGGCATGACTCTTGTCTTCCACCCATTCATTTCCTCAGTATATACTCATTTCAATATTAAATTGGATTTTTCCTTTGCCTATGGAGACTTTCCTTTGCATCACAAATAATATAAAATAAATAATGCTTTTACTATAAAAATCAATTATTTTACTCAGACCTTTCAATTTCTTAGCTTTGTCGTGCGTTTGTCCTCTTCTGCTTGCAGTCCTTTTGTATTTTTTGTTTATGTAGTTATATTTCAACTATGCTGCATAACTACCCTTTTTTCCCGACTCGACCCATGATGTTGCACTATTCTGCACGGGGTCAGATCCTTTTACTTACCCGTACCTTGCTTTGTTATGTTCATTCTTTTCATTTGACTCACTTCCGCAACATTGTTCATCTTGGTCGACTTATTTACAGAAAAATTTCAGACCTTATTAAGAAAGCTCACATAATAGACGTGAAACAGGGGTTATTGGGTCCCACACTACTTGACCAATCACAATACGTTGCACATTGCTTGCCTACACCTTTTAACATTTTACATAAATATCAAAATATGTGTGGAATCACAAACTCTTACTTTAATCCCGATCAAACATAAAACCCAAAGAAATTACATACAAGAGGAATTTCTTTATTGGAGGGTCCCACAACACTTTCCACCAATCACAGGCGATCGCACTTCGCAACCTTTATGATTTAACTTAGCGAGTAAACCTTATTTCTTGAGATCTATGATATTGCACTGGTGCGTAGTGCTGACACTTGGCTCCTCCCTCATCACATTTCATACTTACATCCTTCCCGCATCCCATCGCAAAACAACTTCCCATACCTTGTGAACCCTAAATGTTGTTCGCTAACATTTGCGATGTCCAAACTTGCGACTCGCCATTTGTCGTTGATCTGACATACAATATAATGGTCCTCACTACTTTCCCTACCATGCCAAAATGTGTCTTTTCTCCACTTCGCATTGCATAAAATTTAACTTACCTTGCGACGACCTTACGTGCTATCCGCTACCATTTGCGATGCACGAACTTGCGATTCGCCATCCATCGTTGATCTTTTTCCTTCACTTCTGCGATCTAATCCTGACCATCTAATCATCCTTCATGTGACTCTTCTTCATCTCTTCCAACCGCTCTGATATTTGCCTTAGTGGATTTCTATTTTTTTATACTGTTGCCACTCTTCAAAACCGGTTCCTCCAAGCTACTCCTCCTGAGCTTGTTTTGTATTCTTCAACACGAATCTCTCCTCAGCTTTATACTTTTGCCACTCTACAACATCAATTCCTCCACGCTACTCCTCCTTAGCTTGTTCTATATTATTTAACGTGAATCTCTCTTGAGATTTATTTAGTTTCTAAATGCGCTGATCTCTCCTGAGCTTGTTCTTCTATTCGTTATTCAACCGACTTGGGATTATTACGATTGCTGCATGCCTTTGTTGCTTCGTTGTTGCCTCTGCTGTTTCTCTGCTGCCTTTACTGCTTATCTTCTTCTCTTTTATGCTTTCTTACTACATTGTTTTCTAATCTTCTCCTTTGCCCTATTTCTAGTTATGGTGCTGCTCCTTTGTGCTCTTTTGCCATCTATGAAAATATTTCCAACAAAAGACATACATGACTTGGATCGTTCTTGTCTGCACATATACGCGGCTTGGAATGTAATAACTCACGTATATAACCTTCAATTATTAATATTATCCAATTTATATCTTCTTCAAACTACCGTGCTTCTCCAGAATGCATATACTTCATTATTTATGAGAGAGTTGCCATGAAGGACAGCATGTGCAACCATAAGAATCATATTGCCAACAGTGGAAACACACCAGGCTGGGAAGTTCAAAGACACATCATCATAATTTTTTTTTTGGCAGTGCATCTGGTAAAATTAACTTCCCAGTGTATTTATTTTTACCAAACACACCGTATAATATTAAAAAATAATGGCTTGGTGCGTTTGTTAACATGAATGTTTCGTATTAGTGCATTGATGTAAAATTAATGCACCGGTGTGAAATTTTATTTTTACGCACCACATTTAAAATAAATATAACTAATGTAATGCATATATGGAAAACTAAATTGGTGCATCAAGTTGATGTACGCATTGTGTTTGGTGCATTCCTGTCTTTTTGGTGCATTGATGTTGTTTTTTTTTAATTGAAAGTTATATGTCCATATTAATAAACACATTTTTAATTTAATAAAAAAAAAATATTTTTTCTATATGTGGGTAATGTATTTTATATGTCAACCATGCATAGACGTTAACAGAGAGAGGAGAGACAATAGTAGGAGCAAAGGGTTGATCAATAAAATGTAGTACGATAGTGGGAAGCATGAGAGAGGGAAAGGGATTTGTACCCTCATCCTATTATGAAAAAAAACCAAGGCCTCCTTAAGTACTATGAGAAGGCTACATCCCTGAAGGGGTAGTTCGGTTGTCAGTATAGCTGATCAGTCGGTGGGATATCCACTGACAAGATTTCCATGTAGGTCCTGATATGTGGTACCAACCCAATGAGGAGGACATATATTTTATCATTGTCCTATCCAGGAGGGGCATATTTTCCCTAGTTCCTTGATGTCCCTCTTAATTTTTATGCAAAGAGTCAACTTACCTACTCTTAGAGATACATTTGGGATCACGTAGTTTTTCTAACATATTTCAGGTGTCGAGTGGAGAAATATAGATATCTTCTTTTGGTGAAGAGGAGGTTAAGTGCCTCTCAACATTAGTCACGACCATTACATACTCTACCAGTGATGGGAAACACATTAATTGCCCTGTTTTGCTTTATGTTGATTCTTTGGTGTATAGGCCACAATGTATGAGATAGTCTGCAATTTTTTTTCAGCAGTTTTGTATAGCTTTAGATAGATGTCGTGCTATGCTACATGGGAGGTCGAACTTCCCTTTTTCCTCAAAGATTTTTTGTTTATTCTTTGAGAAGTTTCTGGAGATGAGACTTACTTTTGATAATTTCCCTTCTAGACTGATGATTGAGGTACAAATGCACATGTGAGGCAAGATGATGCCCAAGAGGGCCCAACCGGAGTATCCAACCAAGATTTCCACCAAAACACTAGGGTTACTAGCGAGTGAGGCTAACCACTTGTTCATCATGGTGTCGTGTCCTTATGCAGGGATGGATTGGTGACAATTTCCCAACATCATCTTCACACAAGATGGGCCAACAAATAATAGAGGTAATATTAGTGTTTTCTTTAAATTATTCTAGTTTCATTTTATTGTCCTAATTAATTAGAATAAAATTTATTTTAGCACGTTCTTTAACTTGTTTTATTAAATTTTTTAATCAAATTGTCTAATTATTGGTGTGCCGTTGGGGACATGCCTCCTCCCACATTGGATGTAGATGTGGAGATGGCCAAGGCCGCAGTGGGTGTGGGACGTCATGAGATTTAGATACCCCTGGGCATGTGGCCACATATGCATAATATTAGATTCATGATGGGGTTGGGTGACTGAATCTCTACACTTTGGATTGAGGAGGGAGAATTCCCTACGACGAATCGAGACATGAGGTCATAACCTAGGATCCTAGAGTTTTGGAGGGACTTGGTGCGCGATATGATGAATATTATGTGGCATATCAACAGAGCTACTAGGCTACTGGCAGCGAGGAGGGATGGCCATCTAGATACACAACCTTAACCCAATAATATCTCATTGGATGATGATTAGGGTGGTGATCCTTCTGGTAGTACTCCACCTCCTCCAGCATCTCCTACTTCGAATCTTGAGGAAGTTGATCATCCATCACCTTCTGCTATAGACCAGGCCTCTACTTGTTCTATTATACCAGATATTTTATAACAGTTATTTGACTTGTTTGTATATATATATACATAAATATATATGGTTCATTTTTTTCTATTCATGTTGATGTACTTGATTTAGATGTTGGTGTTGATGTGTATATTGTTAGGTCATGTTAGATATGTTCATTTAACACACTTGCAAATATATGTGTATGTTATAACAATTATTTGACATGAGATATATATTTGAGGATGTGTGTGGTGATGATGTTAGAAAATGCTTGCATTTTTTTAGATGTGATCACGATGATGATGCCATGTTAGATTATTAGATTTGTGTGCTAGCTAATGGCGTTTATATGTGTTAGAGGTGTATATAATTCGATGATGTTAGCGAATTTGAATGTGTATTTTAGATGATGTTTATGTTAGATGGTTATCATCATGATGTTTATTTTTATGAAATTATATTTATTATAGATTATGTATTGGTTAGCTTATATCAAAATTTTATGTATGAAATTACAACCAAAACGACTTACTTAAAATAAAAAATGAAAATATATTTTTATAAATTACAAAGCTTAATATGGTTGAATCTATAATTGTGAAATTTCCATAGATGTTTTTATATTGCATATATAGTTCATACATATTCATTCTAACTAAATTCTTATTCAAACAAGGGTTGCGAGCATCATAGCCCTTCCTATAGAAAACATAAAAATAAAATAAAACATTTATGCTTATAATACAAGAGTTAAACAATATCTCATTATTCTTTGCAAGTAATTTTCAAAATGTATATTGCAACATGTAATCATTAAATACAAATTTCAAAATATTTATAACATAATTAAAATATGTAAGTGATTGGTCTATAAAATCAACTATAATTAAAAATTTCTGTTCATAAAATATTGGATTATAAAATTAACATTACAGTTAGTTTGATTTTATAAATTTAATAAATTAAAGTTTATTAATTAATAATAATTATGAATAAAGCACCACAAAAAAATATATTTATTAATTATAATTATTATTTAAAATATAATTCTTAAATTAATATGCATTTTAAAATTTTAAATACAGTTTTTTTTTTTATTATTTTTTTATTTTAATCATTATTTCTAATGTTTAAATTAATAAATAGGAAGATGAAATAAATAAACTATTATCAATAATATTTATTTAAAAAATATAAAAACAATCTTTAATTTTATTTATAAAATTAAATCTATTGTTAAATTTAAAAAACTTAAGTTAGAATTTTTTTATAATTAATTTAGATTTAATATAATTTAAATAAATCTATTTTAATAAAATTTAATTTATCACTTAATTTATGAGAGTTCCAAAAAATTAGATTTAATATTTATAGCAAATCTTACGACTTTAAATTTAAATTTAATATCTTACCAATTATATAAAATGCCAACAAGACGAATACAAAATATTATAATTAGCGTGGGATCTATTAGCATGGGATATTTTTAGATGTAATCAAGATGATGATCATGTCCAGTTAAATTATTAGAATGGTGTGCTAGCTAATGGCGTTTATATGTTCTATAGGTGTATATAATTAGATGATGTTAGTGAATTTGAATGTATATTTTAGAGGATTTTTATGTTTGTTAGATGGTTATCATCGTGATGTTTATTTTTATGAAACGATATATATTTATTATAGATTATATATTGGTGAACTTATCTCAATATTTTATATATGAAATTACATGCAAAAAGATTTACTTTAAATAATAAATGCAAAGATATTTTTATAAATTACAAAGTTTAATATGGTTGAAAATATAATTGTAAAATTACTATAAATATTTTTATATTGTATATATAGTTCATGCATATTCATTCTAACTAAATTATTTTTCAAAATACAATTACATATGAATAAACATTATTTTCCATTGTACTATTTACTCTTTTTGAATAGACCATTCTACCCTAAAAATTGTTATTATAAAAAAGTTATGATCTCCAATCATAAGCATTCTATTGGCCCTAAAATTTTGTGGGTGAAAATCTTCCTATATTTGTTGTTTTTTCATTATTTTATAAGTTGATTGCTATCAAACTTTTAAATTACTTCATTAATTGTGGTTTTAGTCAACATTGGGGGCATAATTTAAATATTTCTAAAGGAAATGGTAAAAGTATGTAAACTAACAAACAACTAAATTGAAAATAAAATTATCACAAAATCCAAATTAAACTTATCACAAATTTAGAAGTAAACAAACATGTTAAAAATTTAATTTTGAAATTATAAATTACACATTTGGAAATACTTAGTTTTAAATGTAAAAATGTTTCCACTGTAAAAAAAATCATGTAAAAAATGTTTGTGAATCTTACCAATTATATAAAATGCCAAAAAGACAAATAAAAACAATATAATTCACGAAATAAAGAAAAAAAACATACAATAACAGTATAGATAATGGAATAACACAAGTACATATCACTCTCTATTGTCATCACTGTGATTATCTTCCTTGGCATGATAACACTGTTGCTCTCAAAAATATGTTTTGATCTAGGGTCGTGTCTTAATATGAACCCCCAATCCCTATCCAACATATTCAAGTCAAAAAACACATGGTTGCAATGTTTGGGGAAAACATAAGGCTCCCTGGCATCATGCCACATCTTTCTAGATTTGAGACATATCAACCCACTATCGTGATATTCCTTTACATTGTTTTGATCAAAGGTGTCCCACAAATTGCATTAAAAAATAACACAGTGGAGTGAGGAGAACTCCACTTTAATGGTCTCTTGTATATTTTCAACGTAACCTAACCTAACGTTCCCTTTATTAGGCTTTGAACATAGTGGCTAGCATGACTAGATTGGTAGAATGTGACTTCCACTCCAGAGTGTTGTGTCACACATCCACAATCGAAACCCTCCATGCGAAAATGATGTCCATATGCCCACATAGATGCGAATAAATGCACCTACAAAAAAGTGAAAAAATCATAATGCCATGTGTCTAATAACCAAAACATAATTAAAATATAAAATATATATGTTACCATTCAAAGGCGCATTATGAAGTTAAAAATGTGCATAAAAATATTATTACCTAGTTGCTGCACTCAATCCATATGCCATAGCGCATCCTCTTCAACATGTAGATAACAAACATATGCACCGTATTTCTCTCTGACTTGGTCACCAACCCAACTGTTGGGGAATTTCATTGGCATATTTTCTTTCAAATGATCAGGATAAGACACACTTATACCATTTAATCGTATGAATTCTTTCCTATCACTTTCCCATTTTCTCCTCTTTTGTTCCTACAATGCAACCCACAAGTGTGTCCCTTACGAATTGTAAAGAGTGGTTTTTTGATGGCTTCAACATCTAAATTCATTGATGAAAACAAACTCACATATATAGTATGTATGAAATCAAAATATACATTATGAAGTCCAATGTGAATAGTTACTATGTAGGACATTGATAAACGATAATTAAATTACTCTTTATCAAGAGCATTTTTCCATTCGTTTGAAGAAGCTACCATTTTATTTTGTCTTCATCCCTTTTTTTGTCCCAAATTACTGAACCTAGAGTGTTTTTTATCTTCTTGTTGTACTAACTGGAATAATAGAAAGACTCATACAATATGTACTCCTTTCCCATAAACCCCTCAGGATTTTCCCTTTGTTGAACAACAAATTTCAATTTCTTCATGTACATCTCTAAGAATAACATCCAAAAACAAGAAACCACCCCAACTACTTCAACCTCATCTACTAGGTGAATTAGAAGATGAACCTACAAGTCCATGAAACTAGTCGGGAGTTCCTTCTCAAACATACAAACAATCTCAACTATCTCTTGACGACACCATGTAATGCTGCCCATATGAATATTCTTTGATATGATCCAACGTATAAATGTATATAATTTATATATGACACGTCGTAGGTCTTGGGGGAAGTCATTGTTCACACACCCATGCACGAGAAAAGGATAATGAAATTGCACAGTAAACACACACAAAAATTAGTTATATGTTATCCCATGGAATAAAAATAATAAAAAATAATAAAATCATGCTTTTCAAATATGTATTCTTAGAAGGCTCAAATAGTCATGCGATTTCAACCCTGAGAAATGGTATTCCACAATAATGAAGCAATGCTGTAGTGAATAGCCATATAAAGAATGCACCCTCACACCCACTATAACTTCCTTTTCCAAATAAATATCATATTTTATTCAAACAAAAATATTTTGGGAAATAAAATCACAAATAATAGATTCAACGCGTTTCGAACAACTGAGTGTAGTTCATCATCTTTCTTTAAAATCCATGGGACATCACCTTGTTTGAAAGACCAAGAGGGATCGACCTATCCTCTACTTTCTTGTCTTGGTCAGTTTATTTTTAGTTTTTGAAGAAATAAGATATCTCCTAACAACCAACGTGTCACTTTATTTTGATGATATGATCCTCCATAAAGTATATGAAACATTTTAAAAAATATGCATGGGATCTAATAATTGGGAAATATTAAGATTTTCCCAATATGGGAGCTCATAAAAGACAAATTTCCTTTTCATCCCAATGGGAAATTTCTCAACATAGGTGTTGAATAATTCTAGATAATCAAACATAGGATCCCCATTTGAATCAAACATTTATGTAATATACTTCTTTTTCTCTCTCTCATATGCTCTAGGCCATTTATCTAGTGTCAATATTCAGGCCTTTGGGATCTCTCTAGGTTACCATTGAAAGTGAATGTTACTCTTCTGTAAGGGTGTTCTTATAGGAGGAATACACTATAGAAGTCAGACACTGGATTTCGTAGGTAGTTGGATGAACTATCCTTTAGAGAAGGTCCACAACATTTACATTCATGATACCCTTTAATTACAAGACCTGCAAAATTATTGTATACATGGAACATTAATGATCATGAAGATTGGAATAATTGCAACAAATTAAATTAATATGCAATTTTTTATTATTACGTATATAAATAAATCAATAAACATGAAATTTACCAGATCAAACTCCTAATCCTGGATAATCATGTGTCGTGTAGGCACATATGCCATACAACGTAAAACTCCTCTCTGTTGCGATGGGTGTTGATACATCGTATATATGTATCCCTTCCCATAATTCCTTCAATTCATCTACCACTGGTTGTAAGTAGAAATCCATATTCTTCACTTGTCTTCTACCAAGGACTATGAGAACCAGCATAAGATGTTCTTCTTCATGGAAAACCATGGGGGTATATTGTTATTGATCACCACTACAAGCCAAACAAAATAGTTGGTGTTTTGGAGGGAATATGGGATGATGCCATCCATGTATATGTTAGCCATATACTTTTTACGTAATAATTTAATTTTTTGGTCCATGTATCCTCTATATGCTTCATGGCTATTCAAGTTTTTAGGATTCACATAACTCCCGACTCACTTCTATGTGAGGCATGCCATCCCTACCACATAGATAATTCTTTGCAACGAAATAGCATTTGAATCCTTGGGATTATAGGCACGTGCCTCAATATATTATGAGAATAACCATGTGATTTAGTCTTTATTTATTTATTTATGGTACCTATCATGCCCACCTTTTGGACATATCTATTTTTCTGCATATTCTCATCTATATAAAATACAATGATTCAGACATGCATGATATTATATGTACTCAACACTCCAAATTTTCAAGAACTGCTTTGCCTCTTCGCAACTACCAAGAAAGAAATTATTAATGAGAATAACCATATATTTGAATAATCTGCAGTTGGTGGGAGAAATAATTGTATAATGTCAATATTTAACATTCATAAAATAGAAATTTTTTAATGTTCATTGTTTGATAATATTTCTCAAAAATATAAGGGACTTGATCATGGTAAATTACCTCAATATTTCCAAGAAACATGCATTCGACATGCCAGAATTTTCTTTCAAGTTGTATAGTAACATCATTTTTCTTAGCTGGGTAGCCTTTTACTAGTCACTAGGTCCAAAGAGAGGGGTGGTGGAAGAAGATTTCAAGTTTTCAAAAAAGCTATCAATGATATGAGCATCATACCCTAGGTCATCGTTCTGGAATGAATCGAAAAAAATTGTCTCCATGCTATTCATATCTTGTAAGTAACCATCCATACCAGCCTCTATCTGATTTCACCCATTTTGAACTTGGGATGAAGAACTACTATTGCCATTTTCATTCCTAATTTGTGAATATATATGTTGTGGGAATTGAATAGGTGGTTGATTCAACCATTCTTGGTATGAATCCCCTTTGATTTTTTCTCTTAATACAACCTTCTCTCAATTTTACATTGTAATGTTGTGCGCCATAATATGGTAGGTGGGTCACTAATCATCACTAAAATCCTAATTTGCGGAAAATATCGAACATTATTAAATTAATGATATTAGTAAGAAATATGAAATTTATTTCTTGAAATTACATTATACCAACAATTATTACCATCGTTGACTCAAGATTTCGGCTAGAAGATGTCATGTTACAATTGGTAGGGTAAAGATACTGTCCATTTTCATCTGCAAACTGCTTGCGATATGATGCTCATGATAAGATCTTCTGACGTTTTTGCACTGGTGGAATATTTTCTGCATTTGAAACTGATTTTGAATCAGGATCTTGCAAATTTGGATACATTTTTATTCAAATCGACATAGATAAAAATTAAATTCAATTAGATATCGAAATATAAAAAAAATGAACTTACTGGAGATGGAAAGGGAGAACTTCACGAGGGACTTTGAGAAATATGGAATGAGCTTCAATTTGAAGAATTGGCCATGTAATATTATTGTATTTTCTCCCTGCATTTTAGAAAAGTTAACAATAATTTTTTGTGTACATACCTAGAATCAATTTTGAGAACCATACCACAATCTGAATTTCAATATAATTTTCAAAACATTTTTGAAGAAAAATACGAATTTAAGTGAAAAATGTATAGTATGAACTATTCTAACTCATGTGGATGCATACTAAAGGATAATTTGAAATTAATATGTCATTTTATGTGAAAATAAAAATTCAGATAAGTTATAAAACATATCAATTCTCTTGTAAAACTTATCGCATTGATGCATTTAAATAAAAACCACACCGATGCCTTAAAATAATAACCAAACTGATTCACATGATTTCAAAAATAATAAAAAGTAATTCAATCATATCAGTGCGTTAAAAAATATATCGCACCAATAATTTATCTTAATCGATGCACGTTACTAGTAAACACACAGATTCGTTTTACTAAGAAATGCATGGATGTTCTGAAAAACTGAAGAAAAAAAAGCGCGAATTTATTATTTTCAAATTGAAAAATGAGTTTAATTGATTTTTCAAAATCTAATTTCATAAAGTATTTTATATGGTAATAATATTTTCAATATTTCACTATTTTTCCCAAAATTTCAAGGGATATATTTGCAATAGAGACATAATGGGAGCACTGTGGAGTAGTATAATACTTTGTAACAATAAACGTATTCAGAAGTTTAGGATTTGAAAGGTATGGTGATTCACTATAAACCATGCATAGTAAAAATTTTAAATTTTACTATTGATTATACTATTAATTGTTTTTCCAATTTATTTTATATTTAATTAAAATTCATAAAAAATAAAAACCCTATTTAGTAAACATTTTACTACTATAATTTTTACAATATCTGTTCCTATTTAGATTTAATTAAAATTCAGAAAAAACAAAAAAATTCAATACTTACCTTAAACCCTTGCTTCTTCTTGCTTATGTGACTGCAAAATTTCAACTCAGGGTTTAACTCCCTCTACCAGTTCATACTTAGGAATTTTCATTTTAAGAATTTTAGATTTAATTTTTTTACTATATGTAAGCCGTTTGACATGTAAAGCAAGGGACCAATTATTGAATTAGATCCAAACCCTATTGAACCTGTTTTTTTTTTTTTTTAAACAAAATTAGTTTATCAGTGTGCCTTGTGTAATATAACGCACCAGTACGACTATGACAAATAACACTAATAAATCCAAAAATATCGTGTTTAATTTTTTACCATGATGGTAGTTCTTTTATCATTACATATCGCACCATATTAATCTAAATTTATTTAAAAACAATGTTTTTCACTATCGACGCTCAATAATTAAATGTGTCGGTGCATTTACTAAATTAAACACACTTGTCTGTTTATGCACATAAGTGCATTGGTTGCCAGACCTATTTTTCGCTAAACAATATGTGATTTATTCACAAAATATATTTAGTGGCTTTTGTATTGAATAGTACATGTTGTATATTGATAAAAAAAAATGTCTAAGAAGTGGTCAAGCAACAAAAATATTGATCGGCACAATGATAACACATCCAAAAAAGAAGAAAAGACAAGTTGTTTCTAAATTCTTGACAAATTAATATGTTTGAACTATACGTAAGTTTAACTAATAGGTATTGGTTAGTGTGTGTTATGTAGGGACACAAAATGAGGAATCTAGATAAAATTCTTTCTGATCTAAGTGTAGAAGAGTGTAAAAGAATGATGCAAAAATTGTAGAAGGATTAATCAGGTGATTGAAAAAATACTATTCAATATGAGTTTTTATTTTAATTTTCATTAATAATATACTTAATAATATTAGATAAAAATTTTCAAACAATCTATTAATTCACATATGTTTAATATTCTTCAGGGACCAACAACAAAGGAAAATAATTCCATTCTAAGAAAATAAAAAATTTCAGAACATGTAAATGACGATGAATTGGTCCATAGCTCATTTCGAGCGGTGCTGGAGGTTAATGGAAAGGGGATTTTTTTTTTTACAAAACTATGAGGGATATAGTGGAACGAATGTACAAATGTATTTTCCACTTACAATATAGAAATCAATCAAATGATTCAAAGAACCAAGTTATATTTAAACTACAAGAATTGTTTCAAGAGAAATGGTTAATGAAACCTGTCAGACTTGCAATATCAAAAACATACAACAAAAACAATAGTTATTCAAAAATTAATATTCCCAATTAAAATTATTTTCTAGAATTATATGTATATATTAATACAAAGAATTCATTCATTAATATAAATTTCATTATATTTACTTTTCATATATCAATATAAAAATATTTTATAACTTTTTCAGGAAGATTATTGAAATCTTAAAGGATCAACGAGTTGATATCAAAATATGCTGGTACAAATGTCCAAAAAAGTGTATAAGGAGATATTTAAATAAATAGACATAATTTCATCTTAGGAGGATCCATCTCAACAACAACATGCTTCAAATGTATGTGACAATTGATTTTTTCTGTTAGGTACATACAAGAAAATAATTTAGCATTAAATATTAGTTTTCAAGTATTTTCTTACAAAAAGGAAAATAAAATGGAACACATTCGGCACATAAAACAAGACAAAAATGAAGAAAAGGTTTGATATCAAAGTTTTTCAGTAATTTTTAACATTTCCTTATAACAAATTAAGATTTCATTTTTGTATATTTTAAGTTGTTTTACAACAACCATCCGTGAATGTCTTTAAATAGGTGCTAACATACAAAGAAAAGCCATTAGAAGAATTGATTGACATTGGTTTAAATATGGGTTGTGAGTATATGTTGGCATATCAAGAATTATTTGTGGAATTTGTAAGTATCTATGTTGTTTTACTTCTTCAAGTTTATAATTAATAGAAAAAAAAATCCTTTACATTAAATATATGATTTATTATGGGGTATAAAACTTGCAGGAAATAAAGTATGTAATTGTGTCAATAGAAGAGTTGTTGAAAGAAGGCATGAGATTTTGTTTTGAAAGAATGTATATAGTCGACGACTCAATTCTTGGTATGGTACATTTCTTTTCAATTTACATTGATGTCTATTATTTATTTCAATTTTCATTATTCTCACAAATGTAGATATGCTCATTACACTTTATTTTTATGTTCGTAGATGGAACTTGAAGAATATGAAAACTATCAATGAAATTGACAAAAAAATTGTCTAAACAAGGAAATTCATGGAAATAGCTCAAGCACTAACAATAGTTACGACGAAGAATGATGATCTATTGGATATCAATGCAAGTTGTTGTATTTTTTGGAATAATTGTCTATGAAAATAAGACATTTTGTTTAATGTAATGGACATAGTGTCTCAATTGAAAGACAAGGGGTTACCAATAACTATCCCATTTTATATTAAAAAGAGCCTCTTATTCATTTATAATAAAATACACGTTAATTTATTCTATTGCGTTGTCCAATGTCACTGTGAAATGATACACCACCAATTAAATATATGGATGATGAAATATTATGATTAAGAGACGTGAAATATGACGATACAAAAAATTAATCCAAACATCATATACAAATGCACTAGTAAAACTTTAATTTATATGAATACTTCTATAAGATATATGTCAATTTTTTGATGAACTATGGATTTAGAAAATCACAATAATTGCACTGTCACAGGTCAATGTTTCTAAAAAAGAGAAAATGCGTACCGGGACATCGTATATTAATGTTCAACAATGATATTTATAATAATAAAAAATGGTATCATGGTGCGTTTGTACATACAAAAGGCCAGTGCATGTGTAAAATCAATATGCAGTGGGAATATATACACTTCATGCATCGGTGTTATTTTACTTTAACACACCAGTTCATCATTACCATTAATGCACTGATCCATTAGATTATGTAAAAACACTGGTACTGCAAGATTGTTTTTCCTGCCTCGACGCCTTTTGTTGAAAGTACATCACCAGGGCATTATACCTCAAGCACTAGCGTTGTTTGAATTTAACACCCCGGTGCATGGTATCATATATTGTACAACGTGGTGCATTTTTATTATTAAAGCACTGAAACTTTCATAAAACCAATGCCCTAGTGCTCCAAAATATTGTTTCCAATCTTGGTGCTATTATTTAAATTAACAACACCAGTAGTTTTATATGAGTAGCACATCGATGCGTTATTATGCATAATGACCCAGTGCATTGGAGAAGACAAAATCACTAGGGCTGCAAATTGTTTTTCCTACTAATATTCCCTTCCTAAAAAGGCACTTCCTGAGGTGTTTTTAGAAGACATAAGCACCGAGGCAGTATACATTTTAGGCATCAATGTTTTTTGCATTCAACACACCTGTGCATGGTATCATATATTGTACAAGTTGATGTTTTTATTATTATTAAAGCGGTGGTGCTTTTATAAATTTAACACACCGGTGCTCCAAACGTTTGTTTCCAGTCTGAGTGCTTTTATTTAAATTTACATCACTTGTGATTTTATATTGTTAGCCCACCGATGTGATTTTTCTAGTAAGCACACTGCTCGTAAAACATCCGCTAAAACCTCTGATCGCCCATATTGTTTTAGTTGTGATGAAGTTCCACCATCAACTCCGCTAAAACATCCACTATAACCAAAAACATAAGTTGTAGTGGCAATTCTTTTGCCAAATTTTCCCAATTTTATAACACCAAAAGCCTCCGTTATAACCTCCGCTATAAGGAATTTTACTTGTAGTGGGGTGGCCAACTACAAGAAAGTTACATTTTAGTTGTGCCTATAGTTGGGTGGATAATGGTTGTCCCTTTTGTAGAAATTAAGTTGTATATTTGCAACTGCCCATGAAGTTTTAATGAAAATCACAAGAGACAAACCTACTCTACTACTCTGCAGATATTAATTCATAATTTAGAATAAAAATTTTAGATGTGCAAGAAGAAATCACACACATTCAATGGGGTTTTTATCATATTAATTTCCCACCAACTATTTATATTAATAGTTGGAACTAGTTTAATAGATTACAACTGAAATTTACTCAACCGAAGATCCTAAAATTTAGGAATCACTACATACAACTAAAATTCATGTCCCTAAATTGAATTAACTGAGCTAACTAAGTGAAAATAGCCATGTCACCTTAGTTAAATCCTCCAATTTATTTGTTGATGTGGAATTTGGAATTTTCTCAATTTAATCAAGGCAAAATCAAATTGAGAATTTATTGCTTCATTTTTCAACACGCCCTCTCAGCAAGAAAGGGATTATCAAACACCCAAATCATGAAAATGTGGAATGTAATACATGAAATATCTCTCACTATTTTTGATGCTACTTCAACACCTACAACTGAGAAGCATCTAAAAAAACATTGAATCAACTGTGTCTATAACTGTCTACCAGAAAATTTTTTTTGTTGTTGAATCTGCTAGTGAGCCTCTTGCTATGTTGTAAATCACGCTCTACACTCCTCAATATATAACTAAAAATGATCCTCCTGCTATTGAATATTTTGGGCCCCTGTAGTAAGGTAATGATCCATGAGGAGAACGTTTCAATGCACCCTACCCAAATTTCTACAATTCCGAGACTAGGGCTTCAAATTACCCCACCTCAAACCTGGAGGTATGGTTGCATGTGCTATCTCTTTTCACTTGGCTTGAACTTCCCCCTTACTAGAGGTCTCTACTTTAGTGGATTTATCCACTATACCTCCTCTTTGCCTCTCCATTTGTGGCTGCTCCACAACTTCCTGAGGCTCATTCTGAGGCTCCATTTTGAGAGATCTATTGTACCCCCTCTCTATCATCATGTCCTTAATCTCTGCCTTGGTCCTTAAGGCTGTGCATGCATATTCTACCTCAAGTGAATATAATTTCTTGAATAAAACTCTGATTTACTTCACCTGTCCCATGGCTATGTGTCTAAGGGGTTCCTTTCCTTTGCTAAAGATCACACCATAACTATGGTCTTCCAAAACTGCAACATAGATGAGATTTTTCTTTAGGCCTGGAACAAACATTACATCCTTGAGTTTGAGAGGGGATCCTGAATCCCTTGGAAAAGGTGACTGTACTAATCCCAGTCATGTTGTACCTTCTCTCATCTCCAAACTAAATATTCATCTGGGGATATTTCTCCTCCAAGTCACTAAAACAATATATACACCCTATCATGTGGAACAAGGAACACGCATCCAAGTACTACACAATCCCCATCACAATGCTAGCCATGCAAGCGATAAGGGTGAAATATAGCTCAAATTGTGAAGCCAAATATTCACATGCTCTTGTTACTGCAAACTCCTCCTTACTAGTATTTTTGTGTGGACACTTCGTGGCATAGTGCTCAAATTCATGAAAATGGAAGCATTTAATTTTGGACAAGTATTTCTTCTTGCTGTTTTGGCTAGATTCAGCCTCACCTTGGGACTTATTTCCCTTAGCCTTAATTCCTTTGATGCCTAGAGAAAATTCCTCTTCCCCTCCTTTGGATGAGGTCCCATATCTGGTATTCTACCTTATTTCCTCTGGTACCAAATCAGACCATAAGCGCACCCAATTTGGTAGTTTATACTTCCCATTCACTGAATCTTGATAGCTATGCCAACTCTTGGGAAGGCCTAGAAAGGCTATGATTATGAATTCTTCTTCAGTATCATTAAAAATTACCCTTCCAAGTTCATAACGACATTATGTAAACTTGCTCAAATACTAAAGAACTGTATCATTCTTCTACATCTTGATAGTTTGAAGTTTATCCTTGAGTGCCAAATTCTTGTGGTCACTATTATTCTCAAACAATTTTGTTATTGATTTTCACATTATGAACAAAATTTATTTTCCATGGATATTTGACACAATGTGATCCTATACTCCCTCCAAGATTATTCTCCTCTCCTTTGATAGATTTTTCTTCCACTGAACAAGGTTATAGGAATCCAATTCTTGTGGTTTTGAAACATTTGTCTTCATGTATTCGAGCAATCCATTGTCATACAATACCTTCTCCATGTGAACCTTCCATGAAAAAAAATTAGAGGTGCCTTCCAAGACATATTCTAGCCTTATTCTGTTAAAGGCCACCTTCTCAGCTCTGAAGAAATCTCATTGCACTGAGCTCCAAAATCAAACCTCTTTGGAAAAACTTAGAAATTCCCGCTCTAATGTAAATCCTGCTCTGATAACATGTAGAAATTATGTTTAATATTTGAAACTAATCTTGAAGTTTTAATCAAAATCACAAGACACAATCCTGGACCCTATTTCTATGCGGACATTAATTCATAATTTAGAAAAACAAAATTTAGACATGAAAGAAGAAATCACACACATGCAACAAGTATTTTTCCCGGGGAAAGAAATCTATTGAAATCACCAATGTATGCTTGCATTAAATCAAAATAATAGAGATGTATTACAATTGATTAGATAAACTAAGAAAAACCTGCAAGTGCATAACCTATCTCTCGACTCACTAAAGTCCTCTGACCCAAAATTAGTCAATTTCCACCTCTACTTAAGCCCCTATTTCCTTGCGCAGTTCCTTGAGGAATTAGGGTCCTATAATTTATGAATTTCCTCAAATTGATTGAAAATTCCCAAGGATATTCCACCTGACCTCATGCAACACCTGTACATTCAACTAGTTATAACTGCTAGTTAACTACCTTGGAAACTCCACCATAACTGGGAAATTCAAATTATTTGCATGCATGCACTAATTATTAATTGATTAATCAATTAACTAGATGATATCTGAGTCAGAATGATGTCCTACTACTTAATTGACCACCAACTAGTTCTATTAATAGTTAGAACTAGTTTAACTGATTACAACATAAATTAACTCAACCTAAGCTCCTAAAATTTAGGAATCAATACATACAACCAAACTTCATGCCCCTAACTCAAATTAACTGAGCTAAATAAGTGAAAATATCCATGTCACCTCATTTAAATCCTCCAAGTTGTCTTTTGATATGGAATTTCATTTTTCTCAATCTAATCAAAGGAAAAATCAAATTGAGAATTTCTTGCTTCATTTTTCAACACGTTCATCAGTTTTCAACAAATTCAAGGGGAATATATAAGTGTATTCTTTCTATTTAAATGTTATGTAAATTATTTTAAGTTCTTTATGTTTAAATACTATACTCAATTCACTGTGTCTGTATTCAATGGTAGGATGAGAGTTGTTGGACTGTCACATTTAATTTGCATGATCAATGTGTTGAGTAACTAACATAGATTTCTTGAATATAAAAGTGCATTATTGTTATGAATATGAATACTATTTGAAATGAATCCTTTCACTTATGTTATTTGAGATCACTATGTGCTATATGTTCAAGAATGGGGAAGTTAACCTTTATTGTCACGACTACATTTATTTACTTTATTATGATTGCAGTCATGTTGAATTAACGTATACCATAATGGTGAAGTGAAGGTAGTATGTTGGTAGGAGCTTAAGGATCCATATGTATCTATAGATAATCCAAAATGCAGGGTTGTCTGTGTTATAAGAACTAGAAATAAGGATGCTTGAAGCTACATGGTTAAAGAGAATGGATTGTTTCAATTAGAAGTATTTGAATACCTATGTGATATTAGAAGCAGAAATCGGTAGAATTCCCAAGTTTCCTTAGAAATTTTGGGTTTGGAGTCTTGGCCTTAGATTTTGGTCATATGGTCAATGGGATTCATGACCAGGAACCAGACATAATGGGGTTTACAAACATCGAGATAACATAGAGTTAGAAAATCCACATTATATGAAACGCCCAATATGGTGCAGCTCTAGCCGAGAGGGCAACAATTGAAAACAATATCATTGTTTATAGGCACATCAAAAAATGACACTAGAGTATAAGAGTATTGATAAATATTAAATAATTTCACCATGATGAAATCATAATTCATGACACAATAGTTCTAGTTCGTGTCATCCAAATTTTTCATTTTTGGCATGCCAACTAGGAAAATATTAGTGACACATGGCACACATTATTGGTACCATGTTAGGTTCCTATATTACTAGTGTAGCCCCTTATTGTTGTTAGTGTAGCCCCCTTATTTTTATTGTGGTACCCCTATAACCCCCATATTGTTATTATTGTGCCCTTACATTATTATTTTTAGGTCGAATAGGATTATATTGTGACCCCATGGAATCCTATATATAGAAAGGAGGTTTTGTCATTTTTATCATTCGGGAATTGTTCATTTATGTAATGTAAAGGAGGTTTCCCCCTCAAAGTGGCTTATTTATAAGGCGTTTATCTCTCATTTCTTCTATTCTTGGAGTTGGTTTCATAACATTTTGTATCAGAGCTTTGGATTCTAGGGTTTCGTTGCTTCAAACAGGTCATCATAGAATTTTCGCTATAATTTTTTTTCTACGAGGGTTCAAATAATAAAAACAAAAACCCATTTCAAAGACATCCTGAGGAAATTTTTGTAAAAATTTCATATCTTGTTTCGCAATATTTTCGGAGATATGATTTGTGGAAGGTAGGGTTTTTGCAGGCTCTTGAATTTCATCTAAAAGAGGTGACCTTGGGAAAATTGTCATATCTCTCTCTCTGAGCATCAAATTGGAATTATGTAAACATTGGCCAAAAATACTCAGACTCCAGTTTAATTTGTATCAATTGCAAAGCCGAAGGAGGAAAAAATGACACATTGCACACCGTACAAGTTTGCTCTAATGAACCAATCCATAATTAGGTCATTGTGGGAGATTGGGCATAACTTTGTCTTGGAGAATCAAAATTAGGCCATACATGTGGCATTCGAAAGAATATTTAGGGGGATACTAAAAGAACAAATTTCAGATATTGAAAATTTGAAATCACAGAGATAATCCAGTTTCAATATCGAGCTCCTTAAAAGTAAGAAAAAGGTGTGTATGTTTTTTTTTCAAATTGCATAAGTCTTGTCTGAAAAATTAGTTTGAAGTGATTCCAAGGGCATATTGAAGCATATATATTAGTATTGGGTTCTAAAATTTCCCCTAAAAATAATTCAATAGCCATTAAGCCCTTAGAATACTCTACTATGACTCATGAAGAGGAAGAAGTGCAACATGATATATCAAAATTGCAAGGGCAAGTGCACTAAATTTCACTCTCGCAAAGAGCAACAAAAAATGAAATGGAAGTTTTGAAGAAAGGAGTGGAAGCTAATATGGATGGTTTGAAGAAGGGCGTGGAAGCTAGTATGGATGGTTTGAAGAAAGGCTTGAAGCCGAGATGGATGGTTTGAAGAATGACATGGAAGACATGGAAGAAAAAATGGAAGACATGAAGAATGATATAAAAGCAGTGGAAGATAACATCGAGCATCAACAATAATTTCTCCAACTCTTAAAGGATAACCTAAATTTGGCACAAAATCGAATGAAACAATAGGAAAATAAACATCGCATTGAGAGAAGTTTTGATGTAGGAGATTGGGTATTTTTACGGCTACAACCATACAAAAAAATTTCCCTCAAGAAAGCTAATAAGGATAATAAATTATCGCCAAAGTACTATGGTCCTTACAAGGTGTTGTAAAATATTGGTACTATGTCATACAAATTGGAGCTTCCTACTTCTTCTCAAGTGCATATAGTTTTCCATGTTTCATGCTTAAAGAAGGTTATAGGTGACAAACTTCCATTTCAAAAAAAATTGCCAGAACTTGATGAGGAAGGAAAAATCATATTGGAACCTAAAGAAGTCATGGAAACAAGAACTTGATAGCTAGAAAATCGATCAATTTCAGAGTATCTCATCAAGTGGAAGAACTTACCCACTGAAGATTGTACATGGGAGGATGAAAATTTTATACAGAAACTTCCAAAGCTACTCAAGCATTGAGGATGACACATTTTTGAAGGAGAGGGGCATATTGTTATGTCCCTATATTACTAGTGTGGTCTATTATTGTTGTTAGTGTAGCCCCCTTATTTTTATCATTGTACCGTTGTAACCCCCATATTGTTATTATTGTGCCATTACATTATTATTGTTAGGTCGGCTAGGATTATATTGTGACCCCATGGACTCCTATATATAGAAAGAAGGTTTTGTCATTTGTATCATTCAAGAATTTTTTATTTATGTAATGTAAAGGAGGTTTCCACCTCGAAGTGGCTTATTTCTAAGGTGTTGATCTCTCTTTTCTTCTATTTTTGGAGTTGGTTTCATAACATACCATGTGGTAGGGGACACATCAAATTTTTCCAAGTGTTAGGTGGTGATTTGAAGTTGGAGAATCATATGGAATGTTAAGATATCATTTCGACATTTTCCCATATTAGGACTTTGTGAGGGTTGTCCCTTGCAAAATATTTGATATCTTGATATCTTCGTATACATGTGAATAGTTCCACATGTTAGGAATGTCAAATTATACTATGTGTCAGAATAAATTGGATGAAAAAGATATGAGTCACATGTTGAGATGGCCATCAACCTATGAAATTATCAAGAAATTTTGAAGGTTTGCGGTTATATGGAATTCACTAATATCCCAATATTCTGCATTGAGATATATCCATATCAAAATATTGAAGGATTTAACCATAACATCATATATGATGGTTTATACCCATTTCCCCATATTATTGTTTAGGATATACCAAAGTATCAACATATCAGAACATATGGTATTTGGAAATTGCACTAATGAAAATCCATAATATGTTATGGGCTCTAGTATGAAAAAAGGTTAGTAGACGTGGACCAATTTGGGGGAGACATGTGGTTAAGGGACGTGGCATGTAAACCACATGATATATACAAATTTTTATGTGGCTTTAAAAAGATATATTTTCAAATGAGCATGACTTTGTAGCTAGAGCTCATAATGAGATGAAATTTATATCGTTGGAAAGGTCCCGACAAGAAAAAGATGATGTTAGTATCAAAATTATGATTTTAGATGACAGAGGAAAGAGGAAGTTTATAACATCATATTCATAATAAAACTTTAAGGATCGGTCTGATTACACACCCCAACCCTAATGCAACATTAGGGGGTCGGGGGTATTACATAGTTGTATCAGAGTTATGGTTCAAACACTAGGCCTAGAGGGCTAGAAATACGCTGAAGGTATAAATTTGGAACTCCACCCTAGAGAGTCTTCAGAGCATATACTTAAACACTTGGAATGAATAAGCTAGGAATAGAGAACTAATTTAAATATATTATGATGACCTTGTTGATTTCAACCTTGTTACTTTATTTAACTTGTATATGAATGTGTTATGTAATAGATTAAAATCAACCTAAGACAGTGCCAATGCATCCAAATGAACTTAGTATGTTTAACTATTATTTATGAATATTTTAAACTAACATTTGTGTGTGTTATTCCAACATATAAGGAGAAAAATTTCCAGACAAAAGATAGAAATGAATGTTCAGTATAATGGTCCAATATAGTTGGATAGAACTTCTCATAATTGAGAAGAAGATTTAGCTAAGATGAGAACAATAGAGAAACCTATTTACTAGTTGGAGACCCTTAGAAGCATGAAGAATAATATTGAAAGTTTTAAGGCCAATAAAGAGAAGAATTAGGGCCCAAGAAAAACAAGATGAGGTAAATGTTGTTATATTAAAAAGATTATAAACTGGTAATGAAAAAAGGATTATGAACTAGGTTCCAGTAATTGGGATAGGCCTAGGCCCAAATAGGTTCATAACCAATATGAAATCTAGAAGTATGGACCAAGGACCAACAAGGTGGAAGGGATTATATCAAGAACGAGGAACAAGAGTTTGAATGAGGATATAGCCAGTGAGGATACCCTAATAGACACCTTTGAGGGTGGAATTGATAGTTATGGTAAATTTTCTAGCATAACAACTAAATTAAGATTGCATAAGAAAAAGGAGGATGGAATAATCATATTTCCTGTATAATTTAAGAAGGAAAATCCTACACCTTTTATGGGTAATTTAGAAAATGTGAAGAGGCTAAAGCATGGATTTTTGGATAAGAAATATTTCATAGTGCATAATTACTCTAAAAACATGAAGGCAAAAATATCCATATTTAATTTAAAGGGAAAGGTTGTTATATGGTGGGAGTACCTCAATTATATCAAGGGAATTTGGGAAAATAATCTAACCTAGGGTAAGTTTGAGAGGTAATTTAGGTGGAAATAATTATATATAAGGTATTGCAATAGAAAAATCAAGGAATACCATCCTCACAATGGAAGCATATGACATCAAGTTCATAAAACTATTGAGGTATGTATCTTATATCATAGATGAAAAGTTAAAAATCCATCCCCTCCTCAGTGGAATACCATATTTATATTAAGAACAAATATAAATTTGATGAAACTAAGATGTTGGAGGATCCCATCCAAAAGGATACATATTATTATGATTGTTTGAAGAATAAGACTGGATTTCAGAAATAAAGGAATAAGAAGGAAAATACTTGTTTTAGGAAGAAGGGATGAATATCCTCACACAATAGGAGAGTGGGTAAAGTGTCAAGTTGAAAATACTAGTTAAGAGTGAATTACAGTAGAATTTTTCCACTCCAAGTGAGAATAACCCAGTTCATCCAATAAAGGATGAGGTCAAAGAACCAAGGTGAAAGTTTTTGAAGTGTTGGGAGTGCAGGGAAGGGCATTTGCTAAGATTCTTTCCAAAAAAATATAAAGATAGAAGAAGGGTACACAATTTCCAAGAGGATGCTATTGTCAATGATGCAACCTAAAGTGTACCTTTAATTTACATAGACATGGAAAAGAGGAAAGTGAACCACCAAGCCTTAGTGGTGGATATGGAAGGTATACTTTCCGATTACCCTATTTCAATTATGTTACTCCACAAATTTTTGAAACCTATGCTTTATATAGGAAACAACATGCCAAGTCATGGTTAGCTCAATTAGCCACTAGGACCAAAAGGAAGGTGAAAAATTCTATTAAATAGCGCCAATTTGAGATGAGTTCCCTACTCACACAAGCCAGTTTAAATGAATTACCTTTGGGGTTTTATGACCTACTAACTGGCATGGATTGGATGGTTGTGCATAGGGAAAAATTGAATTGATCTAATAAAACATTGGAATGTAAATACAATGGAGAGTAAAGAATATTACAAGGCGTATGGATGTATGTATTTGTGAGGTAGATTTCAACACTACAATTGAAGAAATATGTGTAAAAACCCAAAATTAAAATATACAACTAGCTACATCAATTATGCGATCAATATTTAACACAAAAACTATGCAACTAATTAGCGTAGAATTTTTGAAAAGCATGAGCAGAGATTCCTTACTTGTAATGACGAAATTCCTTACTTGTGATTTCAAAGTTGAACACTATTTGAATCTCGCTAACCGCAACAAGTTTTTGGGGACGCTTCTTGACCCAACCGTAGGCTCAGTTTCACATAATATTTCTGCAGTTGGCCACCCCAGAGCCCTTAATAAAGTACTACTACCATGGATTGCTTTGTCTCACAACACTTTTCTTCTAAAAGAAAGAATGAATAATATCATCCTTCCCTTCATCCATTAAATAGAACAAATTATTCCAAAAATGGAAAGGGATTCACATGCACACAATCCATGTGTCAACATGCCAAATTTTATTTATTTACTTTAAGTTTTCCTTAATTCAATATTTCTCTTAATTTAACTATTTATTATTTTATTCCCTTTTACTTTTTGTTAACTTTATTTATTGTTACTATTTTTATAGTGTACTCTTATATATATTTATTGAGAACTGTAGTTTATTATTTGCTATTATTATATTTTCTTCATTATTTATTATTTATTTACTATTATTATATTTTTTAATTATTAATAATTAATTATTATTTATTTTCTATTATTATCTTTTATTTATTGCTTTATATACCTATATACTAATATTATTCTATTGATTTATTTATTATTATTATTATTATGGGGCATTACCTACTCCCCCAATTTAAGGATCTTCGCGTTGAAGTTAAGTTGAATAATTTAATTTTTATTTAATTTAATTTAGTTATTTATTACTTCACATTTCCCCTACCCCCTCTATTGAACTAGTATACCAACAAACATCGAAAATTTTCACAACGCTAGGAAAATCTCAAGGAATCTTTGTCCTTGTTCCCAACTTTCGAAACCAAGCATAAGGCCTCATCGGTCTATACCATATCCCAATCCTGGCACCATGGAAATGTTTAGGGGTTAATATTCGCAAGTGGGCTAATTTTCTATACTTCTTACAAAAAAAATATTCACCAATATCCATTTTTTTTCTAAAAATAATTCACCCAAGTTTTATAGTATAAAATTATTTTACCTTAAAAATCGCGAAGATATTATATAGATTAATATAATGTAATAAATTTTTTTATATTTTTACAAAAATATCATCAATTTTTTTTTAATTCCTATTATTGACTACTAAGATTCGCCAATATTTCTAAACTTTAAGATAAGCTTTCATCCTTAAAATTTTCCTTGGCTGGCACGAAGGCTCAGGCCAAGGCTTAGACCTCATCTACCCCAAGGTAGCGATTTAGTCCCAATACTCCATGACTCTGGTCATCTCGCAAGGATAACCCACTCCCTCCACACTCAGTAAGGTGCACGACCCTAGGCATAGAAATCCTCACGCACCTTTAGGAATTTGGCATCCAAATCCAATATCAAGCACTCAGCCTCCTCAAGATGTCATATCCACTACCAATCCAATATCAACTTGACCTCCTCAAGATGGTACCATAACCCCTCAAGATCTATCCATCAAGAGATATACAAGACAAAGGAGCCATTGACATATGTAGTGTTGATTGAGTTTTTCCCAGCCCACATGGTGTTACACATTCTCCCTCGTAGATATGGGGTCCCATGATATCATTAAATAAACCGACCCTCTTATCCCATTTGTGGATTTCATGTCAATCACCACATCTCAACATGCAATCAATGCATTAGTGATACTCATAACATCATATAAAATAACCCATAATCCCTATATGAAATACCATATCCATCATGAGAACATAACATCACTGTCATCACAACACTCCAAATAGAAAAAATTTCATTCTCATGCATTTCATAACTTTTGCATGCAATAACCACATGCTTCACATCATGAAATACCCTCATAAGTTTTAACATCAACATATCTGCATCAAAGATATATAATGACAACTCATAATAAATAGAACCACATGTCAACATAACCTCATCCCTCAACATCATAAATATGAGGAACATCTCAATACACATCAAGTATAGAGAAATAATTAACTATAATCATTCTTATCATAAATCAATTTCAATTTTTTATATAAACGATGAATATCAACTATGAAATAATATTATTCAACATCTCTAGGATCTAGGCTATCTCAACAATATTATTAGTGCCATGTTTTCATCGAGATACCAATTACTTTTTGATAATCATTTCCACTTCTTTCAACTAGGAAGTTAACCATTTACATTGTAGGTATACTCATTTTGAGTACATCGTTAAATTTTAAACGAGGCTTGTCATCTTGAGCCATAACCTATCGTCATGTATTCTTCATTCCTCAAGGAAATTTAGTAAAATTTACCATTAAGATATTATTGGTTGCATTATCATTATTTAAATCTTCAATATCAACATTAAAATCCTCTGGTTTTACATTAAACCCCTTTGGCTTATTGATCCCAAGACCGTTGTATGCAGTCATAGATAAACACTAGGTCATCATGGTTTAATTTTCTATCACGATTAATTCACTTGCACAAAGGATGGTAAATCTTTGGTGATTTATCTATTACTTGGTAATTATTTTTGTTCACCTTTAAAATATTTTTGTTCACCTTGGATTTACACAACCATGGAAAATAGGAAAGTGAACCACCAAGCCTTAGTGGTGGATATGGAAGGTATACTTTCCAACTACCCTATTTCAATTATGTTACTCCACAAGTTGTCAAAATATTTGTTTTATAGGTTAAAGAACATGCCAAGTCATGTTTAGTTCAATTAGCCATTAGGACCAAGAGGGGGGTGAAAAATTCTATTGAATCCTGCCAATCTGAGATGAGTGGCCTACTCACACAAGCTAGTTTAAATGAATTACCTTTGGGTTCTTATGATCTAGTAACTTGCATGGATTGGATGGTTTTGTATAGGGAAAAATTTAATTGGTATAATAAAACATTGGAATGTAAGTATGATGAAGGAGAGAAAAGAATACTACAAGGAGTATGGAGGTATGTATTTGTGAGGGATATTTCAGCTCTGAAATTGAAGAAATATGTGTAACAACCCAAAATTAAAATATACAACTAACTAAATAAATTATTTGATCAATATTATACACACAAACTATTCAACTAATTAACATAGATTTTTGAAAGGCATGAGCAAATATTACTTACATGTAGTGACGATATTCCTTACTTGTGATCTCAGAATTGAACACTATTTGAATCTCGCTAACTGCAACAACTTTTTGGGAAAGACTCTCGAACAAATCAGTGATTCAGTTGCACATAATATTTCTGCAATTGGTAACCCCCAAGCCCTTAATCAACTACTACTACCAGACAATTTTTTGTCTCACAACGCTTTTATTCCAAAATAATGAATGAATAATATCATCCTCCTCTTCATCCATTAAATAGAACAAACTATTCCAAAAATGGAAAGGGATTCACATGCACACTCCATGTGTCAACATGCCAACTTCAATTGAGTTGTTTAAGTTTTTCTAAATTCACTATTTCTCTTAATTTAATTCTTTCTTATTTTATTCCTTTTACTTTTTTTCTTTTAACTTTACTTATTCTTACTATTTTTATAGTTTAATCTTATATATATTTATTTAGAACTCTAGTTTATTATTTACTATTATTATATTTTCTTCGTTATTTATTATTTATTTACTATTATTATATTTTCTTCGTTATTTATTATTTATTTACTATTATTATCTTTATTATTATTATTTATTATTTATTTTCTATTATTATCTTTTATTTATTATTTATTAATTATTGTTTTATTTACTTGTATATTAATATTATTTTAGAAATTACATACTCCCCCTCTTTAAGGAAATTCGTCTTAAACTTAAGTTGAATATTTTAATTTTAATTTTATTGTATTTTGTTATTTATTACTTCACATTTTCCCTATACCCTCTGTTGAACTATTATACCAGCAAACATCGATTTTTTTCACAACACTAGGGAAATCCCAAGGACTCATTGTAATTATTTTCAACTTTTGAAACCAAGCATAAAGCCTCATCGGTCTATAACATAGCCCAAGGCTGGTACCGACGTTCACGCCAAGTGTTAGACCTCATCTGCCCAAAGGTGGGCATTCGGTCCCAACACTCCATGATTCTAGGAATCTCACAAGGATAGCCCACTCCCTCCACACTTAGTAAGGTGAAAAACCATAGACATTGAAGTCCTCAAACCCCTTCAGGAATTTTGCATGCCAATTGAATATCAACCACTTAGCCTCCTCAAGATTTCATATCCACTACAATCCAATATCAGGCACTTGACCACCTCAATATGGTCCCATAGCCTCTCAACAACTATCCATTAAGATATATACAAGACAAAGGAACCATTGACATATACAATGTTAATTTATTTTTCCCCCAACCCATATGGTGTTACATATTCTCCCTCATAGGTATGGGATCCCACGAGATCATTAAATAAACCAGCCTTCTTGACCCATTTGATTTACTCTCAATCACCACATCTCAACATGCAATCAATCCATTAGTGATACTCATAAAATCATAGAAAATAATACATATGACCTATCTGAAATACCATATCCATCATGAGAACATATCATCATTGTTTTAAAAAAACTCCAAATAGTGAAAACTACATTTTCATGCATGTCATAACATTTGCATGAAACAACCACATGCTTCACATCATGAAATACCCTCAAATTTTTAACATCAACATATCTGCATCAAAGATATATCTTGAAAACTCATAATAAATAGAGCCACATATCAACATAACCTCACCCCTTAACATCATAAATATGAGGAATATCTCAATACACATCAAGTTAGATAAATAATAAATATAATCATTCTTATCATGAATCAATTTCATTTTCTTATATAAACAATGAATATCAACTATGAAATAATATTATTCAACATTTCTAGAATCTAGGCTATCTCACCAATATTATTAGTTTCATGTTTTCATTGAGATACCAATTACTTTTTGATAATCATTTCCACCTCTTTCAACTAGGAAGTTGACCATTTACATTATAGGTATACTCATTTGAAGTACATCATTAAATTTTAAATGAGCCTCGTCATCCTGAGCCATAACCTCTCGTCATGTATTCTTCCTTCCTAAAGGAAATTTAGTGAAATTCACCATTAATATATTACTGTTTGCACGATAAATATTTAAATCATCAATATGAACATTAAAATCCTCTGGTTTTACATCAAATCCCTTTGGTTTACCGATTCCAAGACCATTGTATGCAATATTATATAAACAATAGGTCATCATGGTTTAATTTTATATCATGATTAATTCACTTTCACAAAGGATGGTAAATCCTTGGTGATTTATTAATCACTTGGTAATTATTTTTGTTCAACTTTAAAATATTTTCTTATCTTGTCAAGTTCTTATCATAGATTCACCCTTATTCAACTTGGACAAGAGATTCTTCCACTTTAAATTTTTCTTGTTAAATACTATGTTTTGTTTATAGTTGGAAATACTTGGAAACACTACTACCATTATTGTCCATGAAATGTTTTAAATGTGTGGTGTCATGTGGAAACAACTTCTTTTAAGGGAACAAAAATTGATAAGTTCCTCTATGTGAAGTTATAGTATATCTTCAATCCACTGATTGAACATTGAGTGAAAATCCATCAAGTATAATATCTCTTAGTTGATTCTCACTTCTTTGGTCAATATGTATGCAATCCTTATCAAGACTTCATTATAAAATTTCAACAATGTTTCTTCCTACGCTTCATGCTCAGTGTTTTCTCATTAGTCTACATACTTTATTCCATTTTCAAAATTACACAACCATTATCCTTGAAACATTTTCCTATTTTATCACTTGATATTTATCACCAAATATAAGTATTCACAACTTCCAATTTTGACACTTTTAAAATTTTTAGGTCACCATTATGACCCTTACCAATCATGTTGTTCAATCCACTCATCAATATCCTCAAGGGAACTTGCCACTTGGAATATACCCCATAATTTAGTCCTAGAAATGATTACATTTTCATAGTGTCCTTCAAACTTTAGTGTTATACACTTCAAAAGCCATATGAACTTAATTAGCTAGTCGAATCCTAAATTGTCATATGGTTTTTATTCACATTAGCACCATGCTCAACTATCACTAATGTTGGAGCTACCATGAAAAAATACCTTGATAAGGAATTGTACATATTTTTCTCGCAAAACCTTCCCAATTTTTATTTTATCTTCTTTATCCCCATGGGTTTATTACAACTATAATTTATTGTTCTTATTCTCCCTATAATTTCTTAGAAATACATTCATTATTACCTCATATTCATTGATTGAATGAATAATATCATCCTCCTCTTCATCCATTAAATAGAAAAAACTATTCCAAAAATGGAAAGGGATTCACATGCACACTCCATGTGTCAACATGCCAACTTCAATTGAGTTGTTTAAGTTTTGCTAAATTCACTATTTCTCTTAATTTAATTCTTTCTTATTTTATTCTTTTTACTTTTTTTTTTTTAACTTTACTTATTCTTACTATTTTTATAGTTTACTCTTATATATATTTATTTAGAACTCTAGTTTATTATTTACTATTATTATATTTTCTTCGTTATTTATTATTAATTTACTATTATTATCTTTATTATTATTATTTATTATTTATTTGCTATTATTATCTTTTAGTTATTATTTATTAATTATTGTTTTATTTACTCGTATATTAATATTATTTTATTTGTTTATTTATTATTATTATTATTGTTGTTGTTGTTACTATTATTATGGGAAATTACATACTCCCCCTCTTTAAGGAAATTCATCTTGGAGTTAAGTTGAATATTTTAACTTTTATTTTATTTTATTTTGTTATTTATTAATCACATTTTCCCTATACCCTCTATTGAACTATTATACTAGCAAACATTGATTTTTTTCACAACACTGGGGAAATCCCAAGGAATCATTGTACTTATTCTAAACTTTTGAAACAAGCATAAAGCCTCATCAGTCTGTACCATAGCCCAAGGCTGGCACCGACGTTCACGCCAAGCGTTAGACCTCATCTACCCAAAGGTGGGAATCGGGTCCCAACACTCCACGATTCTGGGAATCTTGCAAGGATAGCCCACTCCCTCCACACTTAGTAAGGTGAAAAACCCTAGACATCGAAGTCCTCACACCCCTTCAGGAATTTTGCATGCCAATTGAATATCAACCACTTAGCCTCCTCAAGATGTCATATCCACTACAATCTAATATCAGGCACTTGACCACCTCAATATGGTCCCATAGCCTCTCAACAACTATCCATTAAGATACATATAAGACAAAGGAACCACTGACATATACAATGTTAATTGATTTCCCCCCCAACCCATATGGTGTTACATATTCTCCCTCATAGGTATGGGATCCCACGAGATCATTAAATAAACCATCCTTCTTGACCCATTTGTGGATTTACTCTCAATCACCACATCTCAACATGCAATCAATCCATTAGTGATACTCATAAAATCATAGAAAATAATACATATGCCCTATCTGAAATACCATATCCATCATGAGAACATAACATCATTGTTATCAAAACACTCCAAATAGCGAAAAATACATTTTCATGCATGCCATAACATTTGCATGAAACAACCACATGCTTCACATCGTGAAATACCCTCAAAGTTTTAACATCAACATATTTGCATCAAAGATATATCTTGACAACTCATAATAAATAGAACCACATATCAACATAACCGCACCCCTTAACATCATAAATATGAGGATTATCTCAATACACGTCAAGTTAGAGAAATAATAAAATATAATCATTCTTATCATGAATCAATTTCATTTTCTTATATAAACAATGAATATCAACTATGAAATAATATTATTCAACATTTCTAGAATCTAGGCTATCTCACCAATATTATTAGTTTCATGTTTTCATTGAGATACCAATTACTTTTTGATAATCATTTCCACATCTTTCAACTAGGAAGTTGACCATTTACACTGTAGGTATACTCATTTTAAGTACATCATTAAATTTTAAATGAGCCTCGTCATCCTGAGCTATAACCTCTCGTCATGTATTCTTCTTTCCTAAAGGAAACTTAGTGAAATTCACCATTAAGATATTACTGTTTGCATGATCAATATTTAAGTCATCAATATGAACATTAAAATTCTCTGGTTTTACATCAAATCCCTTTGGTTTACCAATTCCAAGACCATTGTATGCAATCTTATATAAACACTAGGTCATCATGGTTTAATTTTATATCATGATTAATTCACTTTCACAAAGGATGGTAAATCCTTGGTGATTTATTAATCACTTGGTAATTATTTTTGTTCAACTTTAAAATATTTTCTTATCTTGTCAATTTCTTATCGTAGATTCACCCTTATTCAACTTGGACAAGAGATTCTTCCACTTTAAATTTTTCTCGTTAAATACTATGTTTTGTTTATAGTTGGAAATACTTGGAAACACTACTACCATTATTGTCCATGAAATGTTTTAAATGTGTGGTGTCATATGGAAACAACTTATTTTAAGGGAACAAAAATTGATAAGTTCCTCTATGTGAAGTTATAGTATATCTTCAATCCACTGATTGAAAATTGAGTGAAAATCCATCAAGTATAATATCTCTTAGTTGATTCTCACTTCTTTGGTCAATATGTATGCAATCCTTATCAAGACCTCATTATAAAATTTCAACAATGTTTCTTCCTACGCTTCATGCTCAGTGTTTTCTCGTTAGTCTACATACTTTATTCCATTTTCAAAATTACATAACCATTATCCTTGAAACATTTTCCTATTTTATCACTTGATATTTATCACCAATTATAAGTATTCACAACTTCCAATTTTGACACTTTTAAATTTTTTAGGTCACCATTATGACCCTTACCAATCATGTTGTTCAATACACTCATCAATATCCTCAAGGGAACTTGCCACTTGGAATAGACCCCTAATTTAGTCCTAGAAATGATTACATTTTCACAGTGTCCTTCAAAATTTAGTGTTATACACTTAAAAAGCCATATGAACTTAATTAGCTAGTCCAATCCTAAATTGTCATATGGTTTTTATTCACATTAGCACCATGCTCAACTATCACTAATGTTGGAGCTACCATGAAAAAATACCTTGATAAGGAATTTTACATATTTTTCTAGAAAAACCTTCCCAATTTATATTTTATCTTCTTTATCCCCATGGGTTTATTACAACTATAATTTATTGTTCATATTCTCCCTATAATTTCTTAAAAATACATTCATTATTACCCCATATTCATTGATTTATTGGTAATGTTTACTCCCAAATAGGCATTATATTTATGAAAATACTTCATGATTTCTCAACCATTTTCCACAAGGGTATTCATTCACAAATACTTCTAGAGTGCTAACTTATTTACCCATGATTCTTCTCGTTATCCAAAATTTTCCATCTTATTTTAGGATAAGCTATTACTTCTTGTTGTTTGCTTACATTCATTTGTGAAACCTCTACTCACTCACTTTTAGTGTCTCTCTATAACTGTTTTCTACTCATCAACCATCATTCATTATCATCATTAGAATTTGGTAATTTATTTTTTTCCCTTCCTCCATACAAGAATTTAACCTTTATGTATATATTATTCACACTAATTATCACAAAAGTAAATATGAATTTATATAAAAGAAATATAGAATAGATGACATTATTTGTTTCATGTTCATCAATTCATTTTACTATTTTTTCTCATCTCTTAATTGTACCATTCATCCCTTATTGAGAAGAAACATTATTGAAACAACGTTAAACACAAATTTCAAAAGTGGACATGCAAATTGTTTCACAATCCATTATTCAACTTCCAACTAAAAATTTCCAAGTATTGCCTTGAGTTGATGTTTGTGCATGTTTCTTTTATTAAGATACCAACAAAATATTAGTAGCCACATGGGTCTTAATTGATATTTCTAATCCCTTCACCCTATAGAAGGTTAACCAATCACTATGTTTGTATACCCAAAAGTCCATTAAACTCTACTGAAATTCATAATTTTTAAAATCAATGGTTATTATGCCAATTTAGCATTGTGCATTCCATAGTATCATTGTTAAGAATGATAATATTTAAGTATCATTATTCATTAAAATTTTCTTATCTATCGGTGAAACCCAAGATGGAGATGGCCTTGAAATTGAATAGAGAGTCACAATAGTAAGAATAAACGAAGCCATAATCAATCAAATATGGCAATGTGCATGCTAAGAAGGTGCAACAAAGTCATATGAAAAGTGCAGATCAAAGTCTTGGTTGTGGCTACAAATATTTTATATAGAGGCCATATAGTAACAAATTAATCGATATGGGAACGAGGGTATCAGAGGAGAATAAAAATTGGGGATAGTTGTGGTAAACTCCCATGGTAAGGTCATAACTTAACTGACCCATGAATAAATATGGTTATGAATCAATCAAGGGTTGAAAATAAAATTACAAAGGGAAAAATGATCTCCTCATGTGGGAAGAGGTCCGAATAAAAATATTTATAATTATTAACATCAAGAATATGAAATCCCAAAAGTCGTTGAAATCCGTCTCTGATACTAAATGTAATGAACCATAATTAAAATATATAGAACTAAATACATCAATCAATCTAATATCAATCAACGTATATACTCAATTAATTACCATAGGATTTTAAAATATTTGGAGAGAACAATATACTTGTGGAGTGGTGATAGGCCTTACTAGTGATTATGAAGTTGTCGTGCTATCCAGATTTTGTTGACCACAACAAAGTGTTGGGGACAACTCTCTACCCAATGTTAGATGAGCTGCAACCAATATTCTTGTAGTTTTCACCCACGAGACATCAATCAACTTATTGCTGCCAGTTCCCTTGTTTCGCAACATTCCCATTGTCAAAGAATGAGTTAATCAATGAATGCTCCTCATCTCCCTTTTCCACCATTTAAATAGAACAAACCATTCCAAAAATGGTAAGGGAATTGGAAATGATCCAAATTTACATAATCCATGTTTCATCATGCCAAAATTTTATTTCTTTTTAATTTTATTTATTTATAATTATTTTTTCCTAGTTATTTTTTATTTTATTTCTCTTTTATTAATTTTTCTTCATTATTTGTTTTTTCGTTAATTAATTATTATTTATTATTCATTATTTGTTGTTTAATTAATTTATTATTATATTTTCCTTCATTATTTGTTTTTTTTTTAATTTATATATTAAAATTATTTCATTTATTATTATTATTATTATTATGAGACATGCATGTCACACATGCATGAAATAATAAAAGGGAATCTTCTAGGGAAATAGGTCATAGTTGTGACTGGCGCAGAGATAATCCTTAGCTCGAAGCTGGAGGCATTATTATAATTGATACCAAGGATGTAATTCCCAATAATAATAATAATAATAATAATAATAATAAATTAGTCCTGACGATGAGCTACACTAGGTGGTTGGAAGCACGTCGACCCAACAATTTGAATGCGAATATTTACCAGAATACTTTCTTGAATACAATATGAATCACAAAATCCTAAATTAAAATGATAATAATGATAATAATAATAATAACAAAATGAAATAATATTAATATATGAATTAAAAAAACAACAAATAACAAAAAAAGGATAATAATAAATCAATAAAATTAAAAAAATGAAAGTTAGCATGATGACACATGGATTGTGTACATGTGGATCCCTTTCCAATTCCATTACCATTTTTGAAACGAATTTTTATATTAAAATCATAGAAAAGGGAGACGAGGATCATTCATTCATTCGCTCATTCCCTGAGGGGTGGAATGATGTGAGAAAATTGAACAATAAGTTGTAAATTGATTGAGGGATTAAGGGTGACAACTTCAAGAAATTTTGGCTACAACAAGTCTAAGGTTGGGTGGAGATTCATCCCCAACACTTTGTTGTGGTCGACAAAATTTATATAGTGGGAGAACTTCATAATCACTAGTAAGGCCTATCATTGCTCCAAAAATATATTGTTATTTTTGAATCTTTGAAAAGCCTATGGTAATTAATTGAGTAGATATGTTGATTGATAATATCATGGTTGATGTATCTAATTTTTATATTTTAATTTTGGGTTGTTACACTTCCTCATTGCTTCATCTAAAATATTTGGTTCATCAAATTTAATTCTATTACCATAAAAGGGTGTGAATCGACTCCTGAATCTCCATATATTTAGCTTTCCAACCTTTATAAAATCAACATAACTAACAAATTCAACGAAATTTTGACCATACTCTTCCATTGTCATGTTTCCCATCTTGAGTTTGAAAAATCTTGAATTTCCTTTCACAGTAATTCTCATATAGGTATTTCCTTTGGAAGAATTTTTTAAATTCTCTTGACGATATATATTTTTTGATCTATATGTTTTACTTCCACGAGCTACTCCTACCACAAGTTCACTTTTCCTTACAAATGTTCGATTGCAATTTTTTCTTATAAATTTCATGAGTAATAATGTATATAATGGTATTTTCTCATTTCTAATAGCCAAGCTTTATCCCTGTCTCATTTTTTGTGCTCGTGATAAAATGTGGGAGGTTTGATTTTCTTGAGCTCTCCTTGTAGACTATTTAAGTAAGATTTCCTTCTTGGCTTCCTTATTGGTGACATTCTTGGAAAAATTCCTAATTCTAAAGAAACATATCCTCTCTTAGTTGATTTACTTAACGCAAGATGATGATGAATGGAAAAAATAATAGAGTGCCTTGAATCTAGAACTTCATTGCCTTTAACTCATGAGTTATCTTCCTCTACCTTCCTAGAATCAAATCTTTGGTCCATTCTCAACTGTAATTTATTCAGGATTTGTAAAATTTTAGGATTAAATTGTTTCTTCTCCCTTATTAGTCTCTCATTATCAACTTTTTTTCTAAGAATCTCCATTTTCATACTCCTAATGGTTTCCTCCAGGTCTCTATGCCTTGATCTAATATCCTTTCTATGCCAATTTAACTTTGTTTTAACATTACCCATGCTAAATTTCATAACTATAATGTATTATTCATGGCTATAGGACCCCTAAAAATCCCCCATATTTCCAATCCTCATGTTTTTCCTTCCTAATAGGCCACTTGTAACCTTCTTTTTTTAAATTTTAAGAAATTTCCAACCTTGAAACAAAACTATATGTTAATAGGTGTATTCTCCTTTACAATAGATTTTGATTGAATATATTTTTTCCCAAATCTAAGTTTCGAGTTGGAATTTATGGCCTCAAAACATTTTGGCTCATTTAACCACAATTTCCTTTGTTTTCTTATAACTAGTCTTTCATGTTTTTTTGAAAAATTAAATATTTTAATTTCAAATATGGCTCCATGACTACATTCTATTGTCTCATATCTTCCTATTGACTACTTTGGTGACATAATCTAAGCTTTTCTTCTAGATTAGTGTCCTTTTGAAATGATTTCATACCCTAATTTTCCTTTGCATTGTTTTAGCCATAACTTCTTCATATTGGCTTTGTTTCATGATTATAATATGTTGTAGGAAAAATCTCTCTCAGATATTCTATTTTCTCTACAAATATTGGTATAGGTATATGTTGACACTTTTCACTACGTGAAAATTCCATTTAGGCCCTCAAAATGCCTTGTAAGTGGATGATTAAAAATATTAGCAAAAGAATTGGAAAACTTACTAAATTTTCAGTTGATTTACTCCCTTGGACTAATTGGATCTTCACGTAAATATAATTTGTAACTATTTATAGACATACATACCTTCTCTATGCACTCTTCTTTCATTGGAAAATAGCTTCCTATAAATATTTGGATTTTAGCTCCCATAAAAAATGAACTAATTTGTATATATTTCCTTAAACACTAGGCATGCATGCAACCCTTCTTTCATGTTGGTCCCCCACCAAGGCCACACCATTCATGTGGGAAATTCCACGTGGAACTTCTTGGTAGCACATGACTACATGAGTGGTCCTTTCTGCACTTTTCCCCAAGGTAGGTGTTGGGATAAGGTCAAGTTTTGGGTGAAAACTTGGCTAAATTTTGTGGAAACACGTTGCGCTTAGAAAAGTCAAGGAACTTTTGGGCGTGTCAAAGTTCCTTCATCATTGTAGTGGGTTAGAGGGAAAACATGGGACTCAAACCACATTTTGAGACCATGGTAATTGCACGTCTTAGTACTATAGATATGTATGAGTCTAGCCGAATAGAAATAAATGAATGGAATCATTTTGTAATGAATTTTTTATGTGATATGATTTTGGGAAAGTTGTGTTAGTCTGGGTTGTATAGGCACCTGCTAGATATGTGCATGGAAACCTAGTCCTGAGTTGTGTGTAAGGAGCCTGTTGGTTGTGTGCATGGAGACCTAGTCCTGAGTTGTGTGTAAGGAGCATGCTGATGTGTGTGTAGGAAAATACTTATGTATTGTTTAAATATATATCAATAAAGAGAAGAGTTTTGGTGAATTACGATCTACCTGTATGATGTGTATGCATATGTGTTATTCTGTTGCTATTGGTGAATGCACATTTATTTGAACATACACATATGATGGTAGATTATTGTCTTTGTGCAAGTGTTTCATGATTTATTACGTTCTCTTTTAGAGGATATATCTCAGTATTTGTGAAGGGTTATTCCTATTTTTGTTGAAGTAGATCTGAATAAGGATAATTGTATGTTCTATGCAAGACTCTATTACAATTAAGGGTTTTTTTGTGTTAGATCTGAATTGGGCTAAGAAGGTCATTGTGTAAAGTAGTAATGATTAGATATGTTAAGAAGGGATAATATCCACATCACATGCTCCCTCAGAGGGCAGAAATTTAGTTCCAACACTCCCCCATACTGCTTCGGGTCAGACTTTGGTCTGTGCCAGAAGATCACTACTGAAAGGGCTAGTAGTTGGAGGGTTTTGTTGGTTGTGAAGAACACTCACCTGGGTCAAGACTCCTCAAGCCAACAAATGGTTCTGTTGTTAGGAGTGATCAAATCTGAGCTCAAATATACATTGAAGGAACAGTTCAAAAATTTGAAATCGTATGCATAATGTGTTACTAAATTAAAGGACATCCATCAAGAAGTAAGCAAGACTGTATGGGAGGAAAATCAGCAGTTGAAACACACTATTAGAGAAGGAGGTTTTGCTATTGATGATCAATAACAAAAGGAGTGGTTCATTTTCATGTTGTTTCCACATCTACATGTGCCTCTATCCTAGAAAAATATCGTGACACAGGCCGAAGTTGTGGAAATCGCAATGAAAATAGAAGCCTCACCAGTACAAAATGCACAAACCGGGGTTCAGAAAATCCAGAGCCAATTGGCTACCTTGCATTTAGAACTACAAATTTTACAGAAGGAAAAAGAGAAGGACATGCATGTGGGAGTATGGTGCATGCGCTGCAAGGCCGAAGGACACTACAAGGAGCAACACCCTCTATTGGGTGAGTATATGGCAGTTGGAGGACCAAGTCCACTTAAGACTGTAGTAGGGCCGAGTGAGAACCCTGTGCCGTGGTGTGCGATATGTTAAGTAACCAGACAACATGAAAAAAAATTCTATCCTAGAATTGGTAAGTCTATTTTGGGTATCCAACAATTGTATTTCACATTTTGTTGATCCAAAGGACATGATGAAAAGAAATATCGCAACATCGATCTAATGGTTGAACAAGCTTCTTCATATAGATTTAAGGTTGAAGGTAGAGGACCAAATTCACCTGCATCGCCATCTGGGTGAGGAGGATTATAGGTTAGGGGATGAGGAAGAGGAGGAGGAGGATTTTTTCATGGAAGCAGACAAATCATTTGTTATAACTATGGAGATGTTGGTCATTATGTGCGTGACTTTTCGAACCTGACACAAAAATCATGTAGGTATTTTCGAAATTTTGATCATGTTATTAAAGATTGTCTTGTACTGTTTGCAAAAATGTTGAAAAAAAAACACTGACACCCACGCAGAACGTTCAGATAATGAGGATAGAACCACATGATGAAGAACCTAGCATGAATATTTTAACCATAAGTGGTGCAAAAATTGGTGAAGACAAAGCACAAGGTATGAAACCTACTACCAATGTTTGGATCTAGAAGGCTCCTGAGAAAAAGGATGGGTTTAGCTTACAAATGGAGGAGACTTTCATTGAAGAAAAGAAGGAGTTCACAGATCCTGGTTCATTGACATCCGAGGCACCAAGAAAGGCTGTAATAAATACCATCGAAGGGACAGATGATGAGTTGAAACCATTCTTACAAGGCTGTATCCAGCTTCTAAAAAATAAAAATTCAGATGAGAATATTCAATTTTTATTTGAGAGCCGCACTGAGAAAGAGTAACCTCAGATGGAGAAAAAAGTTGTCAATAATATTTATAAGAACACGAGAAGGACTGGTTGAGAGATGCACTTTACTGCTCATATAGGTGAGTTTGAAATGGACCAGGTCATTTTGGATCTAGGCTCTGATGCAAATGTACTATCAAAGAAAACATGGCAGAAAATGGAGAATGTAAGATGGAATGGTCCACGATTCATCTGCGCATGGAAAATTAGCAAAATATTACCCCAATGCGTAGAATTTTCTGGGTGGTAGTTGATATTGAGGAGTTAAGGCACTTGTTGATTTTGAAGTTATTCAAATTATTGATGATACAGACCAATATCCTGCATTTTTGGGTTTATATTGCGCTATTGATATGGATGTTATTATCAATATCGAGCGTAGAAGTATGCTATTTGAAAATAATGGGACACGGGTTGTGGTCCTCTGGACCCTGTAGAAGGAAAAAGGTACACAGAACCAATGCGATAAGGATATGCAGATGAAGATGTTAGTCATATCTATAAGATAACTATGGGGGATGAGGATTGGATCAACCCTACGACAGATGGTAGACTTAGTTGGGAGAAGGATAGTTCATGTTTTTCTGATTCAGATGAAGAATTGGAGAATTGGTAGAACCAGTTGTATGAAGTCTCTACACTACGCTGTAATCGAGTAACTAGATTTCCGCGTTGTATATCTTCTGAGGTACATGAATTAATTTACTATGATGGCATAGGAAGTTTCAATTACTTTTTAGAAGAACTTGAAAGGTTATTCTAGAGGAACAGTGGTTCCATGTGCTTTATCTAGTTCTGCATTCAACCCCAGCACGCTGGTGGGGGACGCACAAGGAGAATTTGGCTAACTGGGAAGAATGTAACCATATGATGTGACTGCAATTCAGAAACTGTAATACTCGAATGGAAGGAACCTATACAAGCGAGGAGGATCCACGCATTCATTTAGCCAAGTGGACTGCAACTTGGGGAGAAGAGCTGAATCGAGGACAGGTGCATATATTCATTCATATGTTAAGTAGGATACCCCCTGTGAAAAATAATTAACTTTATAAAAAATTCACCAATTCCATCCCAAAATCTAGAAAATCCAGGTCATGTTCAGATTTCCCATTTGGATCATGAAAGACCTTGTGAATGATTTCTTATCTCTCCTGGGATCATGTGTATATGAAGGAATTGATGCAAGCCTATCAATAAAGTTTTAACATTTCATAACACATCATCATATATGTATAATAATACTCAATAATGTGTCAGTAACATGGTCATTCCCATCAGCATAATAACAAAGAAAGACTATATTGGGGGCATAGTAATGTGGATCTGTGAGTGCTCAATGAGAAATTCTTGGCCAAAATGGAAACAATAACACCACTTGATTCATACACATCACAACCATTGAATTTTTGAAAAATCCATATTAAATATTTAATTATAAAACACTATATTTTTGGGAACAAGCTAGGCCACTTCCTTCTTTATACTATAAGGCATAATGAGCCACTCCACACAAAAACTGGGAAGCTATAGATGTAGATACATTACACATAGTAGGAGTGCAATGAATCACACCATCATAAAGAGGCAATGGAAGATGACATTGAAGTTGTAAAGTCTCAATTTATTCACATGTGACCAACATCAGAAATCCTAAAATTTGTGCATGGGGAATTATTATAGAAAATAAGATTGGAATTGACTTGTTGCAAAAATATTAAAATGGTTAAAAGTTTGAAGTTTGAAATGGTTTTCCAGAGTAGGATGATTATTTCCTATCAAATATGTCCTCCTATCCTTCCCTGTGTATTGTATGTCTCTGTCCTCGATTCTTAAAGGAATCTTGGATATGTTATGAAAAGTGTGTATCTAGTTTCTTTGGGTGGACCCTTGGGATCATTTTATTTTTCCGTGGGTAAAATGGGATAGGGTTGCAGTTCCAAACGATTGGCGTGGTTTGGGATTACTAAAAATTATTCTTTTTCCTAAATATCTCATGACAAAAGTTGGATGGAGGCTTATTTCTACTCAAATCTTGTGGACTTCGGTGATACATATGAAATGCATTTTCCCTATCTCAATTGAATACTAGGTTAGGAGTCCCAATAAATAATGTGAAAATGTCTTTGTTATTTGGAAGGAATTTTTAGCATCCTTTTAGCAGATTGAGGAAGATCTCATCTGGAGAATTGGGAATGGTGGTTAGGTTATATTTTTTATAAACCCATGGTTTGGTTGTGGTGAATTTATCATCTCCCACAAGATCTTGTGGATTTTCTAAATGATAGTGGCATGTTTACTCTAAATCAAGTTGCAAACCTAAGTCTCACCAACATTTGGACTCAAGGTTGGACGTCAAATGTGTATTTGGGTATTCCTGATGATTATATTGAAGTGTGGAAGTATTATATTACAACTTTACATTCATCCCACATTTGCTGATAGACATGGATGATGAATTACATTGATATTTATCTATGTTTATAGACTACACTCTAAAAATGGATTTGCACCTAATATTTGATTGGGTCTGGGGTGAATTGGTTTGATGGTGGCAACATCTTTGGAAATTAAAGTGTCCTACAAAATATTGACTTTTTATGTGGTGTCTTATAGAAACAAATTCCAACATGGGATAAAATTTGCATAATACACGAGGAGGGTCATAGTTGGCATGTTTTATGTAAATATGAGGAGGATATAGTTAATCATTTGTTTATTAAGTGTTCTTTCAAAAAAATTGTATGGGATTTTTTTGAAACACAATTGGGTTTTGTTTTGAATTTCCAAGGGGGGAGTATCTTGGAAGCCATACATTTATGGTTTGAAAATGAAGTTGTGAAAAGCTACAAAGATTTACCTCCATTAATCTAATGGGATTTTGGCTAGCTATAACTAAAACAATATTTCAATATTATTGTCCTCGTCAAATAAATCTGTGACTCAATGTTTACCTATATTTTCCCTCCTTCCACATAAGGATGGGCTCTGTGGCGATGTAGTTATTTCTCTCGAAGTCATTGACAAAGTTAGGCCATGGGAATACTTTGATGGGGCCTCATAGGGAGAGTATAGAGACTATGGTGGGTGATATATACTTTATTTATCCAAGATTTATTTTTTCTCTTCAAAATGGGGTTGGGTAGGAGTACAAATAACTTTTTTGAACTTATGGCTCTAAAAATGCTCTTACTTTAATATGCAAAATAAAAAGGTCGTGGATCTCAATGATCGATATTAAATGGGTGAAAGGGTTACTAAATTATCATAATCGACAACTTCTACCTTTTTTGGAGGAATTTTTTCATATCATAGATACTTTTGATATTTTCTTGTTGTCATGTATACAAGGAGCTCAACATGTCTGTATATTCCTTATCTAAACAAGGTGTTCAACTAGTTTATGGGAAATGGCTCATTAGAGAGTCAAGAGAAGCTGAAAATTGTGATTTATATGATATTCCATTCATAGAATGGGGCCATCCAAATACTCAACTTCATAAAATAGAAAAATATATAGCATATTTTTGAGATGAAACTTTAGTTATTTTAGAAAAAAGCTATATAGAATATGAGACATTTATTTTATTTATGCTTAAGGTTTTTGTAAAAGCTAGAAAGGTTTAGAAATATTTTTTCTTTCAAAAAAAAACTAAAAATAATACATTAATGTGATCTTTGAATCCTACATAAATACATAAAATAATATATATCTGAAAAATTTAATTGTGTATCATTTGCAAAATGAAACAATATTAATATTTGCAATGCAACATAGTCCCTACATCTAAAGCTCATTAATTGATTACAGCTATGCGTCTTTGCACGAGACTCAAATTTTATCGTTTTTTCAATAATTCGTCTTTATTTATTCGTTTGTAGCTTTGTATCTTGCACAATGAAGGCCACCTTCTCATGGTTTTGCTCCGCATATCCATACTCTACATAATTAAATCCATCTTCACATATCTTCATCCACACTCCAAAAAATTTCAATGAAATTTGACTGAAAAGAAAGTATTATAGTCCTCGGTGAGGCAGGGACTCTTTGCATTCCACAAAATGTGTTATTAAGGCTATGCTTCTTTTTGCGGTGCCCACATTTTCTCATTATCAAGAATTTTGACATTTTCACAATTTTTCTTTATTTACGTGTTTACACCTATGTATATTGCATAATTAAATCTACCTTTGCATAGCTTTTCTCCACACCTCCATACAATACATAATGAATGCCATCTTCACATAGCTTCATTTTCACTTCCAGTATCCACACAATTTTCATTGTGTGCATAATGAAAGCTTTATCCACATCTCATCATTCCGCACAATGTGTTATTAAGGATATGCCTCTTTGTGCGAGGCCCAATTTTTTTTGTTATTTGAGAATGCATGCATTTTCACAATTTTTCCTTATTTGTATGTCCACACCTCCGTATCTCCTTGAATGAAAGCCACATTTTAATAGATTTTCTCCACAACTCCGTACTCCGCACAATGAAAGCCATATTCGCATAGCTTCATTAAAGTAAAATATTAAAATATATAATTTGATAATTTAGTGATATATCAAAGCCAATTAACATATTTTTGAATATTTATTTGTGAATGATCCAATGCCTTGTTCTCATAACTATGTTTGGTTGCAGTGACTGTGGAGATGTGATTGTGTGCAGATATGGGAGGAATAAAATGAAAGATTCTTCCACATCTCCACATTAATTATTTTAAAAGATAGTTTTGTTCATCTAAATTTGATAGTTACTTCAACCTATATTTCTTTATATTTTTAACTTTTTAATTAATTTTTAACCTTATCATTTATTTCACTTCTGACATTTAAAGAGGTAGGCGTACAATAGAATTATACGGGAGGGGAAAAGTTTGTAAATGAAAGAAAAAATCAGTTGTTTTGAACAAGCTTATTAATTAATGAGAAATAATTACTATAAATTTCAAAATATGTTGTATGTTTCAATTGTTTAAAGTTATGAAAAGTGCAGAGATGTGGAGGAAGCTTTCATTCTATTTCTTCCACACCTCTGCAGTCAAAGCCATCAAACATAGTTAATAGTTGTGGGTTAATATGCAATATGTCTGAATATGTAAAAAATTACGAATGAATTATTTTTTTCATTCTTCGCAAGCATATTCATTGTATGATTAAGACTATGCCTCTTTGTGCGAGAACCACATTTTGTAGTTATTCAATAATTTCCACATTTCAGCAATCTATTGTTATTTCCATCCGCACTTTCATATCTTCGGATAGCTTCATTAAAGTAAAATATTAAAATATATAATTCAATTATCTAGTGATGGATCAAAACCAATGAACATAGTTTTGAATATTTCTTTGCAAATGACCCAATGTTCAGTTCTAAAAACTATGTTCAGTGGCATTGAGTGTGGAGATGTGGTTGTATGAAGGTACAGAAGGAGCATAATGAAAGCTTCTTCAACACCTCCACATTAATTATTTTAAAAAAAATGTTGTTTGACTGTATTTGATAATTTCATGAACCTATATTTCCTTATATTGCTAACTTGTTAATTAATTTTTAACTTTATCATTTTTGTTAAGCCTATATCTTCACCTCAATAATAGCACAAGGATCCATCCTTGATAGTTTTTTCCATAGTTCGATAAAATAATATTATATTTATATTAATAAACTTAAAGTAATAAATATTCATATATTAATTCAACTCATATATGAAGTATGTGTTTCCATGTATAATCCAATAAAAGTAATATATCAATTTCATCTCGAGGATTTAACATTGTGTGGAGTGCAAAGGGGCACCAAACGTTTTCACTGTATGAAGTGTGGATGTGGGAAGGAAGCTTTTATTGTGCACAATACAAAGTGATGAGGAAGAAAAATGAAATTAACTCAATTAAAATTAAAATATTAAAACATATAATTTTTTAATCCAATGATGGATTAAAGAAAATGAACATAGTTTTGAAATTTTCTATGTGGATGGTCCGATGTTCGGTTCTAAAAACTATGCTCGATGGAACTCTGTGTGGAGTTTGGTTCTGCATAGGTATATAAGGAGTGTAATGAAATATTATTCTACATTTCCACATAAATTATTTTAAAATAAAATGTTGTTCGACTCAATATAATAGTTACTTGAACTTATTTTTCCTTGTGTTGCTAATTTTTAATTAATTTTTAAATTTAAGATTGGTTGCATTTCCATTAAACAATAAAAGAGGTAGGTGTATCGTAGAATTATGTGATATGTGAAATTTTTTTATTCCTTATTCAGGAAAAGGGAAACCTAAAACCCTCAACAACATTGGAAGAATTTGTGAATGAAACTAAGTATCAGTTGTTCAGAATAAGCTTATTAAACACTGATATAAATTGGTTTTCATTTGATGTGAGAAGTAAATTATTAAAATTTAAAATATATATTGTACCAAGTGCATAGGAAAAAAACTTGTCTTGATGTTGTGAGTGTGTAGAAAAAATATTTTGCAGATAATGCAATAGAAATTGTGTGTAAGGGGTGTAGAAAAAACTGTGCGGAAAATATGTTTCTCCTCCTCCTTCATTCATCTTCCCAGTTCTATGGAAAATGATAATCTCATGAAGCACAAAAAAATCAATTCTTAAATTTAATGACAAATACGCTAAAATTGAGAGAGTTCATGGTGCATTTTTTGAGCCCATTCGAGGATACTATTTTCACATTTTTTATCACAATTTTTCATATAGGGTCATAGTTTTCATTGTACAAAATCCTTAGCTTCTGTAAAATTGAAAGGAATTCTAAAATGCATGAAAGAAAGAATAAATGTTTTATTTCACTTCATTTAATATTGGGTAATACGCACTTAGTTCACAAATGTGATGTTACACTTAGTATTAGAGAAGCTCAGATAAAACAACTCCACGTAAACACACTAGTCGAGATAGTTAATTTTTTACTCTTATAGATTATCGTATATACACATTCAAAAGTTCGAAATATTTTATATGTTTTAATCATTTAAATTCATATGAATATGTGGCAGAATCTTTCATTTTTCTTCTTCCACACCTCCAAACTCACAACCACCGAACATTAGGAATTGAAATTTTTGTTACTAGTTCTACATGCTCATTGTCCCACATAGCACTACTTTCTCACACAAATTAAAAAGATACTTCATTTAATATTAGATACTAATTTTATGTTTAAAGTTAAAATAATTTCATGTTTGCAAAATAAAGTTCCATTTTTTGTCCCATTCTCCAGCACATACCCCCTCTTCCGCATAGATTCATAGCACTATGGAAATATTCTTGTTCACATGTTCATTGAAAACAAAGAAAAAGTAGAGGAAGCTCTCATTATGCTTAATATTAAAAAAAATATTTTAATAATAAAAATAATAAAAGTTGTACATTATCTAGTAATAAAGAGTTAAGATTAAATGAAAGTGAAACAAACACCAATATATAGATATCAATATATCAATTTCATTCTGACCTATGGATGAATACTTCATTATGTGTAATACGAAGATACAAGAGAAGCATAATGAATTCATTTCCACATGTCCACACTCCAAAAAAATATAAAATATTAAAACATCCAACATGTTTCAAAATTCGTAATAAATAAAACTATTAAAATTAAAAAAAATATTAACTACATTTTTATTATGTATTCTTCGAAAATTCATCTATGATGTAATATAAGAGCTCAAAGCATAAGTCTTGAACAGTAAGCAACAAAGTTACAATAACAAGAAATATATCGAGATTCAAATTCCAAACTGTTCTTGAGCATTCATTTTCATTGTGACTACTAACAAAATATTAGATATAATATCAAATTTAAAAGCATATTGTTGAAAACTTATGTGCTATTAATGTTTTTTGGAAACGTAAAAAAATTCATATCCATACAAGATCTTATTCAAAACATTAAGAACCATGAATTATGGCAGAATTCACTTGTATTAGTAATGAGAATGCTCAGTAGCTCAATTCACTAGCTAACTCACACTGTTATTCTGGAATATCCTCTCTTTAAGTTTTCGCTCCTACATTATGAGGAAAATTAGCAATATTTTTCTCTAATTAATTAGGTAAACACAATAAATTATAATTTATTTCTAAAAAATATATATATGGTTAAAGGAACACGCGTGTAGATGGAAGGAATTATGTAACTGAACATACATTTATGTTTGACATTTAAAGCACCCAACAAAATATTTCTACTTATTCACAAAATTAAATGCATTAGTCACAATGGGGATTGGGTTTGGGCTCCCATGAATCATAATATGGAAAAAGGTAACTACAAGAGAAAACAAGAATCTGCATTTGAAAATTAGTTTAGGTAATGATAAAAAAACTAAAAAATCCCAATAATTAAATAATAGTAAAACAAAAAAATTAATCTGCCAAGATTTAAGTACACCCTTAATGTGCGAAAGCATGGGCTGTGATCATTTGACTATTAGTTTTCTTTCGGATCCATGACTTCCTCAATGAATTTCTACAACATATATTCAATGAAATATTTCATTGGACTGCCTCTAATTTCTAGCATAACTTGTTCATTAAATATTTGTTTCTCAGTCTCCATAGTCTCTTTTTTCAATTGAGCAGCCAAGACAAACTTATCTTCATTAATAATAACAAAATTAAGTATCCATTTGCTAATTTCTTCTATAGTAAAATCAATTACATCACCAAAATCTCTTTCCTTTGACTCTTTTAGCCTCTCCAATTCATCTATTGGCATATCTTTTGAAATTAATTCATAATTTTGTATGAAGTGTGAACAGTTTAGATCTTGAATAATTTGTACTGCTTTGAGAAAGGCCTCACCTATTCTAATGCTTATGCTTTTACATTCAAAAATAATTTTTTCAAGTGTGCTAATTCTTTTATACCATCCAACTTTGACTTTCTTCATTTGATTAACATTTGGTATTCCTCCATATTTTTTTTTTAGACCTAACAACAAATCAAGACTTTGACTAAAATTAGGTCATTGCCAATGAAATGTTTGTCTTCTTTAACATTAATTTTAACCAAATTGAAAAATGATTTAATTCCCTATGCTAAAGGAAACACATTGAAAGCTTCTTACCATGCATGTTCAATAATTTCCAATCTTTGCAATATATTAGTGATAATATAATATTTTACTACAATAAGAGGTTTGAGAGATTTATTACGTCTATGGGATGTTTTGGGAGTAGAATTATTGATGGTGGTGTCTGTATTTCTAGTGGATTCATTAACAAAGGACTCATATTTAGAGCATATTTTATCTCTTTTATCCTTGCTTTCACTATTAAGTTCTCTATTTATTATTAGCTAATAGAATCTACCAGTATGTTACCAATAACTTGACACAATTTCATGAGTCTGCTGGTTGTAACCCCAGACACATCAACATTTTTTTTTACTTTATTAATAACATTTTTATTATGGACCTTTACTTTTTGAACAATAAAATTTTTAATGCCCCTATTATGGTTTTTATCTTGCAATGTAATAAGGATATCATTGAAACTAGTGCCTTCTTTGGAATTTTTCTCCATTATTTTCTAATTTTCTACGAAATAGGTACGAACCAAATCTGGTAGTATAATATTATCAATTTCCACATTCATAGCTTGATAAATGCTTCCTATTTTGGAGGGACCTTTTAATTTCACTGATTCAACCATGTGCATTCTTTTTGGAATGAATGCTCAAGGAGTCTCTTCATCATCTCCGCCACTTGATAGCCAACCTTGAATTAATTTTTCTGTTGCATTATTTGTTATCTTTCTTTTGACTAGAGGATGAAGTCAAATGAGTATTGGATGTACAAGGTGTTTACTGTTGCATAGAATTTGTGCCTCTTTGATTGTATTTTGTTTACATGTTGATGATCACTTCTTCAATAATTTATCGAGTATATATTACCAGTTCTTTATTGTTTCTTGGAGCATTGTTACTCTCCTTTATTTCCTATGTGTATCTTCTAAACAAATTCTCATATCTAACAACACCTAGGTGTGTGATAAATAGGCCTTCTAGATCAAAGCCTCGATAAGCTTCAACTTCTCCTAATTTAAAACAATGAAAATAATCTCCAAGATATGAAATGTGAGGCACATTATTCAAAGTGATTTGTTTAATAGTAAATGGAAAAGAAATATTTTCTTTTTCTTTTTCAATTCAAATATAACTAGCCAATCACAATATTGTTTGCAGACTTCGGTAATAAAATACCTATTGATACCAATTATTGGCATCAATATTGGTTTACCTTTAAACCCATAAATTCAAATAACTGTATTATTTTCTCTTTCTACATGTACCCCTTTTCCCCACAACAAAAATAAGGCTTGGGAAGATATTCGATGGGGCGCTTGTACATTTATCATGTAAATGATTTTATTTACAAATACATCTTGTATTGGAAAAAATTAAAAGCAACTTCCTTATTCCATAGTATGGGATACCAGAATTGCATGGGTTATTTGTTGGAATTGAATTTAGTTTCGTGGGGTAAGCCATCAAATAAATGGCTTGATATAAGGGTTTTGATCAGGTATTTCATGATAAAAATATATATTTCTTTTGGGAAAACTGACTAGATGAACATATAATTCATTTGAAATAAGATCAACCGAGTCGAAGAATCATTTTTTTTATATGAGTAATAAAGCATATAGAGAATAAATTTTAGGAGAATCATTGTAGTTTATTGGCCCATCAGAAGGGGAAAAAATCAATAGAAGTCTATAAATGACTATCTAAACAAAGAAATATCTAGAACGCAAATATTGATAAGGAATGTGATAAGTTATTGAAATAAATTCTCAAATAATGTTCATGTCTCTTGCTTGTGACTCTAGAAAACTATTTTCTTCTGAAATTTTTAAGAACATATCCATTTTTGGTATATTGAATATGCATCTAAATTCCTTGGGGATCAGAGGAATTGGAGTATTTTTCACTACTAGTTTAATAGTTATTGTGTTTTAATCAATATTGTTTGATCACAAATAAACGATTTTTCTGAAATTAAACACTTCTGGAACACATTCATCATTCGTTAATCCATTAGACCAAATCTTGTTTCTTTGATTCTCTTCCATTGACCACCAGGAGATATCATCAATAAGAACAAGTGAGTTAATCATATCAGTGCAAACAACTTATTTCATTCCTATGATAGCCATTTTTTCTTTGTACTTTCAAATTATTCTCCTAATTAGTAACATTTTCAATTCCCTTTAAGTGTAGATTTCTCGATATGCTAAATAATCACTATTTAGTACTATTTTTCATTTGAAATATGTTTTACATGACACTCTCAATAAATATCATTTCAAGATACCAAAGTCAGATTTTACAGGAAAAAGTGGAAATAAGTCTCGAAAAAAAAAAAAAAACCAACTCCATTTACTTCGCACTTTGTTGTTACTTAAATATCATCAATATACGTACCATAAGTGCAAAAATTTTATGAATTAAATTAAATGTTAATCATTTGTGATAATGGTAGCTAGCATACAAGTTGTCAATAATAACTCTAAGTTGAAAGGCTTGCAAGGAAAACCACAAATAACTATTGTGCAGAAACATGGGTGATTATCTCTATTATAAATAAGGTTGATAGTTGGGATGGTACCCAATACTATGTCGATTACGATTGGCTCTATTTGATAGAAACATATTTTTGTACATGGCAACACTTCTCATTTTTCACTAAGTCTCGATTTGCTAATTTGTCGATATGTCTTACCATTGAGTTATTTCCATTATGCATAAGATGGAAATGTGGAGAATGCACTCCACATAATGTTCAAAGCTTCTTTGAATGTACATGGATCTAATTTTTAATTTTGTGCTTCTTCTGTTTGCATTGTGCTTCTTCCACACTCATTACAATGAAATATTCTTCCGCATCTCCTTAATGGTGTTGACTGAAACACTAGAACTTAAAGATCATTTGAAGAGAAATCAAATAAACTATTCATAGACATGTATTGAAAAATATCCATAGTTTATATTTCACGTCGATATTTACACATATTATTTTTATGAATTTTCTAAGGATTCTATAAAATATAATTCGTGAAAAATAAAAAGTATATTTCCTCAAAATGCCAATGTGAAGAACAAGCTTTCATTATGCTTCTTCGACACATCCACATCTCCACACCTCGCATAATAAAAACTTCTTTTGTATCTTGTAGGAAACAATATCACTTAAAAACCATTTGCAGAGCAATCAAATAAATGAAGTCATACACATATATTGAAAAATATCCATAGTTTATATTCCACACTGATATTTACACATATTTGTTTTATAACTTTTCTCAGGATTTTATAAATAATATTTTACAAGAAACACAAAATATATTTCCTTGAATTTTAGAGGTGTGAAACAATTTTTCATTGTGCTTCTTCTGCACATCCACATCTTTCATCGCAAAATACAGAAGAAGCTTTCTTTATGAAGGTAGAAACAAAGCTCAATAAATCAATAATAAATACAGTTTTAGCCTTTTGCATCAACCAATACTCGGTGCATATAAGTTTAATTGAATTAAATTCATTGTGACTATATGTGTGTGATCATAACTATGGAGAAATATTTCATTATGTTTCTGCAATATGAAAGCTTTTACTATTGTAAATGATGCTAATTTGTAATTTTATATATCAATGTTCATATTGTTGAGTTAATTTGTATGCGGGTGCATTAATTTTCATGTCATTGTATCACGCTAAATACATCTCACTAAACTTGGAGTGCACATATTGGAAAGTTATTTAATCCTCTATTTGGATTTATTCAAAGATTACTCCCAAGTCAATGCAGTAATTGCTTTACATCGACCCTGAAACATTTTTGCAAGTTGCATCTCTGCATTATGCACAATGAAATTCATATTAAAAATTTGGATTAAATGGAACCAAAGTAAACACTCAATGATATTATATATGATCTTCTTTTGCACTTTTCACAATGAAATATTCATCTGCACAATGAAAGCTTCTTCACATTTATAGACCCCACAAAATGACCAGTACAAAATGTGTTAGAACAAATGCTATTAAGCACTTCAACAATATCTTGACTATGCATCGATTAAGCCTTAATTAATTTTTTAATAGATGTTAGTTTCCATTGTAGAATATAAATGAATTTTATGGGAAATTTCACATACGTCAAATAAAATGGAAATTAACACTTTGGGTAATGCACAAAAGAATAGAGAAAGAGCATGCTTAGATTGGATTTTGATGCATATAGGTACTCTGAAAAATTGTACGGAGAGAAAAATGTGTGTGAATATGTAATAGTGAGTATGTATAGTCATGTCACAAGCTAAGGTATCTACAAAATAAAAATGTGGCATAATAAAGTGGGATCATTGGATAGGAAAATGCGAGAATGAGAAGATTAAAAAAGTGGCTACTATGGCTATCAATGAAGAAGTGAAATTCTTGAGAATATTTTCTCTCATTGGGATGTAGGACCTCCTTCTCACCGTGGGATGTGATCAGTTGTGTGGGAAGTGCAGGAGAAAGGGTGTACGAAGAATTTTTTGTAGGGGAGATTGTTTGTTATGAAACCAACTCAAAAAATAGAATAAAATAAAGATCAATGCCTTATAAATAAGCCACTTCGAGGGGGCAACCTCCTTTAAATTACATAAATGAAAAATTCTTAGATGATACAAATGAAAAAACCTCCTTTCTATCTATAGGAGTCCATGGCGTCACAATATAATCCTAGCCGACCTAACAATAATAATGTAAGAGCACAATAATAATAATATGGGGTTTACATGGGTACAACAATAACAACAAGGGGGCTACACTAACAACAATAAGGGACTACACTAGTAATATAGGGACCTAACATGCCCCTGCCCTTCAAAAAAGTGTTGTCCTCGACGCTTGAGTAGCGCTGGATGATTTTGTATAAAATTCTCATACTCCCATGTTGAATCTTCAGTGGGTAAGTTCTTCCACTTGATGAGATACTCCGAAATTGATTGATTTCATAGCTATCGAGTTCTTGTTTCCGTGACTGCTTTAGGTTCCAATATTTTTTTTCCTTCCTCATCAATTTTTGGCAATATTGTTTGAACTGGAAGTTTGTCACCTATATTCTTCTTTAAGCATGAAACATGGAAAACTGGATGCACTCGAGAAGAAGCAGGAAGCTCCAATTTATATGCCATAGTACCAATATTTTGCAACACCTTGTAAGGACCATAGTACTTTTTTCGATAATTTATTATCCTTCTTAGCTTTCTTGAGTGACATTTGTTTGTATGGTTGTAGTCGTAAAAATACCCTGTCTCCTACATCAAAACGTCTCTTGTTGTGATGCTGATATGCCTGTTGTTTCATTCGATTTTGTGCCAAACTGAGGTTATCCTTTAAGAGTTGGATAAATTTTGATGCTCGATGTGATCTTCCATTGCTTGAACCTTAGAATTTTCTCTTAAATATGATGTGATGTGTTAGGACTCCGTATTTTGCAAGATTGGAAAATACAAATGCTGCAGAGTCTACATCAAAACCACTTTGGAATCTGAGGACCTAGCCATCCTAGATTCAGAGAGGGATCTCTCTCTATATGTGTTTAAAGATATGATCTTTAAGGCTTTTAAAACTGATTTTAGGCTAGTTATGAAGAACAAGGTTTTTGTTTTGGTTGGGCAGGATAAAATGAAGATGAAGGAAGTCTATATGAAGGGTGAAGGTGTGAGTAAGTGACAGAATGGTTTAGATCATAAGATAAGAAAGGAAAAAAATCAATCCATTGAGCTATGGAGTCATAAGAGGATTTAATTGCACAACAAGTTTCAAGAGTGGTCCATGGGGCAAGTCATCTATGTTAGAGGATCTCTTTAAGTTGATTTTATGGAATGAAACATTAACAGTGGTGAAAGAATCCAACACACAAGAAAGAACAAAGAACAACCTAAGATTAGGTAAGTACTTTCAAACTAGCCTGCTTTCAGCATGCACTTAAAGGAAAGACACAAAAGTAACCTAAGATCAGGTAAGTACATTTAAACTAGCCTTCTTTTGATATACTCTTAAGGGAATTTTTCAAAGCAACTGTTGGAGATAAACTAGAGGACAGGGCTAACCATAAACTTCTCTAGCTCAACTTTAATAAGCAAACTTATTAAGAACATTCAAAGACAAAATCTCAAGTTGTACTCAGGAAATATGGGCTTGCCAACACTTCACTGGTTATACTCTATTGAATTACCTTCAAATCACAATTAGAAGAAAACATAAAGGATAAAGATTTATCAGTGAGACTTAGGGTACTTCAGAAGTAAATCCTAATCTATCTTTGCTGTCCTTTATCAGAGAAAAGTGGACAGAATGAAAACATAAAGAAAATAACAATTACAGTGAGAAACACATCACCATTGACATAGACCAGGATCCCATAAATCAAATATTTGTATTTGATGTTCAAAACAGTTACAATCTCCAAGTCCAGTGGGTCTTTACAACTTCAAATTTCTCATCTCAGCTTATGTGTCTTCAATTACAAAACAGAGCTACAACATGCTTCAACAGCTATTTACATTCAACAGGTATCCAAATACCAACCTCTATACTATCTTCTACAGAAGTATTTATAGAAGAATGAGGAGGTGGAGTGTAAAAAAGAGTCCCTTGTGTAATTAATACAGAGTAATGGTTTCTCGACCTTTGGGAGGCTTAAGGGAGAAGTTTTCAAATGTTTATCTCTGTTTTAATCAATCTTACATTAAATTTCATCACCTTTAATCACTTTTGTTGACTTTGGGGGATTTTGGTAGGTTGGTAGTTAATTTTGAGCTGTATTTAAAAATATCCCTGACTGTGTCATTAATTTGTAGTCGTTAGATGAAATTAGCTTGCAGGTGGCAGTTTTGAGGAGTTATAGCCTCAATGATATGGCATTCGGAGGCCCTTGTCAGCTTTAGTGGTTTTAAACTTGTTCCTTTAACTACCTGCACCCATCTTACAACTGCGTTTAAATATTAAACCGCAGGATTAAGCCTTAGAACCTTCACCTTTATGCATTAATCCTTTTCACTTTGATTTGTTCGATGGCTTTCCCTTTAATCAATTATTTTAACCTTTAATTCATTGGTTAAATCTTCAAATCTCTGGATTTTTTCTTTAATATCTGATCGTCGAGCTTTACCCTCACGTTCTTCTTCTTTTCTGTGTGCAGGTGGTTTATAGTGCGGTGGAGGGTTTAAGTGTATGACCAGTGCTTACACAACACTGACCAAACCCTCGGATGAAACCAGGCAGCTTTCTCCCTTCGTGATTTAGCATTCAAACATGGAAGACTTTGGCACTGTCCCTTTGCGATTTGTGGACAGGGTTTCCGCTCCAAAAACCATGATAAAAAACCTACAACAACAACAAAATACGTTATAAAAACCCTGCGGTGTTTGGAAAAATTTCTTAGGAGGCTAGCGGAGTGGAGGAGAAGTGAAAAGGGGTTGAAATATGCAGGTAGGGGAGTTTTATTGAGGAAAACCGGTGAAAATCCAGTTCAAAACTGTATTTGGCGCAAATCCAGGAAAAAGTAGTTTTCGAAATACCACGAGTGGTTTTCGCGCGACCCTCGGGCGGTAAGTGGTTTTTCCCGAAGGAAACGCGATCCAATTGTATCGCGCCACGTGGCCTTTTCAATACCGCCAATATTGTGTGATTTTGGAACGTTAAATATCAGACGCAAAAGTTATGTGATATGAGATGTCAACTGTCGGATGAGGAGGAACAGATCTGAAGGTGCGGACCGGGGTGCGGTGGAAAGTTGCACGACAGGCGCTGTAGTGGGGGACAGGTGTCAGGGCGTAACTTGAAGAGAGGACCGGGTAGTGGAATGTGGGTCCGGGGGGAAGTTGGGTGACCGGATGAGTGAGGACCATAGGATTTTGATAAACCGATGGCGGGGATTCATTATAAGGGTAAATGGATGGCAGGATTTGGGCGATTGACGGGTCAAATGTGGGCCATCGGATCCTATGGATCTACGGTGTAGATCTCACCGGGTATCGTTCTCGGGGCGGGTAAAATATAAAGGAAAGGCAAGTTTAAAAATGAAAACGCCGATGCGATGGCGCTTAAGATAGGGCCTGGCGTATGATCATATGGCGGGTTATGTCACCAAGAGCGGAGGAGAAGGGGGCTTATCGCATCGGGGGGAACTTTTGCAAAGGAAATGCAGGTATTTAGGGAAAAATCCGATGCGATAGGGTTAGAGGGGTTTTTAAAGCGCTTGGTCATAGCGCTGGGCCTTATGACGGAAAGGGCGGAGAAACTTAAGCCCTCAGGGGCTTAAGGCCTTAAGAAAGGGTGGAAGAAGCTTTTAAAGGGTTTCTTATGAATTTTTTTTTTTTTTGATGTCTCGATAGCTATAAGGGAAAAGCTCTTAACCCATAACAAATGGTTTTATGGTTTAAAAGGGATTTTGAAGGTTTTTTTAGGAGAATGAAGGGAAAATTAGAAGGAGGAAAAGGGATTTTTTAGGGAAAAAATGGAGGATGAATAAGGGCAAAAATCAGTGAATGAAATGATGAAAATGGGGCTATTTAGGAAACAGTTTTCAAAGGGAACAACAGGCTTAACTTGGTGGATTTCTTTTAAGGGAACACAAATATTTCGAAGGGAACAAAACATAAGGAAAAACACTGTTAGGGAACAACATTGTTAGGGAACAACACTGTTAGGGAAAAACAGACTTCAAGAATGAATGATTTTCTTACGAAAATAATCTCTTGAAGGCTCAGGACCTGTTTTAGCCATCATTTGATGTGACAAAGTTTACTGATGGCTAACAGTGGCTCCACTTGGGGATGGCAGCAACTTGGAGGTGTCAAGAAATTCAGAATTTTATCTCTCGGATGTAGACCTGTGCCTTGATCCATTGACAACCTTCCTTATTTGATCATGCTGTTTAGAAAAGATGATCAATATTTCATATCAGCAAACAAATTTTTCCCAAACATTCTACCTGCACAGCCTACTTCCTAACATTTTTTATTCAGAAGGTGCATTTGGACTTGCAGACCTTAAACATCAACATTTTATTCTTTTGAAAACAAGAAATACTAATCTAAATCTACCCTTATTTCTTCCATGAGTTCAGATTAAACTGTTGAACTCATAAATTCTCTACCTAAGCTACTATCTGCAAGGATTAGACTGTATGGAAAATTTTATTCTCTATCTTCTAAAACAGAAATTAAAACACAGTCAAATTAGGATTAAGTAGTCTTATTTGCTGTGGGACTATGGCATAAAAACAAGTTGCACATAGACTTTATTTGCAGAAATTTGAAAAAAACTGCGAAGGCTTAAGATCTAAAAATAAAAAATCATCCTTCATTCTTTTTGTAGCTCTGGTTTTGATCTTTTTAGAGTTGTTTTTCTTTTCTCTTGGTTCAGATTTTGAGCATATAAGAACCGATTTTTCATCAAACTTTACGATTTTAGGTTTTAAGCTTGTTTGAACCACTTTTTCTATCCTAATCTATTTCTATTGATAAGCCAAGATTGAACAGTTTGGAAAATATTCTTCACTAATCTATCAGCAAAAAAATTTAAATCTATATTAGTCATTATTAGGATGTATGACCAAAATAACAGTATTGTTTTTGGTAGTGGCATCTAAGCTTTCACACTTTCAGATTTCTCTTTTTTGGTATGGGGCTATCCCTTTCTTGTTTTATTTCTGCCCTCTTTTTCTCTTTTATTGTTTTGGTATTTTCCTTTTTTCAAATTTAAAATCAGTGTTATATACAATGAGTAAAAGCTTTGAAAGCAAAAATATCAGTCAACAGAAATAATGTTTGAGAACCCTGCCATTGACAGGACCTCCAAATTATTCAGCTCCATCCAACTCTTGCAGAAAAAAGCATTTTTTCCAATAGCAGATTGGATAAGATAAGGGCCTTGCCATAAGTTATCAAATTTTCCATGTTTTTCCTTATCTTCTTTTCTTGAATCCCATTTCAAAACTTTATCACCAATCTTGAAATCACTTGCCTTGTTTCTTTTGTCAAACAACTTCTTGATGTTTTCTTGTAGTTGTTGTGCTCTGATGTATACTTCCTCCCTGGTTTGTTATAGACATATTGTCTGATTTATTCTTCTTGTTACATCATCATCTTCAGAATGTACTTCCTGGATCAACTTCATTACTTGCACTCCTAAAATATTTGTAAATATTGCATCAGTTCCATAAACTAGCTGATAGGGATACATTCCAATGGATTTTTTAATGGTTAGTCTGTCTGCCCATAAAGCATGTACTAGCTTATTGTTCCATGATTTCTGGTTGTCTTCCAACAACTTCTTGATAATTTTTATCAAGATTTTATTTGAGGATTCTACCAGCCCATTACCTTGAGGGTAATAAGCTATGGACTGACCCAATATAATCTGATATTTATGATAGAATTATACCATATTTTTAGAACCAAATGCAGCAGCATTATCAGTTATGATCTTCCTAGGACAGCTAAATTTGGACAATATATGGTTTTCAAGGAATGAAATGATAACAGAGTTTGTGGCATTCCTAGAGGGGATGGCTTCTATCTACTTGGTAAAATAGTCTGTTTCTGTGAGAATCCATTTATGTTGGGAAGATGAGGGAGGATGGATTTCCCCAATGAAGTCTAGACCCCACTGTTGAAAAGGAGCTTCAATAGTGATTGGTTGCAGAGGTAAGGGAAGCAACTTTCTTTTGCCTTCAAAGATTTGGCATTTGTGACAGGCAATAATCATCTTATGAACATCTTGAAAGAGGACGGGCCAGTAATAGCGAGCTCTAAGGATTTTGTTAGCAGTTGAATTCCAGTAGAGATGGCTCCCACATTCTCCTTCATGAAACTCGTGCTTGATTTTATCTGCATCATTCTCAGGAAAAAAATTAAGAAATAATCCACTAGCATTTTTCCAATATAAACATTTATTCAAAATGCAGTAATTTACAGCTTTTAACTTTAAGAATATTTCCTTTGTTTTAGACAAACCAGGAGGGACATTAAGATTGAGAAAAACGTCAAAATGTCAATATACCAAGATGAATTCAAAAAATTGTCTTCAATAATTGGAGTTGAAAACTCTTCTTGTTCATCTAATGCATTAAACATGTTTATATCAAGAGCTTGAAAGTTGGATTCAGCCATAAGTTTTGCTAGTCCTTGACCCTTTATGAGTTTATTGGGCTTGATTTCTAAGTCATACTCTAAAATTAGAACAATCCACTTCCCTCTTTTTCCATCTGGATCCTGGGTCAATATGTCTTTTACAACTGAATGAGGCACAAATGCTATGATGTGGGAATGTAAAATATCAACTCCGAAGTCTTTCAAGGCTTTGACCAAGGCAAAGGATTGATTTTCCATTATGTTATACTTCATAGGTGCTTCTCTCAATGCCTTGCTAAAAAATGCGATGGGCTACTCTTGTCCATTCAAGTTCTTTTGTAATAGGACAACAGCTAATGTGTGTTTTGATGCAAATGAAAAAATGAAGAAATCTTTTGAAAAATCAGGACTGATAAGAACTGGTGTTTTGGTGAGTGCTTGTTTTACTAGTTCGAATGATTTATTTGCTTCTAAGGTCCATATAACTCCTTCTTCTTTCTTAAGCATGTTTTTTATTTTTCTAAGGAGTTCAGCTAGATTGGGTATGAACCTTCTCAAGAAATTAATCTTTCCAATGAAAGATTGAAGTTCCTTGATGTTTCTGGGATGGCTAATTTGCAATATGCCATCAATCCTCTTTGGGTCTATCCTTATTCCTTCTTCTGATATGATATGCCCAAGAATTTTTCCTTCTTGGAGACTAAACAAAGTTTTCTTTTGATTCAAGGAAAAACCAAATTTTCTTCATTTTTCAAAGACCTTTCTCAAGTGTATTAGGTGTTCTTCATCTATTTTATAATAAACAGTTATATAATCTAGATAAATCACTTTGAAGTAACCTATTTCTTCTGAAAATGCAATGTCCATGGCTCTCTGGAATGTGGCACCAACATTCCTTAAACCAAAAGGCATTTTCAAATACATGAAAGTACCCCAAGGTGTAGTAAAGGATTTTTTAAGTTGATCATCAGGATGTACCAGAATTTGATTGTAACCTGAGAAGCCATCTAGCAAAGAAATTATTTTAGAACCAACTACCCTTTGTAATATATGATCCATTTTGGGCAAAGGATAGTTGTCCTTAAGTGAGGCTTTGTTTAAGTTTCTAAAATCAATGCAAAGCCTTATTTCTCCTGTTTGATTTCTAACTGATACAAGATTAGACACCCACTCTGAGTATCTAACAGGGACTGTAATTCCAGCATCATACGGTTTCCTAATTTCTTTCTCTACTAGAGGTAATTGAATAGGGTTGATTCTGCGCAATTTTTGTTTAAAAGGTTTCTGGTTTTCTTTGAGGGGTATCTTATGTTGAATTATTTTTGTATCATATGATTTCAAATCTTCATAAATCCATGCAAAAAAATTCTTTAAACAACTCAATATATTTCAGTTTAATGTGAGCTGGCAGTGTTTTAGACAATTTGATCACTTTGGGTTTCTGTTTACTGCCTATGTTGCATTCTTCCACTTCAGTTTCTATGGGTTCCAGTTTTGGCTTCTTGGCCACATCATTCAAATAAATAATTCCTCTAAAGGAACCAGTCCTTTTGGAAAGCTTTGGTATTTATATTGTAGCACTTCTAAGTCTTCATCTTCTAAATCTATGCTAATTTCTTTTATCTATTTTGGTTCATTTGTTAACAGATTTATTTCAACAATCTTGGGAGACTTTTCTTCTTCAACAAGTGGGTTTTCTTCAATAGGACAGTCTTGTTCATAGTCTGAATCTGAGTTTGGAATTTCAAATTCATTCTTGGACTGTAGGAAGTCTTCTACTTTTTTATCTCCATTAAAAACTTGCCAATATCTTTCATTATCTGGGATAGCTGGTCTAAATTTGACTTGGGTGGTGCATTGCTTGGTTTCATAAGGTGTTAGACAAGTTCTAGTAGCAAAGGCTAAACCATTGGCGAGGAAATTTTGGCTTGGGACAAAGATAAGTTGGAATTCATCAAATGTTTTTAACAAGTCCATGGCATCATCTCTATAGGCTCTAATTCTGGGATTTTTAGCATTGTATTCCCCATTTACTTGCCTAATAATAAACTATGAATCCCCATGAACTTTTATCCTTTTGGCTCCTAGTTTTTTCAATAAATGTAGGCTTAAAAGGACAGCTTCATACTCGACTATGTTGTTTGTACATTGAAATTTTAATCTATAGGAATGCCCCTCAGCATGATTGTTTCAGTGTTGCGTAACCATATGCCTACTCCTGCATCATTTTTAGTGCAAGACCCATCAAAATTCATGCTCCAAAGAGGACTGTTTTCAGATTTGTGATTTATTTCATTGTTGTCCTCTCTGTCTTTTTCATCATTCTATTCTATACAAGGGTTTGTACTAAGTTTTTCCGTGGTTTGTTCCTCAAGATTTTCAATGTTTTGTGGTTTTGTTCTTTGATTTCCATGATCTGCGTTATTTTTATGACTATTTTGAACCTCAAGACCTTTAATCTGCTTGCTATAAATTTTTGAATCAACAAAATGCTTTTCAGTTTCCTCTTTATTTTCATCCTCATATATGGATGTACCTATGTTTGAATGTGAAGTGATTACAACATTGGGTGTTTTATTGACTAACTCTTTCTCATTAGGAATATCATCATTATAAAGAATAAATGAGTCAAGGTCAGTGTGTATGGAATAGAGAGGAGAATTCTCTGGTATTTCTTGGTTACTCACCATGTATTCCATATGTGTTTCCCTATAGAGTCTTCTAGGTTGACTGAAGATAGGGATGGTGGCATAAGTCATATCCATCTGCATAGTACCCTGCAACTTAGCACCCCATTACCTTGAAAGGAGCATGCCATATTTGGGGGGTATATTAGCCACTACAATGTCCATCACTAAGCTCTTGGCTAGTATTTGGGCTAAGTTAACACACAGACCCTTTATTAGGCCTAGGCATCTCACCCTACTTGAGTCAAAGGAATATAAATCTTTGCAGGGTCTAGTTACCTCTAAGCCTAATCTTTCCATTATTACCTTGGGCATGAGGTTGTGTGATGCTCCTGAATCAAGAATGGCATTGTGCAGAATATTGTCATGGATTTTCAAATTGATGTAAAAAGGAGGGGTGGTTCCTTTTTGAAATTTTCCTTCAATTTTTGGTCCAAATATGAGCTCTAGGGTATCATCATTTAAGTTGACAGTGTCATGAACATCTTATATGTTCCAAGCCTTCAAAATTTGACCTCTATATACATTTTGAGTAACTAATTCAGTGAGTGTGACAAATATTTTTATTTTGGATATTTCATTCTATAGGCTAAAAGGAATATGGTTTTTCAAAATGTTTGATTCAACCTTGTTAGTCACTCCTTGTTTAGCAAAATCAGCTTGCTGATTTTTAGTATTTACAGTAGCTAAAATAGTTTTTTCAGGAGCATTAGCTGAGGTGCTAGTGCTGCTGGGGTTAACACTCTATTTTTCATTGGCTTGGGTGATTTTCCCTTTGTTTGGATCAGGATTTATAGCCACTGTTTTATGAATTTCTGCCATCTTTTTGGAAACATTTTCAGGGCTGTTTTTGGCAGATTTATCAGAGGTTTTGTTTCTGGGAGTTTCTTGGTTCTTTTTACTTCTTAGGTCATATTGTTTAGGTGATCCTATGATGGAATTTTCAGAGTATTGTTCATAATAATCAGTTTTTGGTCTTCTGTCATCATAAGGTGTATATAGACCTTGTTTTCTTTCATGGAGGAAATCAGAATCCTCATTGCTTACTCCCAGCATGTTTATGTTATCATCCTCTGTTTTTTCATTGGTTTCTTCATCCTCATTCACATATTTTTCTTGGAAAGGAGGTCTGATCTGTTGATCATCCTCTCTTTATCTGTTTTGAGGTTGATTTCTCCTAAAGTTCTGATTCTGATTTTGAGATTGATTTCTGTTCTAGGGAGCTGATTGATTTTCTCTAGATTGTGCTCTCTCAAGTATGCTCATTTTCTTTATCATTTCCTCCATCATTCTCTCCATTTTTGCGCTAGATGTGGAAGGTGCAGTTTCCTCCCTAAATGATACTTTCTTTTCATTCTTCATCCTAGTTCTTTTTTCAATCAAATTTACTTCCACAGTAAGAGCCCCTTTCTGCATGTCTTCCAAAGTTAAGGGATCTCTTTCTCTCAGCTGATATGCCATTTCAGGATCAAATCCTTCAGGAAATTTGGCCAAAGCTGATCCTTGTGGAGGTTTCAAATCTGGGGGTAATGCATTATAAAAATTATTGAATTTAGTGCAATAATTTTGAACACTTTCCCTCGTGTTTATTTTAAGGTTGTTGTAATTTGAAAGAATTTGGAGAGAGTTTTTTCTTACTTCCCATTTGTTTAGGAATGATTGATGGAGAGCTTGGAGGTCATTAATACTATGAGGGGTTAAGCCTTTGAACCACTTTCTTGCTTCTCCCCCTAAGCTTTGAGCAAAAAATCTGAGTTTGACAGTTTCATCATCAATCTCATTTCTATCAAAATAGTCATTCATCTTGTCCACATGTTGTGAAGCAGTAGTAAAATTACTGGAATCATATAATGGAATTTTGGACTGATAGTCTTGTGGCAGATTGACTAAAGGTAAAGGAAGGACTAGGGGGGAATACCATGTTGCCATGATAGGAGGTTGTGGAACAAATGGGGGGTTTACAGGTGGAGGATGTAAGATAGGATAGGGTTGATGGAATGGAGTAGTTTGAACAGTGGGAGTACGGATGACAGCAGTGGATGGACCAGTAAGAAACTATTGAGAAGATCTAGGATGAGAGAAACCGAAATTATGAAGGAAATGCAGATTAGGTGGGGTAGTTTCTCTAATAACAGTGTGTTCACCAATATTTTGGGGTGAGTGTGAAGGCTTAAAGTCTATCTGATCAATATCTCTAATTGACTTAGTCCTAGATGGTTTTCTTAAGGCAACTTGTGTATTTTGTAGAGCTAAGAGGTTTTCAGGGACAAAATTAGCTCTATGAATTGCTCTGATAACAGTTGTTGTTTTAGACTTAGGAGATTTACTAAGTATACTTTTTGGATTATCAACTATCTTAGGAGGATTTGGGTCAAGATAGGCTCTAGTATAAATTCTTCTAGAAGCCACTATGTTGTGTTTTCAGACCTAATAATAAGAAAAGTTCAGCTAAATATGACAATTTTTAATAGGCTAACTGATCTGTAACAAGAAAAATTAATCCTAAAAGTTTCCTTAACTAAGTTTGTATGATGTTATGATAGAAATGAGTTTCCCAGTGGAGTCTTTAGGTCAATTCAGAAATGTGGAGTCGCTAGTGGAAATTTTGAGCTTTGGGAGGTAAAATGTTTTATGGTCCACCACCACTAATTTGTCTGAATACCAATTTGAAATTTTTTTTGGGTTTTCTGAGTTTTTTATGGTCCTGTGGGTTATGAGAGTGTCCTATATCTATTTCAACACTTAACTACGGTGATGAGACAAATAGATTTTACTCTGTGGCTTACTTAGCTGATTTCCCCAAGGTTTGATAAGGTTTTGTTAGAATCCTAAGAAGTACTTAGATTGCCACTGATTCAGACAAGTCCTATCATGATCACCAATATGCTTGGTAGTGCTTGAAGAAAGCTGATTTTACTTAAGTGAATGTTGAGTATTTTGTTTTAAAAACTTTACTCAGAATTCCCTAGTATGGTTGCCAATCTATTGGGACTCCGTATTTTGCAAGATTGGCAAATAAAAACGCTGCAGAGCCTACATCAAAACCACTTTGGAATATGAGGACCTAGCCATACTAGATTGAAAGAGGGATCTCTCTATATATGCGTTTAAAGATATGATCTTTAAGGATTTTAAATATGATTTTAGGCTAGTTATGAAGAACAAGGTTTTTGTTTTGGTTGGGCAGGATAAAATGAAGATGAAGAAAGTCTATATGAAGGGTGAAGGTGTGAGTAAGTGACAGAATGGTTCAGCTGATAAGATAAGCAAGGAACATCATCAATCCATTGGGCTATGGAGTCATAAGAGGATTTAATTGCACAACAAGTTTCAAGAGTGGTCCATGGGGAAAGTCATATATGTCAAAGGATCTCTTTAAGTTGATTTTAAGTAATGAAACATTAACAGTGGTGAAAGAAGCCAACACACAAGAAAGAACAAAGAATAGCCTAAGATCAGGTAAGTACTTTAAAACTAGCCTACTTTCAGCATGCACTTAAAGGAAAGACACAAAAGTAACCTAAGATCAGGTAAGTACTTTTAAACTACCCTGCTTTTGATATACTCTTAAGGGAACTTTTCAAAGCAACTGTTGGAGATAAAGTAGAGGAAAGTGCTAACCATAAACTTCTCTAGCTCAACTTTAATAAGCAGACTTATTAAGAACATTCAAAGACAAAATCTCAAGTTGTACTCAGGAAATATGGCCTTGCCAACACTTCACTAGTTATACTCTATTGAATTACCTTCAAATCACAATTAGAAGAAAACATAAAGGATAAATATTTATTAGTGAGACATAGGGTACTTCAGAAGTAAATCCTAATCTATATTTTCTATCCTTTATTAGATAAAAGTGGACAGAATGAAAACATAAAGAAAATAACAATTGCAGTGAGAAACACAACACCATTGACATAGACGAGGATCCCATAAATCAGCTATTTGTATTTGATTTTCAAACCAGTTACAATCTCCAAGTCCAGTGGGTCTTTACAGCTTCAAACTTCTCATCTCAGCTTATGTGTCTGCTATTACAAAACAGAGCTACAACATGCTTCAAAAACTATTTACATTCAATAGGTATCCAAAGACCAACCTCTATACTGTCTTATACAGAAGTATTTATAGAAGAATGAGGAGCTGGAGTGTAAAAAAGAGTCCCTTGTGTAATTAATATAGAGTAATGATTTCTCGACCTTTGGGAGGATCAAGGAAGAAGTTTTCAAATGTTTATCTCTATTTTAATCAATCTTACATTAAATTTCATCACCTTTAATCACTTTTGTTGACTTTGGGGGCTTTTGGTAGGTTGGTAGTTAATTTTGAGCTATATTTAAAAATATCCCTGACTGTGTCATTAATTTGTAGTCTTTAGATGAAATTAGCTTGCAAGTGGCATTTTTGAGGAGTTATAGTCTCAATGATGTGGCATTCAGAGGCCCTTGTTAGCTTTAGTGGTTTTAAACCTGTTCCTTTAACTGCCTGTACCCATCTTATAACTACATTTAAATATTAAACTGCAGGATTAAGCCTTAAAACCTTCACCTTTATGCATTAATCCTTTTCACTTTGATTTGTTCGATGGATTTCCCTTTAATCCATTATTTTAACCTTTAATTCATTGGTTAAATATTCAAATCTCTAGCTTTTGTCTTTAATCTCTGATCTTCGAGCTTTATCCTCACCATTCTTCTTCTTTGCTGTGTGCAGGTGGTTTATAGTGCGGTGGAGGGTTTAAGGGTATGACCAGTGCTTACAAAGCACTGACCAAACCCTCAGATGAAACCAGGAAGCCTTCTCCCTTCGTAATTTAGCCTTCAAACATGGAAGACTTTGGCATTGTCTCTTTGCGAGTTGTGGACAGGGTTTCCGCTCCAAAAACCATGATAAAAAACCTGCAACAACAACAAAATACGTTATAAAAACCCTGCGGTGTTTGGAAAAATTGCTTAGGAGGCTGGCGGAGTGGAGTAGCAGTGTAGAGGGGTTGAAATATGCAGGTGGAGGAGTTTTATTGAGAAAAACTGGCAAAAATCCAGTTCAAAACTGTATTTGGCACGAATCCGGGAAAAAGTGGTTTTCAAAATACCATGGGTGGTTTTTGTGCGACCCTCGGGCTGTAAGTGGTTTTTCCCGGAGGGAACTCGATCCAATTGTATCGCGCTGCATGGCCTTTTCAATATCGTCGGTATTGCATGATTTTGGAACATTAAATCTCAGACACAAAAGTTATGTGATATGAGATGCCAACTGTCGGATGAGGAGGAATAGATCTGACGGTGTGGACCGAGGCGCGGTGTAAAGTTGCACGGCAGGCATTGTAGTGGGGGAAAAGTGTCAGGGCGTAACTTGAAGAGAGGACCGCGTAGTGGAATGTGGGTTCGGGGGGAAGTTGGGTGACGGGATGAGTGAGGACCGTCAGATTTTGATAAACCGACGGTGGGGATTCGTTGTAAGGATGAATGGATGGCAACATTTGGGTGATCGACGGGTCAAATGTGGGGCGTCAGATCCTATGGATCTATGGTGTAGAACTCACCGGGTGTCATTGTCAGGGTGGGTAAAATATAGAGGAAAGGCAGGTTTAAAAATAAAAACACTGATGTGATGGGGCTTAAGATAGGGCCTGGAGTATGATCATATGGCGGGGCATGTCACCAAGAGCGGAGGAGAACGGGGCTTATGGCATCGCGGGGAACTTTTGCAAAGGAAATGCAGGTTTTTAGGGAAAAATCCAATGCGATAGGGTTAGAGGGGTTTTTAAAGCGCTTGGTCATAGCGTTGGGCCTTATGACAGAAAGGGCAGAGAAAATTAAGCCCTCAAGGGCTTAAGGCCTTAAAAAAGGGTGGAAGAAGCTTTTAAAGGGTTTCTTATGCATTTTTTTTTTTTTGGAAGTCCTGATAGCTATAAGGGAAAAGCTCTTAAACCATAACAAAGGGTTTTATGGTTTAAAATGTATTTTGAAGGTTTTTTGAGGAGAATGAAGGGAAAATTAGAAGGAGGAAAAGGTATTTTTCAGGGAAAAAATGGAGGATGAATAAGGGAAAAAATCAGTGAATGAAATGATGAAAATGGGGTTGTTTAGGAAACAGTTTTCAAAGGGAACAATAGGCTTAACTTGGTGAATTTATTTTAATGGAACAACAATATTTCGAAGGGAACATCACGTAAGGAACAACACTGTTAGGGAACAACAGAATTCAAGAATTAATGATTTTCTTATGAAAATAATCTCTTGAAGGCTCAGGACCTGTTTTAGCCATCATTTGATGTGACAAAATTTACTGATGGCTAACATGATGGATGGTGGATGATATCCATAAAGTGCCATAAATGAGGTCATTTTTTCTCCAGTATGGAAGGAAGTGTTTTACCACCATTCAGCGAGAGGTAACCACTTGACCCATTGTGTTTGTTTATCAGATACAAAACAATGAAGATATCCTTCCAAACATTTGTTCACTATCTTAGTTTTCCCATTGGATTAAGGATGATAAGATGAGCTTTGAGCTAGTTGAGTACCCAAACAAGAAAACAATTCCATCCAAAAAATTGTAGTAAAAATGGGATCTCTACCGCTGACAATAATCTTTGGGTTTCCATGTAGCTTTTGAATTGTTTCCATAAATGCAGTAGCAAATATACTTACTTTAAATGGACGAGATAATGCACAAAAATGTGCACACTTGGTATGTCTATCAACTACCACCATGGTGACACTCTTTCCTTCAGATTTAGGTAAACCTATGATAAAATCCATTGAAATCTCCCCCAACGTTGACTTGAAATGGATAAAGGTGTAGAAGACTCGGGGTCTTAATTGTCTCAACTTTATTTTGCTAGAAAACCAAAAATTCTGTTGGAAATACTGATAGTCGAGGGTGAAGCATTATTCCTTTCAATTATTATTATTATTAATCTTTCAGAGCATTAGTTAATCTTCAATTATAATCAGTGTTTGTACAATGATAGCAGTAAACAAAAGGAACACAAATGCACACAATTTTTAAGGTGGAAACCCCCTCTGGGACAAAAACCACTTGAATTATTTTCTAATAATTATTTAATATTCAATTCCAATTGAAAAGAAAGCTCAAAATTCATAGAATCTAGAAAATAATTCTTCTCCAACTCCCACTGGATGGACACTCCAACACCTGATATTCTTCAGTTGTCAACTAAACGGATGACCCAACACCCAATGAGCTACAACTCACCCTAGCACCACCCTACCACCCTGAAGTTTCATAGGCTTGAACCTGTTGGTGACTTCATGCACCAGCCTAGCACCACCCTACCACCCTATAGAATAATAAAAGAAGAATGGACTCTCGTATCAGGGAAAATGGTCCACTTTAAAATGATATAGAATGATGCAGAAGAAGAAGACACACTAGACCATAACCCCAACTATGACACAAATACCTAATGATGATCCTAGACCTCCCAAAAATTACTCTTCAATTCTTGGAAAATAGACACTTGTAAAAATTTTACAATGATGCATTTACAGTGACTCAGTACAATTATACGTTTACAATGACTGTATGCAGTGCTGCCCACGTGAAGACTTCATGTGGTGAACTTCTTTTTGATGTCCTGCACCTTGATTTTTTCTCTTGTCATGCTACCCTTAATAACTCTTCAAAACATTAGATCATGCATTGAGTCTTATCTCTATGAATATATAATACTTGCAAAAATTATTCAAGGAAATACCCATGACATGATAATAGAAAAACTTACCTCATCCCGTAGAGCATATGTTAGTGCTAAGAAAAAAAAAACAAATTAGAATACAAAGAACCTAATGAAATTAAGAGATGAACAAGCTTATACATAATATAATTACCTCTAACTTACCTCTGCAGCACCTTGCTTTGCTTTGCTTCCCTAGAAAGTCTGGTCCTTTGCAACCTTGACAACCAATGATCTAGCTTTTTCTTGCCTTATAGGAGCTTGATATTGAATCTGGTGTATCTTTTTTATTTTAGATCCCCAATATGTGATTTTTGGTCTTGTAGTAGTCCTCTGAGTCTTCTTTCCAATGCCACAAGTCTGACCCAATTTGTATTCTTCAAGACAAATTTATGCCCAATATCTCACAATGACCTAATCATAGACTAGTTTAGTAGAGCGAAATTGTATGACATGCCACATGTCACTGTTTCCTCATTTGGCTCTAAAATTGATATACAGAAAAATATATTCCATGCACTATCTATCACTTTTTACATAATTTCAATCAGATACTCAGAGAGAGATTTATGATGATTTTTCCAAGGCCACTTCTTTGAGATGAAGTTTAGGAGCTTGCAAAAATCCTAACTTCCACAGATCATATCTCCAAAAATATTGCAAACCATGATCTGAAATTTTTACATGAGCTTCCTCAGGATTTTTGATTCACCACATAACAATTTCAGATTCTGAACCTTCGTAGAAATTTTTTTATAGAGAAAATTCCACACCTGCTTCAAGTAGTGAAATCCCCACATAAGGAGGAGATGAGGATCAAAATTTATATAAATGCTTATGTTGAAAGGGTCTTCAACAAGTGAATGTGGGAGGGATTTTAGGAGCTTAAAAATTATTAATTATTGAATGTTCAATTACCACAACCAATTATTAGTGTCATGCAACAACCCCAAGGGGTTTTAACACACTAATTGGGGTTACTAACTTCAAACATGAATATCTCTCAAACCGTGAAGAATTACATGGCGTGCCGTATATCAAAGGAAACATATCAAAAAGTAGAAATCATAAAAGATACCCTTGACTCAAAATATAGTAATTTTGTAGGTAAAAATTCTCATGCAAGATCAAGGTATCCCTTGGTGCTGCTTGGGTTGAAATCAATGACAACCACTGATCAACAATCTCCCCCTTTGTCACTGATGGCAACACAAGTACTCCACTTGCAATCATGACACCTCTTCCTACAACATTCTATCCCCCTTTGACATCAATGGAAAAGGGTAATCCCCCTGACACACAACCATCCTGCGGACCTGTGTACACTTCCACTCCCCATTTATATTATGAATAAGGAAAATCTAATGAGAACTTGGGAGAATCCCAAGATTCTAGTGAATATATTCAAATTCTTCTCGAGGTAAAGGTTTAGTGAAGATATTAGCGATTTTTTCTTTTGTACCAACATATTCAAGTTTGATATTCTTTTCAGCGAATTTTTCTCTAACAAAATGATATTTGATCGGAATGTGTTTTATTTTTGAATGAATGATAGGATTCTTGGAGATGCTAATGGAACTTGTGTTATCAAAGAAGATGGGATATGCTCATTGAATTGTACTTGAAGATATTGCAAAGTTTGTTTCATCCAAAGGACTTGAGTACAATAGGCTGCAGCTGCAATGTATTCCTCTTCCGATGTAGATAACAAGATTGAGGTTTGATTTTTTCTCAACCATGATATGATACAACCACGTAGATAGAATACTGGTCCACTAGTACTCTTATGATCATCAACACTTCCTGCCTAATCTGCATCTGTCAAGGTTTGAATAATGAGATTGTTACCCTTGGGATACCACAAGCCATATTCTTTCATGCCCTTTAGATATTGACGAATTATTTTGACGGAAATAATATGTGATTCTTTGGTGCTGCTTGGAACCTTGCTACTTGTCCAACTGCTTGAATAACATCTGGCCGGGAGGCTGTTACATATAGAAGACTACCAATCATAGATTTGTACAACCTCTGATCCACATCCGTAGATGAGTCGTCTATGCTCAATTTTCAACCTCTTACCATCGGAGTAAGGATGAGTTTGCAATCTTCCATTTTGAATTTCTTGAGAATTTCCTTGATGTACTTGGCTTGACATATAAATATTCGTTTCACTTCCTGATATATTTGAAGCCCTAAGAAGTATGCCAGCTCACGAGGTAAAGACATCTCGAACTTACGTTTCATCTTTGTAGTAAATTTCTTACCTAGTCGATCGTCATTGCTACCAAATATTATATCATCCACATATACCTCAACGATTGTTAAATTATCTTTATCTATTTGTACATAAATATTTCTATCAACAATACCTTTCTTGAACCCTTGTTGACATAAATATCCATCAATATGAGCATACCATGCTCTAGGAGCCTGCTTGAGACCATATAGAGCCTTCTTTAACCTGCAAACATAGTCTTATTTTTCTGATAGTAGAAAACCTTCAGGTTGTTCAATGTAAACTTCTTCTTCTAATTCGAAATTCAGAAATGATGACTTAATATCCATTTGGTAGACTTTGATTTTTATTGAACATGCATAGGCGAGAAACATTCAGATGGCTTCCATTTTGGAAATTGGTGTAAATGTTTTGTCGAAATCAATTCCTTCCACTTGTGCATAGCCTTTGCAAAAAAATCTTGCTTTGTTTCTGGTAACCTGTCCATCTTCATTCAATTTGTTCCTAAACACCCATTTAGTCCCAATGACATTTTTATCTTTTGGTCGTAGAACTAATTCCAACGTGTTATTCTTCTTGATTTGATCCAATTCTTCTTTCATAGCTGCTACCCAATGTTCATTATGGATGGCTTCCTCAAAATTACTAGGCTCAAAGGTTACTAGAAAGTAAATGTGAGCTTGTTATGAAGAACGAAGCTGTCGACCTTCATTTATGTCACCAATGATTTGATTTGATGGATGGTTCTTTTGAATCCATTCTTTTCTTCTCTTTGGAGAAGCTTCTGGTTGTTGTTCCAGTATATCCTGATGATCATTATTTACTTCTTCCCGGTTGATAGTTTCTTCTTGTTCTATAATTTTCTCTATGTCTTTTTCTGCCTCTGTCTCAAGTTTCAAATATTCTAGATCCTCATCGTTATTCATTAGAATACCATCTTCTTCAAATGTAACATTTATACTCTCCACTATCTGTTTTCATCTTAGATTATAACATTTATAGGCCTTTCTTTTGGGTGAGTAACAAACAAAGAAACCTTCATCAACACATGATTCAAACTTACCCAACTTTTGATCTTCTCTTTTGATATAACATTTTCTTCCGAAGATTCTGAAATATTTTACATTAGCCGGTTTTCCTTTCCATAATTCATATGGGGTCTTGTTGAAATTATTTCTGAGAAGAATTCGGTTGATAATGAATAATGCCGTATCAATTACTTGAACCCTGAATTTTTCATCCAATTTTGAGTCCTTCAACATTGTTCTAGCCATTTCCTGTACGGTTCTGTTCTTTCTTTTAGCAACTCCATTTTTCTGAGGTGTTCGTGTTGTTGAAAATTATCTTTTTATTCCATTTTCGTCATAGTATTGTTGAAATAATTTGGAAGTGAATTCTCCGCCAATATCTAATCTTAGAAATTTTATTTTCAAATCAGTTTCATTTTCGACCAACTTCTTGTAGATCTTAAAGAACTCAAATGCTTCAATTTTTTTCTTTACGAAACCGATGGCTGTCATCTTGGTATAGTCATCTATCATTAACATGAAATATAATTCTCCACATAAGCCTTTTGTTCTCATAGGACCACATAGATCAGTATGTATCAATTCCAATGGAAGTGATGCAAAGTGTTATTTTTTTTTAAATTCGACTTTTGTCTTCTTGCCATGCCGATAGGTCTCACATAGTGTGTTGGAAGGTTTAGAGGTTTTTGAAATTTCTCGTACTGCTTCCTTTTTTCTTATCTCGACAATATTGTCAAATTTTATGTGACCCATTCGTTTGTTCCATAACAAACTTTCATCTTAGTTAGCTAGTAAGCATGCTTTAGTTGCTTCAACCATAACATATATGTTGTTTGGAGCTCGACTTGCTGTAGCCACAATTTAACCATACCTGTCTTTCCTAATTTCACATTTTGTGGAGTTGAATAGCATTGTGTGTCCTTGATCACACATTTGTCCAACACTGAGCATATTGTGATTCATGTTTTCAACCAATAGAACATTCTTGGCTAGAATATCTTTGCTTTCGAGAGTGAAAGTACTTGATCCTATAACATTTGAAGATCCATAATTTCCAAAGGATACAATTCCATCCTTCTTCTCTTTCAGAGATAGAAATTTCTTTCTATATCCAGTCATATGCATTGAAAAAACCGCTATCAACATACCACACATCTTTTTTGTTTTGATCCCTTGAGAGTGAGAGAAAAATTATCAGTCTTGTTCTTCTTCCATGTTTGTTCATTCTGTGGCTTCAAAGATTCTTCTGGAGGATATTCAAGTCTACAGTCTCTAGCTATGTGTCCAAAGTTTTGAAATTTGTAACATTCCATATTATTTCTTAAATGTTAAAATCTATTGATGTTTCGTTGAGCCCTGGGATGTTCATATTTGAAAAATCTCCTGGAATTGTATTGGTTCCTAGGGAACGTGCGACATTCTATAGCTTTATGACCAAATTTTCCACATGAATAAGAATAGCCATGAAAAATATGTTGGTACCTAGATGGAACTCTTCGTCGAGGAATTTTCTTCCAAGGCTGTTCTTGTGAATCTTGTCCAATGAAGTCTACATGCATGTGAGATCTCATAGGTTCATTTTTTTTTGTTGTAGAAGGTCCTACTTCTTCTTCTTTGTAACCGAGGCTAATTATGTCATTGTAAGATTGTTTATTTTTGATGATTTTTGCCAATGCCCTTGAGTTGTTGGCATAGTTTTGGAAAAATTTTCTCTTCTTTACTTCCTTACGCAATGAGACTACTTCGGCTTCTAATGCTTCCCTTTCTTGGTTGCTTTCTTCCAACTTCTTTTGAAGTGACTCTTCAATACATTTGTGTTTTTCAACTTCAATTTTGAGACCTTTATTTTTTTCTTCACGAGTATTGGAACGAATCTTCTTAGCCTTGAGCTCTTTTATAAGCCTGATTGCCTCCTTAGAAAATTATTCAATGGTCAACCCTTCTTCTTCGTTGTTTGATACCTCTTGTTTATTGTGCTTGGACATAAACAATACTCTCTCATTGGCTTCTTCTTCATTCTCACTGTATTCATCATATGATGAGCTATCTTCTTTAGAGAGAAAGTTCCTTTTGAATCCTTTATTTTTTCCTTGCTTGTTGAATTTCTTAAAGCCTTTATTTCCTTTTTGAGTTGTCATCACTTTTGTTCGTACATTTTTGTGTGAAATTCCCAACCTCACCACAGTCGAAACATATCAATGGAAGTTTACCTTAGAATTTTACATTACCAATTTTTAGTTTTCTCGTAAAGTAAGCATATTCTCCATCTGAAAGACCTTCTTCATCATCTTCCTTTTATTCACACTTTCAGGTGCAGGTATTTTCCTTTTAAGGTTGTTTGTCCTTATTGGTTTTCTTAGATGCAACAAACGCAGTTTCTATATGTGAAGAAATCTCTTCTTCGTCAAGTCTCATTTCATATTCTATGAGAACTCCATGTAATTCCTCTTTGCTAAGTTTTTCCAGATTTTCACTGTATTCTAAGACCGATACCTTTGGGTTGAATCTCCCTGGTAATGTTCTAAGAATCTTTCGTATAATAGACTTCTCGTCAATAGGCTCTTCTAATCCTTCCAGATTTTTGGTTATTTCATCAATGTGTTGGAAGTATGCATCAATGTTGCCATATTCTTTGATTCTAAGTTGCTCAAATTTTTCTTTGTAGATTTGAAGCTTTGCTTCTTTGACATTTGAGTCACATGCATATATATTCTCAAGCTTGTCCCATACATTTTTGGTTGTTTTACAACCCAACACCTTATGATAAGCAGATTCAATAAATCCACTGATAATAATATTATTTTCTTTTACATCATTTACCAAATTCTTCTTACCTTGTTCATCCGCGATTGGTGTAAATCCATTTTGAACAGTGTCCCATACTTTGTAACCTTGCACCAAGAGATACACCTCCATTCTTACGTTCCAGAGTGCACAATTATTTTCATTGAACAAAGGTACACCATTCTTGGTATGCTCCATGACCTCCTTCCAGCTATTAAACTACTATTGAAGGAACCAAGCTTTGATACCAATTTTTGGAAATACTAAGAGGGAGGGGGGGAGGGGGTGGGGGGCGGGGGGTTGAATCTGTATTCCTTTAAATTAGTATTATTATTAATATTTTAGATAATTAGTTAATGTTCAATTATTATCAGTGTTTGTACAATGATAGCAGTAAATGAAAGGAACATAAATGCACACAGTTTTTAAGGTGGAAACCCCCTCTGGGACAAAAACCACCTGAATGGTTTTCTAATCATTATTTAATATTCAACTCCAATTGAAAAGAAAGCTCCAACTTCCTAGAATATAGAAGAGCATTCTTCTCCAACTCCCACTGAATGGACGCTCCAACACCCGAGATTCTTCAGTAGTCAACTGAACGGATGACCCAACATTCAATGAGCTAAAACTCACCCTAGCACCACCCTAACACCCTGAATTTTTCATAGGCTTGAACCTGTTTGGTGACTTCATGCACCAGTCTAGCACCACTCTACCACCCTATAGAAAAATAAAAGAAGAATGGACTCCCATACCAGGGAAAATGGTCCACTTTACAATGATATAGAATGATGTAGTAGAAGAAGATACACTATACCATAACCTTAACTATGACACAAATACCTAATGATGATCATAGACTTCCTGAAACTGTCTCTTCAATTCTTGGTAGATAGAAACTTGTAAAATTTTTAAAATTATGCTTTATAATGACTCAGTACAATGATACCTTTACAATGATTGTATGCAGTGTTGCCCACGTGAAGACTTCATGTGGTGAACTTCTTGCTGCTGTTATGCACCTTGATTGTTGCTCTTGTCATGTTGCACTTTCTCACTCTTCAGAACATTAGATCATGCATTGAGTATTATCTTGATGAATATATAATACCTGCAAAAATTCTTCAAGGAAAAAACCATGACATGATAATAGCAAAACTTAACTCATCACGCAGAGCATATGTCAGTGCTAAACAAAAAAATAATAATTAGAATAAAAAGAACCTAATGCAATTAAGAGATGAACATGCATATACAGAATATTCTTACCTAGAGCTTACCTCTATTACACCTTGATTTTATTTGTTGCCCTAGAAAGTATGGTCCTTTGCAGCCCATGAAAACACATGATCTAGCTTTTTCTTGCCTTCTAGGAGCTTGATATTGAATATGATGTATTTATATTATTTCAGATCCCCAATATGTGATTTTTGGTCCTGTATTATTCCAGTGAGTCTTATTTCCAATGCCACAGGTTTGACCCAATTTGGATTCTTCAAGGAAAAGTTATGCCCAATCTCTCACAATGGCCTAATTATGGACTAGTTCAGTAGAGCGAACTTGTACGACATGCAATGTGTCACTATTTCTTCATTCGTCTTTGAAATTGTTATATAAAAAACTAAAATCCCTACACTATCCGCCACTCTCTATATAATTCCAATCTGATACTAAGAGAGAGAGTTATGATTATTTTCCAAAGGTAACCTCTTTGAGATGAAGTTCGAGAGCCTGCAAAAACCCTAACTTCCACTGATCATATCTCCGAAAATATTGTGAACCATGATCTGAAATTTTTACTCGATCTTCCTCAAGATTTTAGCTTCGCCTCGTAAAAAATTCAGCTTTGTAACCTTCTTAGAAAAAAATTTATAGTGAAAATTCCACGATGACCTGTTTCAAGTAGGAAATCCCCACATAAAGAGGATATGAGGATCACAATTCATATAAATGCTTAGGTTGAGAGGGTCTTCAACAAGTGAACATGGGAGGGATTTTAAGAGCTTAAAAATTATTAATGATTGACTGTTCAATGACCGCAACCAACGATTAGTGTCATGCCACAACCCCATGTGGTTTTATCCCACTAACTGGGGTTACTAACTTCAAACATGAATATCTCTCAAACCGTGAAGAATTATGTGGCGTGCCATATATTAACAGAAATATATCAAAAAGTAGAAACCATAAAAATACCCTTGACTCGAAATATAGTAATTTGGTAGGTAAAAATTCCCATGCAAGATCGGGGTAGCCCCTGGTACTGCTTGGGTTGACATCAATGACAACCAATGATCAACACATTCTGCCATAAAATTTTGAATATCATATTTAATGCCATCCCTAAAAAATTCTTTCTTCACCCTATGGTAAATTTTTAAAAATCATGAGTGTACTCCTAAGGGAGATGTGTGCAATTCTAAAAGAATATTTTGTTTTAGTTTTGAATTCTTACAAATATATAAGTGATCTTTGTACCATAAGGAATCATTTTTCCAACTAAATGTATCATATGTACTAGGATCTTGCTGCAAATTTTGAATGAGTGTCCACAATTCTTCGTCCTTCTTCCATTCATCCCTTGCTTTAGTTATCTAATATAGTTTGATAATAGAAATGGCACATAGCAATGCGTCCACCTCTTCATCGTTTCCTGAGAGTGCATCTGCAACAACATTTAGCTTCCCTTTTTTCTAGATGATTTCAAAGTCATAAAAAGACATATTTGTGACCCATTTTTGCTGCTCTTCTGAAATTAGTCTTCATTCCAAAAAATATTTAAGACTATCATGATCAGTTTTTATCTTGAAGTGTCTTCCCATTAGGTAAGGTTCCCAATTATTTAGTGCATGTAGTATTGCCAAAATTTCCTTCTCATAAATAGCTTTCTGTAAATACTTTCCTTTGATTGGACGACTTTCAAAAGCAATGGGTCTTCCTTCTTGCATTAAAACCACACCAATTCCATTTCCCGAGGCATCACATTCCACAATAAATGTTTTTGTGAAGTTTGGCATAGCTAAGACCAATGTTAGGCACATTTCCTCTTTAAGATTCTAAAAGGCCTTAGTTGCTTCAGGAGTCCATGAAAATGCATATTTACTTAATAATGTTGTTAGAGGTGCTGCTATTCTCCCATAATTCTTAACGAACTTGCGATAATACCCTGTTATCTTGAGAAATTCAAGCAACTTCTTTATGGTTGTGGGGACTTTCTATTCCTTAATGGCTTTACTTTTGTTAGGGTATAAATTAAAACCCTCGTGAGATACAATATGACTCAAATATTCTACCTCTTGTACTCCAAAGAAACATTTGAAGGTTTTTGCATTGTTTCTCTTCCAATAGTTTGAGCACCCTGTCAACATGTTGAACATGATCCTTCCAAGACCTGCTGTAGATTAGTATATCATCAAAAAATACTAACACAAATTTTCTAAGGAAGGATTTGAAAATGGAATTCATCAAACCTTAAAATGTAGAAGGTGCATTGGTAATTCCAAAAGGCATGACCAAAAATTCATAATGACCCTCATGAGTTCGAAAGGTTGTTTTCAGAATATCTTCAGTCTTCATTCTAATTTGATGATATCCTGAACGAAGATCCAACTTGGTAAAATAATTTTCTTCATGTAATTCATCCAATAGCTCATCAATCACGCGAATGGGAAATTTATCTTTAATAGTGAGCTTATTGAGCTCCCTATAATCTGGACACATGCACCATGATCGATCCTTGTTGTGCACCAATACTAATGGAGCAGAGAAAGAACTTTGACAAGGTTGAATAATACCAACCTCTAAATTTCTGCATTCATACGTTCAATTTCGCTCTTTTGGACATAAGGATATTTGTAAGGCTTGATGTTTGGAGGAACACTTCCTGGAATCAAATGAATAGCATGATAATGATCACGAATAGGTGGGATTCCTTTGGGAGTTTCAAACACCTTGGAATGATTGTCCAAGAATTTTTGGAGATCTAGAGAAATATATGATTTTGATGTTGGAACTTCTAGTGGGCATAATTATGAAATTATGCCTCATTGTTATTTCTTCAGAATATTTTTCATGACATTAGAGCTTATTATCTTTCCTGAATTCCCTACGATACCCCGTAATTCAACTTCCTTTCCTTTAGAATTTTTTTTCAAGAAAATTTCTTGAAAATTAAAAGCTATCATCCCCAAAGATTCTAATGATTATAATCCTAGTACAACATCAACACCTTTCATCGGAATGGAAAGCATTGGAATATTCAATACATATTCCCCCATGGTTAGCTTGATATTATGGAATTTTCCGAATCAATTTATTGTTCCTCCATTTGCAACCATCACTTGACATTCTGGTGCTAGGTATAGGAAGAAATTCAATTCCTTGGCTACCTTATAATGAATAAAATTATGGGTACTACTCGAATCAATCAAAACTATTACCTTTTTCTTCTTGATATGTCCTTCTATCTTGAGAGTTTGAGGAGTGGTAATTCCTACCAATGCATTACATGATATGGACAGACTCATTTCTTCTTTCTCTAGGATTGGTTCCTAGTGTATGTCTTCTTCTTTGAAGTTTCTTGTTCATTTTCTTCCTCCTCTTCACAATGTATGTAAAATAATTTCTTCTTGGAACATGTATGACCTTTAGTGTATTTTCTATCACAACTGTAGCAAAGCCCTTTTGCTATTTTTTCTTCCAATTTTTGTGGTGTCAACCTTGTAGGTTTTGGAAGTCTAGCAGTATCAACACTTCCATATTTATAGATGTGAATGGTAGGCTTCCTTGTTGCCATAAATTTACATTCAATTGTTCTTTCCAACTTGAATGAATTCTCCAATAAATCAGGTTCCCAAAGGTGAACCTCATGTTGGATGTTATACTTTAAAGTCCCTATGAAGACATCAATCATGTGTTCCTCTGGAATATCATTTACCCTTATATTAAATTTTTGGAAGTCGTCAATGTGCTCCACCACTGAACCATTTTTTTTGAGATTTATCAATTGGCTAAAGAAGGTGTTTCTCTTTGTATCCTCGTAATGTGCTATCATTTCCTCAGTAAAAATTGACCAAGTGGAAATTGTTTTACGAGAGAAAAGCCATCGATACCATAAAAATGTATTTTGTTCTAAATATAAATTTGCAATCCATACCTTTTGTGCGTTTTGCACATTATTGAGATCAAAATATTGCTTCATATGTAGTATCCATGTTATGGGATGCTTGCCATCAAACTTCCTCATATTGATCTTTGGAATATGGTGGGTGTTCGATCCAACATTAGTGTTGGAACGGGGTTCCCTAACTTGCTTTTTTGGTACATATTCGTTAAAGTCGGTCCTGTGTAGGAGTTTTGGGGTGGGTCAAAGCCCCTAATGTGTTGTAATGGGTTAAAGGGTAGCTCTAGGGTCTGCAAACCACGGTTTACAGACCATAGGATAGTGAAGGCTAGGATATTATAAATAAATAGATAGTTGGGTCCAGTAGGTAAGGAAGTGAATAGATTGACGCTACGTGCGAACTGTTAAGATCTGTTTAGGTTGTTTTGGGTAAGGACTCTTGCTGGCTATGTGCACGAAGATCCTCAGTCTTACTGTGTGCGGACCCCACTAGGTTGTGTGCATGGTCTGTGTTTGGGTTGTAAGTGGATCTTTGATATTAATGAATGCGAAGTATAGTTGAATTATCTATGTGTTATCTGAATTGGTTGTGTTTACTGCTGAAGCGCATTTGTGATATTTATTTAAGCTGTGAATGTATCTGTATTTTGGAATTGGAATGAGTATATATGTGATCTGATATTGGCTGCAATTATAGTGCTCTGTGATGGTATTTGGTAATGTGCACGTGGATGCGAATGTACTGATTAGATCTGATAGCTTTGTGATGGTTATATGCTGATTACACTATTAAAAGAGCTGCAAATATACTCATTCTGTGCGAACTTAATAAGCTCTGACCTAGATATACCTTGAATTACCTTCTCTCTCTCAGGGTGCGGAAACCTCGTTCTAGCATGCTCCTATACTACTTCAGGTAGTCCCTATGTCGTGGGCCAGTGGAATGGCTGGGTCCGAGTTATTAAATGTGCTGCGGATGCCTCATTTAGGCCACTACAATATCACTGATAGGATTGTGCGATAGTTTCTCTCCCTAGTCCATGAAAACTGCTTATGGATTTAGGAACGCATTCCCATAGACACAGCGCTCATTCACCGCATCACTTGTTTGCCCATGAAAGGGCTGAATCCCATGGAACATGTCGGGAAGAAATATGAACAATAGATAGTTGATAAGGTGCGTGAGGATTATCACATTGAACGGAACACTAGGGGGTTCATGATCAACACTATCAGCGACCCCGGTGCGCGCATGGATGCCCTGTTGTTAGTATGCAAGATGATGCACAAGTGCCAGTTTGACACGGTCCTCGCATATGTGATCTAGTCGGCTGACTGCTACGAAAAGGGGGTTTTATTTAATTGGTCCTAGTTCATGTGAACTAAATTTATGGGGAACATGCGCAAAGCCTAGGATCATGGAAGGGCCTTCTATTACTCTTGGTTGTTGCTCCTCATCTCGCTGGTCACATGGGAAGTCTCAAAAGATTCGGTCCTCCCTGAGCTAGAGTCATATATGTGCGAAGGGGTGCAGTATGCGAATCTATGGGATTCGAAGGATGAGAAGAAAATTGAAGATAATAAGGTCTTATGTGTCCTATTTCAGAGTGGGCTCATAGCTGCCATTCACTCCCAACCATGGTTGTCACCAGAAATTTATGACAAGTACAAAAGCATCGTAGCGTTTCAAGTAACAATGCACAATGTAAAGGTTAGGGGTCGTAAGGATCCCACCTGGGTATCACTCCCGTATATGGTCGCTGACGAAGAGGTGGATCGCCTTATTACTACTTGGCCTTCGTATTGGAAATTAGGCTTCAAATCATGTATGTAGGACACTGCAGGTACGAGCACCACAAAGGTCACCCTGCCCACCACCACAAAAGAGATTGGAGGACAGGGAAAGAGTATTGGGAAGGGAGTGGACCCGGAATCCCAAAGGGATGGACAGGGAAAGAGTACTGCGAAGCGAGTGGACCCAGAATCACAGAAGGATTTGCAGCAGGATCTGGGCACAGAGGGTCGAGTTGCGGGAGGTGCTGACTCCCCTCGAGGTACGAAATGAACTAGTGACCCTATTAAAGGACCATGAATGAATCAACGAGCTTAATGGCCAGAATGCGACACCAGAGTTACTCTGATAGAAGAGGACCTGGAGTAGATCGCAGATGTAGTCACCCTCACCGCAGAAGATAAATGGTTGGCTCTGGAAGAGCAGCAGAAGGCCATGGTTGATACACTCCAGGCTGAGCTCTGGGCTATACAACTCAAGACTGACACCTTGCAAACGAGTACGATTCAAGCACGATCAGCCCCAGAAACAAGTAGAGAATTAATCATTACAATGGAAATTCACCTCTGCCCTTTTCCAGGCGCAACCCTCATTCTAAGCCCACCTGACTTAGGAGCGCAAGTCCAAGCCTGCACAGAGGTACAACTGGACCTAGCCCAACTGCCACATGAACCATTACGGATCCTCCAGGCATCCCTGTTCAAAGAGATTCAACACAGAGACTGCCAAGTGCACCAAAAACTCAGTAAAGCTGAGAAGACAATTGTGGAGAAAACTGCTGAGGTGTCCCAGGCACACGCTGCATGTACCCTCGCCACCGTGTAGAAGGCAGAGTTGGAACGCCTAATCAATAGGCTTTATGCAGATGTCACTGAAGATATCTTGGCTTCTGCCACCCCCCAGGCCAAGATTGAGGGGTTTTTTATAGCGCTAAAGGCTTCGAGGACCAAGATCCAGGCGGTCAAGACAGAGATGGAACAATATATTACGGTCTTGTAGGCAAAATTACAGCCGGAAACACCACCTAAAGTAAGGGCCCAACGAGTCGCGCTGGTCACAGAGGCCAGCAATGTCATCACAGATCAGATTTCTCAGGGCACAGGACTATTGGAGATAGCTATGCAGATGTGGTATAAGGTGTAGCATTATCCTCTCCCACACGAACTTACTTAAGAGCTGCGCTAGAAGGAAGAAGAGATTGAGCAGGTAGAAGCCACTATGCCTACTCTGATCCCTGTTGAACGCTTAGCACGATTGCGTACCAGCCACACACTTAGAGATGACACTGAAGAGCTCCTCCAGAAAAAGAAATTCCTCAATGACCACTTTAAGGATTGAGCCGATGAAGCCTTGAAGCTATGTCAGGACGTCGATATCACAATTAAGAAACCGAACCAAACTTTGAAGAGCGTTACTGCTGCTACAGAAGGCCCAACTTCGCAAAAGTTGGTCGATATTTCTCATAATGTTTTTGCGCAGAGTGAAGGAGTGTTTCCCCTGCTGGTTGATGCAATTAGGCTGACGCAGGCAAAGATGGAAAACCCATGCCCACAGTGACTCAGGACAAGTTACAAGATTGTGTTGGGGGCCTGTTGGAATGGGGTTCCCTAACCTGCGTTTTTGGTACAATTTTGTTAAAGTCAGTCCTGCGTAGGGGTGTTGGGGTGGGTGAAAGCCCCTAATGTGTTGTAATGGGTTAAAGGGTAGCTCTAGGGTTTGAAAACCATGGTTTGCGGGCCATAGGATAGTGAAGGCTACAATATTATAAATAGATACATAGTTGGGTCTAGTAGGTAAGGAAGTGAATAGATTGATGCTATGTGCGAACTATTGAGATCTATTTGGGTTGTTTTGGGTAAGGACTGCTACTCGGTGTGTGTGCGGAGATCCTCAGTCCTGTTATGTGCGGACCCCGCTAGGCTATTTGCGTGGGCTATGTTTGGGTTGCAAATGGATCTTTAATACTAATGAGTGCGAAGTATAGTTGAAGTATCTGTGTGTTATCTGAATTGGTTATGTTTATTGTTGAAGCTCATCTGTGATATTTATTTAAGCTACGAATGTATCTGTATTTTGGAATTGGCATGATTATATCTGTGATCTGATATTGGCTGCAATTATAGTGCTTTGTGATGGTATTTGGTAATGTGCACGTGGATGTGAATGTACTGATTAGATCTGATAGCTTTGTTATGGTTATATGATGATTACACTATTAAAATAGTTGTGAATAGACTCATTCTGTGTGAACTTAATAAACTTTGACCTAGATCTGCCTCGAATTACCTTCTCTCTTTCAGGGTGTGGAAACCTAGTTCCAACACCCTCCCATACTACTTCGGGTGAGACCTTGGCTTGCGCAAGCAGGTCATTTCCAAAAGGGCTAGTAGTATAGGGGTTTGTTGGAAATCCTTCACCTCCGAACTTGGGTCAGGACCCCTCAAGCCAACAATTAGAGTTTATGAAATCATGATTAAAATTTATTTTGTTCTCATCATGAGTTTCCACTACTATGTTTTCGCCATTAGGAATCATTTCTTGTATCAACTTTGTCAAACCTTCCATGTCTGCTTTTACATCATTCTTCATGTCTTCCATGTTGTCTTTCATTTTTTCTTCTTTACCATCGATCTTAGCTTCCATGTCTTCCATGCCATTCTTCAAACCATCCATCTTAGCTTCCACGCCTTTCTTCAAACCATCCATATTAGCTTCCACGTCTTTCTTCAACCCATCCATATTATCTTCCATGCCCTTCTTCAAACCATCCATCTTAGCTTCCATGCCTTTCTTCAAAATTCCATTTCATTTTTTTTTGCTCTTTGCGAGAGCGGAATTTGCTGCACTTGCTCTTGTAATTTTGATATATCATGTTGCACTTATTCATCTTCATGAGTCATAGAAGAGTATTATAAGGGATTAATGGGTGTTGAATTCTTTTTAGGGGGAATTTTATAATCTAATATGGATATTTATGCTTCAATATGCCCTTGGAATCACTTCAAACTGTTTTTTCAAACAAGACTTATGCAGTTTGAAAAAAACAATACACAGATTTTTCTTGCTTATGAGGAGCTCCATATTGAAACTGAATTATCTCTGTGATTTCAGACCTTCAATATCTAAAATTTGGTCATGTAGTAGCCCTATGAATCTTCTTTTGAATGCCACAGGTCTGACTTGATTTTGATGCTTCAAGACAAAGTTATGCCCAATATCCCACAATGTCCTAATTATGGACTGGTTTAGTAGAGCGAAATTGTACAGCATGCCACATTTCATTATTTCCTCCATGGGCTATGAAATTGCTAAAAATGAAGAAAAATTCTGTTTGTTTTTTTCCACTTTCTACAGAATTCCAATCGGATGCTCAGAGAAAGAGTTATGACGATTTTCCCAAGGTCACCTCTTTTAGTTGAAATCCAGGAGATTTCAAAAATGCTAACTTCCATAGATCATATCTCCGAAAATATTGTAGACCAATATCTGGAATTTTTACATGAAGTTTCCCAGGATTTTAGATTCTCATGGTAAAAATTTCAGCTTTTGGACCTTTTTAGAAAAATAGTTATAGGGAAAATTCCACGATGACCTATTTGGAGCAGCGTAACCCTAGAATCCAAAGCTTTGATACCATGTTATGAAACCAGCTCCAAAAATAGAAGAAAAGAGAGATCAACACCTTAGAAGTAATACACTTCGAGGGGGAAACCTGCTTTAAATTACATAAATCAACAGTTCTTGGATGATATAAATGACAAAACCCCCTTTCTATATATAGGAGTCCATGGGGTCACAATATAAACCTAGCCGATCTAACAATAATAATGTAAGGGCATAATAATAACAATGTGGGGCTCACAGGGGTACAAAAATAATAATAAGGGGGCTACACTAACAACAATAATGGAATACACTAGTAATATAGGGACCTAACATTGTTAAAGAGAAAACTTATTAAAACGTGGTGATTTAAATAATAGCTATCATTTGACCCCTTGAATAATTTCACAAGTACAAAGGAATTTATACTTATACCTAATTGATGCATGCAACACAAACATAGGTCTGGGACAAGTAAATTCAGAGATGAAAAAAACACTAGATATACAAATAATATTAAATATTATATAAAACATGAAAGTATATCCTCAAAAATTTATGCAAAAGAATTATCTCAGAATTATACTAAAAACTAGTAAACAGACTCATAACTGGAACAAAGTAATCAATATTTGTGCTTCAGAAATATTCAAAAATAACAAACACAATTACAAAAAAAAATAAATCTATTCAGATTCAAATGCTAATCAACATAGATATGAGTAGAATAAATACTATAAATTGAATAAATATTTGAGATACGAAAATCTTGTTGAACATTCATTTTCATTGTGATCAATTACATGCCTCATCTAGGTGGATATTAGTGGCCATCTTCCTATTCCACCTGGTCAGTTTCATCAGTTTTATTATTTAATATTACTAGTATTTTTTATCTCTTGAAATTATAGAGCCATTTTTATACCCTAAATGACATAGTTCTCAGCGAGATCTTTCCAACGAGGTATCATACATGCCAAACAGAGATACTATGACCAAGTTATGACCTCGAGAAGTTGGTTGCCCAACTAACCCAAACGAGGCCTATAAATGCTTGGTGTTATATCTCCTCAAGTTATGGTTTTGGTTGTTTAGGGTTTTATCTTATTGTTCAATAATAAAAATGCTCTTAAGCCTCATTGTAACACAGTTCATAGGCCTGTAGCTACCACATATCTTCTCAGAGATAAGCTAACAATGCCCTAGCTAGTTTATTTTCATTCCCTCTGTAAGCATAGTTTATGCATTTGATATTAATGAAATGAAGATATATTTCTGTTGCATGTTTTTATTTATGGTTATATTTGTATTATGTTGTGTTCTAGCATAAATCCAGATTAGTGGTATTAGAGTGACCTGCTGTTTCTTTGTTTTTCTTTGCATGTCCCCAACGAGGTTAGAGTATAAGGAGTTAGGGCTTGATTTGGTTGAACCCTTGCAAGATCAGCGTGACAAACCCCGACGAACTCCCATGGCAGAAGAAAAGAAAGATGAGGGAGCATGATATCTTATCAAAATATTTCTTGAGGAGGCCCTTGAGAAACAAAGGAACGCGATGATGGATAACTTTTCCCAGATCCTTCAATGGTTTCCCACCTATGGTGCATCTACATCCAACAACCACTATGGAGGTGCCACTCCCTTCAAGGTACATGTAAAATTTTACATTCCTTTATTTGAAGGGAAAATATATGCAAACACCGTAGGTAGATGGTTGAATTTGCTAGAATGGTATTTCTTAGTCCATGATTTCACCGACCGAGAAAATATTACTTTTGCACTCCTCAAAGCTGCCCCCAATGTCAAAGACTGGTGTGAAACCTACTGTGAAAAAAAGGATGGGAGGGAACCCTCTCTGTTCTCAGCTGCACCCACTTATAATTTCTTCCGAGATGACATCAAGGAACAATATTACCCTGTGAGGAGCTATGAGGACAAGTACATCCAATGGACCATGCTGCAACAACAAAAAGATAAAGATGTGCACGAGTTGATGAATTTTATCCATACCCTGTGCACAAAGTTGGGTATTAAAGATTCAGAGAGAGATTTGGTGCTCAAGTACCACAATTTTTTGCACCAATACATTCAGGAGGAAATGGAGTTCCTCGACATTACCTCACTTGGTGCAACATATCGATATGCCACCAAGATCGAGAATAAATTTAAGAAGAACAAGAGAGAATTTGGATCCGTGAATCCGAAGCAAGGGAAAGGCACCCTCGAACCGCAGAAAAAGGGGCAAATCTAAAGCGAGGTGACTCAAAGAAACACGACAAAGCCAAAGAAGGACACAGGGAAGTGGTGTGAATTTAATAACAGCCCCACTCACAACACAAGCAAGTGCCGGACCAAACAGTTTTTGGTGGCCGAACTGAAGGCATCTGAATCAGATGCATGTTCTAACTATGAGTTAGAACCAGAAAATGAGAATGACAATAGGAATCATATCATTGATGTGGATACCAGTGCCACTGTTTCTACCACCAAGCTCCAGAGGGAGTATCCTAAGGATCCAGAGGAGGGGAGGCCTCTTCCATTCGCAGATGTGGGTAAGGTGTTCTCCATTGAAATTCCTTATCGATATCGAAAGCCAAAATAACCTCATTTTAGCAGAGGTTGTGAAGCGGCTCAGCTTACCGAACACAACACACCCATATGCGTATACCATTGGGTGGCTTCACCAAGGAAGAGATCTCCGGGTCCTCCAGCAATGTCGCCTTCCATACAACATCAAGCCATTCACAGATGAGGTATTATGTGACGTTGCTCCTCTTGACATGTCTGATGTATTATTGGGCCAACCATACTTGTGGAAGAGACATGCACTATATGAGTCTAGACCTTGTTCTGTTATTATTACTTTGGGAAATAAGTTTTACACGATACCGGAGGTAGTACTACCTCCCTCCATCTCTTTTATTACTACAAAGTAACACAGTAAGATTATTTCCAAAACTAGGAAATTTGTTTTCATTACAATTCACCCATAAGGAAAGAAGAATATTATGGCCACAACCTCCAAACAGGGATCCCCTGCATGGCAGCAACAAATGGACAAATTTGTGGAGGAATACAAGGAAATTTTCTCCTCACCCACAGAGGTTCTTCTATACTATGAGGTCTAGCACTCCATTGATATGACCCCAGGTGTGCCATTGCCTGATGTTGCCATACGTCATGTGACCACACAGAGAGAATCCACACGTGTACTATTTAACGTCTGCCAATAGGTCCACAACATCTTGTAGAAATCCAATTCCAAGTAAAAGTAGTGCCAGGATCAACATTGAGTGCCACACAAGATCCATGTGGGCGACACATTTTGGTTACATTTGTAGGAGGAGTGCCTCTCTAGACCCCACCACAAGCTACGCCCACTTCAAAGTAGGCCAAATCCTTCACCATAGAAATTGGTTCACTAGGGACTAGGTTCAATAGAAATTTCCCTACTTCATGGATTCTCTGCACGCAATTGGGACCATATATTTATAAGGGGGGAGGAATGATCCAGGTGGCTATTGGTGTCCACCTGTATATTCCACCTAGTCAGTTTCATCAATTTTCTTATTTGCTATTTTCAGCATTTTTTTGAGTCTTGAACTTCCAGAGCCATTTTGAGGCCCTAAACGGTATATTCCTTGGAGATATCTTTCCAACAAGGTGTCATACGCACCAAAGAGAGATACTATGACCAATTTACAACCTTAGGAAGTTGGTTTCCCAACTAAACCCAATGGGGCAAATAAACTCTCGGTGTTACATCTCCTAGGGTTAGGGTTTTGTTTGCTTATAGTTTTCTCTTATTGGTCAATAATAAAAAGGCCCTTAAGCCTCATTGTAACACAGTTCATATGCCTGTAGCCATCACATATCTTCTCAGAGATAAGCTAATAGTGCCCTAGCTAGTTTATTTTCATTTCATCTGTAAGCATTTTTCAGTCATTTGATATTAATGAAATGAAGTTAAATTTCCATTGCATCTTTGTATTTATGGTTATATTTTTATTCTATTTCATTCCTGCATTAATCCAAATCAATGCCATTAGATAAAATATAAAATCTCAAAATCATATTCTCATAAACTTATATTCAATCAATGTTGTTGGACAATGCTACAAAATAAAAATCTATACAAGTTCGTATACAAAACATTATCTGATAATTCTTCACAAAATTGGTAAACGATTTCAGTATTAAAACAAAGTAATTATAAATTCATTTTTATTATGATAAATTATAATAAATTACCTAATATACAAAATCTCAAAGAAAATTCCTAAAAAATATGTTCAATTAGTGTTTTTACACATTGTCACAGAATTTAGAGCTACAAAACGTCTCATGCAAACCATTATCTTAGAATTATTTAAATAATTGGTAAGCCAAATCAGAATTAGAACATAAAATATTCATAATTGAAATGAGGATTGAATATAGATTCATGTTCCTCATACTTAAATGGAAAATGTAAATATGTTCGTTCCAATAGGAATTTGGATTGGGCTCCCGCAAATTGTAATTTTCATTATGATAAATTACAGAACATTAGGTAATATATAAAAGCTCAAAGAAAATTATTGAAAAAATATGCTCAATTAATGTTCATGGTCTGAAGAACAATATTTTTTGCAAAAATAACTTATCAAAATACTGATACATAAATAGTAAAAGTAAATGCATTTTCACCAATGGGGACAAGGATTGGGCTCCCATGAACCATAATGTCAAAAAGGCACCTCGAACAAAAAACATGAAACTACATCTAGGAATTAGATTAGTTCACAATAATGTATCCAAAAAACTTGAATATTAAACACTATAAATAGAAAAATGAATGTTCCAAGATTTAAAAAACACTTACAATATGTGAAAGCATAGTCCGAGATTGTTTGAGTACTATTTTTATTTCAAATTCACAATTTCTTCAAGGAATTCTTTCACTTTATCTTGAATGAAATTTTTCTTCGGAGTGACAATAATATCTTGTTTGACATGTTCATTGAATATATCCTCATCAATGTCCCTAGCTTCTTCTTGCAATTTTGAAACTAAGAAAAAGTACTCTTCATTAACATTAACAAAATTGATTAACCATTTTCTATTTTCCTTTGTAGTGAAATCAATTATACTATCGAACTTTGTTGCCTCTGATTGTTTTATTTCTTATGATTCGACCATCAACTTGTACTTCAAAATTAATTCAGAATAATATGTAATGCGTGGACCATTTAAATCTCGATCAATCGCTACTTCCTTGACATAGGAACTAGCTCTTCTACTGTCTATTCTTTCGAATTTAGAAATAATGTTCTATAATTTTTTGTTTATATTGCAATCACATTTTTCATGTATTTCTCATTTTTCGTGTAGTGGGATTCAACAAAAGTATTCAACATGGGTACTCCATGGACGTAAAATTAAATTCCGCATCCAGTGAATTGTCTCTCCCAAAATTTGAGTAAAACTGTAAGGAGATAAGTTGAAAAAAGTAGTGTTTTCATTTTATTTATTTTTAATAAAATTTTACCTTTTAAATCGAAAAATGGTGAATCGTCCCCCATGATTGACATAATTATTTTCTATTCTATTGGTTCTTATAAAGTTTGTTTTGGTTGCACATTTTCGTTTTGAGGCCCATTTCTAACCTAAAAATTTTTCTAATGCAATGAATTCTCTATCTCCCTCAAGATCACTTTTGACCCACTCGACATATCAATTAATTTTTTAGAATAAAAGCCACATGTCAAAATCTTCTTTCCCTATATATTCAATAATTCACAATATTTTGGATATATTAACGATAATAAATGATTTCAGTGGATTAAGGAAGTTAACGAATTTATCAAATCAATGGGGTGTACCGGGGGTAGAAATTTCCAATGAAATTGCTCGTATTTGTAGTGGCGTCATTAACAAAGGACCTTGATTTCAAACATCTTCTAGCTCTTTTTTTCTTGTTTTCAAACTCACATTTCTAATTTTTGTTCACTAATAGAGTCCGGAAGCACTTCACTAGTAGCTTGATGCAATCTCATGAGCCCTGTCTCTCCAACCCCAAACACATCAACATCCATTTTTGCTTGATTAATAATGGGTATTTTTAGAACCTTTATTGTTTCAAATTTCAATATTTACTCCCCCTATCATAATTTACATTTTTCAATGTAACGGGATAGTCATTGAAAGTAGTGACTTCTTCAAAAAATTGCTTCATCATTTTCTGATTTTCAGCCAAAAAAGTACTAACCCAACAAGGGAGAATATCATTTTCAACTTCCACGTCCATGGTCTCTTCAATTCTCCATGTTTTGCACATAATCTTGGAATTTGCTAATGTAACCCTGTGAATTCTTTCTCCAGTGAATATCCAAGGAGGCTCTTCTTCATCTCTACCACTTGATAGCCCACTATGAACTAGTCTTTCACTTGTAGTATTTTTTATTTTTCTTTGACTAGTATATGAACTCATCACTACTCGGTGAGAAAGATTGAGATTGCTACATAATATTTGTGCCTCTTTGCTTGTATCTAATCTAAGGCTCAAGTTTTAGCTAAAAATTTAAAGTACTCAAAATTTCTTTGAACCTAAACAACCAGATAGATTTCTTTGCCAGGATTCTAGCGCATCTCGTTTCATCAAAATTCGAGTTCGTATGACTGAGTTATCATCTCTTGTTTGTTTTCCAAAATAGGAAAAAAAGGAGCAGAACAGGTACATGGATGATGTGGCAGGTATAGTCAGCATTGCAGGGAATATTATCCAGATTGCAACCCGTGGCACTGTGACAAGTGTCGTCTTTAGATTCTCTAGATGGGTTTGTGAAGATAGAAATTGTCCAATGACCTCCAATATTCTTCATAATTTTGAATTTGAAATTTTTTTAAGGTTGGAGTACAACCCAACCAGAGGGCACCACATGTCCTCTCTCGTGGGCCATCTCCAACCCTTGGATCAAAATTATCAATTCACATTAAGGTTTGATAGTTGACATATTGGAATTATATATATATATATATATATATATATATATATATATATATATATATATATATATATATAATATAATAGTTTTAAACCCACTCTCTCGGCAGACTTCAACCAAACCTCGAGGATCCTATACCCAACTTGGCATAGGTTTAAATTTGGAGGCAGGTCTAAAGTTGACAGACAATTTCATTATGAATCTATGCAAAAAATTATATGGTAGAGTGAGGGTTGAACCCACGACCTTCTGCCCGCTAGCTGCATGCCTTACCAACTCCTTTTCTCAGTGGTTCTTAACCACTATTTTCACCGCTTAATCTTATAGTTTGCACGTTCGACAGAAGGGGGTTGGAGGGGACCAGCCTCGCGGTCCAGCCAGCCCCCTCCCCATATGGCCATAGTCGAATAACTAAGCGCCAATACAAAGAACTGGCAGAATATTAATTATGTTTAATTAATTTTTAAACGTGGTTTAACAACGTTAAAACATAATTAGTGCTAAGAGTGTGCTTATCCCTAATCAAGTTCTTATATCATAATTAAATGTGCTTATCCACTAATTAATTTCAAAATATGTTGGTGGAGTTTTAGAGGAGCACGCCATTTGTGGTGGATTTTCTAGATTTATAAATTTAACTTGCAGTTCCACCAATTTTAGTGGATAAATTGTGGGAAAAGCAGTTTTGGTCATAACTCATCCAATTTTCACCCAAACAGAGCTCAGAAAGAGGCATTCTAGGCTAATTGGCATGTTGGGAACTCAATGAAGCAGGTTGCATAGGTAAAAAAGGTCATATATAGATGCTTTAGTGAATTTGAAGATTTTTGAAGGCTAGGGCCACCAGGTGTTGGGGTCTTTGCCAGAGCATATAGAATCGAAATTCAACAAACAAATAGTCATTTTTGGGAGAGTATGATGTTTTAAACTCATTTGAAGAGGTTCCAAGAGGTTCTAAAGCTTGTAACAACAATTTTAGCACACTTTTATCTAATACAAAGGCCCACACTGCGAGGCTAGACCAAGGAGATGTAGCCCAGGAGGGGTGAACTTCTTTATACAAAATTTATGTGTTAAGCTCTGTTATGTGTGTTTTTTGTGTTTAATATTTCTTCTATTTTGTCATTTAAAATTATTCTTTCTAAGCTTATGAAAACTTCATAATTTCACTAAGTACATTGTTTGACAATTACACACTCATAAACAAACCTATGAATGATAAGTAAAAAAAAGAAAATAGAAGTTTATATCTGATATGATACTAACACATCAATAACTAGCAATCATTTTCATATCAAGTTAGTATCGAAGCACAAGGTTGCTTGCTTGTTTTACTTGAAGGGTTTTTAATAGTTGCAAATTTACTGATGCTTACAATGTTGAGATTGTAGAGAGGAGAAGGGAAACTAATGATAGCTAGTCTTGAATTTAGGACAAGAAGGAAGAAGGCTGAGAAGGTGTCATCCTCACCCAAAGGACCACTCAAGGAAACACTTGAAGCACCTCAAATTCCATCTCTAGTATTTGAGATAGACGAGGAATTAATTTCACAAGAGGCTGAAGTGATTGAAGAGATACAAGCTACAGAGATTGAGCTTTAATCTACAGCGAAAATGTCAGGCCATGAAGGAACTCATGAGCATTCTGAAGAAGAGGATGTCAAGAGGGAATTCAAAGAAATTCAAAGGATGGTGAAAGTCATGTATGAAGCTTTCATGGTGAAGGAAGCTGGAGAAGGTTCAAAACACCCTCGTAGAGAAGAATATTCAAACAGTAAAAAGGAGGAAGAGAGGAGATCAAAAGGTAGTGGAGGAAAACTACCTCCCTCTCCACCATCATCATCTTCATCATCCTCATACACATCTTCATCTTCCACATCCACTACAAAAACTCATACCCATACTCATTCCAAGATCCCAAAAGGAAAGACTCTGTTACTCAATTTGGACATCAAATTTGAACTTCCTACATACAATGGAGAAGTTAATGTTGAAATACTAGACAATTGGATTTTTCAATTGGAATTTTATTGCAAAATTTAGAATCTACAAGAAGACAGTATCAAAATCCAATTGGCATCATTAAGGCTAGAAGGAGAAACACTAGTTTGGTGGGAGGCAAAGACACAAGAGGAAATGCGAATCCATGGTAAGATTTCCATTTCTTGGGTCGAATTCATTTCTTCCATTAAAAGACATTTTTATCCATTAGCCTATATGCATAAAGAAATAATGAGTTGGCAAAACTTTAGACAACTCAAAGGTCAAAGTGTCCAAGAGTATACACAAGAGTTTAGGAAAAGGGATTTATTACTTGGAGTAGATTTCAATTCACAAGATACACTCTTGAAATATATAGGAGGTCTAAATTCCTACTTAAAACACACTATCCTTATGTTTAACCCAAATAAATTAGATGAAGTATGTGTGCAAGCCACACATCTTTAAGCAAGGGGTAAAAACATTTCTGAAGAGGGTAGTAAGAAGAAGCCATTCAAGGTTAAGGGAAAAGAGAAAGAAGGAAAATGGAAGGGAAATAAGAATGAAAGTGTTAAGAAATAAGGGGAGAAAATTGCATGCAAACATTGTTATAAAGAGGGGCATGATGAAGCCCATTGTTGGAAACTACATCCCAAATTAAGACCAAAGAAACCAAATAACAAATGGAAACAAAAGATGACTGCCACCACACAAAAATATCTTGGATCTGATTTAGGAGATTAAACCAAGATAGTTGCCATGGTTAACAAAGGAAAGGAAGCTATAGCAAGTTATAGTTCCTCAAACAATCACAACAACATTCCAAATGAATATACAAAGATAGAATTATTCCATCTTAGAGTAATTTCTAATTGTAAAAAGGTTGATGCATTGTTTGATACAGGGTCACAAGCAAAGTTGATTTTAGAAGACTTAGTCAAAAAATTAAACCTTGAAAGTATAACTCATCATAAACCATACCCTTTTGTTTGGATAGTTAACAATGCCAATTTATAGGTGATAAGGAAATGTATTTTCAGATTTTCTATTACTGCAAACTTTGTCAATGAAGTTGAGTTAGATGTGGTTCCACTTGACATTTCAGGGATTATCTTGGGTAGTCCTTATTTGTATGATAGGAAATCTGTCTTTTACTGTCATGAGAACAAATATCATTTGACCAAAGATGGAGTGGAGTATATTGTGAGAGCTCATTGCAAGAAACTGGATATCACTTTAGTTAATGCAGGGAAAATGAAGAGGCTAGTAAATGCAAGTAGAAAGTTTGTGCTTCTCATGATCAAGAAAAGGGAATATGTTGACTATGAATCTTTTGATGGATGTTATGAAAAATTGAAATTTGATTTGTTTGATGTGGTAAGTCAACATAGCAAGATGTTTCAAGAACCAAAGGGGTCACCAACCAAGAGGGGAATTCAGCATGAGATTCAGCTGCAGCAGGATGTTACACTTCCAAATATTGGTATGTATTGCATGTCAATTATGGAGAGTTTGGAAATCAAGAAGAAAATCCAAGAGTTTCTAAATAAAGATATCATATGCCCATCTACTTCTCCATGTGGTTCTCCAATAGTTTTTGTTCCAAATAAGGATGGGACTTGGCGCATGTGTATCGATTTACATGCACTGAAAAAAATCATGGTAAAGAATCGATACCCACTCCCACACATTGATGATTTACTTGATCAGTTAAAGCATGCAAAGTATTTCACTAAGTTCGATTTTAGAAGTGGTTATCATTAAGTTAGGATAGCTGAAGAAGACATTTGGAAAATTTCTTTCAAAACTAGACAAGTATTATATGAGTGGTTAGTTATGCCATTTGGCTTAAAAAATGCACCAGCTACTTTCATGAGAGTAGTGAATGATGTAATTAGACCATTTATATATAATTTTTTCATTGTTTACTTAGATGACATACTCATATTCAACAAATGAAGAGAATAACATGTCATGCACGTGAACAAGGTACTTGATGTTTTGAGAAAAGAGAAATTGTTTCTTAAGATGTCAAAGTGAAAATTTGGTAAGACTTCATTGGCATATTTGGGACACATTGTTGGAGGAGGTGATTTTAAGATTGATCCTTCCAAAGTTGAGTTCATTTTGAATTGGCCCAAACCCAATACAGTTATCGAGGTAAGAAGATTTTTAGGGGCAACACAATATTGGAGGAAATTCATTGCTAATTTCTCTTCTATTGCAGCTCTGTTACATGCATTGACAAGCATAAAGAAAGTATTCCATTGGGGATATTTGCAGCAGAAATCATTTGATGCTTTAAAGAAAAATATAAGTTAAGCATCGGTTCTAGAAATTCCATATCTTAGACAACCATTTGAGATCCAAACATATGCAAGTGATTATGATATGGGAGCAGTGCTCATGCAGCATGGTAAGCCTATCTCATTCCATTCTGAAACTTTTAATGGAGCTGTGACTAAATATCCCACCTATGATAAAGAGTTATATGCATTGGTACAAAGTGTAAAGAAATGGAAGAATTACTTGATGGGGAAAGAGACCATTATCCATACCGATCATCAACCATTGCAGTACTTACAATCACAGTCCAAGTTGCAGCAATCAAGACATTTTAGGTTGATGGGTTTTTCTAAAAAAAATTCACTTGGTTATCAGGTACAAAAAAGGAATCTATAATAAGGTAGCTGATATGCTCTCTAGGCCTATTGTAAATTAAACTATTATTCTCAAGCACAATTCTATTATGCATGAAATTTACATTGAACAATATGTGAATGATAGTGATTTTCAATATGTGTCTGAGAAATTGAGTAAGGGAAACCAAAGTGAAGAGTTGGATTATCATGTGCATAAATTTTTTTTGTATCACTTTGGCAAGCTATGTATTCCACACGGGGAAAGAAATGGTATCATAAGGGAGGCACACATATCATTGATTGTGGGACATTTCAGTTTAGGAAAGACAATAGCACATCTCGAAAGGTATTATTGTTGGCCACGCATGAATGAAAGTGTTTCTCATTTTATTAGAGGATGTTATTTATGTGCAACAAGTAAGACTAGCAATAGGAAGCTTGGTTTGTAAACACCACTTCCAGTTCCTTCTCATCCTTGGGAGAGCATCTCAATGGATTTTGTAGGAGGCATTCTTATGTCAAGGAAAGGTCATGCTTATTTCTATGTTGTGGTAGATAGGTTCAGCAAAATGTGTATTTTGATGGCATGTGAGAAAACTATTATAGCTGAAAAAACTGCTAATATTTTCTTTCAAAATGTATGGATCCATTTTGGTCTTCCTACTTCTATTGTAAGTGATCGAGATTATCGGTTTGTTGGGAATTTTTGGTCAAAATTATGGGACATGATGGATACAAAGTTGAAGAAAAGTACAACATTTCATCCACAAACAGATGGTCAAACAAAGGTGGGAAATAGAACTATTACTCATCTTTTAAGAGGTTATTGTAGCAAGCATATCAAGTTGTGGGATGAACAATTACACTACATACAACATGCATACAACCGGGCAAAACATTATTCCACAAATACATCGCCATTTGAGGCATTTTTGGTTACTTGCGAAGATTTCCATTGGAATTTATATTTGAGAAAGATGTTGCTATAGACGAACATAATGACATAGATAAGGCAAGAAAGTTCATTGAGAAAATTCAGTTGGTACATCACACAATGCAAGAGCAACCTGAAAAGAGTCAAAGCAGCTACAAGGCAAGGCAGGACACACACCGGGTTGATCATAAATTCCAAGTTGGTGATCAAGTTTGGTTGTACATAAGCAAGGAAAAATTGCAAGGGGAAGGAAAAAAGCTCAAACCAATTAATTATGGTCCATTTATAATTCTGGAAAAGATTGGTACAAATGCATTCAAGCTAGATTTTCCTCATATGAAAATTTATTCTGTCATTAATTTTGAGAATTTGAGATTGTTTAAACCTCCTTTGAGTAATGATCAAGGAGATCATGTTCAACTTCCATCAATAGATGATTTCTCTCCAGAATATCTTGATGAACTTTAGCAAGATCTCATACCTGACAGAAGAATCAAAACTTCAAGAAGAGGGAATGTTGAACACCTTAGAGTTTGACTCAAAGGTTAAAATATTTCAAAGGCCAAATGGTTGGAGATTGGAAAAGTGAGGGAGTTGTACCCTCACTTACTGAAAAATTCATAGTATGTTTTGGGGTCCAAAATGCTTCTGGTGGGTGGGAATGATCTAAGGCTCAAGTTTTAGCTAAAAATTGAAAGTGCTCAAAATTTCTTCAAACTTGAATGACTGGATAGAGTTCGTCACCAAGATTCTGGCGCAACTCGTTTCATCAAAATTCGAGTTCGTATGACTGAGTTATTTTATGTTGTTCATTTTCCAAAACATGCAAAAAAGGAGCAGAACAGGTACAGGGATGATGTGGCAGGTACATTCAGCATTGTAGGTAATATTCTCCAGATTGCAGTTAGTGGCACTGTGACAAGTGTTGTCTTCAGATTCTCTAGATGGGTTTGCGAAGAGAGAAATTTTCCAATGACCTCTAATATTCTTCCTAAGTTTGAAATTGAATTTTTTTTAAGGTTGGAGCACAACTCGACCAGAGGGTGCCATGTGTCCTCTCTGGTGGGCCATCTCCAACCCTTGGGTTGAAATTATCAATTCACATTAAGGTTGGAAAGTTGAAATATATATATATATATATATAGATATATATATATATATATTAGTTTTAAAACCAATCTCTCGATGGACTTTAAGCAAACCTGGAGGATCCTCTACCCAACTTGGTGGAGATTTAAATTTGGAGGCAGGTCTAAATTTGGTGGAAAGTTTCATTACGAATCTATACAAAATTTTTATGGCAGAGTGGGGGTCAAACCCATGACCTTCCACTCGCCAGCCGCACGCCTTACTAATTCCTATTCTCAGTGGTTCTTAACCACTATCTTCACTGGTTAATCTTATATTTTGCACGTCTGACGGATGGGAGTTGGAGGGGGTTAGCCCCCTCCCCATATGGCCAGAGCCGAAGAACGAAGTGATAATACAAATAACCGGTGGATATTAATTACGTTTAATTAATTCTTAAATGTGGTTTAACCACATTAAAACGTAATTGGTGCTAGGAACACGCTTATCCCTAAGCACACACTTATCTCATAATTAAACGCCTTTGGAATGCTGGGAACTCCATGAATCAGGATGTAGAGGCAGAAAAGGTCATCTATAGGTGTTTTAGTGCATTTGAATAATTTTGAAGGACAGGGCCACTAGGTGTTGGGGTCATTTCCAGAGCATCCAGAGTCCAAATTCAGCAAAAAAATAGTCATTTTTGGGAGATTATGATGTTTAAAACTCATTGGAATAGTTTCCAAGAGGTTCTGAATCTTTTAAGATAAATTTGAGCAAACTTGATTCTAATACAAAGGCCCACACTATGAAGCTAGACCAAGGAGATGTAGCCCAGGAGGGGTGAACTCCTTTATCAAAATTCTATGTGTTAAGCTATGTTATGTGTGTTTGCTAGGTTTAATATTTCTTCTGTTCTATCATTTAAAATTATGATTTCTAAGCTTATGAGAAACTCATAATTTCACTAAGTAAATTGTTTGACAATCACATGCTCATAAACAAACCTATGATGGATAAGTAAAACAAAGCAAAGAAATTTTTTTATCTGATATGATACTAGCACAGTAATAAATAGAAATAAATTTCAGATCAGTATTTGCCTCCCATAATGATGTTGTCTTATTTTATGATTTCTTCAGTATCTATTAGCGACTCTTTATGTTTTGTTGGTGCACTACGAATTTCCTTTCTTTTCTCTCTAGCTCTTGGAAACAAGTTCCCATACCTAACAGAGTCCATGTGTGCACCAAATAGACCTTTTGGATAAAATTATTTAACAACTTCAACTTTACTTAATTTAAAAGGATCTAAAGAGTTTGGAATATCTGTAGCATGAGTTGCATTCTTTACAGTGACTTCTCCAAATGTAACTAGCCAGCGACGATATTGCCTGCAGAGTTTAACAAAAAAATACCTATCTAGAAAAAATTTCGGTAACAACAATGGCTTATCCTCAAAACCATAAATCAAAATTACCTTATTACTTTCTCTCTCTTCATGCACCACTTTTCCAAGTAGGAAAACTTGAGCGTGTGCAGATATTCTAGAAGGCTCTTGTGTAGTTATCATGTGATTGAATTTATTTACAAATAAATCTTTAATTAAACAAAAATTTAAAAAGTTGTATCTTTCCACAGTATGAGATAACATAACTGGATTGGTTCTTCATTAAAATTGAATTTAGGATTATAGGGTAAGTTGTCAAACACATGGCTTGACGCAATTTTTGTTATTATATATGCCATCATAAAGAATCTATTGCTTTTTGTCAAATTGAATAACTGAAAATAAAATTCATTGCAAATAACACCACCCTAGTTGAATTTAGAATTTTCTTTATATATGTGTGATAAAGAAGATAAAAAATGCATTTCAGGACATTCATCGTAGTTTATGCGCAAATCATGTGGAAACAGAGCCAATTAAGTCGCTAAATGAATGTGAAAACAAAGAAATACATAGTAGAGAAAGATCATAATGAACTTGATACATTGGGGAAACGAGTTCTCGAATAATGTTAACCTCGTTTGCTTTTGAATTCAAGAAACTATCTAGTTTGGACAATTTTAAACACTTACTTGATTTTTATAGCTTGAGTATCCATCTCAATGCCTTGGGATTCAAATGAATATTTTTTGTTTCTAGCATATTTTTTTTTGTCCTTGAATTGAAATTGTTTGCACATAGATAAATAATCTCTCTGAAATAAAAGACTTCTTGAACACATGCAAAATTCACCAATCTGCTAGTACAAATCTTGTTGCTTATTTTCTCTTCTATTGATATATTCACATAGTTCTCATACACATTTGACCAATGAAATTTATTATCGATACGAGAAATTGATTTAATCGTATCGGTGCAAATAACCTCTTTAATTTATCTTCTACCCATTTCCACTTTATACTAAAAAATACTCTATTAATCAATAACATCCTCAATCCCGTTTAACTTTACAATTTGTTCATAATCACAAGTTGTTACTAATTCTTGTTTGAAAAATATCACACACAACACTCTCAATAAATATCAATTGAAGATACAAAATGTAACGTTTACGGGAAGTAATGTAAATAAACCTCGAAATTCAAAAACCATCTTGTCCATTTACTCTACACTTTGATCCTACTTTAATATCATTGATATACGTCATAAGATCCAGAAATTTACAATATAAAATAAATATGAATTACTTGTCATAGTCATGACAATTAGCTTAGCTATCAATAATAAATACAAATGGAAAATTGTGCAAGGATGGGGACTAATAAATATTATGCAAAGACATGCTCAACTACCTCTACCACAAATTAGTCCCCAATAGTATATATGAGCTAGTCCCTAATTATAAACAAAAAGTTGAACAAATTCAAAAGAGACATAAATTTATGATATAAACTAAATATGAATTACTTTATATCATAAAAATTAACTTAGACAATGTTAATAATAACTGTAAATAGAAAATTGTGCAAGGACAATAAGAAATAAATATTATGCACAAACGTGTTCAACTACCTCTACCATGAATTGAATTCATGGCTAAGCTGGCCTCCAATAGTATGTCAATGTCGAATTGTTTTATTTTATATTGGAATACAAAAAAAATTGAGCCCAATTTGATTTATGAATGACCTAACACTCAATTTTCAAGACTACGGTGTATAGTATAAAATGTCACAATGTATTCAAGAAGATTGCACAAAACAAGGAACATAAACTTTCTTTAGAATATTTCATGACACCACACACATTCCCCGTACATTTATTTCATACACCTCACTACATAGTAACTAAATAATTAGCCATCATATATAATGTATCCAAAAACCGAAATCCTTTGACATAAATAAGAATTGACTCTCGTCATAATATATAATATTGGATAAAAGGATATCACGATACACTAAAGTATTCCTTGACTAATCCCACCAACCATTAATTAATACTTTATGCCAATGTATTTATGTTAAATGCTTTCAAGTCAATTGATTTTGGTAACGGAAATGCTAACATTACACACACTCGAAAATTCAGAAATTTAGTTTCAATGAGAAATAAAAATTACAATTAATTCGAAATCAAGAACTCAAAAATGAATATAATGTTTTCCAATCATCATAAATTTCTTTGCTCACTAATTTGTGAAGAATACTTCATATTTTCTCAACATTACATAATTTAATATCTACCTTCTTGACACTACTTACCCCTAAATAAAGTTTAGTTGTAAAATTAACCCCATTTAAAAATAAATCATGAATATATGAACAAGGTGTTATGCAAAATAAAGATGTTCAAAACAAACTTGTGAACCCGTACTGACCTTTAAATAAATATAATATAAAAGTGTTACGTGAAATGGAAGTTTGCGGAAGAAACTTACTAACATTGAAAAATTAACCCTATTTAAAAAAAATCATGAATGTATGGGAAAATTGTCACACGAAATGTAATTTTGTGGAACTTTTACTTTTTCATACTTCTTCCACACAACTCCCTCCCACACAACACTACATATTAATCAATTAATTGGCAGTTTGCATCTATTAATCTGCACTTCCACACCTTTTGCAAAGCACTCTTGCATCTCTCATGTATTCCATTGACATAACAAGGAAGACACTCCACATTTGATAAATTTTAACTAAAAATTAGCTTAACTCATGAAAAATGCTTCAAGATTTAAAAATACTCACTACCTACAAAATAAATAATTGCAATTGTTGAACCGTCATCCGTCTTTCACATTCATGATTTCTTGCAAATATCGCATAAGATCACATCTCAATTTCCAACTGAGACTAGAATGCATTTCTGATGGTAGTCCCCTTGCCAAACCCACATTCTGAAGCATCTATGCATGTAAAATGAATTTCTCATTTTAGGATAATACCATGTCCATATTAAACCCCAAATAATTTGAAATCTAGTTAATTTCATAACATACGGGTTTCTTATTGCACATCTGATGGTTATAAAAACCATTCAACCCAGATTCCTATTATCTCATGCGGAAGCTATTCATGTTCTATAACCATAGACATTCCCATTTCATGGAGTCAAATAAATATTCAAATTTCAATTAAGCTCCAAAATTCTTTATCCTCATCCCATGGCATTTCCAATAAATATTCAAAATTATAATAAAGGTATTTATGTAATTTCCCACGGCTTAACACTTCTCACGTGCATTGCAAATATGAATAATTATAAGTTTTTACACTTATCATTTCCTCCGTTCAAATGTTTAAACTGATCACATTTAAATTCAAATTTAAATCACATAAGCCTTTGGTCATACCTTAGATTAATATGCACACGCCATCATGAATTTTTGGCCCCACAACTCACCTTGTGTTAATCTTCGGATTGATCCGATGACTATAGACTTATCACTCGCCGACTCAACAAATCAATGGCTGTCGCGCTATGAAGATGCCCAGGCTCTATTTCTTCAAACTCATGCGATAAAAGTGGTAATGAAATACCACTCCAGATTACGTGTCAAACATCCAACGCTATCGCGTTCCAAATGGAAATACCACTTACCATTTAAAACCAATGCGAGATTGTTGGTTTGGGGCTTTCAAAACCGCCTTCGTGGTTCCTCCTCATGGTTCCGCTTCTTTCACAGTTCCAATCGCTTCAATTACTCAATGAACCATAGATTCTTCTGCACTATCAAATTCCCATTCGATTCCACGGATTCATTAACTCAGCACCTTCTCGATTACTTCTGATTCAGTTTCATTAAATCAGCTCTCATTTCACTGCGCCCTCATAGTTTAATTGCTATGGACTCATATGTACCAATACTCCATCTCATCGTCCACGACAACAATCAATCCATCGCACGGATTTGTTGTTCCATCGCTTAATTGATGGAATAATTGATCCCTCCATTTAATCATATCCACTGTGCCATTTCTTGTATCACTATCTTTACGATTGTAATTCCATTTACTTGAATTCCACTTTGCTTTAATCCGAGTCACTGTTTGTCCACACTCGGGTTCTATTCATCAACACTGTTACTGTGTTAGAATTCACAGTAATGCCCAATCTTTCGAACTCTCTTTGTCATTCATTGACACATGAATGAACTTCTATATTCATCTCTGCCCTTCATAAGCTCGATCTCCCTCTCGCTCACCGCATCGGTCTCGTTTAAATCCAGAACCTACTCTGGTTTCGTTCGAATCGGTTTTGACATCCTTCATCTTGCACCTACGTATGGATTAGTTCCATATCTAATATTTGTGGGTCAAATCCACAGTAAACCCCAAACAAAATTTCCAAAACTTGATCTTCACGCACTGTATATTCTCAAACAGTACGCCCATTTCTACTTGAATGCCCCTTCTTAGGATATGATATGTTCCGATGTTGAACTCTGTATTGAAAACTCGAATTCACTCTATGTCATCGACCCTTGCAATGGTAGTTGACTGCAATATTCCCTTCGTTTTCTCAAGGGAATGCACAAACCCTTCATGCATTTAGTTCAAGCACAATTTCGACACTAATTAACATTGATTCTTCTATCATATGCAGGGCCTCATCTCAGAGCTCTATCACAAAATTTATCACATGCTACTTATTGAACCCAAAATACTCTTCACGCGGAATTAAATCACAAAACACACATCTCATTCATAAATAAATTATTTTATATATGTAAATGAATTCACTTACAAAAACTCCTGGTCTTTGGCCAGATCTTCAAAATCAAATGGCCCTGTTCAACTGCCCATAGGCTTACAGGAACAAACCCCTGTTTGCCCTGAAGCTGAATCACTCACACACTCTCCAGATCTATCCTTAATTCCTTTGAGGCTTACATATATACAAAATGATAATGAATTGATTCAGTTCCCCTAATAACCAAATCCCTAGAATTGCTGAAACTAATTCTAATTTCATTCCTGAATATCAACTATCTCTTGACATTCCTAATTAATCAAATTCCCCGGTTCTCTAATCATTCGAGAACAGTTACATTTTCTCTCAATATTTAATTAAAATTAATCAAAACCCACTCAATTCATTACATAAAATCTATCTCCCTTGAAGACTCAAAAGCCCCTAAGTCTAACAAAATACAAGGATTTTTCTTTTAGCCTAATGCCCCTGCATCAGACTCCCAAGGTTAAAAATAATCATGATCTCCTGATCATGTGCTTTTAGTCCTCGTCTTCCTGTATCCCACACTTTGTTTTACTGTTGTTCATAAGCTGCATTATTCTTCTGTTGTACCTCTCCAGGTTTTCATATTTTATGCTGCATCTTCCTGCTTGTTATGCTTTTACATTCTGTGATTGTCTTTCTCTTTTTGATGTTGCTTCTTTTCTTTGCTGCTGTTGTTGTCCTCTTCTGAGACACTTTCACCATCAGCCTCCTTATCAATTCAATTTCCTTGTCTAGTATATCTTCTGACTACTGGATACTGTTTCCTCTTGATTGCTGAACTCTTGCTGCTGCTTACTGAGTTATTATTTGCTAAACTCTTACTGCCACCCTATCATCCATACCCTCTTGTTTTCTGTAACTGAAAACTTCTTCCTGATTGTCACTTATGACAATTTCTTCGTTTCCTAACTTCAGCAATTTCTTGGACTGGTATTTAAATTTCCAGTCACTGTCATCTTCTTCTCTCTGCTTTAATTTGTTCTCCTAGGCCAAACACTCTTTATTCCTTCCATCAGTACCTGTAATCATAAAAAAAACATTAAAATTATAACATCTTTGTGTCTCTTCTTCCTCTAGCAACACTTCAAGTTGCTGCTCTGACATTTCTTCCGTCAACATTTCAATCTACTGCTCTGTCATTCTTTCCAGCAACACTTCAATCTGCTGCTCTATCATCAGCACATCAATATGCTGATTTCAATCCTTCAAATAATTCTCGAGACTATCAGCTAGTCTCTCTTCTGCATCATCCTTCTCAAGGATGTTTCCTTGCTCTAGTTCATTAAAATGAACCTTTTCATTCTCACTCAACTCTACCTTTACAATATGAACACTTTTTCTCTGTGTTTCTATCCTCTGATCCAGAACACTTAACTCATGCCACAAATCTGTCATCTCATCTGAGAAAACATTTATACAATCTTCATTATCTTCCTCTTTATCACAAGTCAAGTTTCCTTCTGTCACTATCTCCTCATCTATTATCAGAACAAAATTTTGATCTCCCATCTCTGTAATAGGTTTAATTATCTGTCCATCACTTTTTACTTGGCCATTTAACAAAATCAAATTGTCATTATCAATAACAAATTTCTCATCATTAAACATGGTTTCATTGAAAAAATTTCTTTCACAAAACAAGGAATTTATGAATTCCTTTTGTTGCAGTAATTCAGTTTGATCTTCATCTGAAAGATAATCATCATATATTTCTTGGAAAATTTTAGCTTCACTCATTACAGTTTCATCACATGAACTTTCTTCTTCAATACTTGCATTCACACACAACTTGTCAGTTTTAAAACCATAAGACCCCATGGTCTCATTTGATGATTTAATCATCAAATCCTCCTGTTGTTCCAAGCCTTCTATATATTTCAGAAATTATTCAATGGTCCTCTCTTCAATTTCTTCGAGCTGTCCAATTGATTTCTCAATTTCTAGCTTTTGGCCATCATCATAATTTAAATTTCTTTTGCTTCCAATGTATTAAAAAGTAAAACTTTTCTCCAGTTGTGTATGGACATTTTCAAAAGATCTAGCTGTCCCATTTTCTTCCTTTGTGACAATATCAACAGCTTTTCCTCCTCCGCATGTTTTTCCTGCAAACATACAAAATTTTTCAGATGTAAAATCATTCGACCTCTTGGTATCACTTGAATTTTTAGTCTTCAAGTCTTTCTCCAAATATTCAATCATTCTAAGTATTTTCTCCTTCAGCTGAGCATTTATCATTTTCTCTCTCTTCATTTGTAGATGATGCCACTTTACCTTCATTCTTATAAGGAAACCACATCTCTGGTCTTCCTCTATCATCATCTTCAGTTTGTTAAACTGTTCTCTGATCTCAGCTACCTCTTTCTCATACTCTTCCTTCTTCGACTGTCTCTGTATGCCATCTGTCTTGGCATCTTCTTTCTCCACCTTCATCCTATTGTGGCTTCTCTCAAAACCTCTGCTCTTCCTACTATGACTATCAGTAGCCATCTTCTCCTTCATGATTCCTCACTCATTCATCACGGGCTGCACTGAAACCTTTGCAATAACAAGTCCTCCTTGTTACAACTTACCTCACCAATCCTCTCTCTGGACTTGGTCTTTTGGCAAGTACTGGTCCTATATCTTCAGGAACCTTCTGAGCATTCCTCTCTGCTCCTTCAGGCTTCACTCCTATGCACCCTTTCAAGAACACATCTGTTCTCTTTTCATCCAACCTCTGTTGGAATTTCTATAGGTTCTGCCACACTTTCCTTTCTCTTTAGAAACCTTCACTGGCTTCTTTCATCACTGATTTTAAAAGTTGTGATCTTCTTGCTGAGATGCTCCTCATTTGTCTGTAATCTGCATTATGCAAACAAAATCTTCAAAAAAATCAAATTCCTCACCTTCAAGGTTTGTTCAACATCCATTTTCAATTTCTTCTGCAAATTCTTCAATACTCTGCTGCATTGCGTGCTGCCCTGTCAGATTTAAATTTGATCTCTTTTCCATCACCATTATACCTATGTTCACATTTTTCAAAACATAATTTGGCAATATTCAAAAAAAAAATTATTTTAAACTTCAGTTTCTACAAATCATACCTTCACTGCATATTTGTTCAAATCTGTAATTTCTGTTAAATAGATTTAAAAACCAAACTTTCTTCACTGCTTCAGTATGCATGCATTCCAAAAATTAATTTTCAAAAAGAGCCTTCCAGCTCTAATACCACCTGATGGCAGTCCCCCTTCCAAACCCACATTCTGAAGCATCTATGCATGTAAAATGCATTTCTCATTTTAGGATAATACCATGCCCATATTAAACCCCAACTAATTTGAAATCTGGTTAATTTCATAACATATGAGTTTCTTATTGCACATCTAATGGTTATAAAAACCATTCAACCCAGATTCCTATTATCTCATGCGGAAGCTATTCATGTTCTATAACCATATACATTCCCATTTCATGGAGTCAAATAAATATTCAAATTTCAATTAAGCTCCAAAAGTCTTCATCCTCATCCCATGGCATTTCCAATAAATATTCAAAATTATAATCATAAGGTCTTTATGTAATTGCCCACAGCTTAACACTTCTCATGTGCATTGAAAATATGAATAATTATAAGTTTTTACACTTATCATTTCCTCCGTTCAAATGTTTAAACCGATTACATTTAAATGCCAATTTAAATCACATAAGCCTTTGGTCATACCTTAGATTAATATCCACACGCAATCATGAATGTTTGGCCCCACAAATCACCTTGTGTTAATCTTAGGATTGATCCGATGGCTATAGACTTATCGCTCGCCAACTCAACAAATCAATGGTTGTCATGCTATGAAGATGCCCAAACTCTATTTCTTCAAACTCATGCAATAAAAGTGGTAATGAAATACCACTCCAGATTACGTGTCAAACATCCAACGCTATCGCGTTCCAAATGGAAATACCACTTACCATTTAAAACAAATGCGAGACTGCTGGTTTGGGGCTTTCAAACCTGCCTTCCTCGTTCCTCCTGATGGTTCTGCTTCTTTCACAGTTCCAATCGCTTCAATTACTCAACGAACCATAGAGTCTTCTGCGCTATCGAATTCCCATTCGATTCGACGGATTCATTAACCCAACACATTCTCGGTTACTTCTGATTAAGTTTCATTAAATCAACTCTCATTTCACTGTGCCCTCACGATTTAATTTATCTGGATTCATATGTACCAATACTCCATCTCATCGTCCATGGAAACAATCAATCCATCGCATGAATTTGTTGTTCCATTGCTTAATTGATGGAATAATTGATCCCTCCATTTAATCATATCCACTGTGCCATTTCTTGTATCACTGTCTTTATGATTGTAATTCCATTTACTTGAATTCCGCTTTGCTTTAATCCGATTCACTATTTGTCCACACTCGGGTTCTATTCATCAATGCTATTACTGTGTTGGAATTCACAGTAATGCCCAATCTTTCGAACTCTCTTTGTCATTCATCGACACATGAATGAACTTCTATATTCATCTCCGCCCTTCATAAGCTCGATCTCTCTCTCGCTCACGGCATCGACCGCATTCAAATCCCAAACCTACTCTGGTTTCGTTCGAACCAGCTTTGACATCCTTCATCTTGCACCTACGTATGGATTAGTTCCATATCTAATATCTGTGGGTCAAATCCACAGTAAACCCCAAACAAAATTTCCAAAACTTGATCTTCATGCACTATATATTCTCGAATAGTATGCCCATTTCTACTTGAATGCCCCTTATTAGGATCTTATATGTTTAGATGTTGAACTCTGTATTGAAAAATCGAATTCACTCTATGTCATCCACCCTTGCAATGGTCGATGACTGTAATCTTCCCTTATTTTTCTCAAGGGAATTCACAAACCGTTCATGCATTTAGTTCAAGGACAATGTCGACACTAATTAAAATTGATTCTTCTATCATATGCAGGGCTTCATCTCAGAGCTTTATCATAGAATTTATCACATGCTACTTATTGAACCCAAAATACTCTTCACGCGGAATTAAATCACAAAACACACATCTGGTTCAGAAATAAATTCTTTTATATATGTAAATGAAGTCACTTACAAAAACTCCTGGTCTTTGGCCAGATCTTCAAAATAAAATGGCCCTGTTCAACTACCCGTAGGATTATAGGAACAAACCCCTATTAGCCCTAAAACTGAATCACAAACACACTCTCCAGACCTATCCTTAATGCCTTTGAGGCTTACATTTATACAAAATGATAATGAATTGATTCAGTTCCCCTAATAACCAAATCCCTAGAATTGCTGAAACTAATTCTAATTTCATTCCTAAATCTAAACTATCTCTTCACATTCCTAATTAATCAAATTCCTCGGTTCTCTAATTATTTGAGAATGGTTACATTTTCTATCAATATTTAATTAAAATTAATCAAAAGCCACTCAATTCATTACATGAAATCTAACTCCCTTGAAGACTAAAAAACCCCTAAGTCTAACAAAATACAAGGATTTTTCTTTCAGCCTAATGCCCCTGCATCAATTTCTAACATGTATTAGCTATCGATAACAGGGAACATTATAGGCATCACACACCACTTCCTAAAATCTGATTTGTCATCAATAGTGAATTATTACTATATCCAAAATGCCTTATGCTCAACATTTCAAATGGTAGTTATAAATGTCATTTAGACATAATTGAAAGTTGAGGGTGTAATCATATGCGATGCGAAATTTGAATATAACAGGCTATGTAAATTATCAAAATATCCAACAATAATCCCAACTTCTAAACGCATTCTGCAAAGAGTAAATGTTCCACACTCTGCTATTCCAAATATGCACTCTATCATTGAAAGTTCCTATTGATATGAGAAAATGAGTTAATAGTATCACTACAAATAGATTCTTTCCTCGCTCTTCTATCCATTTCTGCTTTGTACTTAGAAATTATTGTTTAATCAAAGGCTTTCTTAATTTTGTTTAACTATATATTTCTCATTTCCCTCTACAATCACCACCTGCTACTATTTTGCATTTGAAACATGTTACAAAATCTTTGTATCAGACTTAAAGCTGGCATCAAATTTTTTTATTTTCCTAATGTCTGTCCTCTTTGACTAATTTTGTGCGAGTGTGGATATATATGTGTCCTCACCACCTGCACAGTTCATGTTAATAGGTTCATATCACTAATTTTATTATTCATTGTCAAATACAATTCCCATCTCGCCACAACACATTTAAAAAATGTCACAGAAATGTTGTCAATAAGTCGCAACTAAAGTTAACTAGTATATAGGATTAATAGAAAAGAACACTATGAGTAAATAATATTATTTTTAGCATTCAATTCACTGAATACACACCTACATAGGTCATCTCCATGCATGTCGTTTAAGATTGTATCAATATTAATTTTCATTTACTCTGAAATGTTATGAAATGATGGTTGTTCTCTGAAACTATTAATAAGCCTTGTAGCTATAAACTAGCTACACAAGCCAAATGCATAATATAAAATGTTTACATATTTGTTGAAAAAGGTAATACGACATCCTCTTGCTATGAAATTAAATATAAATACTATCTTGAACTTAAAAAATAAATAAACTTAAAAAAAAACCAATTAATTCATTAATATGTATTGTTGTGTAGGATGAAGATTTGTGGAAATGCATACAAAGATACATAACACTACGCGAAAGATGATTTTGTTACTTGCTCCATAAACTCATTCTCCCACACAACATGTCATATTCACACACATTAAAATAAACTTAATTTAATATTCGATAATAAGTATTTAATTCAAAAATACAAGATACAAAATGTACAAAGTATTCAAAAGGCATGAATACTATGTATTTTTGTACAAGAGGGAGCTATGCGGAAGAAATTTGCAGATGAAAACTCTATGCAGAGGACTGGAACATTGTGTAAGAAATTTTTTCTTCCTTGAATCATACACCTGTTGTCTCACATAACACTTTTTCTTCACACACATTAAAAATACAGTCATTAAATGTTTCATAATAAACATTTAATTCACAAATGTATTTAATATTGCATAATAAGTATATATGTTGAAAGAACATGATGCAAAACACTCTACTAGGTTTTTTGAAAATTATGACAGTCAGCCATAGAGGCTTAGTATGCCAAGTTTCAGAGGTTTCCATCCTCCGTGACACCCCCTAACAAAGACCATGAGTATACCCAAAGTGAGGGGAGAGACACCCTCCTATCATAATGTCACTGTTGGTGATGCAAGTGGTAGAACGAATGGAAGTACTGCATGTTATCACAACACCAGCCCTAATGGCGGCTCGGTAATGGGTGCTCATTGGCATACCTATCTCAGAGGGCAGTTCCTAACCCGAGCCACGAAGAAAAAAACATTTTTTATTCCTGCCAACAAGATCAATAACTATCGAACTTATATGAAGGATCATCCACTGATCTGCAAGTTTATAGGCATATGGCCAGTAGTGAGAGATCTCATCAAGTGTATTCAATTGAAATGGAAACCCAAAGGACATATTGACCTAAAATTGGGAGCAAGGGGTTTCTTTACAGTTAGCTTCACCAACCTAGAAGATAAGGATATGATCTTCGAAAATGAATCATATTTATATTATAACGTTGGGCTCTTCATGAGATTTTGGGAAGAATGCTACAATCCTGACAAGGAACAATTTATGGAACCACCAATGTGGGTACGCCTCTTTTCCCTTCCTATGGATTACTAGGACCCTGAAATTATGGAAGGTGTTATCACGGGATATATCTTAAATTTAAAAATTAATTAGCGAAGGTGGGACAAATATGAAATAGCTTCATCAAATTTTATTCCAAATGAAATGAAATTTATTTAAATTATAGGATTAATTAATTAATTCTATGTTTTTTAAATTATGCTAAACCTCACGCATATTCGGCTTATGGATGATAACCTTTGGTTAAAATTGATGGTTCAAGTTGATTTCAGACCCCTTCTATGCTTCAAAGTTTAAAAAATGAGGGGGGGGGGGGTTAGAATGGGTTGTTTTCATTGACCACGTGGCAAGTAGAGGATAATTTGCACCCCCCCCCCCCAATTTGATACCACAAACTAGATATGCCCCCCTCTGAAATCCTGTCTCAGGTTTTTTGCAGGACAAACGCAACACTGGTGAATTTTATTGTCAATATTGGATTAAAATCAAACTCCACTTCAGTTTCTTCATGGCTAAGGATGGATCGATGGGGGATTCAACTTCATATTAACCTTCATCTCCTTTTGTGCTCTCGACAATTAATTATAATTTTAATGAGCGTGTATAAGGAGGTCTTTGAATTGCCCAAGTTGCAGAACGATTTGAAACACCAAATATTGGTGTGGCTTCCAGTGGAATGTATCTGTAAATTTCGTAGCCCACGCAAGGAATGGGATGTTATCCTTTTATCAACCAAATTCATAAGTAAATGTGCCTTCCAACAATATGTTGTGCTTAGCTTTGGAAAATGTCCAATTCAAAAATGCATAATTATTTTCTTTATTGTTTCTTCACACAGAGATGGAAGATGAGTTCTTCTTTTCCTTCCTAAGGAAAATTGAAATACAATGTATTTGTCATGGGTCTGCAGTAGGCTTTCTCTCTATGGGAAATTTTCCACGATTCATTATTACCAATCTTCTCACAAGAAATTCAATAAAAATTCCCCCACTATCATTCATATAGTCAATTAGAAGTATAGACATCATCAAAGGGGAGGAACATAGTCAAGAGACATACAAGGTTAAATAATTTACAATATGATTTGATTCTACTAGGGCGTTTTTTCCCATTGTCCGCAATGACAGACATTAACTTCAAAAACATAAAATAGGAAAACGAGGGTGAAATTTGAAAATATGAGAGAGGATTTTTACCATCATGGGGCAATGAAGGCTAACCTCTCTCCAATTTTACACAGGTGTCAGGAGTAGGGAGAATCGAAGATGTCTGAGGGTCATTTTTCAATATTTCAGTTTCCCTATTTATGGCATGGTTTTACGGTAGATATTTTAGAGATATGGGAATGAAATTTGAAAATGTGAGAGAGGTTTTTAACTAGAACGGGTCAAAGAAAAATAACCTCTCTCTGATTTTGCATAGGTGTCACTGTTGGGGAGAAAAAAATGTTTGAGTGTACCCATATTCTGAGCAGATTTGGCCCAGATTTTAGTTCAAATCTTTTAGGGATTTACTCGCTATTTTTGGCCAGGATGATTGAGTTTGATCTCCTGAGACTAAGGATTGTATTTTTTATTTATATCTATGTTTTTAATATAATAAAGACGAAGTTATTTTAACAGAAAGTGGCCAACACTACAACCAACGCAGTTCACCAACATACTCTTCTCAGCACTGGCACATCATGAAAATTTATTTTTTACGTTATAGTTAGAGTTTATTTCTAATAATAATATAATATTTGTTAAGATAGCATTAAGGTGATTTGTTTTGGAATAGTTTTGTATAAATACTTCACTGATCAAAGTATTGAGGGTTGATCAGTGAGGGATCTGTAGGTAGAATGGGAAAAATGTTGTAAAGTAGCTGATAGAGCCTCCTTCGATCATTTCTATAATAAAATTGCATCATTGTAGGATTCTTGTGTGTTTCATGTTGGTGAAGTGATTCTTACTCTTTATCTGTGTTCTCACAGCCATTCATTCCATATCCATAAATTCTGAATTATCCAATAGAAAATTTAGAGCGGAATTTATTGAAAGGACACTCTATTTTTGGCTTTGGATAATTTCTATGTTTTCTACTAGAGGGTTAGTTTTAGAATTCTTAATTGCTCTGCCACAATCCTTTTTCCTCACCTTTTCTGTCACATCACTCAATAATCTTAATAAACCAACAACGGTGACTATCCTGCCCTGTAAGCTTTCAAGTAGAACATGGATTGATTAAATTAGGTTTCTTTGAATCCATTGCCCAATGGTGCATTTTGCTTGCTATCCCAATCAATTCAAAAATTTTTAAAAACAAACCCCTTTCCCCTAATAACTAGCGTAAAATTCCAAATCAACAAAGCTATATCTAATATAGAGATCCCTCTATGAGTCTAGGAGGGCTAGATCCTAGGCTCAAAGTGGTTTTGATGTTGGCCTCCAGGATTCATTCCTTTCAACCTCATAATTATGGAGCTCTTACATAGTGGCAACCATATTGGGTAAGAGTTTTATGTTCCTCGGTAACACTTATCAAGTTCAGATTTGGTTGTTGATGGTGGACAAACAGCTAGACACAAGGAGGTTGAAATAATCCACCCGATGACTCAATCTAGATCAGTTCCATTCAAAGACTCCACTAGAGGAAGGATGTGAAACATGACCAATCAACCTGGAAAGAGTAGGTATTCAATCCCAAGTTGTATTCAAGACATTTTTTATTTTATCTGTAATTGTTTTCTATTTTACTCTAATCATAATCAAGAGTATGTCGCAGAAATTTACATTGATCATTTGCAAATTGATGAGCCTCAAGAAACTAATCCCTAAATTGTACATTATGTACATTCTCATACACCTGTGCACATCCCAGATACACCTGTGGAAAAGCTAGTGAAACATGAGCCTCTTCCTTCATCTCCTGCTCTTGCTAAATCCAAAAATGGTTATAAACCACCTACTTTACCTCCTATACCTGTAAATATCCCAAACATTTACAAGCCTTTGGTTTTTCCTCATATCCTCCATGACCTCCCTGCAAATTATAGGAATAACCTACCCAGGTTTGATGGAGAAAATGCGAAGATAACTGCTATAAAACACATTCAAAATCTTGAGGATTTCCTTGATCTGTTTGAGATGGAAGAAGATCATGTATGTATCAGAGTATTTTCCTTCTCATTGCGAGGTAAAGTTAAAAATTGGTTTAACAATATTTCAGCTACAAGCATTAGTAATTTTCATCAATTCACGCAAGTTTTCCTAGGTCGATGGGTAATTATGGGAAATGTGTTTCTTATCATAGAAGAGTATATCCATTTAAAAAGAGAGCTAGGAGAGACAGTACAAAATTTTTCAGCCAGGTTCAATAAGGTGTATCATTCAATGCCTTTTATTATAAATTCACCCCCGGGATTAGCTCTCTTGCACTACCCAGATGTATTTGACCCAGAGATGACATTCCAATTAAGAAAAAGGGACACTGCAACCCCTGAAGAAATGAAAAATGTTGCAGTTGATATGGAAGTGAACTTGCTGAATAGAGAGGAAAAGTTAAAAGCAGTGAAGAAGGATAAAATGGAAAAAGAGAAATTAATATCTTTAGAAATAAAACTAGATATCTTGACAAATACAGTCAATGAAATAATGCATAAGATTAGAAGAAAAGAGGAACTTGTTGTTCAAATACCTCATGTTTCATTAGTTCCAGAAAAGAAAAGGATTAATGTACCCAAGAAATGTGCATGTCATCCCTGGTATCCTAAAGAACAAAATGATTATTTCATGTACTCAATCCATAACATAGCCGCAGATGAAGCTCAAAATCAGATGATGGTGGAAAAACCTCCCGAGGTGATGTGCATGTTTGATGACCTTCCATATGTAGATGTTTTTCCCAGATATGATCATCAGAATGATGATTATGTAGTTGAGGTTGAGGCTGACTATATAGAGTAAGAAACACTATCTTCATGGAAATAAGAAGCCCAATCATCACAATGCAAAAAAGGAAATCAAAATCTGCATACTAAACAAGGTTGCAAAGAGGAAAATGCAGAATTTTTTCAAGTGCGTGAAAAATGCCTTCCTCTATGTTTTTCCTCACTTTTGAGAGAAAATTATAAAAAAATTGTTAACAGTAGGATTGGAGAACTCTCTCACCAATCAGATGAGGAAATCATGGATGATAAAGAATCTATTTTAGATCCAGGGGTTCAGCCCTTGAGTCCCTTTGAATGTGAAATCACAAACGAAATCAAAAAGTTTGAAACAGATGATGAATTGATCCAATTTGATTTTCACCCTTGTGTCTTAAGTCATTTCAGATTGTGAAAAGGAGTCTCGGCCACATTTTGGTTGACAATCATAAGATAAAATAGGAAATATCGGTGGAACAAATGCTACAACCATCTAAAGCACCACATGACCCAATAGCTAATACGTTGGATGGTTTGTGTTTTCAAAGGCAGTCTTCATGTATTCGTAATGCTCTCAAAAGCTGCTATGATATGGATATGATCACACAACCTTCCCCATTGTCTTATTCAATGGAAGTATGAACACAAAAATCATCATATAAAATGTAGACATGTTATGAATTGTTCGAAGACATGGAGAGCACATTTGCAGTACCAGGTAATGAAATTGAGTTGGCTGAGTCAAAATACCCAGAAATGGGTCAAGTGTATCTTGATCCAGTGAATATCTATATGGATAATTTTTTCATCACAAAGTCACAATACATTTCTAGCATTTATTTTGTTCTTGAGGTCCACCTAGCTCCCTGTAAAGAAGATCGGGTTGGGAATTTCTATCAAATGCCATTAGCCAGTTTATTTCTAAGTTTGGTGAAAAACAACGAAAGGACAAATTTATTAGAGAAGTTTCCTGATTGGTTGCATTGGAATTATTGTATCATTTAGAACAACAATGATTTCAATAGATTAGGGTAGGTATGTGTGAAAATAAGCTCAATACTCTGAGCATATTTCCATTTTTAGTTTCAGATTTCTTTTCAGCTGTTAGTTCAAGTGTGTTCTAGACTTGATTTTCAACATAGCTCAGGTTTTAGCATTTATATTTTCAGGGTGCAATAGTGATTTCAGTTTGATGGTTTGCAGTGAATAGTTCCGCTGTAGTTTCAGTTCAAATTGTAGTACACAGATCAGATTTTTGTCTGAATTTTAGAACAAATGAATAAAGTGTTTAGTTGCAAGAGTTTTATGACAGAGCAGATTGCTATCATCTCAATCACCAAGGCATTGTTCACCAAATTCAGAGATATGTGGTTCTTTACTACCTCGTTGGGAGGACAACATCCCCAGAAGGAGCCAATGTCAGCAAGGGATAAATTTTAAATTTACAAATTCATTAGCGAAGGTGGGACAAATATGAAATGGATTCATCAAATTTTATTCCAAATGAAATCAAATTTATATAAAATATAGAATTAATTAATTAATTCTATGTTTTTTATATTATGCTAAATCTCACGCATATTCGGCTTATGGATGGTGACCTTTGGTTAAAATTGATGGTTCAAGTTGATTTCAGACCCCTTATATAATTTGAATTTTAATGAATGAGGGGGGGGGGGGGGGTTCTGAAATGGAATGTTTTCATTGACCACGTGGAAAGCGGAGGATAATTTTCACTCCCCCCCATCCAATACCACAAACTAGATATGCCCCCCTCTAAAATCTAATCTCAAGTTTTTTGCAGGACAAATGCGGCAATGGTGAATTTTATTGTCAAGATTGGATTAAAATCGACCTTCACTTCAATTTCTTCATGGATAAGGATGGAACGATGGAAGATTTAGCTTCATCTTCACCTTCATCTCCTCCCATGCTCTCGAGGGTTAATTATAATTTTAATGAGCGTGTATAAGGAGGTCTTTGAATTTCCCATTTTGCAGAATGATTTGAAACACCAAATATCGGTGTGGCTTCCAATGGAATGTATCTGTAAATTTCGCAACGTACGCAAGGAATGGGATGCTATCCTTTTATCAACCAAATTAATAAGTAAACACACCTTCCAATAGTATATCATGGCTAGCTCTGAAAAACGCCCAATTCAAAAATGCCTAATTATTTGTGTTACGATTTCTTGACATGAAAATGGAAGATGAGTTCTTCTTTTCCTTCCTAAGGAAAAGCGAAATACAATTTGTTGTCTTGGGTCTTCAGCAGGCTTTCTCTCAGTGGGAAATTTTCCATGATTCGTTGTTATCAATCCTATCAAGAAATTCAATAAAAATTCCCCCACTATCATCCATACAATCAATTAGAAGCATAGGCATCATCGAACAGGAGGAAGACACTCGAGAGATATACAAAATTAAATAATTTACAATCTAATTTAATTCAAGCAGGTTGTTTTTTCCCATTGTATGCAGTCAGAGACATTAACTAAAAAAACATACAACAGGCAAACAAGGGTGAAATTTGAAAATATGAGAGAGATTTTTGACCAGCATGAGAAAGTGAACAATAACCTCTCTTTAATTTTACACAGATTTCAGGAGAAGGGATAATCAAAGACATGTTTGAGAGCCATTTTTCAAGCTTTCAGTTTCCCTATTTAAGGCATGATTTTGTGGTAGCAATTTTGGAGAGATGAGGATGAAATTTGAAAATCTAAGAGAGGTCTGTGACCAGAACGGGGAAAAGAAAAATAAATTCTCTCCAATTTTTCATATGTTTCACCATTGGGGAGAAAACAATGTCTAAGTGTACCCCTACTCTCAGCATATTCAGCCCAAATTTTATTTCAGATCTTTTAGGGATTTACTCGCTATTTTTGGCCAGGATGATTGAGTTTGATCTCTTGAGCCTAAGGATTGTATTTTTTATTTATATATATGTTTTTAATAGAGTAAATATAGAGGAAATTTAACAGAAAGTCGCTAGCACTACAACCAACACAGTTCACCAGCACAGTCTTCTCAGCAACATTTTCCACCAAAGCAGCGGCAACACATCATGATTTTTTTTTTTTTTTTTTACGTTACAGTTAGAGTTTATTTCTACCAATAATATGCTATCTATTAATATAGCATTAATGTAATTTTTTTTGGAATTTTTTTGTATAAATACTTCATTGATCAAAGTACTGAGGGTTGATCAGTGAGGGATTTGTAGGTAGAATGGGAAAAATGTTGTAAAGGAGCTCATAGAGCCTCCTTTGATCATTTAAGTAATACAATTGTAGGATTATAGGATTCTCATTTGATTCATGTTGGTGAAGTGCTTATTACTCTGTATCTGTGTTCTCACAGTCATTCATTCCATATCCATAACTTCTAAATTATCCAATAGAAAATTTAGAGCAGAATTTGTTTAAAGGACTCTCTGTTTCTGGCTTTGGATAATTTCTATGTTTTCTACTAGAGGGTTAGTTTCAGAATTCTTAACTGCTTTGCCACAATCCTCTTTCCTCACATTTTCTGTCACATCACTTAATAATCTTAATAAACCAACAACGATGACTATCCCGCCCTGTAAGCTTTCAAGTAGAACCTAGATTGATTAAATTAGGTTTCTTTGAATCCATTTCCCAATGGTCCATTTCCCTTGTTGTCCCAATCAATTCAAAAAATTTTAAAAATAGACCCCCTTTCCCTAATAACTAGCTTAAAATGAAAAATAAACAAAGCTATATCGAATAGAGAGATCCCTCTCTCAGTATAGGAGGGCTAGATCCTAGGCTCGAAGCGGTTTTGATGTTGGCCTCTGGGATTCAATCATTTCAACCTCAGAATTATGGAGCGCTAATAGAAGGCATAAGTAATTCTATTGGAATATTTGTTAAAGCAACATATGCTACTCAGAGGGGAAGATATATGTCGTATTCCATGATATGCGTATACATGAATATCTTGGAACCAATACCTGAATTAGTGGAATGGGAATATCAAGGAGAAATATGGAAACAACCACTTGATTACAAGCATATCCCATTTTGGTGTAGGAGGTGCCATGAATACTATCATGTTTACAAGGAATGCCCTCTCAATTAAGTGGAGGCATTGAGAGCAGCGGGAACGAAAGAAGAACAACATGACTAGGAGGAGAATGAAGGGTTCCAGGAAAATTTTCACAAGAAGAAGGCCAACAAAGCCCACCAAGAAAATCAGGAGGTTAGAAATAGAAAAACTCATACCAATGAGAATCGATTTGTGGTTTTACAAGAAATGGGGTAACCTTAAATGTAAGCACAAAAGGAAAGGAAGTGGAACCAAGGGTTGTTCCTAAGACAAACCCTCAGAAGAAAAGAAAGGCACGAGAAGAACCAAATGAAAAGGAAGTTTCACATGTAATTATGCAACAAAACAACATGGAGATCGATGGTGCAATGGAAGACATAAGTGCTGAAGAGAAATTCCTCAAGAGATTGTTGAACGAATGGAGAAACCTTAATGATATGTTTGTACTTAAAGATAAAAAGGGATTATATTAGGAAACCTTTGAAAAATACCAAGCCAAACAAGCTCAACAACTGCCAGATCTGTCAGACCCACCTAGCTCTCAATTGGGGAGCTCCCAAGATCTTAAAGGACTAGCAAAGGAGGGAAGGAATGGGGTAGAAATAACCTACAGGAGTCGATTCATATTGTGGGAGAAATGCTGGTAAATTCAGGAAGGGTGATACTGTTGTCGGCAGTTTTTCACCAACTTAATAAGATTTCTCAATGATACTTCTCTGATGGGATATAAGAGGCCTCAAGAACTGAGGAAAACAAAGATATCTGAAGGATATACTAAAGAAGGAAAAGCCCAGTATAATGATGCTTCAGGAGACAAAGGTGTCATATGAAAAACTCAAATTGATCATCAGATCCATGTGGATAGGATACGAAGTGACGGAAAAAGACGCTCGAGGAAGTGATGGAGGTCTGGAAATTCTCTTGAACCCACCTGAAATATTTTTTTATAATTGGGTAAGTATACCACCACTCCTGTTAAGCCGCTTCCATCATTTAGGAACAAGAGACTGGGCGATGCTCACAAATGTATATGTGGCTCAAATCTAAGGTGATAAAGGTTCCTCAATGCATAACGTAGGAAAGCTCATGAATATTTGACCTGACAAGTTGTGGATCATATGGGGAGACTTTAACCTGATTACATCCTTAAAGGAAAAAAGGGGAGGCATTAGATGCCATGAAAAAGAGACGGAGGACTTTTGGGACATGATATCAGATCTCGAACTTATAGATATTCCCACCAACAATGGAATATTTACTTGGAACAACCGCTGAGCGAGAAAAAACCATGTAGCCCCTAGATTGGACCAATTCTTGGTATCATAAGGCCTTATCAGCCAAGATATTTTATTCGAAGCAGCAATAATCCCCTGTATGGGAACATATCACTAGCCAGTCTGAGTATAAATGGACCTCAAGTTGGTCCCTAGAAACTGTCCCTTTTGGTTTGAAGCCTTCTGGCTCTGGGACCTAAATTTTCTAGGTAAAATGGAATGCTGGTGGAAATCAAGCTCGGTGTAGGGATGAAACCACATGCACACTTTCCAACTACGCCTAAATAACTAAAAAAACATATTAAATTTTGAAACATGGAATAATTTTAGAATATTATGAAGGAGAAACTTCATCTTCAGGCTCACATGCAACACATCCAACAATGACATATTATGGAAGGAAGAACTGAAGATATTGCTACAAAGGAGGGGAAAATCCCGACCAAGGTGGAAGAAAGAAGAAAGAAAGAGGAAATCCTTTGGAAACAAAAACCGAGAGTCCAATATCTTTGTGAAGGAGAGTGAAATACCTGGTTTTTTCATAAAGCTATGATCCAACATCGCCAGCAAACCACAATATTTTCCCTAAAATATGCTACAGAGAATAGATTGGTCCAACATGAGGAAATGGATAACCTATTGGTGGATCGCTTCTAGACTCTCCTATATGAACCTGAGCATGATAGATCTGAAGCAATCCGACACATTACCAGACACACCAACCAACTTGTGAGTAGAGATCAAAACATGGCTTTGATGAGGACCATCACCATGGAATATGTTCAAGAAGTGATCAAGGGGATGTCTTGAAATAAGGTACTGGTGCCAGATAGATTCATATCAGAATTCCTTCAAGCAACTTGAAATTTCATGGAAGCTGACATTCTGTAGGTGGTGGAGGAATCCAGGTGGTATCAACAGGTAAATTCAACTCTAAACTCTACCTTTATTTCTTTAATACCAAATCCTTCTAAAATGGAAGAACCCCAAGGGTTTACACCGATTTCTCTCTATAATATCATTTATAAAATTATCTAAAAAATCATGGTTTAGAGACTGAAACCCCTACTTGCAACCTTGATATCTCAGGAATAAACCAGTTTTGTTCAAGGTCGTTAATTTTTTTATGGGATTAACACATCACAAGAGGTAGTCCACTCCCTTAAGAAACTAAAAAATAAAGGCATGATCATTAAAAGGGACCTCTCCAAAGCATATGATCTCCTAATCTAGTCGTATCTCTTAATTTTTCTGAAATATTTTGGGTTTGATTCATGGTGGATAGATTGGGTATCCTCCTTTATCTCCCCCTTGTATTTTCCATCCTCATTAATGGCTCACCCTATCGCACCTTTAATCCCTCTAGAGGTCTCAGGCAAGGAGATCCCCTTTCACCCTTCCTCTTTGTCTTGGAAGCAGAATGGCTGGGTTGTTATATCCGTTTTGTTTTTTAGTCTAGTACTCTTAGAGGGATTCGCCTCTGAGGTACTCCAGGAACTTGATATTTTGAATAAAGTCATGGGGGCGAAAATATGGTGGAGATGGATACAGGGAGGTCAAAATATATGGAAAACCATATGGACAAGGAAATATCAAATGCCCACCTTGTTGGAAGCAATCCTAAGAACACAAAGAAGTTATAAATGTTCATCGATCTGGAATCTAGCCTCATCAAACTGGGATCTTATTCATTCTCATAATTTATGGGAGATTTGAGATGGAAAATGTGTCCTCTTCTGGAAGGAATCCTGACAGTAGAGAGCCAAAATATTTAGCCGACAGGACCTACCCGATATTTTTATATATATAAAAATATCCAAAATTTCATAAAGGTGGATAAGTATTAAAAAAAATCTCTAGACCTTGCTTGGATACAATGGAAGGGTAAATAGGACTAGCCCAACCCTATGGACACAGAATAATGCATGATAATGGAAAGAGAATTACACTCTCAGAAAATAGCCAAGCTGGAAGGCCTGAATATTCTAAGATTGGGCTACTCTACCAAAGGAATGTTTACCATTAAAGAAACCTATAGATTAGCCTCTAGAGAGACCCAAGAATAAGGAGACCTGATATGGAGGAAAATCTAGACAGGACAACTCTCGCCCAAGATTGCATACTTTTGATGGCTAGTGTGTCAACATCAGATACTGACTTGGGACCAAATCCATAGAAGAGGGATTCAAGGAACTTCCCTATGCATGATGTGTGAAGCTAATGTGAAGAATATGGAACTCCTCCTAAACTACTTCCGCTTTGCAGATCAACTATGGTACAATCTCAAATATCTGTTTTGGCATTCGAATGAGGATATCACCAACATCAAAAGGCTAAGTTGGAAATATGGAGAAATGAGATCTTATCCAACCATTTTCTAAACACATCATGGAGCTCAGGCCCTAGTTTCCTAATTAGGACGATTTGGAAGGAAAAGAGCAGATGGTTCTTCAAGAACACAAGCCACCCTCAAATGGAAGTCTAGGCCTATGTCATTCAAAACATTTGCAAAAAAATATTAGCAGAAAAGTGGCACCCAGATGGCTAGCAGGTGGCACCTCATGAAACATGCATTTTGATGGCCTTGAAATTGACTCCTCAAATTCTCGTTCCCACATCCTGGAAGTTGTGGGCCTTCCCTTGAGCATCTCCTGACAAATTTTAGATGCCTCCCATGGGTTTCCTCAAGCTAAGCTTTGACGGGGCATCCAAAGGCAATCCATGTGATGTGACTTCTAGAGGTATATTTTGATATTGTAAAGGTCATGCGGCATATGTGTATCTAGCGGATTGTGGATATGCCAGCAACAACAAAGATGAATTCAATAGAGTGAAACATTGGTTGATAATTTCTAAAAGATAGGAATTCAAAAAATTAGTAGTGGAAGGGAACTAAATGGGAGGAGTTGAGCCAGAAATGGAGAACATAACATCTGGTGTATGAGATAAGTACTCTCCTCCCAAGCTTTAAATACATTGTTCCTACACATGTGTTTCGGAATAGCAACATGGCGGTTTATTTTCTGGATAATTGACATTTTACCCACATGGGGTCAATCCTATATGCCCCTTGGATCAATGATACTCCCGAGGAATTGGAACCGTTGGCTCATATTTGACACAGGACAGACAATAGGAGCAAGGCCATCCTGGAACCAACAATCAAGACCCTTGATCGGGGAGTGTGTGGAGGGACTGTCCCACTTAGGACTCACAACATAACTAATATGATGGGAAGTGAAGAGGGAGGGTGGTCGTGGAAAATGTGCATCATGTGTGGCAGAGTTAAGGTGAGGCAACAGGATGCGGGAGAGAACAAGGTAGGTGGTTGGACATGCCAAAAATTTATTAGCGAGGTGGTGGAGTTCTTGGCTTGTTTATTACATGCAATTTTGATGCGAAGCGTGGAGAAAACAAACGTTGAAGTTCAAGGTTCGAGCTCCTCTCCTGTAGCTAGGGTGGATGGAAGCCTCTGGTGGTGGGAAAACCATGAAACAAATTCCAAGAGTTGGTAACAGGGTATGCGTGGTCTCCTTCCCCTACCCATCACCAAGAATATGCTGAAATTATGAACGCTACATACAGGATTTATGTTATCTCCTGTAAATGGACGGTGTTGAGAACTGAGGTAATTCACCTGTTAGATGGAAATTTGACTACTTCAGTACTTTCATATTGCGGTTATAAATGGCATATTATTACTTCGAATGGGTATGTTAAGAGTAATATGGATTTATTGGTTTGACTGGACGATTATCTGCTAAGCTCGACATGTATGACCTTTTATTTGGATGAATTAGACCCTATATAGGGTTTGTATGGTGTCAGTCATGGTTCATTGGTATTTTAAATTTAGAGGTGGGTGTTGGCCTGAGGAGAAGGCAGGAAATTACTACCATGGATAGAAACCGAAACATCATGTGAGATATCGCCTCAATGTGGCAATTGAGCTTGACATATCTATTGTGGAAGGAGAGACATACTAGAAAAAGACATCCGGTTGTACTATGTTTTTCTACAATTTAAACGTAATTCTACATGCTGCATTTTTCATTTTTGTGTCAATGCATTAGGTGGAAATAGGTTGAGAAGCCGCATTGTCTATGAGCCATGGGATTTTGGTCGGGTGGTGTGGCTCAACATGTGCTTCATAGTTCAAAAGGGTTCAGTGAGGATACCTCAGCCAACAACGGTGAAGAAGGAAAAGGAGATAGGGTGGAGTTGACGTAGTCAAAAAAATACTCCTCGATATTGAAGAAGAGGTTCGTCCTTGCAAACACCCACATAGGCAGGGAGGAAATCACAAAGACAACATCTCAATGCTACATCACATTCCTATGTGACAAGAACCCTTTCCCAGGTGCATTAAATGATAGTTGTCTGGGAGGAAGACCTCAGCCAACACGCAGAATAAGACGTTGAGGAGGAGGACTAGATGTTACTTGTACCAGACCCCAGAAACACATGCGATAGACTTTTTCAGTTTAAAAAAATTGTTCATTTATACTAGATGATGAAGAAAATTGTGGCCAGGGAAATTGTGAATTCAGTTGGTTTCATCAAAACATATTCAAGACCTTAGGAAATCCTGAAGGATTTCCAACGTTTCCAATTTCAAATTCAGCAGCAAAATGTACACTTCGGGTGCATTGAAATTCACATTAGGTTCCCACCACAGTGAGAGATTCTAGGTTCGAGTGCTAAGGACCCTGTTAGTGTCAACCTTTTCAGCCTTCCTCCAGTGATCAAACATGCTCTTACAAAGTGATTTTAAGGTGTCAAGGTCAAATTTTGTCATTTCAAAGAGTCTTCAAGCAAAATTTGGTCACTAGGCATTAGGTCTAGGGTTTGTTTTCACGCTTTTCAAAGTTGTCCAAATGTCGGTCCATGTCACCATTCGGTGAGTGTGCCATCATTCGAGAGGTTGTCATCATCAATTCAAGTTCCATTGGAGGTCTTTTTTCTGACATTCATGCTTGAGTTGTGCTTGGTAAGGTCCATTCCCCTCTCCCACAGGGTTTTGGAGGTAATTTCTTTGCAATGGTCAAATCATCGATCAAACTTGTATCTTGATGTTCACACTTGCCCTATCATTAATGTACCTTATTAAACACTTCCATCACTGAGATCCCCAAATTCTCATTTTTACACAAACCTAGTTTCTTGCCACAACTTGGCAATTTTCTGAGCTGTTGTGTTTGCCCTTTTGGACCCCTTCCTCCCACTCGATCTCCCTGAATTCCACTTTCCCTGGCTTCCTAACATCCTCCCTGCTTCCAAGGGTACCACATGAATTTTAAGGTCCTTATTCCTTCATTTCGCTTCATTTCGACAAAATCCCTTGTTTCACACATCGGGATAGGTTTCACTCAAATCATGTTTCTGAGCAATAAAAGATGAATTTTTGGAAACTAAGAGAGGTTTTTGTCTAAAACATGACAAAGAAGAAAAAAATCCTTCACTTTTTACACAGGTGTCATGGTTTTAGAGAGATTTCAAGAATATCGTTGCCTCAGGAGAATTGATGCACCTGTTGGAAGTAGTGTTGGGAGATTTGATTTCTGATAGGGTAAATGAACTCCAAATTGAACAATTCCACTTGGGTTGGAAAGTAGACTCCAAGCGATTTCGAACGAGCTATCACATGCTCAATTTGGGCACCAGGAAGGCCTCCAAAAGCCTCCTGTAAAATGCACCATGTAGCGCGCTACGCATATAAAGTGCGGGCTACACATTGGGCCAGAACACAAAATTTTTGCCACTGCTCTTCAAAATTCAAATTCTCTCAGTCTCCTTTGCCTCATGAAAGTTTAAATCATCTTGCTATTATCTTTGGTCAATTTTTGGAGTTGTTTGAAGATCGGTTGTAAGAGTATGAATGTTGAAGAACACAAACCCTACTCTCTTGTAAAGAAATGCCTCTTTAGGGTTTGAATTTGAAATTTTAGAATTTGACTTTGGTGCCAAATAATTCCATATCTCACTTGTATCCTTTCCCCACTACTGTCATATCATCATACAATGCCTCCCTTTTCCCTATTCCCTTTAAAATCACTCATATCACTTCGTCCCTCTCCTATTTCCCTATATCCCATCCCTAAAACTTGCCATTTGTTACCATTTTCCATCCTTCATATCAGTTATAGGTTCCAAAATTCCATACAGTCAAGTGACTGTACTCACATCCTTAATTTCACTTGACTCAAGCATATTTTCTTCACTTAATTGAATCATGTTGTTCCCATAGCTCATTTTCCCACAATCCACTATTCACACGGCCCTATTTCCCACAGTTCCTCCCACATTTGGCGTTTGAAACAAAAGCACCAAATCCTCATTCTTCATCTCATTCAAGCCAACACAGATTTTGTAACATCATGGAGGCGGACATCGATACATTATATGACCAAGACAGAGATTGCACCACTGAACTGCATACACCAGGAGGACACTGAAGCGTCGTGAAACACCTGATCCACTCCGGATTTTGGCCGAGGCTTCGTTGGATGGGCATGATACATGATGGAGGGTCTTCGCTCCGAATTTGAGCAAATTTGGAGAAATTTTTGTCATTTTGAAAAATTTTGGTCTCAAAACAGATTTTTCAGCCATACGAGTAGCGCGTCGACGCGCTCGCTTATGATTGGGACACTTGCTGGAGGAAAACTTTATATTTTTGGGTTTTTCATGATAATTTATGCATGCTCTAGTATGTCCAAAGCATTTCACCAAGTTCTGGATGATCAAAAGGGCCAAAAACACCATGAAAACCACCTTTCTGCCACCTTTTGCACCAGCAGGAAGTACTTCTGGGAGAATGAAGTTTTGGAGGGGCAAATGAGCTCCAAATTGGGAAATTCCACTTGGGTTGGATAGCCAACATCCAGGTATTTCCAAAGAGCTATCATGAGATCAATTTGGATGCCAGGAAGTGCCCCAAAATCAGGCTGAAAGGCGCGCTACGCGTATAGCTCAGGCGCGCTACGCATATAGATTTTTGGTCAATTTTTCACCTTCCAGCTCAGGATTTCGGCCAGTTGGACCAGTTTTGCTTGTGGATGTAATTTTTGAGTTATATTGATATAATATTATGGTTTGCATGTAACTTGGACTCATTTTTACCTATTCTAGATGATTCACTCCTAAAAAGTAAAAATCAAGTGAAAGAATCAGTTTCCTTCCTTTTAGAGGCAAGTTGTTTGGCTGCCTATATTCTAGCTCCTTGTTTAGAATTAGTTGGAACTGCTCCTAGAAGGAGGAATTCAACCCCTAGAGGTGTGGGAAGGGGTTAGGATGGTCTATATGATGTAATTTCTCAATCATTTTCAGAGGTTGGATAGGTTGGACTCTTGGGAAAACTTTGGCACACTATTGTACATATTTTTCATATTTTGGCTAAGGAAAGATCAGAGGTTTTGCGGCACCTGTTGGGATTCTTGTGGCTTTCAGTTCTTGATGGTGTTTTCTCTCAGTTTATTTCAAGTTATTTCATGTTTAATGTATGCCATTCCCTTCTTATGCTTCTGAAACTAAATGAATGAGTGAATGAGGTTGAATCCATTGTTTTCAGTGCTCTGCCTTTAAATTTGTTTAGTTTTACATGTTTTCGCCAGTTTGGAGAGGATCCATGTTCTCCCTTACCCTCTTCAGCTCCTTATCATTCTGATCCATCCATACACATAATCAAAGCATCAAGACTACTGCCTACCTTGCCCCAACTCGAATTCTGCAAAGATCTGGCCTTATCCCCGGACCCAAAATTGTTTTTCCCATTTTTTCAACAAAAAACTCAAAAAATCAAAATCAAACTTTCCTATCTCTTTACTAGCCTAAAATTAGTACCAATTATAAGTCATCTCGCACCCTATTGCTCAATTTATCAAGATAGACCCGGAGAGAGCCCTCTCCTGTCCTCGTAGGGCTAGCTACGAGGCTGAGCGTGGTTTGATGTAGCCTTGAGTTTTACCTTATTTCAGCCTAAGGTAGATTTGAGCGCTAACATAATGGCGACCATAATGGGGAGAAATTGGTTTGCTGGTTAGTGTTGTTTGATTTATAGCTACAGACGGAGCCTGAAGTCACGCCAGGTAGCTTTCGAACTGCTCTTGCTCTGCGAGTGCATAGTAGATAAACGCTGCTTCAGTCGATCTCCGATCTAGCTTGTAATCGTAACACTTAACTTATAAATTGCCCCAGTACATGTATCGAGTTCAGATCTGATGGTTGATGGTGGACAACGATCAGACGTAAGAAGGCTGAAATCATTCACCTGGTGACTCCAATTCAAAGTCTGGAGGACTGACTCCTTCTCTGAGAAAATTGAAGGATCTTACACAAAGTTCATGTATCTAAAGTGGAATGGTATTCAGGATCTAATATGCTTTCTTGTAAATTACTTCTTTGCTGGTCTTGAAGTTGTCCTGAAAGTTTTTCAGAATTTGTTGTATGAGAAAGGTGATCAAAATCTTCACTCGACCCATTCAAAAAGTGCAAATGCTGAGTTTCCCTTTGATCCTGGTCTCCTTACTTTTCCCACATATTATGATGACTTTCTTCAAAGTGATGAGCAAGAAAATCAAGCTGATTCCGCAGCTCTTGTACATACCCCTACATCTTGTAAAATTCCAGATCGGTACAAACCTCTTGTTTTACCTTCTGTTCTTCATGCTTTTCCTGCAAATTATGACCTATATCTACCAAGATTTGATGGTGAATGTAACAATTTCAACGCTGAGCAACATGTGCAGAATGTTGAGACTTTTCTAGATCTTTTTGAAGTTGATGATGAAGATGTTAGTATTAGGCTTTTTGCTCTTTCTTTGCAAGGCCAAGTGAAGAGTTGGTTCAAAGCCCTGCCTGATGCGAGCATCTCAGATTTACAGCAGTTTGTCAAAGTTTTCCTTGACAGGTGGATGATCGGACATAATTTTTTTTTGATTATAGAGGAGTATAATCAGCTGAAAAGAATGCCAGGGGAGACAGTACAACAATTTTCTGCTAGATTTAACCAAGTTTATTATTCGGTGCCAGTTGATATAAGACCTTCTCCTAGATCTGCTCTCTTGCATTACCCGGGTGCGTTTGATCCAGAAATGGAGTTTCAGCTGAGAGAAAAGAATATTGCAACACTTCATGAGATGCAGAACAAGGCAGTGAATGTAGAGGCTCATTTGCTGATCTTGAGGGCAAGGTTGAAGGAAGAAGAAAAGAAGAATGTTTCAGAGCAGCTGACACCTTCAGAGGAAAAGCTTGATCTTTTCATAAATGCAGTAGAAGAGATGGTGCGTAAAATGACTGCAAAAAATGAAAATGACATTCAAGAACAAGTGGCTGACCCAAAACATTTTGTTTCTGATCCCAGTTGTCATAGTGATTGTTTTATAGATCATTGTAAAGAAGAGAGAGCTGTTGATATGATATATATGTTTGATGATGTGTTTTATACCGATGAATTGCCTCAGTTTGATCAGTACGATGATGATTATGTTCTCCAAACAGAAGCTAATCTTGCAGACAAATCAGTAGCTAGTTTGTGCGAGGAGGAAGTTCACTTTCAGCAGCTCGAGTACAGTGATCAACCGATGCATATCAGCTATGACAATGATGAGGAAAGTGCAGCAAATTTTGAAGTAAGTGAAGGATCTTTGCCTTTTTGTTTTGACTCATTTCAGTTCATCAGAGATAACTTCCATGCAATCAGAAAACAAATGCCAAAAAGTCTTGATTTGGACCATCTTGAGGGCAATGAAAGCCTTGTTCAAAACTTCTCATATTCAGATTTTCAGCCCTCGAAAGCCATTGATTTTCAAGTTGCAGATGAGGACATGGCAGCTGGTACATGTGATCAAGGTGACTCTGTACCATTCTGTTTTGAATCATTTCAGTTTTTGAGAGAAAAATTGCATAGTAAATCTTCAAATGAGCAACCTGTAAGAAATCAGCAATCTCTCAGTGTTAATGTTAAGGATGAGACAGATAACGAAATTCGTGAGCAGCCTGTAGCATCAGATTTGCAGCCACCAAATGAAATTGAAGGTCAGATTACAGATGAAGGTGTGGAAGATGAAATACATGATTTGATGACGCAGGAAGATTCTATACCCTTTTGTTTCGAAGCATTTCAGTTTATAAGGCAGAATCTTCATAATATATCTCAAGGAAAAGATGAACAGCCAGTAGGATGTCATACAGTTTCAAGGGATACAATGCACCAGTCTTCTCAAGTTTTTGATGATCCTATTGCTCGTGTGTTGGATGATGTTTGCTGTAAAAATTCTTCTTCATGAGCTAACCATGTGCCGGAAAATAATGTTGATGATAATCTTATTCAAAAGTTTCCTTCATTGTCTTGTCTAACAGATTTTTCATTACAAAGCTCTCATCAAGGTTTGCAGTCATATGAGGAGATTGATAAAGGAGGCTTTTGTTCTGTTTGTAATCAACAACAGTGTTTGGTTATTCACGAAATTCAGGATCCTTTTGGCAGCTTGCTGCAATCACCAAAGAAAGACGGCATAGAGGTGAGAAAATTTTTAAGATTAAGGTATGGAGATTATCTGGATCAGAGCAGTGATGTATTAATGGAAATCAGTAGCTATGTGTATGAAGATCCTTTTTCAGTATTCTTGCAGTCATCCAGTCAATTCATGCTTTGCAAGTTTATCAGCAGTCCACTTGGTTCAAAGTTTCCATGGGAGTTGCCTTTCAGTAGTTATTTCTCGTTGTTCATAAGAAAGCACTTGCGGAGAATTAAGATAGCAGCCAGCATGCTTACATGGTTGCATTGGCTATTCCATTTCACTTGATCAGGTGGTGAAATGAAATTGTTAGAGTAGGTTGTATTGAATAAGCTCTACTTTGAGCATCTTTTCCAGCTTGTCAGTTGTGTTTAAGTATTGAGTCAGCTCTTAGTTGAGTGAGAGTTAGTTTGTGTCATCAATTCATCAGTTTTCAGTCATGCATTTCAGTTTTGAGTTTTTGATTCCATTTCCCAATGGATAAGGCACTGGTCTGCTCTGCCAAAGATCTGCCGTTCTTGGCACCTCCAAGGAGCTACCATCCCCATTGGAGCCAATGTTAGTGTCAACCTTTTCAGCCTTCCTCCAGTGATCAAACATGCTCTTACAAAGTGATTTTAAGGTGTCAAGGTCCAATTTTGTCATTTCAAAGAGTCTTCAAGAAAAATTTGGTCACTAGGCATTAGGTCTAGGGTTTGTTTTCACGCTTTTCAAAGTTGTCCAAATGTCGGTCCATGTCACTATTCAGCTGAGTGTACCATCATTCATAGGGTTATCATCATCATGTCAAGTTCCATTAAGTCATTTTACAGCTTGTTCATGCTTCAGTTGTGCCTTGGTAAGGTCCATTTCCCTCTCCTAGGGTTTTGGAGGTAATTTCTCTTGGATGGTCAAATCATCGGCAAAACTTGTATCCTGATGTTCACACACCTTCCCCTATCATTAATGTACCTTATTAAACACTTCCCATCCCTAAGATCCCCCAAATTCCTCATTTTTCCACAAACCCTAGTTTCTTGCCACAAATTGGCAATTTTCTAGGCTAGGCCTGTGTTTTTCCCTTTTGGACCCCTTCCCCTCACTTGATCTCTGAGATTCCACTTTCCCCTGCTTCCTAACATCCCTCCCTACTTCCAAAAATTTCCCCAAGAATTTAGAAGCCCCTTATTCCCTTCATTTCACTTCATTTCGACAAAATCCCTTGTTTCACACATCGGGATAGGTTTCATTCAAATGATGTTTCAGAGCAATAAAAGATGCATTTTTGGAAACTGAGAGAGGTTTTTGTCTAAAACATGCCAAAGAAGAAAAAAATCCTTCACTTTTTACACAGGTGTCATGGTTTTAGAGATATGTCAAGAATACCGTTGCCTCAAGAGAATTGATGCACCTGTTGGAAGTAGTGTTGGGAGATTTGATTTCTGATAGGGTAAATTAACTCCGAATTGAACAATTCCACTTGGGTTGGAAATTATACTCCAATATATTTCCAACGAGCTATCACACGCTCAATTTGGACACCGGGAAGGCCTCCAAAAGCCTCCTTCAAAATTCACTATGTAGCGCACTACGCATTGGGCCAGAACACAAAATTTTTGCCACTGCTCTTCAAAATTCAAATTCTCTCAGTCTCCTTTGCCTCATGTAAGTTTAAATCATCTTGCTATTATCTTTTGTCAGTGTTTGGAGTTGTTTGAAGATCGGTTGTAAGAGTATGAATGTTGAAGAACACAAACCCTACTCTCTTGTAAAGAAATGCCTCTTTAGGGTTTGAATTTGAAGTTTTAGAATTTGAATTTGGTGCCAAAAAATTCCATATCTCAATTGTATTTTCCTTTCCCCACTACTGTCATATCATCATACAATGTCTCCCTTTTCCCTATTCCCTTTAAAATCACTCATATCACTTTGTCCCTCTCCTATTTCCCTATATCCCATCCCTAAAACTTGCCATTTGTTACCATTTTCCATCCTTCATATCAGTTATAGGTTCCAAAATTCCATACCGTCAAGTGACTGTACTCACATCCTTAATTTCACTTGACTCAAGAATATTTTCTTCACTTAATTGAATCATGGTGTTCCCATAGCTCATTTTCCCACAGTCCACTATTCACACGACCCTATTTCCCACAGTTCCTCCCACATTTGGCATTTGAAACAAAAGAAAAAAATCCTCATTCTTCATCTCATTCAAGCCAACACAGATTTTTCAACATCATGGAGGCGGACATCGATACATTATATGACCAAGACAGAGATTGCACCACTGAACTGCACACACCAGGAGGACACTGAAGCGTCGCGAAACATCTGATCCACTCTGGATTTTGGCCGAGGCTTCATTGGCTGGGCATGATACATGATGGAGGGTCTTCGCTCCGAATTTGAGAAAATTTGGAGAAATTTTTGTCATTTTGAAAAATTTTGGTCTCAAAACAGATTTTTCAGCCATACGAGTAGCGCGTCGACGCGCTCGCTTATGATTGGGACACTTGCTGGAGGAAAAATTTATATTTTTGGATTTTTCATGGTAAGTTATGCATGCTCCAGTATGGCCGAAGCATTTCATCAAGTTCTGGATGATCAAAAGGCCCAAAAACACCATGAAAACCACCTTTCTGCCACCTTTTGCACCAGCAGGAAGTACTTCTGGGAGAATGAAGTTTTGGAGGGGAAAATGAGCTCCAAATTTGAAAATTCCACTTGTTTTGGATAGCCAACATCCAGGGCTTTCCAACGAGCTATCATGAGCTCAATTTGGACTTCGGGAAGTGCCCCAAAAGTAGGCTGAAAGGTTCACTACGCATAGAGCTCAGGCGCGCTACGCATATAGATTTTTGGTCAATTTTTCACCTTCCAGCTCAGGATTTCGGCCAGTTGGACCAGTTTTTCTTGTGGATGTAATTTTTGAGTTATCTTGATGTAATTTTATGGTTGGCATGTAACTTGGACTCACTTTTACCTATTCTAGATGATTCACTCCTAAAAAAGTAAAAATCAAAGGTAAGAATCAGTTTCCTTCCTTTTAGAGGCAAGTTGTTTGGATGCCTATATTCTAGCTCCTTGTTTAGAATTAGTTGGAACTGCTCCTAGAAGGAGGAATTCGACCCCTAGAGGTGTGGGAAGGGGTTAGGATGGTCTATATGATGTAATTTCTCAATCATTTTCAGAGGTTGGATAGGTTGGACTCTTGGGAAGATTTTGGCACACTATTGTACATATTTTTCATATTTTGGCTAAGGAAAGATCAGAGGTTTTGCAGCACTTGTTGGGATTCTTGTGGCTTTCGGTTCTTGATGGTGTTTTCTCTCAGTTTATTGTAAGTTCTTTCATGTTTAATGTATGCCATTCCCTTCTTATGCTTCTGAAACTAAATGAATGAGTAAATGAGGTTGAATCCATTGTTTTCAGTGCTCTGCCTTTAAATTTGTTTAGTTTTACATGTTTTTGCCTGTTTGGAGAGGATCCATGTTCTCCCTTGCCCTCTTCAGCTCCTTGTCGTTCTGATCCATCCATACACCTGATCAAAAGCATCAAGACTACTTCCTACCTCGCCCCAACTCGAATTCTGCAAAGATCTGGCCTTATCCCCGGACCCAAAATTGTTTTTCCCATTTTTTCAACAAAAAACCCAAAAAATCAAAATCAAACTTTCCTATCTCTTTACTAGCCTAAAATCAGTACCAATTATAAGTCATCTCGCACCCTATTGCTCAATTTATCGAGATAGACCCGGAGAGAGCCCTCTCCTGTCCTCGTAGGGCTAGCTACGAGGTTGAGCGTGGTTTGATGTAGCCTTGAGTTTTACCTTATTTCAGCCTAAGGTAGATTTGAGCGCTAACAGAACCAACTCCAGTAGAGTCCTCAGAGGACTAGTTTCGATGTTTTCCTCTATTTTGGCTAATTTTGATAATGTGTAAGTCGATAAGTAGAATGGCTATTAATAGTTTAAGAGTACAATTACTTCATGTTTTAGAAATTGAATTCTATAAGGCTAATCTAGACAGACTTAAAAACTCTCGATTTTGGATGGCTTATAATGCTTTTCAATGGCCAACAGACCTAGTTTCTGAGCTGGGCAGGTTGAGGTCACAAAATGCTTATTTTGGCTATAACCTCTTTTATATGACTAAATGAAATAAAGGTCCTACTAAGTTTTAAAATATATATATTGCATAATAAGTATTTGAGAAACTTGAATACCAACATTAGGTGTTTCTAATTTTTTAATGATCAAAGTTGTTGAACATACTTCTGAAAATTACACATTAAATCATCAAATCATCCTGATATAAAGAAATAGAAATGTTCAACATTTTCCCAAAATGTTGGTTAAAATTGCAAAAACTTAGCAAATAATAGAGAGTCAATGCAACTAACAAGGAAGGGACTAATAAAACGAGCCCACATCGAACCACCCTTAAGAATAAATGTTGTTGTAAATGCCAAAAATTACGAATTAAAGTTTATGTTCCTTGCTCCACACACCCATTCTCTGGCACAACACTCCTTTGATTTAATATTGGTGTTAGATGACACTATTGTAAATTAGAACAAGAAAAATATATTGGAGAATTGGCTTCCTGAGGATAAGCTGGAGTGCAGTGGGAAGAAATCATGCCAACTGAATGACGTGGTAACAATTTTCATGCAGATTGAGGGCAACGACTGCATCGATGGCGGGAAAAACAACATCACATTTGATAATTTAAATTACTATATAAGTATCGTGGAAAATCGATGTCGATATTAAAAGGCTAAGGGAGTAAGAATTCTGATTTACATATACTGCCTAAGAGATGTGATTGTTGATTTGAATCGGGCCTTTAATCCAGATGGAGAATTTTTTTTTCTCAAGTATAATAACACCAAAGAGGTCGTTGGAGTGAGGAATTGGAAAAAGGAAACAACGTAGGAATTGAGAAAAGTCAGCAAAGTTGCGTTGAGTATTCATAATGTACAATGGAGATCTTGGATTTTTTCCTCGAGGAAAGATGGTAGGACCTTGTCAGGCCTGACGGGAGTATGCAGATTCATGCTTGGCACCTTAGGGATAATCATGTCTTATCGCTACTCAGAAAAAAAAATTGATACCAAATTTTTGATAAAATTTTTGAATATTAAAAAAAAAATTGATTTTCAGATTCAAAATGTAAAACCAGTTAATAATTAAATTTATTTTCCCTTAAAAAGAAACCTTGGACCAAATGCATACCAATTAATCTTTGAAAAATTGATGGAGTTTTCAAAATCCTGAAGAGATGGAATCTCCTCTTTACATCAGCTGCAACATTGGTGCTCGGATACCAAAATAATGGAAGAAGTGTCCTCAGACACATAATTTTATTCATCAAGAAAAAAAATTACATCAAAAAATTGCAAGAGTTTACACCCGTACACTCCAACACTCTTGCAATCAAGAGAATGAGCTATATAAAAGCTAAATGTCCTAATATATTCTAGTTATGGATCACTTATTAAAATAACAAGTGTCCAATTATAATAAATGTCATCCTAAAAAATCTACTAACTCTTTTCCTATATTAGAGCCTAAGATATGACATATTTCTAGATGTCATATCTATTGAAACTAATTCTATATCTAAAGTTTCTCAAATATTTTATTAAATATTCCAAGTATTTAAATATTCTATTCTAACTTTTAAACTATGATATTTGTATTTTTGGATCATCTAACAATTTGATACTAAGTTTCTACTTCAAGTTTAAGTAATTTCATGTCTGTGTAATAAGTTTCTACTTAAATTTTAAGTAATTTAATGTCTTTTTAATAAGGCTCCCTCTACACCCCCGTTTCTCATTAGTGATTTATTCATATATGTACTATCGTGCAGGAGAGAGGTGTGCAAAAGGAGGACTAAAACATTGCGGTAGAAAGTTTTTCTTCCTTGCTCTACACACACGTTATCTCGCACAATGCTAATTATTCGCACACATTAAAAAGACACTTAATTTAATATTGAATGATAGTATTGGTTAAAATTTGGTTAAAATTATAAAATCTCATCAAAATAATAGATTCAATGTAGTTTGACCATGAAGTGAGTGCTAAAACCAGCCCATGCGGATCAACTCTTAAGAGGAAATGTAGCCGGAAATGAAAAACACTATGAATTAATTTTTTTGTTTCTTACTCCGCACACCTATTCTCCCGCACAACACTCGTATAATTTAATATTGGATACTAAGTTTCTTCTTAAAGTTTAAATAATATCATGTCTCTGGAATAAGGTTCCCTTTTCACCCTCGTTGCTCATTAATAATTGATTGATATGTATTTTCGTGTGGGAGAGAGGTGGGAGGAAGGAGGACTGAAACATTGTGGAAGAAAGATATTGTTCCTTTCTCCACACACCTATTCTCCTACACAACACTCATTGAATTTAATATTGGATACTAAGTTTTTGCTTAAATCTTAAATAATTTCATGTCTATAGAATAAGGTTCCCTCTGCACCCCTATTTCTCATTAATAATTCATTCATATGTACTATCATTGTTGAGGAGGTAAATCCCCTCTGCGGACAGAGGCGATCCCTACTAGCCCAGATCGGGTCTAGCAACAATCAAACACGCTACAGTGCAGGTTCCTAATCGTAAATAAACCGACTTGCGAGGAAGGCTTACCCGGAATCCAACGCTGTCATTTGTAGAAGAGGTGGTGCTCCCGTTCCTTTGCCCTGGAAGATCACAATCCTCACAATCTCCGTGATCAGACACCTGCACATGCAAGAAACAACACAAATGCAAGCATAAAATCCAGTATACACAACTATATGTCAGTCGAAGAGGACATAACTCATGAACATGATCAAGAAAAAGAGTGGAACCATAACCAATAGTCGCTTAATATTAATGAGTCAAAAAGAAGAATACAACCAAAGCTTCGACGCCGAATTCTCCTTTGGTGGGTCATCAATAGAACATGTCTCGATAAAGCTTGTCAGGGATGGGACAAGCCTCTCTCTCCGGATACTTGGCAATAGTCTCCTTGCTTGGATTTGGCCTTAAGGGAATCAAGAAGGCTCTTGGGAACTTGGGGATTCTACCACTAGCTATTAAGACATTCAGCCATTCAGCCCTTCAGCCCCTTCATCAATGGATGAAGGCTATATTTATAGAGGAGAGGAGGAGGTTGGGATCCCTACAATAGTGGAAGGGAGGCCTTATCCCTTGGGAGGTTCCCCATAAGGTGGAAATAAGAGACCAAAGGAGGAAGGACGTGGTTATTCAGGCGAAACCACTCCTGATGACTCATCCACGAAGTTGTTGTAATCGAAACTTTGCCTCTTTTTTTTAAAAAACTTTCCAAAAGCAGATTGGCACAGGTGCTTAACTGGGACAGAGCGCCAATTGGCGCGGGCTCAGTGTTAATTTTCCCCCATTGGCACGAGTACATAACGGGCTACCAGCGCCAAGGCAAAAACAGGTGTTTTTAGGGGTCTGCTCAGGAATTGATCAACAGAAGAAATGTTGTCCTCATGGAAAGGGATGCAATGATGGTATTTGGAAGGCATGAAACTGCTTATTGGTCACAGAAACGACCCTCCAATGGGCGAGATGGGAATTGCAGGGACGGTGACAAATTACTATGTAACAGATGCCCCCTAAAGCATGAGGCCCGAAAGAGAGAGAGGGGTGAAATGATTTACGAGAACATGCCGACTGAAAACGCTGCCATCGGAAAACCTGCGGAGCGAAGTACAACTGATGTCTCAGATACATGATATATATGTGTGGTATGGGCACAGCCATCCATAATAGAGTATATAATAATCTAGATCCAAGGTATGGACGCAGCCATCCAGTGAGGATCGATAAATAGACTCAGGTATGGTCGCAGCCATCCAATCAGTGAGTCATGTAAATAAGAATCCACAAAATCGCAGCCTGGATTACAACAGACACAATCTAGGGTCTTGCGCTCCATCTTGACCCAAACAAAGTACAAGTTCAAGCATGAGAATATGTGAGCTGAAGTCGAACATGCAAGAACATCATCTGATTACTAGCCAATGATGAAAGCTGTTAACAGACGCGAGAGGAACCACCAATAATGACAATGGTCCTCAAGGTACTGTAGATACAATCTACGGCATGTGAATCAATGAGCTGGCATCGAACACTCGTAGAATCACTCGATCGGAGGCCAATGATGAAAACCTCACGTCGAATGCGAAGAACCTACCATTGAGGCATGCAGGATCCAAGGTACCATAAGGGAGTCTCTAGATCATCTTCCAGGATAATGAGCTGAAGTCGACAGGAAGTGACCCTGATCGAAGGTGGGCCATAATGTTTCCCACATCATCGACACGAGACCGAGGAACAAAATGTTTTTTGTGAATCAGGATCATATGAGAATCAGAGGAAGGTTGATACGTGCAGAGGTCAACTTCTCTTGAACATATTGGTGGCACGACAGTGGATTTGGCAGTATTTGACATCAAAAGATCAGAGGTCATAGTGACGAGGCAAAGAGCAGATGAGAGGTCAAAAGGGATTACCCAAACCCACGGAGGCAAGTGAAAAATGAGATGAGATTGTCCCCAACCCGACACGAATGCAAACAAGTGCCATGTTCAAGAGCGACATACTGCCGACACGACAATGATGTTGGTTCCATTTTCCCCACCATCTTAGTGAGTACCTCTTTATTTTTACACAAGCTTGAAGAGGATACCATATGCTTGTCATATAAGTCCGTCCTTCGGATGAATCCATCCTAGTACATTTAACAAGCCCTAGGAAGGAGTGACTCGAATAACGTCATTTCGACTGAATCCAATGTCATCAGGATTTAATGAGTCTGACAAAGGAAGAACTCGACGTCTTTTCATGTTTAGAGAGTTTGAAAAGACAACTGAAAAGTAAACTCCAATGGTCCCTTTTCATAAATAGTTCCTCAGATCCGAAAAGGTAGAAAACTATGTCTGAGAAAACCTCCTAGTCGCGATAGGCTAGGGTATTCCTTTTTCGTAAATAATCTATCCCAGCCCAAAAAAGGGGTAAATGTATACTGGATAGATGTTGTTTCATGTCCACTTTAATGAGATTGAAAACGACAAGTGACTCGGCAATCTTTTCATGTTTAGAGAGTCAGAAAAGAGTTGAAAGATGACTCCTCCTGGAGGAACGAGTGGTATAAAGGGTAGCAACTGGTTCCGGTGATGGTGGAATTGCTCAGAACAAGATAAAAGTCAAGAGGTTGGCTAACAAGACCACTCAACACAGCGGTTCCTCAGGAACGGTTAAAACAACCAAGTGAAGGCATATGATCGGCCAAGTAGATAATGATGATGGAGTGAGGAAACCAAGGCTCATCTAGAAAAAATAGGCTGATAAAATGGAAATCACAAGAGGTAAAATGAGAAAGGTTTCATTTTTACACAAGCTTGAAATCAGGAAACTTTGCTTGAAGTTGGTTTCATTTTTACACAAGCTTGAAACAAAGATAAACTATGCTTGAAACCGGTTTCATTTTTACACAAGCTTGAAACAGAAAAAAACTATGCTTGAAAAAGTAAGCATGCCCCCAGCATGGTGACTCAATTCGAGGTACATGCCCCCCAAGCTTCAATCCATATGAAAGGTAGATGGAGTGAAGGTTTAAGTTACAAGATCAAGAGAAAGACTCGACTGGGATTTTACGAGATCTGATCAAAGACTCGAATTGAACAAGAACATGTTTCATTATTTTAACGAGGTTGACACATTAAAAGAACTATCCTCAGGACACCTTGTTTCATGGTTTAAGGAGCTTGGCACAAGACAAGGAACTCTGCTTCGACAACCTTGTTTCATTTTTTAAGGAGCTTGACAGAAGACAAGGAATTCTGCTCCAACAACCTTGTTTCATTTTTTAAGGAGCTTGACACAAGATAAGGAACTCTGCTCCGACAACCTTGTTTCATTTTTTAAGGAGCTTGACACAAGACAAGGAACTCTGCTCCGACAACCTTGTTTCATTTTTTAAGGAGCTTGACACAAGACAAGGAACTCTGCTCCGACCGACCTCATCATAATGAACAAGAAGTCAACGCTTCCAAGAGTTCCACTCCCGATGGAAGGAAAACATCCTGGAAGTCAGGACCCAATGCCCCCAACACTTGATGCACGACAACATCATCACTGAGCATAGGCACGGGGTAGGTAGCCACATAGTTGACCTGCGGTGGGGCAGATACAACAGGTGGATAAAAACCAGGAAGGGATGATGGCGGGCCAGCTGCCATATCAGGACCAAAGAACGAAAGCTGATCAATGGTCATGATCCGTCCTTCATGTGGAAAACAGACCACACGAAAAAGGGAGGAGACAAGCGCTCCCATGGCATAGGTGTAATCGCGCCCCAAAAGTAGATTAAAATCCAATGGGCTTGGAACAACCATCATGTCCATATGGACGGTTTTACCTCCCAAAGTAACAGGTAACCTTGGAAGGCCCTAACGGTTGAGTCGTTCTTCTGTTAAACGCGAACAGATTCTGCGTAACAGGCGCAAGCGGTGGTGAACCGAAAGCTTGCCAGGTAGTTGAGGATAAAATACTAACAGACGCGCCTTCATCTATAATTGTGCTGGGTACGACCAGACCAAAAGCCTGTACTGTGATCTCGAAAGGCACATAAGACGGAAGGCGGTATCCTGTAAATCGACTCCAATCGAAGGAAGCGACCAAACTACTTGGAGGGGCTACCATCAAACTGAGATGGTCTTCTCCTGGTGTTATGGAAGAAGAAGAATCATCCTCCACGACCTTCATCTCGAAGGTGGGAGGGGAATCCTCCGGGACCCCCATTACGAGAAGCAGAGGAGAAACTTCTTGAGATACAGGGACAGGAGAATCTTTCTCCAAGTCTGAAGAATCTGAAGAAATAAGAAGAACCTAAGGGGTGTGAGGTCCACTCTCAATGGAAAAGACCTGGTGCACCGAAGACAGAGCCAGCTCAACCGATCCCACGACCAAAGGTTGGTCGGGAACAAATTCCTGAATGGGAATTTCCGGAGGAGCGGGATCAACCAAGGATGACTCTTGACCAATCATAGGAGCGGCTGGTGGAGGACTTAAAGAAAGCTGTTTGTAACCAGCCGGGAGGCATGGTCCAGAAACAGATGAGTTGTCCAAAACTCGTTTGGCTTCATCCATATACAGACAAAGGTGAATGGCATGGTGCCCTTCACACAAATTACAGGGATTGGTAATCTTACCCTGCTTCTTAGGAGTCTTACCAGCAACAGTTGAAGACGTGCCCCCAACTTGACTCCCGGAAGCCAAAGGAAACGGTGGACGACCGTTGGACCATTCTTCAAGCACCTTGGGAATGCCGGGGCAATCTCGAAGAAGATGGTCTCCCATGCACAACATGCAAGGGAACTTGACTTTCCATGGAGGGTTGGAAGGTTTATCAAGAGTTGACTTCTTAGGCACAATAGCCGCAGAGCTAGCCTCTCCTTTATCGGACTTCTTCTTCTTTGTCTTCTTCTTCTTATTCTTAGCCACTTGGTTACTAGAATCCAGACTTTCACCAGGCGAAGTAGAAGAGGAGGACGCAGAAATAGGCGAAGAAGGGGAGAGGTCCACCTTGGAATCAACATGATGTTGTTCAAGCGGAGGAACTGATTGAACAGTAGTTGGGACATTCAGGACCACAGAGGTTGAAAACAACCAAACAGGCAACCCAACAGTTAACCCAGGAAGGGACAACGTTGCCATATAAGGAGCACCAACATTTCCAAAAGAAGGAAAATGACCAGGATTCCCGTCGGAGGGGATTCCTTGGTTGGTGAACTCCAGAAAAGTTGCCATCAAAAACGATCTTCAGAAAAACACCCTAAGGAAACTAACAATAGAGTCGCCAAATTGTTGAGGAGGTAAATCCCCTCTGCGGACAGAGGCGATCCCTACTAGCCCATATTGGGTCTAGCAACAATCAAACATGCTACAGTGTAGGTTTCTAATCGTAAATAAACTGACTTGCGAGGAAGGCTTACCCGAAATCCAACGCTGTCGTTTGTAGAAGAGGTGGTGCTCCCGTTCCTTTGCCCTAGCAGATCACAATCCTCATGATCTCCGTGATCGGACACCTGCACATGCAAGAAACAACACAAACGCAAGCATAAAATCCAGTATACACAACTATATGTCAGTCGAAGAGGACATAACTCATGAACATGATCAAGAACAAGAGTGGAACCATAACCAATAGTCGCTTAATATTAATGAGTCAAAAAGCAGAATACAACCAAAGCTTCGACGCCGAATTCTCCTTTGGCGGGTCGTCAGCAGAACATGTCTCGATAAAGCCTGTCAGGGATGGGACAAGCCTCTCTCTCCGGATACTTGGAAATAGTCTCCTTGCTTGGATTTGGCCTTAAGGGAATCAAGAAGGCTCTTGGGAACTTGGAGATTCTACCACTAGCTATTCAGCCATTCAGCCATTCAGCCCTTCAGCCCCTTCATCAATGGATGAAGGCTATATTTATAGAGGAGAGGAGAAGGTTGGGATCCCTACAATAGTGGAAGGGAGGCCTTATCCCTTGGGAGGTTCCCCATAAGGTGGAAACAAGAGACCAAAGGAGGAAGGCCGTGGTTATTCAGGCGAAACCACTCTTGATGACTCATCCACGAAGTTGTTGTAATCGAAACTTCGCCTCTTTTTTTTTTAAAACTTTCCAAAAGCAGATTGGCGCGGGTGCTTAACTGGGACATAGTGCCAATTGGCGCGGGCTCAGTGTTAATTTTCCCCCATTGGCACGAGTACATAACGGGCTACCAGCGCCAAGGCAAAAACAGGTGTTTTTAGGGGTCTGCTCAGGAAATGATCAACAGAAGAAATGTTGTCCTCATGGAAAGGGATGCAATGATGGTATTTGTAAGGCATGACACTGCTTATTGGTCACAGAAACGACCCTCCAATGGGCGAGATGGGAATTGCAGGGATGGTGACAAATTACTGTGTAACAATCATGGAAGAAAGAGGTATGTGGAAGGAGGATCAAAACATTGCGAAAGAAAGTTTCTGTTCCTTACTCCAAACACTCGTTCTCCCACAGAACACTACTTCTTCACACATTAAAAATACACTTAATTTAACATTGCATAATAATAACTAGCAAGGACTAACAAAACAAGCCTATGTCAATCCACCCTTAAGAGGAAATGTAGTTGCATATGCAAACATTATGAATTAATATTTATGTTCCTTGCTCTATGCACCCATTCTCCTCGACAAAAACATGCCTTAAAAATAAAATTAATTCAATATTGCATAATAATAAGTATTTAATCCGGAAATGTGAAATAAAAAATGCAGATAGTATTTGGAAACCTTGAACACCATGCATAATAATAAGTATTTAATCTAGAAATGTGAAATAAAAAATGCAAATAGTATTTGGAAACCATGAACACCAAGATTCCTTGTTTCTATATTTTAATCTGTTGTTTCTAGTTTGTAAAACTGCACATCCCACATCGATCCACCCTTAAGGTAAAATGCATATGAATATGGAAACACTATGAATTAATTTTTTTGTTCCTTGCTCTCCACACCCATTGTTCCGCACAACACTCCTTTCTCACACGCATTAAAGGGAGACTTCATTTAATATTAGATGTTAGTTTTTTGTTTAAAGTTAAATTAAATTTGTGTTTGTGGAATAAAGCTCTCTCAACACCTTGATCTCCCATACATATCCCCTCCTTTGCACATCATTCATAGCTTTATGCAACTGTTCTCCTCGACAACTAAATTTGTAAAAGTTTAAAATGGAAAAAAGTTTAGAGTGAGATAAGATATAAATGCACTAGTAATACATTTCTTACTGTAAGTGTCAAAGCACTAACAGAAGAATCACCCCTCTTCTTACATAAAGGACTTGCTCAAAATGACCACTCACAAAGTTATCCTTGTCTTTTTAATGATTTTTGAGACACTAACCACTCACAAAGTTATCCTTTTTTTGTTTTTTAAATGATCTTTTAGAGATTAATAAATACCGAAGATAAATCACCCTCCACTAGGGAAATTAGGTCCCATCAAGGTTACTTAAACTACTCTAAAATTAGAAATAAGATTTCTATAAATTAAAAATTATTTTTGAATTTATAAATAAATAGAAATATTCAACATTTTCTTTAAACTTTAGTTAAAATTGCAAAAAACAACAAAATAATGAGAAGTCAATATACTTTCACTCTAAAAACAAATGCTATATAAAAATATGTGAGATTTATATCAAAACTTAAAAAAAATATAAATCTCAATATTAAAAAAAAAAAACACAACAAAACTCACATATTTTAAAAATAAATATACAATGTTACCAAAACAGCTATGATACTTTGAAGCATTATATAATACTTAGAAGTAATAGTTGAATGCCTACCTTAGAAAGTAAGAGTTGAATGCTTAGGTAAGGTTTATTAAGAAGCTTCTAAAACCTTTGAACAATATATAATAGTTAAAAGGCTGAGTTGAATGCCTTCTTTATGAAGTCTTTTTTTCAATTGTCTTCACATCGTATTATATTCCATTGCAAACACTTTAGATTCCACGTTGACATGACCTATCATGACAACATTTACGTCTTTGGAAATTAGATGAATTATCATGACAACTCTTACCTCTTTGGAAATTAAATATACATTAATAAAAAGCAATCAAAATAAATAAATAAATAAATATTCAATTCAAAATTTGTGTAAATCATATATATTCAATTGCAAAGAATTACAGACGTCATAGAATATAAAGCGAGTCAACAACGAAGATGCCAATGAACCCATTTTACGGAATGGCTACGCCACCCTTACTTATTTTGTATTCTTCAACTTAAATATCTACATGGTGCCCACTGCCAATAACCCATATCCCCACATTGGCCCTGCCTTAGTTGTAAGCCCGATGGATTTCGACGGAAAAATGGCTTGTTACAGGTGTTTAAATAATTGAAATGGGTATTAGAGATGTAGAAACCATTAAAATTGATGATAATTTAGATTTGAAATTCCTATCATTTTTTTAAATGAAATTTGTGAGTTTTAATTATAAAATATAAAGATTATATTTATAATATAAATATAATATTTTAATTAATTATAAAATGTGTAATTTAATTTATTGATGAAATAGATTTTTTTATTGGAATCTTGTAAAATAATTTTAAGGAAAAATGTGATTTTTTGTTATTATAAATTTGACTTCTTTGATTCATAAAATGTGTATAAAATTTTTCGGTGAAAATCACGTCTAAACAAATTTTGCGGACGCCTTTCGAACAGCCAGTGTGGTCCAACAAAATGTTATACACAGGATTTTTTGTTGTTTAAAATGTATTTTTGAATGCATAAATAGATTTAACACTAGAAAATTTACAAAGTAAACAACTTAAAATAGAGTTTTTAAAAATCTCTACCAAATTTTAGTTATAACAAAAAAGTAGTAAAAAAAACCATTTCGTCTATAAATTAGAGTACATCATTATAAAATACTAAAATTATATTTACAATATATAATTTTTATTTATTTATAATCATTATTTAATGTATATAATATAAAATATATAAAAATAATAATTATTTTTTATTTATTTATAATCATTATTTAAAATATATAAAAATAATAAGTTGATATAGATTATTGTTTTTTTAAATATGATCATAATTATTTAAATATTATTGTTTTCAGTAAAATAATATTAATTTTATTTATTTATTTTTAAAATATTTAATTAATTTTTGTAAATCAAATTAACACATATACGTAAAGCCTGATTGACGTCCCGTTAAATCGGCATAAGTCATGGCGACTTCTACCACACACTGAGCTAATGCATATGCTTGTAGCACGATAATAGCCGATTAATTAGGGAACTATTGGCATTCCAAGTTAAACGCATTTTACTTAAATAAACGTGATCGTTGTGTTCGTCTTCATATCATGAAATGAATATATGTGTACTAAGAGCACTATAATCATTTCGGAAAAACAGCACTAGAATATGCACACGAATGATTTGCCCACAGCCCACCTAACTTTTTATTCAAGTCTATGTAATTTTGGATGGATAAAAAATTTAAAATATTTAATGTTTAAAAAATTTCTGTAATAATTACAAATGAATATATTTTGTTGATGTGTTTTGAACTAGTTAGTGTGGTTTATCATGAAGACAAAAGTCAAATTATGGCTCACAAAAGAAAATTTTCAGATATTCAAGGTTATTGGTCTAGTTTTTCTTAACAGGATTTCAAAACCTTTACCCTATGTTTTTCTTTAAAAGGTGACTGCACCAAAGCTAACAATAATATACATCAATTTCATCCTGATGTCGCCAAACTAATTATACATTAATGAAAGAATACAACCAAAATTATAAGAATCTAACAAAACAAAAGTTCTAAATATGTTTATTCAAAACACAGCCACCCTTAGAAAACATTTAACATATGATTTTCAAAATAATTCCTTCATCTTCTTGCTTTAGACTAAGGGATTGAGCAATGGTTTAAATCCCCATTTTGAAAAAAGGTTTATGGGCTTAATTTGATGGCAATCTTGTTTTAATGAAGTTTGTACGATTGAAAAATGTTGGTACTCGAAGGAATGTTCTTAACACTTGCGCAAAAAAAAAAAACTTGTGTTGTTTGAATGACTTCTACGGAAAAATAAAATGTTAACATGGGACAATTTGCGTAAAAGAGGCTACCAAGGCCTTGGGATGTGTTGTTTATGTCAATATACAGGTGAATGTATCATGCATATTTTTATTGATTACAGTGTGTCTACGGAAATTTGGGAGAATGTTTTACATATATTGAGGATTAATACAAGACAAATCTACACTTCCATTGAGCAATGCTTCAAAATATGGATGGATGGCCCTAAATAAAACATGTATGCTCCCTTCTATATTTTCAAAACAAACCCTTCCAAAAGGAGAATTTGGCTACATACATTTGTGCATATTATATGGAATACGAGACTCTGACATTACTAAAGAATCCAAGGGTAATTACAGAAAAAAATCAATCCTACATCCTACTATCTGTCCATTTAGATGGGGCAACCCAAAATGCTTCCTGTGGATATGGAGGAATAATCAGCACGGACACAATTATCTCCTGGAAATTTTCATCGAATGTTAGAAAAGGTACTAACAGTAAGGTAGAGGTCTTTTCACTTTGGGGTTTCTTATATTGTGCCTGAGGTGGATTAATCTAAAAATGATCAATATGTACGATGGTTCTCAGGTTATGATAGATTAGATAAAAAAAACACACATCCTTTGCCCCCCTAATGGAACACTAGACAATAGACTAGATAAACAAGCACACATCCTTTGCCCCCCCTAAAGGGTTCATAAGATCAAAGGCATGTTTAATATGGTCACTTTCTCCCTTTTTCCTAGAGTGCTCAACCAAGAGGTGGATGCCCTATCCAAACATGGATTGAATATGGACCCTAGTTTCATCCAATTTTAGTCTCTACGTTCATGAGAGATCCTGGAACCTGACTATTTTTCCTATTGGGTGATTGAAGATCCAGTCATTGTTTTGGTTTGGGATCTTCGTACGGGCTCCTAAAGCCCTTGTTTTCGGCACTAGTACCCAGTTTCTTCATTGGTGGTTCACTGGTTGTGTGTTGCATCCACAATCTTAGGATAGATTCGCGGTAATGTACAATATGTTGTTCATATTACATAATTTTTGGCTTGATTGTAATGTTGCGTATAGAGGCATCTATATATGGACATTTTTTTTGTGTTTGCAATATATATACGATCCAAGGCAAATTATATACAATGAATATGAAAACTTTTATTTTTTACATTAATCAAATTTTATTTTATCTTAGAGTTGAGAATTTGTTTAATATGCACTAGATCCATCCGGACTTCATATCTACCAAGAATTCAGAGGGATCAAATCTCTTTGGGTGTAAACTTCTCTAGGCTTGGTAGATCCGAAATTAAGATTTATCTAGGTTCATATTATATAAATTTCACATGTCTATATATAAAAGTATTTTCATTTTTTATTTTATTAAAAAAATTGATTTAATCTCTATGGAATATCCACACAATATTTTTAGTAGTAGTGAGGATAGAGGGGTTGGATACATTTTAGAAATATAACCTTTCTTTTTAGATTCAATATTTTTTTTTATAAAATAAAATAAAAATAAAATTAAATATTTATAAAATATTTTATAAATGAATTATGGTTTTTGGGCATGTGGTATTGATAAGAAATGGTATTTGCCAATGGTATTGTGACAAATCCTATTAATAAGTTAATAATATCCATGGTAAAAGTATATTGTATGTATTAAATTTGTATGTTCTTATTAATTATATTTAAATACTATGTCCCTGCCAAGGAAGGAGTCTAGAAATCAATTTTTCCATTGAATATTATTAATTTACCATTGAACAATGCAAATTATAATGTGTAACTTTGGAAAATAAACATTTATATATTTTTTTCAAAGAGACGGTTAATGATTTCTATTAAAAAGAGAATCTGGTATCCGGGACAAAACCCTTACGTTCATCATCTTGATGGATTATGGTTCTCCCTTTAGACATCCAAAATATATGTAACCTATTCTTATGACATATTTCAACTATTGTATTAAAAATATTCCTACTATAATCTCTATATAAAACTCCTTGCAACATAATTTTTTTTACACAAAATCAAATAACACTAAACAAAATCTATCAGCCTAAAACTAAACTGCTTAGTCATGTTTTCTAGACAATACATAAATCAAGGTTTTTGCTTAAGCCACAGACCTATTTGTATTTTTTCCATGTAGTGCTCTTGTTGGTTTCAAGCTCTATCGTCGCCATTTGAACATATGTTGCATATAATTCCTCCAATTTTGCAAATTTGTAATGTATGACAGCAAGGTCAGTCTAAGTTTCATGCTGAATATGGTCCAATTTCATTTGAAAAAAATCTATCTTAGCATTGATCAATGCTTGGAAGTGTTTATGGGATTTCATTTCTACCTCAGCCCTTTAGTTAAAGGCGCACAGGAGGACACCCATGGAATCAATAATTTTCTCCAGAAATACATTAACGTTCATCTGCATAGAATAGAGGGAAGATGTACCAAGATTATCCATGGAGTAACTACTCGTGAGCACCACTTGACCCTCAAACATACAAAGTGTAACATTGAGACTGCACCTTCCTTGACTCCACAAAATTGGCATAGCTAAAGAGAGCTTGCATGTCAATTTAAAGGCCAAGGGAAGCTTGAGCTTGGGCCCAAAGTTCCCCCCTCGGCTAGTGAACATTCTCTTTGAGACAATTAAATGAGGAATTATATCTCCATAGACCAACATGCTACAAATTCCTTCTTGAATGTGCGGATTGATATAGAGTAAGGATGGAATTAATAATTTCCATGTGTGATATGAATGGAAACTAAACATAAATAACCTAAAAATTTTAAAGCCATAACTCCTAAGGTGATTCAATGATCGATATAGACACTTGTGCAGTGAAATAATTAAAATCGCATGCCATCTATACAAGAAGGAGGAGGGGAAACTAAATGCCAACTATCGTACCATGAAAACCATTACTTAATGGTGAATTGGAAGTTTAATCAACCACTGGTGATGTGAAAAAGATATTGTCTCTGTAGTCCTTTATGCCTGAGTGGTCATAGGGGCCCTTCATTATTTTAATAATGGTTATATTAAGGGTCATGGAAAACAGTTATTTGAATAAATTCAATTATTCAACTCTAGCGTCCCCTGATCTAAATTTGTACCTTTGTTGGATAATGAATCTACTGATCAATTCAAATGCGAGAGAACATTAAAGATATTTATCTTGCCAAACTTTTCAATTTCGATGATTATCCTTTGCAATAGAGGAGAAATACAGTTGTTTTGGGATCCTTTTGACTTCCATAAATACCCAATTACAATCCCCAAAGATAAATAGATTTAAAATTTTATTTTCTATCACAAGGTTCAATCCTTTCCAAAGATCCAAAAACTCATCTTTATTGTTGGTAATATAGCCCAACCCCCAAGCATATTGAATCTCAATTTTTTCATTGGGGCTAAGAATCACCCCTCTCTCTCCTGCCACCCCTAAATTTCCTTTTGAGGCACCATCAAAGAAAAAAGAGAAAACCTTTTTTATTTTATCCCCAAATTTTAAACTCCTTTGTATTTTTACTTATAGTTCTTTCCCATTGGGTGTAATATGAAGTTGTTATCATAAAATAGGGGCTTTCTCACTTTAACCCAATCTTTTTCATTTTTTGAGAGATCATTCATTTAGTTAGCCTTAAATCCTTGAGACATGATTGCCTCAAACATAGGATTCAATGCTTATTTGGCCACATTATGAGGATCCTACTTTTTATCTTTGAATATTATCCCATTTATAGATATCCGTATGATTCAAAGCTTTTTTGGCCACTCTATTTCCATCCTGTTACTGAATTTATTATCTCTACTAATGAAGAGTTCTAGTCTTTGAAGCTTCTATTTCTCATATTAGTGGATATTGGTCAAGAGTTATGGTAGCTCTAGCATTTGGAATCCAAGAAATACACAACACATGCTCTTAAATGATTTTAAATGATTCATGTCATATGTGGTTAATATTTTATAATTGTAGTTGAGTGTTTTAAGGAACATTTGAGAGTGCAGAGGTATAGGTGGAATAGCTTCAAGGCACAAAATCAGCAGCTATAGGATATCGTGGAGCATCAGTTAGATATCTCAGGAAGGAGCTACCATATAAAAACCATTTTCTGGAGACTGTGTTTAATGATTAACGTTGTCATGTTTTGAAAATTTGTGGTGTAATTATTAACTGGCAGTTTCATAATTGAACTCTCTCTTGTAATAGATTCATAAATACAGTTTTGAAACAGTAAATAGGGGTTCGACCATTTGAAGAAAAATCCCTCTGTATTGTAAAAGGAATTTTCTATTTGTTTGAAAACTAATGTAGAAGCTATAATTTTGACCTGAGCTTCATCATGGTGTTTATTTTCAGTACGTTTTCCTGTATTTAATTTTCATGAGTGTGTTTCTCTACTAGTAATAATCTTTAAGTAATATGAGGAATTCATCTTGTTGGTGCTCCTTATTGCATTGATTATACTTTCATATCAGTTTATTGGTTTATGGTTCAGAATTCACCCTTAATTGGTGCTCTTTTTCCGGTAGATAGCCTTTTTGTTCTTTCTTGTAAAGCTATATCAAGATATTCATCCCCTTTAGATGCCTCTTGCCATAGTGGGTTTTCCTTTCTTTCTAAATGCCATCACATATTGTTATTTAGCTGAACATAATGCTTACTTTGCCTCATAGTTTTAAAAAGAAACTTGTTATCCATTAATTCAAAACTATAAGATTAAATTTCTGACTCCATACTTCAAGGATATTTCTCTAAAAAGTTGTCCCACCTCGATCAATTTGAAAATTCTTACCCTACTGATGATCTAGTTATTGAGCTAAGTATATAGCCTCTCATTCTTGATTGAGTTGTTTACGAGGGATCCCCCTCTGAGTTTGGAAGGACTAGCTTCTTGCTCTAAAGTGGTTTTTGGGTTAACTAGTATAGTCTCCTTCATAACCTTGGAGTACTAGTTTAGTGATAACAGAGTGCAGACGCTGAAAGAATATATAAGAGAGAATCTAGCTGTTAAAAATTCAACGAAGTAGATGGAAGTCAAATTAGTTGTTACGTAGAAATTAAAAATGATTAAAATAATTAAATTAAATTATTGAAGAATAACTATTAAACTAATTCAATGGATTAAATTTTTATTAAGTTTGAATTAGTCGTTATAGAAATGGGTATACTGTATTAAAGTATATTGTTAATTATTATAAAACTGATATAAATTATTTTTATAAGATTAAAAATAATTTATGGGGAAGAGAGAATTATAATTTGAAATTGAATTGGGTAAATTAAGTCAAATTAGATATTTGAGATAATGGAAGATAACTTCATGCAAGCTCCCACCATCACCTAGCTCAAAATTCTGTTGTTCTCAAAACCCTTGTCTCCTGAGCCATTAGAATCTCCTCCTCTCAATCATTTCCTAATGAAAAAATGCCATCTTACCAGAGCTCTTAAATCTAATGGATATTATTCTTCCCAAATCAATAAACCTTTCCATTCGTGCACCCATCCTCGTTCTAATAACATTCCGAACCCCCCTCCCTTGGCGAAGGTAACCCTTCCTTACATTCAAGGTGTTATCGATAATATTTCAAGAATCCTTTCTAGAAAGAACATTAAAACCTTCTTCAAGCCCTAGAGAACCCTCAACCAACTCTTCAGGTCAGCCAAAGATACGACTGATCATATGCTAGGACCTAAATTCTATGAGATCTGTTGCTCCTATGGTAAATATTACATAGGTCAAACCGATCGTCCCTTCAAAACTCGGTTGAAAGAGCATATGGATGACACAACCCATAACTGTATTGCAAAATATGGCATTGTCCAGCACTCTCATTCTTCCAAACACGTTATTTGTTTTGATAAATCCAAAATCCTTCTTTTTTCTCCCTTTCATTCCACCAGATTCATTCTCGAAGCCCTAGAAATTGAAAAGCATCGTAACAACTTCAACTGCAATGATGGGTATGAATTGAGTCTTTCTTTGAAACCAACATATCCTATTTTATCCCTCTTTCCTGCCTTTTCCTATTCCTCCCACCCCCCCTCCCCTCCACACCCCTTTTTTTACTCTTTTCCTTTCCCCTCCTTTCATAAATTTTGATTAATCTCCCTCTCCCCTCATATTTTGCATTATATATATTTTAATTCCCTTATTTGATTGAGTAAATTACCCTTCTTCATTTATAAATTATCATTCTCAACCTACGATCCCTCTCTTATATTTCTAATTTCATTTTATCAATCCTATTCTTCAATTACAAAATTTTACTTTTAATTCAATATTTAATCCAAATTTGAATTTTACTCTTTCTTCAAATTAATGTAAATATAAATTAGTATTTAATTTAGAATAAATCAAATTCTAATTTAATATACTTTTTTTCCATTATCTCAAATCTCTAATTTGGTTTAATTTACCCAATGCAATTTCAAAGTATAATTCTCTCTCCCCCCTCTTTTATTTTTAATATTATCAAATAAATTCATATTAGTTTTATAATACTTAACAATATACTTTAATACAATATACCCATTTCTATAAGGACTAATTCAAATTTAATAAAAAATTAATCGATTGAATTAGTTTAATAGTTATTCTTCAACAAATTAATTTAATTATTTTAATCAGTTTTAATTTCTCCCTAACGGATAATTTTGACTTCCATCTACTTCGTTGAATTTTTAACAGCTAGATTTTCTCTTATATATTATTTTAGCGTCTACACGCTTCCTATATTACGCTAAGATTCTTCCTCTTGAAGATGGGCGAATTGTTCACTCGAAACGTCGGGCTTTTCAATCATATTACATAAGGTTCCAAAAGTTCTAACCTACATTATGAATTCACTTGTATCAGTAATGAGATTGCTTAGTAGCTTAGTTCACTAGCTAACTCACTCTGTTATTCTAGAATCTCCTCTCTTTAGATTTTTGCTCCTAAATTTTGAGGAAAATTAGCAATATTTTTCTCTAATAAATTAAGTAAACACAATAAATTATTTAGATTAACTTACATTTGTGTTTGACATCTAAAGCACCCAACAATATATTTATAATTATTCACAAAATTAAATGCATTTTTCACAATGGGGATTGGGTTCGGGTTGCCATGAATCATAATATGGAAAAAGGTAACTACAAGAGAAAACAAGAAACTGCATCTGATAGTTAGCTTAGGTCATGATAACAAAACTAATAAATCTCAATAATTAAATAACAGTAAAAAAAAAGTTAATCTGCCAAGATTTAAGCACACTTGCAATGTGTGAAAGCATGGGCTATGATCATTTGACTATTAGTTTTCTTTAAGATCCATGATTTCATCAATGAATTTCTACAACATATATTTAATGAAATATTTCATTGGAATGGCGGTAATTTCTAGCATAACATGTTCATTAAATATTTGTCTCTCAATCTCCATAGTTTCTTTTTGAAATTGAGCAGCCAAGAAAAAATTATCTTCATTAATACTAACGAAATTAAGTATCCATTTGCTAATTTATTCTATATTAAAATCAATTAAACCATCAAACTCTCTTTCCTTTGACTCTTTTACCCTCTCCAATTCATCTATTAGCATATATTTTGAAATTAATTCAAAATTTTGTATGATGTGTGGACTGTTTATATCTTGAACAATTTGTACTGCTTTGAGAAAGGCCTCACCTCTTCTAATGTTTATGCTTTCACATTCAAAAATAATGTTTTCAAGTGTGCTAATTATTTTATACCATCCAACTTTGACTTGCTTCATTCGATTATCATTTGGTAGTCCTCTTTTTTTTGTCTATATCTAACAAAAAATAAAGACTTTGACTAAAAGTAGGTCATTGTCAACGAAATGTTTGTCTTCTTTAATATTACTTTTAACCAAAGTTACAAATGATTTAATTCCCTATGCTAAAGGAAACATATCGGAAGCTTCTTACCATGCATGTTTAATAATTTCCAATCTTTGAAATATATTAGTGATAATATAAGATGTTACTACTTTAAGAGGTTTGAGAGATTTATTACATCTATGGGATGTTCTAGGAGTAGAAATTATTGATGGTGGTGTCTGTATTTCCAGTGGAGTCAATAACAAAGGACTCATATTCATAGCATATTTTCTCTCTTTTATCCTTTCTTTCACTATCAAGCTCTCTATTTATTATTATCTAATAAAATGTAATAGTATGTTACCAATAGCTTGACACAATTTCATGAGTCCGTTGGTTGTAACCCTAGACACATCAACATTTTTTTTTACTTTATCAATAACCATTTTATTATGGACCTTTACTTTTTCAATTTTAAATTTTTTTTTCCCCTATTATAGTTTACATCTTGCAATGTAATAAGACGATCATCGAAACTAGTGCCTTATTTGGAAATTTGAACCATTATTTTCTAATTTTCTATGAAATAGGTACAAACCAAATATGATAGTATAATGTTCTCAATTGCCACATTCATAGCTTGATCAATGGTTCCTTTTTTTGGGGAACTTTTTAATTTCTCTAATTCAATCATGTGCATTCTGTTCGGAATGAATGCTCGAGGAGGCTCTTTGTCATCTCCACCACTTGATAGCCAACGTGATTTTTTTTTTCTCTTGCAGTGTCCGTTATCTTATTTGATTGGAGGATGAATTCAAACCAACATTGGATGTACAAGGTGGAGATTGTTGCGTAGGATTTGTGCCTCTTTGCTTGTAATTTTTTTACGTGTTGGTGCTCACTTCTTCAATCATTTCTCCAGTATCTATTACCAGTTTTTGATTGTTTCTTGGAGAATTTTTACTCTCCTTTATTTCCTCTGTGTCTCTTGTAAACAAATTCCTATATCTAACAATATCTAGGTGTGCAATAAATAGGCCCTCTAGATCAAAGCCTCGACAAGCTTCAACTTCTCCTAATTTAAAACAATGCAAAGAATCTCCAAGATATGAAATGTGAGCCACATTATTCAAAGTGATTTCTCTAACAGTAAATGGAAAATAAATATTTCTTTTTTATTTTTCAATTCAAATATAACTAGCCAATCACAACATTGTCCGCATACTTCTGTAACAATATACATATCGATAACTATTCTTGGCATCGATATTGGTTTACCTTTAAACCCATAAATTCAAATAACTGTATTATTTTCTCTTTCTACATGCACCCCTTTTCCCCACAACAAAACTTAGGCTTGGGAATATATTCGATGGGGCTCTTGTACATTTATCATGTAAATGATTTTCTTCACAAATACATCTTGTATTAGAAACATTTTAAAGCAACTTCCTTCTTCCATAGTATGGGATACCAAAACTGCATCGGTTCTTTGTTGGAATTGAATTTAGTTTAATAGGGAAAGCCATCAAATAAATGGCTCGATATAAGGGTTTTGATAAGGTATATAATCATAAATAATATAGTTCTTTTGGAAAAAATAACTAGCTAAATATATAATTCAATTGAAATAATATCAACCCAGTCAAAGAGACATTTTTTTTATGAGCAATAAAGAATATAGAGAATGAATTTTAGGAAAATAATTGTAGTTTCTTGGCCAATTAGAAGGGAATAAAATCAATAGAAGTATCTAAATGACTATCTAAACAAAGTAATATCTAGAATTTAAATATCATAACGAACCTAATAAGTTGTCGAAATAAATTCTCAAATAACGTTGATGTCTCCTACTTGTGACTCCAGAAAAGCATTTTCTTTCGATAATTTTAAGAACAAATCCAGTTTTGGCATATTGAATATGCATCTAAATTCCCTGGGAATCAAAGGAATTGGAGTCTCCTTCACAACTAGTTTAATAGTTATTATGTTTTAATCAGAATTGTTTGATCACAAATAAAGATTTTTTCTGAAATTAAACACTTTTGGAACACATGCATCATTCGTTAATCCGTTAGAACGAATATTATTTATGTTCTTCTCCTCCATTGACCACTAGGAGGTCTCATAATATGAAAAAGTGAGTTAATCATATCTTTTAAAATAACTTATTTCATTCCTATGCTAACTATTTTTTCTTTGTACTTTCAAATTATTCTCTTAATCAGTAACATTTTCAATTACCTTTAAGTGTAGATTTCTCGATATGATAAATTATAACTATTTATTACTATTTTTCATGTGAAATACATTTTACAACACTCTCTCAATAAATATCAATTCAAGATACCAAAGTCATCATTTACAGGAAAAGGTGGAAATAAATCTCGAAAATAAAAAACCATCTCCTTCATTTGCTTCACACTTTGATGTTACTTTAATATCATCAATATATGTATCATAAGTGTTATAATGTTATGAATTAAATTAAATGTGAATTATTTGTGATAATGGCATCTATCATACAAGTTGCCAATAATAACTCTTAGTTGAAAGGCGTGCAAGGAGAACCACAAAGAAATATTGTGCAGAAACATGGGCAATTATCTCTATTACAAAGCAAGTTGATAGTTGGGCTGATACCCACTACTATGTCGATGTCGATTGGCTCTATTTGATAGAAACATATTTTTGTGCGTGGCAACAATTCTCGTTTTTTACTGTCTCAATTTGCTGATTTGTTCAAAGAATGTCAAAATTTATTACCATTGAGTTATTTCCATTATGCGGAAGATGGAAATGTGGAGAATGAACTCCACATAATGTTAAAAGCTTCTTTGAATGTACATGGATATAATTTGTAATTTTTTTCTTATTTTGTTTGCATTGTGCTTCTTTTGTACTCGTTACAATGAAATATTTTTCCACATCTCCTTAATGATGTTGACTGAAACACTATAACTTAAAGATCATATGTAGAGAAATCAAATAAGCTAGTCATATACATGTATTGAAAAAGATCCATAGTTTATATTCCACATCGATATTTATACATATTTTTTTATGAATTTGCTAATGATTCTATAAAATATAATTCATGAGAAATAAAAAGTATACTTCCTCGAAATACCAATGTGCAGAAAAAGATTTCATTAGGCTTCTTCGGAACATCCACTTCTCGACACCTTGCATAATAAAAAATTATTTTGTATATTGCAGGAAATTTTATCGTTTAAATACCATTTGTAGAGAAATAGAATAAATGAAGTCATACACATCTATCGAAAAATATCCATAGTTCATATTCCACGCCGATATTTAGACATATTTGTTTTATAATGTTTCTCATGATTTTATAAATAATATTTTGCAAACAACACAAAATATATTTCCTTGAAGTTTAGAGATGTGAAACAAGCTTTCATTGTGTTTTTTTTGCACATCCAAATCTCCACACCTTGCATAATGAAAGCTTCTTCTGTACCTCACAATGAAATTGATGCATGAATTTTGTGTGGACTTAAATTTTTGGGCACAAGCTTTAACAATTTCTATAATCGAAGGTAGAAACAAAGCTCAATAAATCAATAAGAATTATTGTTTGAGCCTTTGACATCAACCGATACTTGGTGCATATAATTTTAATTGAATTAAATTCATTGAGCATATATGTGTGTGATCATAACTATGGAGAAAGATTTCATTATGTTTCCGCAATGTAAAAGCTTCTACTATTGTAAATGATGCTAATTTGTAATTTTATATATCAATGTTCATATTTTTGAGTTAATTTGTATCCAGGTGCATTAATTTTCATGTAGTTGTATCACACTAAATACGTCTCACTATACTTGGAGTCCATAGATTGGAAAGTCATTTAATCCTATACCTATTTGGATTTTTGCAAAGATTACTTTCAAGTCAATGCAATAATTGCTTTACATCGACCCTGAATCATTTCTGCAAGCTACATCTCTCCATTTTACAAAATGAAATTCATATTAAGCATATGGATTAAATGGAACCAAATTAAACATTCAATGATACTATATATGAGCTTTTTTTTCACTTTGCACAAGTAGATATTCATCCACACAATGAAAGCTTCTTCACATTTCTAGACCCCACAAAATGATCACTATGCAATGCATTAGAACAAATTCTATTAATAACTTGAACAATATCCTAATTATGCATTAATTAAGCCTTAATTAATTTTTAAATGTATGCTAGTTCCCATTGCAGAATATCAATGAATTTTATGGGACATTTCACATATGCCAAATACCATGGAAATTAAAACTTTGGGTAATGCACAAAAAAATAGAGAAAGAGAATGCTTAGATTGGATTTTGATGCATATAGATACTTCGAAAAATTGTACGGAGAGAAAAATGTGTGTGAATATGTAATACTGAGTATGTATAGGTCTGTGACAAGCTAAAGTATCTGCAAAATAGATTTGTGGCAAATAAAGTTGGATCATTTGATAGCAAAAAGTGAGAATGAGAATATTAGAACAAGTGGCTTCTATGGGTATCAATGAAGAAGTGAACTTCTTGAGAATATTTGCTCTCATCATGATGTAGGACCTTTTGCTAATTGTGGGACATGATCAGGTATGTGGGAAGTGCATGAGAATTGGTGTATGAAGAATGTTTCTGTGGGGGAGATTGTTGAGGATAAAACTTATTAAAACATGGTGATTTAAATAATAGCTATCATTTGAACCCTCGCACAATTTCACAAGTACAAAGAAATTTATACTTATACCTAATTGATGCATGCAACACAAACATAGGTCTGGAAAAAGTAAATTTGGATATAAAAAGAACACTAGATATACAAATAATATTATATATAAAAACAATATTAGATATTATATAAAACCTCAAAGTATATCCTTGAAAACTTATTCAAAAGCATTATCTCAAAGTTCTACTAAAAAATAGTAAATATACTCGTAATTGGAACCAAGTAATCAATCTTTGTGCTTCAGAAATATTCAAAAATAACAAATAGAATTACAAAAAAATAAATGTATTCAAATTCAAATGCTAATCACCATAGCTATGATTAAAATAAATACTACAAATGGAACACATATATAAGATACAAAAATCTTGTTGAATATTCATTTTCATTGTGATCAATTACATACCTAATCTAGGTGGATATTGGTGGCCACCTGCCTATTCCACCTAGTCAGTTTCATCAATTTTCTTATAAAAAATATATAAGATACAAAACTGTTGTTGAATATTCATTTTCATTGTGATCAATTACATACCTAATCTAGGTGGATATTGGTGGCCACCTGCCTATTACACCTAGCCAGTTTCATCAATTTTCTTATTTACTATTTTTAGTAGTTTTTCTGGTACTGAACTTCCAGATCCATTTGGAGGCCCTAAAAAACGTAGTTCTTAGAGATATATTTCCAACAAGGTATCATACGTTCCAAACGAAGATACTATGACCAAGTTATGACCCCGGGAAGTTGCCTACCCAAATAGGGCCCATAAACTCTTGGTGTTACATCTCCTCGGGTTATGGTTTTGGTTTTTTAGGGTTTTATCTTATTGTTCAATAATAAAAAGGCCCTTGAGCCTCATTGTAACAAAGTTCAGAGGCTTGTATCCGCCACATCTCTTCTCAATGACAAGCTACTAGTGCCCTAGCTAGTTTATTTTCATTTCGTCTGTAAGCATATTTCAGTCATTTGATATTAATAAAATGAATTCATATTTCCATTACATCTTTGTATTTATGGTTATATTTGTATTCTTTTGTGTTGCTGCATAAATCCAGATTAGTTGTGTTAGAGAGGTCTGCTCTCTCTCTATTTTTCTTTGCATGTCCCCAACTAGGTCAAGGTATAGGGAGTTAGGACTTGATGTGGTTGAACCTTTGCAAGATCAGCCTCACAAACCTTGATGACCTCCCATGGTAGAAGAAAATAAAGATGAGGGAGCAAGAGATCCTATCAAAATATTTCTCAAGGAGGCCCTCGAGAAACAAAGGAACATGATGATGGATAAATTTTTCCAGATCCTTCAATGACAACCCACCTACAATGAATTTGCATCTAGCAACCACTTTTCAGGCACCACTCCCTTAAAGGTACATGTAAAATTTGACATTCCTGTATTTAAATTCCAGAAAGATGCAAACACCACATATAGATGGTTGAATTTGCTGGAAGGGTATTTATCGGTCCATGATTTCTCCGACTGAGAAAATATTACTTTTTCACTCCTCAAATCCGCCCTCCGTTTCAAAGACTAGAGGGAAACATAATGTGAGCAAAAGGATGGGAGGGAACCCTCTCTTTTCTCAGCCGCACCCACTTTAAATTCATTCCGAGATGACATCAAGTAATAATATTACCCTGTGGGGAGCTATGAGGACAACTACATCCAATGGACCATGCTACAACAATAAAGGATCAAGATGTGCACAAGCTGACGAATTGGTTCCATACCTTACGCACAAATTTGGGTGCTAAAGATTCAGAGAGACATTTGGTGCTCATTTAATACTATTGTTTGCATTGATACATTCAGGAGGAAATGGATTTCCTCGAAATTACCTTTCTTGGTGTGACATATCGATATGCCGCCAAGATCGAGAAAAAAATTAAGAAAAAGAAGTGAGACTTTGGATCCGTGAATCCGAAGCTAGGAAAATTCACCCCCAAATTGAAGAAAAAGGGGCAAATCCAAAGTGGGGTGACTCATAATGACACCAAAAAGCCAAAGAGGGACACAGGGAAGTGGTGTGAATTTCATAACAACCCCACTCACAACAAAAGTGAGTGTCAAACCAAAAAATTGTTGGTGGTGGAACTGAAGGAATTTGAATAAGATGCCTGTTATAGCATCATTTCTCACCTTGACATGATTCATGATTGCTTTATGGCTTTTGGGCACCCATTCCTACAGACTTGGACAAATTTACTTAAAAACAGTGTAAAATCCCCCATACGCGACTATGCCCGTGTTTTTCCGCGTGTATACGCGAGTTCAGCTAAACTTTTCCGCGTATGCCATTAAAATGATTAAAAAATATATAAAAAATCCCTAATTTCATGCTGGGTTGATGGTTACTCAGGTAGTTCAACCACCCCAGCCCGTGGCCAACTGTTTCCAACTGCTGAAACTACTTGGAGGGACTATAAAAAGCCCTCATGTGTATGGCCTAAGGGAGAGAGAGAATTATTGATATTATACTTTGTTGGTATTCCCTATCCAAGTCTGATTCCCCGTGCCTCCTGCACTTTCCCAGTTCATTACAGGAAACTCTTGTTTCCTTGAGATACACATCCCTTTATATGTTATCTCGTATGCACCAGTTTGGAAGGAGTCTTAGCGAGGCAAGGGCTGGACGGATCCGGACGACGGTCTGCGAAGGCCTTGGAAGGATCAGGTGATCTCTCCACTCGTACTTTTGTACATGCTATTTATAATACAGAAGTACCATGCTGTTCCCGAAATAAACGTGTTAGTGTATGCTTATTTGTATGAGAATATTTGTTATACAAGCATTCATTATGATTTATTTAATGTTTTATATGAATCTCACTAACATTTAGAGTAGATATATGCTTTACAACTTGTCCTTTGTGCTGGTTTCTTCTTGTATTTCAGATTAAGAAGGAAGGACGGTTGCAGGGGGTTTGGACCCCACGTGGATCTACTTCAACCGTAGGACCTACGGGTAACTCGCTCATTCTACTCTATTTAGTTTTTCTGAACATGCATGGTTGTGTGAGTCTCTGTTAAGTAGCATGCCCCTGCTCTGTGGAGGTTGTACCCCAACCAACCTCTAGGGTGAGATTTCCCCGAAACAGAACTGGAGACTCCACTAGGGATCACATTCTTGTGATTCTCCTGTTGGGTGGCTTCAGCTGTTTGGTAGGTTGCTGACAATTTTTACTTTCATTTGCAGTCCAGTTTGCTTTCTTGCAGTCAGTATGAAGTCCTGGTTTCTTTTCCAGGCTTGTCCTTTTTGTTTTTCATTATTTACCTTTGTATACGCTCTTTTTCTTGCACACAGTCACGTATACACGCGATTTTACCTAAAGGTACCCGTGTATATGCGAGTTTCCCTTAGAACAAACGCGTATACACGCTGGTTGTATAACTGCGAGGTCGCGTATACCTAGGCTGATTTTGAATTTTTGGGTTTATTGAATTTGTGGTCCTTTCTGGCTGTGGAGGCCTATTTCTACAGTGTCTTTGTACTTACTGGAGTGTGAAGGAACTGGTTTCAGATCTTTTCTCTCTTTCGTTTGTTGGAAAACTGGTCTTTTTAGCAAAGTGTTGTTACTGGTGCTGGCACTTCTGGATTGAGTTCCAAGATCGCTTTCTGAGCATTCTTGGCTGTTCCGCTTTATCAGAACAGAGAGCTTCTGCTCACTGACTCTCTCCTATCTTTGTGTTGTGCTTCAAATTGCGATTTCTGCTTCGTTTTTGATTGGTTTTCTTGAGTTCCATAGGCTAGGTTTTGTTGCAATTTTCGAAGAGCTTTTCTTGCTTCTTTGGAGTTTTTGTTTGCAACGAGTTTGCACTATTTGTCTAGGCTGATTGGCTGAGTTTTCTGGTCTTCTTTTGCTCTTATTGATCTTGCTACGTGTTAGCCTTATAAGGTTCGGGAGAATTATTGAAGTTTGTGCTTGGAATTCGGTCTTATTTGGTTTGGATTTTGATAGTTGTGCTTGGTCTTTTCGAGCTCTTGCTTTATAAAACTAAAAAAGCTCAAAAAACATTTGTTTTGCTTTTTGTTTTTTGCATTTCAAAAACTCAAAAAACATCTTGTCTTGTTTTTTTTGTTGTTGTTGCATTTTCATTTTCGTTTTGCCATATCTTTTGGAGCTTTTGTGAGGTTTCTTGCTTCTAGTTTTGGCTTGATTTTGAGGAGGAGTTGTCATTTGATTTCTTCTTCTTGTTTTTGAGCGTTTTGCTACCTTATATTAAGAGTTCTTGATTTCGAGAGCTAGCTTTCTGGGCAACAAAAAGAGTTAAAACTGAAGGTGCTTTTCGGGAAATTTCACTTTGTTTTAAGAGATCTTTTGCATCTTAGGATTTACATGCTTGTAGTGATTTGCATTAGGTGCATTTCAACATTTAGTTAGCTTCTTAGTTTTTGTGAGTGTGAGTTTTCCATTTGAAAAGAAAAATCCAATTTTTTAGTCTCGTAGAACCTGTATAGAGATTACTTTTCATTGAAAGACAAAGAACTGCATGTGCATGTAGTTAAGTTTTTATTAATTTCTTTTGCGTCAAAAACACCATTGGTTTCATCTCCATATCCTTGTGACTTAATATAACAGCCCATAAAATAAGCGATTTAATCTAAAATCAACTAGCAAGTTTTCTAAGTGTCAATCACCAACTAGCTAGGTTGTAGGGCCTTGGAATAGGTGAGTGGAGAGTTAACTCTCCAAGGCCGCTCAAACAAACATAGAAGTTGATTAATTGAGCGAAATCCAACTCCGTGAGGTGGACTGGGAAAGCTCTCATCCGAGAGTCAAGCGCGAGGGGAAGTGAAGGTTGAGAAGAGGGATATCCCCCCTCCGATTAGCTGAATCTGACCTCAAGACCGTTCCGCCCAGCTTCTGATACGGATTGGTGTCCATAGTTGCCTCTCCTAGGTTCCACACAGGTGACTGCGGGGGGGAATACCCATGGTACCTGAGGCAGACGTCGCATCACTTTCAGCAGTACTTTTGGGGGGTGCCCTTGCGAAGCTTGGGTGCTTGAGCCGGCAAAGGCTGTCGTTAGGAGGTCGGCGTAACTATTTTTGATACCTTCACTAGTTGTTCTGGGCCCTAATCATCCCAGACTGCTTTCGGAAGGCCCTATACTTCGCTTTCCTGTATTTTGGTGTCCGGTCCTTATCACCCGGAGCGGAAATACTTGGAGGCTGTTTGTTTGCTGTATCTCAAGGATTTTTATTTTTTAGAGAGTGCTCTTTGCTCCTAGCTTGCCTACCTTTTCACCTTTTTGAGTCTAATTTAATAAATCTATAAAAGTGGCTGATCAAGCGCCTCGACGTTCGAGGAGAATCCGGGGGTTGTCTCCCGAGAGTCCAGAGCCTTCTTCAAGAAGGCGTAGGAGTGATTTAGCAGGTGGTTACCACCCGGTAGCATCTGACGCAGTGGAGAGTGATCCTCCACAGAGGTCTGAAGGTTTCGTAGCTGATTCTGGTGTCGGTCCCGAGAGGAGCGTTTCGCTCACCTCGCGAGTTTTGTTTCCTTAGGAAGGAGATTTTCAAATTGAAGACGTACCTGAGCCTCCTGCTACAGGTCCATCTCCTCTTCCTCCTGATCATCCGTTTGTTATTCAGTACATCGGACCGGAGTCTGAGAGACCACCGGATCTTCCGTATCATTCTTATCTTTCGATGGCCACGACTGGGAACGCAGCTTCTACCGTGAGTGCTGCAGGCATTCAGACTCCTGTTCTGTTGAAGCAGGGGGTAGTATTGCTTCATCTTCGATTGCTTCTAGTGTTGCTGTGTTTGGCTCTGGGTTCACCCAAGCACATGCTTCTCATTCTAGTCCCTTCTGTTCAGGGATGTCCATTAGTGGAAATCCCTCTTTTTTCTTTTCTGCTGCTTCAGCTGGATCTACGCCCATGTATAACATCGCTAGTGGATCAGCTTCTTTTCAGGGTTTCCCCTTTGGGACTGGGCACATTCCCAGTTCCAATCCTTCTTTAGGGTCGTTTCCGTTTACGTCCCAGACCCAGAGTTTCAACCCTTGGTCTGGGGGGCAAAGTTCGACTACTTTTACGGGATGGAATCCTGTGTTTACTACGGCTGGGGCAGGGAACCAGTTCTTCGCAGGTCATCAAGGGAATGCTTCTTTCCCTTCTTCGAGTGCATATCAGACCTTTTCTCCTCTGTCTAATGCTTGGAACCCCTATCAGGGGCTCTCCTCTTCATTTAACACTTCAGCGGGGGGAACTGGTCTAGGCTTTGGTAACTCGGCGTGGGGAGGAGGTTCTTCTCCGTTTTCTACGAGTCCTTTCTGGAAGCCTGGTGCCTCATCAAATCTAGGCTATTCTTTTCAGAATGTTGGGAATCCATCCCCTCAAGGATGGAATTCTCAGGCTCCGCCTCAATTACCGTTTCTGGCAACGTTAAACTTCCCAGATTTGTCGAAGTTGACTAATGACCCGATTCGGTATAGTCCGGGGTGGCCTCCGGTCCCGACCAAGCTTCCTTCAGACATTCCAAAGTTTGAAGGTAAGAATGGAGAGGATCCGGCGGACCACATCACCACTTTCCACTTGTGGTGCTCATCGAACTCCCTGATCGATGATTCGATTAGGTTGAGATTATTTCAATGCACCCTAACTGGAAATGCTGCCAAATGGTATATAGAGCTCACTGGGGGCAATTTCGCCACATTTGGAGAATTGGCTGTCACATTTCTTAACCATTTTTAGTTGCCTGTCAGATATGAGGCTGGGACCGAACTCCTGGCTAATTTTAAGCAGGATGAGGCAACTCACATTTCTGATCACATTCAGGAATGGAGGAGAAGGAAGAGGCTTATCAAAGCTCATATTCCAGGTGAATTCCTTCTCGAGTGGTTTTTGAAATCTCTGCAGTCAGATATTTCAAAGGATGTATCCTTATCTGGGGTATTTTCCGAGGAGCAGGCCATTTTTAGGGCCCAGCAGTTAGAGTTGATCTATTCTCAGTCTGGGGTACTTTATAGGTATTTGCCCAATGCTCCTCGCTCCAAATTGGATTTGTCGAAAACTAAACCTGGTCCGCATGGTGACGGACTTGTCGGATCGGTCAGTAGTGGTGCAGCCAGCCTGCTTTCTCAATTGCAGCAGTTGTCTTTATAATCTGCTCCTTCTGGTCAGGCTGTGCCTGCTGAGTCATCGCCTTCCCAATCTTTGTCCATAAATGTTTTTCAAGCTTCTGATCCCAAAGGAAATCAACAATCCGAAGGGAAGAAGAAGGGACGAAATAATAAGAAAAAGGGCAAGAATGGGAAGGGTAATGCGAATAAAACCAACGAGCATGTTGGTGAGGGTCCAAAGGAAAAAAAGAAAGTGAAGTTTCGTGCAAGCTTTGTGTGGAGACCATCTCACACCTTTGCCCAAAATTCGGGATGCTCGGCGCTTTGTTATCCCGACGGGGTTCTTCTAGTTCAGGCCGCTTATTTAACAAACCCTTTTCCCCAAGGGCAACAATTAGTTGTTGGCGCGATTCAAAATCCTGGGGCTTCCTCTGGGGGCACCCAGGAAGGGGAAATTCCATCGAACATTTTCATGATGAGTGCTCACGCAGATATTGCTACGAGATCCCGTGATTATGGCGGAGAAGAGTCTTCAAAAGCTAAGGATACTCCCGATGCTACTGAGCCGCTTCACATTACGAAGCCTACTGTTGAGTCTATGCCTCGGATGCCCAAACCATCTTCTAAGCGGTCGACGATTAATCCAAATGATAGGGCTGCCCAGAACTACTCAATTGTGGAAGATCTGGCGCAGAGTCATGAAAGTATATATGGAAGAAGTGAGAGGGCTACTCCCATTCTTGTCAGAAGCTCGGTAGCGATTAGCACTCCCACTTGCCATTGGAGACATTGATCGAAAAAATTTTCTTCTGATTACTTTTGATATGAATAATTTTAAGAAGGGACTTCCTCATCACATGGCATTTCATATTAAATCGTCGTATCGGAAGTGAAATATCTTTCGAACGGTCGTTGATGAGGGTGCTTCTACATGCGTGATGTATCTCGCATGCTGGAAGACACTTGGATCTCCCAAATCTGTTCCATCTAGCACTGTTCTTACTCGTTCGATGGTCAGTCTCACAAACCCCATGGTATTGTCCCAGCTTTGCCCATCTGTGTTGGGGGCAAAACTGTCAACATAGAGGTTGAGGTAGTGGATGCAGCCTTGGACTGCAACCTTCTATTGGGGAGGAACTAGATTTATGAGATGGATGCTATTGCATCCTCACTATTTCGAATTGTATGTTTTCCCCACGAAGGGAGGATTGTTACAGTGGATCAACTGGACTGTCCTCTTGTAGACCTGGATGCGCCTTCTGACTCATCTATTCCTAAGTTGGATAATACTAAGGCACCTGTTGAGAATCTAGGAGTTGGAATGTATTCTTCCCTGATGGGTACTTTCGATCTTCCTCCTCCTAAGGTTCATATTAATGCTATTTCATCCTCCAAGGCTCCCCTTCGAAGAGAGTTCTTCCGAACTCATTATTTTTCGGACCCTTGGACCTTACCTTCCCCAACTGCCACTTTGGAGGAAGGGCAAGTGGGTGGAATGGCATTCCCGATTTCTGCAGCTGAGATTGCATATCAGTCTGTTGTTGACACTGCAGAGTCTGATCCAGCTCCTCTTTCGCCGGAAGAGTTGGATGGTGATGTGGCTCCGACTTGGACGCTTACTTCTTCTTCTGCCCAGGATTGTCTAGATACCACTCTTCCATCTGAAGAGGCCATCCTGGAAGCGATGACAGGTGTAGATAGACCGTGGGATGATTTGCATCATCGGTCTTACTTCCTACCTGACTTGAGCGAAGTCGAAACAAGTTTTCCAAGTCCTCAGACTCCTGGTCTTGTTCACCCAGTCTTGAGTCCTTTGGCACCAACACAGGTATATGCTGAAGGAAACATGGCTGTGATCTCTCCTACTATCCCGGTGAACATCTCCAGGATCCCAATATTGTCGAGAATGTCTTCATTGGAGCTGAATGTTCCCGTGAGGAGATTCAAATCTATACCGAGCTCTTCAAAGAGTATAGGGATGTATTTGCTTGGTCTTATGAGGAAATGCCTGGCATAGATCCATCTATTGTCCAGCATGAGATCAAGACGTATGAAAACGCTAAGCCGGTCAGGCAAAAACTTCGCTCAGAGTTAATCCCTGGAAAGCGACAACTATCAGTGAAGTTCTGAAAAGCTGCTTAGGCGGGATTCATTTTCAGTTCCTCGGCCCGAATGGGTTTCAAATCGCGTTCCGTAGATAAAAAGAACTAGTCCAGTGTCACATCAAATTTCAGAGAACTTTGAATAAGGCGTGTCCTAAAGATAATTACCCCACGCTGTTGATCGGATTATTGACAGGTGTACATTACTTGAGATTTTCTCCTTCATGGACGGTTTCTCTGGTTATAATCAAGTCCTATCCGTCCAGAAGATCAACATAAGACCGCATTTATTTGTCCCTGGGGTACGTTTTCATACAAGAAAATGCCTTTTGGTCTTAAAAATGCTGGGGCTACCTTTCAGCGGGCCATGTCTTACGCCTTCCACGACATCAAGAAAATTATCGAGGCATACTTAGATGATTTAGCTGCCCATTCTCGAAAGAGGATGGATTATCTAGGTCACCTCCGGCAAATATTTGAAAGATGTCGTTTTTATAAAATTCGATTGAATCCGAACAAGTGCGTTTTCGCGGTTACATCCGGTCGGCTATTGGGATTCATTGTCTCTAGGGAAGGGATAAGGGTAGATCCCTTCAAGGTTGAGGCAATACTTCGGTTGCCTCCCCCATCTTCAATCCGTCAGCTTCAAAGTCTCCAAGGAAAGTCTAATTTTCTTCGGAGGTTTATCGTCAACTATGCTGAGATTACAAAGGGATATATGAGACTGTTGAAGAAAGGAGTTCCTTTTTTTTGGGACGACTACGCTCAACGCTCGTTCGATGCTTTGAAAAAGGCATTGACCTCTGCTCCTTTACTGAGTCCACCCGATTATAGCAGATATTTTCTTTTGTAACTGGCTACAGCAGAATCTACCATTGGTATGGTTCTAGTTCAGGAAGATGATGCTCTGGCAGAGCATGTTATTTACTACCTTAGTCGAGGACTGGTAGGACCTGAACTGCGATACACCCCAATAGAAAAGTTCGCCTTAGCAGCAGTTCATGTTGTGCAGCGACTCTGGCATTACATTATTCTTCGCAAAACTTATGTCTTGGCAGCTGCCAATCCATTTCAATTTGTCCTTAGCAGGCGAGTGATTGGGGGCAAATATAATAGATGGATTGTGATTTTACAGGAATTTGATCTCGAGTTCATGTCTGCCAAATCCAAGAAGTCATTAGTTTTTGCAGAATTGATCTCCAAGTTGCCTTGTGGAGAGGAGATGATCTATGATGAGTCCTTTCCGGACGAACACTTGTTTCTGATCTCTCCACAGGATCCTTGGTATGGGGATATCATCGTGTATCTCCAGACTGCGAAGTTTCCCTCTTCTTTTTCGAAAGATGAGCGTCGTAAGCTGCGTCACTTAGCCAAGAATTATATGATTATTGGTGATGCTTTATACCGTCGAGGGGTTGATTCAATCCTAAGACGCTGCTTAACTTTCGAAGAAGCCGAGGCTGTGCTGAATGATTCTCACAGTGGAGCTTGTGGGGGTCATTTATCTGGGCTTGCTACAGCTCAAAAGATTTTGCGTGCAGGATAATTTTGGACCTCGATTTTCAAAGATTGTATTGAATCGGTCAAAAGGTGTCATCCTTGTCAGGTTTATACTCGAAAAATGCGCGCTCATCCAGCTCCGCTTTTTCCAGTCGTTACTGTCAGACCCTTTACAAAGTGGGGTATTGATTTTACTACTTGTAACCCGCCTTCGGCAAAAGGTCACAAGTACATTATCGTAGCAGTAGACTACTTTACGAAGTGGGTCGAGGCTATGCCTACTTTTGGGAACGATGGTGAGACTGCAGCTTTGTTCTTTTTCAACCAAGTTATCGCTCGTTTTGGTATACCTAGAGAGATTGTCACTGACCATGGCAGTCATTTTCAGAATAGTATGATGTCTGAGTTGGCTCTCAAATTGGGTTTCCAGCAGGAGCATTCATCTCCATATTATCCTCAGGCCAATGGGAAAGTGGAAGCTGTGAATAAATCTTTGAAGACAATTCTTCAAAGGACAATTGATAAACATAGATCCAACTGGCATATTATGCTATATCCTGCACTTTGGGCATACAGGACGTCAGTTAAAACTGCAACTGGCTTTACTCCGTTTCAGTTAGTCCACGGGGTGGAATCCGTATTTCCCATTGAATGCGAGATTCCTTCTCTTAAATTAGTTGTTGAGCTTCTTCTTGACACTTCCAGTCTGGCAGAACGACTTCTTCATCTGGAACATCTCGATGAGCAGCGTCGGGATGCAGCCACGATGACTGAAGCGCATAAAAACCGAGTAAAAGTTCAGTACGATAAGGTGGTTAAGCCTAGGGTCTTTTCAGAAGGTGACCTTGTTTTGGTCTATGCCCAAGAAAAAGATGCCTTGGGGGCAGGAAAGTTTAAATCGATGTGGTATGGCCCCTATATCGTTAAAAAGGTCCTTAAGAAAGGAGCTTATACCTTGGTTGATTTCGAAGGGAACGAGTTGCCGGAGCCCCGAAATGGGCTCTATTTGAAGAAGTATTATGCCTAGGCTTCGGCCTGGCATGTTGCTTTTGTATATAGTAGTTTTTGCTTTGTACATATCTGATTGATTTTCGATTTTTGATGAGTTGGTGATGTTTTGATCTGCTTTGGCAGGTTGTGTTGGATGTCATGAGTCATTTTGGTTTCGCCGATGGTGCTAGTAGACACACCCGGAACTTAGCTTCCGCGACTTGGGTGCTTCATTATCCTTCCGGTCAGCTGTTGGTATCAAGAGGGGTCTGCATTGGTCCTGCTTCCAATAATATAGCAGAATACACTGCAGTCGTTCATCTACTCTTGGAGGCAATATCTTTGGGTGTTGATTCGTTGGTAGTTTTCTTGGACTCCCAGCTGGTGGTGTCGCAGTTGAACAACACTTATCGGGTACGAGATCCCTTTTTATTACGATTGTTCTTGAGGGTACGTTTGTTACAAAGGTCATTTCAATTTTTAACATTCATTCATATTCCTCGAGCTGACAATTGGTTTGCTGACTCATTAGCTAATCAAGCATTGGATTGACATATTAATCATTCAATACAATAAATTTTTAATCATCAAAAACATCATACATTTGATACATTTATCACATCACATCAAATATCGCTGTATATATACATCATCAGAGTGTTTCAAAAACTTTACAAAATTTGGATCCATAAATGCCGTACAAAACTTGGGCTTATGCCCCATCATGTTCAGTCTCAAAAAGAATATACAGTCATCTAATATATAAAATCTGTCTATTCCTGAGGTCCCTGTCCAATAGTCGTGTTCCTATAGAACGTAACTGCAGTGGCCACACGGCGGAATAATCTAACTCAGTCTCGTGGTACTCCTACCACCCGTCTCTGGATGGCCTCAGGCAAGTCCTCCACGGCAGCCATAGGGATTTGGCGGGTCAATCCCTCCAAGTTTCTCTGCATGGCCTGGAGTGTCCTGTCTGAGTCCACTGTCTCTGCCTCGCCCCTGCGACGCTTATGGCGCGGGAGACCCTCAGGTCGTACTGGTCCAACATATGAAACATGATCATTTTTTATCGTCAGTCATTATGAATCCAATCAAAAACATGTTTGTTTTTCATTTTTCATACATATTTGAAAAAATCCAAAAAAATTATATAAGTCAAAAATTTTAAAAACTTACCGACTGCTCCCCATGCTGCGCCGGGTGGAAGTACTAGATCTGGATCTCCTCGGAAGTCCATCCCGGCATAGGGATAGTCGTCCACTGCGATGATATGTTCTCCCCACCAAAGGAAGAACTCATCGTCCCATGTGGTGCGGGGTACTTCGCTGCCCCCCAGTCTCTTCATCATGTCTGCCCAACAGGCAATTCTTGGGTCCTGCGGGCTGCTGATGGTCGAGATCACTCTAGGTCTCAAAGCTGGAATCCTCTCAAAGAAGAATGTTGTCAAAATGGTCCCATAGCCAAAGTGTTTAGTCTTTGTCTGGCGGATCGAGGTCAGTTGTTGTTTCATATTCAGTAACAGGGTTGTGCACCAATCGTACACATGAGTCAAACACTCAACAGCTATGCTCATTTGCGTCCTGGACGCCTGATGTAGTGAGGCAGATCCTGCCACTCTGCTGATGGTGAAAAGGAGAATCTTCATGTGCAAATCCCTGATATCTCTAATTGCAATCTGTGTTCCAACCTTTTTGGAATTATCTACGCAATATACGTGGACATAGTCTTCCACGGTTAACCCTCCCAGGGGCTTTCCGTGTAAGTCCACTGGTTCTCCCCTCCTGGAGAGTCCAGTGATGAAATATATATCTTCCACTTCTATGCGTAGTGGCATCTGATCAATTATGAAGCAATCCTGATCTGGTTCCCAGTAATTTACGAGCATTTCAAGCAACCGCACATTACTTTTCATATTGGGCATTTTAAAGAATTTGAACAATCCGCAGTTTCGGAGGATATTTTGTGATGCGCGATCCTGCATGACCTCTTGGTCTATTGCGCTATGCTCACGTTCCCTCCATGAGATGGTCATCCTGAGAAATTTCATCAAAAAATGCATTAGCCACGCTTTTTTAGTTTCGGCCCTACGCATACGCGATTTTTCTTTTACACAGTCGCGTGTATACGCGGGTTTCATTCAATGAACCCGCGTATGCGCAGGTACGCATATTTTAGCAAGGGTTTTAAGGCAAAAAATCACTTAATTTTAAATTCCAAACGGACAAAATGAATAAACAGGATGATTAAGGAGCCTACCTGAAGTTTCGCTGAATTTCGACGGTCGGTTGTTCCTGATTTGCCGAAACAAGTTTTTAGCTCCAGAGCACTTTTTCCAAATCAGCTATGCAATAATGAACCAAATGAGAGGTAATTTGTGTATTTATGGCTAAAAAGTTGAAAATTTTTGCAAAAATTCCTTATGCTTATTTTTTCGATCTATCTTATGCTGTATAACTCGATTGCTTGGAAGTGCCCAGTTTGGTATGTTTTCAGGTACATTTTGACGATTTTGAGATTTTTCCCGGTTTTTGATCCATGTTTTCCGACTCGTCACGGCAGGTATATGATCTTCACTGGCATATAGGTTAGGGAATCACTTTCCGTTGCATCTTGCATACTAGCCTCCATACTGATCACTTGCCTTAGGGTCGATCCCATCAGGTCATGAGTATTACACCCATTTCACTCGCCGATTATGTAATCATGACTTGATGGTAGAGCCTTCCTTTACATGGGCTTCCTAGTTAGTTCCTCGCTATTACTTGTTGCCCATGCTGCGTTTTATGTAGGCTCGGGAGTCCTCTTTAGTCCCGCCATGTCTTATGTGTTGAAGCTTCATTCTTCTTCTTCATCACTATCATTTTTCTGGCTTTTACCCTAGAGGCTCCCTGGTGTCGTTAAGTTGTATTACTGCATTGCATATTGGCTACTTGTTTATCCCGGCCTTTAGCCGGCTTCATTTGGACTCGATGTTTAAGCCAACTTTTGACCTTGACTTTCTGTACAAGTTAACCATTGCATGCACTTAGCTATCACGACTTGACACCTTTGTACCCATGGATGGAACGTTCCTATGAGTATCACTGACCAGTTTTCGCCACCTTGCATTGAGCATAGGATTGTTCCAATCCCAGGAACTAGTGCATCTGCTTTCTTGATACTCGTTCTATCCATTGTACCATAGCATTCTTTTATTATTTTTCAGGCTTATTATGAAAAAGACAAAAAAATCAAATATAACAAAAAAGAGCGGGAACGGGATGTATCTTCGTTATTTTGATGGCAGTACAGAGTCAGTTTTGTCGCCCTTGAACAAAGCACATATACTTATATATATTTCCTTCATTTGGGATGGTTCTAGTTTGACCTAGGTTCAGCCTTTACCATGTTTCACTTGTCAGTTCTCCCCCGGTTGGTTATCTCTTCCAATCATATAGAGAGTTTGTTTTGCCTCCTGCAAGACAGACTTATACAGTGTCATTTTTACTGCCATGGTCATCACAGAGTCGTGCTTTTGTTCAAGGGAAGTCTAGCCTGAGTCGGCCATTCTGCGGTGTCTCTTGACTCATTATTCAGTCGGCCCTCCCGGTCTTGTCAGTATCATGTTCTATCACATCATATGTTTTGATCTTCTGCTCGTGCTGGTTTGAGAAGGTCTCCATTGACTTCTTGTCGGCGGGTTTGTCTCTTATCGACTACGACACATTGCTCTGAGAGCAAGCCTAGAGCCGCACCTTGGGCCTATTTCCATCATTGATAGGTGACCTCGTGCTCGGCATTTGATCATCATCATGGGTCTTTGACTGAGTGGTTTCCCCTGTGTTCGACGTCAGCACACATTATCACACTTGGGATTCGTGCAGTACCTGGATTTCCATTTGACCCTATTGGTGGATTTCTCGCCTCTGTGTCAGCTTTCATTATTGGTTGGTTCAGAGGGTTTCTTCCGTGCGCTAGCTTCATCTTGTGCACGTCGGAAACGTACTTCGGTTTTGGTTCCATCACTCTCCTTCGTCAGATTCCTTCCAAATCTTGGCCTGCGGGTTACACTCGCGCTGGACTGATGTGGGATGCCTTAATGCCTTCCTTCCAGCAGATCTTTTCCCATTGACTCCGACTCATTGCTCTGGGAACAAGATCTAGAGTCTTTTTGTCAGTACCTTAGGGTTTGCAGTCATCAGTGGCAGACTCTTCGCTATCGACGGTGGGGATTCATCATTGCCTCCTGATTGGTAGATTCTTTCAAGTGTTCGACTTCAACTCATTCATTCGCACTTGTCAGATTGTACTGGGGCACCTTGACACTCATTATCATTATTGGTGGGTTGTCTCGCGTTGGTTAACGGGATTCATCATTGCCCGGTAATCCAACGATTTCTCACATGGTCGACTTCAGCTCATTTATTCCCATTGTGTAGAATTGTGCCATAGTGATCGGTGAAGACCTCGGGTTGCATCAGCATTTTTCAGTTCACTGTTGACAGTCCTTTCAGTTTCTGCCAGTGATGCCGTCCACCCTTATATGTTGCAGTTCAGCACAGCAGCATTCTATATGTTGGCACCCAAGTTGCGTGATTGTACCGTTTGATTCCACCATTTATGATCCGGTACATTTGAGATTCAGTTACTTATATGATCAGACATCCAGTTGTACCATCTTTGCTCAGCTTTCTATATGTGATACTTGGACATTGATTCAGACTTATATTTCCGGGCCCTGCTCAGATGATTCACTATGTACTTTCAATTCAGTTATACTTGTATACATGTTGGATCTATTCAGTACTTTCTATATATATGATGTATTTTTGACTGAGCATGGGTATGCCCGCCTCAGCATGAGTTGACTCTCTGGTTTCTTTCATTGGTTTTTGGCAGGCTGAAATCTGGTGTAGTCCTCTCTTGTCCTTGTGAAGTTCTTTCTATGTGCATAATACATTTCGGCCATCATGTACCCCTTCTGACCTCATATATTAGGGGGCATCTGTTATAGCATCATTTCTCACCTTGACATGATTCATGATTGCTTTATGGCTTTTGGGCACCCATTCCTACAGACTTGGAAAAATTCACTTAAAAACAATGTAAAATCCCCCATACGCGACTATGCCCGTGTTTTTCCGCGTGTATACGCGAGTACAGCTAGACTTTTCCGCGTATGCCATTAAAATGATTAAAAAATATATAAAAAATCCCTAATTTCGCGCTGGGTCGATGGTTACTCAGGTAGTTCAACCACCCCAACCCGTGGCCAACTGTTTCCAACTGCTGAAACTACTTGGAGGGACTATAAAAAGCCCTCATGTGTATGGCCTAAGGGAGAGAGAGAATTATTGATATTATACTCCGTTGGTATTCCCTATCCAAGTCTGATTCCCCGTGCCTCCTGCACTTTCCCAGTTCATTGTAGGAAACCCTTGTTTCCTTGAGATACACATCCCTTTATATGTTATCTCATATGCACCAGTTTGGAAGGAGTCTTAGCGAGGCAAGGGCTGGACGGATCCGGACGACGGTCTGCGAAGGCCTTGGAAGGATCAGGTGATCTCTCCACTCATACTTTTGTACATGCTATTTATAATACAGAAGTACCATGCTGTTCCCGAAATAAACGTGTTAGTGTATGCTTATTTGTATGAGAATATTTTTTATACAAGCATTCATTATGATTTATTTAATGTTTTATATGAATCTCACTAACATTTAGAGTAGATATATGCTGTACAAGTTGTCCTTTGTGCTGGTTTCTTCTTGTATTTCAGATTAAGAAGGAAGGACGGTTGCAGGGGGTTTGGACCCCACGTGGATCTACTTCAACCGTAGGACCTACGGGTAACTCTCTCATTCTACTCTATTTAGTTTTTCTGAACGTGCATGGTTGTGTGAGTCTCTGTTAAGTAGCATGCCCCTACTCTGTGGAGGTTGTACCCCAACCAACCTCTAGGGTGAGATTTCCCCGAAACAATGCCTGTTCTGATTTTGAGTCAGAACCAAATAAGGGTAATGAAAAAGGGAAGTAGATAATTGATGAGGATCCAAGTGCCACTATTTCCACCACCAATCTCTAGTGGGAGGATCCCGATGATCCAGAGGAGGGGGGGGCACCACTTCCATTCACAGATGTGGGTAAAGGGTTCTTCATTGCAGTTCCTTATTGATAGCGAAATCCAAAAGAACCTCATTTTAGTAGAGGTCGTGAAGAAGCTCGACCTATCAGCCATAACACACCCGTAGCCACATACCATTGGGTGGCTTCTCCAAGGAAGATATATGCACATCTGCTAGCAGTGTCGCCTTTCGTACAACATCAAGCTATTCATGGATGAGGTATTGTGTGATGTTTCTCCTCTTAACATGTCTGATGTATTATTGGTCCAACCATAATTGTGGAAGAGACATGCTGTGTATGAGTCTAGACCTCGTTATGTTATTATTACTTTGGGAAATAAGTTGTACAGGATATTGGAGGTAGTACTGCCTTCTGCCATCTCTTTGATTACTGCAAAGCAACGCAGTAAGCTTATTTCCCAAACTAGGAAATTTTTTTTCATTACAGTTCACCCATAGGTCAAGAAGAATATTATGGCTACAATCTCCAAATATGGCTCCCTTGCACGACAGTAACAAATGGAAAATTTTTTGGCGGAATACAAGGAAATTTTATCCTCATCCACATAGGTTCCTCTACATTTCCAAATCAAGCACTCCATTGATCTAACCCCAGGCGCACCACTACCTAATGTTTCCATACTGCATGCAACCACACAGAGAGAATCCACATGTGTATTGTTTTACATCCACCAACATGTCCACGACATCTTGGAGAAATCTAATGCCAAGCACAAGAAGTGACAGGATCAACATTGAGTGCCACACAAGTTCCAGGTGGGCGATACATTTTGGTTACATTTGTAGAAGGAGTGCCTTTCTGGATCCCACTGCAAGCTATGCCCACTTCAAAGCAGGCCAAATCCTTCATCATGGAAAGTGGTTCACCAGGGACCATGGTCAACAGACATTTCCATACCTCATGGAGGCTCTACATGCAATGGGGACCATTTCTTTCTAAAGGGAGAGGAATGATCCAAGTGGATATTGGTGGCCACCTGCTTATTCCACCTAATTAGTTTCATCAATTTTCTTGTTTACTATTTTTAGTAGTTTTTTTGGTCCTGAACTTTCAGATCCATTTTAACGCCCTAAACGGCGTAGTCCTCAGAGATATATTTCCAATGACATATCATACGCGCCAAACAGAGATACTATGACCAAGTTACGACCTCGGGAATTTGGTTGCCCAAGTAACCCCAACGGGGCCCATAAACTCTTGGTATTACATCTCCTCGGGTTAGGGTTTTGGTTGTTTAGGGTTTTCTATTATTGTTCAATAGTAAAAATGCCCTTTAGCCTCATTGTATCATAGTTCAGAGGCATGTATCCACCGCATCTCTTCTCAGAGACAAGCTACAAGCGCCCTAGCTAGTTTATTTTCATTCCCTCTGTAAGCATATTTATGTCATTTGATATTAATGAAATGAAGTTATATTTGCCCTGGATCTTTGTATTTGTGGTTATATTTGTATTCTGTTGCGTTTCTGCATAAATCCGGATCAATACCATTAGATACAATATAAAATCTCAAAATCATGTGCTCATAAACTTATATTCAATCAATGTTGTTCGACAATGTTACAAAATAAAAACATATACAAGTTCATATGCAAAACATTATCGAAGAATTCTTCACAAAATTGGTAAACAATTTCAGTATTAGAACAAAGTAATTATAAATTCATTTTATTATGATAAATTATAAAAAACTACGTAATATACAAAAGCTTAAAGAAAATTCCTGAAAAATATGTTCAATTAGTGTTTTTTCACATTGTCACAAAATTTAGACCTACACAACATCTCATGCAAAACATTATCTTGGAATTATTTACATAATTGGTAAGCCAACTCAAAATTAGGACATACAGTAGTTATAATTGAAACGAGGATTGAATGCAGATTCATGGTCCTCATAAATGGAAAATGTAAATATATTCATCCCAACAGGGTTTGTGATTGGGCTCCCACGAATTGTAATTTTTGTTATGATAAATTACAGAACATTAGGTAATATATAAAAGCTCAAAGCAAATTATCGAAAAAATATGCTTAATTAATTTTCATGGTCTGAAGAATAATATTTTTTGTAGAAATAACTTATGAAAATATCGATACATAAATCATAAAATTAAATGCATTTTCCCCAATGGGGACAAGGATTGGGCTCCCATGAACCGTAATGTCAAAAATGCACATGGAATAAAAAAAAGAAACTACGTCTAGGAATTAGATTAGTTCATGATAATATATCCAACAAACTTGAATATTAAACACTATAAATAGAAAAATGAATGTTCCAAGATTCAAGAAACACTTACAATATGCGAAAGCATAGACTGAGATTGTTTGACTACTAGTTATCTTTCGAATTTACGATTCTTCAAGAAATACTTTCAATTTAGCTTGAATGAAATTTTTCATCAGAGTGACAATAATCTCTTGTTTGACACGTTCATTGAATATATTCTCCTCAATGTCCCTAGCTTCTTCTTGAAGTTTTGAAAGTAAGGAAAAGTACTCTTCATTAACACTAACAAAAGTAATTAACCATTTTCTATTCCCCTCTACAGTGAAATCAATTATACTATCTAACTCTGTTGCCTTTGATTGTTTTATTTTGTCTGATTCAACCATCAAATTTTAATTCAAAATTAATTTAGACTAACACGTAATGCACAAACCATTTAAATCCCGAAGAATCGCTACCACCTTGATATAGGAATTAGCTCTTCTACTTTCTATGCTTTTGAATTCATAAATAGTGTTCTATAATGTTTTGCTTCTACTCAAATTACATTTTTCATGTATTTCTCATTTTTTGTGTAGTGGGATTCAATGAAAGTATTCAACATGGGTACTCCATGGATGAAAAATTAAATTCCAAATCCAATGAATTCTCTCTCCAAAAGTTTGAATAAAACTATAAGGATATAAGTTGAAAAAAGTAGTGTTTTCAATTTTTTTTATAATTTTACATTTTTAATCCCAAAATGGTGAATCTTCCCCCATGGTTGACATCATCATTTTCAATTCTATTGGTTCTTATAAAGTTTATTTTGGTTGTAAATGTTTGTTGTGAGGCCCATTTCTCACCTCAAATTTTTTCTAATGCAATGAATTCTCTGTCTCCCTCAAGATCACTTTTGACCCACTCGACATATGAATTAATTTCGTATAATAAATGCCACATATTGGAATCTTATTGCCATTCATATTCAAAAATTCAAAATATAAAATATTTTGGATATATTGTTGATAATAAACGATTTCACTGCATTAAGGAAGTTGACGAATTTATCAAATCAATGGGGTGTACCTAGGGTAGAAATTTCCAATGGCATTGCCAGTATTTGTAGTGGAGTCATTAACAAAGGACCTCGATTTGAAGCATCTTCTACCTCTTTTATTCTTGCTCTCAATCTCACATTTCTAATTATTGTTCGTTAATAGAGTCTGGAAGAACTTCACTAGTAGCTTGATGCAATCTCCTGAGCCATGTCCCTCCAACCCCAAACACATCAGCATCCATTTTTTCTTGATTAATAACTTGTTTTTTTTTTAATTTACTATTTCAAATTTCAATATTTTACTACCCCTATCATAATTTACATTTTTCAATGTAACGGGGTAGTCACTGAAAATATCAACTTCAAAAAATTGCTTCATCATTTTTTGATCTTCAGATAAACAAGTACTAACCCAATAAGGGAGTATATCATTTTCAACTTCCGCGTCCATGACCTCTTCAATTCTACCTATTTTGAAAAAAATCTTGGATTTGGTTGATTTAACCCTGTGCATTCTTTCTCCAGTGAATATCTAAGGAGGCTCTTTGTCATCTCTGGCACGTGATAGCCCACTATGAACTAGTTTTTCACTTGCAGTATTTTTTCTTTTTTTTTGACTAGTATATGAACTCACCACTACTGGGTGTTAAAGATTGAGATTTCTACATATGATTTGTGCCTATTTTCTTGTATCTTCCTCTCCTACCGATGTTTTCTTCTTCAATTATTTCATCAGTATATCTTAGCGGCTATTTTTTTTTTCTCGTGCACTATGAATTTCCTTTCTTTTATCTCTAGCTCTTGGATCAAATGATTTAATAGAGTCCATGTGTGTACCAAATAGACATTTTGGATCAAAGGATTTAACAACTTCAAATTTACTTAAGTTAAAAGGATCTAAAGACTTTGCAATATCTATAGCATTAGTTGCATTCTTTATAGTGACTTCTCTAAATGTAACTAGCCATTGATGATATTGCGTGTAGAATTCAACAAAAAAATACCCATCGAGAACAAATTTTGGTAACAACAATGGCTTACCTTCAAAACCATAAATTCAAATTACCTTATTACTTTCTCTCGCTTCCTGCACCCCTTTTCCAAGTAGGAAAACTTGAGCCTGTGCAGATATTTTAGAAGGATCTTATGCCGTTATCATGTGATTGAATTTCTTTACGAACAAATCTTGAATTAAACAATAATTTAGAGAAGTTGTATCTTTCCACAGTATGAGATACCATAACTATATTGGTTCTTCGTTAAAATTGAATTTAGGATTATAGGGTAAGTTGTCAAACACATGTCTTGAGACAATGGTTTTTATTATATATGCCATCATAAAGAATCTATTGCTCTTGGTCAAATTAGATTTAATTGAAAATCTAATTCATTGGAAATAACACCAACCTAGTTGAATTGACAATTTTCTTTATATGTGAGATAAAGTAGATAAAAAATGCATTTTGGGACATTCATTGTAGTTTATGGGCCCAACATGCAGCAACAGAGCCAATTTAAGTCGATAAATGAATGTGAAAACAAAGAAATATATAGTAGAGAAAGATCAGAATGAACTTGATATGTTGGTGAAATGAATTCTCGAATAATGTTAACCACGCTTGCTTCTGAATTCCAGAAACTATCTAGTTGGACAATTTTAAACACTTACTCTATTTTTATAGCTTGAGTGTCCATATGACTGCCTTGGGGTTCAAATCATTCTTTTTTGTTGCTAGCATAATTTTTTTTCTTTCTTGAATTAAAATTGTTTGCACATAGATAAATAATCGCTCTGAAATAAAATACTTCTGGAACACATGAAACATTCACCAATCTGCTAGTCCAAATCTTGTTGCTTATTTTATCTTCCGTTGATATATTCACATAGCACTCATACACAGTTTAACAATGAAAGTTCTTATCGATATGAACACGTGACTTAATCATATCGATGCAAATAACCTCTTTAATTTATCTTCTACCCATTTCCACTTTGTACTAAAAAATACCCTATCAATCAATGCAATTCTCAATCTTGTTTAACTTTACAATTATTTTTTTGTTCATAATCACAAGTTGTTACTATTTCTTGTTTGAAAACTATCACACACAAAACTCTCAATAAATATCAATTGGAGATACCAAATCCAACGTTTACGGGAACTAATGGAAATAAACCTCGAAATTCAAAAACCATCTTGTCCATTTACTCTACACTTTGCTCCTACTTTAATATCATTGATATACATCATAAGATCTAGAAATTTAAAATATAAAATAAATATGAATTACTTGTCATGGTCATGACAATTAACTTAGAAACTATCAATAATAACTAGAAATGGGAAATTGTGCAAGGACATGGACTAATAAATACTATGCAAAGACATGCTCAACTACCTCTACCACAAATCGACTTGATGGTTGAGCTAGTACCCACTAGTATCTATGAGCTAGTCCCTAATTATAAAATAAAAGTTGAGAAAATTCAAAAGAGACATAAATTTATGATATAAAATAAATTTTAATTACTTTATATCATAACAATTAACTTATACAATGTTAATAATAACTGTAAGTAGAGAATTGTGCAAGGAAAATCTAGAAAATTGTGCAAGGAAAATCACAAATAAATATTATACATAGATGTGTTCAACTACCTGTACCACGAATTGACTTCATTGCTAAGTTGGTCCCCAATAGCATGCCAATGTAAAATTGTTTTATTTGATATCGGACTACAAAAAAGTTGAACCTAATTTGATTTATGAATGACCTAACACTCAATTTTCAAGACTACAGTGCAAAGTTAATTGTCGCAATGTGTTCAAGATGATTTCACAAAACAAGGAACATACACTTTCTTTAGAATGTTTCGTGACTCCAAACACATTCCCTGCACATTCCCTGCACATTCCTTCCGTACACCTCACTACATATTAAATAATTAGTTAGCCATTATATATAATGTATCCAAAAACCAAAATCTTTGAACATAAATAAGAATTGACTCTAGTCATAATACAAAATATTGGATAATAGGATATCACGACACACTAAAGTATTCCTTGACTAATCCCACCAACCATGAATTCATATTTTATGCTAGTGTATTTATGTTAAATGCGTGCAAGTGAGTTGATTTTGGTAATGGAAATGCTAACATCGCACACACTGGAAAATTTTGAAATTTACATTCAATGAGAAATAATCATTACAATTCATTCCGAATCAAAAACTCGTAAATGCATATAATGTTTTCCAACCATCAGAAATTTCTTTACTCACTTATATATGAAGCATACTTCAACTTTTCTCAACATTACATAATTTACTATCTACCTGCTTGACACTACTTGCCCCTAAATAAAGTTTAGTTGTAAAATTAATCCCATTTAAAAGTAATTCATGAATATAAAAAAAAAGTGTTACACAAAATGAAAATGTTCAAAACAAACTTGTCTACTCACCTTTAAAAAAATATAATATAAAAGTGTTACGTGAAATGGAAGTCTGCAGAAGAAACTTACTAATGTTGAAAAATTAGCCCTATTTAAAAAAAATTCATGAATGTATGGGAAAAGTGTCACACGAAATGTAATTGTGTGGAAATTTCCCTTATTCATACTTCTTATGCACAACTCCCTCCCACACAATAATACATATTATCAATTAATTGGCAGTTTGCATGTATCAGTTTTCACTTCCACACCTTTCGCAAAGCACTCTTGCATCTCTCGTGTATTCCATTGACATAAAAAGGAAGACACTCCACATTTGATAAATTGTAACTAAAAAATAGCTTAACTCATGAAAAATGCTTCAATATTTAAAATAATCACTACATATGAAAGAAATAATTGCAATTGTTGAACTGTTGTCCATATTTCACATTCGTTATTTCTTGAAAATATCACATAAGATCACATATCAATTTCCAACTAAGCTTGGACTCCATTTCTAACATGTATTAGCTATGGAAAAAAAGGAAAATTATAGTCACCATGCACCACTTCCTAAAACCTGAATTGCAATCAATAGTGAATTAATACTATATCCCAAATTCCTTATGTTCAACATTTTAAACGGTAGTTATAAATTTCATTTAGACATAACTGAAAGTTGATAATTTGATCCTATGCGATGTCAACTTTGATTATAACAAGATATGTAAGGAAACAAAAGCTCCATCAATAATTTCAACTTATAAACACATTTTACAAAGAGTAAATGTTCCACACTCCGCTCCACATAGACACTCTATCATTGAAAGTTCCTATTGATATGAGAAAATGAGTTAATAGTATCACTACAAATAGATTCTTTCCTCACTCTACTATCCATTTCTGCTTTGTACTTAGAACTTATTGTTTAATCAAAGGATTTCTCAATGTTGTTTAACTATAGATTTCTCATTTCCCTCTACAATCACCACCTACTACTATTTTGTGTTTGAAACATGTTACAAAATATTTGTATCAGACTTAAAGTTGGCATCAAGTTTGTTTATTGTCCTAATGTTTGTCCTCTTTGACTATTCTTGTACATGTGTGGATATATATGTGTCCTCACCACTTGTACATTTCATGCTAATACGTTCATATCACTAACTTTATTATTCATTGCCAAATGTAATTCCCATCTCGCTACGACATATTTAAAAAATATCACAGAAATATTATCAATAGGTTGCAAATAAAGTTAACTAGTATATATGATTAATAGAAAAGAACAGTACGAGAAAATAACATTATTTTTAGCATTCAATTCACTGAATACGCACTTGCACAAGTCATCTCCTTATATGTCGTTTAAGATTGTATTAGTTTTAATTTTCATTTAGTCTAAGATGTTATGAAATGATGGTTGTACTGTGAAACTATTGATAAGCCTTATAGCTATAAACTAGCTACACAATACAAATGAATCATATAAGATGTTTACATATTTGTTGAAAAAGATAATACGACATCCTCTTGCTATGAAATTCAATATTAATACTAGCTCGAACTTAAAAACTAAATAAACTTAAAAAATGCCAATTAATTCATTAATATGTATTGTTGTTTGGGATGAAGATATGTGGAATTGAATACAATGATACATAACACTGCGGGAAAAATGATTTTGTTACTTTCTTCACGCACTCATTCTCCCACACAACATGTCTGCTTCAGACAAATTAAAAATAAAATTCATTTAATATTTGATAATAAGTATTTAATTCACAAATACAAGATACAAAATCTACACATTATTCAAAATGCATGAATACTATATATTTTTGTGCAAGAGGGAGCTATGCAGAAGAAATTGGCAGACGAAAACTCCATGCGGAGGACTAGAACATCATGTAAGAAATTTTTTATTCCTTGAATCATACACCTGTTGCCTCACATAACACTTTTTCTTCACACACATTAAAAATAAAGTCATTAAATATTTAATAATAAATATTTTATTCACAAATGTATTTAATATTGCATAATAAGTATATACGTTGAAAGAACACGATGCACAACACTCTTTTAGGGTTTTTGAAAATTGTGACAGTGAGCCGTAGAAGGTCATTTGTTGTGAAACTAGCTCCAAAAATAGAAGAAAATATATACCAACACCTTAGAAATAAGCCACTTCGAGGGGGCAACCTCCAATACATTACATGAATGAACAATTCTTGGATGATACAAATGACAAAACCTCCTTTATATATATAGAAGTCCATGGGGCCACAATGTAATCCTAGTGGGGCCACAATGTAATCCTAGCTGACCTAACAATAACAATGTAAGGGCACAATAATAACAATATTGGGGTTAGAGGGGGCTACAATAATAACAATAAGGGGGCTACACTAATAACAATAAGGGTTAAACTAGTAATATAGGGACCTAATATGCCCCTCCCCTTCAAAAAAGTGTTGTCCTCAACACTTGAGTAGCTCTGGGTGCTTTTGAATAAAATTATCATCCTCCCATGTAGAATCTTTAGTGGGTAAGTTATTCCACTTGATGAGATACTCTGAAATTGATCAATTTTGTAGCTGTCGAGTTCTTGTTTTCATGACCACTTTAGGTTCCAATATGATTTTTCCTTCCTCATCAAGTTTTGGAAATATTGTTTGAACTGGAAGATTTTCACCTATAACCTTCTTTAAGCACGAAACATGGAGAATTGGATGCACTCACGAAGAAGAAGGAAGTTCCAATTTGTATGCCATAGTACCAATATTTTGCAACAACTTGTAAGGATCATAATACTTTGGTGATAATTTATTATCCTTCTTAGCTTGCTTGAGGGACATCTGCTTGTATGGTTGTAGCCGTAAAAATACCCAGTCTCCTACATCAAAACTTCTCTTGCTGCGATGTTGATCTTCCTGTTGTTTCATTCAATTTTGTGCCAAATTTAGGTTATCCTTTAAGAGTTGGAGAACTTCTTGTTAATGCTCGATGTGATCTTCCACTGCTTGAACCTTAGATTTTTCTCTTAAAGATGATGTGATGGACGGTGGATGATATTCATAAAGTGCCATAAATGGGGTCATTTTTGCTGTAGTATGGAAGGAAGTGTTATACCACCATTTAGCGAGTGGTAACCACTTGACCCATTGTGTTTGTTTATCAGATACAAAACAACGAAGATATCCTTCCAAACATTTATTCACTATCTCAGTTTGACCATCGGATTGAGGATGAGAAGATGAGATATGAGCTAATTGAGTACCTAGACAAGAAAATAACTCCATCCAAAAATTTCCAGTAAAAATGGGATCTCTGTTGCTCACAATAACCTATGGGTTTCCATGTAGCTTTTGAATTGTTTCCATAAATGTAGTAGAAACTGTACTTGCTTTAAATGGATGAGATAATGCACAAAAGTGTGCATACTTGGTAAGTCTATCAACTACCACCATGATGACACTCTTTCCTTCGGACTTAGGTAAACCTATGATAAAATCCATTGAAACATCCTCCCAACATTGACTTGGGATGGATAAAGGTTGTAGAAGACCCGAGGTCTTAATTGTCTCAACTTTATTTTGTTAGCAAACCAAACATTCCACCACAAACTTTTTAATATCAGATTTAATGCCATCCTAAAAAATTCTTTCTTCACCTTGTGGTAAGTTTTTAAAAATCCTGAGTGTCCTCCTAAAGGAGAAGTGTGCAATTCCAAAATAATATTTTTTTTTTAGTTGAGAATTCTTACAAAGATATAAGTGATATTTGTACCATAAGGAATCATTTTTCCAAATAAATGTATCAGATGTACTAGGATCTTGCTACAACTTTTAAATGACTGTCCACACTTCTTCGCCCCTCTTCCATTCATCCTTTGCTTCGGTTATCCAATCTGGTTGGATAATAGAAATGGCACAAAGCAATGCTTCCACCTCTTCATTTTTTCTTGAGAGTGCATCTGCAACAACATTTAGCTTCCCTTTTTTTGTAGATTATTTCAAAGTCATAACCCAACATCTTTGTGACCCATTTTTGCTGCTCTTCTGAAGATAGTCTTTGTTCCAAGAAGTGTTTAAGACTATCATGATCAGTTTTTACCTTGAAGTGTCTTCCCATTAGGTAAGTTCGCCATTTCTTTAGTGCATGCAGTATTGCTAACATTTCCTTCTCATAAATAGGTTTCTGTAAATACTTTCCTTTTATTGGAAGACTTTCAAAAGCAATGGGTCTTCCTTCTTGCATTTAAACAACACCAATTCCATTTCCTGAGGCATCACATTCCACAATAAAGGTTTTTGTGAAGTCTAGCGTAGCTAAGACCGGTGCTAGGCACATTGCCTCTTTAAGATATTCAAAGGCCTTAGTTGCTTCAGGAGTCCATGAAAATGCATCTTTCTTCAATAATGTTGTTAGAGGTGTTGCTATTCTCCCATAATTCTTAACAAACTTGCAATAATACCCTGTTAAACTGAGAAATCCTCGTAACTGATTTATAGTTCTGGGGACTTTCCATTCCTTAATGGCTTTAATTTTGTTAGGGTCTAACTTAACACCCTCGTGAGATACAATATGACCCAGATATTCCACCTCTTGTACTCCAAAGAAACATTTGGATGATTTTTCATATAATTGTTTCTCCTGCAATAGTTTGAGCACCTTGTCAACATGTTGAACATGATCCTTCCAAGACCTGTTGTAGATTACTATATCATCAAAAAATAATAGCACAAATTTTCTAAGGAAGGGTTTGAAAATAAACTCTTGAAATGTAGAAGGTGCATTGGTAAGGCCAAAAGGCATGACCAAAAATTCATAATGACCCTCATGAGTTCGAAATGTTGTTTTCAGAATATCTTCAGCCTTCATTCTAATTTGATGATATCCTGAACGGAGATCCAACTTGGTAAAATAAATTGCTTCATGTAACTCATCTAATAATTCATCAATCACAGGAATGGGAAATTTATCTTTAATGGTGAGCTTATTGAGCTTCCTATAATCCGGACACATGTGCCATGATCCATCCTTCTTGTGCACCAATACCACTGGAGCAGAGAAGGAACTTTGACTAGGTTGAATTATATGAGCCTCTAACATTTCTGTAGTCATACGTTCAATTTTTCTATTTTGGACATAAGGATATCTATAAGGCCTGATGTTTGGAGGAACACTTCCTAGAATCAAATGAATAGCATGATCATTATCATGAATAGGTGGGAGTCGTTTGGGAGTTTCAAATACCTTGGAATGACTGTCCAAGACTTTTTGGAGATCTGCAGAAATAGATGATTTTGATGTTGGAACTTTTAGTGAGGATAATTGTGCAATTACGCCTTGTTGTTCTTTCTTCAGAAGCTTTGCCATGACATTAGAGCTTATTATCTTTCTTGGCTTCCATGTGATACCCCGTAATTCAACTTCCTTTCCTTCTGAAAAAAATTTCAAGAAAAGTTCTTGAAAATTAAAAGCTACCATCCCCAGAGATTGTAACCATTGTACTCCTAGTACAACATCAGCACCTCCCATAGGAATGGAAAGCATTGGACTATTCAATACATATTCCCCCATGGTTAGCTTGATATTATGGCATTTTCGAGAGAAATTTATATTTCCTCCATTTGCAACCATCTCTTGACATTCTGGTGCTGGGTATAGGAAACAATTAAATTCCTTGGCTACCTTACAGTGAATAAAATTATGGGTACTACCTGAATAAATCAACACTATTACCTTTTTCTTCTTGATATTTCCTTCTATCTTGAGAGTTTGAGGAGTGGTAATTCCTACCAATGCATTACACGATATGGTCGGAATCATTTCTTCCTCTTCTAGGTTGGTTCCTGGTGTATATCCTCTTCTTGTTCATTTTCTTATTCCTCTTCACAATCTACGTAAAATAATTTCTTCTCAGCACACTTATGATCTTTAGTGTATTTGCTATCACAACTATAGCAAAGCCATTTTGCTCTTTTTTCTTCCAATTTTTGTGGTGTAAACCTTGTAGGTTGTGGAAATCTAGGAGTAGTAATACTTCCCTCTTTATAGAAGTGAGTGGTAGGCTTCCTTGTCGACATAATTTTACATTCAATTTTCCTTGCCAACCTAAATGCCTTCTCCAATGAATCAGGTTCCAAAACGCAAACTTCATGTTGGATGTTATCCTTTAAAGTACCTATGAAGAGATCAATCATGTGTTCCTCTGGAATATCAGTTACCCTTATATTCAATTTTTAGAAGTCCTCAATGTGCTCCCCCACTAAACCCTTTTGTTTGAGATTTATCAATTTGCTAAAGAAGGTGTTGCTCTTTTTATCCTCATAATGTGCTATCATTTCCTTCGTAAAAATTGACCAAGTGATAATTTTTTTAAGGGAGCAAAGCCATCGATACCATACAAATGTATTTTGTTCTAAATGTAAAGTTGCAATGCATACCTTTTGTGTGTTTTTCACATTATTGAGATCAAAATATTACTCCATCTGTAGTATCCATGTTACAGGATCCTTTCCATCAAACTTCCTCATATCCATCTTTGGAATATGGTGGTTCTTTCGTCCAACATTCGAGTTTATGAAATCATGATTAACATTTATTTTTTTCTCATCATGAGTTTCCTTTACTGTCTTTTCACCATTAGGAAACATTTCTTGTATCAACTTTGCCAAACCTTTCATGTCTAATTTTATGTTTTCCATTTTTTCATCGATCTTAGCTTCTATGCCATCCATCTTAGCTTCCATGCCATCCATATTAGCTTCCATGCCCACTTCCATGCCTTCCATCTTAGCTTCCAAACCATTAATCTTAGCTTCCCCGCTTTTCTTCAAACCATCCATCTTAGTTTCCACGCCTTTCTTCAAAACTTCCATTTCATTTTTTGTTGCTCTTTGCGATACTGAAATTTGGTGCACTTGTTCTTGTAATTTTGATATCTCATGTTGTGTTTCTTCGTCTTCATGAATCATAGTAGAGCCTTCTAAAGGCTTAATGGGTGTTGAATTATTTTTAGGGGCCATTTTAGAACCCAATACTAATATCTATTCTTCAATATGCCCTTGGAATAAATTCCAACTAATTTTTTTCAAACGAGACTTATGTAATTCGAAAAAAAATACACGCCTTTTTCTTTCTTTTGAGGAGCGCGATATTGAAACTGAATTGTCTCTAAGATTTTGGATCTTCAATATCTAAAATTTGGTACTGAGGTAGCCCTCTGAATCCTCTTTCGAATGCCACAAGTCTGACCTGATTTGGATTCTTGAAGACAAAGTTGTGCCCAATCTCCTACGATGACCTAATTATGGACTGGTTTAGTAGAGAAAACTTGTATGACTCTCCACGTGTCATTACTTCCTCCTTCAGCTTTGAAATTGATAGATAGGAAACTAAATTCCATGTACTTGATTCTATTTTTTACAGACTTCCAATCCGATGCTCAGAGAGAGAGTTATGAATATTTTCCCACGATCACCTCTTTGAGATGAAATTCAGGAGCCTGAAAAAGTCCTAACTTCCACACACCATATCTCTGAAAATATTGCGAACCAAGATCTGAAATTTTGTGACTATGTTCCTCAAGCGTTTGGCTTCGCGCTCTAAAAATTTCAGATTCTGAGCCTTCATAAAAAAAACGTTATAGCGAAAATTCTACGATGACCTGTTTAGGTTAAATTGAGGAGCCTGCAAAAAGACCTAACTTCCACATATCATATATCCAAAAATATGTGAACCAAGCTATGAAATTTTACAAAAATGTTCCTCAGAATTTCGACTTCATACTCTAAATATTTCAGCTTCTGAACCTTTGTACAAAAAAAATTATAGTGAAAATGCCATGATGACCTGTTTGGAGTAGCAAAACCCTAGAATCCAAAGCTCTGATACCAAATGTTGTGAAACCAGCTCCAAAAATAGAAGAAAAGATATATCAACGCCTTATAAATAAGCCACTTTGAGGGGCCAACCTCCAATACATTACATGAATGAACAATTCTTGGATGATACAAATGAAAAAACCTCCTTTCTCTATTTAGGAGTCCATGGGGCCACAATGTAATCCTAGTGGGGCCACAATGTAATCCTAACCGACCTAACAATAACAATGTAAGGGCACAATAATAACAATATTGGGGTTAGAGGGGGCTACAATAATAACAATAAGGGGGCTACACTAATAACAATAAGGGGCTAAACTAGTAATATAGGGACCTAACATCATTATGCCAAGATTTAGGGGTTTGCATATGTCACGATGCCCCTTAACAAAGGCCATGAGTATACCCGCAGGGAGGTGAGAGATACCCTCCTATAATAATGTCAGTGTCGGTGATGCAAGAGACATACTGAATGTAAGTACTGCAGGTTCTCACGACATCAACCCTAATGGTGGCCGAGTAATTTCATTGACATACCCGTCTAAGAGGGAAGTGCCCACCTCAAGCCACAAGGAAACACATATTCATTATTCCTGCTAACAAGATCTGTAACTTTCGAACTTATATGAAGGACCATGTGTTGATTTTCAAGTTCATAGGCATATGACCAATGGAGATAGATCTCATCAAGTGGATTCAGTTGAAATGGAAACCCAAAGGACATATTGACCTAAAATTGGGAGCAAGGGGTTTATTTATAGTTATCTTCACTAACCTGGAAGATACAGAGAGGATCTTTGAAAATGGATCATATTTATATTATAACGTTGGCCTCTTCATGAGATTTTGGGAAGAATGCTACAATCTTGACGAGGAACAGTTTATGGAAACACCAATGTGGGTATGCCTCTTTTCCCTTCCTATGGATTACTGGGACCCTAAAATTATGGAAGGCATAGGTAACTACCCTGAAATTATGGAAGGCATAGGTAATTATATTGGAGTATTTGTTAAAGCAGCATATGCTACTCGGAGGGGAAGATATATGTCATATTCCATGATATGCGTATACATGAATATCATGGAACCACTACCTGAATCAGTGGAACTGGAATACCAAGGAGAATTATGGCAACAACCACTTGATTACGAGCATATACCATTTCGGTGTAGGAGGTGCCATGAACACTAGCACATGTACAAGGAATGCCCTTTCAATCAAGTGGAGGCAATGGGAGGAGTAGGAACGAAAGAAGAATGACATGTCCAAGAGGAGAATGAAGGTCTCCAAGAAATCTATGATAAGAAGAAGGCCAACAAACCCCACCAAGAAAATTAGAAGGTTCAAAAGGGAAACACTCATACCAATGAGAATCGATTTGTGGTTTTAGGAAATGGGGGAAACCTCAAATGCTAGTGCAAAAGGAAAGGAAGCAAAACCAAGGGTTTTTCCTAAGACAAACCCTAAGAAGAAAAGAAAGGCACAAGAAGAAAAAAATGAAAAGGAAGTTTCATATGAAATTATGCAACAAAACAACATGGAGATCGATGGTGCAATGGAAGACCTAAGTAGTGAAGAGGAAGTCCTCAACAGATTGTTGAACGAATGGAGAAAACTAGAAGAGAGGTTTGTAGTCGAAGATCAAAATAGATTATATCTGGAAACCTTTGAACAATACTAAGCCAAACAAGCTCAAAAACTACCAGATCCATTGGACCCCCTAGCTCCCAACTAGGAGCTCCCAAGATCTTGGAGGACCAGCAAAGGAGGGAAGAAATGGGGTAGAAATAACCTACAGGAGTCGATTCAGATGGTGGGAGAACTACTAATAAATTTAGGAAGGGTGATACCACTGTCAACAATGTTTCACCAACTTAATAAGCTTTCTCAATGATACTACTCTCATGGAATATAACATGCCTCAACAACCGAGGAAAACATAGATATCTGAAGGATAAACTGAATAATGAAAATCCCAATATAATGATGCTTTAGGAGACAAAGGTGTCAGATTACAGACTCAAATTGATCATCATATCCATGTGGATAGGATATGGAGTGATGGAAAAAGACACCCGAGGAAGTGCTGGAGGTCTGACAATTCTCTCAAACCCCTCCGAAATCATTTTTATAATTGGGTAAGTATGCCAGGATTCCTTTTAGGCCACTTCCATCATATAAGAACAATAGACTAGGGAGTGCTCACGAATGTATATGTGTCTCACATCCCAGGTGAGAAAGGCACTTTCATGCATAACATAGGAAAGCTCATGAATATATGACCTCAAAAGTTGTGGGTCATAGGGGAGACTTTAACCTTATTACATCCTTGGAGGAAAAAAGGGTTGACATTAGATGCCATGAAGAAGAGATGGAGGACTTTCGAGAAATGATCTCAGATCTCGAACTTGTAGATATTCCTACCAACAATGGAATATTTACTTGGAACAACGGCTGAGGGGGACAAAACATGGTAGCCTCTAGATTGAGCCTATTCTTGGTAAGCTCGACTCAGGTTGGCCCCTAGAAATAAACCTCAGGTTGGCCCCTAGAAACAGTCCCTTTCGGTTTGAAGCCTTCTAGCTTCGGGACCCTGGTTTTCTAGGTAAACTGGAATGTTGTTTGAAATCAAGCTCAGAGCAGGGATGAAACCACATGCAAACTTTCCAATTGCGCCTAAATAACTAAAAAAAAATATTGAAGATTGAAACAAGGAAGAATTTGGGAATATTATGAAGGAGAAATTTCATCTTCAGGCCTGCATGTAACACATCCAACAACGATAGATTATGGAAAGAAGAACTGAATATCTTACTACAAAGGAGGGGAAAGTCCCGACCAAGCTAGAAGAAAGAAGAAATAAAGAGGAAATCATTTGAAAACACAAATATAGAGTCCAATGGTTTCGCTAAAGAGAGTGAAATACTCGGTTTTTTCATAAAGCTATGATCCAACATCGCTAGCAGAACATATTTTTTTCCATAAAAGATGCTACAGGGAATAGATTAGTCCAACATGAGGAAATGGAGAACCTATTGGTGGATCACTTCCTGAATATCCTATCTTAAGCTTAGCAAGATAGATCTAAAGAAATCCGACGCATTACCAGACATACCACCCAGCTTGTGAGTAGAGATCAAAACATGGCTCTGATGAGGACCATCACTATGGAATATGTTGAAGAAGTGATCAAGGGGATGAGTTGAAATAAGGTACTGGGGGCCAGATGGATTCACATAAAAATTATTTCAATAAAATTGGTAGTTCATGGAACCTAACATTCTAGAGGTGGTGGAGGAATCTAGGCGGTATCAACTGGTAAGCCCGACTCGAAACTCTACCTTTATTTCTTTAATACCAAAGTCTTCTCAAACGAAAGAACCACAAGGGTTTAGACCAATTTCTATCTATAATTTCATTTATAAAATTATCTCAACAATCATGGTTCAGAGACTAAAACCCCTGCTTCCAACCCTAATATCTCAGGAAAAAACTGATTTTGTTCAAGGCTGTCAAATTTTTTATGGGATTATCACATCACAAGAGGTAGTCCACTCCCTTAAGCAGCTCAAAAATAAAGGCATGCTCATTTAACTGGACCTCTCCAAAGCATATTATCTCCCAATCTGGTTGTATATCTTAATTATTCTGAAATCGTTTGGGTTTGATTCATGGTGGATAGTCAAGGTCTCCTCCCTTATCTCCACACTTGTTTTTTCCATCCTCATTAATGGCTCACCCCATCGCACCTTAAATCCCTCTAGAGGTCTTAGGCAAGGATACCCCCTTTCACTCTTCCTCTTCATCTTGGAAATAGAAGGTATGGGTCGTTATATTTGTTTTAATGTTTAGTGTGGTACTCTTAGAGGGTTTCGCCTGTGGGGTACTCCAGGAACCTTATATTTTGAATCAAGTCATGGGAGTGAAAATATGGTGGTGATGGATACATGGAGGTCAGGCTATATATAAAACAGTATTGACAAGGAAATATCAAATTCCCACCTTGTTGGACGTAATCCTAAGAACAAAAATAAGTCAGAGATCCAAACTCTTTAGCCGACAGGATCTACCTGATATTTTTCTATATACAAATAACCAAAATTCCACAAAGGTGGATAAGTACTAGAAAATATCTCCAGACCCTCCTTGGAGACAATTTAAGGGTAAATAGGACTAGCCCAACCCTATGGACATAGAACAATGGACGATAATGGAAGGAGAACTACACCCTCGGAAAATAGCCAAGCTGGAAGGCTCGAATATTCTAAGATGGGGCTACTTTACCAAATGAATGTTTACCATTAAAGAAGCCTATAGATTAGCCTTTGGAGAGGCCTAGGAGCAGGGAGACCCAATATGGAGGAAAATCTTGATGGGACAACTCTTGCCCATGTTTTCATACTTTCTATGGCTGGTGTGTCAACATTAGATACTGACTTGGGACCAAATCCATAGAACAGGGATTCACATACCTTCCCTATGCGTGATGTGTGAAGCTAATGCAAATAATATGGAAATCCTCCTAAACTGCTGCCCCTTTGCAGATCAAATGTGGTACAATATGAGCCATATATTTTGGCATTCGGATCAGGATATCACCATCATCAAAATGCTAAGCTGTAAATATGGAGAAACGAGATCTTCTCCAACCCTGTTCTAAAAAAAGCATGGAGATTAGGCCTCGGTTTTGTAATGTGGACGACTTGGAAGGAAAGGAACCAAAGGGTCTTCAAGAACAAAAGGCACCCTCAAATTGGAGTCTGGGCCTATCTCATTCAAAACATCCGTGAAGAAATCTTAGTAGAAAAGTGGCACCCAAATGACTGGTAGGTGGCGCCTCATGAAACATGCATTTTGATGGCCTTGAACTTGACTCCTCAAATGCTCGTTCCAACATCTTGGAAGTTGTCAGACTTCCCTCGAGCATCTCCTGACAAATTTCGGATGCCTCCCATAGGTTTCCTCAAGCTAAGATTTGACAGGGCATCCAAAGGGAATCCTTGCGACGTAGCTTCTAGAGGTATCTTATGAGATTGTAAAGGTCATGCGGCCTATGTGTATCCAGCAGATTATGGATATGCCAAAAATAAAAAAGCTGAATTCAATGGAGTAAAACATTGTTTGATAATTTCTAAAAGACGGGGATTCAAAAAACTAGTAGTGGAAGGGGACTCTAAACTATTCATTGAGACCCTTAAAAAACCGAAACAGGAATGGGATAATTTGAGCTAGATATGGAGAACATAACATGTGGTGTATTAGATAAGTACTCTCCTCCCAAGCTTTAAATACATTATTCCTACACGTGTGCCTCAGAATAGCAATAGGGTGGTTGATTTTCTGGCTAATTGTGGGTGCACCCACATGGGATCAATCCTAGATGCCCCTTGGACCAATGATACTCATTAGGACTTGGAATTGTTGGCCCATATTCTAACATAGTACAAACAATAGGAGCAAGGCCATCTTCGAACCAACAATCAAGACCCTCGATTAGGGAGTGTGTGGAGGGACTGTCCCACTTAGGACTCACGACATAACTAATATGATGGGAAATGAAGAGGGAGGGTGGCCATGTAAAATGTGCAACATGTGTGGAAGAGTTATGGCGAGGTGAGAGGACACGAGAGAGAGAAAGGTAGGAAGTTTCACATGCCAAACATTTATCAGCCAGGTGGTGGAGGTCTTGGCTTGGTTATTGCATGTAATTTTGATGCGAAGCGTGGAGGAAACGAGCATTGAAGTTCATAGTTCGAGCTCCTCTCCTACAGCTAAGGTAGATGGAAGCCTTTAATGGTTGGCGAACCACGGAACAAGCTTCCAAGCGTTGGTAACATGGTATGTGTGGTTTCCATCCCCTACCCGTAGCCAAGAATACGCTAGAATTATGAACGTTACATAGAGGATTACTGTTATCTCCTCTAAATGGATGGTGTTGATAACTGAGTTAATTCACTTGTTAGATGGACAATTGACTACTTCAGTAGTTTCTAAATTTATTTCGGTTATCTATGGCATATTATTACTTTGAATGGGTATGTTAAGAGTAATATGGATTTATTGGTTTTAATAGAGGACTATCCACCAAGCTCACCATGTATGGCCATTTATTTGGATGAATTAGCTCCTGTATAGGGTCTGTACAGTGTGGGTCATGGTTCATTGGTATTTTAAATTTAGAGGTGGGTGTTGGCCTTAGGTGCAGGAAGGAAACCGACACATCGTGGGAGGTCTCACCTCAACGTGGCGATTGAGCTTGACAAATATGTGGTGGAAGGAGAGACATACTGGAAAAGGGACGTCCAATTATACTATGTTTTTCTATGATTTAAACCTAATTCTACATGCCACATTTTTCAATTTTGTGTCAATGAATTAGGTGGTAATAGGTTGAGAAGTCGTCTTATCTATGAGCCATGGGCTTCTAGTCGAGTGGTGTGGCTCAAAAAGTGCTTGATATTTCAAAAGGGTTTAGTGAGGATGGCTCAGCCAACAACAATGAAGAAGGAAAAGGAGATAGGGGGGAGTCGACGCAGTCGCAAAGCTACTCCTTAAGAAGGAAGAGGAGGTTCATCCTTGCAAATTTCCACACGGGCAGAGAAGAAATCACAAAGACAACATCTCAATGCTAAATCCCATTCCTATGTGAGAAGAACCCCTGCCCAGGTGCGTCAAATGATAGAGGTTTAAGAGGAAGACCTCATCCAATGCGTAGAATAGGAAATTGAGGAGGAGGATTGGTTGTTAACTGTATCGGACCCCAGAAAAACCTACGAGAGACTTTTTATATATAAACAAACTGTTCATTTATACTAGATGATGAATAACATTGTGGCCAGGGAAATTGTGAATTCAGTTGGTTTCATCAAAACAGATTCAGGACTTTAGGAAATCCTAAAGGACTTCCAACTTTTCTAGTTTCAAATTCAACAACAGATTGTATGCTTGGGGCACATTGAATGGCACATCAGGTTCCCTCCTCAGTGAGAGATTCTGGATTATAGTGCTAATGACCCAACTCCAGTAGATTCCTTAGAGCACTAGTTTTGATGTTTTCCTCTATTTTGGCTAATTTTGATAATGTATATGTCGATAAGTAGAATGGTTCTTAATATTTTAAGAGTACAGTTACTTCATGTTTCAGACATTCAAGTCTATAAGGCTAATCTAGACAGACTTAAAAATTCTATATTTTAGATGGCATATTATGCTTTCCGATTGCCAACAGACCTAGTTTCTGAGCTGGGTAGGTTGAGGCCACAAAATTCTTATTCTGGCTATAACCTATTTTATATGAATGAATGAAAGAAAGGTCCTACTAATCTTTTAAAAAAATTATTCCATAAAAATTATTTGAGAACCTTGAATACCAACATTAGGTGTTTCTAGTTCTTAAATGATCAAAGTTGTTGAACATAGTTTTGAAAAATGCACATTGAATCATCAAATCATACTGATATAAAAAAATAGAAATTTTCAACATTTTCCCCAAATGTTGGTTAAAATTGCAAAAACTCAGCAAAATAATAGAGAGTCAACACAGCTAACAAGGAAGGGACTAATAAAATGAGCCCACATCGAAGCACCCTTAAGAAGAAATGATGTTAGAAATGAAAAACATTACGAATTAAATTTTATGTTCCTTGCTCCACACACCCATTCTCCTGCACAACACTCCTTTAATTTAATATTGGATACTAAGTTTTTGTTTAAAGTTTTAGTAATTTCATGTTTGTGTAATAAGGCTCCCTCTACACCCTCGTTGCTCATTAGTAATTGATTCATATATGTATTATCGTACAGGAGAGAGGATTACTAAAGGAGGAATAAAATATTGCGGAAGAAATTTTTTGTTCCTTGCTCTACACACTCGTTCTCTCGCACAACACTACTTCTTCGCACACATTAAAAAGACACTTAATTTAATATTGCATAATAATATTGGTTAAAATTGCAAAAAATCAGCAAAATAATATATTCAATGCAGTTTGACCATGAAGCGAGTGCTAAAACCAACCCATGTGAATCCACTCTTAAGAGGAATTATAGCTGGAAATGAAAAACATTACAAATTAAAGTTTTTGTTTCTTGCTCCACAAACCTATTCTCCAGCATAACACTTCTATCATTTAATATTGGATACTAAGTTTCTACTTGAAGTTTAAATAATTTCATGTCTCTGGAATAAGGTTCCCTTTTCACCCTCACTGCTCATTAATAATTGATTCATATGTATTTTCATGTGAGACAGAGGTGGGAGGCAGGAGGACCGAAACATTGCAGAAGAGAATTTTTGTTCCTTACTCCACACACCTATTCTCCTACACAATGATCATTTCATTTAATATTTGATACTATTTTTTTTTCTTAAAGCTTAAATAATTTCATGTCTATAGAATAACGTTCCCTCTGCACCCCTATTTCTCATTAATAATTCATTCATATGTACTATCATGTAGGAAAGAGGTGTGTGGAAGGAGGATCAAAACATTGTGAAAGAAAGTTTCGGTTCCTTGCTCCACACACTCGTTCTCCCACACAACACTACTTCTTCAGACGCATTAAAAATACACTTAATTTAACATTGCATAATAATAACTAGCAGGGACAAATAAAAGAAGCCCAAGTCAATCCATACTTAAGTGGAAATGTAGTTGCATATGCAAAACATTACGAATTAATATTTATGCTCCTTGCTCTACATGCCCATTCTCCCAGACAACACTAATTCTTCACATGTTTTAAAAATAAACTTAATTTAATATTGCATAATAATAAGTATTTAATCTGGAAATGTGAAATCACAAATGCACATTGTGTTTGGAAACCTTGAACACCAAGATTCCTTATTTCTAGTTTTTACTCTGTTGTTTCTAGTTTTGAAAACTACACATCCCACATCGATCCACCCTTAAGGGAAAATGCATATGAATATGCAAACATTACGAATTATTTTTTTTGTTCCTTTGCCTCCACACCCATTGTTGCGCACAACACAACACTCCTTTCTCACACACATAAAAGGGAGACTTCATTTAATATTAAATGTTAAGTTTTTGTTTAAAGTTAAATTAATTTCGTGTTTGTGAAATAAATCTCCCTCGACGCCCAGTTATCACATACATATCCCCTCATTTGCACATCCTTCATTCCACACAGATTCATAGCTCTATGCAATTGTTCTTCCGCACAACTAAATTTGTAAAAGTTTAAAATGGAAAAAAGTTTAGAATGAAATAAGAGATAAATGCGCTAGTAATACATGTCTTACTGTCTCTGCTTACCTAAAAGACTTGCTCAAAGCATTCTGTCAATGTCAATTTCAAAGCTCTCACCAACTGAATGACCACTCACAAAGTTATCCTTTTTTTTATTATTTTTTAAACTTGCTCAGAGCATTTTGTCAATGTCAATTTGAGAGCTCTCACCAACTTTATGACCACTCACAAAGTTATTTTTTTATTTTATTTTTAAATGATTTGTGAGACACTCATAAATACCTAAAATAAATCACCCTCCACTAGGAAAATCATGTCCCATCAAAGTTACTTCAACTAATCTAAAACTAGAAATAAGATTTCTATAAATTAGAAAATTATTTTTGAATTTATAAATAAATAAAGATATTCAACATTTTCTTTAAACTTTAGTTAAAATTACAAAAAATACAACAAAATAATGTAAAGTTAATATACATTAACAATAAAACAAATGCTATTTAAAAACACACACACACACACACATATATTTTCTTTTTTTCTAAAAACATAAAAATCTCAAAACTAAAAAATAATATATAAATCCGAATATTAAAAAAAAAAAAAACAACATAACTCACATGTTTTATAAATAAATATTCAAGGTTACCCAAAAAAAAATTATGATCGCAACAAACACTAAAACTTCAAACGCAAAACGTTGTAAAACCTCTGAAGCATTATATAATACTTAGAAAGTAAGAGTTGAATGCTTACGTAAGGTTTATTAAGAAGCTTCCAAAACCTTTGAAACAATATATAATAGTTAAAAAGCTGAGTTGAATTCCTTCACAAGCTTTATGAAGACTTTTTTCTCTCTTTGGAAATGGATATACAATGAGAAAAATCAATTAGAAATTGTCTTTACATCGTATTGTATTCCATTGCAAACACTTCAGATTCCCATTCATTCAAGTTCCTCGTTGACATGAACTATCCTGACCACCTTTACCTCTTTGGAAATTAGATGATTTATCATGGCAACCTTTACCTCTTTCGAAATTAAATATACATTAGTAAAAAGTAGTCAAAATAAATAAATATTAAATCATATTACATTCAATTGCAAAGAATTACAAAGGTCATAGAATATAAATACGAGTCAACAACGAAGATGCCAATGAACCCATTTTACGGAATGGCTACGCCACCCTTACTTATTTTTGTATTCTTCAACTTTAATATCTCCATGTGCCCACCGCCAATAACCGATATCCCCACGTTGGGCCCTGCCTTAGTTGTAAGCCCGATGGATTACGGAAAAATGGCTTGTTATAGGTGTTAAAATAATTGAAATGGGTATTAGAGCCGTAGAAACCATTAAAATTGATGATAATTTAGATTTGAAATTCCTATCATTTTTTTGAAATGAAATTTGTGAGTTTTAATTATAAAATATAGAGATTATATTTATAATATAAATATAAATTTTTAATTAATTATAAAAGGTTTAGTTTAATTTATTAATGAAATAGATTTTTTTACACAATTTAAAAAAATGTGAACTTGCTTTTTTAAATATTTAAATATATTTAATATTAAAAATTTACAGATTAAACAACTTAAACTAGAGTTTTTAAAAAACTCTAACCAATTTTGGTTATGATTAACAAGAAAAATTGTAGTGAAAGAAATCATTTAATTTATAAATTGTACTACACGATTTTATTTTTTTAATCATTATTTCAAGTATATAATATAAAATATATGAAAAGTATAATTAATTTTTATTTATTTATAATCATTATTTAAATTATATAATATAAAATATATAAAAATAATAATTTGATATAGATTTTTGGGTTTATGGGTTCGGAATCTCCACAGTGAACATTTTTGTGTCAACGTTTCCGGTCTAGAATTAGATTTGTCTTGATGATGGGTCTTGTTCTAGACCCGAAACGTTGACACAAAAATGTTCACTGTGGAGATTCCGAACCCAGAAACCCAAAATTCTCACCACAGAAATCTAAAATCTACAATTGATATAGATTATTGTTTTTCGTAAATGTGGCCATAATTATTTAGATATTATTGTTTTTAGTAAATTAATAATAATAATAAATTTTTTTTTAATGCATTGCTAAACTTATCAATATTTAAATATAAAGAGTGCAGGGAGCTTTACTTGAATGGTTAATGAGGCCATACTTAGTAGGGTTTTGCAAATAAGATAGCAAGCTAAGTAGATTTGATTGTGAGAAAAACTCCATAGTTAAATAAACTTGAGCAATAAGTGATCTAAAATAAATGACCTCTAGAAAAATAATATCTAATTAATTAATTTTTTTAATTTTTAAAATAATTTTTAAATTATTTAATTACTTTTGTAAATCAAATTAACACCCATCCATAAAACCTGATTGAAGTGCCGTTAAATCGGCATAAGCCATGGCCATGTTTACTACACACACTGAGCTAATGCATATGCTTGTAGCACGGCAATAGCCGATTAGTTAGGGAACAATTGGCATTCCAAGTTAAACGCATTTTACTTAAATAAACGGGATCGTTGAGTTTGTCTTAATATCATGAAATGAATATATGTGTCCTAACAGCACTTTAATCTTTTCGGAAAAACAGCACTAGAATATGCACAAGAATGATTCGCCCATTGCCAACCAAACTTCTTATTTACGTCTATGTAATTTTGGATGGATACAAATTTAAAATATTCAAGGTTATTGGTCTGCTTTCTCTTAACCCCATTTCAGAACCTTTACCCTAAGTTTTTCTTTAAAAGGTGTCTGCACCAAAGCTAACAATAATATACGTCAATTTCATCCTGATGTTGCCAAACTAATTATACATTAATGAAAGCATACAACCAAAATGATAAGAATCTAGTAAAACAAAAGTTCTAAATTTCTTATAATTTTGGCATATGTTTATTCAAAACACAATCACCCTTATAAAACATTTAACATGTGATTTTCAAAATAATTCCTTCATCTTCTTGCTTTAGACTAAGGGATTGAGCAATGGTTTAAATCTCCATTTTGAAAAAAGGTTTATGGGCTTAATTTGATGGCAATCGTCTTAACACTTGCCAAAAAAAATAAACTCTTGTTGTTTGGATGATTTCTATTGAAAAATAAAATTCTAACATGAGATAAAAATAGGCTACCAGGGTCTTGGCTCGTGTTCTTTATGTCACTATATAGGTGAATGTATTATGCATGTTTTTGTTGATTGCAGTGTGGCTAAGGAAATTTGGAAAAATGTTTTACATAGATTAAGGATTAATACAACACACATCTACACTTCCATTGACCAATGTTTCAAAATATGGATGGATGGCCCCAAATAAAATATCTATGTTCCTTTCAATATTTTCAAAACAAGCCCTTTCAAAAGGAGATTGTGGCTACATACATTTGCGCATATTATATGGAATATGAGACAATGACAATACCAAAGAATCCAAGGGTAATTTCAAAAAAGAATCAATCCTCCATCCTACTATATCTACCAGTTTTGATGGGGAAACCCAAAATGCTTCCTGTGGATGTGGAGGAATGATCAACATAGACACAATTACCTCCTGGAATTTTTCATGGAATGCTAGGAGAGGTACTAACATTAGGACAGAGGTCATTGCACTTTGGAGTTTCTTATATTGTGCCTGAGGTGGCTTAATCTAAAAATTATCCATATATATATGATGGTTCTCGGGTTACGATAGACTAGATAGACAAGCACACATCCTTTGTCCTCCCTATGGAACACTAGAGACAAACGATTCATAAGATCAAAGGCATATTTCATATGGTCACTTTCTACCATTTTCCTAGAGTGCTCAACCAAGTTGGATGCCCTATCCAAATATGGCTTGAATATGGACCCTAGTTTCATTTGCTTTTAGTCTCTACGTTCATGACAGATCCTGGAACCTGACTACTTTCCTATTGGGTGATTGATGATCTAGTCATAGTTGTGGTTTGGGATCTTGATTAGGGTCTCTGGCGCCCTCGTTTTCGGCAATGGTAGCATGTTTCTTCATCAGTGGTTCACTGGTTCTATGGTGCATCCACAATGCTAGGATAGATTTCCAGTAATGTACATTATGTTGCTTATATTACATAATTTGTGGCCAGATTGTGATGTTGTGTGTGGAGGCATCTATATATGGACCTGTTTTTTTTGTTTGCAATATATATACGATCCAAGGCAAATTATATATAATGAATATCAATTTTTTTTATTTTTATGTTAATCAGATTTTATTTTTTTCTACTTTAGAGTTGAAAATTTGTTGGATATGCACTAGATCCATCTTGATTTCAGATTTACCAAATATATAAAGGGATTAAATCTCTTTGGGTGCAAACCTCTCTCTGCTTGGTAGATCCGAAATTAAGATGGATCTAGGTTCATATTATATAATTTCAATATATATATATATATATATATATATATATATATATATATATATATATATTTTCATTTCTTATTTTATTAAAAAACTTGATTTAATCTCTATGGAATATCCACACAATATTTTTAGTAGTAGTAAGGATAAAGATTTTGGATAAATTTTAAAAGTATAATTTTGTTTCTATAGATTCAATCATTTTTTTTTTATAAAATAAAATTAAAATAAAATATTTATAAAATATTTTGATTGTGAAATGAATTATGTCTTTTGGGTATGTAGTATTGATAAGAAATGCTATTGGCCCGGGTGGTTGAAAATGTGAAGTTGGGTTACACTTTCTTCCATTTTTTGAGAAAAAATATCAATTTTTTTTTAATATATTTTATTTATTTATTTTTTTGTTCTTCAACTTTCTGCAAGCCAAAATAATTTTTCTGTTTAGAATTTTATTTTACGATAAAATAAAAGTTGTCAAAAATTTTATTAGCTTTCTATTACTTATTTTTTTGGAATTTTTGTATACACATTTGATATGTCAACTTAATAGTTTTTTGAGTGTGTGTTCTTTAACAATCAAAGGATTCATAAAAATTCATGTTCAAACGCGATGGTGTATTCTTTGAAAACTTTGTATTTTTGAGAAAAAATGTGTTATAGCAATATAAACAGAGTCTACTTCAGTTTCGTTATATTTACGAAACCAACTGATGCATATCACAATTACTAGAATTTTTTGAACTGATCCAATATGAAAAAACTGCATATTTTGAATATGTTTTGGCTCGCAAAAAATTTCTCAACATATAATTTATAAACTAAAAATCTAAAAATTACTCATTACACACAATGGACCAATGTAGTGAACCATAATTTTTTCAATTTTTTACAGTGTATTTTGGAAGATACAGAATATTGATTTCACTGAATCATAATGACCTTCAGAAATTGTTTGCACCCATTTTATTACAAAATTAATTAAACTTAGTAAATATTTATGAAATTCCATAGAAGTTATATTTCCTGAAAGTAGATTGAATTCTGCAAATTCTTTTCTTGGCTCCGACAGTTAATTCATAAAGTTTCATGGAGTTTAATAAGTCCAAAGTTGAATAAATGTGTTCAGAGCCGAGTTGCTGCGTAATTGAAAACGTGTTAGTTCGGCCGAACTTTTAAAAAAGTTCAGCCAAATTGTTTTTTGTCTCGATGGCCTGTCAATTCTAACAACACAAAAGTTTGGCCAAAGTTTTTACAAAAGTTCAGCTAAACTTTTAAACGACTTTACGTCGGCCGAAAAATTTGACGAAGCCCCTCCAAAAAAACATTTCGTGGCTATATAAGTAATCGAAAACGGACTCATTATTTTCGGATAATTTCACACATTTCTTCATTTGAGTTGCTTAATTTTCAAATGACTCTTTTTGGCTTAATATTAAAAGGACATTTTTTTGGAGATATTTTTTATTTTAGAGGTTTTTGGGCTTAATTTTCAAAAGACATTTTTTGGACTTTTTGTGGGCTTAATTTTCAAAGGAATCTTTCTAGGCTTCATATTCAAAGGACATTTTTTGGAGGTATTTTTTAAAGTGATATTTTTTTAGCGGATTTTTGGGCTTAATGTTCAAAGGACATTGTTTGGAGGTATTTTGTTTTTAGAGACATTTTTTTAGAGGTTTTTGGGCTTAATTTCCAAAGGACATTTTTTGGAGGTATTTTTTAAAGTGAAATTTTTTAAGAGGTTGGGTTTAATTTTCAATGGATATTTTTTGGTTTTTAAAGTGACATTTTTTTTAGAGTACGTGTTTTGGGTTGAAGTAAATCGAAGGAATTTCAAGAGAAAATGTGATCGAACAAGAGACCCTGAGGAACGTAGAGAACAGGGGAGAGAATATTGCAAAAAAGAGAGAGAAGAACTCTCAAATATTGAAAGGGAAAATCAACCTCAACTAGAAGTTGAAGCAGGTATGTAAATGTAAATATGATAAGTTTGATATTTAAAATTTGCCTAGTGTATTGTGAAACTTAATTTTTATTTGATGATCTAATTTGAAAAATATTTAGCAATGTAAACTAAGAGAGATATTCCTCAAAAAATTGATGATGAGATACAAACTTTTGAAACAGATATTGAACCAATGAGTGAAGATGGTGAAAATGTTGAAAGAAATTCAAGTGAAGAAATTTAATCACCAGGTATGTATATATATGTGTGTGTATTTGTGTGTGTTTTTGAACACGTGTATTATTGAAATTATAAAAATTTATTAATTTAGTTATTTATTGAATATGTAAACTTATTATGTACATTTAATTCTAATATGTACAGATGAAATCAATATCGATGATGAGATGTTAGAAAATGTTGACACTCACACATGTGGAGATAAAAAATCTGACCATGTTATATGATATCATGTTTATCGCATTATTGATTCGTTCTTCAAAGTTGAAAATGTGGTAGTTCAAGCCCAATTATTGAAAAGTCTCTTAACGTGAAGGAAATTAAAAGAATCTACGACTTTATTGGGTATTAAAAAATCAACAAAATATAAAAAAAAAATGAAGGAAAATGTGATACAAAATATAAATAGTGCTCTAAATTCAATTAGAAGAACTAGAAAGAAAAGTGTTTCATATGCACGTAGAGAAATACATATGGCACTGGTTCCATCAAGTACTAAAGAGAATCGCTTGGTAAAATCTATGGCATGAGCATTAGGAACCTCACGAAAAACCTTGCACAAACATCGAAAATTTCATTTGCAAATAGATGTAAATTATGAACTCACTTGTTGGACAACTATTTTTAGGCAACCATACAAAGATAGACTTGGAGAAAATGTTAAAAAAATAATATATGAATATTGGACGAAAAATTCATGTGTTTCACTAAAAGCAAGGGATGTGATGTGAACAAGAATAATACGAAATCAATATGAAGAACATTTAAAACATTTCCTGGACACCACTCAGATAGAGTTGTTCAACAAGTTCAAAGAAGAGAATCGTGAAATTGATGTCTCAATCAGTTCTTTTGTGCAACAAAAACCATGGTATGTAAAACCTATCATCATACGTGACACTTGTTTTTGCCGTTATCATGTGTAATTTCAGTTATATTATGACACATTCCGTAATTTTTGTAAAAGAAATTGGAAATATTCACCTCCACCTTCCACCATTCATGATTTCATATCTCAAATTCTATGTAGAAGAGAAAGCCATGAATTATTTTACCAAAATAAATGTGTTGTTCGTAAAAAATGTGATGATTGTGGAAATTTGACTAAATTTCAAAAAAAATATCGTACTAATCTAAATGATCAATAATTGTGCAAATGGAAGTTGAAATGAAAGAGATATGAATATATCCATACATCGATTCGAGGTTCAAGTGCTAAAAGAATTTATTTACAAGAAGAAGAAATTTTTGTGATAGATTTTTTGAGAAAGTTTGAGATAGAAATTTATAAATACACCAAGCATTCCCATAGAGTTTGATGGAAGGGCTTGCAATTCAAAAAATCCAGTGAATTTTTTCCACCAGGGACCATTTTTTCAGTAGTTGATTTTTCATAAAACTACACATTTGTTCCACAAAAGGAAATTCATAGTGAATACTATCATTCTGACCAAGTCTCCGTGCTATTCCATATTCTATATAGACATGCTGAACAAAATGTTGACCATATAGAAAGGATCGGTGAAAATTGACGTGTTATTAAAGAATATCACTTTTATATCAGTGGCGATTGTACACATGATACATATTTTGTACAACATTGCTTTGAAAATATTTATGACTCCTTGAAAAGTCATGGAATAAAATTCAATGAACATTAAATATGGTTAGATGGATGCGCAGGTCAATTCAAATCTTCACGATCATTCTTTTAGTTGTGTCATCTTCATATGAAAAACTCGCATTAAGCATTGTTGGAATTTATTTGAGACTGGTCATTGAAACGGAGAACATGATGATGCAGGGTCATGCATAAAATGAGCACTTTGAAGATATCAAATGAACCACTCTTGCAAACCAACTTGTCTCAACTGAACAAGTTGTTCAATGTTGCATCGTTGTACTAAGCCATGAGACTAATCGATCAAGGGATGTATGAAGGTACATTCAATTTAATGTTTATTGGATTTCTAATTTTAAAAAATACATTTATCACAGTGATTATCTTTGATGGTATTTTGATATCATATTTATATTCTTCTTTGAATTTTCCATATAGTTTTTTGGCATATTGGGGTCTAAGATGTAGATAGATCGATTGGAGATGACGTTGGAACAATAAAAGGGACTCGAAAGTTGAATTCATTTAAAAAAAAATTGTCCACAAATGTGTTTGCATTGGATAAAATAAAATATTCTTGTTTTTTTCATGTTTGCATAGACAACACAGAATCCAATGATGTTTGTGAAAACATAATATATGTAAAAGACTGGCAGCATACAAAACTAAGTACAAAGGGGAAAATCTTTGTTGCAAGCTTTGAAGAAATGCAATCAGAGGAGACTACAATATCATCTGATGGTAATCGAGTTTTTTATCTTTTTAGAGAAGGTAACATTTCAATTTCTTTCAAATGATAGAGATCTAGAAATAGATAATAAAATCAAGTACACATGTTAATTTTAAAGTTATTTTTTCATGTTAATTATGATCTGAATTTAAATACATAAGTTTGTTTTATTGTGCAGGAGAAGCTTTTGTTGTAGTTGCACCTACTATGAATGATGAAAATGTGAAGTATTATTTGATGCGTTGCACTGAACGAAAGATGAAATTATTAGAAAAATATGATGATCACGGGTTTACATATGATAGAGGGTCTATTATACTGAAAGGTTATTTTTTCCAACAAACTAATCAATGTGGGGATTTTGTTTACTTTCAAGACTATGAACTTGATGTCATAAGTTTTCAATATAGTCACATGGTGTGTGCAGCAAGCATAAAGTTGATAGAAGTTCAATCAAAGAAAAAAAAAGAAAATTAAGAAATATAAAATGTCAAAATTTGATCATGAACGGATCATTGAAGATGGCATTTCATTGGAATTTTTTTGATTGAACTGCCCAACAATTTCTTCACTTTGGATTCATATTTTAGAACTTCCATAACTCAACTAAAAATTGAACTGCCTTTTTATGTTATATGTAATTGAGTGTTTTCACCTGTACATTGTTTTGGTACATGCACACGAGTAATTTATACACATGTACACATACACATGTCTAGATTATATGGTCTAAACGATTTCATTTCTCTGGTACAATTTTTCATAATGTCATTATTGCAAAATGTACATGTATGTGTATCTAGCATAGTTGTGTTGGAAATGTTGTCATTGATGGAAAAGGAGGCAGCAAAGAGAGAGACAGGCAGAGGAAGAAAATATAATAGAGGCAGAACCGTTATTAGAAGCAGAGGCAGAGGCAGAGCCGTTATCACAGCAGTAAAGGCAGAGGCAGAGCGACAGAAGTAGCAGTGGCAGAGACACAGCTATTATTGCAGAGAAATAGCTATTATTCCGATAATCGTTGTTCCCACCTGGTGAATATATATATATATATATAACTAAATTTCGAGAATCGCTACCTCAGCCGGAGGATATATGTATACAATTCTGAGAATCTTTACCCAGCCGGGCGTTACACATAACATAAATATAATTCCGGGAAGCATAACCCAAGCGACAATGTAATGCATAGTTAATATAAATTTCATTCAAGGAATCGTATACTCCAGCAGCAAAGTATTGCGCTTTATATTCAAAGTACCAAAACATATATATGTGTGTGTATAGCCATATGCAGCACGAGATCCAAAGAAATGTAGTAATATAAGGTGGGACCCTTTCCCAATCGCATCGGAGATTATAAGGGCAGTGGAACATATAAACAGAAAATTGCGATTGCGATGAAGTTTGGACCCGATGGGTATATAAACTACAATCTATATATACCTTGAGTTCCGGTGAACAATGACTGATCGCATCGGAAAAAGGTGGAATATCAGAACATGCTACAAAGGGTTGCGATTGCGATTGAAGCTCGGACCCGATGGGCTTATAAACCATGAGTAAAAAGTATTTGAAGTCCAGCACAATCACAATCGAAACAATCACAAAGGATCCAATCAAAATCGAAAGATTTCAATTGCGATTCATCGCATCGGCATTTCAAAATGAACAGTGGTCAATCGCAATCGGAGCAGGAGAAATCAATTGCAATTGGAGGAGAAATATATTACATCGGGAAGCGTGGAAAGTGGGCCCAGAAGGAGTTTTTATATGTTTTAAACAGGTTTTATTATATACGCCGAGATTTGATTTAAAGACATATTAAAAGACAGTTAGTGTAATGAAAGTCGGGTTATATATATATAAAAGAGATGTCATAAATATAAAACGATGGTTGCAATGGTATTAAAATATGCCATGTGGTCTGTGGACCCATGGGCCTCGGCTCAAGGTGGAGGGTGATTCTTTATATAAAAAAATTGCGATGTATGTATGTTCTGCTTGCAGAACTCGCCACATCAACAAAACACTTGCTGCGTGTAAAGGATTTGAATTTACCCAGAATTACAGTCAGCAGTCACACATATTTACAAAATGCACTGATATAAAAATCTCAGTTACATGTATGCAGCAGTTACACCATAGCAGAGGACAGAAAAGCAAACGGAGCTGAAAAGAGATAAAACACAGTCACAGAAAAGACAGACACAGTCAAAGAAAATACAAATGCGCAGCGAACCAAAAGACTAAATGAGTTGAGGTGAAGTTTTCATTATATGTGAATGTAAATATTGTAATTGAATTTTTTATTGTTTGTGATGCATTGGAAAGTCTCTCGAAGTAAACAAAATCCCACTGTTAATAAGCACCTTCAGTTACATTTTTCTAAGTGAGCTGGAAAAGAAATGAGAAGGCAGAAGGCAAAGAAGCATGGTTGTCCATTCCAAATTCATTGAGGAATGCTAACAATCACAAGAAAATCCTTATAAATAATATCATCTTGATATGCAAAAAGAGGTTAGAGAGAGCAAATATAGAAAAGGCAGAGTATAGAAGTGTAAGGTAGAGAAGATTAAGAAAAGAGGAGCAGAAAGAGAAGCTACATAACAGAGCTGATATCTGAGGTAAATCAACAAACATTCAGTTTGATAAATTGAGGAAGTTGGGGCTTCCCTATCAGGTTGCAGCTTGATAGCTGTCAGTTGTAGCTAACTGGGGGTGGAGCCTCCTGTAGGTTGGTGCCTGCAGAAAATTGAAGGGAGTTGTTGCTTCCTTGCAAGCTGTAGCTTGCAGAATTAAGGTAGGAGCCTCCTGTAGGTTGGTGCCTGCAGAAAATTGAAGGGAGTTGGTGCTTACTTGCAAGTTGTAGCTTGCAGAATTGAGGTAGGAGCCTCCTGTAGGTTGGTGCCTGTAGAAAAACAGTGGTGAGAGGGAGTTAGAGCTTGCCTTTGCATCACAACAATAATAAGATGTGGTTTTCTCCCTTTATGGGTTTCCACTTATATCTGGTGTCTCTGTGCATGATGTTTATGTGTTGATCTGATTTATATCATCTGCTTAATGCCTGCTGCTCTCATATTAAGTCTATTGTTATATTATATTAATACTTGCTTCTCACACTCTAAGAGTACTCACGTATTAAGTTGGACATGAAATGAAGGTGTATATAAGGTTTAATAAAAAGTTTAAAAGATTTTGAATGTGTTAAGTGATTTCCTTCCCCCCTCTTGAGTTTGCTTAAGGTTCTGTAATTCAGTATCAGGCAGTTCCACTGATATGGTTTTAACCATGAAAGGAGATCACGGTTCCCAAGATAAAGCAATAAAGAAGATATCAATAATGGTACTAACCTATGGTAAAAGAAGATGTGTTTGGAAAATCAGAAGAATCAGAACAGAGTTTGTATTATATCACTCTGGGAATGAAGTTTGACTCACGATTGGAAAATTGGATACTTTAAAGAATGAGCGGCACGAGAGAAAGAAATGAAACTATTCAAGATTTTGTGGCTGTCAGCTAAAGCAGCAGATGTACATCTTAGATGGATTATGTGACAATTGTCCAAATACTATGTGCAGACTCTACATAAAATATGGGATACTCACAAGAACATACATGAAGGAGACAAGAAAAGTAAGGCACCAAACTTCAAGTCTATAGAGCCCAGTTTAAGAACTTAAAAATGAATGATGATGAAGACATTGACAGTTTCTTCCTAAAAGTTGCAGAAATTGTTAACAATATGAAAGCTCTTGGAGAAACCATGCCAGAAAGTATAATTGTGCAAAATATTCTAAGATCTCTTCCATCTAGGCTTAATCCCAAAGTGTCTGCAATAGAAGAAACAAAAAATTGGGAGACCTTGACCATAGACAGCTCATGGAAATCTGACCTATGAAATGAGGCTCCACAAGGAAGAAGCCAAGTGAGGGAAACGCCTTTAAAACATAAGAAAAGAAGAAGAGAGACATGCTCTTTCTAGAAGATGAAAATGACAAAGTTTATCAAGAGAACAGATGAGAAGCTAAAAATTGACTAAAGGTAACTCCCCTTCAAATGCTCTGTTGTGGAAGTGAGACAACATTGTCTGCGGTATCCTCACAGTAAAGAATCGAGTCCGGGAGTTAGAGAAAAGGCAAGTGGCGGCGAAAGAAAGAATTCCATGAGAAGAAGTACTACTTGTCAAGACGGCGGTACATCGGAAGATTAGGATGAATCCTCAATGAAGACCTCGGGTGTTATTGATGGCCATAGAAGAACTTGAAGGTCTCCTGCTAGAAGATTAACAAGAAGAAGGTGAAGTTGACCTTGAGGGGGAGCTAAGAAGTGCTGTAGAAGAGATTGATAGACTCAAGGTGAAATGCAGAAAACAAAAGGACATTCTCCTCAAGTATGTACGAGAAGAAAAGAATTTAGAAGTCCTTAAGAAGCTAAAGATAGAGCTTGAAGAATCCAAGAAGATAGAGGACATGTTACTTAAGCAAATCAAAGAAAAAAATCAAGAACAAGAAAATTTGGAAGAAGAAGTAGTATGTCTCAGGAAGAAATTAGAAAATGCTTAAAGGAAAGTGGTTATAAACTCTTCTCAAACAACAAGCTCTAGTAAGTTGAATGAAATTCTGGTTGCTCAAAGATCCCCTATGATAAAGACTGGAATAGGCTATGAAGGATAATCAAGTAAAGGAAAAGAAAAGGTTGACAGAGAGATTATTTTTGTAAAAGCAAAGAAGAATGATGAAGCAGCTCAAACAATTCCTACAAAAGAATAAATCTGTAATAAGGAAGACAGAGATTAGAAGAAACCACTAGTAGCAAAGAATGTAATAAATACTAAGACCCCTGAGTATGTAAAATTTGGAAACCATCAAAGGAGATTCTTTCATACTATGAAGAATGCCACCTGTTATGCTTGCCACAAGCTGGGACACATTGCTGCATATTGTCATACAAGGAGGAGTAATTCAAACCAGCAAAAGATGCAAACATTGAAGGGACTGCATCAAGCAAACAAATGGAAGAGACAACCTTACATTAGGTATGCAAATAGATTCTATGGTTACTGCTTTTATTGTAAGGAATTTGGTCATAAAATCATTGAGTGTAGAAAGTATGGACAAAGATTGATGTTTAACACCTCAAGGAGATTTATGAATCAAATAAATTCTGTTCATACTCATAATTCTACAAAAATTATGATCAAATTTTGTGTATGCAATCAAGTTGGACATATACATTCCAAATTTCCTCTAAGAAGATATAGTTCATCTCCTCACAAAAGATACCAAACAAAAGGGTGCCTCCAGTGGACAAAGAAGGTGAATAAATGTGACTTGGCTCTAACTGCTCAAGATCTGAAAAGACAATGGTATTTGGATAGTGGCTGCTCTAAACACATGACAGGAGACAAAAGCAAGTTTATAACTCTTGATGAAAAGAAATCTGGCAATGTTACTTTTGGCAATGATAAATCAGGTAAGATCAAGGGAAAAGGCTCAGTCAGCATAGAAAATGGCAGAGGAAAGGCCCAAGATGTACTATTTGTAGATGGGCTGAAAGAAAATTTACTAAGTGTCAGTCAGATGTGTGACAAAGGCTGTGAAGTTCTTTTTAGAGCACAAGATTGTGAAGTTAGATCAAGCACCACAGGTAAGACTCTGCTCAAAGGTGTTCGAACAGAGATCAATGTTTACATTGTGAAAGAGGAAGATGAAGCATGCCATCTTAGAAAACTTGAGGAGTTATGGTTATGGCATAGGAGATTGGGACATCTCAGCTTCGATCATATAATCAGACTGAGCAAAAAGAAAGTAGTCAGAGACATGCCAGAAATAAAAGGGCCTTCTAATACCATATGCAAATCTTGTCAATTGGGTAAACAGACCCATACATCATTTAAGGCCAAAGATGAGTTATCAACAAGAAGACCTCTCTAGGTTGTGCAAATGGATCTGTGTGGACCTACTAGAACTAAGACACCAAGTGGAGAATCCTACTTCATGCTGATAATAGATGATTTCTCCAGAATGACATGGGTTGGTTTTCTCAAGAACAAGTTGGAAGCTCTGGACAAGTTCAAAATATTCAAAGCATTAGCAGAAAATCAAACAGGATGCAAGCTGAAATGCATCAGATCAGACAGAGGAGGTGAATTCACTTATTATGACTTTGTAGACCTATGTAATGAACATGGCATAAAACAACAATTTACTATTGTAGGGACACCTCAGCAGAATGGAGTAGCAGAAAGGAAAAACAGATATGTTCAACAAATTTCCAGAGCCATGATGCAAGAGAAGAATATTACTCAAACCTTCTGGGTAGAAGCAGTGCACACAACAGTACATATCCTTAATAAAGCTCACTTAAGGCCAAGCAGTGACAAGACTCCCTATGAACTGTGGCATGGAAAGCCAGCTTCAATCAAACATTTCAGAATCTTTGGAAGAAAATGTTACATAAAGAATAATGATGAAAATATTGGAAAATTTGATGCAAGAGCAGATGAAGGGATCTTTCTAGGATATGCTTCCAAAATTAAAGGGTACAGGTGCTACAACAAGACTCTTCGGAAAATAGTAGAAAGTATTGATGTGAGATTTGATGAAGAACTTCCAAACAATACACGAAATATAGACTGTTTCAGTCCATCAAACAACCATGAAGAAGAAAACCAAGATGACGAGGAAACAAGCAAGACAACAGAAGATACAGAGCTGAGTTCTAAAACACCCTCAAGATATACTCAGAAGAACCATCCTGAAGATCAGATCATTGGAGACAGGAGAGTAGGGGTCCAAACAAGAAGGCAACTAACAGAACAAACTGAAGAGGTATACATAGCCATGCTGTCACAAATAGAGCCAAAAAAATTTGGAAAAACCGGCTGGGAGCAAAGTCTTAAGGTAAAAGCAATGAATGAAAATTTGGGACCAGAATTGAAAAGAACAATACCTGGCAACAGATACCTGAATGATGAGAAAAATATCATTTTGCTCAAATGAACATTCAAATAAAATGAATGAGGAAGGCGGGGTATTAGAGACCAGCTGAGACTTGTCTGGGGATACTCTGGAATTGGAAGGACAGTTACGATGAAACATTTGGCAGAGTCAGAGCTAGAATGTTCCTGGCATTTTCAGGCTACCAAAACTTCAAAGTATATCAAATGGATGTAAAATCTGCATTTCTGAATGGAGACTTAGAAGAAGAAGTCTACATGGAACAACTAGAAGGCTTCTCATTGACAGACAAAGGAGACTATGTGTGTAGACTGAAGAAGGCCTTATATGGACTGAAACAGGCTCCTCGTGCTTGGTACTCAAGACTGGATAAATATTTACAAAAACAAGGCTTTAAGAGAGGTGGAGTAGACAATAATCTACATATAAAAAGCCCATGAAAATGAACTCCTGATTGTTGTTGTATATGTTGATGACATTATGCTTGGAAGCAATAGAGATGAACTAGAAAAAGGATTTGCAGAAGAGATGAAATCAGAGTTTGAAATGTCCATGATTGGAGAGCTCAGTTTCTACTTAGGACTTCAAATTCAGCAAAAGAACACAGGCACATTCATCTCACAGGAAAAATATTTAAAAGAAATGTTCAAAATGTTCAAAATGGAGGACTGCAAACTTGTGTCAACTCCCATGATCACGGAATGCAAGCTATGTGCTGATGATGGCTCTGCAGATATAGATCAAAATATGTACATATCTATGATAGGAAGTCTGTTGTATCTGACAGCATCAAGACCAGACATCATGCTAGCAATAGGACTAGTGGCTAGATATCAAGCAACACCTAAACAAAATCACCTTCTTGCAGTCAAAAGAATATTCAGATATCTACAAGGAACTACACAGTATGGGCTTTGGTATCCTAAAGGAAAAAGCTTCACTTTGACAGCATACATAGGTGCAGATTGGGCCAGCTGTGTAGATGACAGAAAAAGCACAAGTGGAGGTGCTTTCTATCTAGGAGAAAGTCTAGTGGCATGGTTAAGCAAGAAACAAACATCATCTCTCTGTCTACAGCAGAAGCAGAACATATAGTAGTAGCAGCATGTTGTACACAAGTCATGTGGATGAAACAAACTCTTCAAGACATGAAGGTAAGCATTGATGAACCTATCTCAATTAAATGTGATAATACAAGTGCTATAAGTATATCTAAAGACCCGGTGCATCACTCAAAAACTAAACATATTCCAATCAAGTATCATTTTCTCCGAGAACAAGTGGCTCAGAAGATAGTAAAACTGGAGTATGTGCCAAAAAAAGAACAGACAACAGATATATTTACCAAACCACTTGCTAGAGAGGCATTTGAATATTTGAGAGACAGATTAGGGGTAGTATCTGTAGATGCTACTCTCTGATATGAAGAGAAAGCACAGTTTCAGGGGGAGTACAGAAACGAAAATATCATTCTCAGAGGGAGATCAGCCAGAAAGGGAAGCATGAAAACAGGTCCCCAGGATCAAAGGGATTATGGCAATAATACTTTCAACATAAAAGAATCAATAAAAGTTTGGAGCAGTTGCATACAAAGTCAGGAAATTTCAAGAAATGCATGAAATATTGGAAAAGGAATAAAACCACAACATCAGAGAATAGAAGCTTCACAAAAAAAAAAAAAAAAATCGAACCCCTTGCCATTGATGTCAAAGGGGGAGGAAGAGCAAGCAACAGTAAGAAGAGGAAAAAACAGGAGAAAGGATCCTATCAAGCAAACAGAGGAATTGTATTGCCATCAATGCCAAAGGGGGAGACTGTTGGAAATGTTGTCATTGATGGCAAAGGAGGCAGCAAAGAGAGATACAGGCAGAGGAAGCGAATATAATAGAGGCAGAACCGTTATCAGAAGCAGAGGCAGAGGCAGAGCTGTTATCACAGCAGTAAAGGCAGTGGAAGAGTGACAGAAGCAGTAGTGGCAGAGACACAACTATTATTACAGAGAAACAACTATTATTCCGAGAATCGTTGTTCCCACCCACTGAATATATATATAACTAAATTCTGAGAATCGCTACCTCAGCCGAAGGATATATGTATACAATTCCGAGAATGTTTACCTAGCCGGGCGTTACACATAACATAAATATAATTCCAGGAAGCATAACCCAAGCGTCAATGTAATGCATAGTTAATATAAATTTCATTTCGGCAATCGTATACTCCAGTGGAAAAGTATTGTGCTTTATATTCAAAGGACCAAAACATATATATATATGTATATATATATATATGTATATATATATATATATATATATATATATATATATATATATATATATATATATATATATATATATATATATATATATATATATATATATATATATATATATATCTCGCTGTGTGTGTGTGTAGCCATATGCAGTGCGAGATCCAAAGAAATGTAGTAATATAAGGTGGGACCCTTTCCTAATTGCATCGGAGATTATAAGGGCAGTGGAACATATAAACAGAAAATAGTGATTGCGATGAAGTTTGGACCCGATGAGTATATAAACTACAATATATATATACCTTGAGTTCCGGTGAACAGTGACTGATCACATCGAAAAAGGGTGGAATATCGGAAAATGCTACAAAGGGTTGCGATTGCGATTGAAGCCCGGACCCGATGGGCTTATAAACCATGAGTAAAAATTATTTGAAGTCTGGCACAATCGCAATCGGAACAATCACAAAGGACCCAGTCGCAATCGTAAGATTTCAATTGTGATTCATCGCATCGGCATTTCAAAATGAATAGTGTTCAATCGCAATCAGAGCAGGAGAAATCAATCGCAATCGGAGGAGCAATATATTTCATCAGGAAGCGTGGCAAGTGGGCCCAGAAGGAGTTTTATATGTTTTAAACAGGTTTTATTATATACGCCGAGATTTGATTTAAAGACATTAAAAGGCAGTTAGTGTAATGAAAGTTGGGTTATATATATATAAAAGAGCTGTCATAAATATAAAACAATGGTTGCAATGGTATTAAAATATGCCACGTGGTCTGTGGACCCATGGGCCTCGGATCAAGGTGGAGGGCGATTCTTTATATAAAACAATTGCGATGTATGTATGTTCCACTTGTGGAACTTGCCACATCAACAAGACACTTGCTGCGTGTAAAGGGTTGGAATTTACCCAGAATTACAGTCAGCAGTCACACATATTTACAAAATGCACTGATATAAAAAGCTTAGTTACATGTATGCAACAGTTACACCACAGCAAAGGACATAAAAGCAAATGGAGCTGAAAAGAGATAAAACACAGTCATAGAAAAGACAGACACAGTCAAAGAAAAGACAAATGCGCAGCGAACCAAAAGACTAAATGAGTTGAGCTAAAGTTTTCATTATATGTGAATGTAAATATTGTAATTGAATTTTTTATTGTTTGTGATGCATTGGCAAGTCTCCGGAAGTAAACAAAATCCCACTGTTAATAGGCACCTACAGTTACATTTTTCTGAGTGAGCTGGAAAAGAAATGAGAAGGCGGAAGGCAAAGAAGCATGGATGTCCATTCCAAATTCATTGAGGAATGCTAATAGTCACAAGAAAATCCTTATAAATAATATCATCTTGATATGAAAAAAGAGGTTAGAGAGAGCAAATATAGAGAAGGCAGAGTAAAGAAGTGTAAGGTAGAGAAGATTAAGAAAAGAGGAGAAGAAAGAGAAGCTATAGAACAGAGCTGATATCTGAGGTAAATCAACAAACATTCAGTTTGATAAATTGAGGAAGTTGGAGCTTCCCTATCAAGTTGCAGCTTGATAGCTTTCAATTATAGCTGACTAAGGGTGAAGCCTCCTGTAGGTTGGTGCTTGCAGAAAATTGAAGGGAGTTGGTGCTTCCTTGCAAGTTGTAGCTTGCAGAATTGAGGTAGGGGCCTCCTGTAGGTTGGTGCCTGCAGAAAATTGAAGGGAGTTGGTGCTTCCTTGCAAGTTGTAGCTTGCAGAATTGAGGTAGGAGCCTCTTGTAGGTTGGTGCCTGCAGAAAAACAGTGGTGAGAGGGAGTTGGAGCTTGCCTTTGCATCACAACAATAATAAGATGTGGTTTTCTCCATTTATGGGTTTCCACTTATATCTGGTGTCTCTGTGCATGATATTTATGTTTTGATCTGATTTATATCATCTACTTAATGCCTGCTGCTCTCATATTAAGTCTGTTGTTATATTATATTAATGCTTGCTGCTCACACTCTAAGAGTACTCACGTATTAAGTTGGACATGAAATGAAGGTGTATATAAGGTTTAATAAAAAGTTTAAAAGATTATGAATGTGTTAAACTGATTCACCCCCCCCCCCCCTCTCAGTTTAACCAAGGGTTCAACAAGTTGATATATTGCAAATTGGAAGTTGCACGATTTTGTTTTAGACATGTGTCTATTAAAAGTAAATTATAATATTCATTCTTGAATGAAAAATGTGTGGTACGTGTTTGTAATTTCTAGTTACTATTAACTGAAAGTAGCTTTTCTATGTACATTAATGAAAAATGTTGTGTAATGGATATATATGTTCCAATGCAATTTTAAAATTTTATGATTGTTGGACACATCTAAGAACACCTAGAATTTTATGATTGTTTTTAAATATATGCATTGACATGTATTGTACTTCATTTGTTTTAACATATTGTTTTCAAACATGTACTTCAATCATTTTTATGGACATATATTCATGTGAACTTTTTTTTGTTTGTAACTTGGGCTAAACTATATTAAAAGCATGCAAAAATATACAGAGGCAATGGGCAAAGATGGAAAGTAGTGCTTAGCCTCTCCTTGCCTCAGTAGTGTTCAAAATAAACCAAGTTTGGGGATGCCTCAAAGGAGGAAACCATCCCCTTAAGAATGTCATTCAGTCTTGTAAAACAAAATAGTCAGTGGCCCATATAAAAACAAAAGAGCTAAAGTATATCCTGAGGTAACAATCATGGATTTACTTCATCTTCGTCTATCGCTTGGTCCTCTTCCTCTATCAGGCACCCACATTCTATAGAAATGGCTTCCTCCTTAGTTGTGGGCATTCGAGGAGGCTTCAGAGGGGTTTCATGGATGATGTGAGCAACTGGGTACTCCGCATTGTAATCTCTGGTCCAGACATCGTCTGAGTGCGTAACCCAAACACCTATCTCCTTGATCGTGGGCTCATAATCTAGAAGCGGGTTGGTTTTCCTAGGTAAAGGCTGCACATATTGTAGAATAGTGGATTTCCTACCTCTTCTACCATTTGGCTTCTCTAGAGGCAAAAAAATCTCCCCATGAATGTTATCAAATGCTTGAGGAGCTAGCACCTCATGGCTATTAGATGCATAGCCCTCAGTGGATTCCAATCACTGGTCGTTGCCACGATGAGAGTGGATTGAAAATGCATCTGTGTAGCTGCCTCTGATGGGTTTCTAATGTTGGCGCGGGGCCATGGTATGGCTTCTTACCTGTACACTTTATGATTGTTTTTAGATTTTAAAACATTGATATGTATTGTAGTTAAATATCACCTAAATAATACATGCACATCCTAAAATTATATAACATTCACACACATTTTCAAATGCATAACATGTACCAATGTATGTATGTATTAAATGTAATTTGAAATTTCCATCTAGATTCATTTTATATTTAACAAACAAAATGACAACTTGAGTTTTAAGAACAAAACATTATATCACAACATGTGAGCACATGTCAAATATAGTTAAACTATCCAAAATATACACATTTATGTGTAAATTGTAATTTGAAATTTCCATCTAGATTCATTTTATATTTAAAAAATATAATGCCAACTTCATTTTATATTTAACAAATATTCTGACAACATGAGTTTTAAAAACAAAACATGATATCACAACATGCGATCACATGCCAAATGTAGTTCAACTATCCAAAATATACACATGTATACATGGTTTGTAATTTGAAATTTCCTTCTAGAGAGATTCATTTTATATTTTGAACAAATTTATCAAATGATAAATTTTTAAAAACAAAACATTATATCACAATCACATGTCAAATGTATTTCAACCATCCAAAATATACACATTGTGAAAATGTAATTTGAAATTTCCATCTAGACATTCATTTTATATTTAACAAATAAAATGACAACTTGAGTTTTAAAAACAAAACATTATATCACAACATGAGATCACATGCCAAATGTAGTTGAACTATGCAAAATATACACGTGTTTTGCAATTTGACATTTCCATCTAGATTTGAATTTTATATTTAACAAATAAAATGACAACTTGAGTTTTAAAAACAAAACATTATATTACAACATTTGATCACATGCCAAATGTATTTTAGCTATTCAAAATATACACATGTACATGTGTTTTGTAATTTGAAATCTCCATTTATATTCATTTTATATTTACAAAATAAAATGACAACTTGAGTTTTAAAAACAAAACAACTTTAGTTTTAAAAACAAAACATTATATATCACAACATGTGATCACATGCCAAATGTAACTATCCAAAATTTAAAATCATTCTTGATAAAATTAAATGTAGTCTAAAACTATATCCAAACAGTAAAATATGTCTAAAATTTGTATCTCACATGATCAATAAAAGTAAATATATATCTAGTTCAATGTATTGTGTTACAAGTATTAAGTTATATAGAAAAATAAATATCACTGCATAGATAAGACTATATATAAAAAAGTAAATTTAAGACTAGATCTATAAAATACAATGTTGCACACATGTGCATCATCAATCAAATACAAATGCATCTAGTGTCTCTGCTAGCAAAGTCCTGATCTTCGTGCTATCCTGTGAAGAATGGGGAACCTGTACACAATGTGTATAAACATTAAAATTTAATGTTTTAAAATTGAATGAGAATATAGAACTTCATGTAAAAAAAACAAAATTAAAAATAAAATAAAAAATCATGCAATACTTCATGTGGTTCCCTCTCCATTGTCTTTTGTTTCTTGTCCATTAAAATATCCTCCATAGTAACATCTTCCACAGTAAACTATACAATATACATGTACAAGTATATATATATATATATATATATATATATATATATATATATATATTTTAAAAAATTTCAAATGAAAATGCATATAAACTAATTTTCAATAATATTAAAAAAAAAAAGTTAACAACTTGTTCAAATGGTGTGGACGTTCCTATCTCCATCATACACTCCATCACTAGAGTCCATGGAGAACGGAAATCATCTCCAAAAACCTAAAATTCAAAAATTTTAAAAGTATAAAATAACTCAAGATCTAGATCTCATTTTATAATAAAAATTTTGAACTTCAATTTATAACTTAAACATATAAGTGAAAAATTTAATACTTGTGATGGTGGATTTGGCACATCTCCTAAGGGTGGCTCCGAAAGAAAATCTCCAGAAACCTAAAATTCAAAAAATTTAAAAATATAAAATAACTAAAGATCTAGTTCTCATTTTTAATGGAACTTTTGAGATGCAATATATAACTTGAAAATATATTTAAGTGAAAAAATTTTCCTACTTGTGATGGTGGATTTGGCACATATCCCAAGGAAGAAGAAGGTACCTCCATCCCAAAAACATCAGATGGAATCAAAATCTGTTAATATTTAATTATATACATGTACATGTGTACACAATTATTTATTTTAAAAAATGTCATCATGTTTCGATATATAATAATAGATAAAAAATAATTGTACATCATCATGTTAACTTAATAAATAGTAACATATGCCAACATATTATATTGATGGTGAGAACCATCTTGATTATGTGAACCAGAGGCTTCGACTATGATATTACCATCTTCGTTCATCAAGCGTGAGAACTGCAAATGGTGTTAACATATATGATACATTTTTGTTAGATTAATGTATACAAATAAATGTATGTATATATGTATTTATTAAAAGTTGTACATGTGTTAAATAATCACCCTAACCATTAACACATACCAATACCATGCCCTCTTCCTCATGAATAATTAGGTCTTGCCAACCATTGCGACAATTCTTTGCATATGTTTTGAGATCTTGAACAGTTATGTTGTCTATCTCATCATCTGTATGATACACAAAATTAGTACATGCATTCTTTTGTGCTCTTTGTCAATTCATACAAACATCAACTCCACCCAGCCCACTCTGAACATTGTCAATGATGGCATCCCTTACTTCTCGACTAATTTGAGAATTGACATCCATCTCTGACTACAAAGTTTCCACATGAAGAGGTCGACTAACCAATGGTGGCTCAGGGCGAGGCAACTTAGCTGATCTGGATTTATGCAGGAGCGTAATAAAATATAGAAATAGACATAAACAAAGAGATGTAGCAGAAACAATACTTCATTTCATTAATATCAAAGAACTGAAATATGCTTATAGACATAATGGAAATAGAAATAGCTACGGTGCTGGTAGAGTATCTCTGAGAAGCGATGTGGCGGCTACAGACCTCTGCACTATGTTACAATGAGGCTTGAGGGCCTATTTATTATTGAGAAACAATGGAAAAACTAAAACGTCCAAAAAACTAACACTAGGAGATGACGCGCCAAAATTGTGGGTTCTGTTTGGGTAAATTGGTGTTTCAACTTCCCAGTGACGTAAATTTGGCATCTGATCTCCATTTTATGCGCTCAATAGCTTGTTCGAAAGACCTATCCAAGGAGTACAACTTTTGATGTGAGCAACATGGGTCCATGGACTCCCAGTTTTCCCAAAAAACGTCTTTTAGGGCCTCAAAACGGCTCCGGAAGTTTAGGACCTGAAAAACTGCTAAAAATAGTAAGTTCTGTTGCAACTTAAAAATTGAAAAAATTGATGCTGAGGGTTAAAATGGAAGAGGTGGTTGGTCACCAATATCCACTTAGATCATTAAGGCCCCAAAACGACTCTAGGAGTGCAGGACCCAAAAACCTACTAAAAATAGTAAGTTGTGCTGAATGTGAAAAGCTACAAGAATTGATGGTGCCGGTCCAAGTGGAATAGGTGGGTGGCCACTGATATCCACCTAGATCATTCCTCCCTCCTTAGGAAGCAATGGCCCCCATTGCGTTGAGATCCTCCATGAGATGAGCCAAATTCTGTTGAACTAGTTATTAGATTTGTTGAAGATGTCATGGACCTGCGGGCAGACATGCTGGATGCATTTAGTAATTTTGGTTTCTTTATCAGCCTCAGACATTACATATGTGGATTTTGTATGTGTAGTTGTAGGAGGTATGGAAACATCAGGCGGTAGTGCGTCAGGGGTCAGATCGATGGATTGCTTGTCTTGAAGGTGTAGAGGAACCTTTGTGAGTGAGGAGAAAATGTCCTCATATTTCTCCATGAGTTTGTCCATCTGCTACAGCCGTGCAGGGGAGCCCTATTTTGAGGTTGTGGCCACAATATTATTCTTTCCTTATGAGGGAGTTGTAAGGAAAATACATTTCCTAGTTTGGGAAACAATCTTACTACGTTGTTTTGCAGTAGTGAAATAGATGAGAGGAGGCGGTACTACCTCTGGTATCCTGTACAAGTTATTTCCAAAAGTAATAATAACAACATGAGGCCTAGAATCATACACAGCATGTCACCTCCATAATTATGGTTGGCCCAATAATACATTAGCTACATCAAAATGATCAACATTACATAATACCTCATCTGTGAATGGATTGATGTTGTACGAAAGGCGACATTGTTGACGAATGCAGATATCTCTCCCTGGGTGAAGCCACCCGATGGTATATGGTTGTGGATGTGCTATAGTTGGTAGGCCGAGCCACTTCACGACCTTTGATGAAATGAGGTTCTTTTGGCTTTTGCTATCAACAATGAATTGCAATGGAGAACCCTTCACCCAAATTTGCGAATGGAAGAGGCACTCCCCCTCCTCTGGATCCTCGGGATCCTCCCTCTAGATCTTAGTGGTGGCAACAATGGCACTAGGATTTGAATCAATGATTTTCTTCCCTTTTTCATTGCCTTTATCTAGTTCTAACGCAGGATCAGAAAAGGCATTTGATTCGGGTGATTTTAGTTCGGCCACCAATGACTGTTTGGCCTGACACTCGTTTGTGCTATGAGTGGGGCTGTTATGAAATTCACATCATTTCCCTATGTCCTTGTTTGGATTTTTGGTGTTGTTCTGAGTCACCCCACTTTGGCCTTTCCCCTTGTTCTGCGATTTTGGGGCACCTTTCCCTGGCTTCGAATTCGCAGATCCAATGTCTCACTTCTTCTACTTAAATTTTTGCTTGATCTTGGTAGCATAGCGATATGTTGTGCCAAGTGAGGTAATGTCGAGGAAATCCATTTCCTCCTAAATGTGTTTGTGTAGAAAATCATGGTACTTGAGCACCAAATGTCTCTCTGAATCTTTAATACCCAACTTTGTGCGCAGGGTATGGAACAAATTCGTCAGTTCGTGCACATGTTGATCCCTTTGTTGCCGCAGTGTGGTCCATTAGATGTATTTTTCCTCATAGCTCCCCATGGGGTAATATTGTTCCTTGATGCCATCTCAAATGAATTCCAAGTGGGTGTGGCTGAGAATGGAGAGGGTTCCCCTTCATCCTCTTGCTCACAGTAGGTTTCCCACCAGTCTTTGACATGGGGAGCGGCTTTGAGGAGTGTGAAAATAATCTTTTCTTAATCGGAGAAATCATGGACCGAGAAATAACCTTCTAGAAAATTCAACCATCTATCTACTTCATCTGCATCTATCTGTCCTTCAAATACAGGAATTTCAAAGTTTACCTGTACCTTGAAGGGAGTGGTGCCTCCAGAGTGGTTGTTGGATGCAGATGCACCATAGGTGGGAAGTCATTGAAGGATCTGAGCAAAGTTATCCATCATCATGTTCCCTTGTTTCTCGAGGGCCTCCTTGACCAATATTTTGATAGGATCTCCTTCTCCCTCATCTTTATTTTCTTTTTCCATGGGAGGTCATGGGGGTTTGCGAGGGTCGAGCCTAACTCCTTATACAGCCGCGTTGGGGACATCTGAAAAAAAAACGGAGAGAAGACCATACGATGTACTTCATTTCATTAATATCAAATAACTGAAATATGCTTACAGACATAATGGAAATAGAAATAGCTAGGGTGTTGGTAGCATATCTCTGAGAAGAGATGTGATGGCTACAGACCTCTAAACTCTATTACAATGAGGCTCGAGGGCCTATTTATTATTGAGAAACAATGGAAAAACTGAAACGTCCAAAAACCTAACCCTAGGAGATGAAGTGCCAAAACCGTGGGTCCCATTTGGGTAAATTGGTGTTTCAACTTCCCGGGGATGTAACTTTGGCATCGAATCTCTGTTTGACGTGCTCAATAGATCGTTAGAAAGATATATCGAATAAATACAACTTTCGATGTAATCAACATGGGTCCATGCTCCTAGTTTTCCCCAAAAAACGTCGTTTAGGGCCTCAAAACGGCTCTAGAAGTTTAGGACCCAAAAAACTGCTAAATATAGTAAGTTGTGTTACAACTTAAAAACTGAACGAAATGATAGCAGGGATTAAAATGGAATAGGTGGGTAGCCAACAATATCCACTTGGATCATTAAGGCCCCAAAATGTCTTCGAGAGTGCAGGACCTTAAAACCTGCTAAAAATAGTAAGTTGTGTTGAATGTGAAAAGCTGTAAGAATTGATGGTTCCGGTCCAAATGGAATAGGTGGGTGGCCATCGATATCTACCTAGATCATTCCTCCCTCCTTAGGAAGCAATGGTCCCCATTACATTGAGATCCTCCATGAGATGAGGCAAATTCTATTGAACTAGGTATTAGACTTCTTAAAGATGTCATGGACCTGCGGGCAGACATGCTGGATGCTTTTAGTAATTTTGGTTTCTTTATTAGACTTAGACAGTACATGTGTGTATTTTGTATGTGTAGCTATAGAAGGCATGGAAACATCAGGAGGTGGTGCATCGGGGGTCAGATCAATGGATTGCTTGTCCTGACGGTCTAGAGGAACCTCTGTGAGTGAGGATAAAATGTCCTCGTATTCCTCCATGACTTTGTCCATCTGCTGTAGCCGTGCAAGGGAGCCATGTTTCGAGGTTGTGGCCACAATATTATTATTTCTCTATGAGTGAGTTGTAAGGAAAATAAATTTCCTGGTTTGGGAAACAATCTTACTACGTTGTTTTGTAGTAGTGAAAGAGATGACAGGGGGCGGTACTACCTCCAGTATCCTATACAAGTTATTTCCAAAAGTAATAATAAGATCACGAGGCCTAGACTCATACATAGCATGTCACCTCCACAATTATGCTTGGCCTAATAATACATCAGCTACATCAAGAGGAGCAACATCACATAATACCTCATCCGTGAATGGCTTGATGATGTATGGAAGGCGTCACTGTTGGCGGATGTGGATATCTCTCCCTGTCTGAAGCCACCTAATGGTATATGTTTATGGGTGTGCTATAGTCAATAGGCCTAGCTGCTTCATGACCTCTGGTTAAATGAGGTTCTTTTGGCTTTTGCTATCGACAAGGAATTGCAATGGAGAACCCTTCACCCACATTTGCGAATAGAAGAGGCGCTCCCCCTCCTCTCGATCCTCGGGATCCTCCCTCTGGATCTTCATGGTGGCAAAAATGGCACTAGAATCCGTATCAATGATTTTTTTCCCTGTGCCATTGCCTTTGTCTAGTTCTGACATAGGATCAGAAAATGCATCTAATTCGGGAGCCTTTAGTTCGGCCACCAATAACTGTTTGGCCTGACACTCATTTGTGCTATGAGTGGGGTTGTTATGAAATTCACACCACTTCCCCGTGTCCTTCTTTGGATTTATGGTGTTGTTTTGAGTCACCTCTCTTTGGCCTTTCCCCTTGTTCTACGGTTCGGGGGCACCTTTCCTTGGCTTTGGATTCGTAGATCCAAAGTCTCGCTTCTTTTGCTTAAATTTCTGCTCGATCTTGGCAACATAGCGATATGTTGTGCCAAGAAATGTAATGTCAAGGAACTCCATTTCCTCTTGAATGTTTTTATGCAAACAGTCATGATACTTGAGCACCAAATGTCTCTTTGAATCTTTAATACCCAACTTTGTGTGCAAGCTATGGAACAAATTCGTCAGTTCGTGCACATCTTGTTCCCTTTGTTGCTGCAGCATGGTCCATTGGATGTATTTGTCCTCATAGCTCCCCATGGGGTAATATTGTTCCTTGATGCCATCTCAGAATGAATTCCAAGTGGGTGTGCCTGAGAACAGAGGGGGTTCCCCTTCATCCTCTTTCTCACAGTAGGTTTCCCACCAGTCTTTGACATGGGGAGTGGCTTTAAGGAGTGAAAAAATAATTTTTTCTCGGTCAGAGAAATCATGGACCGAGAAATACCCTTCCAACAAATGCAACCATCTATCTAGAGTGTCTGCATCTATCTATCCTTCAAATATATGAATTTCAAATTTTACCTGTACCTTGAAGGGAGTGGCGCCTCCAGAGTGGTTGTTGGATGTAGATGTGCCGTAGGTGGGCAGTCGTTTAAGGATTTATGAAAAGTTATCCAGCATCACGTTCCTTTGTTTCTCAAGGGCCTCCTCGAGCAATATTTTGATAGGATCTCCTCCTCCCTCGTCTTTCTTTTCTTCCGCCGTGGGAGGTCATTGGGGTTTGCGAGGCTAATCTTGCAAGGGTTCAAGTATATCGAGCCCTAACTCCTTATACCATGACCGCATTGGGGAATGCAAAAAAAAATATAGAAAGAGCAAACCGCTCTGATACCATTGATCATGATTTATGCAGGAACATAATAAAATACAGAAATAGACATAAACACAGAGATGCAACAGAAACAATACTTCATTTCATTAATATCAAAGAACTTAAATATGCTTACAGACATAATGGAAATAAAAGTAGCTAGGGTGCTGGTAGCATATCTATGAGAAGATATGTGGTGGCTACAGACCTCTGAACTGTGTTACAATGAGGCTCGAGGGCCTATTTATTATTGAGAAACAATGGAAAAAATGAAACATCCAAAAACCTAAGCCTAGGAGATGAAGCGCCAAAACTATGGGTCTTGTTTGGGTAAATTGGTGTTTCAACTTCTCGGCGACGTAACTTTGGCATCCGATATCCATTTGACGTGCTCAATATCTCGTTATAAATATCTATCCAAGGAGTACAACTTTTTATGTGGACCCATGTTGCTCCCGATTTTCCCAAAAGACGTCGTTTAGGGCCTCAAAACGGCTCCGGAATTTCAAGACCTGAAAAACTGCTAAAAATAGTAAGTTGTGTTGCAACTTAAAAACTGAATGAACTGATGGTGGGGGTTCAAATGGAACAGGTGGGTGGCCACAATATCCACCTAGATCATTAAGGCCCCAAAACGGCTCCGGGAGTGCAGGACCCGAAAACCTGCTAAAAATAGTAAGTTGTGCTGAATGTGAAAAGATGCAAGAATTGATGGTGCTGATCCAAATGGAATAGGTGGGTGGCAACCTATATTGACCTGGATCATTCCTCCCTCCTTAGGAATCAATGGTCCCTATTGCATTGATATCCTCCATGAGATGAGGAAAATTTTGTTGAACTGGGTATTAGATTTGTTCCAGATGTCATGGACCTGCGAGCGAACATGCTGGATGCATTTAGTAATTTTGGTTTCTTTATCAGCCTCAGAAAGAACATGTGTGGATTTTGTATGTGTATTTGCAGGAGGTATGGCAACATCAGGCGGCGGTGTGTCAGGGGTCAGATCAGTGGAGTGCTTGTCCTAACGGTGTAGAGGAACCTCTTTGAGTGAGGAGAAAATGTCCTCGTATTCCTCCATGACTTTGTCCATCTACTGTAGTCATGTAGGGGAGCCCTGTTTCGAGGTTGTGGCCACAATATTCCTCTTTCCCTCTGAGCAAGTTGTAATGAAAATAAATTTCCTGGTTTGGGAAAAAATCTTACTACGTTGTTTTGCAATATTCAAAGAGATGACAAGAGGCCATATTACCTTCGATATCCAATAAAAGTTATTTCCCAAGGTAATAATAATAGCACGAGGCCTAGAATCATATACAGCGTGTCACCTCCACAAATATGGTTGGCCCAATAATACATCAACTACATCAAGAGGAGCAACATCACATAATACCTCATCCGTGAATGGCTTGATGCTGTATGGAAGGCAATACTGTTGGCAGATGCGGATCTCTCCCTGGGTGAAGCCACCCGATGGTATATGGTTTCGGGTGTCCTATAGTTGGTAGGTGGAGACGCTTCACGACCTCTGGTGAAATGAGGTTCTTTTGGCTTCCGCTATCGACAAGGAATTGTAATGGAGAACCCTTCACCCACATTTGCGAATGGAAGAGGCACTCCCCCTCCTCTAGATCGTCGAGATACTCCCCCTAGATATTTGTGGTGGAAAAAATGGCACTAGCATCCACATCAATGATTTTATTCCCTTTGTCATTGCCTTTTTCTAGTTCTGACTCAGGATCAGAAAATGCATTTGATTCGGTTGCCTTTAGTTCAGCCACCAATAACTGTTTGGCCCAACACTCGTTTGTGCTATGGGGGGGGGCTGTTATGAAATTCACAACACTTCCCCAATTCCTTCTTTGGATTTGTGGTGTTGTTCTAAGCTGCCCCGCTTTGGCATTTTCCCTTGTTCTATGGTTCAAGGGCACCTTTTCTTGGCTTCGGATTCGCAAATCCAAAGTCTCGCTTCTTCTGCTTAAATTTCTGCTCAATCTTGGCGGCATAATGGAATGCCATGCCAAGTGATGTAATGTCGAGGAACTCCATTTCCTCCTAAATGTGTTTGTGTAGACATCCATGGTACTTTAGTACCAAATTTCTCTCTGAATCTTTAATACCCAACTTTGTGCGTAGGGTATGGAACAAATTCATTAGTTTGTACACATCTTGATCCCATTGTTGCCGTAGCGTTGTCCATTAGATGTATTTGTCTTCATAGATCCCCATGGGGTAATATTGTTCCTTGATGCCATCTTGGAATGAATTCCAAGTGGGTGTGGCTGAGAACGGAGAGGGTTCCCCTTCATCCTCTTGCTCACAGTTGGTTTCCCACCAGTCTTTGACATGGGGAGCGATTTTGAGGAGTGCAAAAATAATATTTTCTTGGTCAGAGAAATCATGGATCGATAAGTACCATTCCAGCAAATTCAACCATTTATCTATCGCTTCTACATCTATTTGTCCTTCAAATACATGAATTTCAAAGTTTACCTGTACCTTGAAGGGAGTGGCACCTCCAGAGTGGCTATTGGATGCAGATGCATCGTAGGTGGGCAGTCGTTGAAGGATATAAGAAACGTTATCCATCATCACGTTCCTTTGTTTCTCGAGGGCCCCCTCGAGCAATATTTTGATAGGATCTCTTGCTACCTTGTCTTTATTTTCTTCTGTCATGGGAGGTCGTTGGGGTTTGTGAGGCTGATCTTGCAAGGGTTCAACCATATCGAGCCCTAAGTCCTTATACCCTGACCACGTTGGGGACATGCAAAGAAAAACATAGAAATAGAAGAACGCTCTGATACCACTGATCTAGATGTATGCAGGAACGCAATAAAATATAGAAATTGACATAAACACAGAGATGCAGCGGAAACAATACTTCATTTCATTGATATCAAAGAACTAAAATATGCTTACAGACATAATGAAAATAGAAATAACTAGGGTGTTGTAGCGTATCTTTGAGAAGAGATGTGGCAGATACAAACCTCTGAACTTTGTTACAATGAGGCTCAAGGGCCTATTTATTATTGAGAAACAATGGAAAAAATGAAACGTCCAAAAAACTAACCCTAGGAGATGAAGCACCAAAACTGTGGGTTCCGTTTGGATAAATTGGTGTTTCAACTTCTCGGGGATGTAACTTTGGCATATAATCTATGTTTTATGCACTCAATAGCTCGTTAGAAATATCTATCCAAGGAGTAAAACTTTTGATCCCATGTTGTTCTTGGTTTTCCCAAAAAACATCGTTTAGGGCCTCAAAACGGCTCCGGAAGTTGAGGACCCGAAAAGCTGCTAAAAATAGTAAGTTGTGTTACAATTTAAAAACTGAACGAACTGATGGTGGGGATTCAAATCGAATAGGTGGGTGGCCACCAATATCCACCTATATCATTAAGGCCCCAAAACAGCTTCAGGAGTGCAGGACCCAAAAACTTGCTAAAAATAGTAAGTTGTGCTGAATGTGAAAAGCTGCAAGAATTGATGGTGCCAGTTCAAATTGAATAGGTGGGTGGCCACCGATATCCACTTGGATAATTATCATCATGCTTAACGCCCCTACAGTCACATAATCGACCTTGCCTAGGATCAAAAAATTCAGAGGGAAGGTCATTATAATTGTGTTTCATTCCCAAAAAGAATTTTGCATAAAATAATGTTTCGAAATAAAGCGGAACCTCATCGTTCTATGGGAGTATTCCATAGGCAGCAAGGTGCCTATCATACAAATGGCCAGCTATATCAGGGTGCTTGAAATATTGCACTTTAGCATTTTTCTTTTCACCCCTTCTTTGAAAAACATAGACTGGCCATTTATGTTGTGACTCATTGTTTAACAAACTCCTATGTATCGGGAACCATCACTGTTTCCTTTGTTTTTCTCATCACTTCTACAAAATTATCAATGGCTGGCCCAAGCGTTATGTACACATCTACTAGTTTGTTTAAAGAGTGAGTAATTATTCCTAAGATTTCTCGACTCTCAGCAGTGAGTTTCAAATACACAAGATCTTTCTTCAATTTTGAACCAAGATGTTGACACATTTGTAATGTGCATTGTTGCATGTTTTTTTCCCAAGATATATCAGAAATGTCAGATGGATAAGTCGTGGTTGGTGTACAACCTTATTCTTGAATAATGCGTTCTGTCCTATGTTTTTTGGAGAAACATTTGGAGCAACATTTCCACCCTCTGCATTAATATATAAAATTTTGTATAAACAAAAAAAATGGAAAAAAAATTGTACAAATTGAATGAAAATAATATTCAGGTTGATGGCCACCTCGATATGGTTGGCCAGCATCATGCCCATGCTGAGACTTTTGAGAACTATAACGACCACGGATTGGTTGAGAACCAACACAACCATCCATTGATTGGCCTCCAGGGGAATGCATATCACCACCCTCACACAATTGGCCACCACCTATTGATGGGCCTCCAAGGGAATGTGTACCACCACCAACTTCACACGACAAGAGGGAAGCTTCATAAAAAAATGTGAATTTATAATCAATTCAAAAATACATTCATACATATAAATACATGTACATATTATTGATTAGATTATGTGAACCATACCACGATTGCGTGAACCGTGGCCATGCTCCATTGATGGAGTAGACACTCTTGTTCTCCTAACTCCTAAAAAACTAAAAAAGTGAAACTTATTACAAACTAATTTAACTCGCAAATTTGATAAAACATCAATTCCATATGTATACATGTATGTACATGGGGATAAAATTATATATATAGTCAATAAAAAAATTAATTCGACATGTATACACACATGTATGTATGGATATATGATTATATAAATACCATGAACATCCCTCGATCCATGATCCCCCTTTGTTGTAGAGACATGGGGTTATATTGATCTTCGCCTTTCATCCTGCATGACATATATGGATATATCTATAGTGGAATTTTAAAATTATTTTTTAGTTACTATTTAAATTAAATTCAAAATATTTCAAAAAATTAATATAATTTAGTACACAAATGATGTAAAACAAAACTTTCAAAGCACTAACTGATCTGTGAAACTCATTTTAAACAAACATTTGTTTAAGTCCTCACATTTTAATTTTATAAAAACGTGAAATTCACTAAGTTGTGCTTAACATGGTGGGAGCACACTTGGTATATAATTGAAAAAAACACATGGTCATTAAAAATGATGCATTTATAAGTAAAAAACACACACATACCAAAGATATGTTACAATGTCCATCAATATATTTTGACGGAGAGTGCCTCAACATTAATTCATTTTTTAGAGATGAATCTTGAATTTTCATTGCCTCACACAATAGATCACCAGACATCTTATTAACATTTTCACAATGTCTTATATTTAAAAATTGAAATTATCTAACAATATTGTTTGCTTTTCCATGTAGTTGCTTTAGCCTCTCCTTCTTAAATTGGTACACACCTTTCATCTGGTTGCACACAAGTTTAGAATTGGTGAAAACTACAATTCCATTTGATCCAAACTCCCTATCTATTCCTAAGCCTTCTGTCAATGCAATATAATATGCCTCGTTGTTTGTTGTTCTTCCCAGTATATTCATTTTCCTTTGAAGGACCTTGTTAGTCGTAATATTGCAAAGCACATATATAATCACTACTTTCCCTGGATTGTGATATCAAGAAACATCTATGCATAATGTCCATTTTTCAACCATATTTAGTGGGTTTTTTCTCCCTAAAAAAATTTCAATTAAATATATTAAATTAACATTTATTGCAAATGAAAGGGAGAAATGACATGTACATCGTTTTCGTTAAAGTTTATGGGTGAAATTATATGTACATGGTTTGCCCAAAAACACTAGCAAATGCCTTAAATTTTATGAGAGAAATGGCATGTACATGGTTTCGAAAAACACTAGGATTTTCCTTATTGGAAATGTCTTAAATTAACACTAGAAAATTCCTTAAAATTTATGGGAGAAATGACACATGTACATGGTTTTCCTTAAAGTTTGTCTTATGTGAGAAAGGAGAAATGACATGTACATGATTTTCCTTAAAGTTTTCCTTGAGTTTATGGGAGAAAATCCTTGAGTTTGTGGGAGAAATGACATGTGCATGGTTTTCCTTAAAGTTTATGTGAGAAATCACATATAGACATGATATGCCTTAAATTTTTCCTTGCCTAGAGTTTAAGGGAGAAATGACATGTACATGGTTTTCCTGAAAGTTTGCCTTATAGTTTATGGGTGAAATGACATAGAAATGACATGCCTTAAAGTTTTCCTTAAAGTTTATGGGAGAAATGACACATGTACATGTTTTTCTTAAAGTTTACCTTAAAGCTTATGGGAGAAATGACATGTGCATGGTTCCAAAAACACTAGAAAATGCCTTGAAGTTTATCAGATAAATGACATGTACATGGTTATCTTTAAATTTTTCCTTGATTTTATGGGAGAAATGAGAGAAATTACACGTACATGGTTATCCTTAAAGTTTGCCTTAAATTTTTCCTTAAAGTTTATGGGAGAAATGGCATAGAAATGACATATACATGGTTCAAAAACACTAGAAAATTCCTTAAAGTTTATGGGATAAATGGCGTGTACATGGTTTCCAAAAACACTAGCATTTTCCTTATTACAAATGCCTTAAATTAACACTAGAAAATCTCTTAACGTTTATGGGAGAAATGACACATGTACATGATTCGCCTTAAAGTTTTCCTTACGGGAGAAAGGAAAAATGACATGTACATGATTTTCCTTAAATTTTGCCTTAATTTTATGGGAGAAAGCCTTGAGTTTGTGGGAGAAATGACATGTGCATGGTTTGCCTTAAAGTTTTCCTTAAATTTTATGGGAGAAATCACATCTAGAAATGACATGCCTTAAAGTTTTCCTTGCCTAGGGCTTAAGGGAGAAACGAAATGTACATGGTTTGCCTTAAAGGTTTGCTTATATTTTATAGGATAAATGACATAGAGATGACAGAGAAATGAGATGCCTTAAATTTTTCCTTAAAATTTATGGGAGAAATGACACATGTACATGGTTTTCCTTAAATTTTATAGGAGAAATGACATAAAAATGACATTTACATGGTTCCAAAAACACTAGAAAATGCCTTAAAGTTTATCGGAGAAATGACATGTACATGGTTATCCTTAAAGTTATCCTTGAGTTTATGGGAGAAATGGGAGAAATGACATGTATGTACATTTTTTTCCTTAAATTTTTCCTTAAATTTTATGGGAGAAATGATATATAAATGACATGTACATGGTTCCAAAAACACTAGAAAATGTATTAAAGTTTATGGGATAAATGGCATGTATATGGTTTCCAAAAACACTAGTGTTTTCCTTATTGAAAATGCCTTAAATTAACACTAGCAAATGACTTAAATTTTATGGGAGAAATGACACATATACATGGTTTGCCTTAAATTTTTTCTTATGGGAGAAAGGAGAAATGACATGCAAATGATTTTCCTTAAATTTTTCCTTGAGTTTATGGGAGAAAGCCTTGAGTTTGTGGGAGAAATTACATGTGCATGGTTTGCCTTAAATTTTGCCTTAAAGTTTATGTGAGAAATCACATCTAGAAATGACATGCATTAAAGTTTGCCTTGCCTATAGTTTAAGGGAGAAATGACATGTACATGGTTTTCCTTAAAGTGACATTCCTTAAAGTTTTCCTTGCCTATAGTTTAAGGGAGAAATGACATGTACATCGTTTGCCTTAATTTTTTCCTTATAGTTTATGGGAGAAATTACATAGAAATGATCGAGAAACGACATAGAAATGACATGCCTTAAAGTTTTCCTTATGTTTTATGGGATAAAATGAAATGACACATGTATGGGAGAAATGACATGTATGTACATGGTTTTCCTTAATGTTTATGGGAGAAAATGACATGTACATGGTTCCAAAAAAATTAGTAAATTCCTTAGAGTTTATTGGAGAAATGACATGTACATGGTTCCAAAAAAACTAGAAAATGCCTTAAATTTTATCGGAGGAATGACATGTACATGGTTATCCTTAAAGTTTTCCTTTAGTTTATGGAAGAAATAGGAGAAATGAAATATATGTACATGGTTTTCCTTAAATTTTTCCTTAAAGTCTATGTGATAAATTACATAGAAATGACATGTACATGGTTTTCCCAAAAACACTAGCAAATGCCTTAAATTTTATGGGAGAAATGGCATGTACATAGTTTCCAAAAACACCAGCATTTTCCATATTGAAAATGTCTGAAATTAACACTAGAAAATGCCTTAAAGATTATGGGAGAAATGACACATGTACATGGTTTGCCTTAAATTTTTCGTTATGGGAGAAAGGAGAAATGACATGCGCATGATTCACCTTAAAATTTTCCTTTAGTTTATGGGAGAAAGAGTTGAGTTTGTGGGAGAAATGACATGTGTATGGTTTTCCTTAAATTTTATGGGAGAAATCACATCTACAAATGACATGCCTTAAAGTTTTCCTTGCTTAGATTTTATGGGAGAAATGACATGTACATGGTTTGACTTAAAGTTTTTGGAGAAATGACATAGAAATGAGAGATAAATGACATAGAAATGACATGCCTTAAATTTTTCCTTCAATTTTATGGGAGAAATGACACATGTACATGGTTTTCCTTAAATAATTAGGGGAATTTTGAGGTCTAAAATGGGCCTCCTAAGAAAAATGTACAAAAATAATAAAATTTATAATAAACAATATGATTCAAGATGATGATGTCAACCATGGGGGATGATTCACCATTTTTTAAGTAAAAGGGTAAAAAGATTAAAAATTAATAAGACAATAAAACTACTTTTTCAACACGTATTTTCAACTTATATTAAAATTTTTTTACTCAAAGTTCGAGTGGGAGTACTCATTGGATGCAAAATTTAATTCCTCATCCAAGGAGTACCCATGTTGCATACTTTCGATGGACCCTGCTACATGAAAAATGAGAAATACATGAAAAAACGTGATTGTAATAATGTTTTTCATGTATTTCTCATTTTTCATGTAGAAAGATCTATCGAAAGTATACAAGATGGGTACTCCTTGGAAGAGTAATTAAATTTTGCATCCAATGAGTACTCCCACTCGAAATTCGAGTAAGAACTTGGGGAGATAAGCTGAAAATACGAATTGAAAGAGTAGTTTTTTCTTTTTTTCCTCTAAAATTTGATGATGTAATCAAATATTATTTTATTATTTCCACTATTATTTTATAATTTTCTTAGGAGGCCCATTTTAGACCTCAAAATTCCCCTAATGTTTATGGGAGAAATGACATGTACATGGTTTCAAAAACACTAGAAAATGCCTTAAAGTTTATCAGAGAAATGGCATGTATGTACATGGTTATACTTAAAGTTTGCCTTAAAGTTTGTGGGAGAAATGACATAGAAATGACATGTACATAGATTTCCTTAAAGTTTTTCTTAAAGTTTGCAAAATTATTTTATGCACTTACTAAAACAAATAGTGGTAGTGGTTGATAAAGTTATGTCAAAAGTCACACCTTGATGAATTTGTGGGAGAAATGACATGTACATGGTTTTCAAATTTATTTTATGCACTTACTAAAACATCTAGTGGTAGTGGTTGATGAAGTTATGTCAAAATTTGCACCATGATGAGTTTGTGGAAGAAATGGCATGTACATGGTTTGCCTTAAAATTTAGTTTTCCTTAAATTTTATAGGAAAAATCGTATCTAGAAACCTTTACTTTGACATCTATAAATAGGCTAAGAACATTAAAAAATAATTTTCAACTTGCATTAGTTATGTCCTTAATAAGAAGTATGATTTAGCACCTAAAATATTGTTTGATAATATAATAATGTCATTTTTGGCTTGTACTATCATTCATCTTTGATATGTACAAGAATTTTACAACTTGAACATCAACCTACACACTATCGTCATATCATTGCACATAATCTAGATTAGTAATATCCATTACATCATAAAATACTCCACTTTTAACATTTTACAAGATTAGAAAAGTAAATGACCACACTAGGAGAGGAAGCATCATGGAAGGTGTAAATTTAGGTACATTAATAAAAAATAGTTAGCATCAACATAGATATGAATACACTAGAAAAACTATAGTAGCATTATGATAAGAAACCAAGGGTCTTCATTACTCAAATAAACCATTTCTATCAATCATTTCTATTAACATCATGCCTCCAAATGCATAAAATGATAAACTATAGTCAACATGCATTTCACCTTTTTCATAGAATACCATTCAATTTCAATTCATATGTATTTAAAGTATTCATTTTTTCCAACCACTATCATAGGTATCCAATGTAATTATATCAAATTATAAGGAATCAATTTTTTTTCACTTCTATAAAAAGTTAGAAGAAAATTTGTGTGCATCTACTATATGAAATAGACAATAAGGAAGCTATAAGAATCCATCCTAGAATGCATTGTTTTCAATTATTTGAGGAAAAGTGATATCTAAGAATAAAAAAATGCTCTTATGTACACATGAATCAACCATATTTAGCCATTTCAGTCCATTTTACACAAGGAAATCAATTTCTGTAAGATTTTGTAAGTCAGAGAAATCTGTGTGCATCTACTATAGGAAATAGACAATAAGGACACTATAAGAATCCATCTTATAACACATTGTTTTCAATTGTTTGAGGAAAAGTGATATCTAAGAATCAAAAAAGCTCTTATGTACACATAAATCAACCATATTTAGCCATTTCAATTCGTTGTGCACATGAATCAATCATATTTAGCCATTTCAAACCATTGTACACCAGGAAATCAATCACCACTTTCTATAAGATTTTGTAAGTCCCTCTGAAAGGGACAATACCTTATGAAATTCAATGTTTTCACCTAAAAGACACAAGTATAAGACATAGAAACTTTTTGTGATTAAAAAAAAAATTCATAAAAACCACAAAGAAACCAATTTAAATGCATAAGAGTCCAAAAAAACGAAAATTATCACTAAATCAATGTTTGGTTAATTTTTTTTTAAATATCTAACCTCAATCCTAGTAAATTAATCATATCAATTACAATAAACCCACCACATCATCTAGTCAGGTGGGCCTAAAATCTACACATAGAAACATATGATTGAAGTAATAAGTGGAAAGGGGTGCAAAATTATTTTATACACTTAGTTAAACAACTAGTGGTAGTGGTTGATAAAGTTATATCAAAAGTCACACATATAACTCTACTCTTTGAGGCATTATAAAGCTATCTAGATTAGGACGCTCCAGTTAAGGAATACGAAAGAAAAGATTCGGTTTTATCTTAGCAAGAAGTATTTATGAAGATAGGCACTATAATAAAAAAAGAGCACTCTGTTGAAAGACAAAGACAATCTAACAAAGGCCTGAGGAATTAATAAAACACAAATACAACCTACAAGCTTAAGAAAGAATAGAGTTGTGAGTTGGTGCTCATAAGAAGAACACAGAGATATTAGATCTGTAGAGGTTGAAGGAAAGAATAGAGTTATCAACCATCAGAAAAACACATACAAATCTATTCTTTAAGGCATTAGAAAGCTAGCTAGATTAGGAAGCTTCAGTTCGGGAATAAGAAAGAAAATCTTAGGTTTTATCTTAGCAAAGAGTATTCATGAATATAGGCACCGTAACCACAAAAAAACACTGTGCTGAAAGATAAAAGCTATATAAATAGATTTTTAATTTTTAATTTTTAATTTAATTATAATAAATTTCTAGAAAAAATATTACATGTTTGTATAGAACGCTATATATAAAAATAATTAACCATTTCAAAAATCAATATAAGGTCAAAAAGAGAAAATAATATTATTGCATAAGATTTTTGTGTGTGCATAAATGTGACACTAACTATTAAAATAATGTGCAATTGGTATAGTGTTTCCATGAATGTTAATATTATATAGTTTTGTAAATAGAAAGTAATCAAAATCCATATACAAAGACAATCTAACAAAGTTCTGAGGAAGAAACATAACACAAATACAAACTACAAGCTTAAGAAAGAACAGAGCTATCAGCCATCAGGAAAACACATACAACTCCACTCTTTGAGGCATTAGAAAGCTAGCTAGATTAGGAAACTTCAATTCAGGAATATGAAAGAAAAGCTTAGGTTTTAGCTTAGCAAGGAGTATTCAGGAAGATAGGCACTGCAACCACAAAAAAACACTCTGCTCAAAGACAATGCAATCTAACGAAGGTCCAAGGAAGCAAAATAACACAAATACTTCCTACAAGCTTAAGAAAGAATAGAGTTGTGAGTTGTTTCTCATAATAAGATCACCGATATATTAGATCTGTAGATGTTGAAGGAAAGAACAAAAAGGAAAGGACAGATCTATCAGCCATCAGGAAAACACATACATCTCTACTCTTTGTGGCATTAGAAAGCTACCTAGATTAGGAAGCTTCAGTTCAGGAATAAGAAAGAAAACCTTAGGTTTTAGCTCAGCAAGGAGTATTATGGAAGATAGGCATTGTAACCACAAACAAAAACTCTGCTGAAAGACAAAGACTATATAAATAGATTTAATATTTTTAATTCAAAATTTAATTATAATAAATTTCTAAAAAAATAGTACATGTCTGTATAGAACATTATATATAAAAATAATTAACCATTTCAAAAATCGGTATAAGATCAAAAAGAGAAAAGAAGGTTATTGCATAATATTTTTGTGTGTGCATAAATGTGATACTAACTATCAAAATAATGTGAAATTGGTATAGAGTTGCCATGAATGTTAATATTATATAGTTTTGTAAATATAAATGTTAAGAAAAAGCCATATACAAAGACAATCTAATAAAGGTATAAGGAAGCAACATAACACAAATACAACCTACAAGCTTAAGAAAGAACAAAGCTATGAGTTGGTGTTCATAAGAAGAACACAGAGATATTAGATCTACAGAGGGTGAAGGAAAGAATATAGCTATCATCCATAAGGAAAACACATACAACTCTACTCTTTGAGGCATTAGAAAGCTAGCTAGATTAGGAAGCTTCAGTCCAGGAATAAGAAATGAAATCATAGGTTTTAGCTTAGCTATGAGTATTAAGGAAGATAGGAATTTTAACCACAAACAAAAACTTTGCTGAAAGACAAAGACAATATAACAAAGGTATGAGGAAGCAACAGAACACAAATACAACCTACAAGCTTAAGAAAGAACAAAGTTGTGAGTTGGTTGCCATAAGAAGAACACATAGATATTAGATCTGTAGAGGTTGAAGGAAAGAACAGAGCTATCAGCCATCAGGAAAGCACATACAACTCTAATCTTCGAGTTTTTTTTTTTTCTACTTGGAAATTCGGAGATGACGAGACAAAATCAAATGACAGCAAATTATGAGGCAGACTGCAACGACAACAAATGATAGCAAATGGTGAGGCAGACCACAACGAGAGCAAACGATGAGGCAGGAGATCACCAAAGACACAGGTTATTTGTAACTTGCAAACAAAAAAAGCAGAGAAAAATATTAATACCCACAAAAAATAAATAAAAAAATAAACACAAACATTAAGCCTTCTCACCTCCTCGCCCCTGCAACAACAAACACTAGCACAAGAACAAAATAGCGAGACAGAGATGAGACAACGATAACAAACAAACGGTAACAAGACCGAAACCTCTTGCGGTCTGCGGGCCGGTATATTTATAAGAAATAGTTTGGCCAAATTCTTTTCAAAAGTTCAGTCGAACTAATTTACAAACTTCGGCTGAACTGTTGGAATAAATAATTTTCTACCCGTATTTCTCATGCAAGTGTAACCCACCTTCACTTTTTTACCCCCTATTTATAAGTTAATAATATCCATGGTAAAATTTTATTGTCTGTATTAAATTTTTATATGCTTATTATATTTAAATATTGTTAAAATTCAGTGTTTGTCAATGCCAAGGAAGGAGTATAGAAATCAATTTTTCCATTGACTATTATTAATTTTTCTATTGACCAATGTGACTTATAATGTTTAACTTTGAAAAATAGATATTTATATATTTTTTTCAAATGGATGGTTACTGATTTCTATTAAAAGGAGAGTCTGGTATCCAGGACAAAACCCTTACATTCATCATCTTGATCCATTATGGTTCTACCTTCAGACATCCAAATTAGATGTAACCTATTCTTATGACATACTTACCTACTGTACTAAAAATATGCCTACTATAATCTCTATAGAAAACTCCTTGGAACACATTTTTTTTTACACAACATCAAATAACACTAAGAAAAATATACCCACCTAAAACTAAACTGCTTAGTCATGTTTTCTAGACAATTCATCAATCAAGGTTGTTTCTTAAGCCAAGGACATGTTTGTATTTTTTCCATGCAGTGCTCTCATTGGTTTCAAGCTCTATCATCTCCATTTGAACGTATGTTGCATATAATTCCTCCAATTGCAAATTTGTAGTATATGGTGGCAAGCTCAGTCTAAGTTTCATGCTGAAGAGAGTCCAATTTCATTTGAAGAAAATCTATCTTGCCCTTCATCAATGCTTGGAAGTATTGACGGGCTTTCATTTCTACCTTAACCCTTTAGTTGAATGTGCACAAGAGGCCAACCATGGAATCAATAATTTTCTCTAGAAATAAACTAATGTACATTTGCATAGAATTGGGGGAAGATGTACCAGGATTATCCATGGAATAACCACTCCTCAACACCACTTGACCCTCAAACACTCAAAGTGTAACATTGAGATTGCACCTTCCTTGACTAGACAAAATTGGCATAGCTAAAGAGGGATTTCATGTCAATTTAAAGGCCAAGGGAAGCTTGAAATTGGGCCTAAAGTTCCCCCTTCAGTTAGTGAACATTCTCTTTGAGACAATTAAATGAGGAATTATGTCTCCATAGACCAACATGCTGCAAATTCCTTCTTGAATGTTAGGATTGATACAATTTAAGGATGGAATTAATAATTTCCATGTGTGATATGAATGGAAACTGAACACAAATATCATCGACCTTTTAAATCCATATCTCCTAAGGTGATTCAATGATTGATCTAGAGACCTGTGCAGTGAAATAATTAAAGTCCTATGTTGTCTATACAAGGAGGAGGAGTAGAAACTAAATGCCAACTGTTGTACCATGAAAACCATTATCTGATGGTGAATTAGAAGTTTAATCAACCACTTGTGGTGCGAAAAATTATTCTCTTTATTTCTTTATACTTGAGTGGTCGTAGGGGCCCTTAATTATTTTATTAATGACTATATTAAGGGTCATGAAAAATAGTTATTTGAATAAATTAAAATATTAAACTCTAGTGTCCCCTGATCTCAATTTGTATCTTTTTTGGCTAATGAATCTATTGATGAATTCAAATTCCGGAGAACATTAAAGAGTTTTATCTTGTCAAAATTTTGAAGTTGGATGATGATCCTTTGCAATAGAGGAGAAATACAGTTTTTTTGTGATCGTTTTGACTTCCATAATTACCCAATTACAATCTACAAAGACAAACAGATTTGAAAATTTCTTTTCTATCACAAGGTCCAATCCTTTCCAAAGATCCAAAAACTCATCTTTATTGTGGGTAATATATCCCAACCCGTAAGAGTATTGAATCTCAATTTTTTCATTAGGGCCAAGGATCACCACTCTCGCTCTTCCCACCCCTAAATTTCCTTTCAAGGCACCATCAAACAAAAAATAGAACACCTTTTTATTTGATCGCCAAATTTTAAACTCCTCTGTATTTTTCATTATAATTATTTCCCATTGGGTGTAATATGAAGTTTCTATCATAAAATAGGGGCTTTACCACCTTAAGCCAATATTTTTCAGTTGTTGAGAGATTATTCATTTCTTTAGCCTTAAATCCTTGAGACATTATTGCCTCAAACATATGATTCAGAGCTTTGTTGGCCACTTTATGAGGATCCTACTTTTTATCTTTGAATATTATCCCATTTCTAGATATCCGTAATGACCAACAAATATATTTGGGCAAGGCTGAACAAAACATGATTATATTAAAAGAGGATTTTCTAAGTCAAGGGAGCTTGCTTTTCCAAGATACAAACATCTCAGTCCAGGTCTCTGGAATTTCTTTTATATGAAAAATGGGTGCAAATGCTTCCTTCCAAACCTCGAGTGAGAAGGGATAAAATCAAAATAGATGGGGAACACTCTCCTCCATAATTAGACATAGAGGACGCCTTGAAGGGCCTAAAATGTTTCACTTAGGATATTTTGATGAACCATAGTCGAACAAAAGATGTTTAATTTTGGGATACTATCTTTATCCTAGGTATCCTTCCAAATCCTATCTGGAGTCGAATGTGGTAACTGTTTGATTAGTGCGACATATCTTTCTTTGAATGAATAATAGAGATGTGTAATTAGACTCTAAGTTCATGAATCAAAATTTGAAGAGGAGATGGGAGGCATCCATTTGAAGTTGTGAATAAGGAGGGATCATTGAGGAAGGATATTAGGAGGGAGGTCGGGACACAACTAGGCAAGACCAATCCCCATGCTCATTCCAACTTGATAAATTCTTTATCTTTATGAGCCCTTCCAGAGACAACCATTCTACTAGATCTCAAAATTCATCATGACTCCCCAATGGACCATCAAAATTGTAGTTATCTTTCCACATTTTAATGCATGCTCCATTTCCCGATTCTAACTCAAATTTTCGATGATGAGTGGCACTTCCTCCTTGCACAATTTCCATATGTTTTAACATATTCCAAACCAATCAACCACTTCATCCCTGAGGAGACGTATTTTTGGAAAATATTTCTTCAATAAGGCCTACGTGCACCAAAATTTAGAATTTGAAAGAAGTCCACATACTATCTTCGCACTGAGATCAATATTAATAAACAATGGATCTTTGATAGCCATGCCCCCATGATATTTCGAAAACCAAATTATGTTCCACTGCACCAGGTGGAATCTTATTTCATCATTTTTCACTCCTTGTCAAATAAATATTTGTATAAAGGCTCCTATTTGGTTACGCACCCCTTTAGGAGCAAGGAGACAAGAACAAAGATAAATTGGAAGTGATGAGAGTACCACTCTAATCATAATGATCTAACCTATGGTGTTAAGTCATTACACCACCCAGGCCTGGATTTTATTCTTAATATTTTGAATAACTTCATTCCAATCCTCATAAATATGGGCTCCAAGTGAAATAGGGATACCCAGATATTTGAAATACCTTCATCCAATTCTGACTTTAAATTCAAAAGTGTTGGCTACCGATTTGATTGTTGTCTTTGAATAGTTCCATCTGTATAAATGACTTTTCTATTTTATTTAGCAATCCCATGGATAGGTCCAAATATAAGTCCAATATTATTTTAAATCACCCTACTATCATTTTTTAGACCCCTCTGAGAAACAACGTATCTTCAGTGAATTGGGAGTGGTTAATTTCTGTAATATTTATGGCAATACTAAGACCTTTTAATCAACCTTCATAGCTTGTTATCTACGAATTTTGACTCAATATTTCTACCACCAAAATGTATAAGAGAGGGGAGAGAGGAAAACCCTTTATTAAACCACTACAGGTAGAGAAATAGTTGGAGGATTTTCCATTGATGGGGAGGCCAATCCATGGAGCACCAATGAAAGCCTTTATACATCTTATAAACTTCTCACTAAATCCATTTTTTTCTAAGACTAGGAAGAGAAAGGAGTTACTTACCCAATTAAATGTGTAGACCATATCCAAATTTATGATGATTCCATGTTCTCCGCTCTCTTTTTTCTAATGGACATCTTCTTGATCCAATATAACATTATCTATTTTTTTTTATGTTGCATAAAAATTCCCTGGTTTTCATAGATAATTTCCAGAAGAACCTTCCTCAACTTGTTAGAAATAACTTTGGTGATAATTTTATAACCAATGTTACACAAGGAGGTTGGCCTAAAGCAAGAGAAGGATGAAAAAAATGGATTCTTTTGGGATCAGAACAAGGAAAGAAGAATTTTTTGTTCCCTCCCAACTTATATTTCCTTCATGATGCATTAATCATGTGCATGAAGTAATTTTTTATAAGAAACTACAAGGATAATTTTTTTTTTTTTGAAAATCCATCCATAGATGGGGCTTTATCTTGATCAAGAGACCACATTACCTCTAAAAATTCCTCCTCTTCTATCTCCTTGCAAAGTTATTGATTTTCTTGATGTGAGAAAATGGAAGGAATGTATGAGGGATTTTTTTTTCTTTATACATATCGATTTATCTATATTTGGAGTATAGTTCTGCCCTCCAGAGTTATTTCTCTAATCTGATTTCAAATTTCCCTAAATTTGGATAGTTTGTGGAAATATATAACATTATGATCAATATTATTCTTCTTGCTTATGTATTTTTTTTTTTTTTTTTTTAACTCATTCTTTGTATCAATGTGTCATCTTTACACTGGGCCAACTTCCATTAATCTTTGATGTTGTTCCACATTCCTAAACAATTATAGTCTTTTATGGCCAAGAGGTTTGTAGTTAATACTAGCCCAAAATAAGTTATTTTAATTTTGACTCCCACACAAAGGTTGGGGATCCTTCAATAGGGGAAATCCAAACTTGCTTTATAATTTAGACAACTCCATCTTCTTAAATCCAACTCATGTTATAGTGAAAATGGATTGGTCCCAAATATTCTAGGGGATCAATATTCAAATTAATTGGTTAGTGAACAGATTCTCCTTGAGCTAAGATATATGAAATTCATTCAATACCATTTATCAACCAATAAATATGGATGAGAAAGTGATCTAATGTAGATACAAAATTTCCCTCCCCAACCCTTCTGTTTGACCAGATATATTTTCCTTTTTCTCGGGGCTATATTTAAGAGATCTCATTTGGAGATCAAATATTCCATTCTCTCACATAAATGATCCCTAACTATATTTCCACCACACGTTTTTGCATATAACACGATCATGTTGTAGTATCCCCTATATATATAATTTGTGTTGCAAATATCATCCTTGAGCCTGACAAAAGAATCCCAAAATTTGTTTTCATCACCATAGTTCACTAGGGCATAAAATTAATAACATAAATATGCTCCTTGGAGACTTTATCTTGTATTCAAACCACTATCCAAAATCTTGAAGCAACAGTATATATTTGTGAGATTCCAGCCAAAATGTGGTAATACCACCAGAATCTCCACAATATTTGTGGGCCAAACTAATACTTCCTCACCTAAAATACTTTAAGAGAGATTTAACATCTCTCCTTCATCCAAATTTGTTTCCTTAAGTAATAGAGCTTGAGGTATTTCTCAAACAAGTAATTCTTCTACAAACTTCAGGTTTACTAGGGTTTCTTAGTCCCCTTGTCATCCATGAAACTAGTTTAATTTTTCTTAGGGTGGTTATATTTCTTACCACCTCCTGCATTGACACTCCCTTGATCACAATTTTCCAGAGAATTAAGTACCTCCATGATTTGGGGTTGGATTCCATGATTTCTGTCCATTTCAACCTCTAATTTTTATTGTCCTTTCCTTGATTGTCTTCCTTGGCCTTTCTTGTGACTCTATGTTTCATGACTTGTTAATTCATCTCCCCCAATCATATTGTGTCTTGTACTCATTGAAATGGCTCCAGTTTTGACCCCTAATCCTTTGTTTACTTTTGGAGGGGTGTTTTTATTTTGAGCTAAGGATGGAGAATCTTGTGATTTGTTTTGAACCCAAACTGGAGAGGATTACTTTCCTTCTTGATTACAAGTTTTCTTAGTGCTTATTTATCCTTATTTTGTTCCTAGTATTTCATCATTTTCCCTTGGAGTTTCAACTTCATTAACCTTTTGAGTTTGATTTTCCTTCTATGGAGCTACTTCCTTAGGTTCACCCTAAGATTGAAGGGCAACAAAGGGGCTTGACATAGTGGATGTTGAATTTCAATATTTCCATTGAAGGTTTCTATTTTTTTATGTATTAGCTCTATTTCCTCCCCTTTTTTGTGTTTTCCATTATTCCTCTTGAGGTGTCTTTTGTCCTTCTCCTTCTTAAGGCTTATATTTCTAGCAATCCCTGGAAAAATGGAAATATTCATGATGGAATTGACATTTAAAGGGAAATTTTCCATATTCCATGGCTTGGTAATGACTCCACTCCATTTTTGTTAATTTGATTTCTAAGGTTAACTCCTTTCCACGTCAACCTCACACAAACTTTTGCACAAGAAAATTGGAACTTCTTTGGCTCGACACGATCTAGATAACGACTTAGGCTATTTTCAATGCCACATAAAAAATCATCACTTCAGCATGAAAGCAGGAGCTTAGGAATTTTTATCGAGACTGGGATACTGGTAGGGATTTATTCATCTAGGTCAAATTCCAATGACCACAAATTGGGATGCATACTTCTAGATCCAAATAAATATGGACCATTTCTAAATATTACATATCGGTCCTCCTTGATCCCAAATAAAATTCAAAGAATCCATTAGCATAGGCAAACAAATAAATGTTTCCTTTCAACATTAGCTTCGAAGTCTTTTCAATCCATTGATCCATCGATTTCACGGAAGGCCACATGCCAGTGAATTTCCCAACTAGATATCTATCCGAGTAGGTGAGAGTTGTTTACTAAAATGAAACAAGAAACATAACAACCATAAGGTTATTCACCTTCTTAAAACAATTTGATTGGTTTTCTTTTGACCACGACATTTTCTTCAATGTGACAACAAGGGCTTGAAAGTTATCCAGGTTATCTTTGGGAGGGGAGAAGCCCCCTTCGAACCTTACGCCATAGTCATTTAGCTACATAAGCACGAAAAATTTGTAGGCTAGGGTTAGGGTTATGAAGGTTGCAGAGTGAGGATGAAAATCCCCTTGGGAAAGATAGTTAAATGAATATTTTTTAATAAATATTTATATTTTAATATTATTAGTAAAAATATCTTTCAAACATTTGATTCGACCATAACTTGAAGGTCTTATTGTATCCTTTGCATAATATAATGTTATGTAGATAACTGCATCACATCTTTTATTCCATAATTTATGGATATGGTTCTAATATTCATGTGTAATTTTTTAATATCTTTGTAATGGATTTTTAATCGAGAAATAAAATACTTAAAAATAACTCATACTCACTTAAATAAAATATTTAGCATCGGTTAATTCCCACCATAATTTAAGCAAGTCTTTACATAAAAATGGGCTGAAACAATGTGTAAATAAATATAATTAAGTCACTTCCAACCATTATTTATGTTTTCTTGGGACTTCTATAGGAGTAAAATTATAAATGTGTAGACTTGATAGTGATTACTACCAAACAAAATTTATGCAAGTCCTTGTACCTCAAAAATTAATTAATTTTTTCACTTCAAATATAAATTTTTTAGCTCCTTTCAAATATTGCAGGATTAAATTTTCTTGTTTACCACTAGGTGAAATTAAAACATTTGAAGCAAACATTTTTTTTGGTACATTTAAAAACTATTGATATACAAGATTTCTTACATTATGCCTAACACCTACACATCTTCCCATACTGGGTTTTAGAGTGCCTCTTGAAATAATAAAGGTGACCTTTACAAACAAAAGGAGTTCACTTTTAATTCTCGTGATTAAGTAACTAAGTTTATTCCCCACCAAATTTAATCGGATTGTCATTGATTTAATGACCGACATTGTATCTCCAAAAATTATCAGTGATAAAATACTTTCTTCTTTTATTTAGGTTTACTCCATACCACAATGAATAGATTTTAGCCAAATTGTTTGGAATATTTCCTAATACTCATGCATATTGAATTATATTATTTTCCTTGAGACCATAAATAATCCTACCAAAACATACTATTATTAGTTAATTTGCGAAGCTCCATTAAAAAGGAGAAAACATGAGCATTGTTGCATCCACTAAAATTGAAATTTCGAGATTCCTTTCTTAATTTTCAATGAAGGAGAAGATCAAGCACTTAGAGGAGGAATAAGGAAACCTCTAGATCTCAAAAAATATTTTTGAAACCATGTATCTTCCTTATTATCCAAGTCCTAGTCCATTCCAAAATTTCTGACTTTTAAATGTTTAGAAAGAGGAGACATTTGTTTCATAGAATTTTTCTCCAAAAAAAATTTCTTTCATAGAATTCTTCTCCAATGTATATATTTCGTTGTTAAAAAAAATATTTTTCCTTGCTAGCCAACCAATAAATATATTTTGGGGGGCTAGGAAGAATATTTTATGGATTTTTGAATTTTGGCGAATTTATAAATATTGTTTACTCCAATTTGTAAGCATATCATTCCAAATTCTTGACCATCTAATTTGATCACCTAGGCCTAATAAGGAATCCCTCCATACAATATTTTCATATTAAAACTCAATAGATAGATGAAAATTTGATTACACATCATGGGTGCATGAGTCACATTTGGTGGGGCCAAGTATATCTTTCCTTTTTAATTTTTCCATTCCTAAATTTTTTCCATAAGCCAAGATATAGTAGAACATATTAATCTTTGGAAATATGGGTTCTTCAATTACCTCCTAATTACATAGAAAATAAATGATAAATTGTGCATTTAATTATCAATATGTTGTTTATAAAGAACATGCAAACTATCTTGTGCACTGTATATGTTAGTAAAATTATCTTAAATGAAATTGGGATCGTAGTATCCAATATAAGCATTTCACAATTAGATATTAATGTTATTTTACAAGTCACTAAGGAAAGGAACCCACACTTGTAGGACATAAATTTCACACTTGCTAACATGTCTCTACCTAGAGTACTTAGGAAGCTGATTGCTACAACTCCCAACATGGGTAGAATAACTAATCTAATTTTTCAGAAAAGGAAATGGAACACTTATAGCTAGTTGGATTAGGAAGCTTAATATTGTAACCCCAAACACAGGTATAAAAATCCACATAGGAAGAAAGTAAATCACACAAGAATAAAAAAATCACATAGGTAGTAAAGTGGTGCTGAAGGTTTTTGGTGATCTGGATTTCTGCAACAAAGATGCATATGAAATGATGGAACATTGAAAAATCATACTGTATAAAATTTTATCCAATAAATATATATTAAATATAACACCAAAAATATGAGATAACAAATTAAGTGAAACATAATCTTTAGAAACCAAGTAAATTAATTATAAAATTAATGAGTTGCAACAATATAAAAAAACATAGTTACTTATCAACTTAATGAGTTGTATCAAAATAAAGAAATGGAGTGATTACTAATTTAATAGAAATATAAATACAATTTGAAACTAATCTATATGGTTATAGGAAATACATGACTAAGGAGGGGACCCTACTTCCTTCTGTGAGGTACTATTTATGAAGGTAGAAAATTTCCTAAGTTAGCAACACACCATATGCATAAAGTGAAAAAAATTATGGAATACAACCTTGAGCTTTATATGAGTATGAATTCATTATGAAAATTAAGATTAATTTTCCTCCTTTTTCAACTTGAGTAGAGTAGGGTATTTTTATACATATTATTGTAGTCTTAATTTTATTAATAGTTTGAGGGACAGCCATGATAATATTTAGATTCTTAGGATGTTCCTTGATGGTTACACAAAGCTCACTAAAAAGTAGAAACACTAGACAAGTGTTGACTCATTCATCTATCGTGATAGGTGCCAACTGGTCAATCTTGTCTTGCGGTCATCCTTTCTTTGTTGGGAAACCAACTACCACTTGTCACTTCCTTTGTTGGATGGTAAAATGGTTGACCTATTTAATGATAAATTGGTTTGTTTCATCTATTAAATTAGATTTTAAGCAGTGTTACATTCTACCAGCTGTCCCTGTGTTGGAGTGGCTATCCTCAATGATCAATTTCCAAGGTGTTGCAACATTAGAATTGGGTGTGTTGTATCACTAATTTTACAATGTTGGCCTTGTTGTGTTGTAGAAATGAAGTTGCAACACTACAATTTATTTTATTGAAAGTACATGATGCAACAATAGAATCTATTTCGTTGTAGCAACCAGAGTTGAAAATATGGAACTTTGGTCATGTTATAGTAAAAAGAGTTGCACCATTTGCACCTAGGTCATGTTACAACAACGTGAGTTGCAACAGCTACACATAGATCATGTTGCATCAATGGGGTATGAGAGGTCTTGCAGTGATAGAGGGGTGTTGTTGTGATATAGGGGTGTTGTAGTAGCTTTCTTTTACTATTGCTTCAATAGAATCTATATTTACTACTTGAAGTGATACTCATGGATTCTCACAAGTTAACATGAAGGGATAATTATTTCCTAAATACATAAGAATGAACATCAAAGTCACCTAATGGGAAGATAATTATATCTTAATAAAAAATGCAAAAGTATGGGTAAAATAGGTGATGGGGTGATATGGAAATGGAAAAGATTTCTAAAATGAAGCCAATTTGGGTGCTTGTCATCTTCCCCAGCCAAAATTGTTGCATGTCCTTATGAAACCATGTATTCAGTCTGAATCTAAGAAGGCATGGAATTCATGGGGATTTTTGACATTGTAGTTAACTTCCCTTATTCCTTGGGCATGAAAGTAACATTTGTCTTCTCAATAGCCCTCCAATATTCAAGTTCTTGATTCTTTTTCATGTTGTAGTCTTTCTGATATCTTGGGAAAGGCATCCAAATCATTGGATAATGGAAATTGAGGCATATCCACTAATTTCCATAACTCTCCGTGCATTTGATGTATCAATGTACTCTCTATAGGTCCACTATAATATTATTATGATTGAAGGGCTACTTTCACTGCATGTCCCCTTGGCCTTTTTCCACCACCGAGTGCAACCTTCTACGATTTTATTTTCCAATACCTCTATTTGTATTATGTAATGATTAATGAATTATTCTTTATTTTGGACCATAAATTTTGCATGTTTTCAAGAGTTCACCCGGTTCTAATATGTGAGGAGAATGTCCTTGCATTAGTAATTAATGAGACTCCCTAAACAATATATCGCAAATGAAGTTATTTTTTGACACCTTATTTGAAATTTCCTTGTCAACATGATTATTCAAGTAAGAGTTTGACAAAGGACTCCTCGATAAAATATTTTGAGAAAGAATCCATAGATCAAGGAGTGGAGCATGCAGCGCGAAGCTAACTTAGCTTCTTAGGGGCTTTGGGATGGGTCAAAGCCCTTGATTGTGTAAAAATATGGAAATATTTTTTATACGTTGAGCTTCGCCCATGGTTTTTGGACCGTGGTATTGTAAATGTAAAGTCTATATAGGGAGTCTAGGATAGTCTTGATAGATAGGTAATAGATGATGGTTATGTGATTCACTTGTATGTAATATTGTCTTGAGCATGTATTCTATAGGTTGGGTTAGAGGAAAGGCTCCTGCAATTGAATGCATGGAGACCTTAGGAAGTCTGCAACTGAGTGCGAAACCCCTGCAATTGAGTGCATAGGGTGGAATAGATTATATTGGGGAAATTTGAGCATTGATGAAAGACTTTTGAATACAGATCTATGTTCTTAGTTTATGTGTTGCTTTAATTGCATATTATGCTATCTGTATTTTTTTAATTATAATTACATCATGCAGTCCTATTTATGGTTCTTTATGTTATCACCAAATTGAACTTGATTGGCTGCTCATCAAAAAACTTAGTGTAACTATTTCAAACCACTTCTAACTAAATATTAGCTTCTTCAATTTGAGAGGGCTCTCTCAAGGGGGTTTTATGATTTTGGATAATGATAGTACTAGATGGCTAACTCTATGGAATTGTAACTTGTTTTATATAATTGTAGGTTGAAAAATGCAGGCCCGCTACCATTGGGCTGATGGAGTCAAAAATTAGTAATTTCAATGATAATGGTTCTTCACATGGAAGTTAAGGTAGATAGAGGTTTTAGAAAAAGGAAACTCACACACACAACATAAGAAAACATAATCATTTCACCACTAAAGGAAGTCAGAGCATAATATTATGAATTCTAATTAATTATAGATGAAATCTACTACAAGTGATAAAACATAAGATAAATATCAATAAGATATCAAAAACCTCATGATAATCTCAGGTCTAGAAAGAATAATGTCACTTTGTATTACTGATATTGGTCAAAAACATACAAGCAACAATTTGGTGCAAATGTTCTCCAACCCTTTACTACTTCGATGTTTTTTCTATAAATATACATTATTTACAATAAGGATGATCTGCCTTGTGGATATATCCTCGATTTCTCCTATGACACCTTTCATAACTGAAATAAAAAACTTACAATGGAAAAATGATAGCTACCTTTTAAAGAAACCAACTCCTAAAAGGACTCTATCTCCTATTTATTACATTCCTCTATCTTATCTGTGAAACAGTTACATGATGGTTACACAATGAATATCACATTATCGAGAGACACATGGCCAAATTTATTACCACTTTACATATTTAAAGCATCCTTAGATCTCTGAAACATAACCCTAACTTTTAGGAATGGATGACCTTCATCTTCAACGTTGTTTTGATTGATGACCTGACTGCATGGAACTCCCTTTGAGTCATAAATATCTGCTAATAAGGTCCTTTGACATGTTGGAAGTCTCCAGCTGGCAAAATATGCTTTTAAGATGCTAAAAAACCTTCAACAATTGCTCGCTATGAAAACAGGACAGTTTCGTAGCGAGTTTTAGTAGCGTGGGAAAAGTGGATTTTCCATCCATCCTCTTCAATTATTTGTTTTTCCATCATGTTAATCATGTCATGACACCTTACCATCATGGATCACCCTCCTTAAAACATGAAAAAACTGACTTTAAATTCAAAAAGGAACCTACGAGTTTTTTCATAGTGTATTTTTGGCTTCAAGCCTGAGGTACGCTACGAAACTGTGTAAAAAACCAGAAATTGCCCCTTTCAAAATTTTCTTCAAAAAATGACCTCCAGTTGAAAAATTTTGATTCTATACATGTTATGAACCTCCTAAGGCATATTCCATCTCAAATTATTACTCTAGTGGTGTTTCTTCCTCATTTACAATCATTTGGCTAATGGGCTCTTCTACCACTGTCATCTTAAAACCTTTCTTTTCCAGCTCCACATGAATTAGATCCAATTGCTGCTCTAGATCTTTCATTTTGTCCTTTAATGCCTTGTTCTTGGATTGCAAGTGAAATTTGACCCTTTTTATGTGCTTGGCCTCTCCTCTTAGTGGCTGAGTCCACTTTATCTGCTTTTCTGTATTGTCCAAGGTATTTGATACACTTTTGACTTGATCTTCCTAGATTTTCCTCATTTGTTCAAATTGAACCTTCTTAGCTCTATGCTTCTTTGCCTCTTTCTTCAAAACTAATATGTCTTCACCTGCCACCTTCAATTAATCCTTAAGGGTTTTTATTTCTGACTTTTCACTAATCTTCTCTTTACCCTTCCTTTGTTTGATAACCAACTCTTCTTTTGCAGGTGATGAGAGATCTATGATACTTGGTGGCTAGGCAGTTTCAATGATCTTTTCAGTCTCTTTTCTACTTTCCATAACCTTCCTTACATGTATGGTGATTGGCTTTCTAGGTTGAAACATGAAACCAACATCATCACCTGCAAACTCTAATTTTTTAGCTATCTTGCTTTTCTTTAGCTTTCTTCCTCCATCTTCAACATCTTCAGCTTGGAAAATGGGAGTTTCTTCAATGTCAATTGCATGCAAGATGTCTTCTAAGTTTCCTTTAGCCAATATTTGGCTTCTAGTAACTCTCTTGCTGCTTTGTTTGGTAACTTTTGGCTTCTGTTTCACAAGTGTTGTTTTAGGTGTGTGAATCTTCTGCAAAGGCTTTGTCTCCATGCTCACTGGTTCTAGTGGGGATGATCTATTCCCTTATTCAACTTCCTCTGCCACTCTTGGTGATGAAATATTTGTAGGTTTGAAAAATCTTTTAGAAGTGACAACATCAACTTCAAAAACACTCATAAATAGAAAGGAGATCCAATCACTGTCTAGTATTTTCAAATCCTCTAACACCAACAACTTAATCAAACCATTGTGAAAGAGAGAATTTTCATTGCCTTCTTTTTTAACTTGAACCTTATCTGACATTTTACCTAGACTTCTATATAAATAAAAGAGCAATTCAAGTGACATCTTACCGACAAAATGCAGAAGAAGCCTAAGGTGGTAGGAGTAGACCATGTGAAACCTTCCTTCACAGGTAAAATACTTCTGAATGATCATCAACATATTTGAATAGTTGTCCTTCATGAAAATCCTATGGATGGAATTTGTTAGATCAATTTAACTATGTTATAGTTTGATGAACTCTTTGCAATCCTGCATGGTGAACTTGATGCCCTTAAACCACTATTCCCCTCCCCTAGGGATTCCTGTTGCTACTGAAATGTTGTCTGGTGTTACTGTTAGGTTAAACATTCCAACTTTTGAAGTTGCTAAAGTGAAACTATTAGCAAAATCCTTGGAAACCTATAGATGACAACCCTGCAATCTTTGATAGAATTGCAAGCAACACGTTCTTCTGAAAATATCCATGGCCATTGAATATTCATTGAGCAAATTCATGTCCATGGGCTCATACCTGTGGCAGTAACCACCTTTGTTTGTTTTCTTCCTTACAGCCATGGGTGCTTTATATCTTCTCAGCCTCGCTTGCTTGATGATAGTTGCACCCTTTGAATCTACCAGCAACCTACTTGGCTCAATGAAGCATCTCTCCAGAAATCCAATAACATGCGAAGATAAAGTGGAGTATGAAAAAATACTAATTGGGTAAAGTTTTGATAGTTTAAATGACAGCTCATGCATTAATCATGACACATGCATTCTAAAAAGGGTAATGATGACCTCAGACATGGCTTTGTACCTTTGAAATAACCCTAACAGACTCAAATGAATTCCATCCTAACTGCTCTAATCATGAACTGACACCTCACATTGAGTTTGACAAGACAAACAAGAAAACATTTTTTTGTAGTGTGATTAGTTTAACTTTTGATAGTTATGCTACGAAACTGTTAGGCAGTTTCGTAGAGAAAAATTCTATTTCACTATATAAATGCTACGAAAAGTTGTAAAACTGGCTTAAGTGTCCTTTTTAAATTTAAATGCTTGGAAAATGAAAACTAACACCTTATGATGACTGATGGGACATGACCTGACCTAAATGGAGGTGGCCTTGAACGCTAGGATAGGTTAAACATGTAAAAAATGAAATTTTCCTATACCAATTTGAAAGGCTTGAGGAGACCTTTTATAAATGAACTGTATGACCATGTTAGGTAATGTTTCACAATGTTATGAGTGATAACACTTTATACTTCTTTATTCTTGTTAAAGTAAGATAGTGCAGTTGAATAGTTAGTTCAACATAACTATTGAACATCAAATGTGTAATTAGTAGATCTATTTTGCAGAGCTCTGTCAAGTTATGAAAGGAAGATAAGCCCTAAAGCCACACTCCATTGTCCCTTTGGATGTAAAAACCTGGTTCTAGCATCCCCTATATTTTTTAGGGTGAGACTTTGGTCTACACAGTAGATCATTGTTAAAATGGCTGGTAATAAAGGGTTTTGTTAGTTCGTGAAGCCATATATGAACCTGGGTCTAGGCCCCATCAAGGCAGCAAATGGTTCTATTCTTGGAAATCCACACAAGACAGTCACATTTGTGACTGGTAAAGAGACCGAAGTGGAGGGTGCCACACAGGTGAAGGCTCCAGACACATGAGTGGATGATACTGAAGCTGCTGATACAACTACGGATCCATCGGACCCCCCCCCCCCTTTTAGGACTAAGAGGCAACAACAAAAAGTGGATGTGCACAAAAGAAAGTGAAGTCCAGCTGGTCCACCAACCCGAAAGCTATGGTCCTCATTTAGGGGGACCTCGATGAGATAGGAGATACTGTTAAGAAAGTCATTGAAAATATTTGGGGAAAAATTGAGGATCAATACAAGAAGGTACTAGAGGAGGTCCGCAAGGTCTTAAATTATTTTCAGGTATAGATGAGAATATTCCACACGAGACTAAGTGAAGCAAGCGAGCTTCAAGCAAGCATGGCTCAAGCAAGTTGGGCATAAGCAAGTGAAAGCATGACAACACAAGAAATGATGATTACAACTTATACCCACACGGTGCCAATCCCAGCGGGAACACTATGTTTTGATACAACAAAACATGTGAAGCAGGCAGTGCATTAGAAGAAAATAAGGGTTCCCATAATAAGACTGATTAAATGGCACATGAATACCTTAAATTTTTTGAGGATGTTGTGGATGTTTAGGCCTCACTGTAGGAGGACCCCGATGTAAAACCAATTGAGAAGGAAATCCGTGAGAAGTTAGAGCAGATGGACCAGATTAAGGTCATAGGAAATACCTTAACACCTATCCAACTGTATACATGTCTCCAAGAAGGTAAAATTTTGCAGGGATAGATCGATGAGATGTGTAGGAAGGAGAAACTTATCATAGCTAGATTGCATTCATGGGAGGTTGAAGCCAGTCAGTTATCATAGAATGTGGAGAAGCATCTCAAGCGCCTACATCAAACACAAAAGGATATTGCAGCCAAGATTACAGGGCTAGCCACTGAGATGCTATTGAGCGAAGTCCGAGAATCATAACAACTGTGCACTAAATCGGTTCCACCTATGAAGGATTCGTTGAGCAGTATCAAATCCAATATCGATGGTTCACTAGTAGAGTGACTCAGGACAAGTCACAATTTTGTGTTGGGGGCCTGTTGGAGAAAGGACCCATTGATAAATGATTTTGAGAAAGACTTCGCAGATCGAGGAGTGGAGCACACATCGCGAAGGTAAGTTAGAGTCTTAGGGGCTTTGGGTTGGGTCAAAGCTCGTTATTGTGTAAAAATATGGAAATATTTTTTATGCGTTGAGCTTTGCCCATGGTTTTCAGACCATGGTATTGTAAATGTAAAGACTATATAAGGAGTTTAGGATAGTCTTGATATATAGGTAATAGATGATGCTTGTGTGATGTGCTTGGATGTAAGATTGTTTTGATCCTGTATTTTGTATGTTGGGTTAGAGGAAAGGCTCATGTAGATGACTGTGCAGAGACCTTAGCAAGTTTGTAGCTGAGTGCGCAAAACCCTACAACTAAGTGTGAATGGGGTAATAGATTGTATTAGGGAAATATGATCATTAATGAAAGACTTTTGAAGATAGATCTGTGTTTTTAGTTTATGTGTTTATTTACTTTCATCTTATGTTATATGTGTTGTTTTACTTATAATTTCATCACGAAGTCCTATTTATGGTTTTATTGAAGCCTCAAAATTTGCTGCAACAACATGTGGGGGTGACCACCCAGTCCAGACCTTAAAGAATTTCCTTTTTTTTTGGAATGGTGGTTCTGACTAGTTTAACTAGGTCTAGTTACCTTCTCTCAATCTCCAATGGATTAAAATATAACTTTTGTCTACCAATGGAGAAGATACATCAGTTCATCCCTCCTGTTGATCAAGCAAGAAAGTGATCCTTAAGCTAATTTTGGGCTCAACCAAGCCTCAACTAAAGTTTTGCCTCTTTGGGAAGAGTACTTCTAGTAATGTAGAATTAAATCTAAATGAAAAATTATTCTAAAATCCTAGAAAAGTAACTTTATTCTAATACCATCTCAATTAGGAAGATATAGATCTAACCCAACTAAGAGAAAGATAATTAAATGATTGGGATTGAAATATGTCTGGCTTATAATGAATATCAAACTAAGGAGGTAGTTCATTAGCTAACATTATGTATACATAAACACATTCTATTCAAAGACCTCTTAAAATAATCAACCAACAACATTTGAGAAGTAGTTCCTAAAATGATATTGATTCTTAAATAAATAATTCGAATAATTGAAAAATAGTATGAGGAGATAGTTCACAACATAAGATTGTTTGTTGAATCAATTATTAAGATACATATTTCTAAGTAAATACTTACTCATAAATTAGAATTCAACCCATAAGAGCAGAGATAAATAATAACATATAATTGAGACAATAGTGCGCAAATATGAATAAAATGACACATTCTTGCCATCATTAAATGAAACTATTATTTAAAAAAATAGTATTAGAAATACCAATTTATTGAATCCATTTCTAAAGTGTTGGTCTCCAACAATCCTCTACAATGATTGAACTTTTTCTTTTAATACTAGAGTTGCAATAGTATAAGCTACATTCTCCATACATAATTCAGCATGCAAAGAAAAAATCCTCAATAATCCCCAGATCTAAGTTCTCTCTCCTCTACCTTACAACTCTAAATCCTCTATATTATAGTGCCTTCAAGAATTCCTGAATTGCGGAGAAAAGCAACCCCTATTACATTCTACAATCTGGTATTTATAATATTTACAAAAGTATTTCTTAATAAGAAAGTTTGTTGAAGAGTGGTTTTGCTCAACCAATTTTCATTGGTCCAAAATCATATTCTTCATTTTCTCGAGCCTTCTCATTTATTGACATATTATTCTTCTCATATTTTCAAGTGTTTCCTGCAAAAAAAAAAACCTAATTTAAAATGAAAAAATAAAATAAAAATACCAAATCTGGAATTAAAAAAAATTAAAATTAAAATTTAATTACATAATTAAAATAAAAGAAATATTACCTTTCTACTGATGCATTTGAAGACTTAATTCGTCAAGGAGAACATAGATGAATGGATATGCATTCAGAAGAAGTTGTGGGCAAATGAAAATGTAGAAAATTAAACTTAGAAATTAATTTTGTTTAAAAATTTGGAGATTGATATTTTAATGGATTTTAGAGCCAATAAATGATAAAATATAGAAATGAAACTACTTCGGAAATGTTCTCCATAATTTTATCTATCCAATGATCCATCCTCGGCCTCATTTGGCTAACTTAATCTATGAGGTTCCAAATTTGGTATATTAAAATTGCCATAATTCTGGAATTTATGTTGCCTGGGCTAAAAATCAGAATCTTAAAAAGTCCAATCCTAAATTAAATCATAGTTTTTTAATTAATTAATTGTTTACTTAATTAATTGTAACTAATTAAAAACTAAATTTTAGATTAATTATTAACAGAAATTAATTAATATAAAAATTATTTAAAAGAAATTAATTAAAGTATAATAATATTATATTAATATTATAATTCGAAATATATTAAAAATTATAATTATAATATAATTATTATAATATTGATATAATATTAAATAAAAAATTTAATTTAGAAACCATTAGAATCAATCATAACAAAACCAAAAAGAATTAAAGCATATCACATATATGATATGATTGAGTGTGAGGATTAATGGGGTGAGTGGAAGGTGAGGTTATGGAGGGTGAAGTGAGTGGAGGATGAGGTGGAGAGGAGTGAGGTGGAGGGTGAGTGAGGTCACAGAGGCCTGGAGTTATAAGGTGGAAAATAAGCTTTATGTTAAATTTTATAACGTCTCGCATATTTTCCAAATCACAATCGCAAATCCTCAAGTGAGGTGCTTGAGGTGCTTCATGAATTTTTTGCGATATGCAATATCGCATTGCAAGTTTTGATCACAAATTTTAAAATCACAATTTTATTTTGGAGTGCCTTTTAATTTCAACACTTCTGAAATTTGGATTTTTGGAAGGAAATGGGTGATGTGAAGTGGGGCCCATGTGAATTAACAATCCTCCAAATTGGATTACAACCACTTTTCAATTTCAGGGTTTTGGGTTTGGTAATTTGTTTTAAAATAGTAAATTGAAGTAAACTACCAAGATCCCGAAACCTTTTTCAACTGTTTTACAATTTTTCTAGGTCATTTTATAGGACCATCAGTGAGAAAATGAAAAAATGAAAATATTAACTAAAAGCTTAATATTCACTAAATTCATGATTGAACTAAATTAGTTATAAAAATTGGAATATTGGTAAATTTTATACATTTTTTTAACCGCAATACAAATGATCAAATTTCAAAATAATTCCATTTACAAATCGGTTGACCAAATGAGGCAAAATAAGTATCAATGGAAAGCTTGTTGAAAATTGAATTCAATAAAAGTATCATAATAGAAATCTGATAAAAATGAAAAAATGACAAAATTGTAGGAAAATTAACTTGATGAAAATCATAAAAGGTGCTTAGCCAAAAATTAATAAAATTGGTTCCCATTATTGAAGTAAATAATTCAAAAATGAGGGGTGTTGGGGTTTCCTTACAACAGGTTCTTTATATTGTTTTACGCTTGTTAAAGTAAGATTGCGTAGTTTGCAAGTTAGTTCAAGAGAAGTGTTGAACTACGACTATGTAATTAGTATATCTGTTCTGTGGAGCTTTGTCAAGTTCTGAAAGGAAGATAAGCCCTATATCCACACTCCATTGTCCCTCTAGATGCAGAAACTTGGTTCTAGCATCCCGCTATATTTACTCAGGTGAGACTTTGGTTTGCATAGCAGATCGTTGGCGAAAGGGCTGGTAATAGTGGGTTTTGTTGGTTCGCGCAACCATATATGAACCTATGTCTACACCCCATCAAGCCAGTAGTAAGACATAAAGGTATCAACTATATATACCCCAAAACATGTTGGAATTCCAACCCGTTTCATGGTACAAAAAAGTGTTATGTTAGTACAACTCACAAAACAAGTTCTTGTTTTCACTTATGATTACAAATATTCCTTCAGGTCCACTACAATATTATTAGGATTTTGAGGGGTCCCTTTTGTGCGTTTACCTTGTGGAATTCTTCCATAATTGAGTGAAACCTTCTAAAATTGTCTTAGCCAATACCTATTATTTTCTATTCTAAGCCATACATTTTTCATGTAGTAGAGAGTTTAGTCGGCTATAATTTATGAGGATAAAATCCACAAGACTATAATACTCCCTCCTAATCCATATATTGCAACTAAATTTATTTTTACCACATTATTATAAATTTCACAGTCAACATAGTTATTCAAGTAAGACATGAAGGTTGTTAGTTGGACATCTCCCACAAAGTGGTTAGTATTCTAACGTGGATCATGGTGCAACACAATGTTATGCTAGTACAACACACATAAAAGGTTCTTCTTTTCATTGGTGCTCGTATAATAGACCTATAGGGGCACTGCAATATTATTAGCATTAAAGGGGCCTTTTAATAGTGGCTTCACTCAATGAACCTCTGAAACATCACGTGCATTCATGGCATACTAAAAAATGCCTTAATTTGAACACATATTGGAAAATACCTCTAAAAGTATGTTATGAAACCAGCTCCCAAAATAGAAGAAAAGAGAGATCAACGCCTTAGAAATGAGCCACTTTGAGGGGGAAACCTCCTTTACATTACATAAATGAACAATTCTTGGATGATACAAATGACAAAACCTCCTTTCTCCATATAGGAGTCAAAGGGGTCATAATATAATCCTAGTTGAGCTAACAATAATAATGTAAGGGAATAGCCATAATAATAGTGGCTCTTTATGGGGCACAATAATAACTTAGCTACAAGGGTACAAAAATAACAATAATGAGGCTACACTAATAACAATAAGGGGCTACACTAGTAATATAGGTATCTAACATGCCCCTCTCCTTCAAAAAAAGTGTTTTCCTCAACGCTTGAGTAGCTCTGGATGCTTCTATATAAAATTCTCATCCTCCCATGTGGAATCTCCAGTGGGTAAGTTCTTTCACTTGATGAGATACTCTGAAATTGATCAATTACGTAGCTATCGAGTTCTAGTTTTCATGACTTCTTCAAGTTCCAATATGATATTTCCTTCATCATCAAGTTCTAGTAATATTGTTTGAACTGGAATTTTGTCACCTATAACCTTCTTTAAGCATGAAACATGGAAAACTAGGTGCACTTGAGACAGTGTAGGAAGCTCCAATTTGTATACCACAATACCAATATTTTGTAACAGCTTGTAAGGACCATATTACTTTGGCGATAATTTATTATCCTTCTTAGCTTGTTTGAGGGAAATTTTTTTGTATGGTTTTAGCCGTAAAAGTACCCAGTCTCTTACATCAAAACTTGTCTCACTGTGATGTTGATCTGCCTGTTATTTCATTTGATTTTGTGCCAAATTTAGGTTTTCCTTTAAGAGTTGGAGAACTTGTTGTTGATACTAGATGTGATCTTCCACTGCTTGAACCTTATAATTTTCTCGTAAAGATGATGTGATGGACGGTGGATGATATCCATAAAGTTCCATAAATGGGGTCATTTTTGTTGCAGTATGGAAGGAATTGTTATACCACCATTCAACAAAAGGTAACCACCTAACCCATTATGTTTTTTTATTAGATACAAAAAAATTAAGATATCCTTCCAAAAATTTGTTCACTATCTCAGTTTTCCCATTGGATTAAGGATGATAAGATGAGCTATGAGCTAGTTGAGTACCCAAACAAGAAAATATTTCCGTTCAAAAATCTGAAGTAAATATGGGATCTTTGTCGCTTACAATAATCTTTGGGCTTCCATGTAGATTTTTTATTGTTTCCATAAATGTAGTAACAAGTTTACTTTCTTTAAATGTATGAGATAATGCACAAAAGTGTGCATACTTGGTAAGTCTATCAACTACCACCATGATGACACTCTTTCCTTCAGACTTAGGTAAAACTGTGATAAAATCCATTGAAACCTCCTCCTAATGTTGACTTGGAATGGATAAAGGTTGTAGAAGACCCAAGGTCTTAATTGTCTCAACTTTATTTTGTTGGAAAACCAAACATTTCGCCAAAAAATTTTGAATATTAGATTTAATTCCATCCCCCAAAAAAAAAAATTCTTCACCCTATGGTAAGTTTTAAAATACCCTAAGTGTCCTCCTAAGGGAGATGTGTACAATTCCAAAATAATATTTTGTTTTAGTTGGGAATTATTAAAAATATATAAGCGATCTTTGTACCATAAAGAATCAATTTTCCAACTAAATGTATCATATGTACTAGGATATTGAACTTGTACAAAGTGACACATGTCATAGTTTCCTCCTTCGGCTCTAAAATTGATACACATAAAACTAAGGTCCGTGTCATTTCGGCCACATTTTACATAATTCCAATCCAATGCTCAGAGAGAGAGTTATGATGATTTTCCCATGGTCACCTCTTTGAAATGAAATTCAAGAGCCTGCAAAACCCTAACTTCCATAGAGCATATCTACGAACATATTGCGAACCAAGATCTGAAATTTTTACACGAACTTCCTCAGGATTTATTCACAAATCGGTTTTTATTTTTAGCGTTTGAACCTTCGTAGAAAAAAATTATATAGAAAATACCACGATGACCTATTTGAAGCAGCGAAACCCTAGAATCCAAAGCTCTGATACCACATGTTATGAAACCAACTCCTAAAATAGAAGAAAAGAGAGATCAACGCCTTAGAAATCAACCATTTAGAGGGGAGAAACTCCTTAAATTACATAAATGAACAATTCTTGGATGATACAAATTAAATAACATCCTTTCTATATATAGGATTCCATGGGGTCACAATATAATCCTAGCCAACCTAACAATAATAATGTAAGGGCACAATAATAATAATAATGGCTTTTTATGGGGTACAATAATAACAATATGGGGGCTACATGGGTACAACAATAACAATAAGGGGGCTACACTAACAACAATAAGGGACTACATTAGTAATATAGGGATCTAAAAAAGTAAATTTATTTAATGGCCTATCAATACGAACCCAATACACCTTCCCAATTTAAAAGACCCTTACTTTCACTAGATACTGTAGGTATCCATTTTTTCATTAGCATTTTTAATACCCCTTTATATTTTTTCATTAACTTTGAGCTCCATTTTTATACCTCCCAATATAAAAACCCTTTACCCCCTATTATATGATGAATATATTATGTCATGTTTTCCTTAATATATATCACCCAATATGAATACATGTGGTATGGTATTTTTTCCCCAGTGAAGCCCTCGTGGGTCCTTTTGAGACATGTCCCTTGTCACCTTTCCCTACCATTAAGTTCAACCCTCTGCAATTGTCTTTACCAATGCCTCTATTTGTATTTTGCAATGATTAATGAATTCTTGTTTTATTTGAGCCATAAATTTTGCATGTCTTAGGGAGTTCACCTAGTTATAATGTGTGAGTAGAACATCCTTAGGCTTGTAATTCTCCCCCTCATCCATATATTGCAGCTAAAGTTATTTCCTTCCACATTATGTGTAATTTTGTTGTCATCATAGTTATTCAAGTAAAACATAGATTTTCTCATCTAAACATCTCCCATAAAGTGGTCATGATTCCAACTTATATGATGGTACAAAAAATTGTTATTTTGGTACAAATCACACAACAAGTTATTATTTCCATTGGTGCTTGCATAATAAGCCTCAAGGAAGGGGATTGGATAAGTTATCTCATATGGTTTACTGGTCATTATGGTCTTCCTTTGAGACATGAGATATTTTTCCTATAAGTACATACTATGGATAGTGGAGGGTGCCCTGCAGCTAAAGGCAAATTCCACCAAAACTCCAAGTTGAAACTTTTCAATCCATCTTGTTCACCTTTTTTTGCAGCTTGATGGTTTTATCTACCTCCTCTTTCATATTCTTCCTCCAATATCTCATTTAGAAATATGTATCTCTAAGTGTTATATCCACTTATCCCTAAGGATTTTGGTAGTCTGGAAATGCTCCTTCATGGGAAACGCTCTTTCCTTATAAGGTTTAATCATCCTTTCACATTTTTCATCCTTGTATATTTCCATTCATATTGAAGGTCTATCTGAATAGGCTTGTATTCCATTAAAGTGGGAAGTGAATTAGTGGCTACTTATGTGTTATGGCCTATCATATTCTATTTGGGCAACCTCGTCTTGGGAAGGCATTTTTTCTCTACATGCCTTCTTCTAAACTACTACCTATCTTAGGAATAGGCTCTTCCTTGTCTCTTATGTCAAGGATCCCCACTGTCTGAAAAAGGTAGTCTAATCCCTTAGAGGATTGATTTCCCCTTAATTTTACCTCTAGATTTTTAATTTTGTTTTTCATTTTCTTGTTTTTCTTTTTCAATATTTTAATTTTCTTAACAATAGATGAATGTAGATAAGTGGAGGAAAAAGTATATATAAGTTTATTCTTCTTTATGGCCTTGTATAAATTCATTAGGCTCTAAGTAGTATCACTAGTATTGGGGGATATGATTTATTCTTGTATTACTTATTCCAAATGGTGTGGAGACCCTTCCTTCCTCTTGATTCAAAACATAATATTCTTGCATATTTCCCTTACTAGTTCTTATGTTGCAATAGAGGTTGCATTTTCTCCTTCCTCAATTCTTGCGTGTCATTTTGGTTCAACTGTTAGGTCCCTATATTACTAGTATAGTCCCTTATTTTTTTTAGTGTAACCCCCTTATTGTTATTATTGTACCCTTGTAACCCCCATTTTGTTATTATTGTGCCCTTAAATTATTATTGTTAGGTCGGCTAGGATTACATTGTGGCCCACTAGGATTACATTATGGCCACATGGACTCCTATATGTAGAAAGGAGGTTTTGTAAATTGTATCATCCAAGAATTGTTCATTTATGTAATGTATTGGAGGTTTCCCCCTCGAAGTGGCTTATTTCTAAGGCGTTGATATCTTTTTTCTTCTATTTTTGGAGCTATTTACACAACATTTGGTATCAGAGCTTTGGATTCTAGGGTTTCGCTGCTCTAAACAGGTCATCATGGAATTTTTTCTATAACGTTTTTTCTACGAAGGTTTAGAATCCGAAATTTTTAGGGTGCGAAGCCAAAATCCTGAGGAAACTCGTAAAACATTTCAGAGCTTGGTTCGCAATATTTTCGGAGATATGATTTGTGGAAGGTAGTGCTTTTTCAGGCTCTCGAATTTCATCTCAAAGAGGTGATCGTGGGAAAAGTTCAATAACTCTCTCTCTGAGAATCGGATTGGAGTGCCGTAAAAAGTGGTTGCAAGTACACGGACTGCAGTTTCTTGGCTATCAATTTCAGATGTGAAGGATGAAACAGTGATACGTGGCAAGTCGTACAAGTTTGCTCTGCTGAACTAGTCCATAATTAGGTCATTGTGGGAGATTGGACACAACTTGGTCTTGGAGAATCCAAATTAGGTCAGACCTGTGGCATTCAAAATATAATTCAGAGGGCTAAGTTGATACCGAAATTCAAATATTGAAGTGCTTCAGTCACAAAGATAATCCAATTTCAATATCGAGCACCTCAAAAGCAAGTAAAAGGTGTGTATTTTGTTTCCGAATTGCATAAGTCTTGTTTGAAGAATCAATTTGAATGGATTCCAAAGGCATATTGTAGAATAGATATCGGTATTGGGATCTAAAATTACCCGTAAAAATAATTCAACACCCATTAAGACTTTAGAAGGCTCTACGATGACTCTTGTGAAGATGAATAATTGCAACATGATCTGTGAGGTACAAGAGAAAGTGCACCAAATTTCTCTCTCGCAAAGAGCAACAAAAAATGAAATGGAAGTTTTGAAAGGTGTTGGAAGCGAAGATGGACGGTTTGAAGAAATGAGTGGAAGCTAAGATGGATGGCATGGAAGCTAGCATGGAAGCTAAGATGGATGACATGAAAGACAACATAGAAAACATGAAGAATGATCTAAAAGAAGACATGGAAGGTTTGACAAAGTTGATACAAGTATTTCCTAATAGTGAAAATATAGTAGAAGAAACTCATGATGAGAACAAAATAAATGTTAATCGTGATTTCATAAACTCTAATGTTGGCGGGAAGAACCACCATATTCCAAAAATGGATATGAGGAAGTTTGATGGAAAGGATCCTGTAACATGGATACTAGCGATGGAGCAATATTTTGATCTCCATAACATGCAAAACACACAAAAGGTACACATTGCAACTTTACATTTAGAAAAAAATACATTTGTATGGTATCGATGGCTTTGCTCCCATAAAAAAATTGTCACTTGGTCAATTTTTACAGAGGAAATTATAGCACATTATGAGGATACAAAGAGAAACACCTTCTTTAGCCAATTGATCAATCTCAAACAAAAGGGTTTAGTGGGGCAGCACATTGAGGACTTCCAAAAATTGAATATAAGGGTAACTAATATTCGAGAGGAACACAGGATTGATCTCTTCTTAGGTACTCTAAAGGATAACATCCAACATGAAGTTCGTGTTTTGGAACCTGATTCATTGGAGAAGGCATTCGGGTTGGCAAGAAAAGTTGAATGTAAAATTATGGCGACAAGGAAGCCTACCACTCAATTCTATAAAGAAGGAAGTGTTGCTACGCCTAGATTTCCACAACCTACAAGGTTGACACCACAACAATTGGAAGAAAAAAGAGCAAAAGGGCTTTGCTACGGTTGTGATAGAAAATACACTAAAGGTCATAAGTGTGCTGAGAAGAAATTATTTTACATAGATTGTGAAGAGGAAGAAGAAAATGAACAAGAAGAGGATATACACCAGGAACTAGCCCTAGAAGAGGAAGAAATGAATTCGACCATATCGTGTAATGCACTGGCAGGAATTACCACTCCTCAAACTCTCAATATAGAAGGACATATCAAGAAGAAAAAGGTAATAGTGTTGATTGATTCAGGTAGCACCCATAATTTTATTCATTGTAAGGTAGCCAAGGAATTAAATTGTTTCCTATACCCAACACTAGAATGTCAAGTGATGGTTGCAAATGGAGGAACTATAAATTGCTCTGGAAAATGCCATAATATCAAGCTAACCATGGGGGAATATGTATTTACTATTCCAATGCTTTCCATTCCTATGGGAGGTGCTGATGTTGTACTAGGAGTACAATGGTTACAATCTTTGGGGATGGTAGCTTTTAATTTTCAAGAACTTTTCTTGAAATTTTTTTCAGAAGGAAAGGAATTCGAATTACGGGGTATTGAAGGGAAGACGGGAAGGATAATAAGCTCTAATGTCATGACAAAGCTTCTAAAGAAAGAACAACGAGGCGTAATTGCACAATTATGCTCACTAGAAGTTCCGACATCAAAATCATCTATTTTTGCAGATCTCCAACAAGTCTTGGACAATCATTCCAAGGTGTTTGAAACTCCAAAGGACTCCCACCGATTCGTGATCATGATCATGCTATTCATTTGATTCCAGGAAGTGTTCCTCCAAACATCAGGCCTTATAGATATCCTTACTTCCAAAAGAGCGAAATTGAACGTATGATTGCAGAAATGTTAGAGGCGGGTATCATTCAACCTAGTCAAAGTTCTTTCTCTGCTCCTGTAGTATTGGTACACAAGAAGGATGGATCATGGCTCATGTGTCTGGATTATAGGGAGCTCAATAAGCTCACCATTAATGATAAATTTTCATTCCTTTGATTGATGAATTATTGGATGAATTACATGGTGCAATTTATTTTACCAATTTGGATCTTCATTCAGGATATCATCAAATTAGAATGAAGACTGAAGATATTTCGAAAACAACATTTCGAACTCATGAGGGTCATTATGAAATTTTGGTCATGCCTTTTGGCCTTACCAATGCACCTTCTACATTTCAAGGGTTGATGAATTCCATTTTCAAACCCTTCCTTAGAAAATTTGTGCTAGTATTTTTTGATGATATACTAATCTACAACGGGTCTTGGAAGGATCATGTTCAACATGTTGACAGGGTGCTCAAACTATTACAGGAGAAACAATTATATGCAAAAACATCCAAATGTTTCTTTGGAGTACAAGAGGTGGAATATCTGGGTCATATTGTATCTCACGAGGGTGTTAAAGTAGACCCAAACAAAATTAAAGCCATTAAGGAATGGAAAGTCCCCACAACCATAAAGCAGTTGCGAGGATTTCTCGGGTTAAAAGGGTATTATCGCAAGTTTTTTAAGAATTATGGGAGAATAGAAGCACCTCTAACAACATTATTGAAGAAAGATGCATTTTCATGGACTCCTGAAGCAACTAAGGCCTTTGAACGTCTTAAAGAGGCAATGTGCCTAGCACCGGTCTTAGCTACACCACACTTCACAAAAACCTTTATTGTGGAATGTGATGCCTCAGGAAATGGAATTGGTGCAGTTTTAATGCAGGAAGGAAGACCCATTGCTTTTGAAAGTCGTCCAATCAAAGGAAAGTATTTACAGAAACCTATTTATGGGAAGGAAATGTTAGCAATACTGCATGCACTAAAGAAATGGCGAACTTACCTAATGGGAAGACACTTCAAGGTAAAAACTGATCATGATAGCCTTAAACACTTTTTGGAACAAAGACTATCTTCAGAAGAGCAGCAAAAATGGGTCACAAAGATGTTGGGTTATGACTTTGAAATATTCTACAAAAAAGGAAAGCTTAATGTTGTTGCAGATGCACTCTCAAGAAAGAATGAAGAGGTGGAAGCATTGCTTTGTGCCATTTCTATTATCCAACCAGATTGGATAACTGAAGCAAGAGATGAATGGAAGAAGGACAAATATGTATGGATACTCATTCAAAAGTTGCAGCAAGATCCTAGTACATATGATACATTTAGTTGAAAAAATGATTCCTTATGGTACAAAGATCGCTTATATCTTTGTAAGAATTCCCAACTAAAACAAAATATTCTTCTGGAATTGCACACTTCTCCTTTAGGAGGACACTCAGGATTTTTTAAAACTTACCACAGGGTGAAGAAAGAATTTTTTTGGGATGGCCTTAAATATGATATTCAAAATTTTGTGGCGGAATGTTTGGTTTTCTAGCAGAACAAAGTTGAGACAATTAAGACCCTGGGACTTCTACAACCTTTATCCATTCCAAGGCAATGTTGGGAGGAGATTTCAATGGATTTTATCACAGGTTTACCTAAGTCCAAAAGAAAGAGTGTCATCATGGTGGTAGTTGATAAACTTACCAAGTATGCACACTTTTGTGCATTATTTCATCCATTTAAAGCAAGTACAGTTGCTGCTACATTTATGGACAGAATTCAAAAGCTACATGGAAGCCCAAGGGTAATTGTGAGCGACAGAGATCCCATTTTTAATGGAAATTTTTGGAAGGAGTTATTTTCTTGTTTGGGTACTCAATTAGCTCATAGCTCATCTTATCATCCTCAATCTAATGGTCAAACTGAGATAGTAAATACATTTTTGGAAGGATATATTCGTTTTTTTGTATCTGGTAAACAAACATAATGGGTCAAGTAGTTACCTCTCGCTGAATGGTGGTATAACACTTCCTTCCATATTGCAGAAAAAATGACCCCATTTATGGCACTTTATGGATATCATCCACCATCCATCACATCATCTTTAAGGGAAAATTCGAAGGTTCAAGCAGTGGAAGATCACATCGAGCATCAGCAAGAAGTTCTCCAACTCTTAAAGGATAACCTGAATTTGGCACAATATCGAATGAAACAACAGGCAGATCAACATCGCAGCGAGAGAAGTTTTGATGTAGGAGATTGGGTATTTTTACGGCTACAACCATACAAACAAATGTCCCTCAAGCAAGCTAAGAAGTATAATAAATTATCACCAAAGTACTATGGTCCTTACAAGGTGTTGCAAAAGATTGGTACTATGGCATACAAATTGGAGCTTCCTGCTTCTTCGCGAGTACATCCAATTTTCCATGTTTCATGCTTAAAGAAGGTTATAGGTGAAAATCTTCCGGTTCAAACAATATTGCCAGAACTTGATGAGGAAGGAAAAATCATATTGGAACCTGAAGCAGTCATAGAAACAAGAACTCGACAACTACAGAATCGATCAATTTCAGAGTATCTCATCAAGTGGAAGAACTTACCCACTGAAGATTCTACATGGGAGGATGAGAATTTTATACAGAAGCACCCGGAGCTACTCAAGCGTTGAGGACAACACGTTTTTGAAGGAGAGGGGCATGTTAGGTCCCTATATTACTAGTATAGTCCCTTATTGTTGTTAGTGTAACCCCCTTATTGTTATTATTGTACCCTTGTAACCCACATTTTGTTATTATTGTGCCCTTAAATTATTATTGTTAGGTCGGCTAGGATTACATTGTGGCCCACTAGGATTAAATTATGGCCCCATGGACTCCTATATATAGAAAGGAGGTTTTGTAAATTGTATCATCCAGGAATTGTTCATTCATGTAATGTATTGGAGGTTGCCCCCTCGAAGTGGCTTATTTCTAAGGTGTTGATATCTCTTTTTTTCTATTTTTGGAGCTGGTTACACAACAAATTTACTAACAAAAAAAATTTAAAATAACCAATAGGATTCATGGTATTGATTTCATCCTTAGAGTTAAATATTTTTGGAGGGAAAAGAAGTAAAACTACCTATTTTATAGTCTTTTCAACTTATCTCCTTGTACATTTACTCCAGTTTCAGGTAAGGGCACTCATTTGATACATAATTACATTTTTCATCTAATGGGTAGCCATTTTGCATACTTTTGTGTAGATCCATAGTGAGAAAAAAATGAAAAAACATATTTTCTTGAAAGAAGCACATTATTTTCATTTATTTTAACTTTTTCTTGGTTTATATATACTAATAGATATGTAGATATTATTTCCATTAATTTCAGTCATTGTGAAAAGGGAAGACATACCTTTAAATACTTACCATGAGTTGTTGTCCTTCTCCAGGTTGGTAGTGGTAAGTTTTCATATCCTATACCCATTTATGATGTCACATTTTCCTAAAAAATAAAATCAATCCTTGCTATTATGGGAGTTTCATCATATGTTTTGTATTTCAAACTGGTGTCACAATAGATGCTCTAAATTAGTGTTGCAACAACAATCACTGCGTTGGTCTAGATGGTCTTGTAGCCTAGGTGCGGCGTCCAATCATTCAAAATGTGTTACAACTTTTGTGTTTTATCAACTCTTCCAGGTATATCCTAAATGAGATGTTGCAACACTATGTTGTAGCAACTGTTTTGTAGAAACACTATTGCAGCCACATAGTTATACCCTACTTTTTATCTTGAGAAATTTTACATAATAATTTATTAGTAGCTCTACAAAGTACAAGGAAATCATAGATCACATGAGAAATAGGATCATAATTGATCCAGGTGGAAAATAATTACCACAGTTAATAATTATTTTTCAATCAATGGTTGTTAAAACTATGGATAATGCATGATAATAAAAAAAATAAATCATAATAGTAAAGTGAATATAAACAAAATAAATCATAATAGTGAAGTGAATACCTAATACAGGATGATTTCAATTTTATCATGGTATGATACTCACTCAAGGACTTTTTAAACCATGGTATTTACCCATGGTATCATAATTTATTATATTTACCCATGGCGTCATAATTTATTATATTTTCCCATGGTATTCACCCATGGATTTTCTAAACCATGGTATTTACCCATGGTATATAAAATGTAACAAGAGGCCTGAATCTCGGTGAAAAATACATGTAAAAATTATAAATACGAAACTTCACCATGGAATACATCATATTTTTTCTCATAATGTAGTCTCATGGTATATTACCAATTTCAATAAATATTTGAGTTTCTTTTGTGTTATTTTTCTGCAATATTTCTCTTACGTATTGATTTCTTATTATAATGTTTCTATACAATATCTCTTTTACGCATCATGCCATATTCGAAGTTATTATTACACTATTGTTATGGAATATTTCTCTTAAGCATTGTCACATATTACTTTGTCATTTGTGAAGTTTACTTTGTGAAACAACTTCATGGATCATAGTAACACTAATGCATTATATCTCATGAGAATCTTGTAGCTGAGTGTGATTGGTCCAAAGTAGTAATGGGATCCGTGAATCGTTGGGAAATTTTAATTTTTATTCTTGTGTCAATATTTAAGTCACATTCCTCCTACGATTTGAATCACTAACATAACCATCACTAAATCACGAAGCTCCCTTCTACTCATGGATTACTCATTTTATTTATTTTCACACACACACACACACATGATTTAAATTCAAGTTCTATCCAAGGTATTTTTCACATGTCACGTGCCCAAGTGTTCATTTTGGAGTTTTCAAAAGTGGGATATATGTAGAGAAATAGAATGTAAGAATGAATCATCTGAAAAGTATTTCTTCCTTAGAGGCAACCCCCATATCACTGTTAGGTCATCCTTCACTAATATTCTTTAATAAGGACTATTTTGACAATGATCTATGATATAGTTGAAGACTATGCCCATTTTCCATCTATGAATTTCCTTCCTCATTGATAGTATGAATCTTGACGGCCCCATTGCCATATACAATTCCGATGTCATAGGGTCCAAGCTAGCAAATGCTAAATTTTCCTTTGAAATCTTTAAACTTTGAGTCAAACACCAAGGCCAATTCTCTAGCTTTCAATCCCTTATTCTTTGTTAACTTTTCATGCCAACAAGCCCTTTAATGTTGGGTGGTGTTCATTTGATGTAGTACATATTGACAAAGTTTATCAAATTCACTAATATAACAAATTCTTCCTTGTTGAAAATTGTTCTTTGAATAAGTCCACACCAAGTTACATTTATATCCTTAGGGTTTATATTTCTATCTCTTTTGGTAAAATAATTATCATTGCAGTTAGTAGTAGTTCACCATCTTGTTCGACATGCCCATAGTGCTGAAGGAAGCCATTTTTCCTAGTCCTCAAGGTGTAATAAAAATTTCATAGTTATAATGGCATCAAGGATCTTGTTTATTCCTTTTACTTATCCATTAGCCTACGGATGTTATGGCATGTCTACCTTGTGTTTGATCTTGTATGTTCCCATGAGGTTATTAATGAGACTTGATGTAAATTTTGTTGAACCTCCATTGGTATATTGAATTTGATAAATATTTCCTCATGGATAGTATATTATATTACTTTATCTATTGTAGATGGGAGTTTCCTTTCTTCATTCCACTATGTAACATAGTATCTACAACCAAGGATGAAGGAGTTTTTTCGAGAAGGAGGGTTGATAATTACAAAAAATTCAAGATCCTAGTTCTTGAAGGATTCTATTTCTAGTTGTGGTTGTAACACCATCTCATCTAAAGTGTACTAGCCTTCCTATGCATTGACAATTATTTCCTCTTTTCACATCCTTATTGGAATCTCAGAATATTGTGGACCAATAGTACCCTTAATGGAGTATTTCATATCTTGTTTGCCCCAAGGGAGATCATGTCAAACATTTAATATGTCATAGATCCCATCATCTCACACACATAATTATATAATTATATGTGGCCATTTAGAGAAGAGACATCCATTGATCCATGAAAAAATCCAACTTGATGATTTTTTTTCATTCTTTTAGAGATAGGTGAGGTGAGTGTTTCGTTTCATATTCAAACACTGTAAGTTAGTAGATATTGTAAAGACATGTTCATCATGAATAGAATATTCACTAAGTTTCTTTTTTCGTTTCTTGTAATCCTAGAAAGAAAATCTGCCACTACATATATTTTCTTGGTTTATTTAAGATGATTATGTCAAATTATTGCAACAGTAGAAACTATATAGTCACCCTGTTTTTATTAATTGTTTTTTTTCATTGTATACTTTGAATTTAATCATGGTAAATATGTAATATCATAGGATATCTAGTTATACAATTTCAAATTTTTTTAATAGCATGAATCATAACATGAAATTATTTTCATATTACTATGTAGTATAATTTTGTAGGAGAGATATTTTTAATTAAAAAATATACCATGTAAAAATGATGTTCCTCTTGTGTCCCCAAGAAAAATCCAATAGTAATGTTTTACACATCTGTAGATATGTGAAAGGGGAGGGACCAATTGGACCCTCTCAATATGGTAGCCTTGGATTCGTTGCATTTCATTTCTTTAGCATTTTTTATCGAGTAGAGAAAATAAATAATGATATATTTGTGAAAAATATTTAATCCAACATGTCCAAGAAACTTTATACCTATTTCTAAGTCCATGGAGTAAGCAAGATTAATATTTCCTTTATTTTTTCTAGAACCTGTTTGATTCCCTTTGAATAAATATGATTCCCTAGCACGATAGTTTCTATTATTATCATTAAGCACTTTTCATTACTGAGGTCTATGTGACATTCCTTACACATAATTCATCTTTTTTCTAGATTATCCAATTCCACATCAAATTCATCACTAAAGGATGTAAATTCATACATGTAAATTTCTGCACAATCATGAATTAGGTCAGATAACATTTCAATTATAGCTCACTGGAAAGTTGTTGGAGAATTAGAAAGTCCAAAGGGTAGAACATAGTAGGAAAATATCTTAAAAGGACAAGTGAACATGGTTTTTCCTTATCTTATGGAGTAATTTAAATCTAGCTGTATCCACAAAACCCATCAAGGAACGAGAATTACTTCTTTCCTGCAAATGTGTCTACTACCTAGTCAATGAATGGCAGTGGGAAACAGTCTTTGTGTGTGGTTGTGTCGAGTTCCTTGTAATAAATACAAATCCTCCACATTACATTCTTTTTAGGCATGCTAAAAATAATTATGGAAAATTTTAGGTCTAAAATAGGCCTCCTAAGGAAAATAATAAAATAATAGTAAAAATAAGAAAATAAGAGATGAAATTTGAAGGCAATGAAATAAAATTACTTTTTTTTATTTTGTTTTTTACTTATCTCCTTATATGTTTACTTAAATTTCAGATGTGGACACCCATTGGATACAAATCTAATTACGCATTTAATGAGTACCCAATCTACATATTTTTTAGTATATATAAACCAAGAAAAAGTTAAAATAAATGAAAACAATGTGCTTCTTTCAAGAAAATATGTTTTTTCATTTTTTTCTCACTATGGATCTACACAAAAGTATGCAAAATGGCTACCCATTAGATGAAAAATGTAATTATGTATCAAATGAGTGCCCTTACCTGAAACTGGAGTAAATGTACAAGGAGATAAGTTGAAAAGACTATAAAATAGGTAGTTTTACTTCTTTTCCCTCCAAAAATATTTAACTCTAAGGATGAAATCAATACCATGAATCCTATTGGTTATTTTAAATTTTTTTGGTTAGTAAATTTGTTGTGTAACCAGCTTCAAAAATAGAAGAAAAGAGATATCAATGCCTTAGAAATAAGCCACTTCGAGGGGGCAACCTCCAATACATTACATAAATGCACAATTCTTGGATGATACAATTTACAAAACCTCCTTTCTATATATAGGAGTCCATGGGGCCATAATGTAATCCCTCTTGGGCCTGATGTAATCCTACCCGACCTAACAATAATAATGTAAGGGCACAATAATAACAATATTGGGGTTACAGGGGTACAACAATAACAATAATGGGGTTACACTAACAATAATAAGGGACTATACTAGTAATATAGGGACCCAACATGCCCCTCCCCTTCAAAAAGTGTTGTCCTCAATGCTTGAGTAGCTCTAGGTGCTTCTTTATAAAATTCTCATCCTCCCATGTAGAATCTTCCGTGGGTAAGTTCTTCCACTTGATGAGACACTCTGAAATTGATCTATTTCGTAGCTGTCGAGTTCTTGTTTCTGTGACTGCTTCAGGTTCCAATATGATTTTCCTTCCTCATCAAGTTCGGGCAATATTGTTTGAACTGGAATATATTTTCACCTATAACCTTTTTAAGCATGAAACATTGAAAACTGGATGTACTCGCGAAGAAGCAAGAAGCTCCAGTTTGTATGCCATAGAACCAATATTTTGCAACACCTTGTAAGGACCAGAGTACTTTGGTGATAATTTATTATCCTTCTTAGCTTCGTTGAGGGAAATTTGTTTGTATGGTTGTAAGTAAGTAAAATACAATCTGTTTACATGTTTCATTATCTCATTTGCGATGTTGATCAATACTACATTCTTTCATTCGATTTTGTAAAAAATTCGAGGTTATCCTTAAAAAGAGTTGGAGAACTTCTTTGCGCGTGCTCGATGTGATATTCCCTTTGCTTGAACCTTAGAATTTTCTCTTAAATATGATGTGATGGATGGTGGATGATATCCATAAAGTGCCATAAATGGGGTCATTTTTGCTGCAGTATGGAAGGAAGTGTTATACCACCATTCAGTGAGAGGTAACCACTTCACCCATTGTGTTTGTTTATCGGATACAAAACAATGAAGATATACTTCCAAACATCTATTTACTATCTCAATTTGACCATCGAATTGAGGATGATAAGATGAGCTATGAGCTAGTTGAGTACCCAAACAAGAAAATAATTCCGTCCAAAAATTTCCTGTAAAAATGGGATCTCTGTCACTTACAATAATCTTTGGGTTTCCATGTAGCTTTTGAATTGTTTCCATAAATGCCGTAGCAACTGTACTTACTTTAAATGGATGAGATAATGCACAAAAGTGTGCATACTTGGTAAGTCTATCAACTACCACCATGATGACACTCCTTCCTTCAGACTTAGGTAAACCTGTGATAAAATCCATTTAAATCTCCTCCCAACGTTGACTTGGAATGGATAAAAGTTGTAGAAGACCATGGGTCTTAATTGTCTCAACTTTGTTTTTCTGGCAAACCAAACATTCTGCCACAAGCTTTTGAATATCATATTTAAGGCCATCCCAAAAAAAAATTTCTTCACCCTGTGGTAAGTTTTTAAAAATCCTGAGTGTCCTCCTAAAGGAGAAGTGTGCAATTCCAAAAGAATCTTTTGTTATAGTTGGGAATTCTTACAAAGATATAAGCGATATTTGTACCATAAGGAATCATTTTTCCGACTAAATGTATCAAATGTACTAGGATCTTGCTGCAAATTTTGAATGAGTGTCCACAATTCTTCTCCTTCTTCCATTCATCCCTTACTTCGGTTATTCAATCTAGTTGGATAATAGATATGACACAAAGCAATGCTTCCACCTCTTCAATATTTCTTGAGAGTGCATCTGCAACAACATTTAGCTTCCCTTTTTTGTAGATTATTTCAAAGTCATAACCCAAAATCTTTATGACCCATTTTTCTGCTCTTATGAAGATAGTATTTGTTCCAAAAAAGTGTTTAAGACTATCATGATAAGTTTTTACCTTGAAGTGTCTTCCCATTAGGTAAGTTCGCCATTTCTTTAGTGCATGAAGTATTGCTAACATTTCCTTCTCATAAATAGGTTTCTGTAAATACTTTCCTTTGATTGGACGACTTTCAAAAGCAATTGGTCTTCCTTATTTCATTAAAACATCACCAATTCCATTTCCCGAGGCATCACATTCCACGATAAAGGTTTTTGTGAAGTCTGACGTAGCTAAGACCGGTGCTAGGAACATTACCTCTTTAAGATGTTCAAAGGCCTTAGTTTCTTCGAGATTCCATGAAAATGCATCTTTCTTCAATAATGTTGTTAGAGGTGCTGATATTCTCCCATAATTCTTAACAAACTTACGTCTTCTGTGCTTAGAAATCCTCGCAACTTCTTTATGGTTGTGGGGACTTTCCATTCCTTAATGGCTTTAATTTTGTTAGGGTCTACCTTAACACCCTCGTGAGATACAATATGACCCAGATATTCCACCTCTTGTACTCCAAAGAAACATTTGGATGTTTTTTCATATAATTCTTCCTCCTGCAATAGTTTGAGCACCATTTCAACATGTTGAACACGATCCTTCCAAGACTTGTTGTAGATAAGTATATCATAAAAAAATACTAGAACAAATTTTCTAAGGAATGGTTTGAAAATTGAATTCATCAACCCTTGAAATGTAGAATGTGCATTGGTAAGGCCAAAAGGCATGACCAAAATTCATAATGACCCTCATGAGTTCGAAATGATGTTTTCAGAATATCTTCGAGTCTTCATTCTAATTTGATGATATCACGAGCGAAGATCCAACTTGGTAAAATAAATTGCTTACATGTAATTCATCCAATAATTCATCAATCATAGGAATGGGAAATTTGTCTTTAATGGTGAGCTTATTGAGCTCCCTATAATGGGACAGGGGACATTCGCCATGATCCATCCTTCTTGTGTACCAATACTACGGGAGCAGAGAAAGAACTTTGACTAGGTTGAATTATACCCGTCTCTAACATTTCTGCAATCATACGTTCAATTTCGCTCTTTTGGAAGTAAGGATATCCATAAGGCCTGATGTTTGGAGGAACAGCACCACGGAATCAAATGAATAGCATGATCATGATCTTGAATGAGTCAGAGTCCTTTGGGAGTATCAAACACCTTGGAATGATTGTCCAAGAACTTGTTGAAGTCTACTTGAGAAATAGATGATTTTGATGTCGGAGCCAGAGAGCATAATTGTGCAATTACGCCTGTTGTTCTTTCTTTTTAGAAGATTTGTCATGACATTAGAGCTTATTATCCTTCACGGCACCCTTCAATCTTGCACTCCGGCTTCCTTTCATTCTAAAATTTCAAGAAAAGTTCTTGAGAATTAAAAGCTACCATCCCAATTGTAACCATTGTACTCCTAGTACAACATCGGCACCTCCAGGAATGGAACGCATAGGACTATTCAATACATATTACCCCATGGTTAGCTCTATATTATGGCATTTTCCAGAGCAATTTATAGTTCCTGCATTTGCAACCATCACTTGACATTCTGGTGTTGGGTATAGGAAACAATTTAATTCCTTGGCCACCTTACAATCAATAAAATTATGAGTGCTACCTGAATCAATAAACACTATTACCTCTTTCTTCTTGATATGTCCTTCTATCTTGAGAGTTTGAGGAGTGGTAATTCCTGCCAGTGCATTACACGATATGGTCTGACTCATTTCTTCCTCTTCTTGGGTTTGTTCCTGGTGTATATCCTCTTCTTGTTTATTTTCTTCTTCCTCTTCACAATCTATGTAAAATAATTTCTTGTCAACAAACTTATGGCCTTTAGTGTATTTTCTATCACAATTGTAGCAAAGCCCTTTTTCTCTTTTTTTCTTCCAATTGTTGTGGTGTCAACCTTGTAGGTTGTGGAAATATAGGAGTAGCAACACTTCCCTCTTTATAGAAGTGAGTGGTAGGCTTCCTTGTCGCCATAATTTTACATTCAATTTTTCTTGCCAGCCTGAATGCCTTCTCCAATGAATCAGGTTCCAAAACACAAACTTCATGTTGGATGTTATCCTTTAAAGTCCCTATGAAGACATCAATCCTGTGTTCCTCTGGAATATCAGCTACTCTTATATTCATTTTTTGGAAGTCCTCAATGTGCTCCACCACTGAACACTTTTGTTTGATATTTATCAATTGGCTAAATAAAGTGTTGCTCTTTGTATCCTCATAATGTGCTATCATTTCCTCCGTAAAAATTGACCAAGTGAAAAAAAATTCACGAGATCAAAGCCATCGATACCATACAAATGTATTTTGTTCTAAATGTAAAGTCGCAATGCATACCTTTTTTGTGTTTTGCACATTATTGAGATCAAAATATTGCTCCATCTGTAATATCCATGTTACAGGATCCTTTCCATCAAACTTCTCCATATCCATTTTTGGAATATGGTGGTTCTTCTAGCCAACATTAGATTTTATGAAATCACGATTAACATTTATTTTGTTCTCATCATGAGTTTCCTCTACTATCTTTTCACCATTAGGAAACATTTCTTGTATCAACTTTGTCAAACCTTCCATGTCTGATTTTAGATCATTCTTCATGTTTTCCATTTTTTCATCGATATTAGCTTCCATGTCATCCATCTTAAATTCCATGCTAGCTTCCATGCCATCTATCTTAGCTTCCATATCCCATATTAGCTTGCACACCATCATAGCTTCCACGCCTTTCTTCAAGCCACCCATCTTCACTTCCACGCCATCCATCTTAGCTTCCATGCCTTTCTTCAAACGCGTCCATCTTCACCTTCACTCTTTCTTCAAAACTCCATTTCATTTTTGTTGCTCTTTTGCGAGAGAGAAAAATTTTTTTTCACTTGCTCTTGTAATTTTGATAGATCATGCTGCAATTCTTCATCTTCGTGAGTCATGGTAGAGCCTTCTGAAGGCTTAATGGGTGTTGAATTATTTTTAGGGGCCATTTTAGAATCCAATATTGGTACCTATTCTACAATATGCCCTTGGAATCAATTCAACTTGATTCTTCTAACAAGACTTATGCAATTCGAAAAAAAAATACACACCTTTTACTTGCTTTGAGGAGCTCGATATTGAAATTGAATTATCATATGATGAAAATACCAATATCTGAAATTCGACCATTTGTAGTAGCCCTCCAAGCTTCTTTCAAATACTGTAGGATTCGATCTAATTTGGATTCCCCAAGACAAAGTTGTGTTCAATCTCCCACAATGACCTAATTATGGGCGGACATTAGAAATAAACTTGTAGGACTTGCCACGTGGCCTGGCTTTGTTTCTTCCTTTGTCTACGAAATTGATAACCAGAAACTATAGTCCACGTACTTGTGACCTACTTTTGGCATAAATCCACGATGCCCATAGAGAGAGTTATTGAACTTTTCCCACGATCACCTATTTGAGATGAAATTCAGGACCCTGAAAAAGCACTACCTTCCACAGATCATATCTCCAAAAATATTGTGAACCAAGCTCTAAATTATTTTGACAAATTTCCTCAGGATTTCAGCTTCACATACAAATTTCAGATTCGGAACCTTCGTAGAAAAAAATTTATAGCGAAAATTCCACAATGACCTGTTTAGGAGCTTGAAACAATACCTAATTTCCACAGATGATATCTCCAAAAATATTGCGAACCAAGCTCTGAAATTTTTTGAAAATCTTCCTCCGGATTTCGGCTTTGTACCCTAAAAATTTCAGCTTCTGAAACTTCGTAGAACAAAAGCTATAGCGAAAATTCCACGATGACCTGTTTGGAGCAGCGAAACCCTAGAATCCAAAGCTCTGATACCAAATGTTGTGTAACCAGCTCCAAAAATAGAAGAAAGAGATATCAACGCCTTATAAATAAGCCACTTCGAGGGGGAAACCTCCAATACATTACATAAATGAACAATTCTTGGATGATACAATTTACAAAACCTCCTTTCTATATATAGGAGTCCATGGGGCCATAATGTAATCCTATTGGGCCACAATGTAATCCTAGCCGACCTAACAATAATAATTTAAGGGCACAATAATAACAAAATGGGGGTTACAAGGGTACAATAATAACAATAAGGGGGTTACACTAACAATAATAAGGGACTATACTAGTGATATAGGGACCTAAATTTTTTTTTCATTTTGAGGCCAATTTTTTATCTTAAAATTCCCCTAATGAGGGGAGAGTGATTGGCTGTCAGAAATGGGGAAAATGAAATTAGCTTAAAGAAACTCTACAACTCTTCTTTAGCTATGGCCTGGAAAGAAATATTCAATTGTAGTTGAGGTTGGAATATGGTTATATATTAATCCTTGATATATATATATGGTTAAGGGAAAAATCAATATGCATCCCCTTCATGTCAAGATAAATCCAAGCAAAAGCATCACTATTATTTTGTAAAACCTTGATTAATCATTCCTTATAGTGTTATATTAACCCTTGATTAATATTCAAGGATATTTTGGGGCCAATCTATGGTTTCCAAATTTGAACCTTTTTCTTCTTTATAAGAGGACTCGTGTTGTAGATCTGATGTATATTTTGTGAAAATAGAAGCATGGACTTCAGGGTCCATTATGTGGGTGAGAATTTGTGTGTTGGATGAGGAGGAGGGAGATATAAAGTTTTCAATTCCTCTATACTCATTTTTTTCTCTAAGGGAAAGATATTGATATATGGTAAGTACTTAGTAACTAATTGCTTCCTTATAAATTCCCTCTTTGTGTGCCCAAAATGAAATTTCAAGACCAATGTTAGGCTTAGTGTGATCATATAGGGCAAGTTATTTGGTGGAGGTCCCATGAGATATTTTCATGTTACTTCATATGTAACTAGTATATTGTAATATCCCAAAATAGGGAAAATCTACAACAATGAGAGTATCTTAAGATATTCCAAAGTTGGAGCTGCAGCAATGTAAGAACACATAATGGAGTAGCAGTGATGAATCAAGACATAAAACATGAGAAGAATCATATAGCCATCATATTGATCTCATAGTAGCAAAAGATTACAAATCCTTGAGGAAACAATCACTCAAGCTAGGCAATGCAAGCCTTAATAGAACATGTATATGAAAATGAAGAACATTTCTACATATAGAAAGCCCAAGGCTATGACTGTGTAGATTATAGGAGGCACTGTTACAAAATTAATATCAATACATAGATATGGCAATGTATGGCTCAAATAATATAGGAAGCAAATCTCTAACCCCTGAAAAACAATATCAAGTCAATCCTAGAAGGATTGGCTGAAATATACAAAATGGAAAAATGCCAGAGTAGCAGGGCTGAGTAGCAGCTACAACTCAAGAACTGGGTGGAGATGGCTATAGATGATACACAATATGAATATACCTCCTCCAATGGATTTTCCAAGTGAAATTATGATCCTAACACTGAAGATATCTCCCTCTAAACAAACATTGCAACCCTCACTACAGATAGACACTGAAAATAACACAGTCTAAGAGAGGGACTGCATTGTAGATCATGGAAATGGATGGCCTGATGCAAAATATGATGGGAATCAACTCAATTCTCCCTCACTAATCCTCCAAAGGAAAGAATACTTCCTCCTCTAAAAAATAAGCACATGAAGTGGTGTTCAGTAACCTCCACTGCAACACCCTGCAACACAACTCAACTCTAAATAGAAACTGCGTTGTAGCTAAAGGAGGATGCTTGGCCTAAAGCCTGAATGTGGAGAAATGAAGAGAAATCTCCTTCAAGAGGCCTCTCTTGAAAGGATAAGGAATTCCTAAACAGGAATTCCTTGTGCTAAGAAGCACTGCAACTCTGCTAAACAACAGGAGAATGCACAGAGTCTAAATAGACAATGAAATCAATAATCCATAACCTGAATAACAATGGCTACCTTGCCCTCCTTTTAAACAAGTGAAAGTCCTTTCTCCATGGGTCCCACTCATTATGGTTTCCTCCACCACATAACCCTCTTCCCATTCATACTGCGCTGTCTATCAAAGTGTTCTCCACCTCCTATCCCAGCACTATTGACTTGGTCAAACTTGACCTTGTCTCCATGAAAATGTCCTCTTTCACACTTGAGGGTGTGAAATCTAGCTCCAATGATGATCCCCTTTCATAATATGAGGTATTCTATTCCTATTTTTATTATTCATGGGCCTCCTTATCCAATTATTCATCTCCTAAGTGAAATCAGCAAAATTTAATATTCCAATTTGCCGCATGCAAATTTTGGAACATTACAGTCCTCCTCTCCCAAATGTTGCGTGTCCTCAATCAACTGCAAGGATAGAACTGAGAAGTTTCCTCCCAAGGCATGGAAACTGAAAAGTATTGGGAAAAAATATTCCCCCAAGTGGACCCTCCATCCCCAAGCAATCATCCATACAAAATGAGTCACCTCCCAACATGGCAACTCTTGAAAATGCTCCTCCACCCTGAGCTCATGGAATGTAGGTGGGCTGAAAATATAAACATGGTATACATAGGAGAATACCCCATGCTTTCCTCCTCTCCACTTATGATAAGTGTAGAGCATATGTTGATCCTGGGCTGCAACATAATTGCCCTCAAGTGGCAAGATGAAGACTAGATCTCCAAAGATCTCCTCTCCAATGTTGTGAATCAAGCTGGCCCACATCATCCCATATTTGATGGATAGGAAATCATCCCCATATGGCATCCCATCAATCACATGGCCCATCTCAACAAAATGAAACAATTTTTTGGCAGTGGTGGCCATATCTCCTCTCATGATCCCATTAGAACATGCAATGCAAAAAGTGTGGGAATCCTCTCCCCCAAAGGACACATCCAACTCATGTGTCTCTCTCCCAATCATTCTTCCAATACAATTAATATCAATATAAGAAAATGAAATAATTATCAGCATAAAAATGAGGAAAATGTTGAAGGTTTCATGTGGTGCAAGAAGGTACCAACAATTTTCCCAATAGTGACAGCGTAGTTTCCCAAACTGCTGCTTAAGAAAATTACATGGCAAGTTGTTTTTTGTTACATGGATAATTATGTATGTCATGACATCTAATGATAAATAGCAAATTTATGGGTACATAAACTAAACATACATGAAAGAAAACACTTTCCCAAGGCCATATAAGAGACGGTTGTATCCATCATACAATTTGGCGCAATGTTGACCATGGAGCTCAATGAAAAGCTTGACCTCTTGTGGAGAAATGCACTGAATATGATTGGTAAAAGTATCCAAATATTGTGTTAAATAATCCATGGATGCAAAAACAATATTCTTACCATGTGTTGAGAAAAAGATGATGCATATGTATATGAATTATTCCTCCATAGTGGTATGACACACTCCCATGAAGAGGAATGAACCATATGCTGCATGTAGATCACCCTTCTTATACTTGGAAATCCAAGTTAAGAAGTTCATATCTCTGTAATAGATGTTTCCATCCACTACTCCATAAACCTTACTTCCTCCTTCCTCACCAAGTGCATCAATGGTGAAGTGATCCTGGGGACACTCCATTAATAACCCCAAGCTCCCAAGTGACAACGCTGTTGGTCCATGCAAATAAGATCCTGCCGACTCATAGCTCCATTCTTTGACATGCTCCTTGTCAAAGACATCTCCCATAGTGCTGCTACACATAAGAAGTTCCTCCCAAGGTGGAAGTACCTCTTGATCATCTAAGGCCAAGGAGTATCCCTTTTGCACCATGATAGTGTCATCTCCTACCCTTGCAACATCATGCAAAGTGCGAGAGAAAATATGCCCTTACTCTCCCAAGAACAACCAAAGAAACAAAAAATTTTGTTGCCTCCTCATAATCTCATCATACAAATCATGTGATGAAAACATAATGAATGATATGAAGATCACATCAACATCATGCTTCCAAACTCTTTGTTTCTCAATGATGCAAGCATCTTTCCACATCTTCTCCATCCACTTACCCTTAGAAAGAGTATATGCCAAGTGATGGCCAAACTCCTTCAAGAGTAACTAGCACAGCCAAGCGTCCTACTGCTCGGTATCATATATTTTCAAGTGGCTCACCAGCCTCTTGCTCTTCAACCACATACACTCATCCATTTATGGATGTCTCCCTTCATTCTCAATCTTGGCACCTTTCCCATGAATACTACCATCCTCCCAAAATAGATTTCTATCTTTGCATTTCATGGGATATTGAAATTCAATCTTCTCAATGATCAAGTTGATCCCATAACGACCTAAATAGGTGGTAGGAAAAAACCTCCCATCATGATGTGTAGGGCTTGAGAAGTGTCCAACACAAACATGAGAGATGTTATCCATCCTAATATGTCCTCCATCATCTATCTTCTCCCCCTTCAATCCATAAAGATCCAAGTGTGATAAGGGAATAAATTCCTCAAAATGTTGAAGAACCTGGCACTCCATGATATGTTGAAGTGCACCTCCAATTAAATCTGTCCATGAGATCTCCCTCTCATCAATAGTCCTCCAAAACCAATGAGGTCTTGGATCTGCTGTCTCTCTTTGAGCTGAGAGGTGCTCATTGAGAAAGTGTCATCTGGAAAGGAGAAATCTTTTCTCATCTTAAGATGTCTACTATCTATCGTCCTTCCATTCAAGTCTTCAAACCCCAACCTCCACTGTGATATACAATCCAAAAATTTCTTATGAGGATGATGGTTTATTTCTTCTTTGAATGTTTCCATGTTTCACAATGTAGTGCAATCTTGCTACTCTAGGTTAGTAGTTTATGTTGATTCTTGGTCATTTAAATATAAATTTCCATAATTCTCCAAAAGATTTTCTGAAATAGAAAGTGGAACTTCATTCATACCTTGATGGAAATTTGGTGCTCCTTGTATGGCTACAATAGTCCTCTCTTCCAATGAAATGGCTTCCCCATTTGCAGATGTAGAAGGCTGCTCTTCCAAGGCTATGACAGCGCCGGTACAAGTCTCCTCCCATGGTGGTGTGGGCTTTTTCTCCTCTGATTTTTCTTTATCAAAGGTTCTAATCAACCTTTGAGTGAACTCGACAAAAGTATTCACCCTTGCACGGCTCAAGTGGTTGAACCAATAAACATTGGCTTCAACCTTCAAGTGCATCACTGCAACTTCTGTTGCTTCTCTGTCTATTACTGGATGTAGTAGGAAGAATGCCTCAAGCTTTCTTGCCCAATCTCTTGCTGTAGATGACCAATTAAATGTAGAAAATAGGAATCTATTGCCTTGGATTTCCTTTCTGCTGCAGGGCCTCCTCTCCTCCTTCAACTGAATGAATTGTGGGAGAGCTAGAGTCTCCTTGAAGACTCTAGGTTGAGATTTGTACTGAACAAGGTATTTACTTAGAATCTGATGATCCAAATATCTCTCATTCTTGCTTTATCCTTCTTCATGAGAATAGGAAGTGCATGGACCTTCCTCTTCTATTTGCTTCTCCTCTTTGGGGAGGTTCTTCTTAAGTATGAAAAGTGATGAGAGTAATCCCATCATTCTGATCTTATTCTATCTCCTTTGGCTTAAACTAACAGGCTGAGCCAAGATGGATGCTTTTATACCACTGTAATATCCAAAAATGGGGAAAAACTACAACAATGAGAATATCTTAAGATATTCCAAAGTTGGAGCTGCAACAATGTAAGAACACATAATGGAGTCGTAGTGATGAATAAAGACACAAAACATGAGAAGAATCATATATCCATAATATTGATATCATAGCATAAAAAGAGTACAAATCCTTGAGGAAACAATCACTCAAGCTAGGCAATGCAAGCCTCAATAGAACATGTATATGAAAATGAAGAGCATTGCTACATATAGAAAGCCCAAGGCTATGACTGCGTAGTTTATATGAGGAACTACTATAGAAATAATATCAATACATAGATATGGAAATGTATGGCTCAAATAATTTGGGGAGAAAAGTTCTAACCCCTAAAAACAATATCAAGTAAATCCTAGAAGGATTAGCTGAAATATACAAAATGGAAAAATGCCGAAGCAGCAGGACTGAGTAGTAGCTACAACTCAAGAACTAGATGGAGATGATTATAGATGATACAAAAGCTGAATAGACCTCCTCCATTGGATCTTACAAGTGAAAGGCTGATCCTAACAATGAAGATCTCTCCCTCCAAACAAACACTACAACCCTCACTGCGGATACACACTGAAAATAGCACAGTCTAAGAGAGGGATTGTGTTGTAGATCATGGAAATGGTTGGAATGATGCCAAATATGATGGGAATAATCTCAAATTCTCCTTCAATAATCCTCCAAAGGAAATAAGACTTCCTCCTTTGAAAAATAAGCACAAGAAGTGGTGTTCAGTAAGCTTCACTGCAACACCCTGCAACACAACTCAGCTCTAAATAGAAACTGTGTTGTAGCTGAAGGAGGATGCTTGGCCTAAAGCCTGAATGTGGAGAAATTAAGAGCAAGATCCTTCAAGAGGCCTCTATTGAAAGGATAAGGAATTCATAAAAAGAAATTCCTTGTGCTAAGTAGCACTGCAACTCTGCTATACAGCAGGAGAATGCACAGAGTCTAAACAGACAATGAAATCAATAATCCATAACCTGAATAACAATGGCTGCCTTGCCCCCATTTTAAACAAGTGAAAACCCTTTCTCCATGGGTCCCACTCATTGGGGTTTCCTCCACCACATCATAACCCTCTTCCCATTCATATTGCATTGTCTATCAAAGTGTTCTCCACCTCCTATCCCATCGTTGTTGACTTAGTCAAACTTGACCTTGTCTCCATGAAAATGTCCTCTTTCACACTTGAGGGTGTGAAATCTAGCTCCATTGATGATCCCCTTTCATAATATGAGGGATTTTATTCATGTTTTTATTATTCATGGGCCTCCTTACCCAATTATTTATCTCCTAAGTGAAATCAGCAAAATTTAATATTCCAATTTGCTGCATGCAATTTTTGGAATATTACATATATGCATCTATAATAGATAGCCATGACCTTCCTAGGATTAAAGGATATCACCTTATGGAGGAAATGAGTTATAGAACCATGAAATCAACAAGACTCCCATAAATCAATGGATATTAGTATATCATCTACGATCCATTTCAGTTTGTTGGTAGATCAGTTAAAAATTTTTAATGTTGTGGGGGTTTTCCTAAAACCAGAAAGTCCCAGAGCTTTCATTTTCGCATAGTTCATCACATTGATAACAAAATGAAGGTCAATCAACCTGTTTATAATATCTATATGGATAATTTTCACATTGACTATAGGTCTATTAGGATCTGGATATTTACTAGAAATGACTATCCTCATCATAAGATCTGACAATTTTCCCATGACATGTATGCTTTTTGGGCCTCTCCTTCTTCTACCAGGTCTCCCTACACATAATTCCTTTACTAATTTTAAGTAGAAAGGAACATGCTTAATTTATTATAACAATGGTACATGCACGCTCATTCTTAAGTTCACCAAAGAAATTGAATTTAGGCTTGTTAACCTGTTTCTATTGGTTTAATATTTTGGGGTAATGAGGAACCCGTGGTTCCAAGCAAGCTTGGTTTTTTCTTGAGTTCTCAAGAAATTGAACTAGTTTTGGTTCTTTAATTAGAACAATATCATTTAATTCTTGAAATTTCACTGGGGGAGTTTTATTCAAATACTTCCCTGATATAAGGTGGATATTGTGAGAATTTAGGGAAGAGATGGAGTAAGTGGGGTAAATAGAAAACCCAATGGTTTACATTAATTTATATTCCTCAAAATTATTTAGGTTAGGAGTGATTGTACAAGAATACGAGGTTAAGGAGAACCAGATATGGAAAACTTTATTGGTGGAGATGGAAGAAGTGGAATAGGTGCTTATAGTAAGCCTTGTTAAGGGCATTCAAAGGATGGATTTCTTAACCCATGTGGTCAAGGAAAGTTAGGTGGAGAATCCATCCATGGATGATTAGGAAAGAAACATGGTTGAAATAATTTTGCATTGAAGGGTTAGTATAATATGAATTATAATACTATGATTGATCTCAAACCACACCTTAAGGTTTTTGTTGCCATGGATGCTTCTAAGAGAAACAACATAGTTCCTCTAGTTCTTTGAATTCCTTATAGAAATATTTTATTTTTGGAAGGGATTAACACTTTCTTGTAGCATGGTCCTCACTTCATATTGCATAGGCCTCAATGTGATCCAATAGGCATTCCTTCAAAGGGTGCTTTCTTATATAGCTTGGACAAAAAATATCGAAAGCTAATTATATTTCTCCCTCCTTCTTGTTCATGTATAATGAGTCCAATCAAGAACTCAATGAACTAATCGTATCATTTTTAAATTCTTCTAATATGTTTCTAATCTTATCTTGCCTAATCTCATTAATCGCAATCCTTCCAACTCTTGTTAATAGTTCTCTTGATCCTTTGTTAGTATTTGAAGTACCTTTGGAGTATCTTCGACATAGCTTGTAGTAGTATGAAATGTAGTGTATCACGAGCCAAACTCCTTGTATTTCCCATTGTAAATTTTATTTGAATATCAATGTGGTCTTCAAAGAATATTTCATCTTCGTTTTTTGTCACCCTTAAGAATTTCTCCCTCCTTTCCTTGTCTTTACAATAGCCTTGATATTTTCCTAAGAATTTATGTTTCATGTATGCTCAAGTTTAGATGTTGTCCCTTCCAAGGTTCATCAACCAACATAGTGCAACATTATTCAGTGTAGCGGGGAAGAGTTTTAATTTATAAGAATTCAACACATAGCCATAAATTTTGTAGGGAACATCAAATTCAAAGAGGAAGGTATTGATATCCTATTTTAATAATTCATGGAAGTTACGAAAATCTAAGTGAACAATATTTTTCATCTTTGTCTCTTCATCTAAATCTAGAGTAGGGAATATAAAGGTGGATGTATATTCCTTAACAGCCTATTGTGCCTTCTTAATAAATGTTATCCTATTACAAAATACGCCTTGGGAGAGTGAGGAAAAATAAACTTCGTTAACAACTAATTTGATTGATTTAGATTAATTCCTTAATGATTACCTTATTTAAATTCTCTAGTAAAGGCTCCTCAACAATCATTTGATGCCATTATGATTTCTGATCCTTGATGATGGGTGGAGTGTCCACCTAAAATTTTGAATAGGATTAGAAATATTTTACATAGTTTTTTTTCGAAAAAACTTACCGCAACATGAAAAAATATGAAAATATACAGTCACTTAAAAATGAACTCTCTTGAATGGGATTTATCATTTACTAGGACCTTAGAGAATAAGAGTTTTGTTGTGTAGAATATGAAGCTTGTGCAATTTATATTTCTTGAGAATTGTTCAATTTCCACGACCTTGGGTCTAGGATAAAGTCTTAAAATATTTTATGCTACTAAACCAAGAATATCAATAGAACTAATTTTCATAATAGAATATTAGAAACAGTAAATAAAATATGCATAGAATATAGAAATTTTTTTATGTTTTCAGCTCAACTTCATTATATTAACAACATATAATACAATAGTCTAGGGCTCTCGTACCAGGGATAACAACCCTCATACATCCACTAGTACAAGATACAAACAAGATACTTTGACCATCTGGTTGTAGTGCAATCTCTCAGCCCTCTTGGTCATACCCTGTACCTGCTCGGTCCTTCAGCTCCTGATCTGTAGCTCCTCCCTCTATCATTTCTCTAAGTCCATTTAGTCGTTGAATCATGACTATCCAATCTGCTCTCTAGTTTTCGATTCATTCATCAAGGACCTAACACATCGAGACTCATGTCGAGTTGTTCACCATTCCACTTATGAACAACTCTCAATATTCCCACTGTTGCTCCTTAGCTACTCAGGGACTTCAACCCACTATGGTATTCCTGTGTTGTAATAATGAAATCCAACATAGGGCATAGAGGGATGCCACCCATCACTGTAAGATATCCATCTCCTACAATGAACATGGGCTAGGAGGAATTCCCATCATCTCTTGTATAATTCCTTATCCACACACAAGTCTTGGGCTCCAAAATCCTGCTCCTGGTTGGCCAAAACCCTTGAGCTCAACAACTACGAGGCTAGCAGTCATCTTTTTCCAAATGCACTTTAGCACCAACATGGACACTATCACGGTGTCCTCTAGTAGACCATAAGTGCCCAATATCGTCCACACTTGATCCTCTCTTACGCTTCCCTCCAAAAATCCGTGAGAGACCATGTCCATGCTATAGCATTTGCTCCTAGTTAGGGCATACCAACACCTGGGAGACCCTTACACATGGTTTCCCATAGACTCCACCAATCCACCAATTTATTTTTCAATAGAGGAGCTATTGCACAAATCTACGCACATAAATATGTCCTTACCTAGGACACCATCAATCGATCATCCATGGGTCCATATGCAACACACCTTTTTTTGTCCTCTTGCTTTCTGATATGATGTGTCTACTATCACCTTGGATGCTTGCTATTCCTCCCAAAAATCCATGTGGCCTCCTCCAAACAACCCCTAAGGTCTCTTCAAACTGGCCATCCTCTGATCCAAGCATTGGTCTAATTATTTGACCCAACATCCTCCAACTTCTGCTCCAAATTGGTTTTTACTTGGTGCAACAAGTCTTCTTCTATTGGTAACTAGATAGGGCACCCAAAAGCTGCAACATCCATTAGAATACTCACCGATTAGTCCCTAAGTGACCTCAGCCTCTCATAGTATAGATATCGTCCTCCTTGCGGAAAGGATTTGGCATAAAACAACCCTCAACTAGCTCCACGACACCCTCACTGAGATGTTATGGCATGCATCCTAGCACTCAGTCTTGTTGTAGCATAAAGCACCCTTCAATCCAAAATTCAACCCCATACAAGGCCACAAACAAACCTATTATATTTCCACCTCCATGATGCTATATTAGGGCTCCAAATAACCCAAAAACAACCCTAGGCAAATCCTTCTAGTGTGGTTAAGGGCTTGCGATATTACCATAGGTCTATCCTCCTTCCATGGCCTAATTTTCTAGCTCTCAAAATAGCCCTAACACAACAAAAAACCATTCCCTTAGCTCCCTTCTTGCAATATCAACCTCCAAAACTAGCCTTGAAACAACCCTTAAGCACCCTCATTTTCCAATCTTTTGGTGCAACCTTCAAGGACAAGGTATTGGCCCTTCCTCCAACAAGACTTGGATTCCAACCAGCCCTTGGTAACCTGCAAAAACCCTTGACATATACCCTTACCTTTGATGGTGTCCAACTTCCCTTTGTTGTTGCTAGGGCGCAGAGGTAACTTCTCTAACAAGCTCTCCTCCAAGCGAATTTTGCACAAGTGGATGTCCAAAATGAATTGAATTCACCATCCTTTTATTGAGAAATTAGGGGCTCCTATGAATAGATGAAGAGAAACATCTATTGGATGAATTTTACATCAAGCCTAAATGACTTGAAAACCAATAATTAATTTTTAACTTCAAAAATTCATTTCTCCTCAATGAAAACTCGAAATTGGATGATTTTGATGTGTCAGAATTTTCTTGATGAGAAATATCATATTCATCAATCATATATTGAAAAATCATCATGATTTATGCATAAACATTGATGGATTCAAAACCCCAAATCCTTTTTCTCAAGCCCAAAAGCCTACTTATGCTGCTTTTAACTCCAAACCTTGATTAGTAGGGTTTGGAGTACATCCTAAGTTGCACAAAAATAAACACTCCCTCTTAGTGAGGAAGGTACTTCCAAGACTAGGAAGTATCCATCATCGAGCGACGAAACTAGCCCATATTTCATCCATCACTAAAGCATACCCTATAGATGAATATGAAAAACTCAGTAGTGCCTTTGCCTCGTCACATTTGAACCTGAATATTTGAGCTTCCACAGGGATCCCTCTGAGGCTAGAATCCCTATGAGTGTACATGATCTCCACTAGCTCAGTCCCGCAAGCACTCATCCTCCTCTATCAAATAATACTCGTGAAAATCCCTCCATTCTTAGATATGTAACACCATGATATGATGAAGAATCTAGCTTGCCAATATTCAGTGCATCACATGAAGCCATCTTTATCAACTTGATATTGTCCATGCCAAAGAAACCCTATAGTTGTCACATCCATCCATGGCACATCAAAGAAAGTACATGATCATCAATGTGCCCTATAAATTTATGTTTTTCACCAGGCTCACCAGCAATCCACCATAACTCCAAGCCCATCTAGCCATGTAACCTATTAAGACCACATCTCCATGTCTACAGCTGGACCCTCTACTCCATAATCTATACACCAAGAACTCCCTCTAAGTTGCTTCATTGTGCATGCTCTGATCCACTTTCCTCAAAAGTATCTTAGACACGCTCTAATACCACGTTGAATTTCTATGACCTTGGGTTTAGGATAGAGTCTTAAAATATCTGATGCTACCAAACAAAGAATCTCAACAAAACTACTTTGCAAAATGTAATATAAAAAAAAAAAATCACATATGCACAGAATGTAGACAAATTTTTATTTTTTCAGCCCAACTTCGTTATATTAAAAACATATAATAAAACCATCTAGGGATACCGTGCCAGGGATAAGGGCCCTCATACATCCACTAGTACAAGACACAAATGAGATACTCTAACCATCAGGATGTAGTGCAATCTCTTAGCCATCTTTGTCATACCTTCTACCTGCCTGGTCCTTAGGTTCCCAATCTGAAGCTCTTGCCCCTATAAATGCTCCAATTCCATCTGGACATTAAATCTCAGCTATCCAATCTACCCTCTAGTTCTCCCTTCGTTCATCAAGGGCACAACACATCAAGACTCCTGTCTAGTTGTTAACAGTTCCACTTGTAAAAAACTCACAATATTCCCACTGCTCCTCCTTAGCTACTTAGGGAATTCATCCCACTATGGTGTTCTTGCGCTACAATGATGAAGAATAACATAGGGCATAGAGGGCTACCACCTGAAAATGAAATATGTCCATCTCCTAAAATGAACATGGGCTAGGAGGACTTCCCATCATATGTTGTAGAAGTCCTTCTCCACACACAAGTCTCGGGCTACACAATCCTTCTCCTCGTTAACCAAACCCTTGAGCTCCCCAAATTATAGGCTAGCAATCACCTTTTTCCATTGAGGTGCTCTAATTCAGATCCAACATGTACACTATCACATTATCCTCTTGCAAAACATAAGTGCCAAATATCATCCACACCTGGTCCTCCGTCACTTTACCCTCCAACAATACACGAGAGACCAAATCCATGATATAACATCTGCTCCTAGTTAAGGCATCCCAAAACCCAGGGAACCATTACTCATGGCTTCCCACACACTCCACCAATATTCTCTTTTCTTCTATAATAGAGTATATATTACAAAAATCTGGGCACATCAATATTTCCATGACTAAGACACCATCAATCAATCATACATGGGTACATATGCAACACACCTTGCTGTTGTGTTGTAGCATTTCGATATGATGTTCTTGTTGTGACCTTGGTTTCTTCATAAGCCTCCCAATAATCCATATGGGCTCCTCTAAACAACTCCTAAGGCCTCTTTAAGTAGCGCATCATCTGATCTAAGCATTGGTCAAAGGCATTGACCCAACATCCTCCGGTCGCTACTACAAATCAGTTTGTACTTGTTGCAACAAGGCTTATTTTGTTGTTGACTGATTAGGGCACCCACAAGATGCAAAAATGTTAGAAGAGTCACAAAAAAATTCTTAAGTGATTATTGCCTCTCCTCCTTCCTAAAAGGATAGGGCATAGAACAACCCTCAACTAGCTCCACACCGCCCTCACTGAGATGTTATGGCATGTGGCCTAGTACTCAACATTTTTTTAGCATAAATCACCCTTAAATCCACATATTTAACTCCATACAAGGCCACACATAGACCTATTATCTTTCTCCCTCCACAATCCTAGATTAGTGCTCTAAATAACCCCACAACAAACCTATGCAAAGCCTTCTAGTGTTGTGAAGGGCCTCTGGTATTAGCACAGGTCTATCCTCTTTCCATGGCTTGTTGTTTTAACCCTTAATGCAGCCCTAACATAGCAACAAACCATACCTCTACCCTCATCTCCATTCCTACAATCTCAACCTCCAAAAATAGTCCTGAAATAACTCTTAAACACCCTCATTTTCCAATCCTTTGGTGCAGTCTACTAGCATAGTGTCTCAACCCTTCCTCCAGCAAGAATTCACTTCCAACCATCCCTTGATCACCTAAAAATACCCTTGACACAAACCCTTACCTTGGTGGGTGTCCACCCTCCCTTTTTTGCGGTTAGGGCACAGAGTTAAGCTCTCCAACGAGCTCTACTATAACAGAAGTTTTCACAAGTGGATGTCGAAAATTATTTGCCCTCACCCTCATTTTATATCCAAATGAGGGTCTCCCACGAATAGATGAAGATGCACATCTATTGGACAAATTTTACATGAATCCTACATGACTTGAAAACCAATAATTACATGTTAACTTCAAAAAATCATTTCTCCTCAACTAAAACTCTGAATTGGATGATGTTTGATGTGTTTGATTCGTATTGACGAGAACTATCATCCTCATCCATCACATATCAAAAACTCATCATGAGTTTGGCCCAAAAATCGATGGGTGAAAAAACCCCAAGCTTGGTTCTCAAGCCCACAAGCTTACTTGTAGCACTTTGACCTTCAAATGTTGATCACTAGGGCATGGAGTACCTCCCCAAGTACACAAAAATAAACAAGCATAGGGTTTAGATTTGTTTTATGCAAGGGAGATTTTTGTGGGAGCTAAATTGTTTGGCCAACTATTCCCCTTTTCCTCTTGAGAATGTCTTGCATAGTTAGTCTTGTAGAGATTCTTAGTAGAGCTAACTAATCTATCTTGCTAGTCTCCATCTTTGTCCATGGAAAAATGAGAAATACATTATTTCTAGAAAAGCTATTGTAAGGAAAACTTGAATGAAACACATCATACCAACTACTAGGGAATCTGCTAACTAAAATAGAAAAAAACTATTGCACTATTGACGATACCTCAAAAATGATGCAGATAATTCATGGGGGCTTCACTCGTGGAGCAATACCATACCACATGCATTCATATTGGGGGATATATATTTAGGAAAAAATTACATAATATATTGAGAATATAATAGGGGGGTAATGGGTTTTTATATTGGAAGGTACAAAAATGAAGCCCAAACTTAATGAAAAAATATAAAGGGGTGTAAAAAGGTTAATGAAAAAATAGATACCTACAATATCTAGTGAAAGTAGTGGTTTTTTAAATTGGGAAGGTGTATTGGGTTCATATTGGTAGGTTGTTAAATAATGTGATTTTTAGAGGTATTTTCTAGTATGTAGTCAAATTAAGTGTATTGTTTAGTATTTCATGAATACACGTAATATATTAGAGGGTCATTGAGTGAAGCCCCCATGCAAAAATTAGGGTTTCTTTAATTACCTCTTAATTACTTAATAGGTAAATGAGAAATTGTGTATATAATTATCAATCTAGTATTCATATGGAGATTGTGAATTGTCATACACTTTATATGATAGCACAATTAAGCTATGTGCCAATGAGGTTGTAGTAGTCAAGATGAGTGTTTCAAAGAAATATAATATTGTTCTTTTAGAAGTCACCAAGGAAAGAAAACTACACCTGCAAGAATTTAAATGTAATACTTGCATAAAAGAAATAATACACTTCTACCTAGTGGGATTAGGAAGCTTAATATTGTAATCCATAGCACGGGTAGAATAAATGATATAATTGTGCAAGAAAGAAAATGGAACATTTCTACCTAGCAAGTTGAGGAAACTTAATGTTGTAACTCCGAACATAGGTAGAATAATCTACACTAGCATGATGTAAATAACAAGGAAGAAATAAATCACATAGGTAGTAAAGTGGTGACTTTCTTATGGTTTTTGGTGATCCTGATCCTTGCAATAAAGATTCATATGAAATGATGTAATGCTAAGAAAAAATACTGTAAAGAATTCAATCCAATCATGATATGTTAAAGATAACATTCCAAATCTATCGAAATAGAGTAAGTGAAACACAATCTTTAGAAACAAAGTAAATTACTTATTGGATTAATGAGTTTCAAAAAATAAAAGAAATATTTTAAGTTATCAAATTAATGAGTTGCAACAACATAAAACACTGTTATTAGATTAATGAGTTGCAACAACATGAATAAATAGAGAAATTTCTAATTTAATAAAAATAAAAATAAAACTGGAAACTAATATATACAATTATAGATAATACCCAACTAAGGAAGGGGACCTACCTCATTCAGGTGAGGAACTATTTATGAAATCAATAGAATTCCTAAGTTAGAAGAACACCATATGCATAGAGTCGAATAGAAATGGAAAAGAACCATGAACTTTGTATTAAAAAAAATTTAGAATGAAGATTAGACTTAATTTTCATCATTTTTCAACTCAAGTGGAGAAGGGTGTTTTTATACATAGTTTTTTAGTTTTAATTTGATCAAGAGATTGAAAGAAAACCATGAGAATATTCATATTATTAGGTTGTTCCTTCTAGGTTACAAAAAAATCACCAAAAGGTAGAAAAACTAGACAAATGTGGACTCATTTAGCTCTTATGAAAGGTTGCAACTGGGTTGATCTTGTGTTACAGTAAATATTTCCTTGATGAGAAGGAAACTACCTCTTGTCACTTTCTTCATTAGGTTCTCATCTACCTATATGATGAGAAATAGTTTGGTTACAATTTCTTGGCTAGATGTTAATTGGTGATGCATTGAACTAACTATCACCAAGTTTTAAAAATTCATTAGGGGAATTTTGAGGTCTTAAATTGGCCTCCTAAGGAAACTATAAAATAATAGTGGAGATAATAAAATAATATTAGATTAAATCATCAAATTTAGAGGAAAAGAAGAAAAAAATACTTTTTCAACTTGTATTTTCAACTTATCTTGCTATGGGTTTACTCAAATTTCAAGCGGAAACACTCGTTCTATGCATAATTTGATTCCTCATCCAATGAGTACCCATATATCATAATTTCCATGGACCCCGCTACATGAAAAATGAGAAATACATGAAAAACATGATTGCACTCATGCTTTTTCTTGTATTTCTCATTTTTCGTGTAATGGGGTCCAACGAAAGTATCTAACATGGGTACTCCTTCGATGGGGAATTAAATTTTGCATCCAACGAGTACTCCCGCAAGATATTTGAGTAAAATCTTAAGGAGATATGTTGAAAAAGTAGTTTTGTTATTTTATTATTTTTTAATATTTTTACTTTTTTACCCTAAAAATGGTGAATAATCCCCCATGGTTGGCATCATCATCTTGAATCCTACTGGTTCTTATAGAGTTTATTTTGGTTGTAAATTTTCCTTAGGAGGCCCATTATAAACCTCAAAAGTTATCTAATGACCCTTAATGATCAAATGTTGTTAGCCCCCTAATTTGCTCCATTTTTTTCCATTTTCCCCTTCCTAAATAATAACCATTTACCACTGTTTTACCTCTTTTATGCACCCTCATCTTGCACCAGTCCAAGCACGGTGACATATTTCGTATAAAATTTATTTTTCATATTTTTAATTCAACTTAGCATTAATTAATTATTTATTACATGATTTCTTACTTTTAATCACTCTCTGTAACGTATCGATATCTCCAATGTTTATTTGGTAGTTAGAGTACTTACCATGACCGCTGATCTTAGTGTAGAATTGGATCTTACACCGTTTCCAGCACAAAAAATACTTGCAGCAGATCCAAACCTCCTTGATCACTGCCTAATTTTGAGCAGCTTCAGCCATGACAACAAAATCGATCCAAAGGCAGCTGAGACCGAATCTGTGAAGGACAAAAGCTAGAGATTGGCTACGACCAGTTTTGCTAACTGTTTAATTTTGAAGGCCGAAAAGCTAAATTTTGCGTTTGGTTATGTAATTGGTTCAATGATATATTTTTTCCTTTGGCCAAGGATCTATATAATGTAGAATGTAAATAGGACTAGATTCTAAGTTTTGATAGCAGAAGAGAACAGAGACATAGCCATAGACGTGGTAACACGTTGTTGTATTTTGTTATCACCCGAATCTGGGTTGGACGATGTATTAATGTATGTACTTGCCTCAGTGAATTAATAAAAGGGAGCTCTGCCTCATGTTTCACAAATTTCATTTCTATATTTGAGATCATGAATTTATTAAGGTATTGAGCATTGTTTTTATTTAAAAGGGAAACCTGCTGGTTGGCTAGGGCCTAGCCAACCCAGCATGTTTATCCCATTTCCCATTTTCCTATAATTTGTGTTTACATTGTCAAGTGTGATTTAATTTTAAGCACATGCATTCCTATCTGAGTGAAAGAGAATCCGTTGCGTGAAGTAGATAAATTTCCTTTTCCTGCAATTCTCTTTCCTACACTTGATTTCAGATTGGTTTTCCTCTGCCTAGTCCAAGCAGGAGAAATAACCCTGCACCAGTGCACGTTGGTGTGATATCTCCTTTTTTGCAATTCTGTTTGATTGGTTTTGCCCGCGTGGTCCAAGAAGGAGAAATGAACCTGCACCAGTGCACTTTGGTGTGATGCAACAAGCCTTCTTAATCTACTTCCCGCAATCTTCTTTCTTTCATTAAATTCTTATGATAGGATAAATTTATATTGATTGTTTCTTTATTCCTGCACTCTGTTAAGATCATAAGAATTTACTTTTTATGTGTATAATTTGATTTAATAGTGTAATATCACTTTCAATAACTAAGAACTCATTTTAAGAATTAAATGTTAAGTGCAAGAAGCTCTGATCTGGTGCAAGAACTAGTTTCTTTCTACGGGATCTGAGTGCTTTGAACCTAAAAAGCCTTTAGTAAAGACACCATTTATACCTTCTACATAAATATTTGTTCCTGCACTAGTGCAAGCAGACTACGGAAGTGCAAGACAGATTAGGGCAAGAAGGAAATCTCTAAAGGAGCAGGTTTAAGGGCCCATTTGATGAGACTGCTAAGTGTCTATGCTAAATAAAAACACACACTCAGTAGTTAAACAATAATTAGCTAGAGTGATTTCCTTTTATCTTTAATTCCCTCTTTCAAATGCTGTAATGTCCCCAATTTTAGCCTCAAGCTAAAAAGGGAACATTATAGCTGCACATTTTATTTTTGATTAATAAAATGGGTAAGGAGACACCTTAGCCCCTTTTAGATGAATAAATAACACTCCTAATGTGAAAGGGGAGTGAATAAAGAAACTGAAATAAACACCAAGGGTGTGAATGGAACCCAGCTCACTTGATTAGTCATCTTTTACTAAAATCAACTGCGTTGCCTAAGGAGGAAGAGGCTTCCTAGAGAAGCTGCACAATTTTGGAGGGAAGACATTCATTCAAGGGTGGAAACCCTAATTGGTGGGACCATGATGGATAGGATTTCTCTCACTTTATATGGAGGAGATGGCAGCCCATTTTCATTATGTTATGTTTTAGATTTTAGACTTTGGGTCTGCAAGAGCTTTCATCCCCGGGCTGTTTAGTAGGGTGATGGTGCCCTCGGGCACTAGGGTGTTCCCAGTCGGGGATCCATACCTCTTCCTCAAGGAAGGATGAGGATTGAGCTACATTTCCTCAATCTAGCATTGGCCACAACATTATTTCTGTAGCAGAGAGGATGTTGTGTTGCTGGGTGCAGCAAGAGAGGAACTCATGGTGTCTCTCTTGTCTAGTTTTTTCAGTGGAGTAGTGTTCTATTCATTGGAGGAGCTGAAAGGAGGATTCCTAGGCTATATTTCAGATTAGTGGCATGAGGTCACACTTCTATCATCTCCCACTATGCATTCCATGAGAGGAACTACATTATTTTGGAGGAGGCAGTGACAGAGGGGTTTCTAGGGCTTTAAGGAGGATGTTTTTGAGACAAAGGGATCAACCATTTGTATTGAAGACATTATCAGAGGAAGGCAATCAGATTTCAGATCAGCCACATCCTCTTTCATGTATGGGTTTAGTTGCAGTGACAACTCTGTTGTCACATTTTGTATTTTCTCCGGAATTTCTAGCAATCTTCATAGATTGGCTAGAAATCATGTATTTCAGCCCATTTCTCTTTTATTGGGCTTATTTATTGTATTCCTTCAGCCACATATCTATTTAATTCATATTCAGCATCTATTCCTTCATAAACACTGCGCAGTTGCAACTACTCTGACAATTTGTGGAGTTGCAGCTACTCTTGTATTTCACTGCTTATTCATTGGGGGTTTGCTCTTAAAGGTTGAGTGGCTAGTCCCTCATGATATTTCTTGTATTTTACTGCTGATATCATAATATAATGTTTCTTTAGTATTTTCCCTCTTATGATGTATTTCAGATTTGCAGAGTTACTGGTTATGTTCGTGTATTGCTGTAGCTCTCTCATTGAGCATTATTTCAGAGATCTAGTTTGGGGAGATCTGAATAACCCATCTAGATGCATTTCTTTGGGCTCATATTCTACAGGGGAGTTTTATTAGAGATTTTCTAGGTCATCCCAGCACTGGTTTTCCTTATTTATGTAGAAACTTCCTTATATAGTGTCCTCAAGGACCCTGTAGCAGAAATTCCCGAGGTGGAATTTTGCATATCCATAGGCAGAGTTTGAGAAGGGCTAGCTAGCCTCAGTATTTCTCCCTTCTTTAGAATGAGTCATATCCTATAAATTCCCCATCAGTAAATCTCTGAAATGGACTTGTGATAGCTCACTGAAGAAGGAATTGGAATATCTTAAGATATTCCCGAGAAAGAAAAATATTCCAGATTTGGGATACTACAGTCGTATCAAAGCATGATCTTGGCTCAGCCTATGCCCAAGATCTATTTCCATAAAAAAGAGGAGATTCTCTCGAAGGAGAGGAGATTGACAGAGGAAACAAGGAAGAGGAATGAAGGAAGAGGAGGTTTCCCTTCTTCTTTTCCAGACCATTGAGCACACCATTGAAGATCTACTAAAAGGGGAAAATTTTGGAGAAATTTTCTGAGAAGGGTTTGTGGATGGAGTAAGCCCTAGATATTCTCATGAAGGTTGTGAGCATTCAGCCACACATGCAGATCCACAGCGCAGTACATTGCCCATAGCTACTATAATAAGGATGGACGGAAAGAGTTGAGGCCTTTGGAGGAGCTGCGCTGCAAACTCAAAGGTATGATTCATAATAATTGATTTCAAAGTTCTATTTCATGTTCTCATGCATATGAGAGATCATATGTTAAAGTCACATATATTTTTGCAAAGGGGATTGGTGAAAACCAATGAGAAGCATGGTGTGACAAATCTACAAACACTTTGCATGCATGGAGGGGAACCATGAAACAAAAGATCATTCCATCTTTCTAGAGGCGGAGAAATCAAGGGAATGAATTTCTAGAGGCAAGACCCCCATTGTATGAAGGGCACTCTTCCATTCGTGAAGGTATGGAGATATTTATCTCTAAGGAGGGCCAAGGCCTCTCATTGAGGAGGAGACATACTCACATGTTGGTAGAGAGGAGGTGCATAGAAGAACCTACAATGATGCACCATTAGAAGAAGAAGAAGAAGAGCAGAAGGATCAGCATGAAGGGATGATGGGCATTCACCCTTATCTATTTTAGAGATTCTCTTCACATATGACGAGGACTGCACTGCACATTAGAGAGAGAGGGACTTTCCATTCCTCTTGTATCTTCAGTCCACTTCCTATCTTGATGCCTCACTTTTGGAGGCTTTCCACTTTGGAGGCCACATGATCTAGAGATGATGAAAGACATCATATCATTTGGTTCACCACTCATTAGATTCCGGAGGGGTGGAGACATTAGAGGAGTCCATTACAGTGTAGAGAGTTTGGGGATGAGCACAAGGAGGAGGGTTACACACTCTCATTCTCAGTACCACCCATTCTCATCAGTTTCACTGCACAGACAGAGTTGTTGTATGGATGGAGGATGCCGGATGAATACTCCATGGATTTGATAAGAGAGAGGTCACTTCCTTTGTGAAAGAAGACTTTCATTCTTTGTAGTAGAGGGAGGCCACTCATGCTTATATTGCCCAGGATCGGGAGATTCTTTGGAAATGATAGTCTCATGGGAGGCTTATTTTCATAGATCATCATTTATTTGAGCATGAGCAGCTGCATGATGGGCATGGCAGCAACTTAGAGGATTGCTTTGAAATGAGGGGATGTCAAGGTAGCAGGCAGCAGCGTGATGGAGCACCACATTACAGAATACCAGCATTGTCTATGTGGAGGATTGATCCATGTTGGAGGACTCAGCTTCTGGTTGAGAGGTCCCAGAATCTTGATGCATGCATGATTTTTGGATGGCCTTGATGGAGATGAGAGATAATTAGTGGAGGACATGATCATCTATCATCATGGTAGACTCTTCTTGGCTAGAGTTCCTAGTCTCAAGAAGAAAATTTTGCATGCAGCATATGAGTATTTCCTAGCTATGCACTTGGATGCACACGTTGTCTTGCTAGAGAAGTTCACTTGGAGGGAATTTCGCATGATCTTCATCAGCATATGGATAGATGCATAGCCCGGTTGATCTTGGAGAGGTTAGCACAACCATTCCCTTACTCATTGGAGGAGAGGGAGAGCATTCATGATGAGCCATTTCAGGTCAAGGTCTCAAGTACATGGTAGAGGAGGTATAATTTCACATTGTGTACCTCTTTAATTTATATGAGTAGCATATTGATCAAGGAGGATCATTCCTTTTTTCCTTTGTTATGATGTACTTGCAGCTACCAATAGCCTTGATTTTGGCTAATTTTGTGATGGTTGTGGGGGAAGCCACATTCTCTTGGTGTGCACCATTGACACCAAAATTGTACTTTCATGTTTCATCTACGTGAGGAGATGTTGTGGCATCAAACAAGTGGCTAGTACAACACTTGTTATTTTTTATTTTGAGGCAGGCCAAGGAGGCACTGCGCAGTTCCATGAGTGGAACTTTGAACCACTCTCCGGTTGTCATTTGGCAACTTGCTTTTATTGTATATTGCTCCATGTATTTATGATGTATGTACACTCATGAGGAGCATTATTTGGAGAGTATTATATATACAGCCCATTGGGGGCATGATTCTCCCTATTATATGTGTCTTATCTTGCAGGAGACACCATGGGCATATCATGATTGCCACATTTATACTTATCTCTTCTGGTGGGAAGAACCACTTGGAGAGTTTACTAAGGCATTTCATGGCTGATTTTTCTTGATGGGGTAGCTTGGGCCATTCTTGGAGGCCATATATTTCAGCCCAAGGAAAAATTCAGCCCCATATGAGCAGCACATGGAGAGAAGGCCATCATGAGAAGGCAAGCACACTCTCCATTCAGCCCCAACTCATTGCAGAAATCAGGGGTGAGATTTTCATTTGGATGATTGCATGGATGAGAGGATCATCATTGGGAGAAGAATTTTCCCATGCATATCATCACTCCTACCTTAAGGAGGCCTTAGCACCATGGGAAGGATTCCACTACACCTTCTATCTTTCCATGAGGAGCATTGTTATCAACTTTCATACTTGGGAGAGAGCATTAGAGAATAGATTCATTGCAGTATATTTGAGTAGTGGTGGGACCATTGATGAGGAGGCCACTGGAGAAGAAGGGGGAGAATATTTTGTTCTCTTCATGGTGTTGCTTGAGGGCAAGCAACATGCAGGAGGGGAGGACTGTAATGTCCCCAATTTTAGCCTCAAGCTAAAAAGGGAACATTATAGTTGCACATTTTATTTTTGATTAATAAAATGGAAAAGGAGACACCTTAGCCCCTTTTAGATGAAGACATAACACTCATAATGTGAAAGGGGAGTGAATAAAGTAGCTTCAATAAACACCAAGGGTGTGAATGGAACCCAACTCACTTGATTAGTCATTTTTGACTAAAATCAACAGTGCTACCCAAGGAGGAAGAGGCTTCGTAGAGAAGCTGCGCAGTTTTGGAGGGAAGACATTCATGCAAGGGTGGAAACCCTAATTGGTGGGACCATGATGGAGAGGATTTCTCTCACTTTATATGGAGGAGATGGAAGCCCATTTTCATTATGTTATGTTTTAGATTTCAGACTTTGGGTCTACAAGAGCTTGCATCCTCGGGCTATTTAGCAGGGTGATGGTGCCCTCGGGCATTAGGGTGTTCCCGGTCGGGGATCCCTACCTCTTCCTCAAGGAAGGATAAGGATTTAGCTACATTTCCTCAATCCGGAATTTTCCACAACATTATTTCTGCAACAGAGAGGACGTTGTGTTGCTGGGTGCAGCAAGAGAGGAACTCATGGAGTCTCTCTTGTCTAGTTTCTTCAGTGGAGGAGTGTTCTATTCATTGGAGGAGCTACAAGGAGGATTCCCAGGCTGTATTTCGGATTAGTGGCATGAGGCCACACTTATATCATCTCCCACTACGTAGTCCATGAGAGGAACTACATTATTTTGGAGGAGGCAGTGAGAGAGGGGTTTCGGGGCTTCAAGGAGGATATTTTTGAGACAAAGGGATCAGCCCTTTGTATAGAAGACGTTATTAGAGGACGTAAATCATATTTCAAATCAGCCACAACCTCATTCATAGATGGGTTTAGTTGTAGTGACAACTCTGTTGTCACATTTTGTATTTTCTTCGGCATTTCTAGCAATCTTCATAGATTGGCTAGAAATCATGTATTTCAGCCCATTTCTCTTTTATTGGGCTTATTTCTTGTATTCCTTCATCCACATATGTATTTAATTCATATTCAATAGCTATTCCTTCATATACACTGCGCAGTTGCAGCTACTCCGACAATTTGTGGAGTTGCAGTTACTCTTGTATTTCACCAATTATTCATTGGGGGCTTTCTCTTAAAGCTTGAGTGGCTTGTCCCTCATGATATTCCTTGTATTTTAATACTGATATCATAATATAATGATGGCTGTAGTATTTTCCATCTTATGATGTATTTCATATTTTCAGAGTTACTGGTTATGTTCATGTATTGCTGTAGCTCTCTCATTGAGCATTGTTTTAGAGATCTAGTTTGGGGAGATCTGAATAACCCATCTAGATGCATTTCTTTGGGCTCATATTCTGAAGGGGAGTTTTATTAAAGATATTCTAGGGCATCCCAGTGCTGGTTTTCCTTATTTATGTAGCAGCTTCCTTACACAACGTCCTCAAGAACCCTGTAGCAGAAATTCCCGAGGTGGAATATTGCATATCCATAGGCAGAGTCTGAGAAGGGCCAACTAGCTCACTGAAGAAGGAGTCATATCCTATAAATTCCCCATCATTCAATCTCTGAAATGGACTCGTGATAGCTCACTGAAGAAGGAATTGGAATATCTTAAGATATTCTCGAGAAAGAAAAATATTCCAGATTTGGGATATTACAAATGCATTCTTCCCTATTCAAGTCTTAGATTATTTTTATGGTTCAAGTTTCCTTTTTTCTCTTTTTAATTTGATTTTGAAATATTTCATTTAAATAAAGTAGGGATTTATATTAGGAAGATTCATACATCTCTGGCATTTCTTGTGCTTCGTCTATAAGTTTACGGATCCCCCAGGTTGAAAAATTAAGTGTTGAGGAGTTTGCTTAAGTGTAATTCCTACACCCAACATTTTTGCGCCGTTGTTGGGGAGGTGATTTGATTTGGTAAGAATTTTCTAATTATATAATAGAGATAATTTTTCCTTTATTTTTGCAGTATTGTTTGGAAAAGCTTCTTTGAAGGAATTTTACTAGTGTTAATTGATTTCTGACAACATTTTTTAGAATTCGTTTGTTATTTTTATTTCTTATTTTGAAATGAATGCCTAGAAAAAGTAAGTGTCCAAATCCCACTAAGGGCCAAAATAATTCTGAAAACAATTCTCATATTGGGTCTCCTTCTATAAGCAGGAAAACCAATCCAATTCAAACCCAATTCTCATAATCTAGGAACAATCCACCTAGATTATGGTGACAATAGCTTAGGTTTGGTTCAACCTATTGAGAGCGGTACAAGTAAAAGGAAAACAATGGTGGACCATGAATATCATTTGGAAGGGACTAGTGAAAAACAAGCAAGTGAAGAATAATCCACTTTTGTGTTTCCAATTATGGATTTTGATACTGTGGTGCAAATGAAGAATATTCCAGAATCAACTCTCCCTCATTTCCATGGTAAAGTTCATTAAGATCCCGACTCTTTCCTATTCGAGTTTGATATTCTGTGTAGAAGTTATGATTATTCAACTGACGCTCAGAAGTTAAGATTATTTCCTGTTACTCTCAAAGACTCAACTCTACAATAGTTTATGGGGTTAGGAGGAAACACTATAACCTCTTGGGATTAGATGAAGAGAGTGTTTTTGTCTAAATATCAAGAATATTGCAAAACTTGGGACATGCAGGATGAGATTTTTAAAATCATACAAGATGATGATGAAACTCTTGAAGATTACCTAGAAAAATTTATGTATATTTTATAAAGGTTGAAACTTAAGTTTGATCCCAGTACTATTAGAACCTTGTTCTTAAGAGGACTTACTGATAATGCTAGAAATAATTTAAATATGTTAGGACAAGGTGATATTTCTCAGCAAACTTTTGAAAAAATTTGTGAATTATGCTGGAAATTTTCAAGAAATCAGTATAGATACGATAGAGGAAATCGAAATAGAAATAGAAAAAAATGAATCTACTGATGCTATGATTATTGGACTAGAAAATAAAATGGAAAACATGAAAATTGATATAATGAATATTGTTACCAAACAGTTAGACTCTTTAAAATTTCAGCAAAAACTAATGAAGGAACAAGAGTCATTATGTATTTTCTATCCTAAATGTAGAGACAAGCATCCTCCTAAAGAGTGTCCTCTTAATTTTAAAGAAACTAATAAGTGTGCTATTTGTGCAAAAGGCCATGTCACAGAAAAATGTCCCTCTATGCCAGGACTTAAAGCTGTATTTAAATGGGTACAACCTAAAGTTGAATACTTGTATGCTATGGGAACAAGAAGGAATTGGCTTGAGGTAGGTGCAGGTATGGCTCTTGAATTTTCTCCACACTAATTTGGTTATAATTCACATGCATATTATTATCCTAACACTAATCAACAGTGGCAGTTTGGGAATCAATATCAGCATGTGCAACCTTCTCAACCATGGCGACAATGTTGGAGAGGGCCAACTCATTCTCCATACTCCTACCAGCCACCTATGCAGTCATATCCATCTACGCATACACCTTATTCAATGCCTCAACTTCCGAGTCAATGTACTCCACCATTGCCTTTACCTCCACCCTTTCGACCTCCTCAGTTGCCTGCTCAACCTATGCCCAATCCTAACAATAATAAATTAGTGCAAATGATCTATGTAACAAACCCACCTTTACCATTCTAGTACCAGTCTATCCCAGTTGGGGTTCATGATATTCAATTAAGATCGGGAAGGACTATAACATCAGAAAATCAGAAGCAACCTATAGTGATTGTTGAAGAGAAAGGAGAAGAGAAAACTCTTAACCATTCTCCGAAAGTTGTCGCTAAGCAGCCCTTACCCTCTGAATCCTTGCCATCTTCTTCTAACTAGCCTCCCTTCCCAGAGAGGCTAGTAATGGAAAGAAGTGAGTCTATTTCTGAGACTAGTTTGGCATCTGAGCTTCGGAATATTTTCATTAAGATACCTTTGCTTCAAGCCATTAAAGAGATCCCCATTTGTACCAAGATTATTAAGGAACTCTGTCTCAAGAAACCCGGGAGGAAGAGATTGGAACCCCAAACCATTCAATTTGTTGGTAGGGAAGCAAAGTTGATGACGAGATGTGTGTCTATGGAAAAATATACTGATCCTGAAAACCCTGTTGTCTCAGTTCAGATTGGTAATGTCCTTGTCTCTAATGTTCTTATAGACCTGGGGGCAGCCATTAATGTCATGACTAAGCAAACCATGGATCAACTTCGGTTATCTCATCTTCGCCCTACTCCCACTGTGCTTGAATTAGTAGATAGATCTAAAATTAAGCCAGAAGGAGTATTGGATGATATGATCATCTCATTAGATTCTTGGGAATATCCTGTTGATTTCATTGTGCTCCAACCAAAGAACCCAATAGGAGGACATCCTTGATCTTGGGTCAACCATGGCTTGCTACGGCCAATGCATATATTGGATGTCGTTCCGGTGATATGTATATTTCGCACGGAGATTCTAGGAAGAAAGTTACCTTATACCCCCCTGCCAGATCCATTCAGGACCTTCGAGATACTTTATGGTTGGATCAAAGAAGTGATGAGGAGACTCAGTCCATTTCCCTTATCCATCATTATACTGGGTCTTCACAAGAAGATGAGATTCAAGATTTCCTGAATAATCTAGACACTATGCCTAATTTTGAGCCATTGAGCCAGATTTTCAGCCTAGATTTTCAAGATAATCATGATTCTCATTCTTCTGTACCGCTGCATTTGACCACTCCCTTGAGTACTCATGAGCCTGATACTACTCTTGTTGAGATTAGCCCTAGTAAATCCTTGAATATTAGTTCAGATTTGGACTCATCTCAGCAGGAGCGACTTGTGAATTTGTTGCAAAACCATCTTAATGCCGTTGCTTGGGGCTATGAAGATATGAAGGGCATTCCTCCTGAAACTTGTAAACATCATATCTATATTCAGGAAGGAACCTGACCTGTCCGACAACCCCAAAGGCGAATGAATCAAGTTCTAAGAGATATTTTGAAGGAAGAAGTACAAAAACTCTTGGATGCCGGTTTTATCTATCCTATTTCTGACAGTCAGTGGGTCTCTCCATTAGTGCTAGTACCTAAGAAAGATGGAAGATGGTGTATTTGTATTGATTATCGAGAGTTAAACAAAGCCACTCTCAAATATTACTTCCCTCTCCCTTTCATTGACCAGGTGCTTGATACCCTTGCAGGAAAGAAATATTTTTCCTTTTTGGATGGCTTTAGTGGCTATAACCAGATACAGATTGCACCCGAAGATCAGGATAAAACTACTTTTACATGTCCATGGGGTACATTTTCTTATAAAGTGCTTCCCTTTGGTTTATGTAATGCCTCGGCTACCTTTCAAAGGGCAATCCTGGACATTTTTGCTGATCTAGAATTTGTAGAAATTTATATGGATGATTTTTCTGTGTCTGGTGATTCTTTTCAGGAAGCTCTCAAAAATCTGGAGAAAGTACTTCTTCATTGTCAGGAAGCCCATCTCGCCTTGAGTGACAATAAATGTAGATTAATGTGCAAAGCGAGAGTGGTACTTGGCCATTTGATTTCTTGTAAAGGTATCCAGGTTGATACATCAAAGATTGAAATCATTCTACATCTTCTTGCACCCAAAACTCAAAGGGAAGTAAGAGGTTTTTTAGGACATGTTGGTTACTATAGAATATTCATTGAAATTTTTTCTAAGATAGCTACCCCTTTTTTCTGACTTCTAGCTAAGGATAGTGAATTTTCTTGGTGCACAATTTGCCAATAGTCTTTTGAAACATTGAAGGAAAAGTTAGTACAGGCACCAGTTTTGAGAGGTCCTAACTGGTCCCTGCCTTTTCACATTTCCTCTTATGCTTCAGATTTGGCTATTGGCACAGCTTTAGGACAAGAGGAAAATAAGCAATTCTATGCTATTTATTATATTAGTAAGAATTTGTCTTCCGCTGAATTAAATTATACAGTTATACAGAAAGAGTTTTTAGCTGTAATTTTTGCAATTAATAAGTCCAGGCACTATATTACAGGATATGAAGTATTTGTACATACTGATCATTCCGTGATTAAATATTTGATGAACAAACCATTGAATAGCAGTAGAGTGACTAGGTGGTTGCTATTGTTGCAGGAATTTAATGTTACTATTGTTGATAGACCAGGAAAATCTAATGTTGTAGAAGATTCTCTTTCTATATTAGATAATCCTGGTGAAGCAACTCCTGTTAATGATGATTTTCCGGATGAACATATTTTTGCTATGTCAAAATATTCTCCCTGGTTTTCCGACATTTCTAATTACTTGGTTACTGGGAAAACACCACTCCACTTGTCCGCTCCTGAAAAGCGGAATATTATTCAGAAAAGTGTTGCATACTCCTGGATTCAAGGAGATCTCTTTTACACTGGTCCAAACCTGATTATCCGTAGATGTGTAAGAGAGGAGGAAGTGTTTGACATATTGAAATCTGCTCATGATGAACCTTATGGAGGCCACTTCGCTGATAAGTGGACTACATATAAAGTATTTCGTGCTGGTTACTTTTGGTCTTCCTTGTTTAAGGATGCCAAACAGTATGTCAGGCGATGTGATAATTGTCAACGAGTGGGCTAGCCTAATCAAACCAATGAAATTCCTTTATGCCCCCAAGTTATGATTGAGCCATTTGAAAAATGGGCTATTGATTTTATAGGGCCAATAAATCCAACGTCATTAAGTAAAAAGCATATTTTGGTTTGTACAGATTTTGTTACAAAATGGGTAGAAGCTAAAGCTGTTTCCTTTGCTACAGAAAAATTTGTTGTTGATTTTCTTTTTATTAAAATATTTACTAGATTTGGTGTGCCTAGAGAAATTGTTTCTGACAATGGTCTGCAGTTTATTTCTAATCTGGTACAGGGTGTGATGGAGCAATACAAGATTTGGCACATGAAATCCACACCGTATCACTTGTAAGCAAATGGCCAGGTGGAATCCACAAACAAAGTGATTGAGTCCATTATTAAAAAGAAAGTAAACATGCATCGGAAAGACTGGGCTGAAAGATTACCAGAAGATTTGTGGGCATACAGAACCACTTGGAGAAATAGCACAGGACATACACCATATGAGTTGGTATATGGAAAACAGGTTCTGTTACCAATTGAATTCTAGATCAAAACTTTTAGAACTGCAGTATAGTTAGGACTAGATCTCTCTGAGGCACAACAATAACATCTTCTCAAATTAAATGAGTTAGATGAATTTCGTAGGGATGCTGTTTAGCAGAACATACTAATAAAGCAGCAACACAAAAGGTGGCATGACAAGTCTATTCAGAAAAAGCAATTCCAACCAGGTGATTGGGTGCTTCTTTATGATTCTAGATTTAAAATTTTTAAAGGGAAATTCCATACACGTTGGATGGGACCTTATGAAGTGATCTGAGTATTCGAGAATGGAGCAGTAGAAGTTAAAACTATTGATGGGAAAAATTCAGTATTCTTGGTAAATGGACACAGATTAAAGAAGTATTTTCAGCCACTTTCCAGGAAATATTTTACACAGCAAGTCCAACAACAATTCGGAACAGTAGTGGTGAGTGGTAATACCAAAGTTTTGAAAATATGAGTTCTTCTTCTTCTTAAAAAGAAAAAATAAAATTTTCTAAATAAAAATTAAAGAAAAAATTATTTTCCTGTAATTATGAAAATCATTTCGCTGACATGATTGCAGAAGGATCAACCTGAAAACCAGCTTGCTGACAGGAAGATCAAAAATTTCTAATAAAAAGAGAATGTTGCTTGATCTTTAGATATGCTAGCGACCACCAAGTAAAAGCAGGTTCAGTAGAACCAACCTTTATACAATTGGGGTAATTAGCATGGATATTTTTATTCAAGTAATTCTTAATTCTCGCTGCAGTTATTTTTCTTGCACCAGTGCAGGCAGACCTTCCAGAAAATTTTCTGCCTTTCTTCATATTCCACTTTCGTAATATTCCCTCAGTTTTCTTCTTTGATCCCAGAATGATTAACCTTCCCATATTATTCTGAATTTACCTGTCCGTTTCGTAAAACCCCACTTTACCCTTGAATTTTTTTCCCTATCCCACTTCTATTTATCCCCTCTTGTCGTACTATTCCTAGAATCCCTATAACAAAATTCCTTCCCATTTTGAAATTTCCCTTTTCCCACTTCTTTGTTCCCTCATGAATTTATTGCAGGATCTCGCGCACAAAGAGAAAAAGGATATGCTCTGAAGCATCAAGAAAGGGCGAAGAAAATTTCCAATATAAGTTGAGGAAGCCATGTTGGAAGTCCAGCCTATATTTTACTTAAATTCCCTGTTCTTTTCTCAGACATTATGCTTGCACTAGTGCAAGCATGTCGTCCTATATAATAAATGCAAGCAGAATGGTACCAGCAGAATAACATAGTCTAAGCGGTGCAAGCAGACCGGTGCAAGCATGCACCCTGTTAGAAACATAGTACAATTTGTTCTTTTCATAGCATACATCATAGGAAAGTGGTCATCATGAAAGTTTATAAGAAGTCCTTTCACTTAGTCGATGAGTACTTGTGCTATCATATTAACTAGGAGAAAATTATTTAAAGTACAAGGTGTTTTTAAGTTAAGAATCATGATCATTTTTTAATGAATGCTAAAGTTTTTTTTTTAATTATTAAGGAGTCCGAAAGTGTTTAACCGTTGCTTGGATATAATTTCCCCTTTCTGCCATAATCCTAGATGTCCCTCACTCGTAACGATTACCTCACCTAGCCGTTAAAACACTGCTGCAAGTACCAGTCCGACACGATCTCAAAGATGCCGCGCATCCACGGCTATTTCAGTGGAATAAATGGGTGTTAAGATGGAAGGGATGGTGGATAGTTGGATCCCTATCTATAAGAACCAATTTTCCCAGTGTTCCATGTAAATTCTTGATTGTTCATAACAGTTAAGTAGTGATGCTGCCTATTTGAAGAGAACCTTCATCTCTCAGTGGGGTAGAACAGACTGCTGAGTATCGCAATAATATTGCACTCTTTCAAGACTCAAGCTTTCTTCAATTCTTGCAAAAGTTTGACGGGCACAATAGTGAAGTGGCCCTACAATTTTCCAGAAGTTTCAAAAATGGCCGAGTAAAAATTGGGCCTCTAAAATTTGAGGTTACGGAAGAGTTTATAGCAGTAGCGACAGGCTTGGAAAATACTGGTGAGCAGTGGTTTAAAAATCATAAAATAGAAAAGAAGCGATGGCAGTGTTTCGTCATTGACAAGAAGATAAAGGTAGATTGGAAGAAAGGAATTCCACGGAGTGCCCTGCTGGGATAGTGGCGGGACCTCCTTTTTATCCTACAGAAATTTGTAACCTGTGAAGGAAGGTACTCCCTCACTTTTGTGTACCATTTTAGGATGTTGTAGCATTTTGAAGTCGGCCGACACGCCCGATGGAGGATTAATTTCCCCCATTTTTTGCTTAAGAGCTTGGAAAAAATGGCCAAGGTTGTGCGGGATGGACGGGCAGACCAGGCCAAAAAGAAGTTATATCACCATGGTCTAATAAATATTTTGGTCCAGAAACAATTATAAGTTAAATTCATGACCTGGGAGGCACTATTAAAATAGCTACATAAAAAGACAGCTGCTGGAAAGGAGACAGAGGACCCTGCCAGCACAAGCAAGGGTCCGAGTAAGAATGTAAAGGGGAGTCCTTCTTGCACCAATGAAAAAAGGAAACGACCTGAAAAATCAACAGAAGAAAGGGCCCCATCTCCAAATAAGAAGACAGCTAGTGCACCTATTGAAGGGACTCCTTCTATGACACCAATATAGGCACAAACCCCTAAAGAAGAAAACTTGTCAGTCTTTGTAGACGTAGCAAAATTTGTAGAGGTAGAAGATGACACTTTGTTAGTTGATTTCATAAAAAGGCCCCAGAAAAAGAATGAAGAATCTAGTGCAGGCAAAGAACCACAGTCCCCACAGGATGTTGAATCCCCTTCTACACCAGTGCAAGAAGAAGAAGAACCAGAAGAATAAGATTTGGTAACTCCTGCTGCTCGAATAGTTGAACTAGAGCTTCAAGTGTAGAAATTAGAATAGCTCATAGCTAAAGCATAGGAGGATAGAGAACAGAGTAAAGAAGAATTAACTGCAGAGATCAAGAAAAAGAAAGGAGAAGTTAGAGTCTAGAAGTACCGAGTTGCGCGATGTTTCAAGCGACTTAAAAATGTGACAAAGAAACTAAATAACATCATAAAGAAGAAGTCTAAAACATGGAAAGCTGATGTCAGTATGTCAGAGCAGGATTGAGCTGGAATGCTCAAAGTTTTGAAGGTTGTTTGCAAAGGTAAAGGGTTGTGTGAGGACACAAAACAACTTAGGGATGGGAGGATGTTAGCCCCCTAATTTGCTCTCTTTTTTTCCATTTTCCCCTTCCTAAATCATAACCATTTACCATTGTTTTACCTCTTTTATGAACCCTCATCTTGCACCAGTCCAAGCACAGTGACATATTTCGTATAAAATTTATTTTTCATATTTTTAATTCAAATTATCATTAATTAATTATTTATTACATGATTTATTACTTTTAATCACTCTTTGTAACTTATCAATATCTCCAATGTTTATTTGGTAGTTAGAGTACTTACTGTGACCATTGATCCTAGTGCAGGATTAGATCCTACACCATTGCCAGCACAGCAAATCCTTGCAGCAGATCCGAACCTCCTTGATCACTGCCTCATTTTGATCAGCTTCAGCCATGACAGAAAGATCGATCCAAGGGTATCCGAGACCGAATCTGTGAAGAAAGAAAGATGGATATTGGCTACGACCAGTTTTGCTAATTGTCTAATTTTGAAGGCCGAAAAGCTAAGTTCTGCGTTTGGTTATGTAATCGGTTGAATGGTCTATTTTGGCATTTGGCCAAAGATCTATATAATGTAGAATGTAAATAGGACTAGAGGCTAAGTTTTGATAGCAGAAGAGAACAAATACATAGCAAGAGAGGCGGTAACAGGTTGTTGTATTTTGTTATCACCTGAATCTGGGCTAGACGATGTAATAATGTATGTACTTGCCTCAGTGAATTAATAAAAGGGAGCTCTGCCTCATGTTTCACAAATTGCGTTTCTGTATTTGAGATGATGAATTGATTAAGGTACTGAGCAGTGTTTTTATTTAAAAGGGAAATGTGATGGTTGGCTAGGGCCCAGCCAACCCAACACGTTTACCCCATTTCCCGTTTTCCTGTAATTTGTGTTACATTGTTAAGTGTGATTTAATTTTAAGCCCATGAATTCTTGTCTGAGTGAAAGGAGATCCGTTGTGTGAAGTAGATAAATTTTCTTTTCCTGCAATTCCCTTTCCTACACTTGATTTCAGATTGGTTTTCCTCCACCTAGTCTAAGCAAGAGACATAACCCTGCACCAGTGCACATTGGTGTGATATCTCATTTTCTATAATTTTTTTTGATTGGTTTTCCCCGCTTGGTCCAAGTAGGAGAAATGAACCTGCACCAGTGCACGTTGGTGTGATGCAGCAAGCCTTCTTAGTCTACTTCCCGCAATCTTCTTTCTTTCATTAAATGCTTATGACAAGATAAATGTATATTGATTGTTTCTTTAATCCTTCACTGTGTTAAGATCAAAAACATTCACTATTTATGTGTGAAATTTGATTTATTAGGTATCATAGCACTTGCAATAATTAAGCACTCATTTTAAGAATTAAATGCTAAGTGTAGGAAGTTCCGATCCCATATAAGAACTAGTCGATTACACAGATTCGAGTGATTTGAACCTCGAAAAGATCAAGCCCTCGCATGAAGTAAAAATCCTTTAGTAAAGACACCATTTATAACCTTCCGCATAAATCTTTGTTCCCGCACTCACAGCAAGGCATCGCGAAAATAAGATGCGATATTAGGAAAGAAAGAAATCTCTAAAGGAGTAGGTTTAAGGTCTTACCCGATGAGACTTCTATGTCTCTGCTAAAGAAAACACACACTCGCAGTTAAACAATAATTAGCTAGAGTGATTGTCTTTTATCTTAATTCCCTCTTGCAAATTCATTCTTCCTTGTTCCAGTCTTAGATTATTTTGATGGTTCAAGTTTCCTTTTTCTCTTTTTAATTTGATTCTGCAATGTTTCCTTTAAAGAAAGTAGGGATTTATATTAGAAAGATTCATACAATCTCTGGCATTGTCTGTGCTTCGTCTCTAAGTTTACGGATCCCCCGGGTTGACAAATTAAGTGTGGAGGAGTTTGCTTAACTGTAATTCCCGGCATCTAACATGCCATGGTTTTATAGCATCATACTTGGGCATGTTGCCACACCGATTTTATAATAGTAGCCTTATCATGTTGCGTAAACAAAGTTGAAACAATGAAATTCATCATATTACATCAACATTTGGTAGCACTATAATATATTTTTTTGTAATGGTTGGAGTTGTAGCTTTGAAAATTTGGTTGTGTCTTAGCTACAGTGGTTGCAACACTTGCACCCATGTCATGTCACAACAGTGGGATTTGCAACACCTGAACCTAGGTTTTGTTTCAACATCGAGCTCCTGGAGGTATTACAATGATATAGGGGTGATTCAGTAGTCACATATGATTAATAATTCAAGAGTATTTATATAATATGCCTAAATTTATTCTCATGGATTCCCATTTGTTAGCATAAAATAAAATAAAAAAACCTTCCTAAATACATAAGAATGAAGATTGAAATGAAATAATAGGAAGATAATTATACCTTGATAAAAAAAAAAGCATTATTATGGGAAAAATAGGTGATGGGGTGGCATGAGAATGGAAAATGCTACTAAAAGATGAGTTGGATGGGTGCTAAAAATATACCAGGTTGGGAACACATCACCATCATTAGTCCAAATATATTTATGTAAAGCAAATTCTTTAGGAAGATTAAAATTTTCGATACGATGGAGATATCCTTTCCTTATAGTGTAGAAGTAATGTCACATCCTAAATAATTACTTACATATTTGTTTCATGTGGAATACCCAACTAGTGCATGTGATAACAAGGTGCTGAAAGACATAAAATTGTTTCGGGTAGGCCCAAAATTACATTCTATAAGTTAGTGCTCTATTGGATTTTTGAGGCTGCGAAGAGACCAACAAAGGTAACTACAAACTAAGCTTAGCCAAGTAGCTAGAACTAATAGGCAGGAGAGGGCTCTCTCCAAGGGATCTCAACCAAAAGGGCTAGATCAAATTAGGTTTTGGGCTAGGTATAGTAGCAGAGGGTTTTTGATTGGTTGATTTGGGTGTTGGATGAGTGAATTAGGTCAAAGAGGTAACTAGGTCAGGGAAAATAAGATCAGAATTGCAGACATCTAATGGGGAAAGGTTGGTAATAACTCTTAACACTTTAGGGTTTTAGGGTGAGATGTATCAGACTGGTGAGATGATAAAAATAGCATGACCATTCATGAATTCCTTTTAAACTGAAGAAACAGAACAAATTATGGTGATTCTCTCAAAATAGAGAATAAAAGACGTATTATGCCTATCAAACTTGAGAAATCAACATATCATGGAGCTGAAATGAACATGGAAAGTAAAAAAAAATTCATACATATGAAAATAAAGAAGAAAATATGCCAAGTATAGTACCACATGAATCCCAAAAGAATAGTTACAACTCATCCAATATATTCATGCCAAAATCTGAATACACTAGTGTCTTTGGTTAATAAAAAAACATCCAAACTATGAAATGAGTCAAGAAGTGAAAGATATAGGCATGAAATAACATCTCCCAACATCAAGGGAAGCATCCCTGAGTTGGGTAGCTGATCCAAAAAATTCTTAACTGAAACCTAGAGTGTAGGGTGGTCAAACTGACTCATCCCTAACTTTAGTGAAATTGATTCATTTATCCTAAAAATACATTTTTACCCAATGTATATACCTCTAGTAACTAAAAGTGACATAATTAAATTTACATTAATTAATTACATCAGTAAAATCTATCAAATCCATTGACCAACTGAGAAAAATTCAAAATCCAGAAAATATCAGTGAACTGGCAAAAGCATAGCACCTGAAGCAAAAACGCAGCGCCAGAAGCAAAGGCACAACATGAAATTTAAGGTGAAGTGTGGAGGCCTTTCTAAAGTCCAAATTGAGCTCATGATAGACCATTAAAAATATTCTCCCATATGGTTTCCAGAAATTTCCTTAAGTTCTGGAAATAATGAAGTTAAAACCCTCAAAAGTCAAATATCCCAAGATTGGTCAAAAAGTGTAGAATGGGGATGAAAAAAACACGACATGCTCTCATAGACCACTTTTGGAGGCCTTCCTGAACTCCAAATGGAGCTCATGATAGCTCATTGGAAATATCTAGATGTCTAGCTATGATTTGACTCATCATAAGTCATATGGATAATCTATCACGGATAAAAGGTGATTTTCCCAAGACTACTCGAGAAGTGCAAGAAATCTCCTATAACAAAAAATAATTTTATAATTCCACTGAAACCATAACACCTATGTAAAAAATGAAGGATTTTTTTCTTCCTTTGTCTATTATTAACAAAAACATCTTTCATTTTTGTGAAATTCATCTCCATTTGGTCAGAAACATACTTTGAAGCAAAATTGGCCCTATGTGTGGCAAATGATTTGTCCCTTGGAATGACTTGTTGAAAAATAATGGATACATGATGTTTATGAGCTGGAATGGTCTCATACTTGCTGATATGACCTCCTTGATGCATCCTCTACTCATATGTATCTGATTCCATAGAAAATCCTAGCTAATGGGAGAGAAAATTAGGGTTTAGTGTAAGCAAAACAGGGGATTTGGGAAATTTATAAGAATGAAGGGAAATAAAGGGGTAGAGGGCTTATAAATTATTAGGAAAATATTTGGAGATATGGAGGCATGTTAGGAAGTAGAGAAAATTGGAATTTCAAGGATTGAGTGAGGGGAAGGGGTCCAAAATTGCAAAACACAGGCCTAGTCTAGAAAGGTGTCAAATTGTAGCAATAGGCGAGGGCTTGTGGAAAAATGATGATTTTGAGGGATATGAGTGATGGGAAGTATTTAGGAAGGTAAATTAAGGATAGGGGAAGGTGTAAGAGCATTATGATACAAGTTCTATTGATTATTTAACCATGGAAAGAATGGAACCAAGAAAAATTCCTTCAAAACCCTAGGAGAGGGAAATGAGCTTTCCAAGCACAACTAAGAGACAAGTATGATAAAAAAAAAACCACTTAATTGGAAATGATAGTTTTGGAACATGAAATTTTTGAAGACCTTTGACTATTAATATTCCATAAAAAGGTGAATTTGATGGTGAAATGGCCAATTTTCATGATTTTGACCCTATGACCTAATAATGGCACAAAATGGAAGAATGAGCTGAATGATGACCATGATGAATATGGGACTGTTTCAAAAATTAATGACCTGACCATGATGATTTCCATTGACCATGGAGTTGAAAGGAGTAGTAATGATCTCAATACCCTATTAGTGACCAAATGTTTGCATGATGACCTAATGGAATGACAAAAATTTCAGAATGGAACCCTAATATGATGTGAAAAGAGATATTCTGATCACTGGTGGAAGGATGCAAAAAATGACACTAACACTATCTATTGATCACATTGTTTTGTGTTTTTGGCAATCTTCCAATTTAGTAAATGATAATTCTTAATGTTTATTCTTCCTCCTTGTGAAAGAAACTTTCTAGGGTTGATTGATATTTGATTCATTACACCATTGATGCCAAAATAGTTGAGCATTAGTATAAAGGTATAGATGATAATATGGATTTAGTAAGAAATATTCTCCTTATTTTCTTAAGTCATTAAGATCCCCATTACTTAAATTTACATATAATTTTTTCAAAGATGTACATGTAAGAATGGGAAGAAGATTATTGAAGAAATACATAATTCCAAGATACTTAAAAAAAGACTAATTATCAACCAACATGAAATGAATAATACAATAGATGGATTGCTAACCTGAATCTGAATGTTAGTTTTTCTCTACTAATTTATTTTTTAGATTTATAAACAATTGCTAATCATTTGATTCATGTGCATATTTTTCCTTATGGTGTTTTTGGGTGTTAAATAGGTAATGGTGTCAAGTTTTATGTTAAATTAATGAGCATTTTAACATTAAAAAAAAGTACTGAACAACAACAACAAAATTTACAACAAACCATTGAATGATCCATTAACAAAGTATTTTGATGAAGGAGTTCACCCCTTCTGGGCTACATCTCCTTGATCCAAATTCCATGGCTTGGGCCTCTATATTAGCTAAAAATGGGAAAAAAGTGTTGTTTACCATCCTCTACTGCTCCTGAAACCTACTCCAATATGCTCAGAATATCCAAATATGCTAGGATAGACTCTTCCTAAGCAAAATTTGATCAAAATATGCCCAATTTATGGCTTCTTCAGTTTATCCTAGGAAAACGCCACTAAAACTGGAGCAACGCCAGTTAGCTTTGCTAATTTTGGAGTTCCCGCTGAAATTGGCGGACTCCGCCAACTCCACTTCTGAATTAAACTTAGATTAATTAAGGCAAGTGGGAGTTTAACTGTAGATTAGTGCACTAATGGTGCGATTATACAAATCCGAATTAACATGGATAAGTGCATATTAAAACTGTTTTAGTGCTTAATTAAGCACATATACATCCGCCATTAGACTTTTTCCCCGTCAGCAATTTGGGCCATAGAAACTATGGTAAGGGGCTAGCCCTACAGGGCTGGCCCTGCTTACCCCCACCAGAACATTTGTTTCAAAACAAAACTATACAATCTCTGCTATATATTGAGAGTTAATGTGGAATTCTAACAGTATGTTGCAGAGTTTGTGTGGGGGAGGTTGCGTGGTTGACCATGACCTCTGCCCACCTGCCTATATATAATTTTTCCACATTATATTATATGACTTTTGATCTTGGACTTAGCCACATTTTGGCCTTTGGGAGGGGGCACGTGGCCGCTCCTGGCTACACCACGTGTCCTCTTCCCATTGGCTCATTCCACCACCAATGAAAATGCAACAAATCACCCAACTCAACAACCAATCACAAAGTGACACTTGTCATAGTGTAATTGGGAAAATTGAAGGAATATTCTAGGAATATGATTTTTTTGCTGATTAGGCTACCTAGTCACCATTCTGTCATTTTTGCACAAATTTTAGTTTTTCGTGAAAACAAACAACATGCTATATCTTCCTCATACGAAGTCAATTTTTGATGAAATTAATTGTGTCATATTGCTGGAGACGAGCACTTCGCGGTCGTTCAGGTTTTGATCGATTCTGAGAACTTCCATTTTTTAGCTTAGCATTGAACACCTAATCAATTGCAATGCATAGGGACTTGCAGTCTAGCAAAAGGAATGCAATTTGTAGACATCAAATTCTCCTCCTCACACATCCAAAAAACTTTTCAAACTTTGATTGAATATTGATGTTATTATTAAGAAAACTACCTCAAAAAAAGGGTGTCATCTAGAAACTGGGAGTGGTTTATGCTTTTGGATACTCTCACTATCTTAATCCTTAGGATATTTCCCATGATTGTTTCCAATTCAAGGTTGTGGCTTAAAGAATCTACTATAATGATGAATAAAAGAGGATACAGTGGAAAGCCTCTCCTAAACCCTCTAATACTTTGGATAAAGGATGTGGGATGACTGTTAACTAAAGGCACAATCTAATGGGATGTAATGCAAAAGGAAATATAATGAATAAATATAATGTTAACCAAATTTATCCAAACCCATGTAAAGAAATAGATTTCTAACTTAGTCAAAAGCATTTTACATGTCCAAATTTTATAATAATACATTTATTATTCACATATAAGCTTGAATTGATGGCCTCTTGCACCATCATTTTTTTCACTATAATCTTCCTATTTTTTCACAAAAAAACATTGATTGTCAGAGATGAATTTGGGTAGAAGATTTATAGTAATATTGGTAATGATATTGGTCACATTTTTTCTTAGAGAACAACAATAAAATATTTTCTTGAATTGAAAAAAGGAAGAGGGTTTCAATTATTTAGAAATTAAGACCAAAAACTGAGTGTATACTCTGCCCAAGATTACAAGAGTGTTGGGAATGTAAGAGAATTTACTTAAGATCTTAGTTAATTAAGCCCCAAAAATGCCTATACAAGGAGATGATGAACCGATATGGCCTTGAAGAGTATTCTAGGTAAAAACTCCATATGGCACTGTTGATCTCATATACTCTGATTAACCTTGCAAAATCCCTATTTTCCTATTTAATGATGATTACTCACAAATGTTCAAGCAAGAGAACTACGTTTCTTGGGAGAACATAATTTTTTTTGAGATAATTATGATAAAAATTGTTGATTGTAAGCCTCTTTTAATTGCTCAAAATTTTCTTGCACATATGTTTTTCATTGATGACAATGTGTCATTGATGTCAAAGGGAATGATTGAGATTGCAACAATGTTGTTCATGGGTCAAAGGAAATAGTATGATAGTTGGATATCTTTCATACCCTCATCGGTTGAAATCAAAGGAATCCTAAATTTTATCAAGCATTTGAATATTTTATGATGTCATAATGATCATATAAACAACATGGATGTGTATTCCTAGTCGAGACATTTCGAATGGTATATACCACTCTAAAAAACCCTCTCGAATGAGAATTTGTGGAAATTTGAACCTCAACATTTGTTGAGGGTCCAAAAATATAGGGAAAACATCCCAAGTATTAATATGTTAAACAATGTGCAACACTTGGGAGGATCTATAGTGGAGATCAAGGAAATATGAATGAAGTTTTTCATGACTAAAGGTCATGCATCTTCCCCAAATTAGATGAATTCGGTACTTGAATGCATATTCGAATGAAAAAACGTGAATGAAATTGCATGATTTTTAATGTCTACCATGGACCATTATTGACATGAAACATGGTGAATGATGATAGGAAAGAGGATATCATGTCAATAGGTGATGTCATCATTTTGATGTGGTTCCACTAGGGATTTCCATGTGACAAGTGGATTTGGAGCATTATGATTCATCAGTAGGTAAAATATTGGTGACACACAACTCCCATCATGTGATACATGTGGCATGATGAAATCATGCTAATGTCACCTTGCAAACAAGCATGGACCATTGGGACCAAATTACATGGATTGGTCATATGGGATAAAAGACAAAATCCCCTTGGCCGACTGTGTTTGATTTGGTTGAACCCTAAGTATTATGGTTGATCATCGTATCCCAGGGTATACATCATTGATTATAAATGCACATGACAAAGAAAAATATAAATAAATATAAAATACACAATGAAATCATCTATGGATGAGCAGTTTGGTGATTATGGTTTATTGGTGTGATTGGCTAGTGGTTTGTTAATTATTCAAGTTCGAGCACGAAGAATAATTGTTGTTCACTTTTATTCAAACAAGCTTGGAGGGGTGTTATTATTTGATTATTTTTATTTCCCAAGAAACAAGGGGCATCACATTTCATTGTGGGATGAGCCTGGAAGCATTACTATTCACTTTTATTTGTACAACTCGAGAGAAACATGGTTCTCTATTTGTTTGAGCACCAAGGGGCATTAATTGTTTTACAAGAAGAAATCAAAAGGATTATTGTTTATTTTTATTTTTACAAGTACAAAAGGGCATGGTTCTCTAATTACCTGAGCACAAAGGAGCATTGATGTTCAGTGTTATTTGCTCGAACCCAAATGGAAATCGTTCCCTAATTTAATTGTTATCCCAAGCATGAAGAAGCATTATTGTTCACAATTATTTGGTTAATCCTAGAGGGGTATTGTCCTTTGATTTCATTGTTAGCTTGAACATGTAAATAATTTTTCTTCATCATTTTTTGGTTGAACTTGAAGGGGCGTCATTATGTAATTATGTTGTTAGTCCAATCATAGATAAGTATTACTTGTTGCTGTTATTTGGAAAAGTGTGGAGGAACGTTGCCATTGAATATATGAGCCTAGAGGGGCTTCATGTTTATTGTAGGTCAAGCTTGAAGGAGAATTTTTATATGATTACATTGTTTTGTTGAGCCCAAAGGGCCATCTTCTTTGTATTGCATCTCGAGCTTCAAGGGGCATTGTGTTTATTGTATCCCGAGGTTGGAGTAGTTCAATAGTATTTGAATGAGCCTGAAGGAGTAATGTTCTATAATTACATTGGTTGGATAATCCATAAGGGGCAACACCTTCATATTGTAGCTCGATCCCAGAGGGGAATTACTATTCCCTATTTTATAGCCAAGGGGCATCGTTGTTAATTGTTAGTATTGGATGAGCTCGAAGTATCATCATCATTTTGTTGTAGTATTGGTTGAGCCCAAGGGGAACCATTGGTGGTATTGCTCCAAGCCTAAATTAAGTTTGTAGGGTAGTGCTCAGAAATTTAATGGAACTATGATAGTGTATGAATATAATCCAAAACACAATAATTAAGTTTGGATGTAAATAGGCCTTAGGTAAAATATTGGGGCACTTGCCTTAAAAGGATAATCACTTAAATAAAATGAAGTATATGAACTGGTATGGAAAGTAACTTATCATAGGTCTATTGGTTGTGGTTCCTTGATGTGTTGACTAAGACCCAGGTTTGAGCCTCAATGGTTGTTAGGTTTGAAAATGATTTTTTTAATTCTTATTTCTAATACTAGTTTTGTTGAATGATTAGTAAGCTAGAAGTAGACATTATGTAGAATCGATTGTCGAAAATTGGGCGTTTTGTATAACACACCTTGAAAGTGGTATTTTTTACATAAATTAATTTAATATATGGTTCTAAATGGTTTTTGATAGTTTTTGGGCTCTTTTTAACTCCAAATATAATTTCTTATCTATGACTATGGGTTCCTATATAAAATTAGAAGACAAATTGGAAGGAGATAAAAACTTTAGGGCTTGGAAAACAAGAATTAATCTTCTCCTTGCAAAGAATGATCTCTTAGGTATTGTAAAAGGTAATCTTACTAAGCCTGTAGATGATGATTCATATGATGAAGGGAAAAAATATATGAGAAGGATGACATCACCATTAGAAGCATCATTGTGGACTATATTAGAGATCACTTGATTCCTTATGTTGAAAATATTGAATATTCAAAGCAAATGTATGATTCCCTAGTTTGATTATCCACTTTCAACAACATTGGTCAATAAATGAGATTAAATAATGGGATTTGTGATGTTAGAATTATAATAAATTATACCATAGCCTCATATTTCATGTGGATCTCTCAAATAAGAGATAAAATTCAAGCAACTCATGAAATCATTTATGAAAAAGAACTAGTGACTACAACACTTAATGGTTTATCTGAATCATGGCACTCATTTGCATTGATTATATGTGCCCTAAAAGAAGCTCCAAAATTTGAAAAACCATGGATTGCATGTAATGAAGAATAATATAGACTTATATGAAAATGAATAATTTATAGATCTAAAGAAGGTGACTCTCAAGCATATGCAACATGTTTCAAGAAGGATGGAGGAAGAAATAAGCTTGGTTTCCAAAGAAGAAATGAAGGAAGAAGACCTAAAGGAATATGATATGATCCTCAAGGAAAGATAGATATGTTAAAATTCCAATGATATCATTATAAAAAATTTGGTCACTATAGGCATGATTGTCCTAAAGGATCAAATGATAGAAAGAGAAAAGGAAAAAAGCATGCCACTATAGTAGAAATTGATGAACTTCCAAAGATACCCAAGAGCTAAGATTTAGGTACCAAAGGTTTCTTTTATTCTTTTTATATTAAAATTTATATTGTAGATAGAAATTATTTGTGGATATTAGATAGTGGTGCCACACATGATGGGAGATCACAAAAACCTCACAAGTCTAATGGATATGAGAATATCTCAAAAGGTAAAGGTTGGAGACGACAAACATTATGTAATAAAAGGTGTTGGGAAGATTTTCATTAAGCTTGAATCAGGTGAAAACATTCATATTAGCAACATAATATACGTAATAGGTTTTAAAAATAATTTGGTTTCCATTTCATGCTTGGAAGATAAGGGAGATATACTAGCATTTGTTGATGGAAAATTTATTGTATGTCTTAAGGGATCTAGTATAGATTCTTCTAGAGTAATTTGAGTTTGTGAAGGAAGGTTGTATAGACTCTTTAAACAACTTTCTCAAGCGTTAATACATAACGAAATCAATCCATCTAAACTATGGCACAGAATATATGCACACCTTCACTATAGATATTTTCCTGCTTTAACATAGATGGTTTTGGGTGTTCCAAATTTGTAGGTAGAACATGAAGAAGTATGTAAATGATATGCACTTGGGAAGAATGCCAATAAGCCTTTTCCAAGAAGTGAAAGTAGATCCAAGGAAATTTTATATCTGTTTCATTATGATGCATGTGGTCTAATGCAGTGAGATATATTGGAGGCTCTTTGTACTATGTAACCTTTATTGATCATTTATCTTGAAAGACATCACTACAACAAAACAAGCAAACAAATCCTAAAATTGTGCTGGAATTTAGTGATTTTTGATTCACGAATTTTACACCTTTCTTGGTACAAAAAGGGGCGTCACCAGGTATATTTTTACTAGCAACAAATTGTTTGTCATAAATTTATCCACAAAAAACATTGGAAATAACACCAGAATAATAGCTCCATAAATAACACCCGAAATATCAATTGAAATAGCACCCCAAAATTTTACTTGAGTTTCATTGGAAATAATACCATAAATAGTACCAGAAATAATGCTGTAAATAAAACCTAGAATAGTGCCATTTTAGCGCCAAAAATAGTCCCATGATTTGCTTGCAATTTGGCTCTTGGTTTGGCTTCCAATTTAACATCCAATTTTGCTTCATGTTTTTCATCTAGTTTTGCTTCGAGTGTTGCTTCAAATTTTTCCTCGCATTTTTCTTCTAGTGTGGCTTCCAATTTTGCTTCTAGTATGGCTTCCAAGTTTTCTTCCAAGGTGGCTTCCAATTTAGCTTCTAGTATGGCTTCCAATTTTTCTTCCAGTGTAGCTTATAATTTTGCTTCTAGTATGTCTTATAATTTTTCTTCTAGCATGGCTTCCAATTTTTCTTCTAGTTTGGCTTCCAATTTTTCTTCTGGTGTGGCTTCCAATTTTTCTTCTAGTTTTTCTTCTAGTGTGGCTTCTAATTTTTCTTTTAGTTTTGATTCTAGTGTGCCTTCCAAATTTCCGTTCAGTTTTGCTTCAAGTGTGTCTTCCAATTTTTCTTCCATTTTTTATTCTAGTGTGACTTTCAATTTTGCTTCCAATTTTGGGTCTATTTTTTCTTCTGGTGTGGGTTCCAATTTTTCTTTCAAATTTGATTGCATTGTTGCTCCTTTTTTTGCTACCATTCATAGGAAATAACACCAATTTTAGTGTCAGGTTTAGTGCCAAGTTTAGCACCAAAATATGCATCTATTTTGGTTTCTAATTTGGCTTCTAGTTTTTCTTCCCATTTTTCTTCTAGCGTGGCTTCCAATTTGGCTTCCATTATTACTTTTTTTTTACTTCCAAAAAATGGTTATTGTTTTGCATACAGTTAAATTAATATGTTTTATTTCAATTTACTTGGTTAAATATATCATGCCTCTTAAATAATTTATATGATTATATATCATATGAATGCTTTTGAAATATTTTTTAGGATAACATCGATAAATAATTTTTAGGGAAACAAACATGCATACAAATTAACAACATCATTATACTTATCAAATATCCATCAAAATAGAATCTACAACATCCATGGTTGACATCATCATCTTGAATCCTATTGGTTCATATAAATTTTATTTTGGTTGTACATGTTTCTTAGAAGGCCCATTTTAGACCTCAAAATTTCTCTAATGGAAGTCTCTGAAAACGGAGGACGAAACATGCTTCATTGTTTAAAGCACTACAACATCTACTTTAACTAGGCCACAAATTTTTTGTCTAAACAATGTCGACATTCTGATTTCCTCTCGATATTTTAATTTCACTAAAATATCATGTAATTCAATTGTAATTAGAAATTTTTGTTCCTTATAGACCCATGGGAATTATTTCTTATAATTGATTAAAAATAAGATTTTTAGAAAAAACACCTGCCCTGGAGATTGTTGTTTTAATGAGTTAGCAGAGATGGCCATAATTTCATAGAAATAAAACAAGAATTTAAATTTGGAGCCTTCTAATATAAATTTGGAAACCATAAGTCCGACCTTAAAAATTTTAAGTGTCCATTGTTCAGATTAGCACACTTTTGGTTTTCAAGGTTTATACCACATTTTTTCATGACCACCAAACGATTTCAAGGGGCATTTATTTGTCCCATCCAACATATTCAACCAGTTCCCCTGAAAAAATCAATATGGAAGAAAAGGCTCACAGTCTCTGAGCAAGAGACTTTGTGCTGGGACTTCATCTATATCTCTGCCTCTTTTTATCTTTGTTAGTACTGTATTCTATTTAAATGTGGGTCATAACATTAGTGTTCACTATAACGAATTATAACTAATAATGCCAGTCTTAAATCCAATGGTAGAATTTATTTCAATCATCTAACACCAAAATCAATGTTCCATAACCATACAGGTGGCATGGGATGGATTTCTTCTCAGAGGGAACACCTTACGATTTAATTAAGCATGATTGTAGAGGAATTCCACTGAATCATAACCCATCAAATTATAGCTAGTATACTCTATTGTAGTGCAAAGTGTCAATGAAAAATTCATTATTATCCTGTAAAATGTGATTAGGCTGCAGGACTATCAACAAACCTACCAGCCTAGTCACATACCTAAACTAATAACGTAGAATACCCACTATTTAACATACTTAAGAGTTGCTTAGCATGATGTCGACATTCTAGAACTATGGAATTAGTGAAGTGGTGATGAGTGTGATATAAAGATATATAAATTGTGGTGATCAGAATTAACATTTCAAAGAGTCATTGGCCTTTTCATAATAGTTTAATTTTTAAAATATTTATGTCATAGAGGTTACATTTATTCTAACACGTCACTTGCATAAATTGGATGGTTATATATGTTTGTTAAAACATACCAACTTTCTTACAAGGGGCTAGTTAACTATCATGGGATGTTAATAAAATGAGTGCTAAAAAGATTATAGACTCAAAGATATAATGTCATTTTGTGGAGTAAAAGTTTTTATTCCCCGCACCTTGCAAAATAAATTTGAATGAGCCATTATTACTAAGGAAGATATTATGAGTTGTGTCGAAAATATGATACCAAGTCCTACAATATTAGGAGAGCCTAGATCCATAATGACTTGAAGAGGTAATTGGACTAGCGTAGATGATAAGAACCATTTTAATGGACCAATATTAAAACTAAATATGGTTAGTAGGGATTCAGAGGTCACCATATCATCCATCAGTGTAGTAGTCTTGATTCATAGTACAACAGATATGTTAGACACAATAGTTTCACCCTATACAATAGTTTCATGCCAGATGACAATATCATCAAAAATAACAATATATATATTATCAATAGAGTTCTAGAACAACATTTAGTTCAATACATAGTGGAATCCAAGCTCCAAAGAGGGGGTGGTGGACCTGTGAAGGTACACACTATGAGAGAGATTGTTCTCAAATTCATGGAAAATCTAGCCAATCACTGCAAAAAACTACATTTGGGGATTTGGGAAAGGCCCATTAGATACATGAAATTGTGAATAACAAACAAGATAAGGATCATTCCACTATACTGGAGACTACAGGTAAAATTGACGCTAAAATTTTAATGATTTTACTATATTTTGGTGCTACTAATTATTTTGTTTTCACATATGCCATTATCAAAAATTAAAAATGAATCAATAAAAAAACATGATTTTAGGCATGTACAAATAGTTACTACAAAACTTACAAGATTTAAATCAATATGGCACCTTTCAAGCTCCTAAATGGAAGGCCTAATAAGACAACTTTGAGTTGTGCCAGATTCTAAGACAAGGTTCTAAAAGGGCCTAAGATGATACAAGAAATGGATGATCATATGACCATGATTAAGAAAATGTTGAGGGAATATCAATACATACATAATATTTATTCTTACACTCAAATTGATTAGATTTATGATATTGGATATAAATTATTTTTAAATTTATGACCTCAAAATAGCGCCATAAAGTTTGGAAATTGAGTGAAATTGTCTCCACAATTCATGGGACTATTCAAAATGATAGAAAAGAAGGGACTAGTAGTGTATAGAATTTGTTTACTTGCATCATTATCATGCATACATGATGTGCTTCAAGCCACTGTATTACACCATTATATTTATGATCCTTCACATGTTATCAATTTTACTCATTTATAGGTCATGGACAAAGGGATGGTCATGACCAAGCCAATTTTCGTATTCTAATAACATACTCAACAACATAGACATTGACTATTGGATCAATTGAAGGTATAGTGGTATATTTATAGTCCTATTTTGGCTACTTGGGGGGATAAAGAGAAGTTGCATCATCATTTTCCCTTATTTTCTTGATACTTTGGGATGAAGTCTATATTAAGAGGGGGTGTATGTAGCACCCCATTATATTTTGATGTGAGATAGTCTCTTTTAGTTTTAATTTTAGTTGTGATATAGATAATGCGACATGCACTTTATTCTTTAAGGTGATTAGAAATTAATGATATAGTTATTATTTTATCTGATCATGATTCATGATGTGAATATTTTGATTACTAGCATATACTATGGCTATGGTCATGATACTAGTTGATATTGATGGTTTTGATGTTCCTTATCATACCTAAATTGTGATGACTAATATTTATTATATTTATGATCAAATATTACTAATAGTTTCTTGAGTGTAATAGGAGACCACATTGCTACATATGTACCTATGGGGAAGATTATCCCAAATTGGCTTTTGATTAAATTTTATATTATCATGATGCATGTGCACACACACACACACATTGTTGCACCATACTTATGACAGTTTAGTTGATGTTGACATAGGCTACATGTTTTCTAAATGACTCACACATGGGCGATGTGGATGTAAAGAGTAAATTAGATCTTCATGGGAGGGTCGAAAAAATGCACCTAATTCTTGATCAGTGGTTTTCATTGATGTCAACCCAAGAAGCACCACGGGCTACCCCGATCTTGCATGGGATTTTTTACCTACCAAATTAATATATTCGGGGTAAAGAATATTTTTTATGGTTTCTACTTGTTGATATTTTACTATTGATATATGGCACGCCATGTAATTCTTCAAGGTTTGAGAGATATTCATGTTTGAAGTTTGTTACCCCAATTAGTAGGCTAAAACCCCATGGGGTTGTGGCATGGATCATTGAAAATTCAATAATTAATATTTTTTAAGCTCCTAAAATACCTCCCACATTCAATTTTTGAAGATCCTCTCAATCTAAGCATTTATATAAATTGTGATCCTCATATCCTCCTCATGCTGGGATTTCGCTACCTGAAACAAGTCATCATGGAATTTTTGCTATAACATTTTTTATATGAAGGTTCAGAATCTGAAATTTTTACGTGGTGAAGCAAAAACCCTGAGGAAGCTCCTGTAAAAATTTCATATTAGGGTGCACAACACTTTCAGAGATATGATCTATGGAAGTTAGTGTTTTTGGAGGCTCCTGAACTTCATCTCAAAGAAGTGAACATGGGAAAATTGTCATAACTCTCTCTCTGAGTATCAGATTGGAATTCTGTAAAATGTTGCAGATAGTGCACATATTGTAGCTATTTTTTTATCAATTTCAAAGCCGAATGAAGAAACACTGATAGGTGGAACACCATACAAGTTCTCTCTTCTAAACTAGTCCATAATTAGGGAATTGTGATAGATTGGTAATAACTCTCTCTTGTAGAATCCAATTTGATTCAGACCTATGGCATTGGAAACAAGACTCAGAGGACTACTACAATACTAAAAATCACACAATGGGGATCTGAAATAACACAGATACACCATATTCAACATCGAGCTCTTACAAGGCAAGAAAAAGCTAGATCATGTGTTGTTAAGGGCTACAAAGGACCATACTTTCTAGGTCAACAAAGGAAAGAAAGGTGTAGTAGAGGGTAGAATGACAAGAGCAGCAATCAAGGTGCAGAATAACAACAATAATTTCACCACATGAAGTCTTCAAGTGGGCAGCACTACATACAATCATTGTAAAGGTATCATTGTACTAAGTCATTGTAAATGCATGATTGTAAAAATTGTACAAGTGTCTATCTTCCAAGAGTTGAAGAGGCAGCATCGGGAGGTATAAGATGATCATTAGGTGGTTGTGTCATAGTTGGTGTGATGGTCTATTGTGTCTTATTCTTCTACATCATTCTATATCATTGTAAAATGGACCATTTTCCTTGGTACGAGAGTCCATTCTTGTTTTATTCTTCTATAGGGTGGTAGGGTGGTGCTAGGCTCATGCATGAAGTCACCAATAGGTTCAAGCCTGTGAAAAATTTAGGGTGGTAGGGTGATGCTAGGGTGAGTAGTAGCTCATTGGGTGTTGGGGCATCCATTCAATTGACTACTGAAGAATCTCGGGCGTTAGAGCATCCATCCAGTGGGAGCTGGAGAAGAATGCTTTTCTAGATTATAGGAAGTTGGAGATTTAATTTCAATTGGAATTGAATATTAAATAATTATTAGAAAAGAATTTAGGTGGTTTTGTCCTGGACTGGGTTTCCATATTAAAAAACTATGTGCATTTGTGTTCCTTTTGTTTACTGTTATCATTGTACAAATACTAATAATAATTTAATATTAACTAATGCTCTGAAAGATTAATAATAATACTAATTGAAAGGAATACTGATTCACCCCGCCTCTTAGTATTTCCAACAATTGGTATCAGAGCTTGGTTCCTTCAATAGCAGTTTAACAGTTGGAAGGAGGTCATGGAGCATACCAAGAATGGTGTACCTTTGTTCCATGAAAATAATTATGAACTATGGAAAGGAAGAATGGAGGCCTATCTCTTGGCGCAAGGTTACGAAGTATGGGACACTGTTCAAAATGGCTTTACACCAACCACAAATGAACAAGGTAAGAAGAATTTAGTAAATCATGCAAACAAAAAGAATATTATTATCAGCGGACTTATTGAATCTTCTTATCATAAGGTGTTGGGTTGTAAAACCACCAAAAATGTATGGGACAAGCTTGAGAATATATATGTAGGTGAATCAGATGTCAAATAAGCAAAGGTTCAAATCTATAGAGAAAAATTTGAGCAACTCAAAATGAAAGAAGATGGAAACATTGCTGCATACTTCCAATACATTGATGAAATAACCAACACTATGGAAGGATTGGGAGATCCAGTTGATGAGAATACTATTATACAAAATATTATTAGAACGTTACCAAGGATATTCAACCCATAGGTATCTATCTTTGAATAAAGTGAAAATCTGGAAAAACTTAGCAAAGAGGAATTACATGGAGTTCTCATAGCATATGAAATGAGACTTGATGAAGAAGAGGGTACTTCGCATCTAGAAATTGTGCTTGTTGCATCAAAGAAAACCAATAAGGACAAACAACCTTCAATTGAAAATACATGCACCTGCAAGTGTGAAGAAAAGGGAGATGATGAAGAAGGCCTTTCACATGAAGAATATGCTTACTTTACGAGCAAACTAAAAATTGGTAAGGGAAAATTCAAAGGTAAACTTCCATTGATATGTTTCGACTGTGGTGAGGTTGGGAATTTCTCTGCAAAATTTCCAAACAGAAGTGATGGAAAGTCAAAAGAAAAGAAATGTTTTAAGAAATTCAACAAGCAAGGCAAAAGGAAAGGATCCAAAAGGAAATTTCTCTCTAAAGAAGGTAGCTCATCATCCAATGAATACACTGACAACGAAGAAGACGCCAATGAGAGAGTACTATTTATGGGCAAGGACAATAAATAAGAGGTATCAAACAATGAAGAATGAGGGTTTACCATAGAATAATTTTCTAAGGAGGCAGTCAGGCTTATAAAAGAGCTCAAGGCTGAGAAGATCCATTCCAATACTCTTGAAGAACAAGCTCAAGGTCTCAAAATTGAAGTTGAAGAACACTAATGTATTGAAGAGTCACTTCAAAAATTTTTTTAAGAAAGCAACCAAGAAAGGAAAGCATTAGAAGCCGAAGTATTCTCGCTGCGTAAGGAAGTGAAGAAGGGAAAATCTGTCCAAAAATATGCCAAAAGCTCAAGGGAATTGGAAGAACTCATCAACAATTAATGATCTTACAATGACAAAACTGACCTGGGTTACAAAGAAGAAGAAGCAAGACCTTCTACAACAAAATAAAATGAACCTATGAGATTCGACATGCATGTAGACTTCAGTGGACAAGATTCACAAGAACATCCTTGGAATACAATTCCTCGACAAAGATTTCCATCCAGGTACCAACATATTTTTCATGGCTATTGTTATTCATGTGGAAAATTTGGTCATAAAGCTGTAGAATGTTGCACGTACCCTAGGAACCAATACAATTCTAGGAGATCCTTCAAATATGAATCTCATAGGGCTCAACGAAACATCAATATATTTGAACATTTAAGAAATAATATGGAATTTTACTAATGTCAGAACTTTGGACACATAGGCAGAGGCTGTAGACTTGAAAATCCTCCAGAAGAATCTTCGAAGCCATAGAACGAACGAACGAACAAACATGGAAGAAGAAGAAGATTGATAATTGTTCTCTCACTCTGAAGGCTCAAAACAAAAAAGATGTGTGGTATGTTGATAGCGGTTGCTTAACGCATATTACTGGAGATAGAAAGAAATTTGTATCTCTGAAAGAGAAGAAGGATGGAACTATATCCTTTGGAAATGATGGATCTTCAAATGTTATAGGATCAGGTATCATCACTCTCGGAAGAAAAGATGTTCTAGACAATAATGTTCTATTGGTTGATAACATGAATCACAATCTACTCAGTGTTGGACAAATGTGTGAAAAAGGACACACAATGCTCTTCAACTCCATAAAATGTGAAATCAGGAAAGGAAGGTATGGTAAAATTGTGGCTACAACAAGTCGAGCTCCAAACGACATATATGTTTTGGATGAAGAAACTAAAGCATGTCTACTAGCTAAAGAAGATGAAATTTGGTTATGGCACAAACGAATGGGTCCCATAAACTTTGAAAATATTGCCATAATAAGAAAAAAGGAAGCGGTACGAGAAATTCTGAAAATCTCAAAATCTTCCAACACACTAAGTGAGGCATGTCGGCACGAAAAGTAGACAAAAGTCCAATTTAAAACAAAAGAACACTTTGCATCACATCCATTGGAATTGATACATACTGATCTATGTGGTCCTGTGAGAACAAAAGGTTTAGATGGAGAATTATATTTCATGTTAATGATAGGTGACTATACCAAGATGACAATCGTCAGTTTTTTAAAGAAAAAACTAAAGCATTTGAGTGCTTTAAGATCTACAAGGAGTTGGTGGAAAATGGAACTTATTTGAGAATAAAGTGTCTAAGATCAAATAATGGCAAAGAATTCACTTCCAAATTATTTCAGCAATACTGTGACGCAAATGGAATAAAAAGACAATTTTCAATAGCATGAACACCTCAGCAAAATGGAGTTAATGAAAGAAATAACAGAACCGTACAGGAAATGGGTAGAACAATGTTGAAGGACTCAAAATTGGATGAAAAATTTTGGGTTCAAGAAATTGATACGATAGTCTTCATTATCAACCGAAGTCTTCTCAGAAACAATTGGAACAATACCCCATATGAATTATGGAAAGGAAAACTAGCTAATGTAAAATATTTCAGAATCTTCGGAAGCAAATTTTATATCAAAAGAGAAGATCAAAATTTGGGTAATTTTGAATAACGTGTTTATGAAGGTATCTTTGTTGGTTACTCACACAAAAGAAATGCCTAGAAATTCTATAATATAATACGAAAACAGATAGTTGAGAAAATAAATGTTACATATGACAAAGATGGTGTTCTAATGAATAATGATGAGGATCTAGAATCTTTGAAACTTGAGACAGAGGCTGAAAAAGGCATAGAGACGATTCTAGAACAAGAAGAAACTATCAACTAGGAAGAAGTAAATAATGATCATCAAGATATACTGGAACAACAACAAGAAGCTCCTCCAAAGAGAACAAAAGAATGGATTCAAAAGAACCATTCATCGAATCAAATCATTGGTGACATAAATGAAGGTCGACAGCTTCGTTCATCACAACAAGCTCACATTTCTTTTCTAGCAACCTTTGAGCCTAGTAATTTTGAGGAAGCCAGCTAGAATGAACATTGGCTAACAGCTATGAATGAAGAATTGGATCAAATCGAGATGAATAACACCTAGGAATTAGTTCCACGACCAAAATATAAAAAATTCATTGGGACTAAATGGGTATTCAGGAACAAATTGAATGAAGAAGGACAGGTTACTAGAAACAAAGCAATATTGGTTTGTAAAGGCTATGCACAAGTGGAAGGAATTGATTTCGACGAAACATTTTCATTAGTTGCAAGAATGGAATCCATCCGAATGTTTCTCACCTATGCATGTTCAAGAAAAATGGAAGTCTACCAAATGGATGTTAATTCAGCATTTCTGAATGGCGAATTAGAAGAAGAAGTCTACATCGAACAACCTGAAGGTTTTCTACTATCAGAAAAAGAAGACTATGTTTGCAAGTTAAAGAAGGCTCTATATGGTCTCAAGAAAGCTCCTAGAGCATGGTATGCTCATCTTGATGGATATCTACGTCAACATGGGTTCAAGAAAGGTACTTTTGATAACAATCTTTATGTACAAATAGTTAAAGATAATTTAACAATTTTTAAGGTATATGTGGATGATATAATATTTGGTAGCAATGATGATTGACTAAGTAAGAAATTTTCTACAAATATGCTAAGTGAGTTAGACATGTCTTTACTTGGTGAGCTGACATACTTCTCAGGGCTTAAAACATCTCAGCAAGAGAAAGGAATATTTATATGTCAAGCCAAGTACATCAAGGAAATGCTCAAGAAATTCAAAATGGAATATTGCAAACCTGTCCTTACTCTGATGGTAACAGGTTGCAAATTGAGCATAGAAGACTCATCTAAGGATGTGGATTAGAGGTTGTACAGATCTATGACTGGTACTCTTCTATATGTAACAACCTCCCAACCAGATGTTATGCAAGGAGTTGGACAAGTAGCAAGATTCCAAGCAGCACCAAAAGAATCACATATTATTGTCCTCAAAATAATTCTTCGATATCTAAAGGGCATAGAAGAATATGGCTTGTGGTATCCCAAGGATAAAAATATCATTAGTCAGGCCTTTACAGATGCAGATTGAGCAGGAAACGTTGATGATTGTAAGAGTACTAGTGGAGTAGCATTCTATCTAGGTGGTTGTCTCGTATCATGGTTGAGCAAAAATCAAACCTCAATCTCGTTATCTATAGCGGAAGCAAAACACATTGCAGCAACAACATGTTGTACTCAAGTCCTTTGGATGAAACAAAAATTTCAAGATCTTCAAGTACAATTCATTGAGCCTATTCCCATATTCTGTGACAACACCAGTGCCATCATCATGTCCAAGAATACTGTCATGCATTAAAAAAAAAAACACATTCTGATCAAATACCATTTTGTTAGAGAACAAGCCGTTGAAAAGAATATCAAACTTGAGTATGTCGGTACAAAAGAAAAAATCATTGATATCTTCACTAAGCCTTTAACTCGTGAAGCATTTGAATATATTCACCATAAGCTTGGGATTCTCCCAAGTTCTCATTAGATTTTCCTTATTCTAAATATAAAGGGGAAGTGTAAGCGTGTATAGGTCTGCAGGATGGTTGTGTGCTAGGGGGAGTTACCCTTTGCCATTGATGTCAAAGGGGGAGATAATGTTGCAGGAATAGGTGTCATGATTGTAGGGGGAGTACTTGTCTGCCATCAATGCCAAAGGGGGGGATTCTTGATCAGTGGTTGTCATTGATGTCAACCCAAGCAGCACCAGGGGCTACCCCGATCTTGCATGGGATTTTTTACCTAAAAATTTATTATATTCTGTGTCAAGAATATAATTTATGGTTTCTACTTGTCGATATGTTTCGGTTGATATATGGCACACCATGTAATTCTTCACGGTTTGAGAGATATTCATGTTTGAAATTTGTAACCCTAGTTATTGGGATAAAACCCCATGGGGTTGTGGTATGCATCATTGAAAAGTAAATAATTAATAATTTTTAAGCTCCTAAATCCCCTCCCACGTTCACTTGTTGAAGACCCTCTCAACCTAAGCATTTATATAAATTGTGATCCTGATATCTTGCTAATGCAGGGATATCGCTACCTGAAACAAGTCATCGTGTAATTTGCACTATAATTTTTTTTCTACCAAGGTTCAAACGCTGAAAATTTCTGTGGGGTGAAGAAAAAATACTGAGGAAGCTCCTGTAAAAATTTTAGATAAATTTGCGTAATATTTTCTCAGATATGATATGTGGAAGTTAGTGTTTTTGCAGGCTCCTAAACTTCATATCAAAGAAGTGACCGTGGGAAAATCGTCATAACTCTCTCTATGAGTATCAGATTGGAATTTTGTAAAAATTGGTGGATAGTAAACAGACTAAAGTTTTTTCTGTATCAATTTTAGAGTCGAATGAAGAAACAATGACACCTTGCACACCATACAAGTTTGTTTTACCGAACTAGTCCATAATTAGGGAATTGTGAGAGATTGGGCATAATTCTATCTTGAAGAATCAAATTTGGGTCAGACGCATGGTATTGGAAATAAGACTTAGAGGAATACTAAAAGACCAAAAATCACATATTGTGGATACATAAGATTCAATATCAAGCTCCTATAAGGCAAGAAAAAGTTAGATCATGTGTTGTCAAGGGCTGCAAAGGACCAGAATTTCTAGGGTAGCAAAGCAAAGGAAGGTGAAGGAAAGGTTAGCATGACAAGAGTGTTGAATTATTAGTTAAACTGAGAGGGGGGTGTGAATCAATTTAACACAAACATGAGCTTTTTAAAATTTTCATTAGCTTATTTGCTGCTTACTTTTATAACCAACCTTAGTATATGAACAGTCTTAATAAGTTGCAACAAGTATTAAATTAATGTGACAACAAACATTAAGCAGATTTGGTAAATCATTTCAGCACATGGACAACATAGATAGAGACAAAATATATAAGTGGAAACCCATAAAGGGAGAAAACCACATATTATTATTGTTCTGATGCAAAGGCAAGCTCCAACTCCCTCTCACCACTATTTTTCTGCAGGCACCGACCTACACGAGGCACCAACCTCAATTCTGCAAGCTACAACTTGCAAGGAAGCTCCAACTCCCTTCAATTTTCTACAGGCACCAACCTACAGGAGGCTCCAACCTCAGTCAGCTACAACTGACAACTATCAAGCTTCAAATTGATAGGGAAGCTCCAACTTCCTCAATTTATCAAACGAAATGTTTGCTGATTTACCTCAGATATTAGCTCTGTTCTGTAGCATCTCTTTATGCTCTTCTTTGCCTTATCTTCTCTGTCTCAATATTCTATACTCTGCATTCTCTATCTTTTCTCTCTCTCTCCTTATCTCTATGCATATCAAGGTGATATTACTTATAGAGACTTCCTGATGACTCTTTGTTTTCCTCTAGGAATTCGAAATGGATAGTCATACCTCTTCATTTTCTACCTTCTCATTTCTTTTCAGCTCACTTAGAAAAATATAACTGTAAGTGCTAACTTTAATATTACAGTGCGAATTTTGTTCTCTTTCGGAGACTTTCCAATGCATCACAGCAATATAAATAAATTAAAAACATTTACATTCAATTATAATGAAAACTTCATCTCACTCATTCAGCCTCTTAGTTCACTGCACTTGTCTTTTCTGTGACTGTGTTTGGATTTTCTGTGACTGTATTTGGCTTTTCTGTGACTGTATTTGGATTTTTTGTGACTGTGTTTGACCCTTTCAGTTCTGATTGGTTTCCTGCTTACTGTCGCAGTGTAACTGCCATACCTATGTAACTGCCCTTTTCATACATCACAATTTAACTCTCGGCACGATAAGAATTGATTTTACCATATAGACTGTCGTTTTATATAACATATGTAACTTCCGGTGATGTACTGCTGAGAGATCATTTTAATACATAAAATTCCCTTACAGGCCCACTTGTCGATCTTTCTGATGCGATGTATCACTCCTCGACTTCTTCCGATTGTGATTAATCACAATCGCAATTTCCATTTGAATGTACTGATATCTCAAAGCTCCAATGCTCCGATTTCGATGATTCACTGTTATGAAGAAACTCAAATATATATCAGTCATGGTTTATAAACCCATCGGGTCCGGTCTTTCATTGCAATCGCAATTATTTTTTAACATGTTCCACTTGCAAACTTTCTTCGATGCGATTGGGTGAAGGTCCCATCATATAGAACTTTGTTTGTTTTAAAACCAAGCATTAAAACCTTTGGTTCTTTTGATCTCGCGCTAAAATATATAATACATATGCTTTGGATTATACCTTTGGTCCCTTTTCCATAAAGCGCTCCATATAAATATATATATACATATATATATAAGCTTTGAACCTTTGAATATAAAGCACAACAGGTGTACCGTGTTGTATATATAAGCTTATGCTTCTGCTTTAATGTAACCTTTAACTGGGGTAATGATTCTCGGAATTTTCTGTAGAGGGGTCCCACCTTAAGGTACTTCGTATATAGTGCGCTGCACATACACATATACTTTTCTCTTTCTCTGATGTGATTAATCACTATTCACCTTGAAATTCCGATGCGATTAGGCTGGAACTCAAACCTATCAGGTCACAGTTTATATGCCCATCGAGTCCGAAACTCAATCGCAATCGCAATTTGCGATTGCATGTTCCGATGCTCTGATGTGATTGGGCCGAAACTTAAACCTATAAAATCATAATTTATAGACCCATCGGGTCCGGGCTTCAATCACAATCGAAACTTCCATTGAGATGTTCCAATGCTCCGCTTTAACTCCAATGCGATTGGTAACTGTTCATTAAAATGTTCCGATGCGATTAGACTGGAACTCAAACCCATATTGATCATAGTTTATACGCCCATTGGGTCTGGGCTTCAATCGTAATCGAAAATTTTTGTTCATATGATCCGCTGCCAACCTTTTTCCGATGCGATTGATGGGGGTCCCACCATATGGTACTTTGGTTCTTTGTTTAAAAGGCGCTACACTTATATAAAGCACTACATATATATATGCTTCCGCTTCCGCCTTTAGTGTAACCTCCAGCTAGGTAATGATTCTTGGAATAAGATTTATAAATGTATACATTGCTGCTTGGGTTAAGATTCCTGGAATTATGTTTATGTATCCTCCCGCCTGGGTTATGATTCCCAAAATGAGGTTTATATATATATATCCTCCGGCTTGGGTAACGGTTCTCGGAATTTATGTTTAGTGTATCTACCAGCTGGGGTAGTGATTCTCGGAATATTGGCTCTGCCTCTGCTTCTGCCTTTTTGTGATATCGGCTCTACCTCTGCCTCTGCCTTTGCCTTTCTGCTTCTGCCTTCGCTGCTTTTGCCTCTGCTTTTGCTGTACCTTTGCTGCTCGACCTTTGCCTCTGCCTTCGTTGTACCTCTACTACTCGACCTCTGGCTCAACTTCTCTCTGTAAATTTTACCTGTTGTCTTCTGCTGCTTATCTCTGCATATGCTACCTTCTTTGCCATCAATGACAATATTTCCAACAGTCTCCCCGTTTGGCATTGATGGCAATACACTTTCTCTGTTTTCCTGCTCTTCCTCCCCCTTTGACATCAATGGAATGGGGTTTCACATCTCATAATGTAGATTCTATCCTTTTTCAACATTTCTTGCATTTCCTCTCTCTGAGATCTTCTGACTTTGTACCATGCTGCTCCAAACTTTGGATTAGGTATAAAATACTGACCCTTTAGCCTTTTTCATTTGATCTCTTATGGTGGATGTATTCTTGCCATAATCCTTTTGATCCTGAGGACCTATTTTATCCTTACCTAGCTGGATGATCTCCCCCTGGAATGATATTTTCGTTTCTGCTCTCCCCCTGAAACTGTGCTCTCTCTTCATATCAAAGAGTAGCATCTATAGATACTACCCCTAGTCTGTCTCTCAAATATTCAAATGGTTCTCTAGCAAGCGGTTTGGTAAATATATCTGCTGTCTGTTCTTTTGTTGGTACATACTCCAGTTTTACTATCTTCTGAGCAACTTGTTCTCAGAGAAAATGATACTTGATTGGGATATGTTTAGTTTTTGAGTGAAGCACAAGATTTTTAGATATACTTATAGCACTTGTATTATCACATTTGATTGAGATAGGTTCATCAATGCTTACCTTCATGTCTTGGAGGGTTTTCTTCATCCACATGACTTGTGTACAACATGTTGTTGCTGCTATATATTCTGCTTCTGTTGTAGATAGAGAGATAGATGTTTGTTTCTTGCTTAACCATGCCACCAGACTTTCTCCTAGATAGAAAGCACCTCCACTTGTGCTTTTCCTGTAATCCACACAGCTGGCCCAATCTACATCTGTGTATGCCGTCAAAGTGAAGCTTTTCCCTTTAGGATACCAAAGTCCATACTGTGTTGTTCCTTGTAGATATCTGAATATTCTTTTGACTACAAGAAGGTGATTTTTTTTAGGTGCTGCTTGATATCTAGCCACTAGTCCTACAACTAGCATGATGTCTGGTCTTGATGCTGTCATATACAACAGACTTCCTATCATGGATCTGTAGAGTTTTTGATCTATATCAGTAGATCCATCATCAGCACACAGCTTGCATCCTGTGATCATGGGAGTTGAGACAGGTTTGCAGTCCTCAATTTTGAACTTTTTCAACATTTATTTTAAGTATTTTTCCTATGAGATGAATGTACCTATGTTCTTTTGCTGAATTTGAAGTCCTAAGTGGAAACTGAGCTCTCCAATCATATACATCTCAAACTCTGTTTTCATCTCATCAGCAAACCCTTTTGCTAGTCTTCTCTATTGCTTCCAAACATAATGTCATTAACATATACTACAACAATCAGGGGTTCATTTTCATGGGCTTTTATGTACAAATTTCTGTCTACTCCACCTCTCTTAAAGCCTTTTTTTTGCAAATATTTATCTAGTCTTGAGTACCAAGCATGAGGAGCCTGTTTCAGTCCATATAGAGCCTTCTTCAGTCTGCACACATAGTCTTCTTTGTCTGTTAAAGAGAAACCTTCTGGTTGTTCCATGTAGACTTCTTCTTCTAGATCTCCATTCAAAAATGCAGATTTCACATCCATTTGGTATACCTTGAAGTCTTGGTAGCATGCAAAGGCCAGAAACATTCTGATGGCTTCCATTCTGGCTACAGGAGCAAATGTTTCATCATAATCAAGTCCTTCAATTTGTGAATATCCTTTGCAAACTAGTCTGGCTTTATTCCTGATTACCCGTCCTTGCTCATTCATTTTATTCTTGAATACCCATTTTGAGCCAATGATATTTTTCTTAATTGGTCTAGGAACTAGTTCCCATGTATTGTTCTTCTCAATTTGGTCCAATTCTTCATTCATTGCCTTCACCCAATACTTGTCCTTGCTAGCTTCTTCAAACTTCTTTGGCTCTATTTGTGATAACATGGATATGTATACTTCTTCTATCTGTTCTGTTAGCTACCTTCTAGTTTGAACCCCTACTTTCTTGTCTCCTATGATCTGATCTTCAGGATGATTCTTCCGAGTGTATCTTGAGGGGGCTTTTGAGCTCAGCTCTGCATCTTCTGTTGTCTTGTTTGTTTCATCATCATTTTGGTTTTCTTCTTCATGGTTGTCTGATGGACTACAACAGTCTGTATCTCTTGTATTGTTTGGAATTTCTTCATCAAATCTCACGTCAATACTTTCTACTATTTTTCGAAGAGTCTTGTTGTAGCACCTGTACCCTTTACTTTTGGAAGCATATCCTAGAAAAATCCCTTCATCTGCTCTTGCATCAAATTTCCCAAGATTTTCATCATTATTATTTATGTAACACTTGCTTCCAAAGATTCTAAAATGTTTAATTGAAGTTGGTTTCCCATGCCATAGTTCATAGGGAGTATTGTCACTGCTTAGTCTTAAGTGGGCTTTGTTTAGAATATGCACGGTTGTGTGTACCGCTTCTGCCCAGAAGGATTGTGGAATATTACTCTCCTGCATCATGGCTCTGGCTATTTGCTGTACATACTTGTTTTGTCTCTCTGCTACTCCATTCTGCTGAGGTGTCCCTGCAATAGTAAATTGTTGCTCTATGCCATGTTCATTGCATAGGTCTGCAAAGTCATAATCAGTGAATTCACCTCCTCTGTCTGATCTGATGCATTTCAGCTTGCATCCTGTCTGATTTTCTGCTAAAGCTTTGAATATTTTGAATTTTTCTAGAGCTTCCGATTTATTCTTGAGAAATGCAACCCATGTCATTCTGGAGAAATCATCTATTATCAGCATGAAGTAGGATTCTCCACTTGGTGTTTTAGTTCTTGCAGGTCCGCATAGGTCCATGTGCACAAGTTGTAGTGGTCTTCTTGTTGATAACTCATCTTTGGCCTTAAAGGATGTGCGAGTCTGTTTGCCTAATTGACATGATTTGCATATGGTATTAGAAGGCCTCTTTATTTCTGGCATGTCTCTGACAGCTTTCTTCTTGCTTAGTCTGATGATGTGATCGAAGCTGAGATGTCCCAATCTTTTATGCCATAACCATGACTCCTCAAGTTTTCTAAGATAACATGCTTCATCTTCCTCTTTCACAATGTAAACATTACTCTCTATTCGAACTCCTTTGAGTAGAGTCTTACCTAAGGTGCTTGATCTGACTTCACAATATTGTGCTCTAAAAAGAAATTCACAGCCTTTGTCACACATTTGATTGATACTCAGAAAATTTTCTTTCAGCCCATCCATAAGTAGTACCTCTTGGGCCTTTCCTCTACCATTGTCTAGGCTGACTGAGCCTTTTCCTTTTATTTTTCCTGATTTATCATTGCCAAAGGTAACATTGCCAGATTTCTTTTCATCAAGCGTTATAAACTTGCTTCTGTCTCCAGTCATGTGTTTAGAGCAGCCACTGTCCAAATACCATTGGCTTTTTAGATCTTGAGCAGTTAGAGCCAGGTCACACTTATTCTCCTTCTTTTTCCACTGGAGGCATCCTTTTGTTTGGTATCTTTTGTGAGATGATGAATCACATCCTTTCAAAGGACATTTGGAAGGCATATGTCCAACTTGATTGCATACACAGCATTTGATCATAATTTTTGCAAAATTGTGAGTATGAACAAAATTTCTTTGATTCATAAACCTCCTTGAGGTGTTGAACATCAATCTTTGTCCATACTTTCTACATTCAATAATTTTATGGCCAAATTCCTTACAATAAAAATAATAACCATAGAAATTATTTGCATACCTGATGTAAGGTTGTTTTCTCCATTTGTTTGCTTGAGACAGTCTCTTCACTGTTAGCATATTTTGCTGGTTTGAATTACTCCTCCTTGTATGACAATATGCAACAATGTGTCCCAGCTTGTGGCAGACATAATAGGTGGTATTATTCATAGGAGGAAAGAATATCCTTTGATGGTTTTCAAATTTGACATACTCAGGGGTCTTAGTATTTATTACATTCTTTTCTACTAGTGGTTTCTTCTGATCTCTATCTTCCTTATTACAATTTTCTTCTTTTGTAGGAATTGTTTGAGCTGCTTCATCATTCTTCTTTGCTTTTACAAAAATAATCTCTCTGTTTTCCTTTTCTTTGCTTTTACTTGATTCTCCTTCATAGCCTATTCCAGTTTTTATCATAGGAGATCTTTGAGCACCAAGAATTTCGTTCAACTTACTAGAGCTTGTTGTTTGAGAAGAGTTTATAACCACTTTCCTTTGAGAATTTTCTAATTTCTTCCTGAGACATACTACTTCTTCTTCCAAATTTTCTTGTTCCTGAGTTTTTTCCTTGATTTGCTTAAGTAACATGTCCTCTATCTTCTTGGCTTCTTCAAGCTCTATCTTTAGCTGCATCAGGACTTCTAAATTATGTTCTTCTCGTACATACTTGAGGAGAATGTGCTTTTGTTTTCTGCATTTCAGCTTGAGTCTATCAATCTCTTCCAGAGCACTTCTTAGCTCCCCCTCAAGGTCGACTTCACCTTCTTCTTCTTCATCTTCTAGCAAGAGACCTTCAAGTTCTTCTATGGCCATCAATAAGAATTCAGAGGTTCCTTCTTCACTTGAAGGTTCATCTGAGTCTTTAGATGCACTGCTGTCTTGTTGAGCATAGAAGGATTTTCTGCTGAACTTCTTTCCTTTCTGCCAGTTTTTTGATGCATTTTTCTCTGTTTCTTGAGCCTGATTCCTTACTTTCTTGTGAGGACACTTAGCAGCATAGTGTCCCACTCTTCCATAGTTAAAGCATTTGAAAGGAAGTTTACCTTTGTATTTACCTGAGCCTCTATCCAATTTCTTGACAAAATTTTCCTCTTCTTCATCCGAGCAAGAGAATATGTCTTCCTCTTCTTCTTTCTTCTTTTCTGTTTTAAAGGTTTCCTCCCTCGTACTTGGCTTCTTCTGTGGGAGCCTCATCTCATATGCTGTTAGATTTCCAAGTAGCTGGTTCATGGTCAAGGTCTCCCAATCAGCGGATGGAAGAGATCTTAGAATCTTTTGCACAATTATACCTTCTGGTATGTTCTCTCCAAGAGCTTTCATATTGTTTACAATTTCTGCAAATTTTATGAAGAAGCTGCCAACATCTTCATCATCATTCATTTTTAAATTTTCAAACTGGGCTCTATATACTTGAATTTTGGTAGTCTTTACCTTTTTATCTCCCTCATGGATGTTCTGTAGAGTATCCCACATCTCTTTGGCAGTGTCTTTGTGCATTACTTTGATAAATTCTGCTTCACACAATCCATTTAAGATGGCATTCATGGCTTTTGCGTTAGCTACAAAATCTTGTTTGGTTTCCTTTTCTGAGTCAGTTGCCTTTGGGGCATATCCTAATTCCACAGCACCCCAAACTTCTATTCCTAGAGACATTATGTATGTCCTCATCCTGATTTTCCAGAAGGAATAATTTTCACCTGTAAAGAAAGGGGCTTTATTGGTTGAGCATCCTTCTTTACTAGCCATCCTGAGAACCTAGAATCTCCTTTCAGTTGTTAAACTGGTACAAAGGAACCTACTCTGATACCAATTGTTGAATTCTTAGTTAAACTGAGAGGGGGGGTGAATCAGTTTAACACATACATGAGCTTTTTAAATTTTTCATCAGCTTATTTGCAGCTTACTTTTATAACCAACCTTAGTATATGAACAGTCTTAATAAGTTGCAGCAAGTATTAAATTAATGTGACATCAAACTTATTATGAGAACAACAAACATTAAGCAGATTTGGTAAATCATTTCAGCACATGGACAACACAGATAGAGACAACAGATATAAGTGGAACCCATAAAGGGAGAAAACCACATCTTATTATTTTTGTGATGCAAAGGCAAGCTCCAACTCCCTCTCACCGTTGTTTTTCTGCAAGCACCGACCTACAGGAGGCACCAACCTCAATTCTGCAAGCTACAACTTGCAAGGAAGCCCCAACTCCCTTCAATTTTCTACAGGCACCAACCTACAGGAGGCTCCAACCTCAATTAGCTACAACTGACAGCTATCAAGCTTCAACTTGATAGGGAAGCTCCAACTTCCTCAATTTATCAAATGGAATGTTTGCTAATTTACCTCAGATATCAGCTCTGTTCTATAGCATCTCTTTATGCTCTTCTCTTCCTTATCTTCTCTGCCTCAATCTTCTATACTCTACATTCTCTATCTTTTCTCTCTCTCTCCCTATCTCTATGCATATCAAGGTGATATTACTTATAGAGATTTCCTGATGACTGCTTGTTTTCCTCTAGGAATTCGAAATGGATAGTCATACCTCTTGATTTTCTACCTTCTCATTTCTTTTCAGCTCACTCAGAAAAATATAACTGTAGGTGCTAACTTTAATATTACAGTGGAAATTTTGTTCTCTTCCGGAGACTTGCCAATGCATCACAACAATATAAATCAATTAAAAACATTTACATTCAATTATAATGAAAACTTCAACTCACTCATTCAGCCTCTTGGTTAACTGCGCTTGTCTTTTCTGTGACTGTGTTTGGTTTTTTTGTGACTGTATTTGGCTTTTCTGTGACTGTATTTGGCTTTTCTGTGACTGTGTTTGGCCCTTTCGGTTCTGATTGATTTCCTGCTTACTGTCGCAGTGTAACTGCCATACCTATGTAACTGCGCTTTTCATACATCACAATTTAACTCTCGGCACGATAAGAATTGATTTTACCATATAGACTGTCGTTTTATATAACATATGTAACTTCCGAAGATGTACTGCTGAGAGATCATTTTAATACATAAAATGCCCTTACGGGCCCACTCGCCGATCTTTCTGATGCGATGTATCACTCCTCGACTTCTTCCGATTGCGATTAATCGCAATCGCAATTTCCATTTGAATGTACCGATATCTCAATGCTTCGATGCTCCGATTCTGATGATTCACTGTTATGACGAAACTTAAACATCTATCAGTCATGGTTTATAAACCCATCGGGTCTGGTCTTTCATCGCAATCGCAATTCTTTGTTAACATGTTCCACTTGCGAACTTTCTCCAATGCGATTGGGTGAGGGTCCCATCATATAGAACTTTGTTTGTTTTAAAACCAAGCATTAAAACCTTTGGTTCTTTTGATCTCGCGCCAAAAGATATAATACATATGCTTTGGATTATACCTTTGGTCCCTTTTCCATAAAGCGCTCCATATATATATATATATATATATATATAAGCTTTGAACCTTTGAATATAAAGCACAACATGTGTACTGTGCTGTATATATAAGCTTATGCTTCCGCTTTAATGTAACCTTTAGCTGGGGTAATGATTCTTGAAATTTTCTATAGAGGGGTCCCACCTTATGGTACTTCGTATATAGTGCGTTGCGCATATACATATACTTTGCTCTTTCTCCGATGCGATTAATCATTGTTCACCTTGAAATGCTGATGCGATTAGGCCGGAACTCAAACCTATCAAGTCACAGTTTATATGCCCATCGGGTCCGAAACTTAATCGCAATCGCAATTTGCAGTTGCATGTTCCGATATACTTATGCTTCGATGCTCCGATGCGATTGGGGAACAGAAATTAAACCTATAAAATCATGATTTATAGACCCATCTAGTCCAGAATTTGTCCAGGATTCAATCACAATCGCAACTTCTATTGAGATGTTCCGATGCTCGCTTAACTCCGATGCAATTGGTCACCGTTCATTTAAACAGGCTGGCTGCAATTAGACCGGAACTCAAACCCATATTGATCATAGTTTATACGCCTATCGGGTCCGCTTCAATCGCAATCGCAACTGCTCATATGATCCGTCGCCAAACTTTTTCCGATGCGATCGATGAGGGTCCCACCATATGGTACTTGACCCTTATTTAAAAGGCGCTACTCCACTTATATAAAGCACCGCATATATATATGCTTCGTTCCACCTTTAGTGTAACCTGTACCGGGTAATGATTCTCTTTAATAAGATTTATATATGTATACATTTTCGCTGGGTTAAGATTCCCTGAATTATGTTTATGTATCCTCCCCGCCCTCGGGTTATGATTCCTTTAAATGAGGTTTTTATATATATATACTTTGCCGCTTGGTTCACGTACTCAGAATTTTATATATATATCCTCCGGCTTGGGTAATTGCCTTTAATTTATGTTTAGTGTATCTATCGCTTGGGGTAGTGATTCTCTAATAACGGCCTCCCCGCTCTGCCGCCTTTCTATGATAACCGCCCGCTCTTCCTTGCCTTTGCCTTCGGCTTCTTCCTTCCCCGCTTCTTCCTCTACTTTCACTATAACCGTTGCTCGAGCTCGACCTCTCAAATGCCTTCCAGAATTTTATCGTCTTCGTCGTCGTTCTTTGCCTATCTCTACATCTGCTGCCTTGTTTGCCATCAATGAAAATATTTCCAACAAAGAGAAACAATCAAGGTGTAGAACATCAACAAGAAGTTCACCACATGAAGCCTTTAAGTGGGCTGCACTGCATATAGTCATTGTAAAGGTATCATTATACTAAGTCATTGTAAATGCATCATTGTAAAAATTGTACTAGTTTATATCTGCCAAGAGTTGAAGAGGCAATGTCGGGAGGTCTAGGATCATCATTACGTGGTTGTGTCATACTTGGGGTTATGGTATATTGTGTCTTATTCTTCTACATCATTATATATCATTGTAAAGTGGACCATTTTCCTTGGTATGGGAGTCCATTATTATTTTATTCTTCTATAGGGTGGTAGGGTGGTGGTAGGGTGAGTTGTAGCTCATTGGGTGTTGGGGCATCCGTTCAGTTGACTGCTGAAGAATCTCAGGCATTGGAGTGTCCATTGAGTGGGAGCTGGAGAAGAATTCTTTTCTAGATTCTAGGAAGTTGGAGCTTTATTTTCGATTGGAGTTGAATATTAAAGAATTATTAGAAAAGCATTCAGGTGGTTTTTTTCTGGGAGTGGGTTTCCACCTTAAAAAAATATGTGCATTTGTGTTCCTTTTGTTTACTGCAATCATTGTACTAACACTGATAATAATTGAAGATTAACTAATTTTCTATAAGATTAATAATAATAATACTAATTGAAAGGAATATTGATTCACCCCCCCTCTCAATATTTGCAACACTAATTATACTCACTAAAATTCTAGTTGTAGCTTGAGATCGAAGGTATTGGTCACCTTTGCTTTGAAATTGTATGATTTCATAAGGGTTGGACCATGTATTTGGTCATTTACGAAGTTCCCCTAAGGGATTCACATCAAGGTAAACACATTTATCCTTAGTCACCATTATTATTACAATAGAAGATTACCTTGTAGTTAAGGATGGTCTCCACGATCATGCATGTTTTCCCTATTGAATTTCCACAAATTTGGGGATAGGATAGAATATTAAAATCTATGTTGCTACCAAACCAAGAATTTCAACATAAATACTTTTCACATCTGAATATAAACAATAGTAAATCACACATGCATAAAATATAGACAAATTTTTAAAATTTTCAACCCAACTTCATTATATTAAAGAACATATAATACAACAGTCTTGGGTTCCCGTACTAGGGATAATGGCCCTCAATCATCTACTAGTGCAAGATAAAAACTAGTGATTGGTGTCAGTACATTGATGCCCAACCTGCCTCAACAATATACTCTAACCATCTAGTTATCACATGCTCTCTCATCTCCTCTTGGTCGTACCGTGTACCTGTCCCGTCTTTCAGCTCCCAATATGCAGCTCCTACCTATATCAATGCTCTAGGTCCATCTGGCCACTAAATCACAGCTGTCAATATTCTCTCTAGTTGATCATTCTTCTTTCAATGCATCAACACATTGAGACTCTTTTCAAGTTGTTCACAATTCCACTTTTGAACAACTCTCAATCTACCCACTACTGCTCCTCAGCTACTCAGGGACTTCAACCCACTATGGTTTTCCTATGCTGCTTCGAGGAAGACCAACATAAGGCATGGAGGGATACCACATATCACACCAAGATGTCCATCTCCCATAGTGAACACAAGCTAGGATGACTTACCATCATTTGTTGTAGAAGTCCTTCTCCACACACAAGTTTTGGGGTAGTTGAATAGAACCTTGAGATCAACAAATACCACTCTAGCAACTACCTTTTTTCGTCAAGGTGTTGCACAATAGGCTCCAACTTGGGAACTATCATGATTTCCTCCAGCAGATTATAAATGTCAAATCCATGTTCACACTTTGTCCACTCTCACGCTGCCCTCCAATAGTCCACGAGTGGCCAAGTCTCATTGTAGGATCTGCTCCTAGTTAGGGCTTCCAATAATCTAGGAAACCCTTACACATGGATGAAAATAGACTTCATCAACATATCCTCTCCTAGGACACCCATCCACCTAGCATCGAACCATCACCAAGTAGTCATCTACAACCACAACTTGTTGTTGCCTCCTTTTCCTTGATTTTTGTGTATGTATATAACCGGTTAGGGCAAAAAACAACCCTAAACAAAACTCCAAAACAAGTGTTTCCCTTGTCAAATGTGTCATCTAATTTTTTGGCCCTTCCTTGACTTCCAAGAAACCTTAGATACCTCCACAAGGCTCTCAAAGATCTCATATTGCTACAACATTTTAGGGTTGCTTCAAAGTACAAGAAAAACACTTGTTGAAGCCTCCTTTGCCCCTGTACAATTTGTGTTCTTCCTATATAGGTTGTGGCCTACATAGACCCTTCTCTAGAAGGCTTCACGACCCTAGAAACTCCACCAATCACTTACTGAAAGCTATATCAGTTTGCGACCCACCTGTAGCATATATCCCATCACCAATAAACACAAAAAATTACTCTAAACATACCTCTGCATTGTGTATTAGACTTTCATGGAACTCACACCATATTTAGGAGATGATCTACCCCAGAGTCATCCTGATTATGAAAGGTACCTTATATCTGTAGCTCTTTTTGACAAGGAAACTCACATCTAAATAAAAGTATCTACCAAAAAACGTGTGCTCCAACCCTTTCGTCCTAGTTTCCTCCTTTGTTGTCTACTTTCAGAGATCTTCCTTTGATTTGGATGCACTTGGATTCATTCTACATGATGTCACACACCTCATATTTATACAAAAAAATGAAGGGTTGTGTATATTGGATGAATTCTCCTCAATCCTACATGAGTTGACTATCCAAATACTAATGAAAACTTAAAAATTTCATAACTCAAGTTCTATTTCTCGGATTTGAGTGATTTTTGAAGCATTTGAATCACCACGCCAAGCTCTATCACCTAAATTTTTCTCATGCTCAAATTCATCATGTTTTTGGCCCAAATCCCGATGGGTGTAAAACCCTATGCTTGGGTTCCAAGACCACAAGTGACTCTTGTGATGATTTTCCATCGAAAACCTAAACCCTAGGGCTTGGAGTACCTCCCAAGCTACAAAAAAGTCAACAGTCCCTCTTAACGTGGGAGGAACTTCCAAGAATAGGAATTAACCATCATCATCCAATGACACTAGCCCCCCTTACATCCATCACTGCATTATAACATGTAGAATGAACCCAAAAATCATGCTAGTACCTATGCCTCATCACATTTGAACCTGAAGATCCTGAAAATCGGTAGGGATGCTCCCTCTGAGGCTAGAATCCCTATGAGCCTACAAGATCTCCACTGGATCAGTCCTGGGAAAACTCATCCTCCTGAATCAAATACTACCCATCTTGAATATCTCCATGTGGATAGCTGCTCTTCAAAATACTTTCCAAACATCCAAATACCACTTAAAACACTTCGCTATAAAAACAGAGTTCACTAGGAAGTTTCATAGCGTAGTTGAGTAGCATATTCATTTCAGTCATCTAAATCAAATTTTTTCTTCTTTTTCTGATAAGGATATGTTTTTTGGACAATATGAGCTAAATAAAACTCTTTCCCTCCTTTGATTTCCAGCAAAAAAGATTTTTTTAGAAAAAAAAAACATCCTATAGGGATTTCATACCGACATATGGCCTTCAAGCCTGGGCTTCGCTAAAAAATTGTCTAATTGGATTAAAAACACAGATTTTTCATTTTTATTCAAAATTTCAGCTTCCAAACTAAAAATGATGTTTCCTTCATGTTGCATAATTTATCAAAAATGTTTAGGCCAAACCCTCAAACTTTGGGCACTCCATCCTTAGCAGTAGAAGGTTGTACCTCTTCATGCTCATTTATCACTTTAATTTTCAACCCTCTTTTATTCAATTCTTCTTGAATAATTTCCATTTGGTCCTCTATCTCTTTAACCTGTCCTTTAAGATTTTTCCTCTTAGACTGTAACCACAAGTTTCTTTTTCTGGTGTTCTTCATTACTCTCCTTAAAGGAAGTGTTCTTTTCAACAACATTTTGGCATTTGTCAGTGGTTTATCATATTGTTCTAGTTGATCATTCATTTTTCCTTCAAAATATGCCATTAGTTGTATGTCTACCTTGGCCTCTTGTAGTTCCAATTTAACTTCAATGAGGTCTTATCTTGCCTCTCTTAACTGCTCTTGCAATATATGTACTTCAGTATTTTCCACCATATGCTCCTTTCTTTTTTCCCCTTCAATGTCTTCTCCTTGGACAATTGGATATTCTTCAATGTCTATTGCTTGGAGGATGTATTCAAGATTTCCGTTGGCAATGGTTTGACTTCTAGTTATCCTCCCACTACCATGTTTTCTAATTTTCTGTTTGTGGCTTGCAAGTGATGGTTGTGGTTTATCTTCTTGTAGTATAGGTTTTGCTTCAAAATCCATTGGCTCCAATATAGGCTCTGCTCCTTCTTCATTAACACCTTCTGTCACAACTGGAGATGAAGTAGTTTTTGGCTTTGAAATATTCTTAGGTTTCATTGAATCAACTTCATATCCACTGAGGAAAATAAAATATTCCCAATATTTGTTTAATTTCTTCAATTATTCCAGCACTAAGAGTTTAATTAGGCCATGGTGGGAAACTGATGTCTCATTGCCTTCAGTCTTGGCTTGGACCTTATCAGGCATATTCCATAAGCTCCAAAACAAAAAGAAAGCCAGATCATGGGGTTTCTTACCAATGAAATGTAAAAGGAGCCTGAAATGGTATAGGTAAACCATATAAAACCTCCCCTCACAGGTAAAGTACTTATCCATCACAAACAACAACTTAGAATAATTCTCGTACATAAAACTCGTGGGAATACCAGATTCCATGTCAGCCCTAACATGCTCTGGTTTGAACAATTCCTCACAACTCTTCATTTTGAATTTGGTGGCTGTGAACAACTCTTCACCTTCTCTTGGTATCTTTGTAGCCTAAGAAATAGTATCAGGTGATATTGTGAAATTTAAAAATCCTATATTTGAGGTTGTCCCTGTAAATTTTACTAAAAAATCTTCTTATATCTGGGCATGAAATCCCTAAATCTTCTGATAGAACTACAGACATCCAAAATTTCTGAAAGAATCCATGAAACTGGGGTGTTCATTTAATAGATTGAGGTCCATAGGCTCGTATCTCACACAAGAACCCACTTTTTTCACCTTTTTCTTCATTGTCATTCTTCTTTATAACCTCGTTGTTTCCCTATCTGTGATAGATGCAGATAAAAACACTACACAACAAGTTGCTTTTGTTGTGAATCAGCTCTTTAAAGATGACATTATGTTGCTACATGCAATTATCGAACAATAGATGACAGAGAGATGCTTAGAGATGAATTTTAAAATGAAATTCGAAAGTTAGGAGAATGATGCAAAATGTGAGAACAAAAGACAATGATGAGGGTAATTATGATATTGTATGCTTGGGTGATCATGAAACTTAATTGGGTGACCTCACCTTGACCCCTGACCATCAAAATTTTGACACCTCACCATGCTTTGTTTTTTCTGCAAGAAAACATGATTCCGCAGTGAAGAAAGTTAAAAACCTAGCAGATTCGCTAAAGAATTATCAGGTGATTCCATAGTGAAATTCTCCATTCCGCAGTTATATTCACTACCGAATGGTGAAAAAACAGACAAGTGGCATATGTTTTATTTGAGGGTATGCATGCGAAAAATAGATAGAATGGAGTGGATTTGTCTAATATGACATGACTCATGGGGGGTTTTAGACTTAGGGCAAGGCTTATTTCATGGGTTTTCCATCAATTTCACGAACCATTGTATGAAGACAAGATGAAACCTTGGTGAGGGATGTGAGTTACCCTATCAATGAAATTTTGAAAATTTATGAGTGATAACACTACCAAACCAAGACTATCAACATAACTGCTTTTCACATCGAAATATAAACAACAGTAAATCACATATGCACATGACATAGAAAATTTTTGAATTTTTTTAACCCAACTTCATTATATTATAAAACATATAATACAGTAGTCTAGGGCTCTTGTACCAGGGACAATGGCCCTTAATCATCCACTAGTACAAGATAAAAAATGGCGCTTGGTGTTAGTACCTTGACGACCAATATTTCCTCAACAAGATACTCTGACCATCTGGCTATCACATGCTCTCTCAAATCCTCTCATTCATACCATGTACCTTCTTATTCCTTCGGCTCTAGATCTACCGATCCTACCTCTATCAATGCTCTAGGTCCATCTCGCCACTGAACCTCAGTTTTCAATATTCTCTCAAGTTGATTTTTTGTTCATCCACACATCAACACATCAATACTCCTACCGATTTGTTCACAAATCCACTTGTGAAAAGCTATCAGTATTTCCACTACTTCTCCTTATCTACTCAGGGATTTTAGCACACTATGGTTTTCCCGTGCTACTTCGATGAAGACCAACATAGGACATGGAGGGCTACCACCTATCAAAAAAATAGTTCCATCTCCCACAATGAACACGGTCTAGGAGGGCTTCCCATCATCTAATGTAGAATTCCTTCCCCACACACAACTATTAGGCTACTCAAACCGCTCCTGGTTGATCAGACCATTGAGCTCAACAAATGCGACTCTAACAACTGCCTTTTTCCATAAAGATGTTGCACACTGTGCTCCAACATGAGCACTTTCACATTGTACTTCGATAGGCCATAAATTCCCAATCCACTTTCACACTTGGTCCAGTCTCATGCTGCCCTCTAATAGTCATCAAGTGACCAAGTCTTGTTGTAGCATTTTCTTCTAGTTAGGGCTTTAAATCATGTAGGATACCCTTAAACATGGTTTCCAACCAACTTCCTCAACATTTCCTCTCATATGAAATCCATCCACGTAGCATACAACCATCACCAATGAGTCTTCTATAACCAGAACCTACTGCTGCCTCCTTTTCCTTAATTTTTGTGCATGTATATGATTGGTTGGGGTGCACAAAAACCCTAAAATACATTTCCAAAACCAATGTTTCCCTTGCTAAATGTGTCACCTAATTTATTTTCCCTTCCTTGACTTCCAAGACACCTTGGATGCCTATACAAGGCTCTCGAAGATCTCATATTTCTACAACAATTTAGGGTTGCTTAAAAGCACAATAAAAACACTTTTTGAAGCCTCTTTTACCCCTATACAAATTTTCTTGTTCCTATAGAGGTTGTGGCCTACAAAGATACTTCTCCACAAGTCTTCATGCCCCTCAACACTCCACCAATCACTTGTTCTAAGCTACAAAATTCTGTGGCCCACCTGTAGCAGATATCCCATCACCAATAAACACATAAAAGTAGTCTAAAAATACCTCTATAGTGAGGCTTGGAATCGCAAGGAAATCACACCATATTTAGGAGATAATCCGCCTCAAATTCATCCTCCTTGCCTCTATGCAAGGTCCTTATATTTGCGGCTCTTTATCACAAGGAAACTCACATAAAAACAAAAGTATCTACCTAGAAAATTGTACTCCAACCCTTGCCTCCTAGTTGCCTCCTTTACTGTCTAATTTGAAATATCTTCCTTTGATGTGGATGCACTTGGATTGATTATAAATGATCTCACGCACCTCATATTTATACAAAAACCCGAGGTCTCCAGGAATTCATGAAGGGTTATGTATATTGGACGAATTCTCCTCAAGCCTACATGATTTGACTATCCAAATACTAATAACAACTTCAAAAATTCATAACTCACGTTATAGAGATATGATTTGAGTGATTTTCAAAGCATTGTAATCTCCCAATCCAAATGGGTGCGAAACCACATGCTTGGGTTCCAAACCCACAAGTGAATCTTGTGGCACTTTCCTCGCCAAACCCCGAACCCTAGGGCTTGGAGTACCTCCAAAGCTATAGAAAAATCAAAATTCCTTTCTACTAGTCACAACTAATTGAAGGGTGAGCGTTGTCATACCCTTGGAACTTCATGAGCATTTAATGAAGTGCACAACAAAATTTTCACCCTTGGTAGTGGGGTACTAAGGGAAAGAGTATAAAAAAGATAAGTTTGTAGTAAAATATAGAAATAAAACTTAAATACGACTTATAAAAATTTATATAGATAGATCTAAATCCAACTTTAGAGAAATTAAAATTAAGAAAATTAAGCCCAATTAAATATCTAGCTATCCTAAAATATTTTGGGATAGTGCGCTAAATTATAAATGATGGGAATAAAATGTTAAATGAATTGTAACAGTAAGGTAGGATGTTGGGATTTAATTAAGATGAAGAAAATTAAAAATCAAGAAAAATGATATTCATGAGAACTCTTCATTAGGAAGGAGCATAGGTTCAGAATTTGGTAATTAAAAATTGAAATTAAGAAAAAGTAGGGGAGGTTAGAGACATAAAATTAGCACCTAATAGTTGGCCTTAGTTGAAGAATCACTTAAGGAGAAAAATGGGGGAATTTAAATTGGGATCAAGGGACAACTAAAAGGAGAAATAGGAAATACATTTGACATGAGGGAAATTATCCTTCTAAAATTAAATAAGAAAACAAAATTCATGAGATCCTTGATAAAAATATGACACATGGTTAAATGAATAATAGGAATTTGGAAATTAAGAAAATGATAAATTTTCATGAGAGGATAAGTGGAAAAAATATGGAATCCTATAAAACAAGATCAGGCTAGATGAGAAACTAACATTTGGATGGACCCTAATGTTAGAAAAATTTGCTAATGTTGAACTACATTTTGGTGACTAAATAGAGTTATGTTTGTTAGTTTAATGCATTTGATGTTTATATTGAGTGGGAAAATCTTGAGTTTGTGAACTCACCTCCACATTTCTAGTGTTTTCATCTCTTATATACCCCCATTGCATCTTGAGGGTATTAGATCAAGAAGAGTACACAAGGATGTTTCTGATGAGCCAATGATATTTGCAATTGCATGAATAATCAAGGTACATTCCTCTAAGTTGGCACTGGACTATCTCAAAAACTAGTCAACCCTCTCAAATTTTTGGATGTGGAATCATGTGGTGAACAATATCATATGGTGTACTTCTTAGCATAAGAAACTAGTCAAAAATTGAGGCCATGATGAAGGTTGAGTTGTAATTTTTGAATATAATGCTTTTAATGGATGAAGGTTCACTACAATTGCAATGGTAGAATTTTCTTATATTTCTAAGCACAAGAAACAAATAGTTGATGAATTTCAAGTGTATTTATAAAGTGAGGTGTAGGATTGTATGGAATAAATGTATTAGTGAATGAAGGTTAACTGAAATTTGGTTGTGAGCTACACTGGTATTTTGTAGTATTGTGAACCCCACATATCATTGTGGTCGTTAACGAAGACTATAATGTTATTTATGTGTTCTTATTTGAATTTTTTAACAATTGAAGAAAATAATTACATTTATTTTACATACATTTTATTGATGTCCATAATGTGATTTTTTTGTTAGAATTTTTCTTCATTTCTATAGAAATTGAAAGACAGGGTTATTTATTTCTCTATATATTTATTTTGTTCTAGTAATTTATTCAACAATAGAATGAATAGTAAAATTGTATTTTCTAGCATACATTTCATTGAATTCAATAACTAGTTTAGATATTATAATAAAGAAAAGATTTAGTCAGTTTCTTCCATCTATTGATTTATGTAAATAAATTAGGAAAATAATTAGTTTATTCCATATATATCCCATTATAATTTCTATTATGATATTGTTGTGAATAATAAGAATCAATTTAAAACTTTAATTTTGGTTCTTGAATACTTTTAATACCTTCAATCAAGTTAACTAGAGAATGAAATTTTTCCCAACTCTATAAAACTTAAATAATAAAATCCATTACCTGGGTCTGTGCATCACATGGCTTCAATATATGATTGATTCATACCTATCAGATATTTCCCTTTTTACCAAATGTAAGCTTGTAAAATTACTACCCTTCAACACTTATCCCTTCAAAGTCTACCTCCCTCCCAAAGCTCAATTATGTTGTCATAGTCATAGAGTACTAGGTAATTCCTCATGTATGCTCATAATTCAAGTTCATGTAATTCCAGTGTTTGAAGTTGAAACTCTATATAAATGCTATATGGGAACCCATTTGTTAATATTATATCCATTTTCCATCCCTTATGTTATCTTTATTTTACTTATTCATTGTTTTCCTTTTCTTATAGTAAATATCATTTTGGCATATTAACCTTAGAGAATTTCATTTTAGAGCTAAAGTAAACATATGCTAAATTATTCCAAGGACTTGAACCATAAGAATCCTGGTGGTATTCCTTTAAGCATCTATAACTAAGTGTCATGACTGAGTGCTAATTTATATTGGCTATTAAAAAAGTCGAATTTTACCAATATTTTTTTTTAAATATGATAGGTATGGACCCCTGAGAGGTCAACCATATATCAAGGTCTACTAATATTGGAATATTTGGTAATTTGTTTCATCAATAAATTAATTAAATTAAATGTTGATATTATATCAACTCAATAAATAGCAACAACCGATGGTGAAATTCCCATTTTGGTCCTCTGTTAGTTAAAAACTCTGGGCATTGGAGTCTTAACAATTCAAAAATCATTTAACAAAGGAATTCTATGAAAAATTATGAGCTATAGGGTAGAGCCATACCTTCTAGCTCAATATTGGATATTTTAGGTTCAGTAAGGTGAATTAGGAATATCTAGACATCAACCAAAACAATTACAAACGAAAATATTGAAAAAGCAATGAACCTTAAGATGGAACCCAATAAAGCTTGAATTCATGATGATGTTGGATAATGATGCATAAATGTCATGTGTATGACACAAGTCACAAAATGACATCGTGCTAATGTTATTTCATGTCCAAATTCCACATGTAGGATGTGTCACTCATAATTTGTGATTTGGCATGCTAGGTAGGCATGGCAGAGTGACACATGGAGCATGCTAGTAGTGATATGTGTCACATTCCAGTAGTTCCACTGGGACACAGATATATCAACTACTTATACATGTTATGGGGTGATTGGGTCCGAAGAATTATGTGTATTTCTAACTTGGCATATTGGCATTTCAACATATTAATGTACGAAGGACTTTTAGAGACCATACTTGTGAAATTTTCCAATATTCCAATACATGTTATATATATTATCTTTCCACATGGGTAATGAAAGGTTAGAATTGTACATGTGCTCTATGGTGTTTGTAGGTTGTTGTTTTAATTTTCATTTTGAGTGGCAAGTTGAGTTTGTAAGATGAGTTAGCCATAAGCTCCATCTTATCTTTAAACTGGGGTTTTCACATTTATAACATATTTTCTATTTTTTGCTCCCCTGTGTGTTTTATTAGCATATTAGATGTTTTATAATTATAGGGTATATCATGAAAATGGAATATTAGTATATTACATAAAAAATATTCTCTGTAGGTGTAATGTTAACTAATATTTTATTTTGGCATATCACATAGCAGTATATTAGCAATGGGAAAAATATATTGGTATATCAAATCCTGGAAAGTTTGGAAAGATGTAAGGATAAAAAACATCGATATAATTATGTTTCTAATATGACATTCAAACAATTGATGTAGACCCACGAGTGGTGTCATGTGGCCAAGGATTTCATGCTCCAAGTCTAAGTGGCTTGTACGAGTGTTGATGTGGCCATAATAGGGGTAAAAACTTTGGACAGACGTATCTCTCTACTCATAACTAATATTTAATTAAAACGTACATCATCAAGTAGCTCTCAATGTGCAGAATATGATGGAAGTGTTAGATTTGTAATTTAAGGTAATGGAAGAAAGAGGAAATTTGACTTCCCATCTATTTAATGAACCATAAAAGTCAACCTAGCTACACCCACAACATTAATCAAGGTTAAGAGGTTAGGTACGCTTAGAATGATAGTGGTTTGATGCGAGCAAAATATTAGGTTATGATTGTGATTCCTAGCTTGTATAATAAATTATACCTAATTTTTAGCCCTACTTAACATTAATGAGTTAGATTTAATATATATATATATATATATATATATATATAAAAGACCATAACAAATTATACCCCAATAGGTCAACAATTAATTAAACCTTAATGACACAATTAATTAAAGGATAATGATCTTGAGTTATTCTACATATAGATTTGGAACATAAGTTGAACCCCTTGTAAAGTGATTTGGCTTAAGAGGATTTCCATTCTAAAGGAAAACCCTAATTTGTCTTGGTTAAAGTGTATGAGATGCAAGTATACATGAATAACTATGTTTGTTAATCAAATAAATGCATAATTACGCAAGTGGGACTAGAAATATCTTAACATTGGGAAGAAACCATATATTTAGATCCTATCCTTGAGCAACTAATGGTGAGATAATCCCTTGATAAAACTAAACTTATATCGAATTAAAATGGAGTTTGTTTTACTTAGAAGTATGAAATAATGTATTATTTGAATCTTTATCGATATAAAATTGTTGATTAAAAAAATATATCAAGTTACATTGTATAGAATTTATATAGAATCTTCATACTAAAATTGTTTATTAAAAACAAGATTTTAATTCTGTATTAAACTTGTTATCAATAATATTGAAAAAAAACAATAAATATGTATATGTGATTGGATGAATGGACATTACATTTACCTTATATCAAAATTATTTAAAATATGTTAATTAAAAAGATATAGCAAATTAAATTGTATAAAATCCTCATAGTAAAATTATTTATTACATAAACAAGATTTTAATTGTGTATGACTTGTTATCAATAATATTGAAAGAAAACAATAAATGTGTATATAATTAGATGATTGTAAATTACGTTTACCTTGTATCAAAGTGATTTAAAATATGTTAGTCTCTTATCTTCTTGAAAATTATTAAACTATTCAATACATTCCTAAAACGAAATCCACTATTTTTTAATATAGTCAAATTATGTCAAAATAGTTCATTAATTAAGCTAAAGAAATATTGTGTGACATTCCCAACCATAACCGTTATAAAAAAAATTATCCTTAATCACATTATTATATATATATATATATAGATAAATCTACACATATTTATTAATTTTTAAATATTATTAATAAAATAAAATTATAAAAAAATTAATAAATGTACTATAAAAAAAAAACAACCGAAACGGCAAGAATACGTTTAATTTCATTTTATATTAAAAAAATGTAATACTCATAAATTTTATCATTACTAAGTAATGATATATTTTTAGATATAAAACACCAAATAAGATTGTTTGAATTAATAATCCTGTCGCTTCAACCTATATATAGATATATGTGAAACTTACACATCTTCAACAAAAACGAAAAAGAAGACATACCATAATAATATTCATATACTCTTTTAATCGGGTCTTTATATGTAATAGGGTGAGTTTGGTCCATGGTATGAGATAAATATTCAATAATTTTTTTTAAATAAAAAAAAAAAATATAAATTAAGAATGGGGATCTTTAAATATATTTCAAAATATATATGTGTTATAATTGAACTGAAATTTAATATAAAAAAATAATAATAAATATTATAATTTTTTTAATTATAATAAAATATGATTTAAATTTTTTAAATATTTTAATATTAAAATTATTTAATTTAAAATTTTTAAATTATAATTATAATATTATATATAAATAACTATAAAAAATCATTTCCACTCCAAGATTCTTTCAATCAAACATGTCATATCAATCAAATTCCCAAAAGCCTACCAATCAAATTCCCAAAAGCCTACCACTCTAGCTTAAAATATTAGAAGGGTTATCTATAGATTTGTACATGTCCTAAATTTAGTATTATAGTATTATAGAATTTTTAGTATCATTATTATTGTTGTTATTGTTTTATTAATGATTTTAAAATTAAATTCATCTAATTTTCCGTAAAAACAAGCAAAAATGTTTAAATACATTTTCTCATATATTATTATTAATTAAATTTATTTAATTTTCCATTAAAATAAAACAAAAATATTTAAAAATATTTTCTCATATATCATTATTTTTCTACATAAAATAATCCAATAAATTTATTATCACTCAAATTTTTCTTTACTTTTCCATATATGATTTCAGTGCATATGATGTTATTGTTAAATTATTTAATATGCCTAATATTGTTTTTATTTAATTGACTTTTGGATTTATATTTCTCTAATTTCAATTTACATTCAAATATTATAAAAAAAATTAAACCAAATTGAAAAGTATTATCATTTATAACTAATTTGAAAACCACTTACGAAAAGAATCATAATCTTATTAATAAACCTGCAAAGGTGGGTAATCATGAGATTTGTGTAAAGTTCATAATGGGAGGGGATATTAATGAAGGGTGGTGTCATGTATTGTCTCTCACTAGTCATTAAAATGGATTTATTACCATGCATGTGATGGGTGTTAGGGAAGAAGTTGGTTTACATAAGGTGGTGGATTTAGTTGTCAACTATTCCAACCTTGCACCATTGTCATGTAACTTTGTAACTTCATTGCATGTTTGGAAATCTTGTAGAGGAGGTTTACATATTAATAATATGGTAGTATTTTAGAGGATTACTGTGAAGAATATCTACAATTATTTTGTAACTTTATTGCATGTTTGGAAATAGGAGGTTTGCATATTAATGATATGGTAGCACTTTGGAGGATTATTGATAAGAATCTCCAACAATTTTGACTAGTTGGTAAACTATGCATTTATTTTGGGATTTATGATGCAAAAAATTTAGGTTACTATAATATTATTGGAGTGATCTTTTAATAATTATTCAGTGGTGGGTTTTGGTAGCTCTAACTTGGTTTCAAGTCTTATAGTGATAGAAAATTCTTGGGAATTCTTTAGGTTACACGTTGGTTCTTTTGTTTTAATGATTAAACATGTGGTGCTAATTATAGAAATTTCTATTTATGGGTGTAGTTTATTTTCCATTCATAGAGTGGTTTTTGTCTCATTCAGGACTGTTCTCTTTAGTAATTAGATTTTTCCTTCTTTTTATTTCTAAACTCAACTCCTTCCTTTGGAAATTATATTTACTTGTCCATTTTGGGTTTAGTTTTATCGTGTTTGGGACTAAGTTTATTGATGGGTGGGTTTCTCGTATTCTAATTGATATATCCTTGATTTCTAAATCCCCTAAACTCCTTTTTATCTCTTTCATCTCATTAGTTTATTTACCTTCTCCTCATCCCATATTTTATGTTAGGGTCTCTTATTGATTATCCTCTTTCCTATAGTGATGGTTTTCCATGGTCATGCTAGGAGTTGCATGGGACAAATAGATCAACCACTCTACCCACCCTCCAAGCTCTAGAATAAAAAATTTGGCATAATCCTTCACTACTATATTGATGCACTCCACCCCTCCTAAATTACGAGAAAAAATCATGAGAATGAAATCAATAAGTTCTCTTATTAATTATCATCTTTCCCATAATGATGGTTTTCCATCATCATTCTAGGAGTTTCATGGGACAAAGAGATCAACCACCCTGCCCACCCTCCATGGTCTAGAATCCAATTTTTGGTAGAATCCTTCATTACTATATTCATGCACTCCACACCTCCTAAAATTAGGAGAAAAATTCATGAGGATGAAAAGGAAACAATGATAGAAAAAAGGTTTAGTGTTGGTGTTTAAGTAGAAGAGGAGGTGGGAGGTTTTATGATTGATATTGGTAATACAAGGACCCAAGAAAGGAGACACATGCATACCATAGGAATTTATTAGCAACTAAAAAGAATCATGGGAAAAGTCTTTGTGAAGAACTTAGAAAGTAAACAATATATTTTTCTTGCATATATTAGATACAAAAACACACTAGGAAGCTCCATAACAAGGTTACTATCTTGGCTAAAAAAATACAAACCTCGATTTCACACTTCTAAAGAAGAGGATTCCTATTGTGATTCCATTTATGTTGACTCGCCATCAAAATAGATGATTTTTTTTTAATACTTTGGTTTCACTTGAATCTAGGACTCCAACTACTAATATGTTTGTTAAGAGTTGGTTAGATAAAAAAAATTGATTTATCTTTTAAAATTTGTTATCAAATTCAAATTGTTTATCTTGACAAAAGTTATGTTACCATGCTATTAGTGGTTTTTCAAGTAGAAAAATAATAATCATAAGAGTTTATGCAAATCAATTATTAAAAAATAAATATAAATGATTATTTATATATGTGTGTCAAGTAACATGATAAAAATTGATATAGTGGCTTAAAGCTTTACATTTAAAATTGTTTATATATATTATAGATAATAATTTATTAAAATATATTATTGCATGCATATTTAGATTGTACATTATAGTCATTATTATTTATAATTAAATGTTATTGTTAAATGATTATTATTTGTAATATGAAAAATAATTGAGAAAATATATTAGAATAGAAAGATTATCTTTTCTATTTCTATTTCTATTTTTTATTTATTTATTTCTTTTGCATTTTGCATATTTTTTGAAGAATTATTATAATCGAGAAAACAACTCCACCTTTTTAGTTTTAGAAAAAATAAGGATCAAGAATCATAATAATCATTTATTTTCTTTTCTTGCCATTCTTTTTTTGAACTTTATGCCAACTCTCTTTAGATGAGTTAATAGAACTACTACCAATTCCATCCCAATCACCTCAAGGGATGTTATTTTTCATAATTATAACTTCTCAGTTAAGGTGCTCCCTTTTTGCACCCTATCCCATCTTTTTGGCATACTAGTGGACCAATATAACCAAATTCACATTTCTTCTAAATCTCTTATTCATTCTAAATTGGTTGAGATGTGCATTTAGTATTCCAAGTATTCTTGTTTCCTTAAATAGTTTTGGTCTCGTCTTCTTCAACCTCTCAACATGTAGGATCAAAACGATGGCAACAGATCAAAATGATGTCAACCTTCCGTATTGTAGGTTTACGTATTTTTCTTCCTTGGTGTCTGTTAGGGTCCTATAAATATAGGATTCATAATTTTGATTTGACTTTGTTAAATTCTTGAAATTTTGTACATACCTTTGCTTTCTGCAAATGTATTCCCAAATTAAAAAAACGAAAAGAGTGTATGTCTTAAAAGAACAATCAAAGGACAAAAAAGAAACAAATATCAAAAGAATATTAAATATGAACCCCATAAAAAATAGATCATGAAAGTGTTGCAAGTTTAAATGCCACTACTTTAGTTTACTTTTTTAAAATAAGATTGTGTGCAACTTGTCCTAAATGCCACAATCCATGAGAGTCAAACAGCTTAAACTTGACCCCTCATGCTTTAAATTTAATGTTGATAAATAGAGAATAAATATCTAGCCAAACGGTTTAACCTTGGCAGATCAATAGTTTAAATAAAGAATAATAAGGAGCTCAACAGTTTAATCTGAGCCGTCATATGAAATAAGTTTATAATTAGATAGTTTTATGCTTTAAATGAAAAATGGATTAGGGTTTGCAAGCTCAAATGCACCCATACAAATAAAGGAAAAAATGGTAGAATAAATGATGGGTAGGAAGAAAGAAGTTTTACAAGGCATGGATAAACATCATTTGGAATATTACTAATTTCCCTCCCCACAATGTGTTCTAGCACAAAAAGCTTTAGTCATAAAGGCTCAGAGAATTTCTCTGACTTTTGGTGGGACCGGACCCACAGCTTAATGACTAACTTTACCAAGGTATTGGATTTGAACTCATTAAAAACCCTTCCCCTTCATCATTCATTTTACCCTAATAAAATCCATTTTCCTAAGTTAAAAACATTTTTTATCTAGGAAAAGTAAAACCCCCTTGATTAATTCCCCTTTCATACAAAAACACTCAAAAAACCCACAGAAATTCTTTTAGCCTAAATATAAATGTTAAAGTGATGATATTTGGACTTACAATGAAGAAATTCAATCTAAAAGTCATATTTTACACTATACTTCGTCTATTTTTTCATTCCTGCTCATTCATTTCATATTAACAGTAATATAATGTATTAACTCCCTATTTACCCTTTAGCGCATATTAATATTAATTCATGTTATATATTAATTCCCCACCCAAATTTTAATTATAACATATATTATTAATTCCAAACATGTCAAATATGTTGGACTCACTATATATATCAACCCCTGCCACATTAAGTTTCCCAGGCCCCACGCCTTTTGACCAATAGCTCCATCACATGATCTGCACCGTCAATCTCCATGACCTAGATCTGACGACGGAGATGTGCTATCGCATATCCAAAGGCACAATAGTTTTTAAAATATATGAAATTAATTTCACCAACAACAATGAATTTTATCCTAATTAAAATTCAAAATAGTTAAAAGAACAATAAGGTTAAAAGATGAAAACAGAGCAAGAAGACAAATTTTCCAGAATTTCTTGTTTAAGTCATAGTTTTGCAGAACCTATTGTGGACAATATAAGATGAATTTTACAAAACTAAAGGATGTTTATGTTCCTAATATGTCCACCTACAAAATCCTCTCTCAAGTTTCTAAGAACCATTATGGGTTTGGAAATATTAAACAATATTTGACAGCACTTTTTACTGGAAATTCTTGTTTAGTCATCATTTTGCAGAGAAGCTTGTGGCCAATTAGAAATGAATACTACAAAAATGGAGGAGGTTTTTGTTCCTAGGAGACCCATCTAAAAAAACATATCTCACGCTTTACATAGGTATTAAATAATGAGAGATACATGAACATCTTCACAGCTTATTGTTCAGATTGTGCAAAATTCTATTTTACACATATTTTTGCAGAGCCTATTGTGAACAACTAGAGTGAAATTTTAGGAAACTGAGAGATTTTTATCTCAATAACATATTTATCTATAATAACCTCTTTCAAATTTTATATATCTATCTTGTACTGAGATATCAAAGGTATCACTGGACCCCAAGTTTACAGAGTTTTTGGAGAAAAATGCACAAAGGAAGGAGATAGTTAGTGACTTGGATGCCTCATCATCAACCAAGAGTTGCTATCAAATTCGACTTTCTCTTATTTGTCACCATAAATCCATAAAAAAAGTGCCAAATATATTCATTAGTTTTGAGTTTCTTTTTATTAAGTTTTATTTATATAAAACAGTTTGAGATATTTTGTAAACCAATCTTCATATTTTTTCAAGATATTCTAGTTTAGAGTTTGTATAAATACTTCACTCCTTGAATTATTAGTGTGGAATAAATTTCTAAATATTTCTATAGTCATTTTTGTTGTACCTGAAGGCATTTTGTAGCAAGTTCAAGTAGTAGACTGGATCAAATCATCGAGCATCATATTTCAGGATTCATGTGATTCCTATTGAAGTGAAGTACTTTCTACTATCATTGTTTATCTTCTTATATTTACATGCATCCATATATGTGTTCTAAATTTGAATGATGAACTAGGAATATTATTACAGGATTTGTTAAAAGCACCCTGTCTTTAACTAGTTATCATTTCTATGTTTTCTGTTGATTTCCAAAGTAGGGAACCCTTGATTGCTCCCTCTTTCGAATGACTCTTGTATTCTCACTCCTTATCCAAATCAAAGAATCCTTGATTGATCTTTATCCCGATTAAAATACTTCACCAATCAACCTCAAAGATCTTGAGTGACTCTACTATATTTCCCTAAAAATATTTGACTTTAGACCTTCATCGTGACCTATCTACTTGACACATTGACTCCATTTTCCCAATGGAAAAACATATCTACCACCATCCATCTCATTAAGTGATTTTTCCCACAAAACCAAACCAAATATCAAACCAAATTGTCCCATATAACTAGCCTAAAATAATATATTAAAAACAAAGCTAAATCTTATAGAGAGCCCTCTCTGGGCCTTAGGAAGGCTATTTTATAAAGCTTAAAAGTAGGTTTGTGGTTACCTCAGTAAATTCTTTCTTTAACCTTGAGAAATTACTGAGTGATAACATATTGGTGACTCCACTGGGGAACTAACATTACCTTTAGAAATATTTTACAAGTTCAGATTTGATCTGTAATGGTGGATAGTGATTAGACACACAAAGGTTAAAATCATCCACCTGGCAACTCCAAATCAATTTCACAATGAAGGCTCCACTAGAGGAATGAACCTGAAAGAACAATATGGAAATATTAGGCTTTTAACTTGGATTACAATCCAAGACATCATGTTCTCTCTCATTAAGAAAGTATTTCAATGTATATTGTATTTTAGAGAAGATCTTAGATTAGTTTTTAATTATTTTCCTTTAAATATTGTAAATACTAATATCCCAATCCCTTCAAGCAGCTTTCTTCTGAATCTTATGATGATAATTTTCCAATTAAGAAGCCTCAAATAATCAAGACTGATCTTACAATCCCTGTGCATATTCCTGTAACATATAAAGTTCCAGATAGATATAAGCCCCTCATTTTACCTCCTATACTCCATGATTTCCCTAATAACTATTACAAATTGCTTCCCAGATTTGATGGAGAAAATAATAACATCACTCCCCAAAAACGTATTGAAGGTTTTGAAAATTATCTGGATTTATTTGAGATTGATGAAGATGATGTTAGAATCAGACAATTTTTTCTTTCTTTTCAAAATAGAATAAAGAGTTGGTTCAAGAATCTTCCCAATGCAAGCATCTCAAATTTCCAGCAGTTTTTCAAACATTTTCTTGGAAGATGGATAACTAAAGTCAATATTTGTGTGATCATAGAAGAATATAATCAGTTAAAAACATATCCAAATGAAACAATACAACAATTTTCTGACAGATTTAATCAAGTTTATTATTCAATGCTAGAAAATATAAGACCTCCTCATGATTTAACTCTATTTCATTATCCAAGTGTCTTTGATCCAGAAATAGAATTTTAGTTAAGAGAAAGAGATTTAGAAACACTTGAACAAATGCAAAATATTGCAGTTGATGTAGAAGTTAATTTTCAAATCAGAAAGGAAAAGTTGAAAGAAAAAGAAGAGAAGAAAAACATTGCAGAGATAAAACTTAGCCTTTTGGTCAGAAAACTAGATGAAATCATACATAAGATCACTATGAAAGATGAATTTTTTGTTCAAAATCGCCATGAAGGAAAAGGCAAGGTTGTTGGCTAGGAACACTTTGTTAATCCCATCTCCCATAGTTCAGAAAATGGATTTATAGATCAATATGTGGAAGAGGAATCTACTAATTTAATGTGTATGTTTGTTGACATTCCTTCTTTTGATGATTTGCCTAAGCATGATCATTATGATGCTACTTATGTTCTCCAAAATCAAGCTAACTTTACAGAGAAATTAGAAGATAGTTTGGAGGATGAATAAATGAAGTTTCAGTAGATTGAATACAATGAACAACTAATATAGATCAGCCATGAGAGTGAAGAAGAAAGAGTACAAAATTTGGAAATAAGTGAAGGTTGTTTACCTCTTTGCTTTTCTTCATTTCAGTTTATTAGAGCTAACTTTCATGAAATCAACCATCAACAGACTTTGGATATTGTGATTAACAACAAAGAAAACAATGAAACTCTTGATCAAGAATTTTCAGTTTCACAAGTACAGTTATCAAATTTTATTGAAAAATTTGATCAAATGACACAAGAAAGTTACATACCACTATGTTTTGAATCATTTCAGCTTTTAAGGGAAATGAGGTATAACATATTTAAAGAAAAGGATGAGAAACTTTTTGAAGTTTATGAAATCCCATTGAATCCTATATGCCCTAGGTTACATCAATTTTCCCAAGTTTTTCATGATCCAATAGCAAATATGTTTGATATTGAATGCATTCAAAGCCTACCTCCATTAACTAACTATGAGTTTTGGAATCAAGATGATAAATGTTTCAGCAGTCAAACATTACAATCAGTAGAAATATCATCACAAAGTTTATTTAAAAGTTTGCAGGGAGATAAAGATGAAAATAACATTTCAGTTTCATGGCATGGAGGCCATCCAGAATAGATGTACAGTTGTTTAGATCAGTTAAACATTAGTGTATATATCATGGAAGATCCTTTTGAAAAGTTTCTAGAGTCAACAAAGGAAATCAAGTATTTCTTTATCATCTCATTTGTTGACAAGATTCTAATAGGTTGCAGAATTACAGTTTTGAAAATCAACAAGCACATGAAAAAAAATACCTCAATGTATATAATGCTTGAATGGTTTCATTGGCTCTTTCATTTTACCTAACCAACAGTTGGACAATTGATTAGAGTAAGTAGGTAGGATTTCAGCTTATTTCAGTTTCCAGTTTTTAGCTAGTTTTGAAATAATTCATTAATATTTGAAGCCCAGGAAAAGGCCCTAAGATATTCATGATTTAGTAGTTTTGTTTAAAGGTTGCAGGACCTTTTAGTCTCAGATCAGATTTCAGTTTATAAAAAAAGGTGTAAATTCAATTGAAGAGTTTTCAGCCACAACATTTGCATGATCGGGATTGACCCAATGTATCAAGCTATTAGTGGACAGTGTTCTTGACATCTCACAAGGAGATGCCATCCCCATGTGAAGCCAATGTTAGGGTCCTATAAATATAGGACTCGTAATTTTTATTTGACTCTGTTAAATTCTTGAAATTTTGTGCATACCTTTGCTTTCTGCAAATGTATTCCCAAATTAAAAAAATGAAAAGAGTGTATGTCCTAAAAGAAAAATTAAAGGAAAAAAAAGAAACAAAGATCAAAAGAATATTAAATATGAAACCCATCAAAAATATATCATGAAAGTGTTGCAAGTTTAAATGCCACTAATTTAGTTTACTTTTTGCAAATAATATTGTGTGCATCCTGTCCTAAATGCCACAATCCATGAGATTCAAATAGCTTAAACTTGACCTCTCAAGCTTTAAATTTAATTCTGATAGATAGAGAATAAATATCTAGCCAAACAATTTAACATTGGCAGATCAAGATTTTAAATAGAGAATAATAAGGAGCTCAACAGTTTAATTTGAGCGCTCGGATGAAATAAGGTTAGAATTAGATAGTTTCATGCTTTAAAATAAAACTGGATTAGGGTTTTCAAGCTCAAATGCACCCATACAAATAAAGGAAAAATTATAGAATAAATGATGGGTAGGAAGAAAGAATTTTCACAAGGCATGGATAAACATCATTTGGCATATTACTAATTTCCCTCTCCACAATGTGTTCTAGCACAAAAATCTTCAATCATAAAGGCTCAGAGCATTTCTCTGACTTTTGGTGGGACAGGACCCACGGCTTAATGACTCACTAGCACCAAGGTATTGCATTTCACCTCATTAAAAACCCTTCCCCTTCATAATTCATTTTACCCTAATAAAATCCCTTTTCCTAAGTTTAAAACATTTTTTATCTAGGAAAAGTAAAACCCCCTTGACTAATTCCCCTTTCATACAAAAACAATCAAAAAAACCATAGAAATGTATTTAGCCTAAGTATAAATGTTAAAATGATGATATTTGGACTTATAATGAAGAAATTCAATCTAAAAGTCATATTTTACACTATACTTAGTCTATTTTTTCGTTCCTGCTCATTCATTTCATATTAACACTAATATAATGTATTAACTCCCTATTTACCCTTTATACCGTATTAATATTAATTCACGTAATATATTAATTCCCCACCCAAATTTTAATTATAACCTATAGTCTTAATTCCACACATGTCGAATATGTCAGACTCAGTATATATATCAACCCCCGCCACATTAAGTTTCCTACGCCCCACGCCTTTTGACTGACAACTCCATCACATGATCCACACCGTCGATCTCCATGACCCAGATTTGACGACAGAGATGGGCTATCACATATCTAAAGGTGTGATAGTTAACTGAACCTCAAACTTGTGAAAAGAGTTGTTTTCACACTTTCTCTCCCCTCAACATGTCCTATTCTCATTCAATCACATTGTCCAAACAAATCCCACTTACCAGCTTCTATCCATGCGAAAACCGCTGACGGTTTTTCTCCTCCCCCGTGGCCAAAACATTAAACGATTTGACTTGACTTCTAATTGAATTCATTCAATGTTAAATAAAAGAAAATAAAAAGTATCCCATTTTAACTGTTTTCGCTCTTCGGTTACAGTTTCTGCACATAAAGAGAATTTTAGCCCGAAAAATTATTGCCGACTAGAGTTTAAGCCTAAATCCAAAAGAAGTTCACTAACTTGGAGTTAAAAACCATTTAGAAGAACCCCGAAGGGATATAAAGACCATAGAAGCTTCTGAAAGCTTTTATAAACCTATAAACCCTTTTGCACGAAAAAACTTCATTTTTTCTCTAGGTATTCTTCAATGCTCAGGCCAATACTTACAACAAGAAATTAATTCAATCATTGAACCCATTTAGGATCCTTTGCAGTCCTAAAATAAATCCATATAGCTTCTTAAAGCCTTTTCTCTGCAAACCATGGATCTATTTTCAAAATATTCCCAAGGTCTGAGTATGTTTTTTATCACAGAAAGTATAATTTGACCAATTGAATCATAGTAGACTAAAGGAAAAACCCTTATTTTCATCTAAAAGCCCTTATGTACACTGTAATTAATATTTCCACAGTGTTTTAAGGGCAATCAAATTACTAAATGCAGGAGAGTGGGAAAATTTGACTGATTTACTGTAAAGGTAAAACATTAAACAAAGCAGTAAAATTTTGTAGTGAAAACAGAGAAACTTAAAGTGTATCAGTAAAAGTCAGAGTGAAAGTAAAATCAGTAAAAATAGAGCAGTCAATGTAAAAGAGTAAAAGTAAAATATGGAGGCAGTAAATGGTTAAATAGAGATGAAAATAGTTTCACCAACAACAATGAATTTTATCCAAATTAAAATTCAAAACAATTACAAGAACAATAAGGTTAAAAGATGAAAACAGAGCAAAAAGGGACATTTTCCAGAAATTTCCCATTTAAGTGATAGTTTTGCAGAAACTATTTTGGCCAATCCAAGATGAATTTTGCAAAACTGAAGGTGGTTTATGTTCCTAAGATGTCCATATAAAAAAACCTTTGTCACTTTTGTAACATCCATTATGGGTTTGGAAATATTAAACAATATTTGACAACAATTGTTACAGAAAATTCCTATTTAGTCATAATTTTGTAAAGAAGATTGTGGTCAATCAGAAATGAATCTTACAAAACTGGAGGAGTTTTTTGTTCCTAGGAGACCCATCTACAAAAACCTAACTCATGTTTTACACAGGTATTAAATAATGAGATATACATGCACATCTTCATAACCTATTTTTCAGATTATGAAAAACTATGTTTTAAACATCTTTGTGTAGAGCCTATTGTGAACAAATGGAGTGGAATTTTAGGAAACTGAAAGAGGTTTATCTAATAAATTTTTTATCTATAATAACCTCTTTCAATTTTTACATATCTATCTCTGATTTAGATATAAAAAGGTATAATTGGACCCCAAGTTTGTAGAAATTCTAGAGAAAAATGCACAAAGGAAGGAGACAGTTAGTGACTTGGATGCCTCATCATTAACCAAGATTTGCTATCAAATTCGACTTTCTCTTCTTTGTCAACATCAATCCATAAAAATAGTGCCAAATAGATTCATTAGTTTTGAGTGTCCTTTTATTAAGTTCTATTTATGTAAAACCGTTTGAGATATTTTGTGAACCAATCTTGATATTTTTTCAAGATATTCTAGTTTAGAATTTGTATAAATACTTCACTCTTTGAAGTATTAGTGTAGAATAAATTTTTAAATATTTCTATAGTCATTTTTGTTGTACCTGGAGGATTTTTGTAGCAAGTTCAAGTAGTAGACTAGATCAAATAATCTAGCATCATATTTCAAGATTCATGTGATGAGCATTGAAGTGAAGTACTTTATACTATCATTATTTATCTTCTTATGTTTACATGCATCCATATATGTGTTCTAAATTTGAATGATGAACTAGGAATATTATTATGGGATTTGTTAAAAGCACCTTGTCTTTAACTAGTTACCATTTCTATGTTTTCGGCTAATTCCCAGAGTAGGGAACCCTTAATTGCTCCCTCTTTCGAATGACCCTTGTATTCTCACTCCTTATCTGGATCAAAGAATCCTTGATTTCTCCTTATGCCGATTAAACCACTTCACCAATAAGCCTCAAAGATCTTGAGTGACTCTACTATCTTGCCCTGAAAATATTTGACTTTATACCTTGATCCTGACCTATCTGCTTGACACATTGACTCCATTTAGCCAATGGAAAAATAGATCTACCACTATCCATCTCATTAAGTGATTTTTCCCACCAAAACAAACCAAATATCAAAACCAAATTGTCTCATATAACTACCCTAAAATCATATATTAAAAACAAATTTAAATCTTATTAGAGAGAGCCCTCTCTGAGCCTTAGGAAGGCTAGATCCTAAAGCTTAAAAGTAGGTTTGTGGTTACCTCGGTAAATTATTTCTTTAACCTTGAGAAATTACTGAGTGATAACAGGGTCTTTTAGTTTGTGGGAAAGAATCTTATAGGTTTCCTTTTTGAAAGCATGTGCTTCATTTGAACATTGTGTTTTAATAGCCTATACTTTGAATCCATTGAATTGTTCCATTTTTTAGCATTATGTGATCAGCGAGACCTTTTTTTAGGTCTATTTATACAGAAATTTGAGAAAAAGTAAACATTCCTTGCTATATTCCCTCATTATCTAATTTATTTTTTAATTCCGAGGGTATTCCCTATGTCTTCCAAAATATTGTGATGTTATAAAGGGAGAGGTAGATTTGGAAGTTGCACCCATACTAGCATCTATGTGACCTTGTGGGGTCAAATTCCAGAAACCATGTAGTTATAAAAATGTATACTCTTCCCCAGAACCACGGTGGACATTGAAAATTGCCTTGGAGAAAGTATAGATGTCATATTATTTTTTCAAAATGGTAAAAATCCATTAATGAAATGCATTTTTTTTTGGCAAGCACAATTAAATCTACAGATCATAGCCATTGAACAAAGGAAAAAGAGAGATGGTTACCGTTTGGTGTTTAATATCTAAGAATGGCATATCACCCACCTTCTCCACAATGTATGACCATGGGGTGGAGGATGGTTATTCCACTTAAACTGGCCCCTTTCAGTTTTTTTCATCCTTATATGATGTTGTAGTGACTGGGGATCTCGAGCTTATGGCACCCCATGCATTCTCAGCACTAGAAACAATACAGAGAGTCCTATGATATGACATAAAAAATCAATTTTAGATTACCTTGTAGCTATTTTAATTCATAGATGAGGCATTGTAGAGATGACAAGATGCAACTATTCAAGAATTCACTTTGTGAACCCCACATTTTGTTCATATTGCACCAAGATATGGACGGAATTCCCCTTGAGAGTTTTGAACGAGATCTGAAATCCATTCACTTTGAGTTGAATGTCTTCACTTTCATATTTCCATCAATCTACTAACTAATCTAAATAAATGGGTTTTCACGGATTTTCCCTCTCTCCATGGGTTTGTTGTGTGATCTAGATGTCCTTACGAATGGAAATGACACTCTTGCATGGATTCCACAAAAGGTGGTCTCTTCAAAGAGCCGAGCCAGATATGCCACTACTTCTTGCAATGCAACAACAACTAACGACTAGAACCTGAAATCTGTCTTGAAATCTTGGGTGATATCCCTCACGAGGAACTAGAATGGTGGATTCCTTATCATTAGATTGGTAGTATTTTGGTACTTTCAAATATCATGGAGAGCAATGATTTCAGACTTGAATCTATGAATATACTTCACTAGCTCAGTCCTCAGGGTAGGCTTCTAAGCCACCTTCATTCCCAGTTGTATCCTCAACACCTTTCTGCATGTTTATTTGTGGGCCTTATGCTTCATTCTCAATACCTCTCATTATCTTACTATGGTCTGCTAAATCATAGAAAGTGAGACAAGATATAATTGTTTTTTTCCATTTATTTTAAACATGAAAATCACAAACAAACATTTATATACATCCACTAAATATATATTGAAATATACAATAATATGGGACATGATTGTTATTTATGTAAAATTAAAATTTTAGAAATTCCAAGTTTTCAAATCACTCTATTAGAATTTAATTTTAAAATAATCCTAACAACATCATAGAAATGTGGTTTTCCACCCTCATTTATGGCAATTTCTTAGAGCAATTTTTGTTGTGAGCCATTTATTTTTTTATATACTTTTGTTTCTTTTACATTTTTATTTTTACTTTTCATTTATTTATTCTTTTAATTCCATTTTATGTTTTCTTTCTTCTTTCTTAGTCATAAAAAAACTATCCTTAAATTTTGTTTCATAAGTCATTGACTTTTCCTTTTCTCTTATTTTAGGCTTTTGTTCTCATTTTTTTTTTTAATATTTTTCGTTCATTTTAATTTTCTACCATTTTAGATTTTGACTTACCCACTTTTTACTATAAAATATGGTCTAGTGTTAAATCATACACTTTGAATAAGTTATAAAGGTTATAGGATTTAAGAATTGAATAACTTTTATGTGTCATACTTTTTCTTTTTTAAATTAATGTTTTATTCATTTATCAACAAAAATTTGATTACATAGATATTAAAATTCTGTTGGTCTTACTCCGACCGAGTTTGTTGACTAAAGCTAATAATATGTGGAAAATAAAAAAAAATTAAAACTAAAGGAAGAGTTCACAACTTGACATGCCAAAAGCACCAAAAGACAAATAAAATTAGTATAACACCCGTAACCATGCACAATCATTAAAGGTAATATATGTAGGGTTTTTTGGCTCATTCCTTGGGGACGGGGATGGGGAGGATAAGATATAAACAATTGTGACATTTTGCTCTAAGTGAGTCATCGTGTTTCCAAATTTTTCCGCCTTTTCGATATCAATTCCGACCATGCCAAACCATGAAAATCCTCTAACAAGGACATTGAAAGTACCAACTGGCTAAGTGTGGCAATAACAACCTCGTGTTCTTCCTTCCAGCTTTGTCATAGATTTTCGTGCCATCTAGGATGGACTCGACGAGGTATCGACAAGTCTTGGTGCACTGCTTCGAATGAGTATCCCCTGCACACAAAAACCAACTCTTCCATCCACATCCATTAGCTCCAACCCCATGTGTCCCTCTGCCATGCTTTCCTTTCTTCATTGCACGTACATATCGAGCTTCTCTTGCATCAACCCTACTACCACGGGCCCCCGAGACTGCCCGGACCATAATTTCAGCACTTCTACCACCCTGCGCTGGATGCTCATTCACTCGGTCCACCACTGCCACCTTCAACTTATTACGACCCCTGCCCTGGCTCGACGAAGTTCCCCTCCGATGGAGCTTGGAGTGGGAATTACATGAAATAGGTCGCATTGTGCATGCATAGGGAAACACTTACGAGACAGGAACACCATCTAACAACATCACCTCCTGACACACCGAGAAACCCAACTGAGTATGCAGCCCCAAATTGACCAACAAACTTCTGCCTTGCGGAATTCTCGACCTTCTCTCTCTAGCTCAGGGAATTACAAGAGCAACCACAACTAGAAAATTCACCAACCAGACTACTACCTTGTCAATGTCTCTCCTAGAGGAAGTGCCTAGAAGAAAAATTACAGACAGTTAGACTCAACACCCAACCAAAAACACACTAGGTACTAACCCAAACCGATAACTTGTTATCGTAAACAGATTTATTCAATTATTCCTCCACTAAACCCAATATTTACACACCCAGCAGTGGGTTGCAGGATACCACATAAAAGTCACGAGGGTAAGAAGCCCCAATAAATGATCGATTTAGAGGAGATAGAAATTCCCTCGAAAACTCAAAGGCGTTCGGGAAGAGAATTAACTATCAACACAAGAAAGCACTCAAAGGTCAACCTAATAACCATGCATAATTCACTCAAACCTCTTAATAAAAAAAGAAACCAAACACAGGGAGAGGAACTTAACGTTTTTTTAGTCAGAGGCTAAGGATGAAATGACGACGATGAAACCTCCAGCATTCCTAGACAAGCCAAAGGCCAGAGAAACCCGTTAGACTACCAGAGCTCGGCCCTCGAACAATTAACCACCAAATTTCCACAACATAATAGCATTCCTGAAGCTCGACATATGGCATATACGAACAACTCTCTCTCGCTCTCAATCCCGAAGAGATAGAACGGAACATCACACGCCCCACCATTAATTTCCCTGTACAACAAACGTAGTGGAAGGATGAACTGGATGTTCGCCTTCATGACACACGTATTAGAAGAACCTGAATGTTTATCACCCTATCGGAGATTTGTAATAATTAATTTTAATAACATTAACTAAATTATTAGATAATAGTCTTAAAAAATTTAAATCCCAATAATTAATAAATTTATGTCTACTAATTAAAAGCAATCAATACATTTACTCTTTTCAAAATCATATTTCAAAGAAAAAGTTGCTAGGTGCCTTTTTGAATTAAGAAAAAAATTATATATATATATTACTAAACAATTTTTTTAACACTAATTTTTTTGAATAATTAAATTCAATACCGTAAATATATCATTTTTAACTTAAAAATAATATTATAAAATATAACACACTTACAATATTTTATAATCATTATTTTAATTATAAAAATATTAATATGGAAAACTTTCGATTTACCTAAACTACCCAAAACGTGCCCTTAAATCCACCCTTAAATAAATTATTTAAGGGTAGCAAAAGTGGCTCTTATCTAACCAAACCTCTTCTCTATTAATTGAAAAACTTGTAACTGTTAAAAAAAAAGAGAACTTCCAATGAAGATAGCTGGATACTGCCTTCACCAGGACACATCATAATGATGATAACAACATGAGTGGTCTTCAACCCAACGACAAAGAAACACATGAAAAAAAAGAAAAAAAAAAGAAAATGGGAATGGCCCCATTTCTTCAGTTGGAAAAAAAAATCGACAAAGAAACATATGAAGATTCAGGGAACAAAGCAATCACGATTCATGGCTTTGCTTTTTAATAAACACATAATATGGGAGCAAAGCAATCGGGATGCACGGCTTTGCTTTTTAATAAACACATAAAGATCTGAGCAAAGCAAGCAGGATGCAAGACTGTTTTTTAATGGCTATTTTTTTAATGTTATTACAGAAAATCTGACCATGATTATGAAGAAATGTAGAATCTGAAGAAGAAGTGTAGAATCTAAAGGAGTTGTTTTTAATGTTACTTTTTTAAAATTTTTAGTAATTTTTTTGGTTGGAATTTAGCAAAAAAAAAAAGAAAAAGAAATGAGATAAAATCTTGATTTGTGTTATTTAAATTGGTTTTTTTTACTATATAGATTCAGCACTTTGAAACTCTAAAACATTTGAATTGTGTAGGGTTTACTCATCAAACTTATAATTTTAATAAATTTTTCACAAAATTTACACAAATTAAATCAAAAAAATAAATCAAATTTTTTTAAAAAATCGCAATAAAAACAACTCCAACTCGAATGGACGTCCACTAAATCAAGTTGATCCACCGATTTGAAAACGACAACATGATGTTCAAACTTATTACACGATATGAAATCCAGCGCTTTTCCATATATCATATACATCATATGAGATAACAATGAAAACAAAATAGGCGGTTGAAGTTTATTCGAATGCTGAATTGATCAGCTGTTCACGGTTTTGTTTCCTACATATACGATAGTCTATATATATAGACCTTTTAAGATTTTTGATAGGGCTGGAAGGATTACCGAGTAGGATAGAGACTATGTATTTTGTATGTATTTATCGTGCATATCTCATACATATTTGTGAGAGAGAGAAGTTCCGTGTAGTATAACTGGAGAGACCTAACTTATTATTGTGACGTCATGAACATGAGAGAAAATGATACATGTTCCATATGAAAACGACTCCCAAATGAGAATCTTACATATAAAAAGAGAGAAAAATTATAAGGCTGATTAAGAAATCATATATATATATATATGTATCGACTCCCTTTCTTCAATTATAACATACATACAAAAAATTAAATATATATATATATATAATTTTATATCATTTTGATAAATAGCTATGTCCACTATACTTATTGGGATGTATACTTAAGTACAGTACAAATGTTTTGTTTAATGGTTAACCATCTTGCTACCTTGGTGTTTAAACACTAGCCCCACTAAGGTTAAGTCATTTTTGTAAGATTTTGAGATACAAAGATTTAGATTTGCAAAACAATGAACAAACTTGCAAGAGAAGGAAGGAGCAAGCAAGAATAGAGAAAGGAATGAAATTGATTCTTCAATATTAGTTTTGGAATAAATACATAAAAGCAACTAAGTTAAGCTTAGTTGTACATACAATAACTATAGATAGTTAAAGCTAACTGAAGCTAAGTATGCTTTATGTTATGTTAATGTGCAGATGCACCACATGCAAGCAGTAGGTTACCTTAACTAAGCAAGTGCACATCACATGCAAACAGTAAGTTAAATAAAGCTAATTTAGGTGCATGTACACCGACACAGCTAGTGTACACCAACACAGCGAGTCTAGGTGCATGTTCACCAACACCACCCCTTAAGCATAACTTAAGTGAGTGTGATGCAAAATGAATGAGTCCCGGAAACACGGCCATTTTAGGTACCCATATACAATGCATAAAAAGGAGGAAAGAGGGAAAACCTAGTGGGAAGAAAACCCCCCCGAGACGATCTTACAAGAATCGAAACTTATGCTCAGTGAAAGTCTTGGTGAAGATATCAACAGTCTATTCGAAACTAGGATAGTACTGAAGATTGATGATCCCATCATGAATGAGTTCTCTAATGAAGTGCATGTGGAACTCGATGTGTTTGGTCTGCTGCCGCTGCACTGGATCTCTGCAAAAATTTAGCGTACTTTGATTATCGCACCAGATGACAGTTGGATGATGGACACTGATCCCAAGCTCAGATAGGAAATGTTGTAGCCAAATTTCCTGAATAGTGGCATTGACTGCTTCTCTATACTCGGCCTTTGCTGATGATAAGGCAATGGCAGTCTGCTTCTTGCTTGACCAACAAATTGGTCCAGATCCTAAACTAAGTACATAACCGAAGGTGGACTTGCGATCAATAGTGTTTCTAGTCCAGTCTGAATCTGTGAACCCAATGAGATTCAAATAACAATTGGCTGCATAATGAATCCCATAAGTGATTGTCCCCTGGAGATATCAAAGGATGTGCTTTGCAGCGTTCCAGTGTAACTCATGTGGCTCCTGCATGTATCTCGAAACTCCTCCGACAGCATAGGAGAGATCAGGACGGGAGTGAGTGAGATAAAGAAGACTTCCCACAAGCTAGTGGTACAATGTCCAATCAACCAATGGTGTGTCTTTGACATTCTCAAGCTTTATCCTTGATAAGAAAGGTGTGGCTGCTGGCTTGCAGTCACTCATGTGAAATCGTGCCAAAATATCTCTAGCATACTTTGGTTGAGAAATGGTAATCCCATAATCACTCTGATGGATCTCTAGTCCAAGGAAGAAATTTAGCAATCCCATGTCTATCATAGAAAACCACTTATGAAATGCAGTTTTAATCTTAGTAATGATAGAAGATGAACTACCTGTTATCAAAAGATCATCTAAGTAGAGTAATATGATAAAAAAGGAGTCAATTTTCTTCAAAAATAAACATTGGAATTAGATTTGCAGCATACAAAATTTTGAGATAACAAATAAGAATCCATATTTTCATACCATGCTCTAGGTGCCTGCTTGAGGCCATAGAGAGACTTCTTTATTTTGCATACCAGAGATGAATTGTGCGTGTATCCATGTGCCTGCTCCATGTAGATTTCCTCCTCGAGATCACCATGAAGAAAGACATTCTTCACATCCATATGAACACCTCCCATCCTCTTGCTACTACAATGGAGAGAGATAGCAAAATGGAATCCATTTTTTCCACTGGAGCAAAAGTCTCATCATAGTCAATAGCATGTACTTGCTGAAAACCTTTTTCTACCAATCATGCCTTATATCGACTAACTTGGCCATTTGATGCTTTCTTGGTCCGGTAAACCCACTTGCACCTCACAAGTTTGCGATTGGAAGGTAGCGGAACCAAATCCCAAGTCTGGTTCTCAATGAGAGAGTTATATTCCTCATCCATTGTGGCTTCCCATTCAGGATGCCCATTTGCTTCTGCATAAGTTTTTGGATCAGATCCATGCATCATATAAGCATGCATGGGTATGGATGGCTCCATAGCTAAGAGCGCTTGCGGATATTCCTCAAACAAAGGGATAGAGATAGGATCATCAAGGATATCACTCATGTTGAGCCATTTCGTGTTGAAGGTAGTCAAGAATCTTCCAAACTACATGCGGAAGTATGATCTCGATGTTCAACAACTGGTTGTCCAACAGGGGTCACAGGAAAAGACTCATCTTCATCATAATTCTGATCAGAAGTTTCATCTACATACTCATCAATGAGTGGTGATGGAAACTTGGTAACAAGTTCATCCACTGGTGCATGTAAAATATCTTCGTCAAACTTTACACTCCTTTCAATAAAGAGCTCTTCAGTGTGGATATCAAGCAATCTGTACCCTTTGACTTCATCAGAATATCTAACGAACATGCATGCTTTACTTTGAGGTTCCAAAGCCTTTCTCTTCTATGTAGGAATGCGGGCCCATGCTCGAGATCCAAAAATGCGAAAATGACTGACTTTAGGTTGCATGCCAGTCCAAGCCTCAAAAGGTGTTTGTCCAGTAACAGATTTATGAGGAGATCTGTTCTGGATGTATGAGGCACAATTGGTAGCTTTAGCCCACAATTTCAACGGAAGAGATCTTGCATGCAACATACAATTAGCCATCTCTTTCAAAGATCGATTTTTCCTTTCAGCCACACCATTTTGCTGTGGAGTGTAAGGAACCAATTAAATCTAATTTTTTTTTGGCAAACACAATTAAATCTACAGATCATAGCCATTGAACAAAGGAAAGAAAAGAGATGGTTACCGTTTGGTGTTTAATATCTAAGAATGGCATATCACCCACCTTCTCCACAATGTATGACCATGGGGTGGAGGATGGTTATTCCACTTAAACTGGCCCCTTTCAGTTTTTTTCATCCTTATATGATGTTGTAGTGACTGGGGATCTCGAGCCTATGGCACCCCATGCATTCTCAGCACTAGAAACAATACAGAGATTCCTATGATATGACATAAAAAATCAATTTTAGATTACCTTGTAGCTATTTTAATTCATATATGAGGAATTGTAGAGATGACAAGATGCAACAATTCAAGAATTCACTTTGTGAACCCCACATTTTGTTCTTCTTGCACCAAGATATGGACGGAATTCCCCTTGAGAGTTTTGAATGAGATCTGAAATCCCTTCACTTTGAGTTGAATGTCTTCACTTTCATATTTCCATCCATCTACTAACTAATCTAAATAAATGGGTTTTCACAGATTTCCCCTCTCTTTGTGGGTTTGTTGTGTGACCTAGATGTCCTTACGAATGGAAATGACACTCTTGCATGGATTCCACACAAGGTGGTCTCTTCAAAGAGCCGAGCCAGATATGCCACTACTTCTTGCAATGCAACAACAACTAACGACTAGAACCTGAAATCTGTCTTGAAATCTTGGGTGATATCCCTCATGAGGAACTAGAATGGTGGATTCCTTATCATTAGATTGGTAGTATTTTGGTACTTTCAAATATCATGGAGAGCAATGATTTTAGACTTGAATCTATGAATATACTTCACTAGCTCAGTCCTCAGGGTAGGCTTCCAAGCCACCTTCATTCCCAGTTGTATCCTCAACACCTTTCTGCATGTTTATTTGTGGGCCTTATGCTTCATTCTCAATACCTCTCATTATCTTACTGTGGTATGCTAAATCATAGAAAGTGAGACAAGATATAATTGTTTTTTTCCATTTATTTTAAACATGAAAATCACAAACAAACATTTATATACATCCACTAAATATATATTGAAATATACAATAATATGGGACATGATTGTTATTTATGTAAAATTAAAATTTTAGAAATTCCAAGTTTTCAAATCACTCTATTAGAATTTAATTTTAAAATAATCCTAACAAGAACATAGAAATGTGGTTTTCCACCCTCATTTATGTCAATTTCTTAGAGCAATTTTTGTTGTGAGCCATTTATTTTTTTATATACTTTTGTTTCTTTTACATTTTTATTTTTTCTTTTCATTTATTTATTCTTTTAATTCCATTTTATGTTTTCTTTCTTCTTTCTTAGTCATAAAAAAAATTATCCTTAAATTTTGTTTCATAAGTCATTGACTTTTCCTTTGCTCTTATTTTAGGCTTTTGTTCTCATTTTTTTTTTAATATTTTTCGTTCATTTTAATTTTCTAGCATTTTAGATTTTGACTTACCCACTTTTTACTATAAAATATGGTCTAGTGTTAAATCATACACTTTGAATAAGTTATAAAGGTTATAGGATTTAAGAATTGAATAACTTTTATGTGTCATACTTTTTCTTTTTTTAAATTAATGTTTTATTCATTTATCAAATAAAAATTTGATTACATAGATATTAAAATTCAAGTAGTCTTACTTCGACCGATTTTGTTGACTAAAGCTAATAATACGTGGAAAATAAAAAAAATTAAAACTAAAGGAAGAGTTCACAACTTGACATGCCAAAAGCACCAAAAGACAATTAAACTAGTATAACACCTGTAACCATGCACAATCATTAAAGGTAATAGATGTAGGGTTTTTTGGTCTAGTCCTTAGAGGGGGATGGGGAGGATATGTACACTAGACATGTTGCTCGAAGTGAGTCATTGTGTTTCCAACTTTTCCACCTTTTCAAATAGCAGATTCTGACCATGCCAAACCATGAAAATCCTTTCCCTAACATGACATTGAAAGTAATGAAATTGGCTAAGTGTGGCAATAACAACCTCGTGTTCTTCCTTCCTAGCCTTATCATAGACTTTCAGGCGATCTAGGATGGACTTGACGAGGTCTTGACAAGTCTTGGTGCATTGCTTCCAATGAGTATCCCTGCACACACAAACCAACTCTTCCATCCTCATCCATTAGCTCCAACCCCATGTGTCCCTCTGCCATGCTTTCCTTTCTTCATTGCACGTACATATCGAGCTTCTCTTGCATCAACCCTACTACCACGGGCCCCCGAGACCGCCCGGAAAATAATTTCAGCACTTCTACCACCTTGTGCTAGATGCTCATTCACCTGGTCCACCACCGCCACCTTCAACTTATTACGACCCCTGCCCTGGCTCGACGAAGTTCCCCTCCGATGGAGCTTGGAGTGGGAATTACATGACATAGGTCGCATTGTGCATGCATAGGGAAACACTTATGAGACAGGAACACCATCTAACAACATCACCTCCTGACACACCGAGAAACCCAACTGAGTAGGCAGCCCCGAATTGACCAACAAACTTCTGCCTTGCGGAATTCTCGACCTTCTCTCTCTAGCTCAGGGAATTACAAGTGCAACCACAACTAGAAAATTCACCAACCAGACTACTACCTTGTCAATGTCTCTCCTAGAGGAAGTGCCTAGAAGAAAAATTGCAGACAGTTAGACTCAACACCCAACCAAAAACACACTAAGTACTAACCCAAACCGATAACTCATTATCGTAAACAGATTTATTCAATTATTCCTCCACTAAACCCAATATTTACACAGCCAACAGTGGGTTGTAGGATACCACATAAAAGTCACGAGGGTAAGAAGCCGCAATAGATGATCGATTCAGAGGAGATAGAAATTCTCTCGAAAACTCAAAGGCGTTCGCGAAGAGAATTAACTATCAACACGAGAAAGCACTCAAAGTTCGACCTAATAACCATGCATAATTCACTCAAACCTCTTAATAAAAAAAGAAACCAAACACAGGGAGAGGAACTTAGTGTTTTTTGAGTCAAAGGCTAAGGATGAAACGACGACGATGAAACCTCCAGCATTCCTAGACAAGCCAAAGGCTAGAGAAACCTGTTAGACTACCAGAGCTCGGCCCTCGAACAATCAACCACCAAATTTCCACAACATAATAGCATTCCTGAAGCTCGACATATGGCATATACGAACAACTCTCTCTCGCTCTCAATCCTGAAGAGATAGAACGAAACATCACACGCCCCACCGTTAATTTCCCCGTACAACAAACGTAGTGGAAGGATGAACCAGATGTTCGCCTTCATGACACACGTATTAGAAGAACCTGAATGTTTGTCACCCTATCAGAGATTTGTAATAATTAATTTTAATAACATTAACAAAATTATTAGATAATAGTCTTAAAAAATTTAAATTCCAATAATTAATAAATTTATGTCTACTAATTAAAAGCAATCAATACATTTACTCTTTTCAAAGTCATATTTCAAAAAAAAAAAATTCTAGTGTCTTTTTGAATTAAAAAAAAAATTATATATATATATATATATATATTACTAAACAATTTTTTTAACACTAATTTTTTTGAATAATTAAACTCAATACAGTAAATATATCATTTTTAACTTAAAAATAATATTATAAAATATAACACACTTACATTATTTTATAATCATTATTTTAATTATAAAAATATTAATATGGAAAACTTTTCATTTACCAAAACCACCCAAAACATGCCCTTAAATCTACCCTTAAATAAATTATTTACGTAGCAAAAGTGGCTCTTATCTAACCGAACCTATTCTCTATTAATTGAAAAAATTGTAACTGTTCAAAAAAAAGAGAACTTCCAATGAGGATAACTGGATACTGCCTTTACCAGGACACATCATAATGATGATAACAACATGAGTGGTCTTCAACCCAACAACAAAGAAACACATGAAAATGGGAACGGCCACATTTCTTCAGTTGGAAAAAAAATCGACAAGGAAACATACGAAGATTCAGGGAGAAAAGCAATCACGATGCATGGCTTTGCTTTTTAATAAACACATAAGATGGGAGCAAAGCAATCAGGATGCAAGACTGTTTTTTAATGTCTATTTTTTTTAATGTTATTACAGAAACTCTAACCATGATTATGAAGAAATGTAGAATCTCAAGAAGAAGTGTAGAATCTAAAGGAGTTGTTTTTAATGTTAGTTTTTTGAAAATTTTAGTAATTTTTTTGGTTGGAATTTAGAAAAAAAAGAAAGAAAAAAAAGAAAAAAAGAAAAAAGAAAAAAAAGAGAGATAAAATCTTGATTTGTGTTATTTAAATTGGTTTTTTTTTGCTATATAGATTCAGCACTCTGAAATTCTAAAACACTTAAATTGTGTAGGGTTTACTCGTCAAACTTATAATTTCAATGAATTTTTCACAAAATTTACACAAATTAAATCAAAAAAATAAATCAAAAACTTTTTAAAAAATCACAGTAAAAACAACTCCAACTCGAATGGACGTCCACTAAATCAAGTTGATCCACCGATTTGAAAACGACAACATGATGTTCAAACTTATTACACGATACGAAATCCAGCGCTTTTCCATATATCATATACATCATATGAGATAACAATGAAAACGAAATACGCGGTTGAAGTTTATTCGAAAGCTGAATTGATCAGCTGTTCACGGTTTTATTTCCTACGTATATATATAGACCTTTTAAGATTTTCGATAGAGTTGGAAGGATTACCGAGCAAGATAGAGACTATGTATTTTGTATGTATTTATCGTGCATATCTCATACATATTTGTGACAGAAAGAAGTTCCGTGTAGTATAACTGGAGAGACCTAACTTATTATTGCGACGTCATGAACATGAGAGAAAATGATACACTTTCCATATGAAAACGACTCCCAAATGAGAATCTTACATATAAAAAGAGAGAAAAATTATCAGGCTGATTAAGAAATCATATATGTATATATATGTATCGACTCCCTTTCTTCAATTATAACATACATACAAAAAATTAAATATATATATATATATATATATATATATATATATATATATAAAAGTTTATATCATTTTGATAAATAGCTATGTCCACTATACTTATTGGGATGTATATTTAAGTACAGTACAAATGTTTTGTTTAATGGTTAACCATCTTGCTACCTTGGTGTTTAAACACTAGCCCCACTAAGGTTAAGTCATTTTTGTAAGATTTTGAGATACAAAGATCTAGATTTGCAAAACAATGAACAAACATGCAAGAGAAGGAAGGAGGGAGTAAGAATAGAGAAAAGAATGAAATTGATTCTTCAATATTAGTTTTGGAATAAATAAATAAAGTAACTAAGTTAAGCTTAGTTTTACATACAATAACTATAGATAGTTAAAGCTAACTGAAGCTAAGTATGCTTTATGTTATGTTAATGTGTAGATGCACCACATGCAAGCAGTAAGTTACCTTAACTAAGCAAGTGCACATCACATGCAAACAGTAAGTTAAATAAAGCTAATTTAGGTGCACGTACACCAACACAGCGAGTCTAGGTGCATGTACACCAACACCACCCCTTAAGCATAACTTAGGTGAGTGTGATGCAAAATGAATGAGTCCCGGCAACACAACCATTTTAGGTACCCATATACAATGCATAGAAAGGAGGAAAGAGGGAAAGCCTAGTGGGAAGAAAACCCCCCCGAGACGATCTCACAAGAATCGAAACTTCTGCTTAGTGAAAGTCTTGGTGAAAATATCAGCAGTCTGTTTGGAACTAGGACAGTACTGAAGATCGATGATCCAATCATGAATGAGTTCTCTAATGAAGTTCATGTGGATCTCGATGTGTTTGGTTTGTTGCCGCTGCACTGGATCTCTGCAAAAATTTAACATACTTTGATTATCGCACCAGATGATAGTTGGATGATGGACACTGATCCCAAGCGCAGATAGGAAATGTTGTAGCCAAATTTCCTAAATAGTGGCATTGACTGCTTCTCTATACTCGGCCTCTGCTGATGATAAGGAAATAGCAGCCTGCTTCTTGCTTGACCAACAAATTGGGCCAGATCCCAAACTAAGTACATAACCAAAGGTGGACTTACGATCAATGGTGTCGCTAGCCCAGTCTGAATCTGTGAACCCAATGAGATTTAAAGAACAATTGGCTGCATAATGAATCCCATAGGTGATTTTCCCCTGGACATATCGAAGGATGCGCTTTGTAGCGTTCCATTGTAACTCATGTGACTCCTGCATGTATCTAGAAACTGCTACGACAGCATATGAGAGATCAGGACGGGAGAGAGTGAGATAAAGAAGACTTCCCACAAGCTAGTGGTACAATGTGCAATCAACCAATGGTGTGTCTTTGACATTCTCAAGCGTTATCCCTGATAAGAAAGGTGTGGCTGCTGGCTTGCAGTCACTCATGTGAAATCGTGTCAAAATATCTCTAGCATACTTTGGTTGAGAAATGGTAATCCCATAATCACTCTAATGGATCTCTAGTCCAAGGATGAAATTTAGCAAGCCCATGTCTATCATAGAAAACCACTTATGCAATGCAATTTTAATCTTAGTAATGACAGAAGCTGAACTACCTGTTATCAAAAGATCATCTACGTAGATTAATATGATCAACAAGGAGTCAATTTTCTTAAAAAATAAACATTGGAATTAGATTTGCAGCATACAAAATTTTGAGATAACAAATAAGAATCCATCTTTGCATACCATGCTCTAGGTGCCTGCTTGAGGCCATAGAGAGACTTCTTTAGTTTGCTTACCAGAGATGAATTGTGCATGTATCCCAGTCGCTGCTCCATGTATATTTCCTCCTCGAGATCACCATGAAGAAAGACATTCTTCACATCCATATGATGCACCTCCCATCCTCTTGCTGTTGCAATGGAGAAAGCTAAGCAAATGGAATCCATTTTTTCCACTGGAGCAAAAGTCTCATCATAGTCAACACCATGTACTTGCTGAAAACCTTTTTCTACCAATCATGCCTTATATCGACTAACTTGGCCATTTGATGCTTTCTTGGTCCGGTAAACCCACTTGCACCTCACAAGTTTGCGATTGGAAGGTAGCGGAACCAAATCCCAAGTTTGGTTCTCAATGAGAGAGTTATATTCCTCATCCATTGTGGCTTCCCATTCAGGATGCCCATTTGCTTCTACATAAGTTTGTGAATCAGATCCATGCATCATATAAGCTTGCATGGGCATGGATGGCTCCATAGCTAAGAGCGCTTGTGGATCTTCCTCAAACAAAGGGATAGAGATAGGATCATCAAGGATATCACTCATGTTGAGCCATTTTTGTGTTGAAGGTAGTCAAGAATCTTCCAAACTACATGTGGAAGTATGATCTCGATGTTCAACAACTGGTTGTCCAACAGGGGTCACAGGAAAAGACTCATCTTCATCAGAATTCTGATCTAAAGTTTCATATGCATACTCATCAATGAGTGGTGATGGAAACTTGGTAACAAGTTCATCCACTGGTGCATGCAAAATATCTTCGTCAAACTTTACACTCCTTTCAATAAAGAGCTTTTCAGTGTGGATATCAAGCAATCTGTACCCTTTGACTTCATTAGAATATCTAACAAACATGCATGCTTTACTTTTAGGTTCCAAAGCCTTTCTCTTCTCTGTAGGAATGCCGGCCCATGCTCGAGATCCAAAAATGTGGAAATTACTGACTTCAGGTTGCATGCCAGTCCAAGCCTCAAAAGGTGTTTTTCCAATAACAGATTTATGAGGAGATCTGTTCTGGATGTATGAGGCACAATTGGTAGCTTTAGCCCTCAATTTCAACACAAGAGATCTTGCATGAAACGTACAATTAGCCATCTCTTTCAAAGATCGATTTTTCCTTTCAGCCACACCATTTTGCTGTGGAGTGTAAGGAACCATATGCTGCAACTGTATGCCTGCTTCATTACAAAGATTCTTGATATATTTGTTGACATATTCCATCCCATTATCTATGTAGAGTATCTTGATGCATTTTCCAGACTGATTTTCCGCATGGGCTTTGAAAATCTTTAGATATTGAAAAAATTCAGACTTGAGTTTCAAGAAGTAAACCCAAGTGAATCTCATGTAATCATCTATAAATAACAACACATATCTTGCTTTGCTCATTGAAAGCACCAGAAATGGACCCATGAGATCACTGTGTACAAGTTCCAAAGGTGAAGAGGCTCTCCATGCATGCCCCTTCTCGAATTTGTCTTGTGGATGCTTTCCAAGAGCACATCCATTACAAACACCATCTGAAGATTCAATGGTTGGAAATCCTTTGACCATCCCTTACTTGATAAGATGTTGCATATATCTAAAATTCAAGTGCCCAAATCTCTTGTGCCAAATCCTACTTTCTTCATTTACATGTGTAAGTAGCAAAATGGAATCTGATTGAGGAACAAAATCAGAAAATGTATACAGAAGAAATTGATCATTTACATTGCTAGATGCAATCTTCAAGTTGGTTTGCAGATCATAAATGCTCACGGAATCCGGGTTAAATTCCACTTTCCTTCCGTTTCCTGTGTGTGTCATCTTATACACTGAGAGAAGATTCACAGAAAGCCTTGGAATATGCAAGACATTCTTAAAAATTCCATCTTCGAATTTCACTCTTCCGTGTCCAGTTGCTGCAACTGCAGAATTATCCCCCATGAGAATAGGAGGACCTGAGTATGCATGTAGAGAAGAAAAGGATTCCTTTGAATAATCCATATGATGTGAAGCTCCTGAATCAATGATCCATTCTTGCGGTGCGGAATGAAGAGCAATCAAAGCATGCCCATTACGTCTTGGATCTGGTGCTTTTTCTCTAGAATTCTTCTTGGCATTCTTAGGAATGTGTTCTCCAATATTGTGTTGCTGGAGTGTCTACGTCATAAGATCTATAGTCTTCTTCATGCATGCAGATTCAGAGTGAAAACCACGGTGGCAATAATTGCACATTGATTTACCTTTCATTCCTTTCCTTTCCTTTGAGACGGATGATCCATCAGGGGATTTGGGATTTCCTCCCTTTCTTGGATCAGGATCCTTCTTCCCTTTTCCTTTTTGATGGTCTTTGGAATTTTCCTTTCCTTTTGCATGCACAGTAAGTGCATGCGCTTTGGAATTTTTAAGTTAACCCATTTTGATGAGCTTATCTTGCTCATGCATCAAATATTGAATAAAAGAATCTAGTGAGGGCATCTTCCAAGCTACACCAGTTGCAGATCTGACTGTGTGGAATATAAAGACGAATATTGCATACTCTGGACCAAGTTTTTATAAAATGGAAAGAATTAACTGACTTTCTTGCTTGGATTTGTCTATCCCACATGATTTTCACAGGCTTTATACCTTGTGAAAAAATCTTGAATGTTCTCAAAATTTCTCGGATCTAATGAGTTTAACTCATTTTCGAGAATGTGACCTTTAATTTCATCCTATTTTCCAAACAATCCTTCCAAATTTTTCCATACTTCATTTGGAGTTGAACATGATTCAACATGAAATAGAAATTCTAGAGAGATAGATAAACATAGGATGCCGAAGGCCTCATTGCGATTGAAATATCTTGTTTTCTCCATTGCCAATGTTTGTTCAACTTCTATTTCCATGGTTATTTGAAATAAGCCTCTACTTCTGAGATGAAGTATAATCTTTGGTTTCAATTCGAAGTAATTATATGGATTAAGAATTGTCAATTGTGGAAACTCCAATTTAGACTCCATTCTTTGTTGTTGCTTCAATCTTCTGAACCTCCAAATAAAATTGCTTGTGCACTAATTACAAATCCCTGCGCTCTGATACTATGTAAGATTTTGAGATAGAAAGATCTAGATTTGTAAAACAATGAACAAACTTTCAAGAGAAGGAAGCAGCGAGAAAGAATAGAGAAAAGAATGAAATTGATTCTTCAATATTAGTTTTGGAATAAATACATAAAAGAAACTAAGTTAAGCTTAGTTGTACATGTAATAACTATAGATAGTTAAAGCTAACTGAAGCTAAGTGTGCTTTATGTTATGTTTAATGTGCAAATGCACCACATGCAAGCAGTAAGTTAACTTAACTAAGAAAGTGCACATCACATGCAAACAGTAAGTTAACTAAAGTTAATTTAGGTGCATGTACACCAACACAGCTAGTCTAGGTGCATGTACACAAACAATTTTGAGTTAATACAACGATTCATGGAATTGTTTGGAAACTCATACATCCATCCAATTTTCAATGCGTTTTTTGAACTTTGCAATCAGATCGACGACTCTGGTTGTAACCATAGAATCAATGATCCACATGTGGTGAGGGTAGTTGGGTTAACAGAAAACCATTTCGTTGGTGCCGCTGGAGTTGATTCTATCTCTGTAAAGTTGGAAGGCATTTTCTTTGCAACCTCAACCCATTATGGGGTTATTCCAGGTAAAATTGTAGTCTTTTCCTCCAGTTTTTCTTCGTAATACCATGACTAGGGGGGCCTTGTTAATAAATTTTAGGGCTCGGAAATCCGGCAAGTTAATGAACTGATATATTGTTAATTTCCCTCTTGTGGTGAGTCTAATAACTCCACAACTTTTGGTCCAGGTAAAGCATATGGGTTTTGCATAAGGTTTATGGTTCGGGTCTCGAACTAGGGTTTTTCTTCCATTTTAGAACACCTACATCTCATGCTATCAGTGATTAAAGAACAACAAATGTTGGTGTCTCTATCTCATCACCCAGGTAATAGCCCTTACAATCATGTCTTTCTCCCCTTCTGATAACCATTCGAATAATTAGTATTCTTGTCAATTCCAAATTGATTTAATTCATTGTCTGTTGTTTTTTTTGGCAGGGATTTCCATCATTCAAAACTTCTTTCTGAAGGGTGTCATTCTCCAGTTTTCTACTTTGCTTTGTCTTTGGGTTCACGAGGTTAGCCCTTAGCCTTCTTTGGCTAACAAATCTTCACCCACTATGGTGGGAGTTCAATTACTTCAACAAATTTGGAAAAATATTGTAGCCATTTCCACGTTTTGGACATTCATCGAAAGATACAAAAAGACTATATTTAAAAATCCAGGTCTTTCCTCAAGGTATGGATTATATATATATATATATATATATAATTTTTCTTGCATGCAACTCAAAATATAAATTTCCTCCCATTGTTACCGTTTTCTTTTGAGGTTATTATTTAAGTTTATGGGCTGAGGGTTTACTATTTCAATTGTGTGGGTTGTTCTAAGATTTACCCCAATAGTATTTCCTATATGATTCAATAACTCTCTTACAGGTTCAGTCGTGGATTGATGTTATTTTACTTGCATGGTCATTAATTTAATATTCTGTAGCTTGTTGATTCGGTCTGTATGGCCTTGGTATTCTCCTGTCCACTTAAATTGGCTAATTGCAATTATAAATGTACTATTATAGTTTTCACATATTAATGGCCGCATAAGCTTTAGGGACTGTTTTCTTCTCGAGCTTCCAAAAAATCACATTTCTTAGAAAAATAACCTTATGGCTACGACCCTGAAACAGTTTGTTGGAGTATCCATATCATGTAATAAAAAGAACTACATATGGTTTCCTTGTTGGTTCTCGCCAAACATGAATATCCTTCTTCCCTTTCCCGAGGATAGTTCAAAACCTTGACCTTGTTTTTATGAAACTTCCTTTATCACTAACACCTCCTATATTATTAGTTTACCCTTGCCACAAATAACTGACCTAAATCTATAGGTAGAAAAAAACACATGTCTATTTTTACCAACCCTATGTATATATATAATGTTAAATAAACATTGTTCAATTAAATATAATATGCAATCGTTTCCCTCATTTAACGTAGGGATATACTTTATTGCAAACACTTGTATAAAGTTATATTATTTTGGTGCATTTATCAAATTTAAATACAAGAAAACCTATACAACATTACTAAACAACTTTCTTATGTTTCTATATTTTTAACAGCAATTGCATATAGTATATTACTGTAGAAAGAACACACTAACTCCATTTATTATTAATAAAAAATTACTTTGTGAAAAATCCTAACATCATTCACATTCATTCATTTTCATACTAGTACAATATCGTCTAGTCTAATGAATAATGACCTCTGCATAATAAAAAACACGATATGAATAGATTTTTTCTTAGCCAATGAGAACAGTGTGAAAATTGTATCTCCTCCTATGCAACCTCGATGGTAGGGTAGTTCTAATGATAGTAGTGCATAGAACTTCTACTTGTAACTATCTAGTGCCAACTAGACTTAGTTAAGGCAATCCAAGTTCAAAGAAAAATTTCTTATGGCCAACCAGCATGAAATGTAAGTCTTTGCTTATTTGCACAGTCACCTCAGGTTCCTTAACCCTCTTTGTTCCCTTTTCCTTTCATTTTCAACTTTTCCTTGAAGAAAATTTTGGGAAGGTAATTGCCTAACCCATAGCTATCCAACTACCATGACAGGTGGCTTCATTTTTTTTTCCTCTTCATGTGGTTCCTATTTACGTAACATTCTATTTGTAACATTAACGAATTTTTCCTATTTGAATTATCCCTTTATATAGTCGTTCAAATAATCATAATGTATTTTAACCAAAGTAAAAGAAAAGTTTCACAATTTACCAATGGGTATGACATTTTCCCCTCCTTGAGCAAAATATTCTTTGCAATGTGATTGGGTAAGATTTCCTCGTAAACTTTTCATCCTGCAATGTGTTTATTTGAGAATCGCTCTTGCGGACAAGACCGATCTCCCTAGTGTCATAAGACAATCTAGCAACAAACGAACAACTAAGTTTGTCTTTCTCTAAGTATATTCATTTTACAAATAAATGCTATGAAGGTGTCAATCCTACCTTAGATCCAAATGCTTATTTGCGGTCGCAGTGCTTCCGTTGCATCAATAATCCTTCGTCGCAACAAGGGCCCTTTTGTCACAAGAAAGTATCATCTTTCGTTGATCTGCAATCAAAAACAAGAAAATATCAATAGCACCTGTATAACAAATAATTATAAAACATACCTATCATAGTGATCAAGGAATCTATGAAATAAACGATCAAACGATAGCTTATTGAAATAAACAATCGAACGACAATTTATTGAGAAAAACAGAACTTGATTGTATTAATATTAAAATATACAGAAGAACCTTACAACCTTAGCCTTGATGTTCGAAAGGTCTTCCCAGGGTCCGAAGCAGGAATCTCCTCTACTTTGATAAGTCTTGCACTCTTCCTTCAGGAGAAAAAAGAGGTATGTGATCTTTCCTCTCAAAAGCTCAGCAGAAAGAAGTCTAAATCTTAACAGCACTTCAGCTCAATCACACATAAAGCTTGAACTCTAATCCTCAATCTCCAAAATCTCCATCAAAACTTAACCCCCTTTAGGCTACCCAATGCCTCCTTTTATAGAGCAGATGAGGAGGTTAGGATTCCACCTTTAAAGGGATAAAACCCTCTTTCAAAGGGATAGGCTCCTCACATCAAGGGATTAGTTCCTTAAGGTGTGGGATACATGCACCTTACTAAAGCGTACTCATCCCCAAAAAATCTCATCCAGAACCTTCTAGAATTGACCAAAATTTAACTTTTTCAGTTTTCTTTCGCGCTTTTTTGACTTTACAGGGGTACCGCAGGCACTACACTAGAAAAATGCGTTCTAGAACGCAATTTCTCTTCACATTACCTGCGTACCCTAGCTAAAAACGCAGGTAGGCTTCATATTAACTGCGTACCTAAGGCTTTTTTGAGTTTTAAGGGTTTTTCCTCCATTTTTAGGAACTTTTCTCTGATTTTCAAGGTTTGGAATGAGGAACAAAGGTTGTAAGACTTGCAAAGGAGGCATGTACGAGTGTTTAATGAGCTCATATAGTCAGCAAAATGTCAGGGTGACATTTTAGTGTAACAGCATGTGGCCTCTTTTGGGCTAAATTGCATCGACTGCACCTTAACCTGCCTGATATTTCACCTCCACAACGTTACTTTTCTCTCATCGATTATACACAAGGGTTCGACCAAGACCTCTTCATTTGTTTCTACTTGCCCAATCACCATTAACAATCATTCTGAGTCAATATTGATCATAAACTTGAAAATAATTACACAAATACACCTTCATAGTGTATTACCTACATATTCTGCTAGTCAATGGCATGTCTAAGATCATATATGTATTTTTTTAATAAGAAGACATGAAACACATTATGAACACGTATGTGACTAGAAAAATCTAGTTGGTATTCTACAGGCCCGATCCGGGAAAAAATTTGGAATGGCTCGCAAAATCGAGGGGCCAATTTGGCACAACCTCCCCAACGTAGGGTGCTCTTCTTAGGCTTGACTCATAAATAGATATGATCCACTACCTGGAATTCTTGATAACTTCACTTTCTATCGGCATACATTTTTTTTAACCTTGGGAAGCTTTTAGATTTCCCATTACTCTCTTTACTCCCTCTTCCATTTTTTCCAATAGATCAGGCCTTCAGACCTCAACATTAACTTATCTTTTGGACCGCTCCAAGTAACAGGTGCCTTACAGTTGCTCCCATATAATACTTGAAACAGTCTCATTTTCAAAGAAGTATGATAGCTGTTATTTTAAGCGAATTCCACCAAGTGAATATAATCCTCCTACTTAGTCGGTTGATGCATTACGTACATTCTTACCATATCATCAATTACCTAACTAACTCTTTCAATTTTTTGGCATTTTGATGGTGATATGCGACACTGAAATGAAACTACATACCTAACCCATTGAATAAATCTTTCCAAAAATCAGATGTAAATTTTTCATCTCTATCTGATATTATTACTTTTGGAAGGTCATGCAATCTGAAATTATTTCATGAATATATTAGCAATATGAATTGTTTGGTAAGTAGATTGCACTGGGATGAAATGAGCAGACTTACTCAGTTTTTCAACAACTACCATTATAGATTTATTCTGTTTTTTCATTTTTGATAGGCTTGTAATAAAATCCAAAGTAATAGTCTCCCATTTCCACTCAGGGATAGATAACAGATGGAGCAACCCAACTGGATGTTAATGCTTCGTCTTCACCTCTTGGCATTCCAAACACTTAGATAAGTATACAACCACAAAAAATTTTATTCTTGGCCAAAAAAATTTTTTTTTGTAAGGGAGAAATTAATTTTTGGTATCCCACATGGGAAGCATATGCACTTTTGTGATATTCATATAGAAGTAATTTTTTAGTACTCATCTAATTAGGAACATGTATTTTGTTATGGTAGCTTAGAAAATTATTGTTACTTATCCCATACCCTAGTGGTCATTCATTACTATTTGGGTTATGTACTTATTTCCATATGAATTGGTACTCCATATCCTTTTGAGTTGTCTCCCTATTTTTCTCCTCGAAAGTGCTTCTAGCTTTACTAAATGAAATTTCAGATATAAAATTTATTTTTTTCCTCAAAGTATCTACTACTCAGTTCTCGTTACCTTTCAGATGTTTTATCTCAAAATCAAATTCGCTCAGGAAATAAATCCAATGAACTTGTTTTGCATTCATAGTAGGTTGTTTAAAGTAGTTTGTCAAACTACTGTGATATTTCATTAATATGATTTTTTTCCCAAGCAGATAGTGTCGCCACATTTTTAGGGTGTAGATCACTGCTATTAATTCCAAGTCATAAAAATAATACTTTTGTTCATGCTCTTTGAGCTTATGAGATTAATACACTACAACTTGGCCTTCATTCTATTTAAATATGTGATTCTCAAAATAGGTGTTGTAGTAAGCAATTGTTTCAGCTGTTCAAAATTGGTTTGACACTCAACAGTTCATTTGAAAGTTATTCATTTCTTCTGCAATGATGTAATGGGGTAGTCCACCCTTGAGAACCCCACAATGAATCGTCTATAATATTTGACAAACCGCATGAAGGACTGTACATCAACCACATTCTTGGGAACATGCAATTCCATTATGGTCGTTATTTTTTCCCAGTCCACCACAATTCTATCCTTGGTAATAATATGTCCTAAGTATTGAATTTTTTCTTTATAAAACTCACATTTGTTGTATTTTACATACAGCTGATGATCCATCAAATTCTATAAGACAATTTGTAAATGTCGTGTATGCTCCCCCATTTTTCTGGAATAAACTAGTATAACATCAACAAAAAATAGGACAAATTTATCAAGATGTTGATGAAATATACTATTCGCGAGGCCATAAAAGTTTCTGGGGCATTGATTAATCGAAAAGGTAGAACTAAAAATTCATAATGTTTGTTGCGGGTTATAAATGTTGTCTTATATATATCCTCATCCTTCATCCTGATCTGATGGCATCGTGAATGCAATTCAATTTTAAAAAATATCATAGCTCCCTTAACTTGATCAAATAAATCACCAATGCGGGGTAAGGGATAATTATTCTTTATGGTTATATTATTTAACTATTTTTAGTAAATAAATAAATGTAAGGAACAGTCCTTTTTCCTAACGAAAAGTACTGGAGCCCCCCAAGGTGAGACACTTGGATGAATATATATTTTTTCTAATAATTCTTGTAGCTGCATTTTATGTTCAGTAAATTCTGAGAAACTCATTTGGTATGGTGTTTTGGATACTGGGGTAGCACCCGGAATAAGTTCAATAGTAAATTCAATCTCCCTTTTAGGTGGTAACCCGGGTATGTCCTCTCGGAAAACATCAACAAAATATTGTATTATATGCAAGTTCTCCAAAGTGGCAATATTTTCTTTTGAATTTGAAAATCCCACTTGCACTCCATAGATTTTACACCCTTTCCTTATGCATTTCACTAGCTAAGAAGTCGTAATAGGTCTCAATTGTAGAGGTGTCCTTATCCCTTGTATTTGTTGTCTCATTCCCTCCTCATTTAAGAAACTAATTGTTTTGTTCTTACAATTTACAAGGGACAAGTGCTTCTCCATCCAATCCATACTGATTAAGAACAAATTTAATGATCAAATGAGAACTATTACCTCAAAAATAGAACTCTAACAAAAAAAACATCAAAAAACCATGAAGAAACAACCCGAAAACAAAAAGTGTTATTCTAGAATAACTTTTTTTTTCGGTAAATTTTAAACATTTTTCAAAAATGGAAGTAAAAGCCATTTTTTTGTGCAAAAACCATCCTGAAAATGAAAAGTGTTGATGATGTGTGTGTGCAAAAAAACACCCTAAAAAAAAAAGTATTGATTCTCGAATAATGTCTTTTTTTTGGGGTAAATTGTTAGCAATTTTTAATAATGATGTTAAAGATAAAATATCATGACTATGAAAAACCTTAAAATTCCAACGATTTTTTGGCATGGTATTAAAAATAAAATTTCATGTCTCTTAAAAGCCTTAAAATTCCTAGGATAACACTAAAGATAAAATATTAGCTCTATGAAAATCCTTAAAATTCCAACAATTTTCAGCTATGGTGTTAATATTTTTTTGTTTTCTTGGTTATGTGGGTCCTAGCATGACATCACACCAAACCTTAGGTCTTAGAAACCATGACCAAAAGGCATCTAAGCCGTCAATGTCACCCAGGGATTGCACCTGGCCTTGGCCACACCAACCCTTATCATGACTAGATTTTTTTGCCTTCGGGAGGATTGGAACCTGTGACCTTTCATCACGAGTGTCTTAACAACACACTCTTCACTGTCAAACCAAAACTCCCATTGGGCTATGGTGTTAATATTATTTTATAAAATTATTATCATATAATTTATATTAATTGATTTTTATTTCAAGTTTATCATATTAATAACAATTTAGTAAATATAATATTTTTTCATATAATGTATTGAAATCACTCGATATGAAACACTTCAATTATGATGAATGAACAATTTTACAAAATAAATGAGTTTATATGTGATTTTGGAGTTTTTGATACTCCATTAAAAAGTATGTTTTCTTGAAAATTTGTTTCAATCTTTTATTTTAAATAATTTTAAGATTTAGTAATTTGCAAATTGTATATATATATATATATATACGAAATTATATTTCTTTTGAATTAAATAAATCGAAAGTAAAAAATATATTAAAACATATTAAAGATTATGCAAAAAAAAGAAATGGTATTTCTATCGACCGCTAAGGAAGTATACCATCAAAAATCATAATTTATTAAATAATAATAATAATAATAATAATTAAAAAATGAAAAAAAATTAAAATGAAAATTTAAAAAAATACAAAAATAAAAATAAAAACAAAATTAGAAAAAAAAACATTATTAAATTTAATATATATATATATAATTGGAAAAAAAAAATTAAAAACAATTGGTCGGCCTCGACCCCCATGGGGCGGGCCCATTTTTTTACATATATATTTCTATTTGATTTTTTGAAAAAAATTCTTCCATTTCTTTTTTCAAATTTTTATTTTAAATTTGATTTTAAAAATTTGATTAAATAAATTGTGAAAAAAATCTTTCGGTAAAAATCACATCCAAATAAATTTGGTCGACGCGTTTCGAACCAGCCAGTGTGGTTCATCATCGGGACTTGATGAAAAATCTGATCAGGAAACCCAATTAAATAGATACGAGAAGCTCCAACTAGCCGTTGAAAGATAACGGCTAGTTTGACTAAATCAAAGTAAAATAATAATAATAATAATAATAATATAAAAAATGATTAAAGATTATAATATGAAATAATATAAATATTATTTATTTTAAATTTTTCTAGAAGATTAAATAGATATAGGATTATTTCTATTAATAGAATAATAGTTAAAATATTTAAAGGATTAAATGTTACTATACTATAAAAGAAAAAATAAAAAATAAAAATAAAAAAAATAAATAATAATAATAATAATAGTAATAATTTAATTTTTAACAAATTTAATTTTATTTGATTTTATTAATTAAAATAGATTTATTCATTTTATTAATATTTATTATTATTATTATTATTTATTTATTTATTTTAATATTTATTTATTTTTATTTATTTATTTATTTATTTTTATTTTTTATTTTTTTAACTTAATAAATCTATTTTAATAAAATCAAATCAAATAAACTAAAAATTAAAATCAAATAATTTTTTTCACAATTTTTTTCACAATTTATGGATCACGGAAGCAATATTCCTAAAATTGATTAAATAAAATTTATTTTATTATTTTATTTTTCTTATAAATTTTAATTTTTAAATTATATATCTATATATATATATATATATATATATATATATATATATATATATATATATATACTTTATTTTTAAATTTTTGATTTTAATTATTTATGTTTTCATTATTTTTTAATTATGTGGGTTTGTTTTTATATAACTTAAAAAAAATAGGCTTGTGATGTTTTTTTGTTAATTTTTTCTTTTCTTTAAATTATGTGTTTCCTTTAAAAAATTCTCCAATTGTTGTTATTTATTTATTTATTTATTTTATTTTTTTGATTCATTACTTTTACAAGTTAATTTTGTTTTGTTTTGTTTTTTTTTACATTTTTATTGGTTATATATATATATATATATATATATATATATATATATATATATATATATATATATATATATATATATATATATATATATTTGTTTTTTTTTCATCGGTTTTTTTTTTTTTAATTTTAATTTTATGTTTCATTACCAACATGAAAATCACCACTCTAAACAAAAACGGTTTATGTTGCATCAACACTTGTCAAAATTAGCATGAAAATCACTAAAATTTTAAAACAGATGTTCATACTTGATAAATAAAAAATTAAAGTGTCAAAAATCAACCCTCTAAAAAAAGGGGTTGATTTTGCATCACTAATTTTCAAAATCGACATGAAAATCAATGAAATTAAAAAAAAATCAAAGAAAATTTAAGTGCCAAATATATTCTCTAGAAAAAAAGGTTATTCTATATCACTGCTTTTCAAAATTGACATAGAAATCAATGTCATTAAAAAAAAAACAAAGAAAATTTGAAATACCGAAAATATGGTCCAAAAATTGTTTTGGTGATTCTACATCACCACTTTCAAAATCAGGTGTTTTTTTTTTCTATTTACAAAAAACAGGAAATTAGTAATTTTTTCATTTGATTAGTAACTATGTTTAAGATGTCGTATGATCCTAAAGGAAACACATTTAGGTTCGATATTATCGGAAAATTTACCAATTTTAATCTACAATTGTCCACTTTAGTTAACACTCTTCTTTTAGCTCTCATGGCTAACTGAACCAGCTATGGGTTCTTAATTTTGATACTTTGTAAATGACACTTATCTACAAACTTAGGACTTTTATAACTTAGACTAGCCCCTGGATCAATTAATATGGACACATATTGGTCAAATATTGTACCTTCAAACTCTACCATGTTAGGTCGGTACTCTCCATGATGATCCTCTAATGTTGCATTAATTCTGGGAAAACTTCTTGCCACTTCTCCTACAGTTGAAGCTTCTTGAATTTGTGCTACTAGCTTTGCCCCTTTTCAGAGAGGACAATTTTTAACGTAATGTGGTCCCACATATCCCCAACACTCTAATGTGGGTCTTCTTGCTGGGTCTAACTCGAGTTTATTAGATTTCTCATTAGCTTTCATTTCATTTGGTGATTTCAGCTTTTGCTGAGTCTTTCGAGCATTCCGGTTTGGATTATTTTTATAAGTACTTTTGAAATTTACTGTCTTCAATCCCTTAATGTTCTATGAAAGTTTATGTCCCTTCCTTTCTACCCATTTTTTGTTTCCATCTCCTTTCTATTTCATTTAATTATAGCATATCTCAGCCTTTCTGATACCCTCATCCATGGTTTTGGGGTTATCAAATTGAAGTTGTTCTTTCATAAATATAGGAAGACTACTAACAAAACACTGAAAGTCCTCCTTTTCTTCACATATATATGGGAGATGCCTTAACAATGAGGTGAACTTTGTTATAAATTAATCCATAGAAATTTGTCTCAATCGTAAATCATGGAACTCCTTGGCTTTCTCGTCATAAAATCGGTCTGTTAGGTATTTGTGTTTAAAATGTTTCTAAAACTATTCCCAAGTTACTTCTTGTTCATCGATCCTTCTAATTGTTTTCACCTCTTAGCACCATAAGGTGGCTTTGCCCTATAGCCGATAGATCGCCAGCTGAGCTTTCAAATTATGATCATATTAATAAATTTGAAAGTGCTTATTCATATAGATCAACCATGCTTCAACGACTTCCTCTGGCTCAACATCAAATATTGGAGATTTAATTTTTTTGAAATCTCCTTGTAGTTCTATATTTTTTATTTTTGGTCCTCCATGGTCCGAAACATTATCATATTCTTCCTCATTATTTTCCTAGTCACCTTATGTATCTTGATGATCATCCATCTTCCTATGCATTCCCATTCTATTACCATGTTCTCGACTTGGGTTAGGATGTCAATGGTTCTCTCGATCTGATAAAATTCATAATTTTATCCTACTCTTGCATCAATCATTCATTACCTTCTATTAATCTTACTATTTGATTCTTTAATTCCTCCATGGTCTCAAATAGAGCAGTATTGGCATTTCCAGACTCTTCTCCCAACCTCACTAACATTTCGGGATTATTTTCTACATAAGGTACCGATCCAACTTCTATAGTTGTTCTTACTAGTGTGGATCTAGCTCGCCTCATCATGTGTCTTTTGTGCCCCGATCACAAAAAATATTGTTATTCCAACTCATTCAATTTGACCACATCATTGAGCTTGAGCTCTGATACCAATTGTCACGACTTCCTACCTTCAATTATAACATACATAAAAAATAAAATAAAAAAATTGTTTACCTAATTACCATAACAAACAAATTGTCATAGATTTCAGTACGTAAAATTAAAATTATGCATATGTTTGAATTAGATTTTTTTGCAACATATAAGTTTATATCATTTGGATAAATAGCCATGTCCACCACACTTATTCTGATGTATATTTAACGATGGTATAAATTTTTGTTTTAATTCTAAACCATCCTACTACATCAGTGTTCAAACACTAGCCCCTTTGAGATTAATTCATTCTGAGTTAATGCAATCAGTCATGGAATTATCTGGAAACTCATCCATCCATCTAGTTGTTGGTGTGTTTCTCAAATTTCATAATGAGATTGAAAACTCCAGTTGTAACTCTGGAATCAATGATCCAGATGTGTTGAGGGTAGTTTGATTAAAACCGAAAACCCTTTTTTTGGTGTTTTTGAAGTTCACTCCATCTTTACAAAGTTGGAAGGAATCTGCTTCGCAACCTCAACCCAGTATGGCATTATTCTACATAAAACTATAGTCTCTTGCTCCAGTTTTTATTGGTAATACCATGGCTAGGGTCTGGTTAATAACTTTTAGCTCTCAAAATTCTAAAAAGTTAATGAATTGTTATATTGTCAGTTTCCCTCATGTGCCGACTCTAATTACTCCAAAAATTTTGGTCTAGGTAAAGCATATGGGTTCTGCAGAAGGTTTATGGTTCGGGTCCTACACGGACTAGGGTTTTTCTCCTTGTTTAGAACACCTACGACTCATGCTATAGGTGATTATATAATAGAATATGTTGGGGTCTTTGTCTCAGCACCCAGGTAATAATGACAAATTCATTTCTCCATTACAGTCACTTCTTTCTCCCATGAAGATAACCCTTCAAATATCCTTTGAATAATTGGTGTTCTTATCAATTACAAATTTATTTAATTCATTGTCAGTTGTTCTATTTTGGTAGGGATTTCCAACGTTTGAGGCCTCTTTCTGAAGTGTGTCGTTCTCCACTTTTCTACTTTTCTTTGTCTCTAGGTTCACCCGGTTAGCCATGAGCCTTCTTTGGCAGAGAGAAAAATAGTGGGAGTTCAATTCCTTCAACAGATTTGGAAATATATATTAGCCATTTTGACATTTTGGACATTCGCCGAAAGCTACAGAATGCCTATACTTCAAAATCTAGGTTTTTCCTTAAGGTATGGATTATGTATATATATAATTTTTCTTGCATTCAACTTAAAATATCAATTTCCTCGTATTGCTGCTATTTTCTTTTGAGGTTATATAATGAAGCTCCTGGGTGGAGGGTTTACTATTTCAATTGTGTATTTATTTGTGTAGTTGTTTTAATATCTACCCCAACAATCTTTCTTATATAATTCAATAACTCTCTTACAAGTCTAGTCATGGAATAATGTTATTTTAATTGCATGGTCATTAATTTATTATTCTTCTACTTGTTGATTCACCTTGTATGACCTTGATATTCTCCTTTCTTCTTAAATTGGATAATTGAAATTATAAAATGTACTAGGGTTTTACTATGTTATACTTTTCACCTCTTAATGGCCGCATAAGCTTCATGGATTGTTTTCTTCTTGGACTTCCAGAAAATGGCATTGCCCAAAAAATAACCTTAAGGCTAACAATCTGTTGGAGTATTCATCCCAGGTAAGAAACAACACCCCACAAGTTTTCCATATCGGTTCTCGCAAAAAACGAATATCCTTCTTCCCTTTCCTCAGGTTGGTCCAAAACCTTGACCTTCTTCTTTTCAAACATCCTTCACCGCTAACACCTACTATATTTTTACTTTACCCTTGCCACAAATAACTGACTAGAATATAAAGGTAGAAAACAACACATGTCTATTTTTACCCACCCTATATATATATATATATATATATATATATATCTTTGTGTGTGTGTGTGTGTTAAATAGACACTTTTCAATTAAAAATATGAAATCATTTTGCTCATTTAACATAGTGATATAGTTTTTTGCATACACTTGTATAAAGTTCTATTCTTCTCCTGCAATTATCAACTTTAAATACTAGAAAACCTATACAACATTACTACAACAACTTTATTGTTTTTCTGAATTTTTAGCAACAATTTCATGTAGTATATTAATCTAAACAACACACACTAGCTCCATTTCTTTTTAATAACAAATTACTGTGTGAATAGTCCTAACATATTCACATTCATTCATTTGCATACCAGTACAATATCGTCTAGTCTAACGAATAATGCTCTCTGCATGGTCACAACTACGATATGAAAATAATTCCTCCCAGGGAGCGAGATCAATGTGAAACTTGTATCCCCCCCTTCAACCTCACCTGTAGGGTAGTTCTCAGCATAGTAGCATGCATAACTGCTACTTGTAATTATCTAGTCGCAACTAGACTTAGTTAAGGTAGTCAAATTTCAAAGAAAAGTTTCCTCTAGCCTACCAACAGGAAACGTAAGTCTCTGCTTCTTTGCACAATCTTTTGTAGTTATTAGATTCGCCTCAAGTTCATTAACCCTATTTGTTACCTTTTCCTTTCCTTTTCAACTTTTCCTTCAAAAAATTTTCCTGACCAATAAGTGTCGAATTATCCTCACAGGTGCTTTCATTTTAATCTTCCTCTTCACATAGTTCTTGTTTAACATATATTTCCTATTTGAATTATCCATTTATATAGATCAGAAAAATAATCATAATGTGTTTTAACCATAATAAAATAAAAATAAAATCACAAGTTACCAAGGGGTATGACCGTATAACTTTAAAAATCTAACTAAAATTTATTTTAAATTAAATTTATAAAATAAATATATACTCCCAATTCAGTACATATGCCATTGCATTATATTTATATGAAATAAAAAAATGATAGTATAAAAAACTAAATTCATATACTATTTTGTTATTTGTGAAATACAAAACTAATATAATGTATGCATGTCTTCAATAAACACACCAGTAACTAGAGGATTTTAGTTTTTTGGAATTTTCTACCATAAAATTATTTATTAGTCAAGAGATTCCAATTCCTATATAAAGAAAATATATTTATTTACAGAGGTAGCTTTATCAAAACTACAAACATTCACTAAATGAAACAAATATATATCAATGTTTTAATGAAAAATTTCATTATATGGTTTATTCTAACACAAACATGTTAATGTGCTAAAGAAGTTTCCAAGGTTGTTGTCTGGGTGCTAGACTGATTTTCGACTCCTTTGGATCGTTAATGTTTGGGACAGGCCACACATCAATTGGTACATTAATTATATATACGTAAATATTAAATTTTTTCACCTACTTCTTAAGGAAAACATTGTTACATATACTGACTAACACTTGCTTCAAATTCAAACTTTGACTGCATTATTGGGCAATTCTTATTGTTCGCAAGTATCCCGTTTGCAATTCCAACTTGTTAAAAATTTTATGAGCTGATCATGTTCCTTGATTTCTTTCATTCATAATGTTCTCGTTTTAGTTTCAAACTTTGTTTATCTTTACTTTTTCACTTATCTGTTTGCTACTTCTAAATATGCTCACAAGTTAAACCATTTGTACCAAGTGTAAACTTAGTTATTTTCATTTTAATGGATGATATTTTATTTTAAAAATATTAACTAAATGATTGGAGAATTTTATAGTTATTCATATTGTTTTTAGGGATTTCCAGATTAGAACTATTTAGAATTTGTGATCAGTCCAAAATTTTATACAATTCTAATCTAGAAATCCTCAACAACAACAACGGCTAAATTATTAGATAATAATTTCTCCTGCATATCCATTTGGTTAATAGGATGAATCTGATTGGCATTAAAAGAAAATATGGTATTTTTGTAATGAGAAGGGGTTTTTGGGAAAGTGACCTGGGCTTATAAAAAATAGATTTTCATCCTTCCCTTTTCACTGTCAAAGGCTGTCAAAAACCTATGTTGTGAAGTGGAGGTCTCTTTCCAAAATTGGTTGTATACATTTTCCTTTAGATCTTCATTTTTTGCTAATTTTCTAAGAATTTAGAGAAAATATTTAGCTCACCTGATCCAGTTGACTGTATAATATCCATTGGATCCTATGAAACTGAAGAGGAGGGTGGAGTGTTAGGAACATTTCCCTTTTATGCTGTAGAAACTTCTGCATCACCCAAATCAATAATCTTGAGCTCTTTCTAACTTTAATCAGTTGAGATAGTGAAATCTATCTTCTGCTTCTTCTATTGAAAAATGAATTCCTTTGTAATGCTTGTGAAGATGATGGTTCTCCTTTAAGCCTCTTCTATTGCTTTTCTTTAGAAATGGGAGTTTGGAGAGTGGAGGTGGAAATAATTTGTTCCTCTGCTTCTTGAAGTGTTTTTTCTGCCCACTGATCTTAGTTCATGAATTTTTAAATTTGTGGCCTAGGAGTGTGATTACAAGGTGTTGTCTTTAGCTCCACCCTTATGTTAGAGATGATATTGAATGGATAATATGCCCAAGTAAAAATTGGATGAAAATTCATCCCCCTTGAGGATAGTATTTGCTTCAATTGCTGATGTCCTGGTATTGCATATGAATGATCCCACCTTAGTCTTGATTTTAAATTGAGTTTTCCTTTTGCTTGAAACAAAATGAAATTCATCCATTTTGATCATTTGACTAATATATTCTAGAGAGAAAATTCTCATTGGAACATATTTCGGCAACTTGTAAGGTGCCAATTCAAAACCATATATCATGACCTATGTATAATTATGGTAAAGATATCAGTCACCTTTTTTTACTTGCTCACTCAAATTCAAAATTATTTTGATTTCTGAACCAATCCTAGGCTCATTCTGACTAATTAAGAGCTAAGCAACTAGATGACTGAAAGAGTCATTAAAATATGAAAATGAAAATTCAGTTGAAATGGACCTAACCAATTGATTCCAATGTATGACTGATTGATTAACACCTTGATCATCTTGTTTGTGCAAAGTGATTGGTGGCAAATATCCCTGCTGAAAAAGAAACATATAAACCAGTACAAAGGTGTAATTGAACATGCCTTGAATAGTTAAATTCATCATCTTCTTATGCATATTATCAACGAGGAACTGAATGTAATTATACATGAATGTTGGCTGACTTTCCTTGGAGAAAATGGAAAAGTAACCCATAATAGATGAATCTATTGTTATATCATTTTGGTAGCCTAAAAAACAAGAAATTAAACAAATAATGTGCCTCGTTGCTTGTGGGAACATAGTGGATGGATAAGGAGGATTTCTTTTAGAATTTCAGCATCATCTAGAAGAAAGGTTTCAAAAACATGAGCTCTCCCAGGAAAGGTAAGTTTATTATATAACTCCAAGAGGGCGGCTTGGGAAAAATGACTAAGAGAATAACTTTGTGGAATTAGAAACCTCTGGTTAATGGTTTTAGGTGTGATAAAAATCAGAATGTCTCCATTCTGAACTACTATGGTTCTCTTAAGAGGGTCATATCTAGCTTGACATCAGGTGACTAAATCAGGAAAATCATGGGTTTCAGGAAAGGTAAACAGAGGCAACAAGATCACCCAGAGCTTGACTTCATATTTCTTACCTAGATACTTTTGTTTTAACTAAATATGTAATTCATAGAGTTCGAATTCACATTCTATGTCTGTGATTTTGAAAAATTGGTCAGCTAATGAGATATGGTCAAGATCTATGGTTTTGGTCTTCTTCTATCGTTTTTTTCTGGCCCTTCGCTTTTGGTTCCATTTATTTCTACCGAGAAGAAGAAAAATAAGTGTTTCTGATAAAATGATGTTGCAAGAGTTTTTGTCTCTGAAAACCTCCAATTTGACACAACAAAAAATAAATTAAAGAGTGGTGCAAGGAATGGAATATTTTTATTTATAAACGTAGAGGTTACTGTTATGTAGGATGATTTTTGAGGAATCAAACTGTAGAGGTTTAATGACAGTGGATAATGGTAGTGGAGTGGACAATGGTAAGGGAGAAGATGTAATGAAATGGTGGACTATAATGGTAAGGGAGCGGACATAATGAAACTGTCATAGGTGGCAGGATTTAATTGGGTGTCATGAAATGGACGTTGACTGGAAAGTGATTGAATGTTGGCGGGAAATGTGATATGAACATTGATGGATAAGTTGTATTTAGAGGGGTAGGAAATTGTCACTGGTATAGAGAAGGGGGTTGCGAAGTGATAAGGAGGTGACATGTTGCAAGGGGCCCTCCGAATGTGAAACTGCTTTTCAGACCCCCTCGATTTCCGTTAACAAGAAACGAAGGAAGGGGATGCAAAATTCCTTCCTTGTCATTGATCTTGGCGGGGAAAATAAGGATCGTCAAGATATACTCTAGGATTAGCGCCAAACCAAAACATAATTTGTCATGTTGCGATTTTAGGATAAAATGGTTACATGCACTTTATTAAAAAAATAATTAATCACTAAGGAAGTGATTAATTCATAAATAAAAATAATTAAACCTAATATTTTTTAAGCATGTTTAATCTAGCTGCCAATTTATTTTGCTAAGTCTAATGTTCAACCAAGATTAAACAAATTTGATGAAATTTATTTCCTAATCTGAATACATAAATTTAAATAGTTTTATCATGTTTAAACAGTATGATTCAAACCAAATTATTTTTAGGTTGTGGCGTTCTAACGAGCTACACACAAAATTTTTTTTTCTTTATTTGAAACTAAGAAATTTCATTTATTTTATTTCTTCTATCTATGCCTACAATTTTCAAATATTTTTGACTTTATTTTTTAATGTAGACAACCGTAACAATTTTTATTTTTCCATTTCTCTTCTAAAATGTCTAACTTATCAAAACAAGAAATGTTACAACATCGGCTCCAACTGAGGACTGCTTCCTCCTGTAGGATGTAGGGAACTAGAGAATTCAAGTTCCTTCTCCTCGGGATAATGGAGTCTTTGATGAAAAAAGAAAACATACTTTGGAAATAAAACAAACCAATAGATATACAATGATGAATGTGTGAAACACTATTATTCTCTTCAGTACTGAATGTAGTGCTTCAAATATCTTCCATTGACTAGAAATGAAGAAAAATTTTCTTCCAAGTTTTTCAAGACAAAAGTGTTATTACCCTTGAATTTTGCAATGCTAAAAGGTCCACACCATAGGTTTTCGAACTTTCCATGTTTTCCTCTATCTTCCCTCCTAGCATCCCATCTTAACACCAAATCTCCTTCTCTAAAATCTCTTTCTCTAGCTTTTCTATCAAAGAGTGTTTTCATTTTTTTTGGCATTTCTTAAGTTTGTAGTGCATTTCATCCCTATTTTCATTAATTTCAATGATTTTATTGATTCTCCTAGAAAAATTATTAGGTTCTTCATTTACTTCTAGCGAAAAATTCAAAACAGGGAAATCTAGATTTGTTGGAAAATTTTATTCTTTACCATAAACCAACTGAAATGGACATTTTCCTGTAGATATTTTTGGAGATATCCTGTTGGCCCAAAATGCATAAAGAAGATTAATTTCCCAACTCTTTTTATGATCTTCACATGTCTTCTTGATAACTTGGACCAAACTCTTGTTTGATGAATCTGCCAGTCCATTTTCTTGTGGATAGTAAGGAGTAGAATGATGCAGAATAATTTGATATTTTTGACAAAATTCAATTATTTTAACACTACTAAATGTTGATGCGTTATTTGTAACTATCTTCTGGGGACATCCAAACCTGGGCAAAATATTTTCTTCAATAAACTTGATGACTACAGTGTCTGTGGAATTTCTGACAAGAATGGCTTCTACCCATTTGGTAAAGTAATGTGTTGTCGCTAGTACCCATCTATGGTTTTTTTTAATGCTGGATGAATTTTCGCAATGAAATCCAATCCCAACTATAAGAAAGGTGCTAAAACTAGTACTGGAACCAAAGGAAATGATGTTAATTTTTTCTTTCCAATAGAGGTTTGACATTGAGTACAACTCCTGACTTTTTCTCCTACTTGTGAAAACATGGTAGGCAAATAGAATGCTGCTCTCAATATTTTATATTTTGTAGCTCTTCAAGAATAGTTTCCTCCACAAATACCTCCATGAAACTATTCAATAATCCCTTCTATTTCACTTTTTTTCAAGAAAAGAAAAAGGATATTGAGAGGATATTTCCAGTATAAATTTGCATTGATGATACAGTACTTTATGGCCTTTAGCTTTAGTGTCTTACATTGAATTTTTTAAAATTGAGAAGGACACTCAAATTTTATAAGGAAATGTACAATATCATAGTACCATTCTGACATCAAGAATTTATCATCAATATAAACAGGGACTGATTGAATTGAAGATAAAGGTTCTTTTGGATTATTCCCTTCTGATTCTGGGGAAGGTTCTTGTGGATTCCCCCCTTCTTCATTTAGAGAAGTTTCTTGTGGATTCTTCCCTTGTGAGTTTAGATAAGGTTCTTGTGGATTCTTCTCTACTGAAATTTCAATAACAAAATTTATCCCCTAAACCTTACAACTGGATTCAGCTGAAATTTTTGCTAAAACTTGACCTTTTACCAATTTCGTAGTTTTGATACTAAGATCAAATTCAAGTATTTGGGTAATCCATATTACTCTTCTCCTATCAATGTCAGGTTGAGTTAAGATAGTTTTCACAACACTATTGGGAACATAAGCAGTAATGGTTGAGTAAGGCATACATATGTTTTTCAATGATGTCATATTTAAGTCATGCCTATCTCATGACCTTGTTGAAAAATGTAATAGGTTGTTCATATCCATCTTCATTCTTTTGCAAAAGGACATCAACTAGGGTAGTTTCAGAGGCAAAGGAAAATATGCTAAAGGGATTAGAATAGTTAGGGCTAGCTAAAGTCAAGGCTTCATAAATGGCCTTTTTAATATTTTCAAAAGCATATATAGCTGATACAGTCCATTTAACTTCATGTTTTTTTCTCAACATATTAGTGATATCCTTAACTATTTCAACATAGTTAGGAATGTGTCTTCTTAGGAAGTTAATCTTTCCAAGAAAATCTTGGATTTCCTTTTTGTTCCTTGGAAGTAAAACTAATTGAATACCTGGAACTCTTTTTTGGATCAATTACCACTCCTTCCTTAGAAATTATATGGCTGAGAAATTTCCCTTCTCCAATGGAAAATAGAGACTTCCTGGGATTGAGTGATATCCCACATTTTCTACACATGTCAAAAACTTTCATCAAGTGTTTTAAATGTTTCTGATCTATGCTAGAAAACAAAGTAAGATTATCAAGATATATAACAAAAAATTTGTTTGCATTACCCACAAAATCTAAATCCATAGCTCTGTGAAATGTTTCTCCAGCATTAGTTAATCAAAAGGGCACCCTGGCATATATAAATGTATCCCAAGGAGTGGTGAAGACAATCTTCTCTCTATCCTCTGGGCTCACTATTATATGGTTGTCTACAGATAAGCCATCTAGTATTGAAAGTCTATTTGCATCTACAACTTTTTGAAGTAACTAATCCATTATGGGAAATATATAGTTATCCTTCAAGGATGACTTGTTTAAGTTCCTAAAATCTACACATAATCTGATTTCACTGTTCTTCTTCCTAACAAGAACTAAATTTTCTACCCAATCTAAATAACTTAATGGAACTATGATTTGAGCATCAAGTAACTTCCTAAGTTCTTTCTCTATTTTAGGGCGTAGGAATGGATTGATTCTTCTTAATTTTTTCTTAAAAGGTTTTGCTTCAGGTTTTAATGGAATTTTATACTCAATGACGGTTGTATCATAGGTTTTTAATTAAGCATAATACCAAGAAAAAAATCCTTGTAATACTTAAAAAGATTCAAATATCCAGTTTTTACTTCCTGAGGTAGATATGTAGAGATTTTAATGTTCTTGATTTCTTCGGGTGTTCCAATATTAGATTATTCAATATCTTGCTTAAGTGAATTTGATAGTGGATTCCTGGAAATGTCATTTTGGTCAAATAATTTTTCTAGAGGGACTAGATCTTTGGGAAGAAAGTTGTTAGACAACTCAATAATATTATGTTCAATCAATTTTTAATTTAATTCAGAAGTTTTATTTTCCTTATTGAGTTCACTAATATCTAACTCTTCTTCTTCAATTTGCAAAACTGAAAAATTCATCAATAACTTATAGAAAATATTTCAATTGTTAGTCATCCTCAAATATTATCCAGTATTTAATATTGTTCAGAATAGAAGGCCTATATTTGACTTGAATTTGATATTGCAAAATCATTTGATCTAGAATTTTAAATGAACTAGATGAACAAATAGGGAGTCTCCATGAATATTTTTATTTCTAGGGATAGATGTAATGTTAAATGCATGAAATAAGTTTTCCACTAAATCCCAAACCTCATTTATGTTAGATCTAAGTCTAGGATTATTTGTTTGAATATGATTTTTGAGTCATTGAATACACTTAAATTCTGCACTTTATGACTTCTATCTAACTGCAATCGAAGAAGAAGGGCTTCATACTCTACTACATTATTGGTGGCAACAAATTCAAGTTTACATGATTGATTTATGTGTTATTTTTCTGGTGAAATTATAACAACACCGGCTCCAACTCCTTCTTATGAACAAGATCCATCAAAATACAATCTCCAAATATCAGTTTTAACAGTTTTTGGGTTTTCTACAACATCTTCAATTTTAAGTTGATAATTCTGCAAATTATTTGAAGATAGTTGAAAACAACCAAAATATTTGTCAACTGCATAAATAGGATGGTTTCTAGCTTGATTTTCTTTGCAAACAATTTTAATGAATCTAGCGTCCCTATATAACCTAAGGTTTTCACCCCCATATACAATAATTGTGGCAAAATACATGTCTATTTGGAGGCTTCATTCTAGCTTGGAACAACAAGACCTTGATAAAAGAATTCCAAACTTAGGAGGAATATCAGTGACCATAATTTTTAAAACCACTCTCTTCACAAGTATTTGGGCTAAAGTTACCATTAAGTCTTTTATGAGTCCTATACATGGTACCCTTTTGGAATCAAAGGTATATAGATCATGGTAAGATCGAGTAATTTCCAAATTAATTTGATCCATAATAACTTTAGGCATGATATTATGAGAGGCTACAGAATCTAATATGCAATTATATAATAAGGAATCATGTGCTTTCTAGGTAACATAGAAAGGTGGCACTCTTTCATCAATCGTGTCTGACCTGGCACCAAATACTATCGAGGGTTTTTCATCTTGTAAACTAATTACATCCCCTTTAGCATCCAGACTTGAATTTTGAATCCATTTTGTAACTTTATTTTTATATCCACGCTTCTTTGAAAGATCTCATAATGGAATTGGAATCTTAACTCTTTTTAAATTCCATTTTAACATTGAAAGTAGTTAAAATATTTTTATCAATTGAAGTTGTATCAATTGGTTGATTTAATGGTTGAATGGTTGTTGTTTGGGTTTCAAAATATTTTATTTGAGGTTCAATTATAACATGATTTTTATGAGGCTTGCCAAGACCTACCCTTGGTCTTAAATCATACCTTATATTCTACTCTACAATTAAGAAATAAGATAAGGCTTGATATTTAGACACTTATGAATTTTCTTGATCTTCTTGAGAAGGTTGTTTTTGAGGAAGAGAGACAATGACATTTTGAACAGATGAATTGTCAAGGTTATTGATATCTTCAGTAATCATAAGGGTACTGTCATCGGGGTGTTCATAATAAATCAACAAAGGAGGTGGAATTTGTTGATCATTACTGGGCCAATGGAGAATTTGAAGTTAAGGGGATTTCTTAAATTGAGCTTGAGTTTGTGGTCTAGCAATAGTTTGATGAACTGATCTTGGTTGAGTTTCAAATTTTTAAATCCTATTAGAAAGGTTTCTTTTTAATGAAGTTATTTCATCAATATTTTGATCTTTGTTTTTATACTTGGAAGAAGAACTCTCTTGGTTGGCTTTCATTTTCCTCTATGCCTTTTTAGCTTTAGCTTAGAGTTTAGCTGAAGCTGATCTATTAGCTTCAACTTTAGTGGCATTGGTTTGCATATATTCTAAAGTATTAGATGTTCTCTCTCTAAGCATGACTGCAAATTCATCTTCAAAAGCTTTGGAAAACCTAACTTTTTGTTGTTGTTACTATTGGTTTACAATCAATAGGCATTTTATGATAGAGTTTGCTAAATATTTTTATGAAGTTAGCCATTGGTTCACCATAGTTTCTTTTAATTTATTCAAATCCTATTAGAAAATAGAAATGATCATTTTTAACCCCGCATTGGTCCTTAAATATGGTGGTTAATTCATCCCAACTTTGAATAAAGTGTGCCCTTAATTTCCTAAACCAAATACTTAAATTTCCTTATAAGGATTGAAAAAACAATCTCATATATACATTCTCATATTCGATATTCATATTGTTAGCAAAGTCTAAGAAAGTTGATAAATGATCTTTAGCAGATAAACTAGTTTCCCCATTGAACCTTGGAAGGTGTTTCAAGTATCCATCACGAAAAAATTTTATTATGTTTGGAACTTGTAAAGTAGCATATCTGGATTGAACAATAGGCTGAAAAGCATCCATACCTTGTGATCATGATGAAGAGGAATCAATAGTGGTTTTGGTAGAAGATGATGAGGTTGTTGTATAATATTATGAGGTAGAATTTGAAGATGAAGGTGAATATGGAGGGGTAAAAGAAGGTGGATGAAGAAATGAAGATGAAGATATTCTTAAAGATTTCAAAGGTGTTCGAATGATCAATTTCTGACCCTCTATTTCTCTTTCTTTAGGTTCAAATAAAGAATTTAAATATAAGGAGAAAATATCTTCTGGTTGAGCAGAAGCAGATGGAAAAGAATAAGAAGTTGGATAAATGAAATAAGTAGGTTTGAATTGAGGTAAGTGAAAATTCAAATCCTATTCTAATTTGGCATGTTCAAAAGCTACTTCAGGTATTTGATATGATTCTAATGAATGAAATAAAAGATCATATTGGAAATAAACTGCTTTATAGACAAGTTCATCTACCCTACGTGGTATATCGTTTGAATTTTAAGGGATTGGTCCAGATCTAAGAGGATCGAGGACTCAAGTATCTTATTGTTGAGGTGGTATAGAAGAAGAAGAAGGGGTTTGAAGTCTTATTCTTAAAGAGGCTTGTCTTACCAGCCTCTCTAGATCTGATAAAGGTAAAACAATTTCATAATCAGAGTGGGACCTAGTATGTCTTGAAGGAGCCAGTTTTTGGTTTTATGAAGTCGCCAGGTGAAATATTTTAGCCTTACTAATCCTTTATTCACCCTCAAAGGAATAGCTATATCATTTTCCGAGGGAATATAGATCAATTTTCGTATCCCTGATAACAACACCAATATGACGTTGTCCTCTAAGAATATTATAGGCTAATTAATTATGCCAAAGAATCTAAAATATTTTGTTGTTTTAAGAAGATTTTTTGGATGACCAATGTTATGATAAAATAACATGCAATTTTTTTAAACTTTTGATAGTATTAGGTTTTAAGAAAGGGCTATTGTTTTTCTTCAAAACCGTGATTTGATTTTTCATATGTGAAACGCAAAAAATATAAGAAACTATGATCAAATAAATGTTAAAATTGGACCTTTAGTTTATCATAAGAAAGACAAGCTAACAAACAATGTTTATAGCTTAAGAAAATATATATAACCTTATGAATATTACTAAAAATTTATAGATGTAGAGGGAATTATACAGAAATATAGTCTAATAAATCAATATCTAAAATAGATTATAACTTCAGAGGATTTAAGATAGCCTGATATTCATTTTTCTCTTACTTATTTATCTCCATAAAAATTAAATATATGAAGAAAATAAAATAAAATGTAAATTGGAAAAGACTTACAAGGAGACAAACTATTTGAAACAAATATAGAATCATTTCATTAATCATCAATGATCTTAGCTCATACAATTTTTCTTTACAAGTGATCATCCAAGGGCGCGACCCTTGATAACCCAAATGGAGAGTTATTTATATTAAATTCTACCTTTTAGAAGCATCTAAACAGATTACAAAAAAAGTATCAAAATATAGGAATACAAAATTGTCGAGTCGAGCTGTCAATGTCTTCAAGGAAGTGGTTGATGATGTGGCCCCAAAATGTGATGCTTTGCTCGCATGCTATTGGAGATTAAATTTACTCGACGGTTTCACATAAGTAATCCCACCTTTCTTAACTTGGTATATCTAATTTAATCAATCTTCTAAGAAATTCATCCATTTTTGTATATCTTTCAAAAGTAGGCTTATTGATAAAAAGATTCTTGATTTCATGTATGATTATTAAATCAAACTCTAAAGCCTCCAAAAAAACCTTTCCTGTCAGATGACCTTTAATTCCTCCAAATTTGGCTTTATCAATTGAAATTTTATAAAGCTTCTTGTAGTACTCCTCCAAATTGATTAACCTATAATTTGGTTCTACTAATCCTCTCAATACTCTTTGATTCAGCAGGTTGAACATGATGTGAGATCTCTGGACAACAGTGTCCAAAGCCTGGCACTTGGTTTCCAATTGAGTTAACAAATTCTTCTTCTACATAACTTTCTTGATTTCTAAAATGGTTTATGTTATATCTGTGATATGAATCTGCTCTAATTCAGATTTTCTCTTTGAATTCAACACCTTAATCATATCTGAAGCTTTAGCTATTTTTTTTTAAGTGCTCCTTTTTCCTACTCAATAACTATTTTGTATTAAGTGATTATTTCTCCTTGTTCAAATATAGTTTGTATGGAGAGCCATACCTCACTCATAGCCTAAATTGTTTCTATCCAAATGCTTTCCTTGTCTTGGGACAAGGTTTCTACCATCAATAATTCACTCTCTAACGTCTGAAATTTCTGTGTTAACATGTGGGATTTGTGTGTTTCTTACATATAAAGAGTATCATTCTTTATTTTCTCTACTTCTAGATTCATGAATTTCTCCAGAAGTTTTTCATTTTCTTACTTTGAAGAGACAAATCCTACATAATTTTATTTGTGTCACATGTTGCTGATGTAGACTTTGCTGTTGTTGATGAAGAACTTGGCTCTATGCATGCAACTACAATAGGTATGGTTGAAATGGGAATCATAGTCAACTAAGTAGACTATTCCTTCTCCTTGAGTAGACCTTCAATTTGTTCTTACATCTTCTTAATTTGAATGTTCTTCTCAATGATGAGCTTGAGAACTTCTTCTTTGTTTTGCTCACTTTCCTCTATCTCCTTGGTTTTGGGATCCTCTGTAGAAGGAAATTTGAGTTTCTTTCGAAGAGCTGTAATTTATGCATTCTTCTTCTTGATAATTTATTCTACAACTTTGACATCTCTAGGATCATGTCAAATCTACATCACTATATATTATAATGATTTGAGTTTATTATCTTTGGCCAAAGAGGAAAGCTTCTCAATATTTGATTGTGACTGTAAATTTGAAAGATTTGTTCTCAATTTTGATAATGCCATAGCAATGTTAGTCATGGTAGAGAAAAGCATTTCTCCTGACTATCTGTGCATATCCATTTGGTCAATAGGATGAATATGATTGGAATCAAAAGAAAATATGATATTTTTGTAATCAGAAGGGGCTTTTGGAAAAGGGAACTGGACTTTTAAGAAATTCATCTTGATCCTTCCATTTTCACTGTCGAAATTTGTCAACAACCTATGTTGTGAAGTGGAGACCTGTTTCCAAAATTGACTGTATACATTTTCATTTATAGCTTCATTTTTGTGCTTAATTTCTAAGAATTTAGAGAAAATATTTGCCCCACCCTATTCATCTAATCCTGCTAACTATATAATCTCCATTCGTTCCTATGGAACTGAAGAGGATGGAGTGTTAGGAAAATTTCCCTCTGATGCTGTAGAAACTTATGCATCACAAAAATCAACAATCTCTGGCTCTTTCAGACTTTGATCAGTTGAGATAGTAAAATATGTCTTCTTCTTCTTTTGTTGAATGATGAATTCCTTTGCAATGCTTGTTGAAGATGATGGTTCTTCTCTAGGCTTATTCTATTGTGTGTCTTGAGGAATGGGAGTTTGGAGATTCGAGGTGGAAATAATTTGTTCCTCTTCTTCTTGAAGTGTGTTTTCTGTCCACTGATCTTGGTTCATGAAATTTTCCATTTCTGGCCTATGAGTGTGATTATAAGGTGTTGTCTTCATGACGGCAACAAAACTGAATTCGCCCCTAAGGAGAGATGGTATGCTACAATCGCTCTGTCAGCATCAACTTCTTTGAATTTTATTTATCAAATTCGAGGAATTTGATAAATAAACATAATCAAAAAAATTTGTAATTTAAAGTATCTCCCGAGTGTTTATTTCATCGCCAAACCTTATAACAAACGTTTAACCTTTCAAGACTTCGTATTAATATCCGACAATCTTTAAATAAACAACCTTAATATATTTTGGGCCCACATATATATATCATGGATTTAAATGAAATACATACATTGTACCTCTTATTAAACTTCGGGCAAGTCCAGCGTGCGATCACCGTTAGATAGCAAGTCTCCAAATCGACGGCATATGTGCATATCGCTCGACCTCCTTTGTCGAACATTAACGCGCGATGGCGTGCATTGAAAGGCGGTTTTCTATGGGTCTACCTCGCCACGTGTTGACAGACCTATGGAATCGCTCCCCAACAGGAAAATACCGCTTACTCCCTAAAAGCAGTGTGATATGGGCAATCCGCCTTTGTAAATCCACTCGTGGTTTTTGAATAGTGACTAACCAAGGTTTAAGTCGACTACGCTATCCTTTGACTCTTTAACTTCGGGTCTGACTCTGGTTAGGAATTTCAATTAACAAACAAAAAAATTTATCTCTTTAATCCACAGGATTTCCATCATTGAACATAGTCCAATGACCATGCTTTTCTATACAGACTTTGCCTACACTTGGGTTTTAATTCACAGAGTTCGTTCGGATAATTCATAGGAAACCAAAGACAGAGAAATATAGAGATTACACAGGGACCATATTCAACAAATTCTGCACACAATGTCAATTCAACTTAAATTGAGAATCCATGAGCACTGAATTCTATTCAACAGAAACAATTGCTCAACATCCGGATTTTATTGCAGAAAACTCTCCTTTCCTCCTCCTTTTTTTTTATACATCCGAGGGATTACATTTATATACATAAACATTTGTTTGTTCGGTTCCTCTACGAGGATCGTTTAGGAAAACTAAAAGCCTAATTACAATTATTCAATTAACTGAAACAAGACAGATAGATCGAATCCAAACCTATTCGACTTCTATGGACTCTAACTAGTCTAAATGAAACAGTCAGTTGAGGTATTGACACCTAGTTGTTACAATTCAATGAATTCGAACTCCCCTAGCCACAACATGTGGACAAAACCCCCTACATTGTTGGCTAGTGTCTAATGCCCCTGCATCAGACTCCCGAGGGAAAATTTCTTCATGGGCTCCTGTCCATGAGCTCTTCCACTGATCTACCTATCTTCTGCAACATTCCTTCAATCATCCAAGTGGCATCCTCCTCTGCGCTTGTCCTTCCATTTGATCAAGTATTGAAAGTACTCTTGTCCTCTGGTCTTCCTGGACACTCTTTTGTCCAATATATTTTCTGGTTACAATGGTTGCGCTGGAGGTAGCTGCTATTTCCACTCAATTTGTTCCTTGTCTACTGATCTTTCTTCTGCACCATCATCTTCATACTTGTACAAATATGAAAAATTAAAAATGGGAGATATTCCAACATCAGGAGGTAATTCAATCTCATAAGCATTTGCAGAAAACTTTCTAAGTATTTTGCATGGCCCAATCTTTTTGAACTTCAGTTTGTTATACTGCTTCTTTGGGAATCTCTCATTTCTCAAGTGTTCCAAAACCAAATCTCCTACGTCAAAATGAACTTATTTTCTGCTCAAATCTGCTCTACCTTTGTATTTGATGCTGCTGCCTTGTAGTTGCTGTTTCACTTGTTCATGTATGGCCTGGATCTCTAAAGTAAATTCCTCACCATCTGCACTCCTTAGCTCTACCTTTCCTAGATTTCTTAACTCTGATATTCCTCTGGGGTGCATTCCATAAACAATATGGAATGGACTCTACCCTGTGCTTCTATTTGGTGATTCATTATATGCATATTCTGCCTGGGGAAAAATATGATCCCGCTGCTTGGGATGCTCTCCTGCAAGACTTCTCAACAAATTTTCCAGACTCCTATTCACCACCTCAGTTTGTCCATCAGTCTGGGGATGATAAGTTGAGCTAAAACTCAGTTTGGTACCAGGTTTCTTCCACAGTGTCCTCCAAAAATGACCCACAAATCTAGTGTCTCTATCTGAAACAATAATCTTGGGAAACCCATGCAATATGACAACTTCTTTGAAAAACAAGTTAGCAACATGCGTGGCATCACTAGTTTTATAGCATGGAATAAAATATGCCATTTTGGAGAATCTGTCCACTACAAAAAAGACTGCATCATTCCCTCTCTGAGTCTTGGGAAATCCTAGAAAAAAATCCATACTCACCATGTCCCAAGGCCTATCTGGAATAGGCAAGGGAGTGTACAATCCTGCATTCTGGCTCCTTCCTTTGGCATATTGACAGATTTTGCAATTCTTCACAAACTTGTCCACTTCTGCTCTCATCTTGGGCCAGTAATAGAAGTGACTCAGCTGCTCATAAGTCTTATCAGTACCAAAGTGTCCAACAAGTCCACCACTATGCTTCTCTTTGATCAAATTTTCTCTCATGGAACATCTTGGTACACACAGTTGGCTTCTTCTGAATAACAAGTCCTCCTACAGGAAATAATCCAGCCACTGGCTTCTATCTGTTAAAACGGGGTTACTACAAGCCTCAAATGCTTCCTTAAAATCTGGATCTGTTTTATACAATTCCTTGAGAAAATCAAACCCTCAACTTCAAAATTAGTTTCTTGAACAAGCATGTGCCTCCTACTCAAAGCATCAGCTACTTTATTTTCTTGGCCACTTATATGTTTCAAAACAAAATTAAAACCTTGGAGATACTCAACCCATTTAGCATGCTTATGCTTCAACTTGGGTTGTTGTACAATATACTGCAAAGCATGATTGTCAGAATACAATACAAATTCCCTGGACATCAAATAATGTCTCCACTTCTTCAGTGCCTGAACAATTGCATAGAATTCCTTCTCATAAGAGGAATACTTTCTTCTGGTGTCATTTATCTTTTCACTGTAATAGGCTACAGGCCTATCATCCTGACTCAACACAGATCCAATGGCCTCTCCACTGGCATCACACTTTACTTGAAATGGTTTAGTAAAATCAGGCAGAATCAAAACAGGCTTCTCCATTATCTTTTGCTTCAAAACTTTAAAGTTTTTTTTCTGCTTTAGCAGTCCACTTAAATGGCTATTTTCTCTTCTTTATTGTCTCAATTATGGGTGCATTGATCTTACTGAAGTTTCTTATAAATTTTCTGTAAAAACTAGCAAGTCCATGGAAACTTCTTACCTCAAAAACATTCCTGGGTGAAGGCCACTCCACAATTGCCTTAACCTTTTCTGGGTCCATCTTCAATCCTTCTGCAGAAACAACAAAACCCAAATACACCAACTCTTCCTTCATGAATGAGTATTTCTTCAAATTTATCAGCAGTTTCTCTTGATGCATCTTCTTCAAGACATGATTTAGATGCCTTAAATGTTCTTCTTTAGTTCTGCTGAAAACTAATATATCATCCAGGTACACTATCACAAATTTGCCAATGAACTCTTTCAATAATTCATTCATAAGCCTCATGAAAGTACTAGGTGCATTTGATAACCCAAAAGGCATTACCATCCATTCATATAATCCTTCATTTGTTTTAAAGGCAGTTTTCCACTCATCACCCTCTCTTATTCTAATCTGATGGTATCCACTTTTTAAATCTATCTTTGAAAAATATTTAGCACCACTCAAACAATCCATCAAATCCTCAACTCTGGGCAAAGGGAATCTGTACCTGATTGTGATCTTATTGATTTCTCTGGAATCAGTACACATCCTCTAGCCTCCATCTTTCTTTGGGCTCAATACTGCTGGTACTGCACATGGACTCAAACTTTCTTTGATCAGTCCCTTGTCCACCAATTCCTGTACGTGTCTCCTGTTTTCCTCATTTTTTGTGGGAGTCATTCTGTAGGATGCCTTATTTGGCAGATTTGAACCAGGAATAAAATCTATCTGATGGCCGATCTTTCTCACAGGTGGCAGCTCATCAGGTAAATCATCCACAACAATGTCACAATAGTTGTCCAACATCTCTTGGATTTCTATTGGCAAATCATAAATCTTTGTAGAAGTAAGAACTACCTTAGGTTTGCAAACTAAAGCAAAACTTACCTCTTCTTCCTCTATCTACTGCAGATATTCCTTCCCGCTCAACAAAAAGGTCTTTGGATCAATCACTCCGCTGGATGGCTCTCCTTCTTCCATGGGTATCAACGTATGATGTACCCCATCCTTGAAGAACTTGTAGGTGTTCTTCTTGCCATCATGCACTGCTGCTCTGTCAAACTGCCAAGGTCTACCCAACAGTATATGACACACATCCATGGGCATTACATCACACAGGACCTTATCTTTGTATTTTCCCATTTGCAACTCTATCTCACACTGTTCTTTTACAACTATCCATGTCCACTCTCTCGCAAACAAGGACAATTCTTCAAAGGGAGTTGGATGCTCCCTTGTCTTCAAATTCAACTTCTATTACCCTGGAGACCCGCATTACCGTGCTGCCACTATCAATGACTAGCTAGCGGCATTTCCCTTGGACTTTGCATATGCTCCTAAACAAATCTTCCTTTGTGCGGTCTGACCTCTTTAGCTTGCTTTAACAGACCTTATTAACCACCAAGGACTCCTCCCTCTCCGGAAGGATTTCTTCTTCAATCTCGCCACTTCTCTAGCCTCGGGAAACAACAATATTTCTTGAACCAAACACTCACATTCTTTGGGCACTCATAGTGCTTTTGTCCCACTTGTTGACTTCTAATAACACTTCAATTCTCTACCTTTGCCTCTCGTCTCTCGCCTTCTCTTTCCTTTTCCTCCGTAAGGACCCCTTCTGCCCTTGCATCCTCCTCTCGTAGATGCATTCGAGGTGAGCTACTGTTAGCTCCATCCCCGGGTGTAGTAGGCTTTCCTCTACCACCCTGACTTCCCTTTCCACAGAAAGTACGTCTCTTCTTGGCAGATTGTTTCCTCAAGAGTTTCTCCTCTGCTTTCAAGGCCATCTAATAGGCCTCTTCCACTGTCTTAGGAGACAGAAGACCAATCTCATCTTAGATCTCTAGCTTGAGACCATTCACATATCTGGCAGTCTTCTCTGGTGTGTCTTGGAATTGCCCAGCTCTTATGCTTACTCCGTAGAATTCCTCTATGTATTATTTTACTATCAACAACCTCTGTCTCAGGTTCTTCATTTGCCTATACAATGTCAGTTGATAATCACAAGGCAAGAATTTACCTTTTAATTTAGCCATCATTCTCGGTCCAGATCTTGGATAGGGTTTCTTGCCAACTCTCCTCCTTTCGCCTCGCACTCCATCCCGCCAAAGTGCAAGATGTCCTTTGCCCTTTGTCACCGCAAACTTGACCTTTTTATCTTCACTTATTTCTTCATAATCGAAGCACTTATTCATTTCATTTATCCAGTCCACAAGTTTCTCTGGATTCAGTCCCCCTGCATAACTCGACACTTCAATCCTGGGCTTAACTGCAGACCCAGAACAGTTCTAAGGAGTCTCATGTCAAGAGGAATTTCAACATTTTCTTCAGCTTCTTCTGTTTCAGGTTCACTGATGTCTTCAGGGTCTCTGGTCTGTCTTCGTTCCATGGTATCCATTCTAGCCTCGACCCTCTAAAACATCCCCAACAACTCTGCATTGGCAACAGGTCTCCTTCTGCCAGCACCTCTACCAACTCGGATTGCCATGTCAGTTCTCTGCAAAAACAACTCAAAAACAATGGCTCTGATACCACAAATGACGGAAACATAACTGAATTCGCCCCTAAGGAGAGCTGGTATGCTACAATCGCTCTGTCAGCATCAAATTCTTTGAATTTTATTTATCAAATTCGAGGAATTTGATAAATAAACATAATCAAAAAACTTTTTAATTTAAAATATCTCTTGAGCGTTTATTTCGTCGCCAAACCTTATAATAAATGTTTGACCTTTCAAGACTTCGTATTAATATCCGATGCTCTTTAAATAAACGACCTTAATATATTCTGGGCCCACATATATATATCGCGGAGTTCAATGAAATACATACGTTGTACCTCTTATTAAACTTCAGGCAAGTCCAGCGTGCGATCACCGTTAGATAGCAAGTCTCCAAATCGACGACATATACGCATATCGCTCAGCCTCCTTTGTCGAACATTAATGCGTGATGGCGCACAATGAAAGGCAGTTTTCCATGGGTCTACCTCGCCACGTGTCGACAAACCTATGGAATCGCTCCGCAACTGGAAAATACCACTTACTCCCCAAAAGCGGTGCGATATGGGCAATCCGCCTTTGTAAATCCACTCATGGTTTTTGAACAGTGACTAACCAAGGTTTAAGTCAGCTACGCTATCCTTTGACTCTTTAACTCTGGGTCTGACTCCGGTTAGGAATTTAAATTAACAAACAAACAAAGTTATCTCTTTAATCCGTAGGATTTCCATCATTGAACAGATTCCAACGACCATGCTTTTCTATACATACTTCGCTTGCACTGGGGTTTTAATTCACAGAGTTCGTTCGGATAATTCACAGGAAACCAAAGAAAGAGAAATACAGAGATTACACAGGGACCATATTCAACAAATTCTGTACACAATGTCAATTCAACTTAAATTGAGAATCCATGAGCACTGAATTCTATTCAACAGAAGTAATTTCTCAACATCTAGATTTTATTGCAGAAAATCTCTCCTTGTCCTCCTCCTTCCCCCTTAATACATTCGAGGGATTACATTTATATACATAAACATTTGTCTGTTCGATTCCTATGTGAGGACCGTTTAGGAAAACCAAAAGCCTAATTACAATTATTCAATTAACTGAAACAAGACAGATAGATCGAATCCAAACCTATTTGACTTCTATGGACTCTAACTAGTCTAAATGAAATAGTCAGCTGAGGTATTGACACCTAGCTATTACAATTCGATGAATTCGAACTCCCCTAGCCACAACATGTGGACAAAACCCCCTACATTGCTGGCTAGTGTCTAATGCCCCTGCATCACTTCAGCTTCACCCTCAAGTTAGAGATGATACTGAATGGATCATATGACCAAGTAAAAATTGGCTGAAAATTCATCCTCTTGTGGATAGTATTTTCTTCAACTATTGTTGTCCTAGTATTGCATATGAATGAACCCACCTTAGCTTTGATTTTAAATTGATATTTCCTTTTGCCTGAAACAAAATGCAATTCATCCATGTTGATCATTTTCCTAATATATTCCAGAGAGAAAATTCTCTTTGGAACGTACTTGGGAAGCTTGTAAGGTTCCAATTCACGGCCATATACCTTGATCTCTATATAATTCTGGTAAATATACCAGTCACCTTTTTTATCTGATCACTTAGATTCATAATTATTTTGATTTCAAAACCAATCCTAAGCTCATTCTAAATACTTAAGCGCTGAGAAGCCAGATGAATGAAATAATAAATAAAATCTGTAAATGAAAATTTAGTTGAAATGGACCTAACCAATTGAGTGCAATGTATGACTGATTGATTAACACCTTGATCATCTTGTTTGTGTAAAGTTATTGGTACCAAATATCCTTGCTGAAAAAGAAACATATAAACCAATACAAAGGTGTACTTGAACATGCCTTAAGTAGTTAAATTCATCATCTGCTCATGCATATTATCAGCCAGGAACTGACTGTAATTATACATGAATGATGGCTAACTTTCCTTGGAGAAAATGGAATATTAACCCAAAATAGATTCATCTTGTGTTCTATCATTTTGGTAGCCTAACAAATAGAAAATTAAAGAAATAATGTGCCTGGTTGCTTTTGGGAACATAGTGGATAGATAAGGAGGATTTCTTTTTGGATGTTTAGCATCATCAAGAAGAAAGGTTTAAAAAATATGAGCTCTCTGAGGAAAGGTAACATTATAATATAACTCCATGAGGGTAGCTTGGGAAAAATGACTAAGGGAATCACTCTATGGAATTAGAAGCATATCGTTAATGGTTTAAGGTGTGATAGAAATCAGTATGTCTCCATTCTAAGCTACTATGGTTCTCTTAAGAGGGTCATATTTAGCTTGACACTAGATGACTAAATCAGGAAACTCATGGGTTTAGGGCAGGTGAACAGAGGCAACAAGGTATCCCAAAGCTTGAATTGATATTTATTATATAGATACTTTTGTTTTAACCAGAGATGTAATTCATAGAGTTCAAATTCACATTGTGTCTGTGATTTTGAAAAACTGGCCAGCTAATGGGATATTAAAGATCTATGGTTGTGGAAATAGTTGGATCTTCTTCTGTCACTGTTTTCTGGACCTTCCCTTTTGCTGCCATTTAATTCTATAGAAAAGAAGAAAAAGAAGTACTTCTGAAAAAATGATGCTCAAAGAGATGTGGTCTCTACAACTACTGATAGGCATGTAAATAACCTTTATCGAAAAGAGTGATAAATGCACTATGTTTCTCTGATAAGCTACAATTTGACAGAATGACAAACAAAATAAAGAGTGGTGTGAGGAATGGTATATATCTATTTATAAACACAAGGGTTATCGTTATGTAGTATGAATGTTGAGGAATCAAGCTATAGAGGTTTAATGACAACAGATAACGATAATGGAGTCGATAACGGTAAGGGAGAAGATGTAATAGAATGGTGGAATGAAAAAGTAACGGAGCAGACGTAACAGAATAGTTATAGGTGGTTGGAGGTAATTGACCATCGGGATATGGAAATTGGCAGGAAAGAAATTAAACATTGGCGGGAAATGCGATATGAACATTGACAGATAGGTGGTATTCGGAGGGGGTAGGCAATGGTAAATGGTATAGAGCGGGGGGGATGCGAAGTGATAAGGTGGTGACGTGTTGCAAGGGGCCTGCCGAATGTGAAACTTCTTTTCGAAACCCCTTCTCCCCCCCCACCCACACCTTTCCGTTAACAAGAAACAGAGAAAGGGGGTGTGAGATGCCTTCACCATTGTTGATCTGGCCGAGGAAAATGAGGACCATCGAGATCTACTCCGAAATTAGAGAAAAATGACAAAAGGATTTATCATGTTGCAACTTTAGGATAAAGAAATTACATTCTCATTATTACAAAAATAATTAATCACTAAGGAAGTGATTAATTCATAAATAAACATAAGTAAGCCTAATATTTTTTAGGTGCGTTAAATCTAGCCGCCAATTTATTTTTCTAAGTATAATGTTCAACGAAGATTAAACAAATTCAGTGAACTTTATCTCCTAATATAAATACATAAATTTAAACAGTTTGATCATGTTTAAACTGTAGGACTCAAACCAGATTATTTTTGGGTTGTGGCATTTTAACAAGCTACACACAAAAATATTTTTTCTTTATTTGAAACTAAGCACCTTCATTTCTTTTATTGCTTCTATCTATGCCAACATTTTCAAATCTTTTTTCCTTTATTTTTTAAAGCATATAATCCTATCATTTTTTTATTTTCCATTTTTCTTCTAAAATGTCAAAGCTATCAAAACAAGAAATGTTACAACACATGCAACTTAAAATATAATTTTCCTCCTATTGTTATTTTTTTCTTTTGAGGTTATATAATGAAGCTCGTGGGTAGAGGGTTTATTGTGTCAATTATGTATTTATTTCTGAGGGGTTGTTTTGATATTTATTCAAACAATATTTCTTATTTGATTCAATAACTCTCTTATAGGTTCATTCATGGATTAATGTTATTTTACTTGCATGGTCATTAATTTATTATTCTATTGCATGTTGATTTGGCCTGTATGGACTTGGTATTCTCCTTTTTTCTTAAATTTTCTAATTTAAACTACAAATGTACTAGGGTTTTACTATGTTATAGTTTTCTCCTCTTAATGGCCACATAAGCTTTAGGGACTATTTTATTCTTGGGCTGTGAAAAAATGGCATTTCCAAAAAAATAACTTTATGGCTATGACCCTGTAACAGTCTATTGGAGTATCCATATCATGTAAAAATAAGAACCCTGCAAGGTTTCCTTGTTGATTCTCGCCAAACAAAAATATCCTTATTCCCTTTCCTAAGGCTCGTTCAAAACCTTGACCTTCTTCTTCTAAAACATCCTTCACCACTAACAATTGATACATTGTTACTTTACCCTTGCCACAAATAACTCACTATAACAAATATCCTTCTTCCCTTTCCTAAGGCTCATTCAAAACATTGACCTTCTTCTTCTAAAACTTCCTTCACCGATAACAATTGCTATATTGTTAGTTTACCCTTGCCACAAATAACTCACTAGAATAGATAGGTCGAAAACAACACATGTGTATTTTTACCCACCCTATGTACATATATATAACGTTAAATAGACATTTTTCAATTAAAGATATGAAATCCTTTCACTCATTTAACAGTGACATAATTTATTGGAGAAACTTTTATAAAGTTCTAGTCTTCTCCTGCATTTATCAACTTTAAATACAAGAAAACTTATACAACATTACTAGAACAACTTTCTTGTTCTTATATATTTTTAACAACATTTCCATGGACTATATTACTTTTAAAAGCATGCACTAAATCCATTTATTATTAATAACAAATTACTATGTGAACAACCCTAACATCATTCATATACATTCATTTGCATACCTGTACAATATTTCCTAGTCTAATGAATGGTGACCGTTGCACGTTCACAACCACGATAAGAAGAGATTTATGCCCAGCCAATGAGATCAATTTGGAAATTGTATCTTCCCCCGTGCAATCTCACTTGTAAGTCCAAGTTCAAAGAAAATTTCCCTCTCGCCAATGAGTATGAAATGTAAGTCTCCGGAAATGTAAGTATCTGCTTCTTTGCACAGTCTTGCAATTTTTCCAATCACCTCAGTTCATTAACCCTTTTAGTTCCCTTTTTCTTTATTTTTTATTTTTCCCTTCAAGAAATGTTTGTTACTTTTTCCTTTCTTTTCAACTTTCCCTTCAAGAAAATTTTGGGAAGTAAGGTTTCATTGGTTTCATTTTAATCTTCCTCTTCATGTGGTTTCTGTTAGCACTCAAATCTACCTCAGGCTGAAATGAAGTAAAACTCAAGGCTACATCAAACCACGCTCAGCCTCGTAGCTAGCCCTACGAGGACAGGAGAGGGCTCTCTCCGTCAATCTCGAGAAAATAAGCAATAGGATGCGAGATGACTTACGATAGGAACTGATTTTAAACTAGTAAAGAGATAATTATGTTTGGTTTTTGGTTTTTTGGGTTTTCGCTGGAGTAATGGGAAAACAAAATTTTGGGTCCGGGGATAAGGTCAGACCTTTGCAGAGATCAAGCTGGGGCGAGGTAGGTGATGATCTTGATGCTTCGAATTGGATTTTATGGATAGATTAGACTGATGAGGAGCTGAAGAGGGCAAAGAATAACTTGGATCCTCTCCAAACAGCTGAAAACATATAGAACTAACTGAACTCAAAGGCTAAGCACTGTAAACAATGGATTCAACCTTAATCACTCATTCAACTTAGTTCAGAAGCATAATGAAACGATGGCATACATTAAACATGAAGAAACTTACAGTAAACAAAGAAGAAACATCATCAAGAACAGAACACCACAAGGATCCCAACAAGTGCCGCAAAACCCCTGATCTTTCCTTAGCCAAAATATGAAAAGTATGTACAATGATATCAAAAGTATCCCCAGAGTCCAACCTCTCCAACCTCTGAAAATGATTGAGAAATTACAATATATAGTTCACTCTAACACCTTTCCCCACCTCTAGGGGTCGAATTCCCTCTTCAGGGATCAGTTTCAACCAATTCTAATCATGGAACTACAATCTAGGCAGCTAACAACTTGCCTCTAAAAGAGTGGAAACTGATCCATTACATGATTTTTTACTCATTTGAGAGTGAATCTTCTAGAAGAGATAAAGATAAGCCAAAGTTACATATAAAACATGAATTTACATCATAAAAACCCAATAATTCTATCCATAGGCAAAACTGGTCCAAAATAGGCGAAATACTGAGCTGGCAGCTGAAAACTCAAAAAAATCTCAGGGTGGGTCGCTCCTGAACTGCGTGGGTCGCTCATGTTCCAGGCTGATTTTGAGGTAGCTCCCGACATCCAAATTGAGCTCATGATAGCTCGTTGGAAAGCCCTGGATGTCTACTTTCCAACCCAAGTGGAATTTCTGAATTTAGAGTTGATTTGACCCTCCAAAACCTCATTCTCCCAGAGGTACTTCCTGCTGGTGCAAAAGGTGGCAGCAAGGTGATTTTCATGGGGTTTTTGAGCTGTTTGACCATCCAGATTTTGTTGAAATGCTAAGTTGACTTCAGAGGATGCATAATTAACCATGAAAAATCCAAAAATGTAAAAATCTCCTCCAGCAAGTGTCTCAAAAAATGCGAGCGCATGAGCGCGCGACCCACGTAGCTGCAAAACCTGTTTTTAAGACCAAAAATTTGAAAATGACAAAATTTTCTCCCAATTTGCCCAAATTTGGAGCGGAGGTCCTCCATCATGTGTCCTGCCCAGTCAATGAAGCCTCGGCCAAAATCCGAAGTGGATTAGGCCTTTTCCGCCGTCGAAGTGCCTTGCGCAACCTCCTCTTCATGATCCTCATCCTCGCTTTGCAAACATGCATGCGAGCCCAGTAATGGCCTTTCATGTGGCGAAGCATGTTTTTGTCTTGATTGGCCTTCGCCAACAGCTTCTCCAGATGTATATTTACCCGCGTGAGTACAGTATCTCTGTCAGCTGGTGTCATGTCACTGGGCCTCTTTCGATTCCACTGTCTGTCCTCACGGATTTGGCGCACCTGATAAAATGTGAGCTCATCCTCGAGCTGTTTGTTGCGCTGCTCCAAATAGTTAATCACCCCACCGAGATTTCGCAATTGGTCTTTCACCATTACTTCGCCCTTGCTCCTCGGACAATCTCCTTAGCTTCGAGCTAGAGCCCGTATCAATATCAATGACCGGCTACATTCTGTCCCGCCCTCCGATGGGCCCTCATCATGCATGGGCTCTTTGCCCTCGTCTGCACCGCACCGCACCGGAGAAGAAAGCGAGACCCTTTCCACATCACGTGGAGATATACTCGCTTGTCGCATGAAGTCGTTAGACCCCTTCCACCTCACGTGAGATAGTACCGCCGTGTCGCAACAGCCTCGTGGGCTCTCGCCGATATGTCCGGTCCAAAGGAGAATGACAGCTCCAACCTCAAGCATGTCCGGCTGTGTGAGGGCTTCCGCATCATAAATCGACTCGTGGAGGCTGCCGTGGCACTCGAAAAAGTCTCTAGAAATGAAATCCTCTCAAGTGATGCCCTGCCCGCTGGAATCGGATGTGACAACAAGATTTTGATCAAAGCGAAATGATATATACTCCCGCACAGATCGGGGCCTGCCTTCTTCGCACAAATGTAACCATCTTCTCTATGTTGCGGTATATGAAATAAGGAATATTCATCATACGCATCTCGTGAAGTGCATCGCAAAACGAACATGATATGAGAAAAGACGAGCATACTCGCCCTCACAATCGAAATACCGTAATAATGAGCCTCATGAGTGGTGCATACTATCTCTCAAGAATCAAGAAAGACTTCCGTCAAGTAAGCATATCCATTTTTAATGTATGGATCATAATGAAATTTCTTAATCGCTACCTTGCCCATTCTCGCCTATGTTCGGTATGCCAGTATTTAAGTACAGTCATGTGACAATGAAATCAACCCCATGAAGGTTTACCCGATCACCCAAATAATAGAACAAAACAAGATTTATTAATTCAATGTATGAGGCTTGCTGTAAAAAGTTACTGCAATAAAATCCTGAACATGATAAGAATGGAAACAATCCACAATGAGCTATGTCACAAACTCACCGAGCAGCATAGGCTTCTCTGCCACATCCACCTTCTACTTTTCTGCTGGAACTCGTGCCAGCACAACTTCATGCCTGGGTTCACGTTCAACCTGCCTAGATACTGACTCTTACTGGAGCATAGCCTTGTCAAAATTTCTGCAATGTAATGATATTAAAATAAAAGAAAATTAGAAGGGAGATGACACTGTGCCCAGGTCCCACCATGTTAGTACCTATCAGATGAATCAAATTATGATAAAATTTCGCTTCAAATGGACCTAAAAGGCACCATCGTTTTGAATGCAAAATGAAATTCTTGACCAAATAGGAGTTATGTGCAACCTTCAAAAGTTTGAACACATCTAGTCAAAGGAGAGTATGGTATTAACAATGATATGTTTGTCTACGAGTTATGACCATACAAAGCTTCAATGGGCCATCAAATAAAGACATGAGCATATGCTAACATTGGGCAATGTGACTCATTACAAACATGAGAATGTGACTCAAAGGGTTTAAACATGGCATAACACTAACAATGGTAGCATGGTATTATGGGTATGATAACAAATTGATTTTGATGTTATATAGAAGGCTGGCCATATATCACCTTAAGATAGCAAAACACACTCTTGTTCATTCATTTTCATTTCAAACCCCGAAAACAATAATCTTATAACAGTTGGGGTTTTAAATCCTTCATTTGCATATTAGAAACCACCCATGATGGCACAAATATGTTTGAAAACCCCATGATTGATGAAACCTGTTTTAAAGGCAAAATTTCCTCGGAGTCGATTCCGAGCCAACTGGGCGCCAAACCAAATTCCGAAAACTCGTGTCCGCGTGGGTCGCGCAGCTCGCGTGGGTCGCGCAGGCCCGTGGGTCACGCACCCGCAAACCCACGCGTCGAACTCGACTCGCGGGGTCGCGCAGCCCGTGGGTCGCTCTCCATCAACTTGGGTCGCGCGGAAATTTCAAAACTCCGTCTCTCACGCCCTTCAAAAGTCCGAAATCGGCCCTCAACTTTGCAAATACGATTTGGGAGGTATGAATTTTAATCACAAATAAACTTGCTTATTTCTATACATTCTACAAATATCTTCACAATCAGATTTATTTCAAATCAAACTTCAAACCCATATCACAAATGTTTTTGTAATTTTCACTTTGGCTTTTTCAAATACAAACTTCCTTTTGGCTTTTTTGAGGCTTCATACTAATGATTTTATGTCTTCTGCAGGATATGACTATCTTGGCTAGAGAAAAGACCAGGGATAGCTTTTGACAATGTCTTCATGGCGAACAATTACAATTTATTACAAAATGATAATGACAAATTTCTGTGTTCCAAAACAATGGTTTTGACTAGAAATGTATTTTTTAAGAAAATGCCGATGATAATAAAATAGAAGTCACAAGTGGCCGGACTTCTCACCATGTGCTTTATGACTAGTATATAAATAACTCAAAACCCTAGATACCTTAAGACCTAGGACACTTATCGACAATTTTAATGACCTCATATATCATGACAATAACTATGAATAATTTTTTGAAGAAAATTTTTAAAATAGCGCCGTGTATAATATGAGGAAACAAAAGACGACAGACTCCCTCACACGCTCATGGCATGATCCTAGTGAAATGCAATGAGTTGAACAAGCGAGACACCTAATAATGAATATGCAAAGACGAAATGATCACCGACGGAGGGTCACAAGGATCCCACTCTACCAGGTTTCCATTTAAGTAACATTCTATTTGTAACAGTAACAATATTTCCTATTTGAATTGTCCCTTTACATAATCAAATCAAAAAAATAATCATAATGTCTTTTAACCTTAGTAAAAGAAAAAAATTCACAAATTACCAAAGACTATATAAAGTTAAAAATCTAACTAAAATTTATTTTAAATTAAATTTATAGAAATAAATATATACTCCCCAATTTAGTACATATACAATTGTATTATATTGTACAATTTTTACATGAGTAAGCATAGGTTTTTCAAAGTTTCTTCACATCTACCGCATCATAGGTTTTTCATCTTCCGCAACATAGGTTTTTCAAATAAAATCCTCTTCGCATCTATCGTAGCACAGTTTCTTTGCATCTACCGCAACATAGGTTCTTCGCATCTGCCCACACATTTGCATCTGTAACATATTTAAATACCAAAATCTATGGTGGCAATCGAAATCATCTCGCTCTTGATACTTGGTGTTCTCAGTATATTTGTCGTAGCATAGGTTCTTCACATGATCACAATATCCTATGTACAGATTCTTCGCATCTGTCGTAGCATAGACCGTGATCCTACTCTGCCGTGATCTCATCAAAATTCGAGTTATAGACCGTCGAGTTATAGACTCCTGCTTTTTATAGACCGTTGAGTTTATAGACAGTCGAGTTTCTTTGGAGCATCAACTCCTACTTTTTATAGACGGTTCAGTTTCTTCGCAACATCCGACTCTTGATTTTTATAGGCGGTCGAGTTTCTTTGCAACATCCAACTCCTGCTTTTTATAAACGATCCAGTTTCTTCACAACATTCGACTCCTGCTTTTTATAGGCGGTTGAGTTTCTGTGCAACATTGGCTCCTGGTGGAATTGGCGTAAGAATTGAATACTTTAATAATTTCGTTCCGTTAGTATCTACGGTGAATAGTTTGCGGTGAATATCTTCTAGCTTTGCGGTGAATATCTCTCGGCTCTGCGATGAATAGCTGCGGTGAATTTTCTTCTGCTCCATTGAACAGGGTTCGTATATCTTCTGAACTAGGGGTTCGCAAACCTGGATTACTTTCGGAAGTTTACTTCCATGATTTAGCTCTGTGGCCTTATAGACCTACGATTCTTCACCTTTGGGTCTAGTATGGTTCCCAGCTTCCCAAAGATAATTGTCCACCCAATTCCATCTGCCTCTTAGACTACCCATATTTTCAGTGAAGCCCCAACTCCCACTATGCAGGTGGTCAAGGATTTACTAGATGAGGCCTTGAATTTTTCTGAAAGTACCTTAATCTAATGGTTTAATGGCATGTGGACGTGGCTAACAGCTCTCCACAATTGGATCTCGGAGGTATGGAAGCCTATCATTTCTGATGAAATTAATATCTACCCCTGTGCTAAGGGTTTCTTTATAGTAGATTTTGAAAACTCTGAAAGCAGACAACGCATTTTAGATTCCGGCCCTTGGTTTTGGGAAAACTAGGGCCTATTCATGAAGCCATGGAACCCATCATTCGATCTCTCAACAACATTCATAACCTCAGCACTAGTTTGGGTCAGATTTCCAAACCTACCTTTGCATATCTAGAATCTCTCCTCGCTAAAAGCCATTGGAAATGCAATTGGGAAATTTTACTGCAAGTGCCGAGAAACAGAGGAACATGTCAGAACCACCTATGCACACATCTGTGTAGAAATGGACTTCAGCACCAGATTTCCAGCTGAAATAATCCTAACAAACAAAGACTATGTATGGAACCAGAAACTCGACTATGAAAGTGTCCTCTTCAGATGTCGATCCTGCTTTGAGACAGGTCATCTAGCCAAAAATTGCCCAAAAGTCTCCCAGAAAAATTCTGCTAGAAAGAATCACCATAGATCTACATGGTGGGAGGGAGCACAAAAGGAACATTACACTTTCATCAAGGAAGAATACTCTCCAAAAAACTCTAAATCGCAAGAAATCAGGCAAGAAAGAAACAACCCTCAAGACAAGAAGGGGGAAATCCCCACCCAACAACAAAAAAATGAACTCAACAACCCCTCAAGCATCAACAATTATGAGGATTCGAATACCGTGCAAAAGAAATCTTCATTTAGCAGCAAAGCAGATCTCCTAGATCCTGAAAATAAGGCACCTGTGTCCCAAGAATCAGAAGAGATGAAGGAGGTGCAAGATAAAGGAAGTTGGAAGACCATAGAGAAGAAAAAGAAAGCTACAACACCAATCTCGCCAAAAAAGACGAGAAGTCGAACAATTAAGAACTAAGAAAAATATAAGTCCGATAAACCAAAGTTTGGTCTCAGTGGACATTAACCATCATCATCATCATGAAATAAAAATAAAAATAATAAGATAAAAAACTAAAGTCATATACTATTTTTGTTATTTGTAAAATACAAAACTAATATAATGCATACATGTCTTCAATAAACACACCATAACTAGAGGATTTGTTTCTCAAAGTTTATACCATAAAATTATTTATTAGTATAGAATTTCCAATTCCTATATAAAGCAAATATATTTATTTACAGAGATATCTTTATCAAAACTACAAACATTCACTACACTAAAGAAATATATATCAATGTTTTAATGGAAACTTTCATTATATGGTTTATTCTAACACAAACAAGGTTTCCACTGATTTGGGACAGGCCACGCATCAATTGGTAGAGTAATTATCTTAAGGAAAACATTGTTACATATACCCACCAACACTTGGCTTCAAATTCAGACTTTGACTGCATTCTTGGGCAACGCTTACTGTTCGCAAGTATCCCATTAGCAATAGCAGCTTGTTAAAATTTTGATGGGCTGATCATGTTCTTTCCTTTCTTTCATTCATAATGTTCTCATTTTAGTTTCAAACTTTGTTTAACTTTACTGTTTCACTTATCTTTACAAGTTAAAATTTACTTATTTCACTTTAAGGATGATATTTTATTAATTAAATGATTAGAAATTTCTATAGTTATTCACATTGTTGTTGGAATTTCCACACACTGTAGATCAAATTTGTGATCAATTCCAAATTTTATACAATTTTAATCCAGAAATTCCCAACAACAACATCAACTAAATTATTATTCCCAACAACATCATCAACTAAATTATTAGATAACAATTTTAGGAAGTCAAAAATTTAAATGCTCATCACCATATTTAATCAAACCTTATTTTACAAGAATATTTTTTTTGTTGAGATATAATTCTATATCTAATAAAAATATATTTAAATTTTTTTTTCTTATTTATTTTATTATTTGAAAAAATTCAAATAATAATAAGTGATAATTTAATTTAAGGTAATAAATAATATATAAAGGAATTTGTATATAAAACTTTTTTGTTTATGAAACGAAAGACCCACATCTGAGCAACCATTTAAATCTTTTTAACAAATTTGTGATTTTTTTATTAGTTATTTTAATACTGGTTACCGTGAATTATTTTCCTTATTTTATTTATTTGACTGGTAAAATATTCAGTCTTCCTCAATATGCGAATAGAAACCTTCATTCATCTCAATTTTCCATTATTTTGATCAATCGAAACCAGGAGAGTCCCACGTGATTCTTGTGAGACTTTTGAGCCTTAAAGAGGAAATGATAATTTTTAATTTTGGTTGGTGAAACATGGGGCTCTTTGAGCATTAAAATCTTATAAAATGAGGTAATAAAATGTAAATGTGTTGATTCTTATGTTAGGATGTGTGGTGAGAATTTTATCGAAGAGCAAATAAGAAATTGCATCTTTAATAAAGAGATGAATACCCGCAAGTGATTAAATAAAGGATTATTTTGGTGATTTACTGACACCCTATATGATATGCATGGAGAATTGTGTAATATTTCTGCTTCTCTTGAATGATAGATATTTTAATCAGTACTTATTAAGTATAATTTATATTTTAATCATTGCTTATAAGTATAATTCTCATTTTTTCGTTGATGAGTTATTATTGATCAAACTCAGTGATTCTTGGTAAGTTAGTGTTGGATCATACCCACTGACATGTATTGGTTGCTCTCTAGCTCGACATGGAGAGTTTCATATATGGACTCTTCTTTCAAGATGATTCCTTGTTTGACATACATATTTAACCATTAATGCATATGAAAAGTAATTATTATTTGATATGATGGTTTATATAGAAAAGGTGTTATGATTTGTTTGTATTTCAATTTCATTATAAAAGTGTTGTCTTGGACTCAATCGTTCCTTAAGTTTTCTTCAATTCAATGGGTGATTGATTATAAAGAACTTGCACACTTGTTAAATAGCATTAAATGTTCTTTATAATAATCATTGAAAATTTTAGGATGATGGTTAACATGGTTAAATTTGATAATAATCATTGAAAGTTGTAGGATGATGGTTAACATGATTAATCTTTGATATTATGGATACTATATATATACTTATTTTGATATATTGATGTTCTAAAAAATAATTTTGTATGAAGTGTTGATACCTTTAATGATAAATATGTAGTTAATAATGTCATTTTAGGAATTTTGGGATGATTTAATATGATAGCTTAGTATGATCAACAATGTGCACATCCAAAATACTTTTTCATTGGTATGGTTTAAATTATGATTTAGGTATATACACGTTGGATAATTTTTTTGATATTGTTCATATTATTATATATGATATTCACATAATGGATGTATTGTTTATGTATCTTATACTTAATAGTTGTTTCATTTAACATGTTTTATAGTATGATATATGATTTATATCATATTAAATGAGATATTTCGCGGTACTCATTATGATGATGATATTAGATTTACATTCACATTTTTGATGGAATGGCCAATTACAAGTTGGGACATAGATGAATAAAAGAGAAATGAGCTCAAGGAAAAGTCTTTTTTAGAAGCTTGTTTTGTGCTTCTCTTTATATTATCTTTGTTAGGAAGAGCCATCCTATTCCATCCCCATGTTTGCCAGCTAAGGATAATAAATTCCAAATCCTCAAAGTTCATGTCTTTGATGCTCCGTATCTCCTATGTTAACTTATTCAAGTGAAAATATTTATGGATAGGATGGGATTTAAGTCATTTCTGGAATGTATTGCATGCTTCTTCAAGGCTAACAATATTCACACTTGTTCCCACCATGCAATGCCTCAGGAAAATTTGAGTTGTTACCACTTGCTTGTCCAAATGCTACTAGGTATTAACCATATATTGATGCTAATGAGCCTGGGGTGTTGTAAAATTGATTAATGGAGCAATGAAACACATACAATGTTGCGGAAGAAAAATAAAATAAACACATAAAACAAGAGAGACACAGATATACATGGTTCACCAAATTCGGGCTACATCCAAGGAGAAAGAACTGGTCCTTCCTTTTATACTCTCCAACAAAATGAAGAGATACAACCTACAACAGATGCATAGTAATTTCCTCTTCGCTCTCACATAGGCTCCTCTCTCTTTCTCACTCACAATAATACACATTTGCAATATAATTTGCTCATATAAATCGAGGGCTTCCTTCTAGGTAAAAAATCCCTAAATTAGCATAACTTCTATAGTGAGATCATTTACCTAATGAACAACCCAAACTAACTGGAAAATTACAATATTTTACAAGGAAAATTTTCATTTACCTTTAGCTTCAGGGGTGAAACCCCTGAACCCCCGCCAGGGAGGGGCTCATAAAAGTCGTCATCACCCATCCTCTAATGGGGATTAAATTGGTGGTATTTCTGCCCCGTTAGGAACATGGATCCAATGCGGCTGAAACAAAAATCCTCTGAATAACTAGGAAGATAATCAGGCTCCACCACCCACATGGGGTACACCGCCATCAGTCTCAATTTATGAGTGGTGTCATTGAACCACCATTCCTCTCTCTAATGTATTAGTACTATCAACGTAGCTAATAGACTTAAATAATAGCTTGTAATGCTAGTTCACCATTCTATTATCACCCCACATGTTACACAGTCATAAACATAATTATGCTCATTTTTATTGAACATGATTATGTTTTATTGAACATAATGATATTATGTTTAATTCATGGAAATGGAATATATGGTACGTTCTTTTAATCTTGCCCCAATTTTCCTTGATCCATTATTACTCCTTTATTCGCTAAAGCATCAAGCATCGTATTTAATTCCTAATATACATGATGGAATTCAATCTCCTCAAAAGGTATAGTTTGTAGAACTATTCTATGCAGGATGGGAGACAAAGGAGTGACATGGCTTTCCTTTCTTATTCTATCTGTATAATCATTATAATTGGGTCACCAAATTGAAATAACCTTGTAATTATTTTTTCTTTATTTATTTCAAGTCCTTTCCATAAAGCTAAGTATTCTTCTTGGTTTTTGGTTGTGGTGCCAAATCCCCAAGCATATTGTGAATCATTTTGATCACCAGGAAAAGGAATAACCCCTCTCACTCTTGCCAAATAGGGATTCCCTTTGAGGCTCCATTAAATAAAAGTGATAATTACTCTTTACTCAAACGCCATTTAAGAAATTTAGCTGGATCCTTTTTTACGCAATGTGATTTATGCGGGGTCTAATGGGGATTGAAGATACTAGCATGATTTTTAATATTACTTATTTCAGTACATTCCTTTTTATATGGAGTTAAATCCTCTAGATCATAATTTTTGTGTCCTTGCAACATGATGGTTTCAATTATGATATTTAGTCCTTTATTTTCCAACGTTGCATAGGTTAGATGGACCCCTTAAATATTGCACTTTTTTGGGCTAGCCACAATAACCAACGTAACTATTTTGGAAGACTCGCCAAACAATGCATTGATAATGACGAGAAATTCCTTAGTGAGTGGAGTTTCCTACTCCAAAATTCAAACATTTTAGTTCAACTTTCAGGGACGACCATAATATTGATAACGTTTTCATAGGATTTCTACAACATTTCCAGAGTGAAAAAATAATTCCTAAATAAGTGGGGATATATTCTTCCACACCCTTGAACACGACACACCTCCTTGACCCCCATATGTTTCTCTTTCAGGCGTTCTTTGTAGTTATTATTTTTCCATGCACCATTTGAAATGTATTTACCTTAGGGATCCCATATTTGTGCAATGTTATTTTCCATAGTTTAGATGGGGTTGGATGTGGAAATCCTTTCAATACAACTCATATCCTTCATTGATAGATTATCTTTTCTGGGGTTTGATCAACCATGTGCACTGATCTCCAGATGAAGTGTTGATTAGAGAGAATCCTTTCAACTATTTTAACATGGAAACCCATTATGTTTAGAGGTTTGGGGGGAGGCCAAGAAAAACCCATCCCTTCCATGTGCCTTGAGAATCCTATTGAGATATTTCTTTCAGTCTCACTCATTCTTTGTTGCTCATCCAATTTTCCAAATAACTTATTTCATCTCGCTCTCCCAATGGTCCTACTGATGATATATTAACTCTTAATTTGTTGATTTGGGTGTAATTTACGGCTCACCAACCTAAGTTCTCTAGGATTACTAGCATTGAAGCTTTACATATTTTGTAGATCTTAAATCCCATCCTGACCCATTCAACATTTTTTGATTGAGTAGTTTGTTCTTTTGGAAATATTTGCAAAGATTTTTTTTTTCCACCACTCCTTTGAATCAAAGATAAGACACCAAAATTTTTTAGCTCCTATTGCTAGATTCATTAGTTGAGGGTCCTTAATCTCTAATCCACCATAGATTTAAGGGAGACAAATTATGCTCTAATGGATAAGATGAAAATTTTTCTCATTTATTTTTTTGTCGTACGATTGAAATTTCCAAATTAATCCGCTTATCTAATTTATCATGCTCTTGGTGGCTAAATTTTTTAAACATAAGTAGACCGGTAAGGAAGATAGGAATGATTTGAATAGAATAACTTTTCTAGCTGCATTAATCCATTGCACTCCCCATGATTGAATCTTCCTTTTCAACTTTTCAAGAAATACATCCTAGTCCTCCAAGTTTGAGGCTTCCAAGAGATTGGGACTCCTAGATATTTAAAGGATATCCTCCCAAGATCTACCTAAAATTATAACACTACGGAGATTTATCTTAGAGAGGATTTTGAATAGTTCAATCCACATAAATGGTTGATTCCTCTTTTTCACTAAGCTTCTCTCTCTCTCTCTCTCTCTCTCTCTCTCTATATATATATATATATATATATATATATATATATGGATTTAAAGTAGTGCAAAATTATTCTCGAGTCTCATCCAAGTAAAAGAGTGTCATTAGCAAATTGTGAATGAACTTTGTTTACATTTCTACCAATACTAAGGCCTGGTAATCAATTTTCCATTACATATTGCTCTAAATTTCTACTCAAGATAGAATAAAGGGGCGAGGGAATATCCTTGTCTTAACCCCCTTACTAGCTACAAAGAAAGGAGTGGGACTTCCATTTACTAATGGGGAAATCTAGGGAGATCAGGTACAAGCCTTTACCCATCGAATGAGTTCAAAATTAAAACCCAATTTATTAAGGGTTAAGAATAGAAAGGAATTCCTTACCTGATCAAAATCATTAGGCATAGCTTTTTTGATAATGATGTCACATTACCCCAACTCTTTGTTGGAGTGGAGGGCTTCCCAAATAAGAAATATATGAACTAAAATTTGACGGTGTTACATAAAACACCTTGGTTTTTAGAGGAAGAATATTATTTAATCTGTTCACAAGGATTTTCATGTATAAATTATACAACATGAATGTATATGATGGATTCACCTAATATAAAAATGTACTAAAGTTAAATACTAAATCACTTCTACAAATATTTTGTGGAATTAAAAAAAAAATAGCCAATCACATGAAGTAAAGAAGAATAAAATCAAACCACAACATATATAATTTCCTGCGGAAATCTTGCCGCTAAAAAACCCCACTATCTTCTATTGTATATTCAGCATGGATCATGAAACAATTACATACAAAAATCTTCTCACAAGAGCCCTCGAGTACTCAGCTAATTGTCTCACACTATCATACATAAAACTGACCAATACTTAGCCAATTTACTGCCTCCAAACAACCTGCCTTTCTTGCGCAATCCCTTATGAATCTAATCTCTCAAGAATATGAATTTTGGCCTTCCTTGACTACTTAAGTATCATGGGAACTCAAATGGGTGTTTGTTTGCATGGGTGCAACCCAATAATCCTACAAATGATATTCAACTTCCCTTTCACCTAGATCTCAAGCGAGTCGCCATTGGATCTAACATGCATACAACTAATAATAGTAAATCCTCAGTTGCATGTGAGATCACTAATTGTGAATTAATTAATATTTAATTCACTTGATCTCTCACTATTGTATCAAGCAGTTACAACTAGCACAACTGAGTTTAACTCACTTAGCTGAGTTAAACTGATTACAACCTACATTAACTAATGCACCACTTCACTTCAAACTCTGTTACAACTAGAATTACTCTACATGCCTCACCAACTACCTCTAACTCGAAATCCATGATCTTATTGAGTTTATAACTCTCAGTTAACTATTACAAGTTATTTTGAGATTTATATTATAGTTTATTGTCCATATTAATTAATGGATATCTAAAATAGACATGCAGCACTATGGGCCCCACCCTAGTGTAGGTGCTTAATGCACTAGGTATGGGTGCTAAAATTTTCTTGTTGAATCTCAACATTCTTTCTCAACAATAAAGGGATTATCCTTCACCCTGATCCTGTCTCTATGGTATTTTAATTTTCTCCTAGTGAGCACCTTCATCAAAATATCTGTGTCTTGATCTTCTGTCGGAATGTACTGAAGAAACATTATTCTTCTCTGCACACAATATCTAAGATGATGGTAATGGATATTTATGTCCTTAGACCTATCATGAAACACAGGATTAATCGAGAGTTTAATGCAACTATGATTATGACAATGGATCACTGTCAGGTCCATCTGAGAACCAAACAAACCAACCAAGATATTTATCATCCAGATAGCCTCACATGCAGCTTGGCTTGCTGTCATGTATTCTAATTCCGTCAAACTACTGTGGAACCTATGTTGAAGATCCCCCCTGATGTGCTCTTTATGTCTGATGAACTGCCCACCCAATCTGCATCTATGAATCCTTGAAGCTTCCCTCACTCTGTCCGTCTATACCATAGACCATACTCTGATGTGCCCCTCTGGTATTTCAAGGCATACTTCTCCGCCTTCAAAAAGAGCTTGGTAGGCTTAACCATAGCTTGACTCAGCTGGTTAACTGCATAGAAAATTTCTGGTCTGGTGTTAACTAGATACATCAGTGAACCAACTAACTTCCTGTAGATAGTAGCATCCACTACCTCTCCAGAAGTAACATCGTCTTTTCTCCAATTTCCTGGAAGAGGAGTATCCATAGGTTTACAGATCTCCATGTGAGACATACCCACTATCGCCTTTGCTTAATTTCCTTGAGACACAAAAAATTCACCATTTCGCTGCCATATTGCCAATTCGAAAAAATAATGAAGGATTCCCATGTCCTTCATTTCGAACTCCCTTGCAAGATCCTCCTTGCATGAGTGTATCAGATGCTCATCACCAGTCAAAATTAGATCATCAACATAAAGAATAATAATCAATAGCTTACCCTCAACCAAAATCTGGTACATTTTTGCATCTACTTCACTTTTGGTGAAGCCCAGTGTGGTGAAATAGTTGTCTATCTGAGTGTACCAAGCACGAGGTGTTCTCTTCAGCCCATACATTGCTCTTTTGAGTCGGCACACATGATAATCACTATTTATATCTCGAAACCTTCAAGCTACTCTATGTACACCTCTTCCTCAATGATTCCATTGAGAAACACAATTTTCACATCCATCTAATGAATGCGCCAGCCCATCTACGGTGAGAATGCAAGGATGAATCTAATAGAATAGTACCTTGCAACAGGTGAAAAAATCTCATCATAATCGATCTCCTCGATCTGTCATAATCTCCAGGACACAAATATAGCCTTGTATTTATCCGCACTCCCATCAGTAACTTGCTTTACCTTGTAGATGCATCTCGATCCAACCACTGATTTGTCGACTGATCTTAGGACAATCTCCCATGCACTGTTCTTGAAAATGGAGTCATACTCCTCCACCATTGCATCAAACAAAGTTGGTTGTTGCACTAATTCATAAAAGGAATATGGTTCAGTCACAATACATTTTCTCATAAGAGCCATGTATCTAGTAAATCGGCTAGGAGACTATCTCTATCTGCGATGTGAAGTAGGGGCTTATACATTCTCCGCAACATCATGTCTCAATCTATCAACTTCCGTGGTGCACTTCATTCTTCTATTAGGTTTCAAATTTGCAAGATAGCTAGGAGACTCTTAGCTCTTCTAACAGAGTTTTGTGACTTTCATGGCTATGTAATGAGATTTTTTCTGCAATAAAATGAGTATTTAGTTTATACTTCATTGATTTAGTTTCAAAGAGTTGATCTTGTGGGTTAGGTCCCAATCCATATGCCTTAGTATCTCTTGTGTATTTATTTTTACCTTCCATGCCATTGTAGCTAGTTTATTTCATGTGATGTAGTTATTTTGATTACATTTATTTTGGTTTTTTTTAGATTTCTTCCATTTCATGTTGATGTAGTTAGGATCTTCTATATCATGGTAAAATAGCATATAAAACTCCAAAGAAGTGTGTCAAATCCTCCCTCTCTCACCTCTTTCATTGGAGCTTGTGGAGGGAAGATCTTCACGACAGACCCAAAATTGCTTTTAGTTTCTGATTTCTTGGAAAGGATAAATATGTTGTTGTATTTATCATGAAAATTTTATGAATGATGAGTTAGTTTTACAATTCAAAAGCATATGTAGGATTTACTATTAAATTAAACTCATATTTTCCACCATTTTCATCACATATTTGTCAATGTGAATTGCATGAACACGTATTTTTCTTGCAGGCTTGGGTATAGTAGCATAGGAGGACTCCACCAGCATCCCTAGATTTAGTTTCCACCCTCCACCAACCTAATTTCAAAAAAATCTCCTTCAACCATGTTTTTTTGAAATCTTCACCACAACACCAAGAGCTACCCTATAGGTGCAAGACGGGATTTGAAGGAAGTTATGAGCTTGTAAAAGGGGTTGGTCATCTTCCGTCGATTTAATTCTGACTTCATCCCAACTTTAATACCCCTTTCCTCATCATTTATGGCCTCAAAATACCGTTGGCCTTTTTCCTTTACCGTTTCAGGACATCTTGTAGTACAAGAAACCCTGTAGCAGATCATGTAGCTGCACTAGTGAGCCACTTTTTCAACCTAGAAACCATCTCTCATTGCACCTATACCTGACACAACCTCCAAGGAACCTTCAGCTCTAAATCCATGAGTCAAATATCTTCTTAATCCACATTAGTGCCTCCTTTTGCTACAAAACAGAGTATTTACAAGCATAATTAGCTCATGAATAGATGAATTGTTAAAACATAATAGTAAGTATTGAAGTAGTTAGAGTTTAATTATCCATTTGTCCTAGCAATGTGTTCTTATATTAGTTTTCCTTTTTGCAAGTTTAATTCAACAATTTACATTATGAATTCCACTTACTTTAACTTTATTCCTTTCTTTATCCTAGTTATGGATTTCCTTTATTTTAAATATCTAGGTGTGTACTTATGGTTTACACTATTTTATTTATTGTTGATAGAGTAATGATCTTGAGTTATTTAAAGTCTTAGGTTTCATTCAGAAGTGTGTCAGAATTCATCCCCTAGCAGTAGCCCTAACAGTTGCAACCCTTCGTAGGACTAAGAAGAGGATGGCATGAGTGGAATGGATCTGCTATTTATATAACACTGTCACCTCCAAGTTTGTATGAACCTCAGGTTGATAAAGTAAAGTTTCATATCCTTTGAGAAGCTTGTTTTTTATCGTAACATCACTAATATAAATTTTTATCATTTATGGATGCGTAGGAAGATTGATTGCATCTTTCTATTGTAAAAATAAATCTAAATAAAACAAGCAACAATAGTGGAGAATTTGCATTTTGTTCTAAAGTATATTCAAGTATAGAGTATATAGCTAATTCATGTGTTATGGTTTTCTTTAAATGTTGAGATAGAGAAACCATAGGTAATGGTGTAAGAGGATTATGCACACAATATGAAGAGATAATGGAGGTTGTTAAAATTGAAATATGTAGCTTTATTAACTTTCATATTTATATAGATTGGATATTGATTAAATATAACTTATTTTAACAACTCGAACTATTTTATGGAAGAGGGTTAGTGTGTGGTGATAAAGTTATCTATTTTCAATATAACATGTCATTAATATTTTATATTTACCATTTACTGTTAGCCAGACCTGCCGAGACATATATCTTATCATAAATGGAAGGTTCACTATGATCATACTGATATCAATTTGGAAAGCTATAGGAATATCTTATTTTCCTTCCAATAAGGATTTTATTTTTTGTAAACAATAGAACCATCTTCGTTTCTTCTCAAAAGAAATATGAAACTTTTTTTTTCTCATTGGAAGATCAAGATTTGTATTTAACATTAGTTGAAGCTGGATATTCCATTTTTGAAATTACATATTTGATATTACATAACAAAAATCACATCAAATAACAAAATGGTAGGTTTCAACTTATAGTCATATTCACAGATTTTTTAGGTGACTGAAACTCTAACTCAAAACTCTAAATTTTGTCAATTAAATCTATTAAGGTGATTAGATGACATCATTATGATCCCAAGTAAAAGTCTTCTAAATTGGAAAGTTTAACATCTAAAATATAGTTAGTGTGTATCTAGTATCTATAATAACCTTACGATATACTAGCCATATGCTATAAAAAATAAATTTCTCCATCCAAATAGTTATTCAAACCTAAAATTTCTTTTTAAATAAAATAGTTTATATTTATAATTTAAATATTCAATTAAGTGGAATAACATATCACATCTTCTTTATTTAGTGCTACCCCTATGTTACTTCCTTACAATGTTTCCTTTTAAAAATGTGGTGCAATCACTAGTTTATCCCTCTATACACTTGATAGATCTGGAGTTAAGATGGATATAGGTTGGTCCAAAAAAAAACCCACATAATTTATCATTGAAAAATGGTTTTTTCAAGGGACTCGTCATTCAATATGTAATTTTTCCCATTGCATGGTGTGAATATTGATATTTTTAATGATGACGCCATAAGAAAATTTAATGGGAAACATTAAAGCAGAAAACTTAGGGATTTTATGGATTTGAATTATTGTTAGAACCAACTTGAAAGAAAGAAAAAAAGGAACTTGTTAATAATGTAATAGTGGGTATCATGAGGTTAGAAAAACCCATCCAAACAACTGATAAATTATGAACAATGAGTTAGGTTTCCAATTCAAATGCATAGGTAGGCTTTCTTATTAAATTAAACTCATATTTTCCACCAATTTCATCATAGATTTGTCAATGTGAATTGTATGAAAATGTATTTTTCTTGCATGTTTGGTCAGAGCAGCAGAGGAGGACTCCACCAGTATCCCTAGATTTATTTTTCACCCTCCACCAACCTACTTTCAACAAAATCTCCTTCAACCATGTTTTTTGGGATCTTCACCACAACACCAAGAGCTACCCTAGAGGTGCAAGACGGGATTTGAAGGAAGTTCTGAGCTTCGAAAATGGGTTGGTCTCCTTCCATCGATCTAAGTCCAGCTTCATCCCAACTTGTCTACCCCTTTCCTCATCATTTCCAACCTCAAAATACCCTTGGCATTTTTCCTTTACCGTTTTAGGACATCGTGTAGTATAGGAAACCCTATAGCGGGTCATGTAGCAGCGCTATTCAACCACTTGTTCAGCCCAGAAAACATCTCCCACTAGACCTATACCTGACACAACCTCCAAGACACCTTCAACTCTAAAACCATCAGTCGAAGACCCTCTGAATCCACGTCAGCACCTCATTCTTTTGCTGAAAAACAGAGTATTTACAAGCATAGTTAGATCTTGAATAGATGAATTATTAAAACATAGTAGTAAAGCATGAAGTAGTTAGAGTTTAATAAGCCATTTGGGCCTGAAATGTGTTCTTATATTAGTTTCACTTTTTGCAAGTTTAATTCAACAATTATATTATGAATTCCACTTACTTTAACTTTATTTCTTGGTTTAGCCCAGTTGTGGATTTCCTTTATTTTATATATATAGGTGTGTACTTATGCTTTACACTAGTTTATTTCTTGCTGATAGAGTAATGGTATTGAGTTATTTAAAGTCTTATGTTTCATTTATAAGTGAGTTTCACGATACACTAGTCAAATTTTAAATATCAAATTTATATTTACATTTTCATACCTGCTTCAACTTCTAGTTGAGGTTGACTTTCCCTTCCTATATTTGAGCGTACTTTTCTCTTTTTTTTGCGATATTCTCTCCCCTATTCTCTACATTCATGAGGATCTCTTGTTCAATCATATTTCCTCTTGCAATTCCTTCGATTTCACATGATGATTGAGTATGAAGCCCAAAAACTTTCCTTCAAGAATTTAGACAAAAACTCAATTAAAAAAAGCATCACAAAAGATTTAATTTTAAAAAACTCATTTTAAATTTTTTTCACAAAAGACATACTTCAACCCAAAACATTTAATTTAAAAAATCTATGAAAAAAGTGTCTTCCAAAAATGAAATGAAGCTCAGAATATTTCCTACCAAGTCCTGCAAAAAAATTTCATTTAAAAAGTTAGACAAAAACTTATTTTAAAAAATCATTATAAAATATTACTTCAACCCAAAACACGTACTCTAAAATAATGTCACTTTAAAAAATACCTCCAAAAAATGTCCATTGAAAATTAAGCCCAACCTCTTAAAAAATGTCACTTTAAAAAATACCTCTAAAAATTTTCCTTTGAAAATGAAGCCCAAAAACCTTTAAAAAATGTCTCTAAAAAAAAATACCTCCAAAAAATTTCCTTTGAAAATTAAGCCCAAAAAGCCTCTAAAAAAATCACTTTAAAAAATACCTCCAAAAAGTGTCCTTTGAATATTAAGCCTAAAAAGAGTCCTTTGAAAATTAAGCCCAAAAGAAGTCCAAAAAATGTCTTTTGAAAATTAAGCCCAAAAACCTCTAAAAACAAAATACCTCCAAAAAAAGTCCTTTGAAAATTAAGCCTAAAAAGCCTCTAAAAAAATATCGCATACCTCCAAAAAATGTCGTTTGAATATTAGGTCAAAAATATTCCTTTGAAAATTAAGCCCAAAAAAAGTCCTTTGCAAAATCAGCCCAAATGAAGAAATGTGCGAAATTATGCGAAAATATTGATTCTTTTTTCAATTATTTATATAGTCGCGAAATGGTTTTTTGGAGGGAATTCATCAAATTTTCTGGCCGACGTAAATTTGATTAAATTTTTGGTCGAACTTATGTAAAAATTTCGGCTGAACTTTTGTGTCGTTAGAATTGATGGGCCGTCAGGAGAAAAAATAATTCGGCTAGACTTTTTTAAAAGTTCGATTGAACTAACAGGCCTGCAATTACATAGTAGCTCGGCTCTGAACACATTTATTCAACTTTGGAATGATTAAACTCCATGAAAATTTATGAATTAACTATGGGAACGAAGACAAGCATTTGCAGAATTAAATCTACTTTCAAGAAATATAACTTTCATGGAATTTCATAAATATTTACTAATTTTAATTAATTTTTCAATAAAAATGGGTGCAAACAATTTCTGAAGGTCATTATAATTCATTGAAATCAAAATTTTGTCTCTTCCAAAATACACTGTAAAAAAATTGAAAAAATTATGGTGCAGTAAATTGGTTTGTCGTTTGTAATGGGTAGCTTTTAGATTTATAGTTTATAGCTAGTATGTTGAGAAATTTTTTGCGAGGCGAAGCATATTCAAAATATGCAGTTTTTTCATATTGGATCAGCTCAAAAAAATCTATTTATTACGATATGCATCAGTTGGTTTCGTAAATATAACAAAACCAAAGTAGACTTTGTCTAGATTGTTGCAACACATTTTTTTTTCTCAAAAACACAAATTTTTTCAAGAATACACCAATGCGTTTGAACATGAATTTTTATAAATCCTTTGATTGTTGAAGAACACACACTCAAAGAAATGTTAAGTTGACATATCAAATGTGTATAAACAAATTCCAATATATAAGTAATAGAAAGCTAATAAAATTTTTGACAAGTTTTATTTTTATCGTAAAATGAAATTCTAAACAAAAAAATTGTTTTAGCTTGCAGAAAGTTGAAGAACAGAAAAAAAAATGATATTTTTTTCTCAAAAAAGGGCAAAAATTGTAATCGAACTTCACATTTTCAGCATTTAAATTTATTGCATGCCATAGAAGACTAGCCCGAAATGTACCATCATTGTACTCAGAACTACATGTATATTTATCTGCATGAGAAAATGTTCTTTATAGCTCCATTAGTCTTTCCTCCTCTATTACAACCATGAGAATTGTGTTGTGTGATGTTTTTTTATCTAAACATTGTAATCAAAAATATTAATGGTGTGTTGTTGTTAATGAATGTGAACAAAGGACAAAAAGTTTCTCCATAGTTTTAAAAGGTAGAGTACATCCCGCAGAATAATGTAAGGAATTCCAGGCAGTTGAATCATTATGATATCAAGTCCAGATGGATTGAGACTTGGATTGTCTACAAAATAGACTGCTCCATTTATATTGTCACTAAGTTCTTTATAGAAATCATTCTTTACAGTAGGTTTCACCTGTATTAGAAGTCATGCATATTTCCAAGAAGCTAATGAACTATGAAATAGATCATTAGTTACTCCAATACTACAATGGGAAACAATGCAATGATAATATTTAGGTGCTTTTCCATTCATTAGATTTATTGTTTTAGCTTTTCTTATTTTCATTCTTAATTGATTCTTTCCCAAGGTATTTTGCATGTGGATGCATCATATCCATCTCTATCACATCCAATGTAGTGGATATTAGACCTTTATCCTTCATAGTGTTTACCTTGCTTCCTCTATGATTCTCCCTTCTACGTCCTCTTATTTGACCTCTTCATTTACGACAATATCATGAATATTTATTCTGTTTATTTTCAAAGAACATTTCTTCTATAGGAAACTAAAAGAAAATATTTCGCTTCCCAAAATATTTCTCCTTTCCAGCAAACTTCTCTACAAAATTGTTAAAAGTAATTTCCTTGAGTTTGGCACTAGCTTGTAAGGATTCAAGATTTAGAGAGTATGTGGGATAGAGGGCCTTGAAAAATGCTATAAGAGGAATTCCCATTTTATTTCTAGTGGCTTCTACATCATTCATGATAGCTCCAATCACTAAGGAAAGGGAAAAGTGGTCATTGCCCTTCAACTCCAAGTTGAAGGGCTTAATCATCAAATAAACTACTTCCAATTTTGAATGTGAGTTATATAAATATTTTAAATTCTTCAACATGTCATAAGAATTTTTAATTGGAATAATATGATTAATCATCTCTTAATTTCCATGTCATTAAAGATGAGGGTGTTCCTGATCTTTTTGGACCATGCTTGGTGTTGGAAAATCATAAATTAAGAAATATTTTATTTTCTTTGATAATTACTTGTGATGTTCTTGTGATATTATTAAATTATTTATGTCTTATTTAAATTATTTACATAAAAAAATATCAAAACATTAATGCATTAACATCAAAGGCAACAAAGACATGGGATGAAGGATCTCAGCGAGGGAAAAAACCCTCTTTGAGGGGACAACACAAAATTATCTTCTCTTCTTCAGGCCAACCAAATCAAATGAGAAAACCAATGCCATTTCACCAAGACTAATTAGTCATCCAATCCATAAATTCATGATCAAGAGATAAAGTGCTATGCTAAAAAATTAAATTACTCGAAATAGGACCGAACCTGAGCGATCAAAAAGGTCTTGTCGTTGCAATTTTGGCACCATGAACGGTTCAAAAAACCGATGTCGTATGAGGAAGATATCGTTTTCTGTCCGTTTTCCCAAACAGATAATTTTTTGTGATTGGATGCCCAGTCAGCATGCAGGTACAGTCAGCAGGTATATTTCAGGAATATTCCATTTTTCTCCAACCAACCAAAACGTGCCACGTGGCCTGATGTGGGCTGTCGATTTTTTGGGTACGGATATGTGATATTGACCATTGATGTGTTTTTAAACGTGTGGTCAGATGAGCGACATGTGGCAAGCCTAGAGGTTGCCATGTGCCCTCAGGAGGGTTCAGTAAAATTTTGGGTCTGCATGGGGGTCAACCCCGCGACCTCCGACCTGCCTGCGAGAGTCTTCAAATAGTCCTCTTATCACATGTTTCTTACCATGTATAGGTTTTTTCTTGGTAATATGGTGTTAATATTTTGTATATGAGGGTGGGGGGCTCGCTAATGGTCCCAACCCGGTGTCGGCCCCAAGACCTTTTCACATGACCACAACAACAAATGATTATAAAACCCAACACCCAAACGTTATCAGAAACTGGAACAATTAAAATTTACGTTGCAACTCAATCACATGTATTCTGCGAATAAGTTTAAGACGACGGTTATAACAAACATTAACCCTAGCGGTCGGTGGGAGTGTTCACAAGTCACGAGGTGAGATTAAAACTTTAACGTAGCGGTCATGTTAAAAAAAAATCCGGTGGAAGTTTGTAGATTTTTCACATGGTGGAGATTCCATGACGGTCAATTCAAATGGTTGTTGTAACCGTGCCAACAACAGGTTCCGCTCCACCATTATTTTAATTCAAACGGTTAAAACCACGTAGTTAAAGGCAGAGGATCGGCTTATGACCGCTCTGCCTAACGATTTCACTTTAATACAAATGGTTTTTGACTGGCGAGAAAGGTAGCGGTACCCTATTTTTAGGGTTTTAATTAAATTTAACTCTAGTTAAGTGCATGTGTCCACTTTTAGTGGAGTTTTTCTAGCCGTCATCGGGAAAAAGGCATAGAAAGGTCAATTTTGGACCCATTTTGGTGAAACAAGAGTCTACCTAGACTAATTTGAGTATTCTCGAGCCATTGGTGCAGATAAAATAACCATTAGAGGCCTGTAAACACATTTCATTTACAATTTCGAGCATAATGACAAAGAGGGACAAAGAGGGACATGCCATTGGGAGCTAGACTAGCATATGTAGCCCAGGAGGGGTGAACTGCTTCATCATGCCTACTGTGTAAAACTTATGTGTGATTTTTTTTCTCTATTATACACTATTGTTCAGTGTTTTTAAGGCTTATTTTCATGCTTAACATTCACTAATTCATCTATGTTTGATGGTTAAAACACTCATTCCTTAAGAAAACTTACGGAGAAAAATTGTACATGTTTATATTACTGAAAGGACACTTAGCACAGAAGAACTAATACACTCCTTTCAGATCAAGTTGGTATCAGAGCTAGAGTTTAATCTCTGGTGTTTTTGTCCAAATATTTGTTAACTGTTTGCAAGTGTTCTCATGCTTACTAGGCTCAAGCGTAAGGGAGGAGAAGGTAAATTGGTGGAACCAAGAGGTTCTCAAAGTGAGCCACAAAAAAGGAGGGAAATATTGTCACATTCTCCACCACCTAGCTCACCTCCAAAAGAAGCAGAAGTAGCATCAAGCATGCCTCAAGAAGAAGGAGAAATCCATGAAGAGATGGATCCTAAAGAGGAAGAAAGAGTGTACGGAAAATAATTTTTTGACTTAACTGAAATGGTCAGAGTCCTTTATCAAGAAAGGAATTAGAAAATAGACGAAGAAAGGTCTAAAATTCATAAGGAAGGACAAGGATCATCAGGAGGCCACAATGATGAAGATAAATCAAAGAAGAACAATGGAGGAAATGGATACAATGGAAAGTCACCATCATCACCCTCATCTTCATCCTCTACTTCATCTTCAATACATCAGCCATACAAGTCAAAGAACATGCGTAAAATTCCTTTTATAAAACTTGATGTTAAGTTTGAATTTCCAATGTTTAATGGTGAAGTCAATGCAGAAAAGCTAGATAATTGGATTAGGCAATTGGAGGTCTATTTAAGAATCCAAAATTTTCATGATGATGAAACCAAAATCCAACTAGCTTCATTGAGAATGGAAGGTGCAGCTCTTGTTTGGTGAGAAGCCAAGAAAAAGGAGGAGATCAGGAAACATGGTAAGATTATTCTATCATGGACTGATTTTATTTCTGCAATAAAAAAACAGTTTTATCCATTATCTCACGTGCATAAAGCCATAATGGACTAGCAAATTTTTAAACAATTGAAAGGACAAAATGTACAAGTACATACTCAAGAATTTAGGAGAAGAGCTCTTTTATTAGGAGTAGATTTGCATAGCCAATAAACTTTGCTCAAGTATATAGGAGGCTTACATACCTACCTGAGACATAGTATCCTCATGTTTAACCCTACAAGCCTAGATGAGGTTTGTGTTCAAGCCACACATTTAGAGGAAAGGGGAAAAGAAAACCTAGACGAGAATGGGGAAATTGAGTTTAAAGGTAATCAGAAGAAAAAGAGAAATGAAAATGTCAGAAAAGAGAAGGGGAAATTATTTTGCAAACACTATTCTAAAACTAGCCATGATGAAGTTCATTGTTGGAAACTTCATCCAAAGTTGAAACTAGAAAGTTTAAATGCCAAAGAGAAAGCCAAGGAGAATGGAAAAATTGTTGCAATAGTTGAACAAGACCTAGGGTCAGATTTAGGAGATTAAAAAAAAACCATAGCTATGGGACTAAATAACATGAAGGGGAAAGAGATTGAAACTAAACTCGGTTCTAGTATATCTAACTGTCACATACAAGCTCCAAATGAAGAAAAAGGAGTTGAACTGTTTCATGTAAGGGCCATTTCCAAACATACCAAGGTTGACACATTGTTTGACAGTGAGTCACAAGAAAATTTAATCTCTGAAGACTTGGTAAAGAAACATAATCTTGAGACCATTCCACATACGAAACCATATCCACTTGGTTGGATTTGAAAGGACGCAAATTTATAGGTTTCAAAGAAGTGCATGTTGCGCTTTGCAATAACTGCACATTTCATTAACACAGTTGAATTAGATGTTGTTCCACTTGATGTAACAGGTATGGTGTTGGGAAGTCCTTACTTGTATGACAGGAAATCAATCTTCCATCACCATGAGAACAAATACCATTTATTTAAAGATGGCAAGGAGTATATTGTGAGAGCTCATTGCAAGAAACTAGACACTTCTTTAGTCAATGCCGGGCAAATGAAAAGGTTCGTCAATGCAAGCCAAAACTTGACATTAATGATGATTAAAAAAAGTGAAGTTTTACATAATCCTTTTCAAGAAAATTTTGATGTATGTAATGATTTGTTTTAGTTAGAAAGCAAGTTGTCTTTGAAAGAATATGACAAGTAGTTGCAGTAGTCAACATTGGTGTTGAACGGTGCTGAAAACAAGGTGTCAGTGGAAGAAGTTGCAAAGGTCAAAGAGAGGGGAAAGAAACTTGGAAAAGAAGGCACTGGATTAAAAAAATTTCATTGCTAGTTTCTGAAATGCATGGTACAATGGCGAAGAAACTTGGTCAAGAATCAACACAAGTTAAAGGCAAATTCAGCAACTGTTGGGTAGAGTAGTTCTAAGGCAAGGCCAAGACTTGTGAACATTCCCACCAACTGTTGGGGTTAATGTTTGTTATAACCATCGTTCTAACCTTATCCGTGGAATACATGTGACTGAGTTGCGACTTGAATTTTAATTTTTGCGGTTTGTGATAACGTTTCGGTGTCGAATTTTATAATCGTTTGTTACTGCGGTCATGTGAACAAGTCTTGGGGCTACTAGCAGGTTGGGACCACTGGTGATCCATCCCCCTCATATAAAAAATATTAACACCATATTACCAAGCAAAAACATATACATGGTAAGAAACATGTGATAGGCATATTGGTTGAAGACTCTCGCAAGCAGGCTGGAGGTCGCGGGGTCAACCCCTTTGTAGACCCAAACTTTTACTGAACCCTCCTGAGGACAAGTGGCAGCCTTCAGGCTTGCCATGTGTTGCTCATCTGATGGCACATTTCAAAACACATCAATGGTCAATATCACATCTCTGTACCCCAAAAATCACATCACATCTCTGTACCATGCAGTCAACATTGGTGTTGAACGGTGCTGAAAACAAGGTGTCAGTGGAAGAAGTTGCAAAGGTCAAAGAGAGGGGAAAGAAACTTGGAAAAGAAGGCACTGGATTAAAAAAATTTCATTGCTAGTTTTTGAAATGCATGGTACAATGGCGAAGAAACTTGGTCAAGAATCAACACAAGTTCAAGGCAAATTCAGAAACTGTTGCGTAGAGTAGTTCTAAGGCAAGGCCAAGATGGGTAGAGTAACAGTCTCTTGGGTAGAGTAGTTCGTGCAAGTGCAAGTCAACTCTCAGAGAAAATTAATGGAGCTTGAAGCAATTTTCCAGTGAAAACTTTCCTCCTGCTCTAGGTTATTAACTTATTATACAGCAAATGCATTAGCTACAATCATTGGGAAAACAGGTGATTGGGATGTTTTAGTAGCTGGTATTGTATTTGCTTCAATTGAGGGAATTGGCATTGTTGTGTATAGAAACCCCATACCCATAGCCAAGCTACAGTCTCTAGTTACAGAAAACTTCTAGAAAGCGGGAGTCTACTTAGGTCTTTTTTTAGATGCCTTCAAACTTGGAAGCTACAGATTATAACACAAGTGACCAAAGCCACAGATGGATGCTATTTTTCAATTCTGAAATTTGCATAAGTAAATAGAACATTTGATATTCATTCCAATGCCACAATTTCATACACCACTAATATTTAAATGGGATGTCACTTATCTCCTGTACAGTTACAGCCAGTGCAAGCTATTGCAAGGGCCTTCTATCCCTACACGTGGAGTTTAATTATAAAGCACATGATGGATGCCACTTTTTCAACATCTTTGTTTATTAATAAACAGATCCAGGGTAATTTGGGGAAAGAGCTTGAGGGTTTGATTCTTTTTAGACACAGACAGAAAATGAAGAGACCACTCAAGTTGAATTCAAAGGGGGCAAATTTGGTGGTCTACTGAAACATGCAGAGTGGCATCATGTGGCAGGAAACCATCGGAAAGGACATCATGCCAGATGTTGTGTATATGTATCAATTATGGAGCAGAATAACAATGGGAACAATAATTCAAATCCTCAAGTTCATGATGATGAGAAGATTTAAAGTAATTTGTTTGTGGAAAATGGTAGAAAGAACAGTCAATCTGTTTCAGAGCATGCAGCATGTCTTGATGAGGCAACAAAAGTCGTATAAAAGTTTTGATAGAGGTAAGAGAACTCAAGGAAAACAATGAAGGTTGGGTTGATGAGTTGTGCAAAAAATTATTGTATTGGTCATTCTCTAGAGAGGGCATTAAGGCATAGAGCAAAAATTGGGATCTAGATGTTGAGTGGTAGGTAAAACATTATGGATTCCAGGTGGTAGGATATGTTTGGGCCACATGAAATGGATTTTCAAGCCGCTCAAAATGCAAATGACAGAGATTCCTTACATTTGGAGGTAGATTCCTTTACAAAATATCTTTCAGAAAAGTAAATATCAATGAAAGCCTCCTCATGATTTCATCCTGACTTGAAACACCAGTTTGATACTACCATAGAGAAGTTAATAGCTTACATTGAGGAATTCATTTAATATTATACTTTGGAAATTGTTCCTTGCATGGAGAGATTGTCTTATCTTGATACAAGCCTCCCTTTTCTTATTAAAAAATAGAATGTAGTTAATTCTCATAAGTGAACCTGGTTCATAGATGTTTTTTTAAGCTTGATTCTGATTATGGAAATTCGTTGGAAAAATAAGCTATAATTTCTTTCTACATGTTCCTCAGAGAAATATTCAATTACGAAGAAAAGGAAGTAGACCTTATAAATGAAAAGCAAATGTGATGAATTCAAATAAAACCTCAAAATGAAGAATAAATTAGGGAATTGTAGGACCTTTTATGTAAATTTTATGAGAATTTTAAATAAATGAGAATGGATAATAGAAAAATAAGAACTAATATTGAGCAGACAGAAAGCAAATTGTTGTCAGTTAGAGAAAATATGATATTTAAGACATCTGATATTTTTGTTTCTTGTATCATGATGATTGTTTTATTTTCCTTTTTAATTCGATCTTTGAGATATCTCTTCTTAATCTAGTTCCTTGACATTTTGTAAATGGCATGTATACACTGGCAATGATGGCAGTTATACAATTTTCGTTCATATTCTTCATTTCTCAAAAAGTAAAAAGCATTTGTTTGATGCACTTAGTTTCTTTTTTGCATTCATAACATTAAAGGAACTGAAAAGAAAAACTTGCATTTGCATGTAGGATTGTGTTTTTTTTGCAAAAAAGGAACATTAGGAAATCCGCATTTAGTTTTGTGCTCAATGTTTTCTTTTGTTCATTGATTTGCTTGCTCACAAAATTATTTGCTCTCTTCCTTTTGTAGCTAGGTCTTTCATTGAAAAACTAAAAGTGAAAAGTTTGCTTATCATTCTTAGTTTGCATTTAGGAATTTCTACATACATCATCGCGGTACCATTGAAAGGAAAATTGTTAAGCAAGATCAACATAAAATTAATCTCAATTTATCTAAAAATGCATTGGAACCATAACAATAACATTTAGAAGGTCTAGGCTAGAGACATGTTCCGGCGTCGTAAAACATAGCAGCTGTCGTTAACTTGTCTGCGATACATTCCGAGTGTGATATCTCACCCCACGTACGTAAGTATATCGTAGCACGTCCCTTGGGGTGACGTTACAGTACGATAAGTATATAGGTGGTGCTCTCACTGTGCGGTTTCGCATTAGACAGCGCTATTACGGACTTGGGCCTCCACGTATCTTCGGGTATATTTGGGAGGACAACTTTTAGGTGCTATCCATCCATAGTGAACCGAGTCGGCCGCCTTTAAATTGTGATACACCGAACACAGCATTCGGGGAGATTGCCTGCCCGTACTTCTTGGCTTTCCAGGAGCTATTCTGCAGTTCACAGTTTACTGGTAAACCCTTTTGCCTAGCATTACCCTCTTTTTGTTTATTTATTTTTGGTTAAAATTAATCAACAATCATGGAAGAACATAATCCTACCCCCCGTCGTTTGCGTAGATTAGCTTTAAAACCACCTTTACCACTAGAAGTTACTTCTAGTAGGCGGAGGCGATCAAAATCTGCCCAAAAGTGATGTTGATGTTGTGGATGATATTACTTGATGCTTCATGATGGGTGTTCTTTCTCACTTTCACATAATCTTGTTATAGTCTCTGCTTGATGCTTTTGTTGCTATGGTCATGTCAGGCATTAATTAATTGTCTTCAATGTTCAATGTGTGAAGAGTGAAAATGTTCCCTTGATGCAGTTTAAATTCAAGCACAATAGACTGCTGTTATGCACCATGTTTCCCTGGCTCCTACATATTGGAATATGCCCAAAATGATTTTGGAGAGTGATATCCATTCATGGAAGGATATTTGCACTCGTCTTTCATGGAAGTTTATTTGCACTCGTCTTTCATTCTCTCATGAACCAAGTGAAATTTCTTGGGGAATTTCTAATCAATAAGTTTTAGGAGTTTGTGTCAGATTTGGGTAGACTCGTAGAATGATTAGCTTGTGGCTGCTATAAACTCTTTTTGTCAACCCATGGATGCATGGGTTAAATTTGCACTTGATTTGTAGTTTCCAATGATTTGACACTAAGAATCATTGGCTGACTGTGGTGATTCGTTGACTTCTTTTCTTCTTTTTTTCCCCTTTCCCTTAGATGGTCATTCATGGGAGGGGAAGTTCCAATGAATGTATGATTTGTGGTGTGCATTTATCTATTGGTTAACTCTTTGGTAACATCCCATGACTATTATTTCAATGGAACTTGGTTAAATAACAAACACTAAGTGCTAATTAGTAGTTTTAAATGTTTGATACAATAATTAATTTTGCTTTATAGGATCCCAAACGTGCTTTTTTGGGCCTGAAACTTTACATGGCACCCGTGTGTTTACAAATCATGGAAAGCATTTGAGTCTTTTAAGGTTATTTCATGGCCATACTGGACGTGTTTCACTATGGAAAGGAAATTATGGTCAACATGAGGACAATGTCTTAAGGGATTTCTTTCCATTGATAAGTAAAAGAATCACTAGTAACTGACTAGTTTCCTTCCTCACTTTTATCATGGAAAATGATAGAGGATATGTTTCAAATTCTTATAAACAATTCTTTACAACTTAAGGGAGAGGTGTTTTGGAAAGGATGATTAAAGTTATTGTAATATTTTGTTGTTTTGTTTAAAGCTTTCAAGTGTTCATTAGGTGATTTGGAGATATGATTTAATTTAGTGGAAATTTTTTTTATATTTTATATTTGAATGATGTTCTTTGTTTTATAGATGATGACTCATGATGTTATTGTTTTGTGTATAATGATTTATTTTTTCTTTTGGGCTTGGGCCTTGGCACAACATTTTAATAAAAAATTGCATAATGGTTTTTGTGAACATTACACTTATTTTACTTTGAAAGCTACTTACAAATCTAGTAATTATCAACTCTTGAAAACTATTGATGCAGGTTTCTAGATCGATTTGAAATTTTACTTCTAGAATATTCAGTGAGATGTCAAAATCTAATCCTGGGAAGAAACTATCAAGGCAAATTGATGTATTATCATACTTTAAAAAGTCTCAATCCAAGAATACACATTCTCTTCATGCTTCAAGCTCCTTTGAACAATCTATTACTGAGAGAGATGTTAACTCTTGTGAAAATGTATCTGATATCCATATGATGGATGAAACAATAGGTTCCGCAAGTGATCAGGGTGAGATAAATGCAGTTTCAACAGAAATTAATGATGAAAATGTTAAAGATATTTCCTTGGAAGGTGACACAAACCATTCACGGAAAAGGAAAAAAGGCCAGTGGACCATAGGGAGAAAATTCCAAGATGATTGGTTCTCAAGTTTTCCATTTATTGAAGAAATACCTTCTACAAATGAGGATTTACGAGAAGTTAAATGTCTTGCGTGTAGTTGGAAAAGTTGCAAGGTAGTGAAATTTCAGATGAAGCTAGATACAGTACAAAAGCATGCAGGAAAGGTTTATGAAAAGAAAATTGTAGATGGTAAAGAGAAATCTATTGTCAGATGGAAATCTTTGGAGGAATGCCGACATAGCCAATGTGTGGAAGAATACAAAAAATATTTAATAAATAAGAAGAAACTTGAGGCAAGTGGAGGAACCATCATATCTCAATTTGAAAAGACGATGGAAAGAAGTTTGTTATCCAAGACGATACAATTGAGCACTGTATTTCACATCTTAATTAAAGGTCGTCCTATGACAGATTATCCAGATCAGATGAAATTTCTATCTTTTCTTCACGTGCCAAACTTTCCATCTTCTCATTGGTCCATAACTAGTGGTTGGGAATGGGCAAGATATCTAGCTCAAGTAGACATTGATGATTTGAAACAGGAGATTGCAAATGCTAGGTTTTTGGCATTGTCTTTGGATGAGGTTACAGCTATTGATAATACTTCATGGATTTGCATGAGCATTTATATGGTTAATGACCATATTAGGCATTCCTATCTACTTGAGATTAAAAAGATGAGAGAGACTTCTACAGCTGAAAATATTTATGAACTTGTTGTTAATACTTTGAAGGAAAGTGGTATGGATCATTTAACGATTGCAAAAAAGTTGGTATGTGTTGGAGCAGATGGAGCATCGGTAATGCAAGGACAAAGGAATGGTCTTTGTGTTCGACTACAACTATCAGCTTCGCCATATATGATTAATATTCATTGTATGGCTCATAGGATGAATCTTACATTTAAAATAGTAAGCAAGTTTCCATTAGTTTCAAAAGTTGAAGATCTTGTACGTGAGACTCATGCATACTTTTCTCGTAGTCCCAAACGATATTTAGAGTTTAAACAATTTGCATATGGTGTTACGGATGGAAAAAAACTACTGAAAGATGTTGATACAAGATGGATCTCATTAAATGGACCAGCTCAAAGACTATTTAGTGAGTTCAAATCTTTGGTAGGGTTGACGTATGCAAATCGCTACAATGTAGACAAAGCTCAAGATCTTCTTTTTTGACTAACTGATATAGAAACATTATTGACATTGGCTGGAATTCTTCCTATGCTACATGAAATGAATGTCCTCGTGAAAATGTCTCAGAATCGCACAATGTATATTGCTGAATACACAAATGCGAGAAAGTCAGCATGCCTTGCATTGGGTAATTTGTATATGATGCCGGACTCTTTTACTGGTCCAGAGTTTACAAGTTGGACTAAGATCATCAATATAGAAAATACTGAAAATTTTTTGACGTTTGATGAAAAAGGGATACTATGTATCACAGTGCATGGGTATATGGTCCCCTTTCATTATATTAGTAAGACAGGACGAATCACCAAAGATTGCCCCATGTCAAGAGACCAATTTGATGATATTGTTATCTCAGTGAGACAAAATTTGATAGAAATTGCAAGATCACTATCATCAGAGATAAGAGAACGATTTCCTCGAGATGAATTGTTGGAGGCCATGTGTATGGTATACCCTCAATATTGGAACAATTGTCAATGTTCAAGAAATTTAAAAGCCGATTTTCAAAAGAGATTAAAATGTTTAGTAGACCACTTTTGCAAGAAAGTCTCGATACATGGAGAACAGATTGAAGGTATTTTAGATTCATCAAAATTGTATCAACAAGGTGGACGCTTTGTTGAAACAATGTGGAAGAAATATCCTTTTTTGGAGAATCCTAATGAAAACGGTGCTATAACAAGATTATGGAATACTTTAAGTGCTAGCCAATACCTGCAAGAAAACATATCAGAATATTTTAAATTAGTAGATTTGTGTCAAACCATGATTTTGGGATCAGTGGAGGATGAGAGAATGTTTAGTGCACTATCATTTTTGAAGTCAAAGTTGAGGAACAAGCTCGATAAACATGTGGATACATGTTTAAGATTATATGTAACAAAGTATGACGTTGACAATTTTCCATATGAAAGAGCACTAGCGCTTTGGCGATCAGATTGTAATAGAAGGGGAGAAAACAATATAACAAATTTATCTAATGAACTTGATACAGAACATAATGTTTTGGAGGCTCATAATGACAGTACATCTGGAGAAGATCATGTTCACAATGTAGAAAATGATGACCAAGATGAGAATAGGGAAATTGAAATACCCTAGGACTCTTATTTTGGTATACATGTTCCGTTGATCATGCAAGATTACTACATGTCAAATTCAGGTAAAAATGGGTTCTATATTTTGTATTTTTCATTGTAACATTGCAGCTACATTTCTTTCATGTGTGTTATTTTAATATTGATGTTTCATATTTAATCCTTACATTGTTTGCTTCTTATTTGTGACAGGAAATGAAGCTGGATTTGATGATTTTGGGACCTATTTTCACATAGATAGTGTTTGACTAGTATTCAATGATAAATAACTAATTTAACAAGACTAATGCAAAGCATCAATGGGCTCATTCAAGTACATGAAACTACCTTGATGTCTAGCTTTGACATCTTAGAAAATTTTAATGGTATATATGTTGCTTGTGTTTGGGGAATTTTGCTAAGTTTCGAGTTTTATATTTTCTTGGAAAATAATTATTGATATTTGGAAAATGTGTGATTTTATATTGGTATTGGAAACGAAGCTAGTTTTGATCTTTGATTGGAAATGAAATCAGATTTGATGAAGTTGGGACATATTTCTTTTCACATAGATAGTGTCATAGTATTAAATGATAAAGAACTAATTTAAGAAGTCTAACGCTAAGCAACAATGGGCTTATTCAAGTACATGAAATTGTGTTTATGTCTAGCCTTGATATATTTGAAAATTTTAGTGGTTTGTTTGTTGCTTGTTTAGAGGATTTTGTTGAGTTTGAAATTAGTCTCTTGAATGCTTATGGTTCTCATATCATGCATATATCGATAGATCGATAGATCCAGTTCTATTATTATAATCATTATTGTTTTCTTTATATATTTGGTGTTTTGAGGAAAGATATTTTATTTCCTTTCACTTTGTGGCATGATTTCGACATCTTCACCTTTTAGAATATAGTAAAATATTTTTCTTATTATATATTTTTCTTGGAAAAGAATTATTGAGAGTTAGGTGCAAATGCACAATGTTGTGTAGCATTAATGTGATAAATATGGGATAGTGCAAAGCATAGTTTTGAAGATTAGTCTAAGTTGACTCGTACCTAATCAACTCAGTCAAGTTGATTGTTGGTTGAACGACTAATTGTTGGTTCAATGGACAGAAGGTCTTGCAGGCACAAATACCAAAGGGAAAAATGGAGCCCATCATGGGGTACTATTTGTAATTCTCCACCATTGCTACCTTTCCTCAAACTCCTCTCCAACCTCAATATCAGTGCTAGTAGTAACATGACAAACAACACTACGCTTAGCAGAACTAGAAGAACGTGTTTTCCAAACTACACGAGAACTACTTCCCTCACGAGTCACCATGTGCCATGCTTGGTCTCGGTGGTTCTCTTCCTTCTACTCCCGGTTCAATTACCATATCTTCATTGGAACCAACACTCCGAACTCCACTAGACAACGATTCACCATTTTGTAGTAGTGATTCGCCATTTGTACTGGTGATTCGCCATGATATTACAGGATAATATAATCTCGTGAGAGATTCGCCAAAAAATTATATATACATATTATATTATTAATAAAATCGCCTTCCATTTTTCCTATGTATCATGGGGATTCGCCTATTTTTTATATATAAAAATTTAGGGGGGTTCTTAAAATTATCCCTGACGAGGTGACATTAAAACTTTAACGTGGCAGTCATGTTAAACACAAACTCTGGCGGAAGTTTGTAGACTCGTCACATGGAGGATATCCCACGAAGGTTAGTTCAAACGGTTTTTGGAACCATGCTAGCTATAGGTTCCGCTCCACCATTATTTTAATTCAAATGGTTAAAACCACGGAGTTAAAGGCGGAGGGTCGACTTATGACCACTCCGCCTAACCATTACAGTTTAATTCAAATTGTTTTTGACTGGCAGGAAAGGTAGCAGTACCCTCTTTTTAGGGTTTTAATTAAATTTAACTCCAATTAAGTGCCTGTCTCCACTTTTAGTGGAGTTTTTCTAGTTGTCATTGGGAAAAATTCATAGCAAGGTCAATTTTTGAAAACTTTTAGTGAAACAAGAGTCTGACTAGACTAATTTGAGGATTCTTGAGCCAATGGTGCAGAGAAAACAACCATTAGAGGCCTGTAAACACATGTAATTTACAATCTTTAGCATAATAACAAAGAGTGACATGTCATTGGGAGTTGGACCAACAGATGTAGCCCAGGAGGCGTGAACTTCTTCATCGCGCCTACTTTGTAAAACTTATGTGTGATTGTTTTTGTCTATTATACACTATTGTTCAGTGTTTTTAAGGCTTATGTTCATGCTTAATGTTCACTAATTCATATTTTTAGAAAATTATATATTACAAATCAATGAAACACATAAAATATGAAAAAAACACAAACACAGAAAACACATAAACCAGAGAGACACAGATATATGTGGTTCACCCAGTTTGGGCTACCTATACCCCAAACATCCAGTCCTTCCTTTCTATTATCCAGCAAAATGAAGAGACACAACTTGCAACAGATCTGTTGTAATATCGTTTATTCTCTCTCACAATCTCCCTATTTGTTTCTCGCTTTTAGAATACACATAAAATACACAGCCGCAATAAAATACCCTCATAAAAAATGAGGGGTTGCCTTCTAGGGAAAAAACCCTACATCAAACATAACTTCTATCGTCAGATCATCTGCATTAGGGGAATTTTGAGGGATAAAATGGGCCTCCTAAGGAAAATGTACAATCAAAATTCACTTTATGAGAACCAATCACATTTTAGGGGATGCCATCATCCCTAATCGTTGAGGGGGCATTGCTTGCATTAAAGGTACTTACTTGTCATATTCTCAATGGTGGATAAAAACTCACGGTTAACCATGGTAGTGCTCTAAGTACTTTTAAAGTCAAAGTAAAGTACTCATAATAAATGTCATTTCATACTTTTTGAATAAAAATATATTATTGTCATTTCATATTTCTTGAAAGAAACAATGCATATCCCTATACATTTATTATATTATATTGTATTATATTATACTATATTATATTAGTTTTATATAGTATATTAATTGCATGTTATTATACAATTTAAATAATAAAAATTTTAATTAATAACATATAATATAATTAAGAATTTATATATTTATATTTATATTTTATTTTAAGTTATTTAAGTACAAAGGAAAAATGTATTAGTTGTTCAACGATAATGACTTTTTCTTGAAAATATCATTCTTATTTATAATCACATCAATACAATTTTTTTATTAATTTTATTTTGGTACAACTTTTGAATTGAATTTAACTATGGTTACATGGATTGTGGTGCAAAAAGTGAATTTCAAATTCATAAATATTATTTTATTGGTTTAGATATTATTTTATTATTTCCTTAGGAGGCCCATTTTAGACCTCAAAATTCCCCTAATGCCTAATGAACGGCCCAGATTGACTAGAAATTATTATACTTTTACAAGGCAATTTTACATCTTTTTTTTAGCTTTGGGGGTGCTACCCCCGAAACACCCTGCTGGGGGGGGGCTCCATAAAGTCGCAGCCCCCCCCCCCCTAGACCCCCTAGGTAGCGTACAATTACAGGTGGCGTCTTCGTCCCATTAAGAACACGGGTTCAATGTTGTGATACAAAATAAAGAAGATAATCAGGCTCCACACGCAACAATCTCCCACTTGGAGACTAATTGTAGCAACACCACCACTGCTTCATTTTCTGGACAATTACTCCACTTTGGACCTGGTTCTTTCTCATCTTCATCGTCATACTTGAATACCAATTGAAACTAATCATAATCTCATTTTCTCCCTGGTTACACCTTTTGTTAACATATCTGCAGGATTCTGGCTAGTGTGTATCTTTTATAGCTTCAACTGTCCATCTTCCAACACTGACAATATGAGATCGTACTTTAGCTATATGTGTTTAGTCATCGAATGAAATGTTGAGTTCTTTGCAAGATGAATGGCACTTTGGCTATCACTGTATAACTTTCCCATATCATGCTTCTTACCCAATTCATCCATAAACCTTTGTAACCAAATCGTTTCTTTACTAGCCTTTGTAGCTTCTGTTGTTGAAAGTGAAACACCACTTTGGATTTTTGAAACCCAAATAACATTTGTTCCACCTACAGTAATTACATACCCTATAGTGCTCCTCCTGCTATCTCTATCACCTGCCATATCTGCATCAGCATATCCCTGTAGAGAAATGTTTGAACCACCAAAGCTTAATGCTTTATTTGTGGTACCTCTCAAATATCTGAGAATCCATTTCACTTCCATCCAATGTTATTTTCCTAGATTGTTCATGTACCTGCTTACAACTCCCACGGCATGTGCAATATCAAGCCTTGTGTAGACCATTGCATAAATTAAGCTTCCAACTACTGATGCATATGGAAATTTAGACATATAATCCATTTCTTCTTGGGCCTTGGGGCACATCTCCTTACTAAGTTTGAAATGGCTAGCAAAATGTGTACTAACTGGTATTTCATTCTACATATTAAATCTTTTCAACACATTTTGTATGTACTTATTCTAGGACAATGTTAATTTGTGATTTTTCCTATCTCTAGTTATTCTCATACCAAGGATTTGTTTTGGAGCTCCCAAATTCTTCATTGAAAATTAATTTGCCAAATTTATTTTGAGAAAATTTATTTCCTGCATGTTAGACCCTGCAATAATCATGTCATCTACATACAATAACAATATAAGATAGCTGCCATCATTTTGATTTTTTCAGATAAACATAATGATCATAGTGACATCTAATATAACCTTGTTTAGACATAAACCTGTCAAATTTTAGATACCACTGCCTTGGATCCTGTTTTAAGCCATACAGGCTCTTCTTTAGTCTACACACTAATTTTTCTTTCCCTTTGACCTCATATCCTTTTGGTTGATGCATATAGATCTCTTCCTCCAAATCCCCATGGAAAAATGTTGTCTTTACATCTAACTGTTCAAGATGTAAATCTTCCAATGCTACAAGACTTAAAATAGTTCTGATTGAAGTCATCTTAACAATAGGAGAAAATATTTCATCAAAATCAATACCTTTATTCTGTGCAAACCCCTTCACCACAAGTCTAGCTTTGTACCACTCTTTTCCTCCATATTCTTCCTTCAGCCTGTAAACCCATTTATTAGGCAATGTTGTTTTACCTACAAGAAACCTAACTAAGTCCCAAGTCTGGTTATGTATTAAGGAGTCCATCTCTTCTTTCATGGCTAGCTCCCACTTCTTCCTGGTTTCAACCTGCATTGCTTCTTCATAACATTCGGGTTCACCAGAATCAATCAACAATAAATAATATGATGAAGGAGAGTATCATTCATGGGGTATACTTATCCTGGTATATCTTCTAATACCACTTTCAGGTGTTTGAGGTGCCCGTTGTTGTGGTGGTGGTTGATGTTATATGGTTGTTGATTATTATTATTTTTCAAGCACCTTTACTTTTTCTGTGATCTCATTAAGAACCGTGTATTCTTTGTTTTCTTTTCCTCCAACTGATTCTTATACAAGAATTTTTCATTGAATATTACATCTCTACTCCTAATTATTTTATGATTTTCATAATCATATAAGTGATAACCAAAATCGTTAACACCATATCCAATAAATGTATATTTATTTTATTTTTCCTCAAGCTTTGTTCAATTTTCTTTATTAATATGGACAAAGGCCTCACAACCAAAAGGCTTTAAAAAAGAGTAGTTTACCTTTTTACCTGTCCATGCCTCCTCTGGAATACCACTATCCAAGGAACTTGAAGGCCCTCTATTTATTAGATAAAAAAAATTATCTATAGCATCTGCCAAAAATTGTAAAGGCAATCCTGCATGCAATCTCATGCACCTTGCATGCTCCATGATTTTTTTGTTCATCCTTTCTGACACACCATTTTCATGTGGAATTCTTGGAACTCTCTTCCCTCTACGAATTCCATGCTCTAAACAGTACATATCAAACTCTTTCCTGCAATACTTACCTCCATTGTCTGATCTGAGACACTTCAAATTCTTTCCTGTCTCAATCTCAAACAAAGCTTTCCATTTCTTGAAAGTAGAAAATACATTAGATTTATTCTGAATACAATAAATCCATGTTTTTTTAGTTTCATCATTAATAAAAGCAACATAATAATGAGAGCCACTGAGATTTGATACCTGAACAGGTCCCCATGCATATGTATGCATAAGCTCTAATTTTTTTCTCTTCTTTTCTTTCTCAACTCTGAAAAATATGTCTCTCTTATGTTTTCCATAAATACAATTCTCACAGAAATCCAAATCAATATTATTCAAACCCGGCAACAAATTTCTTGAGTGAAGAATCTTCATCCCCTTCTCACTCATGTGTCTAAGCCTATGGTGCCATAATGTTGCATCTTCTCCTTTGGAAGTTAAAGAATTAATAGAGTTAGAAATACCATTACATAAATACAATGTACCAAACTTTTCTCCTTTTGCTATTACCAGGGCTCCTTTGGTGACCTTCCAAGTTTTATCTGTGAAAGTTGTCACACAAACTTCACCGCCTAATTTCCCTGTTGAAATCATATTTTTCTTCAGATCTAGAACATGCCTTACCTCCTTTAATAACCATTGGTTTCCATTTTTCTTTTTTACGAGAACTTTAGCCATTCCAAAAATTTTATAGGTTTTATCATCGCCCAAACGAACTTGTCCAAAATCTACTTGAACATAGTCATGAAAATTTTTCTTATCAAGTGTGGCATGGAATGAGGCCCCTGAATCTACCACCCAAGAATTAGTAAAATTTTCTAAAGAAAGAATCAAAGCATATTGTAACACATCAACTGTCACATTTTCTTCATGATTTTATTCTTGTTGTGTGTCTCCTTCCTTTCCCTTTCGAGATCTACAGTATTTCTTTAGGCATCCTTTCTTTCTGAATTTCCAGCACACTATCCCCGATCTGGACTTGGATCTTCCATTCCTTGATTTACTGAAATATGCTAAGCTCTTTCCTCATTCCATTTTCCTTGCCCTAAACTCTGCAACCAAAGCATTACCCGATGTTTCACCGAAGCTTTTCCGTCACATTTCATCACTAAGGATAGCACCGACAACATCGTCAAAATTTAAAGTACTAGATCCCAAGAGAGAGTTACTAATGGCTATAACTAAACCATTCCAACTTTCTGGAAATGAGCAAAAAAATAACAAAGCCATAACTTCATCATCAAATTTTACCCCTACAGAAGTTAACTGACTAGTAGCTATATTAAAATCATTTAAATTGTCTACAACAGATTCACCTTCTAACATATTCATATTAAATAAACCTTTCATAAGAAATACCTTGTTTGAGGCCACGGGTTTTTCATATAGTTTCACCAATGCCTTAATCAAACCCTCTATTGTTGTTTCCTTTGAAATATTGAAGGCTACCGATGCCGCGAGGCACATCCGTACTGTTCCGAGTGCCTTTCTATTGAGAATATCCCATTCTGCGTTTTTCATAGTTGTCGGCTTCTTTGTTTTTTTTCTCAATGTGAGGTACAGATATTTCTGATACATATAATCTTCCATCTGCATCTTCCATAGCGGTAAGTTTTTGCCATTAAATTTGTCGACCCTAAACTTACCATCTTCCACCATTACTCCCACAAGAAACAGGAACCCTTATTTCCTGCGAGTTTATAAGACAAATAGACCTTCGGCTGTGATACCAGTTGTTAGAAAATTATATATGATAGAGCAATGAAAAACATAAAATATGCGGAAAAAACAAACACAGGAAACACATAAAACTAGAGAGACACAAATGTACGTGGTTCACCCTGTTTGGGCTATGTCCACCATGAACAGTCAATCCTTCCTTTCTATTATCCAGAAAAATGAAGAGACACAACCTAAAACAGATCCGTTGTAATATCCTATGTTCTCTCTCATAGTCTCCCTATCTGTTTCTCGCTCTGAGAATACACATAAAATACACAGCCACAATACAATACCCTCATAAAAAATGTGGGGTTTCCTTCTAGGGAAAAAAACCCTACATCAAACATAACTTCTACTGACAGATCATCCTCCTAATGAACGACCCAGATTAAATAGAAATTACTATACTTTTACAAGGAAATTTTACATCTATTTTTAGCTTCGGGGGCCCTGCCCCTGAAACCCCCTGCTAGGGGGGGCTCCATAAAGTCGTAACCCCCCCTCCCTGGCCCCCCCAGGCAGTGTACAATTACCAGCGATGTTTCCACCCCATTAACAATAGGTGTCCAATGTTGTGATACAAAATAAATAAGATAATTAGGCTCCACACCCAAATCATTTATGTTTCATGGTTAAAACACTCATTCCTTAAGCAAAATTATGGAGACAAATTGTACATGTTTATATTACTGAAAGGACACTTAGCACAATAGAACTAATACACTCCTTTCAGATCAATTCATCCTCTCAAGATATACCTTCCTAGATAACAAATATCAACTCCAGGTCCAGAAGAGTTACCATTCTTTACTATTGCTTCAACTATAAATTTTAGTTTTCTTGCAACATAGTTCAGACATGCAATCACTTCATATTTTCCTCTTGTAATTCTAGTCCTACAATTCGTATTGCAACATCAAATTCTTTCGCATGCATGGAAGAAAACAAACATATTTAGGTTCCTTTCTTCTTCTCTTAAGATTATTTCTTTCTTGCAATATTGGGACCTTCCTTCTTCAACTTCCTCACACTTCTTTCTCGCTTCAAATTGCAGATCAAGTTTCTTGATGAGTGAGTAATCAAATAGGTTTAATTTCACTTGTTTTTATAGCCTTCTAGTGTGGTCAAATCCTTCAATATTTTGACATGACTTCTCTTGGGGCCTACTTGGTGGAGGAGGAATAATATACCGAAATACATAAAATCAATTTTCTTTCTTTGACACAATGAGACCAAGAAGGCTCTATTACAAGATGACATGGAAAATGACTCAAGAAATTAACCCTATAAGCACTCAATGGGTGCTTTGACCTAGAAAAAATAAACAAAAGATGAAACTCATGCTTATAAATAGTTTTTCTTTTCTTTCCTTTTAAAAATACATTACAACATGACTGAAATACAATTATCAAGACTGATGCTAGTTACATTTCTTAAAACTCCCTCTTAACTAGGGAGGTATTAAATAATTTTCAAATGGTAAAAGTTTGACCTCAATTTGAAATAATATTAAGAATATTACAACAACGTACAAAATGCTAAGGATACCCTAATTGCCAAGGTACCCTTCCAATAGGGAGTAAGGTGTGATTCAGGAATTTTCCACTATAGGAACCATCAGACTACAACCCTGGTATCAATCCAAAAGGATATATATATCATCTAGGCCTCCATGCCCTAAAAACAACCCTTACAAGGATCCAAGTATCAACATTAAATTAGATCTTCGCATGATACCCTCCCTTATTGGGATCTAGACATCAACTGAAATTTCAATGTTAACCAAACCATGATGTCCTCTCAAGTACCATTGTACATAAATTTATATGGTACTTCATCTCCCCTATCAACAAAATTAGAGATATCCACCAATTCAAGCATGCTCCTAAAATAGACTAACTTCTTGTTGGGAAGATATTTCGTCAACACAATACCTACTTGTTCATCTTGTTGGAACATATTGTAGCTTCATGACCCCAAATAGTATCAAAATTCCAATGTATATTTTCTTGTATGCTAGCATAAAACTTCAGGGTCTTAAAATATTATGATGTTACTTAGGTCATCACAATATCCAAACGCATTTTTATGGAAGATTCCTTCTTCAACTTCTTTGGAAGCACCAATCTCAACCTCAACACTTTCCAAAACACCAAATTCTTGTTCACAACTTCATTAATCACAAATAACCATCTGTAGTGCTTTATCCATTCTCCATTCATCATTCTTTCTTCATGGTATTAACTGTAGCAGTCAAAATATGTCCTCCTTTTGAACTGGGGTGATATACATATTATTTTATCCAAGCTTTTGTTCTTCTAGAGAACAAATACATCAACAACTCAGCCACACTGGATTTTTCTCTTTCATCAACATATCATTGGAGAAATTCAACCTTACGAAACATCCTTCCTTCTATCTTAACAAGTTAATCTATTACAAATCCCTCTTTCTATCATGCTCATCATCATCATCAAGTTATCATCAAGTACTAGGTAGGTAACCATATTTAGCATATTGAAGACTATGCACTTGTAAATATTCAACAACAAGTACAACCAAGCATAAATATAGAACATGAAGTCAACTTTATCAATATAGGGTTAGCATGTCATCATAATGGGGACATAATAAATCAGAATTTAAATATTAAAATCCTAACCTAGATAGGTTTAAAATCAAGGCTTATACTTTTCATGCCCTAGACTTTCACAATCATTTTTTCTAGGGTTTTTGTCACAAACCCTAGATTCCATCATCAAGCCTTAGATATAAATAGCTAAATCAAGTTATCATATTGAAAGAATTATAATGTATATGGTTTCATTACCATGCCCTAGAAACATATATCAATCTCTACTAGGGTTTTTCGTAAACCCTAAACACAAACATCGAAACTTTAATGTTAGATATACAACAATTTGACTAAGCTTGGGTTTCAATCAAACATAAGCATATACACCTAGGCTTTGATTCCTAAGATCTTACATTATCTGTTGCAAGGTTTTTTTCAGAAACACTAATTCATAAAAACATAAAATTATAGGGTTTTATCATATAGCATAGACATCAACAACATACCCTAAAAGGCTAGGCTTTCATCATAACATTAACCAACCCTAAACATAAAAATTATGTTAGAGTTTTTATAGTGAACCCTAAAGGATAGGGTTCTACCAAAGTGAACAATAGATAGTAAGACGAGGTTTGATTTAGTTAAGAGATAAATCATCCCAAAATTATGATAATATTTCAAGATTCTATAGCAAAACTCTATACATGAGAGACTTACTAATATGAAGAAATCATTTAAAGACAAAATGATCATACCTTCTCATGAAGAGGTCCTGCTAAAAATCTTGCACTTTCATACATACCTTGAGTTACTTATTTTAAAAACCTTATAGGGCTTCATATTGAAGGAATTTGCTTGCAAAAAAGCTTCTTATAAGTCTTCCTTTGAAGACTCCCTCTGAATCTAGTCACAATCCTTATACCTGCAAGCTTAGTCCTTCCAAGGAAAGGATAATTATCAAGTAACAAAGATAAACCTAATTATATAAAAAATAATACTTATCTTTTGTGAGAATGTGGAAGCACTTTCTTGAAGGACTCCTTTCTTGCATAAGATGAACATTTCTATATGCACCTACAACATTTACTTGAAAAATACAACCAAGAATATACAAGTACAAGTGCATGATTACAAACTAGGGATTTTAGATCCAAACCTTAAAACACCAATTCTATGGTTTTTTCACATCCAATTCTATACTTACTATGTTTTTCAATTTCTTCCTAGATTACCTACAAAGTCTAGAGACCAGAAACTAGGGTTTCTTATGAGGGAAAAAAATAGAGTAGGGTTAGGGTTTTTGAGCTAGGGTTTTCAAAGGCTTTTAAAATTATAAACCTAATACCAAAAAGAGATTTCAAAACCTTAATCTAATATAATTAGACAATTATACTTACCTCAAGCAATGGTTACCTTAGTCCTTCATAAATTTTCTACAATGCTTTCTCCAATATGCTATGAATACTCGAGAGATGATGAGGTCAAGGGATGCCTTCAAAGGTATTGCAATTTGTCAACATTTTTTCAAGAGTAATTGTACTACACTAGGTGACTAGCTATAGCTTCTTTCTTCTTTAATTTCATCCTTGAATTATTTGCTCCAATATTGACATAGATAAGATCTTCAAAGCTCTTTCCATAGACTAGTATAAGATACTTGTTGCTTCTTTTGTAGTAGAGACTTCAAAGGTGATAGGTTTACTTTTTCTTTCATATTGTTGTAGATTAATTGTGAGAGATAATTTTTGTAGCCTTCTTTTACAAATTCATCCCTTAGACTATGGTTTCTAGTAACCACAAAATTGTTTCTATATTTCCTTCAAGATGAAAACATTTGTATGATAGAGAGATTGTTATATATCTTGGCAAATAATGATATATAGCTATGAGATTTCATCATTTATTGAACTTTACCTTTCAACTAATTAATTATGGGGTTTGGTCCTCCTATTTATATGCACAAATCTCTTCTTGACTGTTTTCTTTTGTTGGATGTTAAGACTACTTCTTATTCCACTTAAAATTTGATCTAGTCACCCTAATATAGAAATATTTTTACACCATATCTCTTTGGTAGGTTCAGAACCTTGTATTTATGTTTATAATTTCAATCTTCTTCACAAGTTTCAACATGCCTCTCCCCTCACATTTACCTACTTTCACGGGCTTATTTGTGGTAAACATGAGATGAGGGGTTTTTAAGCCAAGACTCAACCTCCTAGGTGACCTTAAGGAAATGGATTTGACAAAAAAAACCTTATTGACTTCCCTCAAGTGCCTCGGGATCCTCAAAGAGTAACCCAACCGCTCTAGGTATCCATCGCTTAATCCAACTTTTTTTTCCATGATCTAAAGCCCCAATTTCTTCTTTTCCAAGCCCTTGATTTGACTAGAAACCCACAATCACTCCCATAATCTAGAATTAGTGTGATTATGGAATGTTTTTTTGAGTGTTATGTCAAGGACTGTGGAATTTAAGGATGTTTTTTAGGGCTGGGGCTAAACCTCTGCCCAAAAATCCATATAACATTCATAACTCATAAAATACATGATTAGAATGATTATAAACCAAAAAGTGAACCCCACACTAGACTTGACCATCCCCAACCAGGACTTACATTATGTCAAACACTTGGTAGACAAGTAACCTATAGGTCATGAATGCAAGTATGAGCATAAAGGAATGAAAACTCATATAATAATTAACAAGAAAGATCACCACATTCTCCCATTAGTTGTATTAACATCAATTAGGTCTTGCATCCATTATTATTTGAGTTACAAATAAAACCATGAAAATATCCATGACTAAAACCATTCATATATCCATGCTTATAACCAACATATAGACATATAAATAACCATAATATAAAAACCATTAAAGCCACATAATAACAAGAAAATTAACCAATCAAAATCAAGAGAACTTATCTTTCATTAAACATAAGCAAGATCCAACCAGGTTCACGCTTCCACATACCACCTAACCATAGACATGGCTGAACTAAATATTTCTTTCGGTGAGTCACCCTTGTGCCATATCCCAAGCATGAATGTGGGATATCATGGGATAAACCAATATAAATCAACGGAGGGAATCCATAGGTTAAACCACCTCCACCCTCACCATACCATAATGTCACCTAAACTAGCCCCAAGATCACAAAAAAAAACTGAGCTTGGAATGCCTCTATATTCCTTCACCACCCTTGAGGAATTTTTTGTGTCCAAGTCTTTAGGCTTTACCACAATCCACATCGGATCACTAGGCCCTAACCGAGATTCCACCATTAGGCTTTACCATGTATCCATCCATTACCAGTCAATGGATTCATAGGCCTTTGGGAATGTTGTTAAGACCACCTCTGCCTCAGATACCGAAACCTTCTGAAAATTCTAAATATCAAAATTAATAACAATCCCATCACACCATGTCTTTTTGGAAATTCAAAGGCAAGGATGGAAACAACTGTCAAAAATCGACATAACCATGCCACCGATAACTAAATAACCAAATACCAACATACACATGCCATGCATGTGAAAACCAGCTAGGAAATCATACATGAAATTTGTTGCCTGGAAGTATTCCTATTGAAGCTTTCTTGTTCCAACCTTTCCTTGTTTGATATTTTCTTTCATTTCCTTTCCTTGTCCTTCCCTTGATTTCTTGATCTCTTTCTCATCTCTATGGATAATTCTGAAAATGAACTAAAAAAATCTTTCTAATTGATCCTCAGAAGCCTTTTTATCAATGAGGCTTCTATTTTCTTCTTTTTCCATTATTTTCCTTCATTTTCCTCCTCACATGCAACTTGTGACCTTTCACCTTCCTTTTCTCCTAATTTCATTTATTTTCATAAATAAATGTGTTAAAAATACTATTAACCTTTTCAAAGCCTTAGCCATTTCCTTTTCCAATTTCCCCTTTGCCATAAACACATCTAGTGATTCCCACTATGATATTTTTCCCAACATTCAACTTGGAATAAGAGTCCTTAACCGTGATCTTAATTTTTCCTTTATTAGATTTTATTACATGAAATTTTAGCTTGGGTATCTTACAAAACCCTCCCCCTTGGGGAACATCTTCCTTGGTGTTAAACCACACCTATACATCATCAAAACTGTTGAAAAGCAAACATACCTCCCATGGAGCTTTATAACTTAGCTAGATGCAGTATTTACAATGACTTACCTACTCAAAATAAAAATACATCATGACAACATGACAATATAACAACCATACCATGTATTGGAGCTTTATAGCTTAGCTCATGGAAGTATTTACGACCAAATATACTCATGCACATTTTCTTCAACCATAAAATAACCATACTGTTTATGGAGCTTTATAAATCCATCTCGATACAATATTTACAATAATATACACATATGTAAATTTTCTCAACTAACAAATAAAAGGATATAGTACTTGCATCTAGAATAAGGGAATCTAGAGGCTCACACCTCCATCCTCAAAGTAGTATTTTGACTCACCTCCTTCCTAGGAAGTACAGAATCCACTACCAAAGTCAAAGCTACGTCCAAGGTCCAACTCTACAATCTTGCCCCCTTGTCCTCTTAGTAAACAGTTACTGGCTCATTGTTCCAGGGCACACTACCAATGTGCATGTGATTCCATCGGGCAATGCTAATGCCCAAAAAAAGTCCATCCTTGACCTCCCCTTGTATTCTACACAGTCCCTCAGGAAATCCGATCACCCCCTTCCGTGTAGTCACTCACCTTCAAATTTCACTGAAATCCCCTATCCCGGGCGATCCATCTCTTGGCAAGGCTTCGTCGGATCGGAAGGTCAAACAACCAAGGCATATCCCTGCCTAAAAACCATCATACTGGTCATAGCATGCCTATGGAAATAAATGGACACTATTGGGTATCAACGTCCCACAATGGCCCTGCTCCTAAAGTTCTTTACCAACATACTGCTACTTGTTCTAATTCCTTTCACTATGCTGTTATTTATTGTAGTCAAATTCAACCACCCCAGCTGGGCATTTCTCTGCGTTCTTGTACCAAGCACATAATTTTCATTAGAATCAAAACGAATTTAAATCAATTCAAATCATATCTCATCGGTGGCTCGTCAATAAGGTGCACTTGCAATTCGTCTTACTTCCTATCACACCAAGTCAAAATTGCTCTTTGACTAAATCATAATGTATAAACATATCACATCTCGTTAGCTTAAAATGAAGCCATCATAAATCATAATCACAAATAACATGTAACACCACATATATACCTCTTGGATGCAGCTTCGACTTTGGTATGTGTGGTGTAACATCCTCCTATATGTGTGGTGTTACATCTTCCCTCAATATCAGCAACAAGGGTATCCCAAGACTAAACCGCCTCAACCCACAATATCGAAAAAAAGGGAATCCAGAGACTAAAGTGCGTCAACCCTTAATAGAAACAATAAGGGCTAGACAATACCATACATGTATGTCCCATCACAATGTAGAACACATGCACATACACAGCGCACCACAACACATACACCAACACCCAATGTAAAACATGACAGATACACCTAGACCCGGTGTACACCACCACACATACACCTACACCAGGGTGTACAATACAACACATATACCTACACCTAGTGTACAACAACACACATACACCTAGACCCTGTGTACAAAACAAAACATACACCTACGCCCAGTGTATAACACAATCCATACATCTACACCCGGTGTAAAACACGATACATGTACATACACACTGTACCATACCACAAATACACATGTCGCAATACACAACTACACAATACCTATAACAACATACCAAATATACACAACACAATATGTTAAACGTGTACCAAATACAACATGTACATCAATACCATATTTACAACATGTAAACAGTACCACTTATACGCATCACCACCTGCACAATGTATACACGACACCATCTGCACAACGTGTGCACAACACCACATGTACACTGCAACACATGCAAAAGTTTTACACAACACCACGGGTACACAACACCAATTGTACTATGTGTACATAGCACCACATGTACACAACACCATTTTCACAACATGTACATAGCACCACATGTACCACATCTACATAACACCACATGCACGAAACACCACATGTACACAACACCACATGTACAATCATGCACAATACACCATATGTACACAACACCACATCTACAATATGTACACTACACCATATGTACACATAACTGTATATACAACATGTACAATGCACCAAATGTACATAGCATTTCATTTACAATAGGTACATGACACTATATGTACATAACATTGCATATATACATTTACTTAGCACCATCGGTACCCAACACCACATATGAAATCATGCACGTAACACTATAGGTACATCATGTACAAAATATACATAAAATTAGTATTGAACATCCATAAACCACACTATCTCTACCAAGAAACCTTACCTCTGGTGTCTTATCCATGCTTGTCCTAGCATGTTGCGGATCATATTGCTTCCATTATATTGATGTATCCCTTAGCATTACATGTCCATAAGATAAACATAGAAAATATAATCACATAATATCAATTTAGGTTCACGTGATACTAACCTCATAGATATTCCAAGCTATTCTTCCACTTGATTCCTCATAAAATATGAACCTCTTCATGTCATTCACCTACATAAACAATCATTCATCCACAAGAATGATCCTTGATGTCCCTTTCTAACAATGACATACATACATATATATACACATATAAGAATTAGCATAAAAAGATCATGATCTCTGATGTCCCTGTCAGAAAAATGGCATAAATAGATACATTTATATAATAATTAGCATAAATCAATCATGATCCCTGACGACCGAGTCAGAAAGCTATATATATATATTTATATATCTGTGTGTGTGTGCGTGAACACTATCACGAAACAATCCTAATGACCTCGTTAGTCAATGACATAAATGCATACATACATACATTCATACATATATGCACATATAAACATCAATCATAATCATAGTCACAACAAAATTACTCGATATCGTAAGGTCTAGGTTAAGAGAACTCCCTTATTCTGTGCGCAACATGCACAACATTGTGAAAAATAGTTCCCAACATAGCCAAGGCATCTGATGCCTCAAATCCATCTTCCTTACCTTTCTTGTTATCTTTCTCATGAATGTCCTGTCACCGTCTATTTACCCCAATGGACCCCACCAATCCAACTGAATGTCATACTCTTGCCTTCAACTGCCATTATACATGCACCGAGCTTCATCTAAGTCTTACATTATCTATTAGGTTTCATCAAGCTCTTCTTGAGCTCAATAAACTTTCATCTTTCCCAAACCAATTCCCAATATCCTCAAACATAAAAGGAAACAAGAAGAAACAAAAAATAATAAAACCACGAAAACCAATAGAAATATGACACCAAAAACAAATTGACATGGCCATGCACTTGACATAATCAAAACTACAATTCAAGCGTAAAAAAATCACAAAGACTAAAGGAAAAAACTAGCAAAAAACACCATGACTCAATCCCCATGGCTTCCCAATACTTCCAAAGGAAAACTCAACCTAAGACTTCCCCAATATTTCATGGCAATCTCTTTTGTATGCAATTCCCTGCATCATTTTTCCATAAACAGATAATTTTCAGTGTATAAATAAATATAAGACTATACTAGTTATCTTAGCTTTTTGTGCCAAGCACATTGCCTTGTAACTTGAACATACATCTAGGCCACATGTTCTAAATATCAAGACATCATATATGATTAATTTGAAATCAATCTTTACCAAGTCTAACAACCATGTCATAATAAAAAATAAACTCACGTTCATCATTCATAATACATAATGCTACAACTATCAACTACTCACACTCAAGAACAGATCACTTGTTCTTAGCACATATGTGTTAGTACAACCATCTTTAAACAAGATCATTCCTTCATGCAATATTATAAATACAAAATCATATCATGGAGTTAGTAAACATTCAAACAACATATAAACAACATAACAAAACATTCAAGCACCAAGTAGATTACATAAGCAAACTCATAAGAAATAGGCGACATAATCAAACACTCGAACACCAAATAGATGAGATAATAAAACACATACCTCAATTTATCTTAAGGGATGCTATCTTATCTGCAAAATCAATCTAGATTAGCACGATATAAATTCACAACATATCGAACCAAACATAATCAAGGTCATGATATCCATAACAGTAACTAGCTAACATGTTCACATCATAAACTCATAAAAAAAATTATTCGTGCATAAAAATCACATGTGCACAAAAAATATAGATTATTATGACATAATATCACAAGTATATCGAATCATACCTGAATGTCATAACCCTAACCATCCACATAGGTCAATCCAAATTAACATGATACATATAACATCAAGATCTTAAGTACAATGACCATAACCATCATGCAAACAACCATAATGCATATAAAAACAAGTTACTATCCTTCATGGTAACTGACAAAGGTACATATGATCACACTCATTAACTAACATCTATCATATATTTAACTGCAACGCCATAGAATAAGAAACATGTACACAACCCTAGTGCTTAAAACAATCATTAACAAACATACATGCATTCCAAACATACAATACCTGTATAATGATCTTCTCCCCCAGATTCTATTGTTGCAAACTCGCTCTGATGATATGCATATCCTGCTCTATCTCACCTAACACATCAATATCATAGCATACCAATAACGTCATGATGACATAAACTTACATGCAATGAACTTATGCATGACAACCTTAACCATGAAAATGAATGCATAAAAACATGCCTTCAACCCATCTGGTCCAATTTCTGAACCATTCCCTAATACCACCTGTAGCATGCCTCTCCTATCACATCTACCCACTTTCACTGGCTTACCTGGGGTAAACATTAGATGATGGGTTTTTATGACAAGACTCAACCTCCTAGGTGACCTTAAGGAAATGGAGTCGACATAATAGACCATACTGACTTCCTTAGGATCCTCGAGGAGTAACCAAACCCCTCGAGGTGTCCATTGCCTAAGCCAAATTACTTTTCCCTGATCTAGAGCCCCAATTTCTCCCTTTCCAAGCCCTCCATGTGACTAGAAACCCCCAGCCGCTCCCATAGGAATGCATCAATGGGACTGTGGCCTTTTCTACCTAGTGTTGTGCCAGGGACTGCAAAATTTAAGGTTGATTTTTATGGTTGGGGCTAAGAATCTGCCCAAAAATCCATATAAATTTTATAACCCATAAAATACATGAATACAATTATTGTAAACCAAAAACTGAACCCTAGACTAGACCTGACCATCCCCAACTAGGACTGGAATTCTGTCAAACACTTGGTAGACAAGTAACCTATAGGTCATGAATGCAAGTATGAGCATAAAGGAATGAAAACTCATATGAGACTTAACAATAAGGATCACCAACTTCTCCAACTGGTACTGATATTCTGTCAAACACTCGGTAGACAAGAAACCTACAGGTCATGAATGAAAGTCTGAGCATAAAGGAATAAAAACTCATATGAGACTTAACAAGAAGGATCACCACCCTCTCCCATTATTTGTCTTAACATCAATTAGGTATTGCAACCATTATTCTTTTAGTTACAGTAAAACCATGAAAATATCCATGACTAAATCAATCATATATCCATTCTTATAACCGTCATATAAATATATAAATAACCATAAGATAACAACCATTAAAGCCACATAATAATAATTAAATTTACCAATCAAAATCAAGAGAACTTAGATTTCATTAAACATAGCAAAGAGCCAACCAGGTTCAAGACTTCCACATATCGCCTGACCATAGACATGGTTGAACCAAATATTTGTTTCAGTCAATCAACCCCATGCCATATTTCAAGCATGAGTGTGTTATCTCATGGGATAAACCAATCAAAAAAAACCAAGGGAATCTAGAGGTTAAACCATCTTCACCCTAATCATACCATGTTCTTACCTAAACCGACCCCAATATCACAAAAACAAACTGAGCATGGAATGCCTCCAGATTCCTTCACCATCTTGAGGAATTTTCCGTCTCCAAGCCTCTAGGATTTACCACAATCCACATCGGATCACTAAGCCCTAATCGAGACTCCACCCTCAGGCTTTACTGTGTATCCTGCCATTACCGGTCAAGGGATTCCTAGGCCTTTGGGAATGTTCCCTAGACCATCTCCGCCTAGGATTCTGAGTCCTTTCGCCAATTACAAATCTCAAAACCTAGGAAAAACTCATCACACCATAGCTATCTGAAAAAGGAAAGTCAAGGCTAAAAACCACTGTCAAAACCCAGAAAAACCATGTCACTGGCAAGAAAATAACCAAATACCAACATGCACATACCATGCATGTCAAAAACATCTATGAAATGATACATGCAATCCATTACCTGCAATTATTCTTGTTCCAACCATTCTTTTCTTGATCTTTTATTTCCTTTCCTTTCCTTGTCCTTCCCTTGCTTGCTTGATCTCTTTCTTCTCTAAGAGGCTAATTCTGAAAATAAACTGACAAAATATTGCCAACTGATCCTCAGAAGTATTTTTATCAATGAGGCTTCTATTTTCTTCATTTCATTTATTTTCCTTGATTTTCCTCCTCATGTGCAACTTGTGACCTTTCACCTTACTTTTCTCCTAATTTCCTTAATTTTCATAAATAAATGTGCCAAAAATACTTTTTCCTTTTCAAAGCCTTAACCATTTCCTTTTCCTATTTCGCCTTCGTCGTAAACACATCAGGTGATTCCCATTAGGATATTTTGCAGAACATTCATATTGGAATAAGTTTCCCTTAATCATGGTCTTATTTTTTCCTTTATTAATTTTTATTACATGAACGTTTATCCCAGATATGTTACAGAAGGTACTTGAATTTGACTAGGCTTATGATCTATCTTGTTGAACTTTCAATGAGATACTTTCAAGTTCCTTCAACTATTTTTTACAACTCAAACTGTGAGACTCTTCTTCTCCTTATGATATTTCTTGAAGCCCTTCTTCTTCTGATAAGAACAATTGATCTTCAAGGTTTCCTTTTTCTTGTTCTTCACCTTAGCTCTACTACCATGTTGGAAGATCATAAAGGCAAAAATATTTTATTTTCCTTGATAATTATTTGTGATTTTCTTTTGTTCTTATAAACTTCTTTATTTCTTCTTTAACTTCTTTACATAAAGCAACTATAAAAACATTAATGCATGAAGATGAAAGAAAATGAAGACTTGGGATGTAGGCTATCACCTAGGGAAAACCTCGTCATTGAGGGGAAAACCAAAAATTATCTTCTCCTTCTTAAGAACAAGTTCAAATGAGACAACCATGACCCTTTGACCAAGACTAAAAACTCCTCTAATCCACCAAGTTAGCCTCTCAAGATAGACCTTCCTAGATGAAAAATATCAACTCCAACTCGACAAGAGTTACCCTTCTTTACTATTGCTTCAATCACTAATTTTGGCCCTCTTTTATCATAGTTTAGACTTGCAATCACTTCAGTTTTCCGGCCTGTAATTCTAGTCCTGCAATTCGTACTACAACTTCAGATTCTTTCACACTTGTGGCAGAAAATAGATAGGTTTAGGTTCCTTTCTTCTTCACTTAATTTTCTTCCTTTAATATTATAATATTGATACCTTCCTTATTCAATTTCCTCACACTTATTTCTCGCTTCAAATTGTAGATCAAGTTTCTTGGTGAGTTGGTAATCAAATAGGTCGATTTGTGTTTGTTTTTATAGCCTTATAGTGTGGTCAAATTCCTTCAATAGTCTGAATTCTCTTTTCTTGGGGATGAATCGTTGGAGGAGGCATAGAAGACCAAAATACATAAACATTATTTTCTTTATTTGACATAATGAGCCCGAGAAGGGTTTATTACAATATGACATGGAAAATGACTGAAGAAATTAATCCTAGAAAGACTTAATGTATGATTTGACCTAGAAATAATAAATAAAGAATGAGACACATACTTATAAATAATTTTCTTTTATAATAAATTTTTTGTTATAATATTTTTTCTTTTATTTTTTTTGAAAAATAAATTATATCACGACTCAAATATAATTATGAAGATCTATACTAGTTACATTTCTCAACACTTGGTAGTTTTTCTTAGCACTTAGCACTAGGTTGACAATGGAGATGAAGGAATACATATTCGCCAATAGTTACACCTAATAATACCTCTACCTTCCTTGATATATCTAAGTGAAATCCAAATTGTCTGCTTGTGTGGATGTGCAACCCTTAAGAAAACACTTATGAAAAAATAACACCAAGCAAAAATGATAGCCTTCAATTCAAATGCTTCTTCATCAATAGATCAAAGAATATTTATGGTGCATAAAATGTCATGATACTTACCACCACATATGTATCACCATGACCAAAAACAGGTTGGAAAAAGAGTTTGAAGGAATGACATGAATTCCTTTATGAGTCATTGCAAGAGATGCAAAAATATCTAGTGCAAATCACTAAGACTCATTCAAGCTTTTCAACCTAGGAACCTACTTTACAGGTCTCGACCCTAAATCTCAATGGTGAATTATGGAGAATTATCAAGCCACATACTATTAAAAGATACAAATACCACATATATACTACAGAAATTTTTAGGCCACTCTCTTTTATAACATGCTTGCTATACAATACACTCACTATTACATAAGAGGATATATAGGCATGCTCAATATTCCTTTTATGTAAAAATCATTCCCCTCAATATTCATTATATGGAGGGGATATACATGCACACTTGAACTAGGGTTTTTAGACATGTGCGAATATAGGAAGGACCATCTTAGGCTAAGGTTGGAAGTAACTCTGAAAAAAATGGAGACAATGAGTCAAACTCACAAAAGAAAAGGAAATGGTCAATTGGGGTAGAACCACTATCAACTTTTCATTTGGATACCACTCACAAACAAGGTCAATGTTGGCTTTGGTGAGTCATTACCAACATAAGATATTGAAGTGTGCTTATTCTAGTATGGTTATGTGAGGAAAATATTATTAACCAATATGGATTTGTTAGTAGACAAGTTCCAACATGAAGTATATGCTACATCCAAATAAGTAACACTAGATATGCATGAATATACCCACTAATTGGAGAATGGATGCATTGTTACCATAGTAATAGTGATAGGATTGTAGAGGCATTTCTGCCAAGGAAGGGAATCGATAGAGGGATAGGTTAAGTAATGAGTGGATGAAAAAGGAGTTATAATGGGACATACAACCCGGATTTGAAACCATGTCAGGATAGGAAGGTAACTCCCAAATTGAATTTTCCACTAATGTAAACAACATAATCTAACATAGTGAGACATGAAATTTGGGATTCATATCCCAAGGTTAGTTTCTATTCCTTTCCATTTTCCTTTATTAACATATTTACATTAGGTGTTTAAAAAAATAAATGTGCCAACGGAATAAAATTGAGAGGAAATATATAGAGTAAAAACCCAAAAATACTCAAGTATGCCAACAAATTAGTGGAGGCTTAGTGGAGAGACTCTTAGAATTGAAACAAATTCAAATTTTACACGATTATGGTGTGCAATAATCACACTTACTATCATTTTTAGCTAGTGGTCATAATCACATCAACATTAACACCCCCTTTTAAGAAAGGATCTTACTACGATCTTCAACTAGTGATCACAATGAGAACAACAATGACATCCCACTCTATAAGAATCTTACTACCACCATTAATTGGTGATCACACCCACTTTGTAATGTTGTCCTATAAGTTGGGCTCAAAATAAAAAAAATACAAGGATCTAGCCATATTCAAGTTTAGCGCTTCTTCTTGTTTTAGGTGCACTCCCAACCCATTAATCTACATACATCTAGTTGACATAGTTACAAATCCACCAAACCTACCAATATCATAATGCAATGCAAAAACAACACAATGTTCCATATAGCCATTAATCATGAGCCAATTAGCACCCATAATTATCAAGTCAAATTTTTTATGATTGCCTCTTAGTGTAACATTTTTGCAAAATTGTCTCTCGATCCTCCACTTTTCAATGCAAAGATGAATTTGGGCTCGAGGGAAAATTGGCAAGTGTCTAAATCAGGGTAAAGGAGAAAAGCATTATTTCCTCCTTCAACCCATTTACTAATTTAGACAAGAATGTCATTATCAAAAGTCTTATCCCAATTCTTAGGCTTCCTAGGAACTAGTATAAGGTAGTCACCCTAATTGAGAGAAGATACATTCTCTTGAGTTCATCTCCAATTTATTTATCTATGTCTCATTGTGTAATTTTTAAGTCCATCCACGATGTCAATGTATATGAAATATCATCATCACAATGAATCTCATGAAATGCCTTAGTTAATAGGTCATAAATCATATTATCAACAACACTAAATGGAAGAGGTGTCAAATACAATTACATCAACAAGGCATCCATCATGTGCTGATATCATAAATAATAATACATAAAATATAAAAGAAAGGTATCAACATCTACATATGTCTAAATTGTAATACAAACCATATCAAAGTGAAGGTATACAACACATAAATATTGTTGATTATAGTAGAACAATGACATATCATATTAGACCATTATCAAATGGCATCATCACCATATAAATACCATTAAGAGTATCAAAAATTTATGCAATATTAGTTTTCAGAACATCAACGTTTTAACAAGTGTATATAGTATTGACCATATTATCAAGGACTAATCATGTTAACCATCATCATATAGTTTTCAATGATCATTATCAACAACTAATAAATTCATAAAAGTGTCCATGTTTTCATACTCAATCACCCATTGAAGAAAACATAAGGAAGGTGGTGATTTTGAGACACCAACTCCGATTATTGAGATTGGGGTACCAACACATCATATAAACCATCATATTAAACAAATTTTTTTTATTATATGCGATATAGGTTAAAGTCACATATATCTCCTATGGAAAGAAAATGTCTAACAAGTCTAAATATGAAACACTCGATGTCTAAATAAAAAGTATCCCATACATTATACAAAACTTAATAATAACATGTTACTTATTTTTAAAATATAATCACACCATTTATCATTTAAAAAAAGTTTCAACTATGGCCTACTATTGCCTATAGAGGATTATACTTACAAACAATGACTAACAATAATTTTTGAAGAGTCAATTATCCTATAATAATATCTATTATTCAAGACAATCTAAAATCTTACAAAATATTTCGCATACACCGTAAAGTGTTTCAGCAAATTAAGAAAGTAATCCTTTATTTAATCTCTTAAAAAATTATATTCTTTATCCTAGGTCCACTGAATTTCTCTGAGTGGGCTTCTCATCATGCATCCTTATCGTTGTGATGACATAAGAATCAGCATTCTTACTCTTTATCTGTCATTTGATCCTGAGATATATCATAAGCCTCGAGTGCTCAGGAAAGTAAAGTGTTTAAAGAGTATCAAAAATATCCTTTACCTTTAATGCTCAAAACTCATTGAGCATCTGGTAGGATTCTTCTAGTTTCCATTCATAAAAGTAGTGGAAAATGCAAATGAATGAATACTCTTATTACGCATTTTGACAAAGGCTTGAGATTTTGTGCATGGTATTTTCAGCATATAGGCCGGTCAAATAAATAAAATGACGCGAAGGGTTAATTCTAAATACAATCAGGCAAAAAAAAAGATTACACCTGCTAAAAATATTCAAATAGTTTTTCTTGTAATATGGTTGGACCCGCATAATGTAGTCAAATTTTATCCAACACTTTTTTCCCAATGGTTATTTCCAAGTGCAATTTTACTCCGCACCTTTTTCCTACTGGTTATTTCTAAGTCCAATTTTGATAGAAGAGGTCAAATGGAAGTCTTATGTGATTTTAAATGAAGATACCCCTCGTTGCATATTTCTAGTTGGAAGTCGTCTTATGGAATAAGATGGACCCATAGTTTCACATTTGTAGCTGGATGTCATGTGGACATTTCCATTGATACATTTGTAGCTTGAAGCCAGGCATTTCACCGTGATTATTTTTCTGTCTAATTTGTTTTCTGATTGATTTCTGATTGATTGGGATTTGTTAAAATCATAAATTTGTAAATGTTAATTTTTCACAATCTGAGTGCTTTAAAGATTTTTCAAGATATTGAATCTATATATATAGTCAAAATTTATTTTAAACAATATAAATCAAGATTTGACCAAAATAAAACTCATAAATTATAGACACCAAAATGTAATTTCCCATCATTTCTACATACCATTGTCAATCAAATTTGATGAGAAAAAACATCATTTATAATACAACAAATCTTACCATCAATATTTATACATACTACTTTTTATTAAAAATACAATTTAACATTAAAATTTCACCAAAAATAAAAAATCTCCTTAAAATAGTAGAGTGCTCCCATAAAAAAAATAAAAAAAGAATAAGTGGTGAGCTGTCACCTTCCCAATAGGTAAGCCACCTGGGCAGAGGATGTGGCAGCACGCTCCCACATTGGATCAGTTCATATTGCATGTGTAAGGCAAGGGGAGCCTTGTAAACAGATTTTGTGCTCTTTGGGAGACCTTCCTGCTTCCTGCTTAGTGTGTGACTGGTTCTTTGTTGTAGTTCATGATGCAGGTTTAAAGAAGAATAGTTCTCAGAAAATTTTGAATCGCAAGAAATCAGGCAAGAAAGAAACAACTCTTAAGATAAGCAGGGGATGTTTGGCGTAACAACAAAAAAGGTACTTGACAGCCCCTCAAGCATTAATATTTATGAGGATTCAAATACCATGCAAAAGAAATCTTCATTTAGTAGCGAAATAGATCTCCTATATCTCCAAGGTAAGACACCAGTGTCCCAAGAATCAGAAGAGATGAAGGAGGTGCAAGATAAAGGAAGTTGGAAGACAAAGACGAGAAGCCAGAGAATTAAGAACTAAAAAGATTATAGGTCGGATAGACAAAAATTTGATCTGAGTGAACATTAACCACCATCATCATCATCACACATATATATAATGCACAAAATTAACTACACGAATCGGTAATCCTAACAACTCTATCATATATATATATATATAACCGCAGATGTAGGAAACAAAACCGTGAGCCCTGGTCAATTTAACAATCGGATAAACTTTAACCGCCGATTTCCTTTCAGTGTTATCTGATATGATGGATATGATTTCATATGATACTTTGGGAAGCGTTGATTGTTGGATCGAATTCATTTAATGGCCGTCCGATACTGAACCACAACATCATCATCATGGTTGGATGTTGTGTAATAGAAAAACAAAGGCGTGCATCCTGATTGCTTGCTCCCATCTTCATGTGTTTCTGTCATTGAGTTGAAGACCACTGACGTTGTTATCATTATTACGATCTGTGTTGATAAAGGCAATGTTGATGCTTGAGGGGCTATCTTATAAGAGGATAGGTTTGATTAAATAAGAGGATATAATTAAATTGGATTTAAGGGTATGTTTTGGTAAAAAAGTATTAAGAAAAATATAATTAGTGAGAAATTTTAGACATTTCTATGTAATAAATATAAATTTACATTTTAATCCAAAAAATATGCTCTGTGAAAAAGCTTATCAAACAGGATCTTGAGAAAATAACTATATTGCTTTCTTTAATCTAGTAATTTATTATCCGAGAGGATGTAAAACTTTTAAGATTGTAATTAATATTTTAGTTAATGTTGTTATTATGCAAATAAATTATTACAACTTAGATTTAAACCATTCTTAACTTGATAATAACCTAGACTTAAACCATTCTTAACCCCATAATATATTCAAAGTGAACTCTTTTAATATGCCAGCTTATTTTATGACACAAAAGAGTAAGTCAAAAGAGCATATTTCATACTCACAAATGACTGAAGAAAAAAAATGAAAGTGAATAAAAATGTTATAAGAAAAACGGTTATTAATTAAATTTGTTGCAAGTTGAACTAGATTATTATATAGTTAATTATTTTTAAGTGTTTATTTTGATAAAAGGAAAAGTGGAAATATATATATATTTAAAAAAGAAATCATAAGTATAAAAATAATAATGAAAATGAATAAAAAAATATATAAGAATAAGAATGGTTTAAATGAATTATTATATGTTTTGATTAAATTATGGTGAAAATTCTTTTTTTATGGTTTTGTTAGGCTTATTTTAGAGGTTAATTATAATTTGGCTATTTAAGGACTTGAAACCCCTAAAGTTTATTTTAATTTTATATAAATATTATTTTTCCCAAAATTTCAAAAACATATTTCTTATACTCATTAATATTTCCTCACTAATTTTTTAAGGATTTAAAAAGCCTAAAGCTTATTTCAATTTTATATAATAAAAAAATTCCCAAAATTTACTAAACATAGTTCTTATACTCATTTTCATTAATATTTCCTCATTGTTCCTTCCAGAAGCACCTCAATCAAATTTTGTATGAATGAATTATGCTTTGAGAATTAGTTAATATATGTTTTGACTATAACCACAATACTTAATAGATGCTAGGCTAACACCCATTATTCATACAAGTAATATTAATCATATTTGATTTTTGAAAAGATTATAGAGGTTAAAAATCTTAATAGCTAAGACAACTATTAGAATGATATCAACTATGAAAGAAAAAGGTCGATATTCTATTTGTAATATGTAATAATTTTATAGTTCATTGTTGGATAGTGTAAAAGAGTGTGATATTGAATCAAAACAAAGAAATAAGGCAATCATGTAACATCCTATTGCATGTTTCAATATCTATGTGATCAATTGTGCATCAATATTTCTTTGTAACATGTTTATGGTGTTGGATATTACCAACAATATGGGGTCTCCCAGTATGAAGTCCTGATTAGACCTCACACCATCTAGGATAGGAGCCCCATCCGGGAATTTGTCTCGACCACCATTATTCTTCGAGATTTGTCTTGGCTATAATCATCTACATAAGAGATTATACACAAAATTTGAGATAAGCAAGTTGACATTATGAAGCATACAATTGCAATGCATATAAGCTTCTTTCATGAACATTGTAGAAACATTGAGCTTTTAAAAGAAAAGTATTAGTACTATTCTAGTAAAGACACATAAGAGCATAGAAAAAATCATTAGCTAACCTGCAAAATAGATCAAAAGGTAACAAAAATCATAAAAGAAAGTAAAAATGCACATTCAACAAGATATATACTAAAGCCAATGAAACAATTAATTTTCTTTAGTTTGTACGGATGCAAACATTAAAAAAATAATCTTACAACATCCACAATGCATGCATGAAAGTGAATTATCTCTGAAAACTTCAAATATTAAGTGAAAGTTCCAAGTACACAATTACAATGATGCAACAATAGCCCCAATAGTGGAACATTAAGTCACCAATTTCTCCTCTGAAGAATGATCTTCTCTCCTATGCCAAGCTATAGAAACCAAGGTGAAAAGTCCTTTGCTTGAGGCATGAGGATTTATTTATAAAAAATGATGTTATTTTTCACCTCCCATGTGACTTTTGACCTTCCTCATGACCCTTTATCTCCCATATGAACTTTGAACTTATATGTAACCTTTGAGCTCCTACATGACTCTAGAAATTCCTAGTGACTCTTCATATTCCATGTTTGACCTTTAGGCTTCAACACATTTTACATCTTTCTCATTTTTTGGAAATACAAAATTACATTCCACAAATGGTGGAAAAATACATGGACAACATAAGACTTTTGTGCTCACACTTTGCTGAGTTGTAATTTGGCGATTGTGACATGAGACTTCATTTTAATGTATAAGTGCCAAATTTTTCTCTTTGTCATTATTTCTTCAATCCCTCGTGATAGATATAAATTTTACATGATATTCACCCTCCAAAGGGTCTGGATAAGTGTTTGAACCTTCTGAGTCAACATGAGTTTCCATCGCTTTGTCATAGTCCAAGATTCTTTTATTCTTGCATGATAGCATCTTTGTGTTTCATCTCCACAAGTCTCCTTCTTGTAATGTCTATTTTATGACCTCTTTATAATAATCTTCCCTTGATAGGATGATAGCCCCTAAAAATAAATGTCACTCATGACAAGACAATATTAGTCCCAAATCCACCTATTCTATCATGTGCAAAAGTTGATTGTGATGGGACAAGGTGTAAGGGTTGAGGGAGAGGCCTTTTTGGGCACAGTGTGTAGAGTCAAGAGGGAAGGAGTGAAGGTATGGGAACTTTGATTTCACAATGCATAGTGGCAAGGGAGAGTTAAGGCATGAAATGGGTATTGGGAAAGTATAGAAGACAAGGATAACAAGCTTAGGCACTATCATTTTGCAATACGTAGTTCTTGAGGGAGAGGATCCATGTATAGTGCTATTGAGCACTACAAGGCTTGAAGGATGGCCCTAATTTCCATTGAGACTGTGAAATGCGTAGTAAGTGCAAGACTAGCCAATTCATTGCGCAAAGAGAAAGTGTAGGATACAAGAGAGGAAAATTTGGGCATTGCAACTACACAATATGCAACGGCTGATAAGGTAGTTCTTGGGATTGTGCATTTGAGCACTACAAGGGTTCATAGGCGATCCCAATATCCACTAAGACTAAAAAATGTGAAATATAATGCAATATAGATCAAGGACTACATAGTGGGAAAGTCAAAGCAAAAAGGTTGAGGGTATGCACTCTAAGGTTGCTCAATGCATAGTTGGAGGAGGCTGTCCTCAATGGGCACAATGTGCAAGTCAAAGAGGTAGTGGTATCATTATTGAGGCTTAGAAGTGTGCAAATTACTCATCACTTGACTAGAAGGTTGAGTGTGCTTGTGACTTGTGCAATATAAGAGGACAGAGGACTCCAAAATTAACTAAGTGTGACATCAATGAGAGAAGAGAGTAGGAGCATATAACATTTCTCAAACATGATCACACACACATATACACCCAAGCACGTGACAATAAGACACATAATACCCAAAACTAGCAAACATATAGTGAAAAGACAATGAAACGACACTTATCTATAAGTGCAACACTTAAGATGTACCTTTATGACACAAGTGTTGACTGCAACCAAGAGGTGTGCTATACCATAAGAATGTGTCCAAATCATGTTCTAATGATAAATAACATCAACTGGTGCAATATAGTGCATCAGAGCTACCACTAGAAGGTGTGCCATGGTTCTCTTTAGACGTGTGAAAACAAGCGAAAGCGGCACATGCAAACACAAAGAAAATATAAGTGACACATGTAAGAATGAAAGTAGTAAAAAGCAACACTTTCAAAAGACCAAGCAAGTGAAAAATAACACATGTAATATAAAAAAGAAGAAAAGCGACAATTGAGAAGCTCAGCCGAAAGATGGGGCATTTGCAACCACGAGTGAGAGAATGCTCCTTATACTCCAACAATGCAAAAATCTCAAAAGAAAATTATGAATATGAGGATGAGCTCTGGACTAGACTCTTTATATAGGGAGAGAAAACATGCAATGATGTGAACTTAAACAGGAATGCAACAGAATAAAAGTATAACCATAAATACAAAGATGTAGTAAAAATAACACTTCATTTCATTAATATCAAAGAACTGAAATATGCTTACAGAAAAAATGGAAATAAAATAGCTCGGGCAATGGTAGCTTACCTCTAAGAAGATATGTGGAGGATGCATGCCTATGAACTGTGTTAGGATGACACTCAATGACCTTTTTATTATTGACAACAAGAGAAAACCCTAACCCCAAGAGATGGAACGCCAAGAGTTTGTGGGCCTTGTTGGGGTTAGTTGAGTAGCCAACTTCCTGGGGTGGTGACTTGGTCATATTATCTCCATTTAGCGCATATGATACCTTAATGGAAATATGTATCTCAGTAATACAAGAATTTTTGCATGTTTTGAACCTCAAAAAAAACATAATTTAGGGGGTCAAAACTGCTCGAGAAGTTCAGGACCCAAAAAATGCTAAAAATAGTAAATGTTGTTATAAAAAAGGAAACTGATGAAATCGACTAGAGGTCTAGGTGGAATAGTCGGGTGGCTGTGAATATCCACCTAGATCAGTCCTCCCTCCTTAGGAATCAATGGTCCCAATTGCGTGCAGATCCTCCATGAGGTGAGGAAATTTCTGTTGAACCTAGTCTCTGGTGAACCACTTACCCTAGTGAAGGAATTGGCCTGATTTGATAACTCGATATGATATAGGTTGAGATTGGTGGCCACCCACCTATTCCACCTAGAAGTCTAGTTGATTTCATCATTTTCCTTGTTTATAGCAACATTTACTATTTTTAGCATTTTTTCGGGTCCTAAAATTTCGGAGCATTTTTGATCCCCTAAACAATTTTTTTTGAGGTCCACAACATGGGCCTATAGAAAATCATGTAGTAATTGGATATATATTTCCCACAATATATCATATGTGCCAAATGAAGATAATATGACCAAGTTACGACCCTGGGAAGTTGGCTTCCCAACTAACCCCAAGGGGGCCCACAAACACTTGACGTTCCATCTCCTAGGGTTATGGTTTTCCCATGTTGTTCAATAATAAAAAGGCCCTTGAGCCTCATTGTAACATAGTTCAGAGGCATGTAGTTGTCACATCTCTTATCATAGATAAGCTACCATCACCCGAGCTACTTTATTTCCATTCTGTCTATAAGCTTATTTCAGTTATTTGATATTAATGAAATGAATTATATTTTATGTTACATCTCTACGTTTATGTTTATTCATTTATATTATTGCGTTCTCGCATAAATATATATTAGTGGTATTAGAGTAGTCTTCTTTCTCGATCTTTCTTCGCATGTCCACAACGAGGTAGAGGTAGAAGGAGTTAGGGCTCGATCTGGTTGAACCTTTGCAAGTTCAACCTCACAAAAATCGATGACCTCCTATTGTAGAGGAAAATAAAGACGAGGGAGAAAGAGATCCTATCAAAATATTACTCAAGGAGGCCCTCAAGAAACAAAGGAACACAGTGTGGGATAACTTTTCCCATATCCTTCGACAACTACCCACCGACGATGCATCTTCATTCGGCAACCACTCTGGAGGAGCCACTCCTTTTAAGGTACAAGTTAACTTTGACATTCCCATATTTTAGGGCCAAATAGATGCAGATGCCATAGATAGATGGTTGAATCTATTAAAAATATATTTTTTGGTTCATGACTTTTCCAATCAGGAAAAGATTACTTTTTCACTCCTCAAAGTCATTCCCCATGTCAAGGACTACCAGGAAACCTACTGTTAGAAAAAGGATGAGGGGGAATCCTCTCTATTCTCTGTTGCACCCACTTGGAATTATTTCTGAGACACCATGAAGGAAAAATACTACCCCGTGGGGAGCTATGAGGAAAAGTACATACAATGGACCACATTGTGGCAACAAAGTGATCAAGATGTGCATGAGATCATGAATTTGTTCCATACCCTACGCACAAAGTTTGGTATCAAATATTCAGAGAAACATTTGGTGCTTAACCACAATAGTTGTCTGCATAGATACATCCAGGAGGAAATGGAGTTCGTCAACATCTCGTTGCGAGGTTCAACATGCTCGTATTCTTCCAAGATTGAGTAGAAATTCAAATAGAAGAAGAGAGAATTTGGAGATGCGAATGAGAATCAAGGGAAAGGTGTTGCCCCAAAACGACAGAAAAAAGGACAAGGCCAAGGTGAGGCATCCCAGGACACCCTCTCAAAGCTGCATGCAAAGAACAACACTAAGAAGCCAAATAAGCACACTAAAAAATGGTGTGATCTTCATAAGAGCTCCACTCGCAACACAATTAAGTGTTGGGCCAAGAAGTCACTAGTGACCAAGCTAGAGGCTTCTGAATGAGACGCATGTTCTGACTCTGAGTCAAAACCCGATAAGGGGAATGAAAAATGGATGCATATTATCGACGCAAAGCCTAGTGCCATCATTTCCACCACCAAGATTCAAAAGGAACAACCCGAAGATCCAGAGGAGGGGGAGTGCCTTTTCCATTCCCAAATGTGGGTGAAGGGTTCCCCATTGCAATTCATTGTAGATATCGAGAGCCAAAAGAACCTCAGTTCAGTAGAGAATGTGAAGCGGTTGGGCTTGCTAATCACAACACACCCACAACCATACAACATTGGGTGGGTTCACAAAGGATGAGATCTCTGTGTTAGCCAACGGTGTCACCTTCCCTACAACATCAAGCCCTTCATGGATGAGGTGTTATGTGATGTCACTCTTCTTGAAGTTTGTGAATAATTATTAGGCCAACCATAGTAAGCTCATTTCCAAAACCGAGGATTTTTTTTCCTTATGATCTGCCCTCAGGGCAAGAAAAATACTATGGCCATGACCTCCAGGCAGGTCACCTTCACATGACAAAAACATATGTATAAGGTCATGGAGGAGTATGAGGACATCTTCAGCTCACCTGTAGGGGTGCCTTTGCATTATCAGGTGAAGCACTCCATTGATCTGACCCCAAGCGTGTCGCTACCCAGTGGACCTACATATCAATACTCTGCTTTGGAGAACGATGAAATTAAGACGCATATTCAGAAGCTGCTATAGAAAGGTCACATCCGACAAAGTTCATTGTCCAGTGGGATCTCGATTGTGTTGGTGCAAAAGAAGGATGGGACTTGGAGACTCTGTATTGACTATTGGGTGGTGAAAAATATCACTGTTCGGAACATATATCTGATCCCATGGATTGAGGACCTTATTGACCAACTCAAGGGGGCCAAATATTTCAGCAAGATTGATTTGAAGTCCAGGTATCACCAGGTACTAATCGAACCCTCCGATGTGTGGAAGACTACCTTCAGAGCCAAGGAGGGCCTTTTTGAATGGATGGTCATGCCTTTCGCATTGACAAATGCTCCTACAACCTTCATGAGGTTGATGGAAGACATGTTGTGACCATTGAATAACTCATTCGTGGTGTTGTATTTTGATTGCATCCTAATTTTAAGCCATAGTTGGGAAGAGCACCTCCACCACATTCAACAAGTCCTCTAGACACTGCAGAAACATAAGTTGTGTGCCAATTTGGAGAAATGCACTTTTGACATGACCCAGGTTGAATATCTGGGGTAAATTATTGATGAGAAGGGGGTGCATGCGGACCTAGTCACGATCTTGGTCATTGGAGATTGTCCATCTCCAACCACTCTAACAAAGCTCCACAAATTTCTAGGTTTTTCCAATTTCTATCGTAGGTTCGTATTGGGGTTCTCTCATATCACTTGGCCTTTGATTAAAGTCACCAAGGGAGGAATGCAAGAAAAATTATTTTGGTCTGAATCTCAACAGAAGGCATTCATAGAGTTGAAGCATCACCTCATCTCTATGCTAGTGCTCACATTACCATATTTGTAGCAACCATTTGAGATCGAAACTGATGCCTCTGACTATGCTATTGCGGCAGTAATGAATCATCAAGGGAATCTGGTGGCTTATCGCAGTGAGACACTGTCAAACACAGTTCGAAGTATCCCACCTATGATAAAGAGATGTATTCCATTGTGTAGGCATGCCGAAAATGGAAGCACTACATTTTGGGGAAGGAAACAGTCATCCACACAAATCACTGACTACTGCAATTCATACAAACACAAGGGAAGTTGTAGAATGGTCATCTTTAGAAATAGGCCATATACCTGCAATAATTCCATTTGAACATCAATTATAAGAAGGGAAACACCAATAATGCTATAGACTACCTCAACCGATAGCCGATCGTGGTGTTAACCATTGTGCTCAACTCTTGTGGACACGAGACTTCAGGTTGGATGCATCTATACAAAAGTGATCCAAAATTCAGCAAAAAATACTAGACTCTCCTAGAGGGTAAGCAAGTTCCAACTTTTCAGCTCTAGGATGCACTCTTATGAAACCTAGGACACCTTTTTTTTCCTTGAAGCGAGTGCGCCAAGATGATTTTTGAAGTGCACTACAGTGACATAGCTAGACATTTTGGGGTCAAGGAAACTATGGCAGTACTGCAAAAGTGTTTCTATTGGTCGAACCTTCAACATGATGTCGTGAATTACATCAGAGCCTTAATTGCCTCTGTCATTTCCAAACTGACCATAAAGAAGCAATGCCTATATACTTTGCTGCCTACCCCTAGTCAGCTATGATAATCCATCTCCATGGATTACAGTTCGGGCCTTCCTTCTACCAAGCATGGCAACAACTGTGTTTTTGTGGTCGTCGAAATATTCTCTAAGATGGCCATTATGGAATCCTGCAAGAATAATATCACAATAAAAACCACTGCTAAATTCTTCATTGAGTGAGAGTGGGTACACTTTGAGTTCACACGGTCCATTATCTCCGATCGGGACAACAACTTCCTCAATACATTTTGGTCAAGTCTCTGGTCGATGCTGTACACTAAGTTCACTAAGTCCACAACTTTCCACCCACAAAATGATAGCCACGCATAGGTCATCAACACCATGATTGTACACATTTTTCACATATACAACTCGAAGCATACATGCACATGGGATGAAAGCCTTGCCTATGTCCACCACAATTATAACTGGGCTCTCCATAGCTTAACTGGCCACAAACCATTTAGGTTGGGTTTAGGATTCTAGCCACTATGTCCCATTGATGTGGTCATACCATTTGTAGCTACTCAGATGGATTCGGCGCATGTCCAATCCGAAGCCAACCAGGTGAACATCTTCATTGAGTGAATTAAACACATTTGACAATAGGTCCATGAAATATTGGATAGAGCCAATTCTAAGTACAAGTAGCAACATGATCAACATTAGATGCCACAGAAGTTCCAGGTGGGCGACAAAGTTTGGCTACATTTGCAGAAGGAGTTCTTCATTAGGGCCCCACGCGAGCTTTCCTCTCTCCGATATGGCCATATACCATCACCAATTCTATAGGGGATAATGCCTCCGAGCTCAGTATTCAACCATTCCTTGATCTGCACCTAATGTTCAATGCGGATTGGCTTTGGCCCTAATTTCCACCATTGTTGAACACATCCAAAATTCTAGAAAAACTCACACCAACAGAGTTAAACCCCAACTGCATGGAACATGCCACAACTGATCGAATCATGGACACACAGATCAAGAACACCCTCCAGCAGAGGATCCAACTATAACAAGTTGTCAATGTAGGTCAACTCCTTCACCATGGAAACTAGTTCACCAGGGACCACATTCAACAAAAAATTCATCACCTCATCGAGGCTTTGCATGTAATGGGGAGCATTGCTTCCTAAGGGGGGAGGAATGATCCAGTTGTATATTGCTGGCCACCTACCTATTCGACCTATACCTCGAGTCGATTTCATCATTTACCTTGTTTATAGCAACATTCACTATTTTTAGTAGTTTTTTAGGTCATAAACGTCTGTAGAAGTTTTGACCCCCTAAATGGTGTTGCTTTGAGGTTCGTAACAAGCCCCGCCATGAGCTTGTGGAAAATCCTATATTAATCAGAGAGATATTTTTGATGATATATCGTATGCACCAAATGGAGATAATATGACCAAGTTACAACCCTTGGAAGTTAGCTGCCAAACTAAGCCCAACGAGGCTCACAAACTCTTGGCGTTCCATCTCGTGGGGTTAGGGTTTGGGTTGTTTATGGTTTTCCCATGTTGTTAAATAATAAAAATTTCCTTGAGCCTCATTGTAATCGAGTTCAGAGGCATGTAGCCACCACATCTCTTCTCAAAGATAAGCTACCATCGCCCGAGCTAGTTTATTTCCATTATATCTGTAAGCTTATTTCAGTGATTTGATATTAATGAAATGAAGCATATTTTTTGTTGCATCTCTGCATTTATGTTTATTTCCGTATTTTATTGCGTTCCTGCATAATTCTAGATCACAATATAGACGGATACTCTCTTGGTGAGTTTTCTTGATCTCTGTGTACATGATCCAATCAGTTGTGGCATGTTCCATGTAGTCTGGTTTTAACTCTGTTGGTGTGAGTTTTTTTGCAATGTTGGATTTTTCCAGTAATAGTGAAAGTATGGGTCAAACTCCAAAACGGTGACTTTTTCTGATTTCACTAGTAGTCAACATTTTAATGTTGTTAATAAGGAATATTTATGTGAAATTTCCTTCATCTCTCATAGCTAGTCTATCAAAATTTCCATGCGACTGCATTGTGAATAATGACACTCTCCCTTGAATAGGTATAGTTTTCCTTACTCTTGGTTTCTTGTAGCTTTCTCACCACAATATTTTTTAACTTAGCTTTTTTCTCCACTTAAACATCTATTTTTTCTTACTCATTTGTTTGATTTTTGTCGATTCCCCTTAGGGACTCTCTCTTTTCCTCCCAGATTTCTACCCTTCTCAATACCACTCTTCAGTAGCAATTTTTATCATAAGTCTTCCTCTTTCCTATCTGGGTCATGCTTGACCTTGCATCTTGCTTCATTTAACAAAAGTGACCCTGTCTAGGCACCCCTTGACACTCTTACTTCCTCCCCTGTAATATTATTGATTTTCTTCCTTCTATATTTTAGCTTGATCCTCTCCCTCCCAATGTTTCCATGTCTCATTAGCGAGCCTGAGTAAGATGGGGTGCTACTTATTATTAGGAACGAGCTAGTTGAGAAAGCACAAGAACCCCTTATAGACTAGAAAAAACTATTTCTTTCTTTGAGATCTAAGATCGAGCCCCATCCCAGTGAAATTTACTCATACCATGAGGGAAGGAACCTCCCAGTGAGACATTTTCTTGGACATTGAAGTACTCATTGAGTTGGTAGACTGGGTGCGTGACATATGCCATGCATGGACACACTTTAATCAATACATGCATAAGTGGACCTATATTGGAACATTAATCTTCTCATGGGAAAAGTTGTATTGGATCAACATGAGCAATGAGAGGATCTCCTCCACTCCATGGAGCATACACACCAATATATGACAAACTTGGATCAATTACTAGAGAAAATCAAGAAACACCTAAGCATTCCTCCAAATACTTGCAACTCACTGCAAAGCAACCATGAGCCAATCAAACCCATATTTTTAGACTTAGATCCCAAATCTTAGTTTTATATTTCTATTATGGCTATAATTTTCAAGTCTTCAAACATTTTTTCCTTTTTCTTCTTGACCTCAAAAAAGCCATACATTAATACATGTATGTCATATTTTGAACTTTTGTAAACTTTGTGTCTTCATACTCTTTTACAATAATGCTTCTTGACCTCAAAAAGACCATACATTAATGCATGTATGTCATATTTTGAACTTTTTGTAAACTCTGTGTCTTCATCCTCTTTCACAGTAATATACTTTTAAATGTGGTCCGACATTCCTAATAACCAACCAATCTAAAACTATTACCTCTTTATGTAATCTCATATTTTGAAAGAAATAAAAACTTACTTAAAAAAATTAAATTTAGTCTTGGATTTTAAAATTACCTGGAAGGAGTAGTAGTTCTCAAATTGGTTGAAGATTTATACATTTAAATTTAGTCTTGGATTTTAAAATTACCTGGAAGGAGTAGTAGTTCTCAAATTGGTTGAAGATTTTGTAAAATGTATAAGGAAATAGAAATTAAAAATATAGATCCAAGATTTATGATTGAAAAATAAATTATTATGTAAATTAATAATTTAACAATAAAAGTACCTATTGTATGAGCTCAAATTACTTATGGATTAGTAAGAAAAAGGTTAAGAGATGAAAAATTTATTATAGTATCTATCTTTCAAGTATTATATATAAAGACGATGACGTATGAAGAAATACATCTAAATAATTTTTTTTAACTTCCAAAGTTATTTGTACAGCAATGACAAATAGTTGTACCAAAAATTTTCAGAATTGAATTGAACAATATATGATAAAGTACTACGAACAAATAATAAATTTAGGACATGTGCAAATTTAAATGATGAAGTTGGGTGTTGGGATTTCTATTTATAGATAACCCTTCCAGGTTTTGGAGCTACAGTGGCAGGCTTACGGGAATCTAATTACATGATATAGTTGATTTAGTTGATAGAAAATGTTTTGTATTATTTTGATATTTTAAGAAAATGGTTTTTTAGAGGTATTTATGTAAAATATTATAATTACGTATATAAAATGTTATAAGAATAATATTTAAAAATAATTTTAATATTAAAAATTTTATTAAAATATTTAAGAAATTAAAATCATAATAGATTAAAAAAATTGTAATACTTATTTTTAGTTTCATGTTAAATATCAAATTTTTAATATGATGTTTATTTTTACATACGATCCTCTTTTTATAGTTTGTAATTTATTTTATTGATATTATGTAAAACCATTTATGAGTGATATTTTCAATATGATTTTTTTCTATGGATCTAGTTCACCTTATTAGTCTTGGCCACAGGTATATCTGGGACTATTGTAATCGATAAGGCGAAGTTAGCATTAATCCTGGCTTTTTTGTTAGTCAAATTCGATCACTTATAACCAAAGTTTTTAAAAATATGTTGATTGTTGATCAACTATAACCAACGTTTTTAAACCGACATTGATTTACCATATTAATGGCCTCTTCCCGAGACAGGGAGGCAGAAACATAGATTAAAATTATGAGTTTGTTTCATATTTTTGAACACGTAAATGCTAGCTGACATCATGCTAACATTAGTCAAAGAAATTAAATGCTTATACAGGCGAGTGCCATCAAAGTTCGAGAGAGTGCTTTTGAGAGAGTGCCATCAATTTTTTTGTAAAACTACCACATACACCACCATGCGGTGTCACCTACACCACCTTGCAACAGCCTTGCAAAAACACAACCCTACGAGGCATTAGTAGTAGGGGCAACTTACCTGAGCCCCAAGATGAATGCAGAGATGTTCGAAGGCTTTCTTGAAATGAAATTGGGCATCCTTAGTTTCGAACCCTTGCCCTGGAGCCTCGCCTTCAACATATTGTAAACATACATGACATCTCCCACCAGGACTACCAAAAGTGGAATACCAAAAGTGCTCCGCTTTAGTGTCACAGATGGCTTACCTAGACTGTCGCAATGCCATTGGAGCTCAGATTCATCTGAAATTTTGCTTCATTCATTATTAGAATTACACTTTCGCCTTTGTTCTCCATATTGTTGATGTCACTGCTCTTGATAATATCAAGAAAATGATGATATTCAAGGCTTCAATGTTGAGGCTCAAGTGTATTTGGTAAGTTGCGCAGTATGCTTCGAGACATATAAAAATTCCCATATGGTACTTTTGCTTCCTTGAAAATTTAAAATTTAAAATGCTCAATCTATATATATTCATAGTTTCATGAAGGTCTTTCTGAATCTGACAAGGTTGTAGTTAGATAAAATTCATTGCACTAAATACAATACCTCTTCTTAGCTTGAAGATGGGCCCTTAGCTAGAGTTTTCTTTCTAGGCACATTTTCTCGGGATCTCAGAACTTATACACTTGAGCCTCTACTGTGAGTCTTGCGACCTAAATATTCCCATTTTGCTTTTGAGATTCCGTTGCTGCTTCTGTGCAGGACTGTTCTCCTCACGGACCACCAAGACACAAAATCTTTTATCAAAACCCCAAAATCATGAACATTACTTGTAATTTATAAGCTCGCGGCTACACGATATCGAGAAAAAGTAATTCTAAGAATAATAAAAAACCCTGGTCAAAATTATCATTTATTTGTCCAACAAATGTGACACTACTCTAAGTAAGAACATTTTCTGGGATCTATGAAAAATCGAGCAAGAAAATTATGAAGAGGTATGAGCATTGCACCATGTAATTTCAAAATGACTGAAATTTCAGAAATAAATACTAAATTTAACTTCATTTTTCATTAATACTAAAATAAAAAACACAAAAGTAGCCATAGACACTACAAATACGTGAGGATTCCCAAAGCACTGAAATATCTTGTATTCATGTGTTACTGTGAAAAACTTAAAAAATACTAGATGAATGAAATTTCTGATACAAAAATAGATCTTGAAATTATTCAAGAACATTTGCCATCATTTTTGAAGATCTAATGACTTCAGGGTTTCTATAGCATAACCTATTCAAAATCCAATAGAAATTTTTGGTCACAATTAGACAATTGTTTCGCAAAATAAGCAAAAAAAAGTTAAAAAATGAGGATTCAGCAAAAGCATGTAACATACAAAACCCTTGGCCCACGATTTACGAGAATACGATGAGTAACAGACAAAGCACTATCCTGAAAGGCGAAATGTCCGTTAAATATCACTAAATTCAAGATAATAAAATAAAATTTTTGTTATACAACTCGCACTATTTGTCGACAACCTAAGATAAACGACGCCTAAGTCATCTGTGCTGACTCCTATGGATAGAACAACCAAACATGGAAATACCAAGAATAAAACTGCAACTTCACCGACGTTTACTAAATCTGAAAAATTTGTCATAAGAAAGAAAGAACATTCAAACGAAGCCTTTGATTTCAAAGAAACAGGCCGAATCTTACTGAATTCACAAAGAAATACTACTGGACAGGCTACAACAACTGAACAAGATCTGGTTTTTTCTTCATTTAAACCCTCTCTTTGGAGCATTCAAAATTCGAAATCCTGTGCATAGTCCTTTGCAGTGAGTCCATGATGTTTAGGAATCACCATAACAAGCTGTGTGAGAACCTAAACTGGCAAGTGTAGAGCTTTTTGAGTCCATGATGTTTAGGAATCACCATAACGAGCTGTGTGAGCACCTAAACTGGGAAGTGTAGAGCTGTTTGAAGGTCCAAGAGAGAGAAGCGATGGAATTAGAGGCTTTTCCTACAAGATTTTGTGCCTAACAAAGATGGAACACAATGATCTAAGAAGAGAAAGAACACTGAGGTTCAAGTGGAAATCGATGTGCAAACCTTTTTGGAGGTGTTATTAATATATACTTTTTTTTTATGTTTTATTTTGTTTTATAATGTTTTTCTCATTGTCATTAAAATTTATACTATTTAATTTGATTAAAGTTATTTTTAATTTTTAATTAAAAACAATTTTGATTAATCCTTTCTATTATTGATAATATTGCACGAAGGGAACCTCAGTCCTCACCCTATTTTCCTGGTATGAAAACAAGATTCTGGTACTTCTAGAAACATGATATGTCTATTGTTGAGGTTTTGTTGTTGTTGATGATAATGATGATGATGATGATGATGCTGATGGTTAACGTCCACTGAGACCAAATCTGGTCTATCGGACCTATAATTTTCTTAGTTCTTAATTGTCTGGCTTCTCGTCTTTCTTGGCGATATTAGTGTTGTAGCTTTCTTTTTCTTCTCTACGGTCTTCCAACTTCCTTTATCTTGCACCTCCTTCATCTCTTCTGATTCTTGGGACACAGGTGTCTTATCTTCGGGATCTGGGAGATCTGCTTTGCTGCTAAATGAAGGTTTCTTTTGCGCAATATTTGAATCCTCATAATTGTTAGTGCTTGAGGGGCTGTCGAGTTCATTTTTTTGTTGTTGGGCGGGGCTTTCCCCCTGCTTGTCTTAAGGGTTGTTCCTTTCTTTCCTGATTTCTTGCGACTCAGAGTTTTCTAGAGAGTATTATTCCTTTATGACAGTATAATGTTCCTTTTGTGCTCCTTCACACCATGTAGATCTATGGTGATTCTTTCTAGCAGAATTTTTCTGGGAGACTTTTGGGAAATTTTTGGCTAGATGGCCTGTCTCAAAGAAAGATCGACATCTGAAGAGGACACTTTCATAGTCAAGTTTCTGGTTCCATACATAGTATTTTCTTAATAGGATTATTTCAACTAGGAATCTAGCGCTGAAGTGCATTTCTACACAGATGCGTTCATAGGTGGTTCTGACATATTCCTCTATTTCTGGGAACCTGTAGTAAAATTTCCCAGTTGCATTTCCAATGGCTTTTAGCGAGGAGAGATTCCAAAGATGCAAAGGTAGGTTTGACAACCTAACCCAAATTGGTGTTAAGGTTATGACTGTTTTTGAGGGATCGAATGATGGGTTCCATGGCTTCATGAATAGGCCCGAGTTTTCCCAAAACCAAGGGTCAAAATCTAAAATGTGTTGTCTACTTTCAAAGTTTTCAAAATCTACTATAAATAAACCCTTAGCACAGGGGTAGATATTAATTTCATCAGAAATGACAGGCTTCCATACCTTTGAGATCCAACTATGGAGAGTTGTCAGCCGTGGCCAAAAGCCATTAAACCAGTAGATTAAGAAACTTTCAGAAAACTTCAAGGCCTCATCTAGTGAGGCCTTGACCACCTGCATAATGGGAGCTGAGGCTTCACTGACAATATGGGTAGGAGATTGAATCTCAGAGGTAGACGAAACTAGGCCAACAATTATCTTTGAGAATTTGGGAGCCATACTTGAACCCCTAGTTCGGAAGATATGCAAACCCTCTTCGATGGAGTAGAACATATCTCCACGCCTGGAGAAAATAGTATAATGTGAGAGATATTCAAATCAGCAGAAGTAAATATGAATGTTTGTGAATAAGAGAGGAAGGCATCAAAGTATGAATACAGCTCCCATAAAATTCTGATCTTATTATTTCAATCTTTAGAGAAATATTTCTTAAAAAACGACTATCAAACCCTAGTTGTCTAGCTTCTTGAGAGAGGTTTGAATCAAACTGAAATGAATCCATAGTCGTCCAAGGTGATGACATCTTCTCACATCTTAGGAGGAAGATGACAAATAAATAAAATCAGCCCTTTAGGGCTTGCGGCTAGGAGAGAGAATGCTTGTGGCTCTTTAGCTCTTTACTTGGAGGGAAATAGATAAAAAAGGCTCACGGCTAGGTAGAAAAATAAGCCTCTAAAAATCACCTTGTTCGATGGAGTAGAAGATAATTCGACGCTTGTGGAAGAGCTGTCGAGATGCGAAGAGCAACAGATGCCGAGAAGCGGAGATGCGAAGAGTAGAAGAGTCTTACCCAAATAGAATAGGAACAAAAAAAAAAAGCTTCTAAAAATAACCTTGTTATATGATTGAATTATTTCCATTTATAGATATTTATAAAGGCAATTGAGATTCATAAACAATCTCTTAAATCAGAACCATGGAACCTTGTTTGTTCCTGAGTATTGCAGGGTACTTTGAGGTTAAGCACGCCATTGGTTTACTTCTGAGCCTCCAGGTTTACCACTGGTTCATAGTTTTCTGCTTGTTCTATATTATTCATATAAAACGCTGACGTTACTTTTAACGTTAAATGTCAAAGGTGTAATAGTTGTGTTGAATATGATGGAGTTGGTTCATGTGGTTAAGAAGTTGTGTAATGACTATGAATAGACTAGGCATATAGGTTTCACTCCTATGATATCACTATAAATAGTAATCTTAGATTCATCTTTCAATGGAATGACAAGCTCATCTTCTAATGCTGCAACTTAGTCCATAAACCATATTCCTTAGACTATTGACCATTGCTATGCAATAGATCTGGTTGGAAGTAGGGACTTGCTGCCCCGCAACCCTTATTGTTATTTATGTAATGTATTTTTATTCAAATTATATTAATTTAAATTTCACCAAAAATATAAATACAATTTTTCAATAGTTAAACATTAAAAAATAAAATTTATCAATACTTGAGCTAAATGTATGGTTCAAATTATATTAATTTAACTTTCACCAAAAAGATCAATACAATTTTTCAATAGTTAAACATTAAAAGTTAAAATTATCAATACTTGAGATGAATGTATGGATGGCTGGGATCCAAGTTTTTGTACAACTTTTTTTTCAGAGTCGAAAAAACTCCTTTCTATTAATGATAATAAGAAGGTAGATCAACTCATAGCATATAAGCAACTGAAGTTGACAAAGTCCATGAATATTTACCAGATGAAGCCCCATGTACATATAATATTGGAGCTGGACAAAAAAAAAAAGAGAAAATACAGTCCTTATGTTCAAAGAATTTTTGTTTGAGCCTGTTATAATATAACTATGGTCCATGACATCATAAATGAATTTAGCTTTAGAAAAAAGAAGTAGAAAAAAAAATATTGAGCCCAAAAGAAACATTCACAAAGACACCTTCCAATCCCTGCAAGTGAACATCGAATACAATAGATTATGAGAGCGGAATCCAATATTCACATTTCAATACTGAACCCTTGTATAAAGAGACAAATATGAACCCCTCATGGTCCATCAAGCCCATTTTCGAAAGGCAGTCATAGCTTTAATTTATTGATAAGTTTTTAAAAATAATTCATATAGAATAATATAGGATTTCTCCATTATTCTTAGGAAGGCTAAGCCTCCTAAATAAAACTTGAGTAAGCCTAAATTTCTCGCCCTCAAAACCCTAAGGGACAACCTTGACATTGTCATCCTTAAGGCGGAAAAGGGTGGGGCCATTGTCATTATGGAGAAATCTGAATATGTCAACAAGATGGTTGACCATCTATCCAATGTGGTAGTTATATTAAGCTTAAAAATAGTCCTCTTAAATCAGTGTGTAAGGATGTTTCCCTTGACATTAAATCAGATTCTTCTCTTAATCCTCTCTCTAGGAAGCTTATTGAAAGCGATCCCCTTAACCCCCCTTATCTATGGTCTCCAAAAGATTCATAAGCCGGGGGCCCCCTTAAGACCTATTGTTAATTAAAAATAGGTCTTAAGGGGGCCCCTGGCTTATGAATCTTTGGGAGACCATAGATCCGGGGGGTAAGGGGATCGCTTTCAATAAGCTTCCTAGAGAGAGGATTAAGAGAAGAATCCGATTCAGTGGCAAGGGAAACATCCTTACACACTGATTTAAGAGGAGTACCTCATATCATCTAGCTAAATTCTTAGCCCAGAAGCTTAAACCCCTTGTAGTTCAAACCGATTTCTTTGTGAAGGACTCAGATTCCTTTATCAAGGAGTGGAAAAACATCAAGTTGTAGCGTGGTGAGATTCTAGTTAGCTTTGATGTTGTCTCCCTTTTCACCAATATCCCCATATAAGAAGACGTGGATGTCAACAAGCAGATCTCGGATGAGGACACCTCTAAATTGGTTATCCTCTGCCTCACCTCGACTTTCTTTAGTTTTCAAGGTGAGTTTTATGAGAAAACCTGTGGTGTTGTAATGGGATCCCCTCTTTCCCTCATAGTTGCTAACCTGTTTAAGGTGGATTTTGAATCTAAGGCACTGGCCACTACTAAATTCCACCCTAGGAAGTTGAATAGGTTCATGGATGATACTTGTGTCATTTGGCCCCATGGTCGGGAGAAATTAGATCAGTTCCTTGGGCACCTGAACTCTCTATCTGATTCCATCAAGTTCACGATGGAAGTGGAGGTAGATGGTTGCCTCCCTTTCCTTGATATCTTGCTCTCAAGGAATGAGGATGGATCCATATCTCACCAGTTTTTTCGGAAGAATACTCACACAAAACAGAATCTTCATGCTGGGCCCCATCATTTCCCTACTCAGAAATTTGGTGTCTTGTGTACTCTTGCGACTCGTGCTCTTAGAATATCTAACGAAAACTTCGTGGAATCAGAGAAATCCCATCTTCTTGATGTCTTTTAAAATAATGGTTACAATAAATCTGAAGGTCTTAAAGCCTTTCAAAATGCATATAAAGGTTTGAGTGGAAAATCTGCTCAGGTGGATCCTATTTCCAAGGTCCATCACCCATTTATATAGGGGAAAACGGACAAGATTTCCCATGTCCTTAAGAGAAATAATATATCTACTTATTTCAAACCTCTTTGCACTATTAGAAATTCTCTTGGGTTTGTTAAAGACTTTATCGACCGTAAGGACATGAAAGGGGTTTACATGATTCCTTGTTCTTGTGGAACTCCCTCTATAGGAGAAACAGGTCGATCCATTATGCAACGAATCCAAGAGCATGCTGCGGATATTAGAAATAATCGGTCCCGTACCTCAGCTCTTGTTGAACATGTGGAAAAATCCTGCCACCATGTTTGTATTGAAGACTCTAAAGTCATTGCCAGGGTAGATCACTTCCACCATAGGAAATTAAGGGAGGCAATCGAAATTGAACGACATGCTAAGAATCTCAACCGTGATGATGGTTGGAAATTAAGTAAGAGTTGGACCCCGACACTCGCCAAATAGTTTCTATTTAAATTTTTATTTACTTTTATTTCTATTTTTAATTAATTTATTGATTTATTTTTATCCAAGATTTTTTTTATTAATTAATTAATTTAGTTTATTTTTCTTGATTTCATTTATTTATTTATTTATAAATTTTTCCCCTTCTTAGGTATCGTTTTTTATTTATTATACATTATTTTATTAATTTATTGATTTATTTTATCTAAATAATTAATTTATTTTATTTTATTTATTAAGTTTAAATTTTTTTTACCCCCTATTTCCAATCATTTTATTACATAATGTTTTATAAAACCCCCTTTTTAATAAAAAATTTAATTTTCTTTATTTTTATTTACTTATTTACTTATTTATTTATTTGTATTTACTTATGAAAAATTATGCCCCTCCTTAGTTACTTCTTAGGTAACTCTATTGATTTATTATTTATTATTTTTATATATTATTTAATTAAGTTATTGATTTATTTTTATCTAATTAATTAATTAATTATATCTTATTTTATTTATTAATTTAAATACATTACCCATCCCTATTACCTATCATATTAACTTATAAGCCTTTTTTAATAAATTTTATTTATAAAAATTTTATTTTTTTAATTATTTTATTTTAATTAATTTCTTTTTAACTAACTAACTAACTTATTATATATAAATCTTCCGGATAATCACATGAGAGTTTTAGGAACGACGCGTTTCGAACTACCAACTGTAGTTCATCATCAGGATAATGATGAACTACAGTTGGTAGTTCATTATCCTGATGATGAACTACAGTTGGTAGTTCGAAACGCGTCGTTCCTAAAACTCTCATGTGATTATCCGGAAGATTTATATATAATATGTTATGGATCACAGAAGCTTGCACTCTTAACTAACTAACTATCAATTTTTTTAACGGTTAGTTCTTAACAGCTAGTCTTAATGGCTATTTCCGGGTAATGATGCATCTCCTCTATTTATTCATTGAGATAGACTACTCTCTCCACCTTGTCCTCAGGATGAACCTGTTGGAAATATTGTCATTGATGGCAAAGGAGGTAGCAAAGACAGAGACAGGCAAAGAGAGCAGCATAGTAGCAAGATGTAGAGAGGGTCGAGCAGCAGAGACAGGGTCATTTAAAGAAGAGGTAGAAAAAGGAGAATGAAGGAAGCAAGGACCAGCATTAGACAAGAAAAAGAGAAAGAAACAGAGAGACAACAGAAGCAGCAAAGAAACCAGCAATAGAGCGAGGCAGCAGAGAGGTAGCAGAGGAAGCAAATGTCAAACAAGATTGAATATGTTGTGCGTTAATTGTAATATCGATCAGTCAGGGGTAAGCGGAATCATATAAGGTAACAGTGGAAGTGGTGTCTATTAATTAAACTATGTTAAGGAATTGCACAGCGAAGGCAATGGAGGCAGTAAAGACAGAGACAGGTCGAGCAACAGAAGCAGGTAAGGCAAAGGCACAGGAAGAACCGTTATCGAAAGACAGGAACAGTCGAATACAGAGACACAACTGTTATTGCAAAGACACAGCCGTTATTCCGAGAATCACTACCCAGCCTGGCGTTACATATAACATAAACACAAATTCTGGGAATCGCTACCCACGCAGGAGTATATGTGCAGCGCATCATATAATCAAAGGTCCAAAGCATATTTATGAAGTTATACGGAGCGCATAATACAAATTTTTATAAGGCGGGACCCGCAATATCGCAACTTCGCAACATTGCGCCATCGCACCATTGCAATATCGCAACTTTGCAACATTGCGCCATCGCACCATCGCAATATCGCAACATTGCACCATCGCACCATCGTAATATCGCAACTTCGCAACATTGCGCCATCGCACCATCGCAATATCACAACTTCACAACATTGCGCCATCGCACTATCGCAATATCGCAACCATCGCATTATCGTAACCATCTCAATATCGCAATATCGCAACCATCGCAATATCGCAGTTGATTGAAACTACACAACAACTATCGCAAATTAGAAATTTGCGATTACAATCAAACGCATTTGAAAACGTGTCAGGTGGGCCCGAAAGGAGTTCTATATGTTTTAAAACAGGCTTTATTGTATGCGCTGAGAGTATGTTAAGGTGTATTAAAAGGGCAGATTATATGATTAAATCATCTTATAATTAAGCCAAGAGACAAAGTTGGGTTATATATATATATATTAAAAGGTGCTGTCATATACATATATATATATATATATAACGCTCTTGCGATAAGCCATATGGTCTGTAGACCCATGGGCCTCTGATTAAGGGGAGGGTGATTATTAATGTAATACAATTATGATATATGTATGTTCTGGCCTGCGGAATGTTCCACATCAACAAGACACTTGCTACAAGTCAGCAGTCACGTATTTTTCTAAAAGGCACTGATATAAAAGCATTGTTACATATATACAGCAATTACACCACAGTAGAGGACAAAATAAAATACAGAGAAGAAAAGAGTTAAAACACAATCATAGAAAAAGACAAAACACAGTCAAAGAAAAGGCAAATGCGCAGCTAGCCAAGAGGGTGAATGAGTGAGCTGGAATTCACTTTGTAATTTGAATGTAAATATTTTAATTGTTTTTTATTGTTTGTGATGCATTGGCAAGTCTCCGAGAGAGAACAAATTCCCATTGTAATGTGTAATTGATACCTACAGTTATATTTTTTGAGTAAGCAGATAAAAGGAGTGAGAAAGCAGAAGGAAAAGAGACATGACTTTCCATGTCGAATTCCAAGGAGAATACAAACAGTCATGTGAGGAAATCTATAAATAATATCATCTTGATATGCAAAGAGGCGTGATAGAGAGTAAATCAAGAGAAGGCAGAATATAGAAGTGTGAGGCAGAGAAGATTAAGAAAAGCAGAACAAAAGGAGAAGCTACAGAACAGGGTTGATATCTGAGGTAAATCAGCAAACTTTCAGTTTGATAAATTGAGGAAGTTGGAGCTTCCCTATCAAGTTGCAGCTTGATAGCTGTCAGTTGTAGTTGACTGAGGTTGGAGCCTCCTGTAGGTTGGTGCCTGCAGAAAATTAAAGGGAGTTGGTGCTTCCTTGCAGGTTGTAGCTTGCAGAATTTAGGATAGAGCCTCCTGTAGGTCGGTGCCTACAGAAAACAGTGGTGAGAGGAAGTTGGAGCTTGCCTTTGCATCACAAAAATAATAAGATGTGGTTTTCTCCCTTTATGGGTTTCCAATTACATCTGCTGTCTCTATGTGTGCTTCTTATGTGTTGAGGTGATTATTTCAATCTGCTTAATTGCTTGTTGCTTTCAACTTAAGTATGGCATCACAATAAATTAATATTGCCTGCAAATAATATTGCTCACATATTAAGCTGTAAATAACTTTGGTGAAAATTTTAAAAGGCGAATGTATGTATTAAACTGATTCACCCCCCCCCTCTCAGTTTAATTAAAGATTCAACAATTGGTATCAGAGCAGGTTTCCTTTGTACAATTCTAACAATTGAAAGGATATCCTAGGTTCCCAATATGGCTAGTAAAGAAGGATGCTCAACCAATAAATCCCCTTTCTTCACTGGTGAAAATTATGCTTTCTGGAAAATCAGAATGAGGACATACATAATGTCTCTAGGAATAGAAGTCTGGGCTGCTGTGGAATTAGGATATGCCCCGAAGGCAACTGACACAGAAAAGGACTCAAAACAAGATTTTGTGGCTAATGCAAAAGCCATGAATGCCATCCTGAATGGATTATGTGAAGCAAAGTTTATTAAAGTAATGCACAAAGACACTGCCAAAAAAATATGGGATACTCTTGAAAACATACATGAGGGAGACCAGAAAGTAAAGACTGCCAAACTTCAAGTCTATAGAGCCCAGTTTGAAAACTTAAAAATGAATGATGATGAAGACATTGGCAGTTTCTTCCTAAAAGCTGTAGAAATTATTAACAATATGAAAGCTCTTGGAGAAAAAATGCCAGAGAGTATAATTGTGCAAAAGATTCTAAGATCTCTTCCATCCAAATTTAATCCCAAGGTGTCTGCAATAGAAGAAACAGCTGATTGGGAGACCTTGACCATGAACCAGTTGCTTGGAAATCTAACAACCTATGAAATGAGGCTCCCACAGAAAAAGCCAAGTACAAGGGAAGCAGCCTTTAAAACATAAAAGAAGAAAGAAGAAGAGGGAGACATATGCTCTTACTCAGATGAAGAAGAGGCAAATTTTGTCAAGAACTTGGATAGAGGATCAGGAAAGTACAAAGGTAAACTTCCTTTTAAATTCTTTAACTATGGAAAATTTGGACACTATGCTGCTAAGTGTCCTCACAAGAAAGTAAGGAATCAGCCTCAAGAGCCAGAGAGAATAAATCAAAGAACTGGCAGAAAGGAAAGAAGTTCAATAGAAAATCCTTCTATCCTCAACAAGACAGCAGTACATCTGAAGATTTAGATGAACCCTCAAGTGAAGAAGGAACCTCATAATTTTTATTGATGGCCATAGAAGATCTTGAGGAACTCCTACTAGAAGATGAAGAAGAAGAAGGGGAAGTCGACCTTGAGGGGGAGCTAAGAAGTGCACTGGAGGATATTGACAGACTCAAACTAAAATGTAGAAAAAAAAAAGAGATCCTGCTCAAATATGTGAAAGAAGAACAAAATTCAAAAGTCCTCATGTAGCTAAAGGTAGAGCTTGAAGAAGTCAAGAAGATAGAAGACATGTTACTTCAGCAAATCAAGGATAAAACCTGAGAACAAGAGAAACTGGAAGAAGAAGTAGTATGTCTCCGGAAGAAACTAGAAAATGCTCAAAGGACAATGGTTATAAACTCTTCTCAAACAACAAGCTCTAGTAAGTTGAATGAAATCCTAGTTGCTCAAAGATCCCCAATGATAAAAACAGGAATAGGCTATGAAGGAGAATCGAGTAAAGGCAAAGAAAAGGAAAACAAAAGTATAATTTTTGTAAAAGCAAAGAAGACTGATGAAGAAGCCCAGACAATTTCTACAAAAGAAGAAACATGTAATAAGGATGACAAAGATCAGAAGAAATCCCTAGTAACAAAGAATATAATAAATAATAAGATGACAGAAAAAGAATTATATGCCCCTGAGTATGTCAAATTTGGAAGCCATCAGAGGAGATTCTTCCCTCCTAAGAAGAATGCCACCTATTATGTCTGCCACAAGCCAGGACACATTGCTGCATATTGTTATGCAAGGAAGAGTAATTCAGACCTGCAAAAGATGCAAACAATGAAGAGACTATCTCAAACAAACAAATGGAGAAAACAACCTTACATTAGGTATGCAAATAATTTCTATGGTTATTGTTTTTATTGTAAGGAATTTGGCCATAAAATTATTGAATGTAGAAAGTATGGACAAAGATTGATGTTCAACACCTCAAGGAGGTTGATGAATGAAAGAAATTTTGTTCATACTCACAATTCTGCAAAAACTATGATCAAATGTTGTATATGCAATCAAATTGGACATACACATTCCAAATGTCCTCTGAAAGGATGTGATTCATCAACTCACAAAAGATACCAAACAAAAGGATGCCTCCAGTGGATAAAGAAGGAGAATAAGTGTGACTTAGCTCTAACTGCTCAAGACCTGAGAAGCCAGTGGTACCTGGACAGTGGCTGCTCAAAACACATGACTGGGGATAAAAGCAAGTTTATAACTCTTGATGAAAGGAAATCTGGCAATGTTACTTTTGGCAATGATAAATCAGGAAAGATCAAGGGAAAAGGCTCATTCAGCATAGACAATGGCAGAGGAAAGGCCCAAGATGTACTATTTGTAGATGGGCTTAAAGCAAATTTATTAAGTGTCAGTCAGATGTGTGACAAAGGCTGTGAATTTCTCTTTAGAGATCAAGATTGTGAAGTCAGATCAAGCACAACAGGAAAGACTCTGCTCAAAGGTGTTCGAACAGAGAGTAATGTGTACATAGTGAAAGAGGAGGATGAAGCCTGCCATCTTAGCAAACTTGAGGAGTCATGGTTGTGGCATAGAAGATTGGGACATCTCAGCTTTGACCATATCATCAGACTGAGCAAGAAGAAAGCTAGAGATATGCTAGAAGTAAAAGGGCCTTCAAAAACTATATGAAAATCTTGTCAATTGGGGAAACAAACTCGCACACCCTTTAAATCTAAAGATGAGTTGTCAACAAGAAGACCACTCCAGCTTGTGCACATGGACCTGTGTGGACCTGCTAGAACTAGGACACCAAGTGGAGAATCCTATTTCATGCTGATAATAGATGACTTCTCCAGAATGACATGGGTTGCTTTTCTCAAAAATAAATCAGAAGCATTGGAAAAATTTAAGATATTCAAAGCATTAGCAGAAAATGAAACTGGATGCAAGCTGAAATGTATCAGATCAGACAGAGGAGGAGAATTCACAGATTATGACTTTGCAGACCTATGTAATGAACATGGAATAAAGCAACAATTTACTATTGCAGGGACACCTCAGCATAATGGAGTAGCAGAGAGACAAAACATGTCTGTACAACAAATAGCCAGAGCTATGATGCAAGAGAATAATATTGCTCAAACCTTCTGGGCAGAAGCAGTACAAACAGCAGTACATATCCTTAATAAAGCTCACCTAAGGCCAAGCAGTGACAAGACTCCCTATGAACTATGGCATGGAAAGCTAGCTTCAATAAAACATTTCAGAGTCTTTGCTAGCAAGTGTTACATAAAGAATAATGATGAAAACCTTCGGAAATTTGATGCAAGAGAAGATGAAGGGATCTTCCTAGGATATGCTTCCAAAATTAAAGGGTACAGGTGCTACAACAAGACTCTTCGGAAAATAATTGAATGTATTGATGTGAGATTTGATGAAGAACTTCCAAACAATACAAGAAATACAGACTGTTGCAGTCCATCAGACAACCATGAAGAGGAAGACCAGAATGATGATGAAACAAGCAAGACAACAGAAGATGCAGAGCTGAGCTCGAAAACCCCCTCAAGATACACTCAGAAGAATCATCCTGAAGATCAGATCATAGGAGATAAGGAAGCAGGGGTCCAGACAAGAAGGCAGCTAACAGAACAAACTGAAGAGGTATACATAGCCATGCTGTCACAAATAGAGCCAAAGAAATTTGAAGAAGCCAGCAAGGACAAGTCTTGGGTAAAAGCAATGAATGAAGAATTGGAACAAATTGAAAAGAACAATACCTGGGAACTAGTTCCTAGACCTGCTGAGAAAAATGTCATAGGCTCAAAATGGGTATTCAAAAATAAAATGAATAAGGAAGGACAGGTAATCAGGAATAAAGCCAGACTTGTCTGCAAAGGATATTCACAAATTGAAGGACTGGATTACGATGAAACATTTGCTCCTATAGCCAAAATGGAAGCTATCAGAATGTTTCTGGCATTTGCGTGCTACCAAAACTTCAAAGTATATCAAATGGATGTAAAATCTGCATTTCTGAATGGAGACTTAGAAGAAGAAGTCTACATGGAACAACCAGAAGGCTTCTCATTGACAGACAAAGAAGACTATGTGTGCAGATTGAAGAAGGCCCTATATGGACTGAAACAGGCTCCTCGTGCTTGGTACTCAAGACTGGATAAATATTTGCAAAAATAGGGTTTTAAGAGAGGTGGAGTAGACAACAATCTATATATAAAAGCCCATGAAAATGAACTCCTGATTGTTGTAGTGTATGTTGATGATATTATGTTTGGAAGAAACAAAGATGAACTAGCAAAAGGGTTTGCTGATGAGATGAAAACAGAGTTTGAAATGTCTATGATTGGAGAACTCAGTTTCTACTTGGGACTGCAAATTTAGCAAAAGAACACAGGGACATTCATCTCTCAAGAAAAGTACTTAAAAGAAATACTGAAAAGATTCAAAATGGAGGACTGCAAACCTGTGACTACCCCCATGATCACGGGATGCAAGCTGTGTGTTGATGATGGGTCGGCAGATGTAGACCAAAAACTCTATAGATCCATGATAGGAAGCCTACTGTATTTGACAGCATCTAGACCAGACATCATGCTAGCAATAGGACTAGTGGCAAGATATCAAGCAGCACCTAAACAAAACCATCTTCTGGCAGTAAAACGAATACTCAGATATCTACAAGGAACAGTACAGTATGGACTTTGGTATCCTAAAAGCAAGAGCTTCACATTAATAGCTTACACAGATGCAGATTGGGCCAGCTGTGTTGATGACAGGAAAATTACAAGTGGAGGTGCTTTCTATCTAGGAGAAAGTCTGGTGGCATGGTTAAGCAAGAAACAAACATCCATCTCTCTGTCTACAGCTGAAGCAGAATATAGAGCAGCAGCAACATGTTGTACACAAGTCATGTGGATGAAGCAAACTCTTCAAGACATGAGGGTAAGCATTGATGAACCTATTTCAATCAAATGTGATAATACAAGTGCTATAAGTATATCTAAAAATCCTGTGCTTCATTCAAAAACCAAACATATTCCAATCAAGTATCATTTCCTCCGAGAACAAGTGGCTCAAAAAATAGTAAAACTGGAATATGTACCAACGAAAGAACAGACAGCTGATATATTTACTAAACCTCTTGCTAGAGAACCATTTCAATATTTGAGAGATAGAATACGGGTAGTATCTACAAATGCTACTCTCTAATATAAAGAGAAAGCACAATTCCAGGGGGAGAACAAAACGAAAATATCATTCCAGGGGGAGAACAGCCAGCAAGGAAATCATAAAATAGGTCCACAGGATCAGTATTATCAGTAGTATCAGCATTATCAATATTATCAGCATAATCTCAGTATTATCAGCATTCAACATGGAAAAGCAACAAGGACCCTTCAATTGAAAAATGCATCATCTCCGTCTGCAATCTAACACAGATTACAAGCACTACAAATGAAACAAAGCTATAAAACATATTCCTCAAAGTGTTCTCTCAACAAGTTTTATACATCAGTCTAGAGCAGCATGGTACAAATTCAGCAGAAGAGGACCTAAACGTAACTCAGAGAAAGGAAATGCAAAAAGAAACCCTTTTCCATTGATGTCAAAGGGGGAGGAAGAACAAACAAGAAAAGCAAGAGAAGGCAAACAGAGAAAAGTGGATTTCCATCAATGCCAAAGGGGGAGACTGTTGGAAATATTGTCATTAATGGCAAAGGAGGCAGCAAAGACAGAGACAGGCAAAGAGAGCAGCATAGTAGCAAGATGTAGAGAGGGTCGAGCAGCAGAGACAGGGTCATTTAAAGAAGAGGCAGCAAAAGGAGAATGAAGGAAGCAAGGAGCAGCATTAGACAAGAAGAAGAGAAAGAAACAGAGAGACAACAGAAGCAGCAAAGAAACCAGCAATAGAGCGAGGCAGCAGAGAGGTAGCAGAGGAAGCAAATGTCGAACAAGATTGAATATGTTGTGCGTTAATTGTAATATCGATCAGTCAGGGGTAAGTGGAATCATATAAGGTAACAGTGGAAGTGGTGTCTATTAATTAAACTATGTTGAGAAATTGCACAGCGAAGGCAATGGAGGCAGCAAAGATAGAGACAGGTCAAGCAGCAGAAGCAGGTAAGGCAAAGGCACAGGGAAGAACCGTTATCGAAAGACAGGAACAGTTGAATACAGAGACACAACTGTTATTGCAAAGACACAGCCGTTATTCCGAGAATCACTACCCAGCCGGGCGTTACATATAACATAAACACAAATTCCGGGAATCGCTACCCACGCAAGAGTATATGTGCAGCGCATCATATAATCAAAGGTCCAAAGCATATTTATGAAGTTATACGGAGCGCATAATACAAAGTTTTATAAGGCGGGACCCGCAATATCGCAACTTCGCAACATTGTGCCATCACACCATCGCAATATCGCAACTTCGCAACATTGCGCCATCGCACTATCGCAATATCGCAACCATCGCATTATCGCAACCATCGCAATATCGCAATATCGCAACCATCGCAATATCGCAGTTGGTTGAAACTGCACAACAACTATCGCAAATTAGAAATTTGCGATTACAATCAATCGCATTTAAAAATGTGTCAGGTGGGCCCGAAAGGAGTTCTATATGTTTTAAAACAGGCTTTATTGTATGTGCTGAGATTATGTTAAGGTTTATTAAAAGGCAGATTATATGATTAAATCATCTTATAATTAAGCCAAGAGACAAAGTTGGGTTATATATATATATATTAAAAGGTGCTGTCATATATATATATATATATATATATATAACGCTGTTGCGATAAGCCGTATGGTCTGTAGACCCACGGGCCTCTACTTAAGGGGAGGGCGATTATTAATGTAATACAATTGTGATATATGTATGTTCCGGCCTGCGGAATGTTCCACATCAACAAGACACTTGCTACAAGTCAACAGTCACGTATTTTTCTAAAAGGCACTGATATAAAAGCACTGTTACATATATACAGCAATTACACCACAGTAGAGGACAAAATAGAATACATAGAAGAAAAGAGTTAAAACACAATCACAGAAAAAGACAAAACACAGTCAAAGAAAAGACAAATGCACAGCTAGCCAAGAGGGTGAATGAGTGAGCTGGAATTCACTTTGTAATTCGAATGTAAATATTTTAATTGTTTTTTATTGTTTGTGATGCATTGGCAAGTCTCCGAGAGAGAACAAATTCCCACTGTAATGTTTAATTGATACCTACAGTTATATTTTCTGAGTAAGTAGATAAAAGGAGTGAGAAGGCAGAAGGCAAAGAGACATGACTTTCCATTTCGAATTCCAAGTAGAATACAAACAGTCATGTGAGGAAATCTATAAATAATATCATCTTGATATGCAAAGAGGCGTGAGAGAGAGTAAATCAAGAGAAGGTAGAATATAGAAGTGTGAGGCAGAGAAGATTAAGAAAAGCAGAACAGAAGGAGAAGCTACACAACAGGGTTGATATCTAAGGTAAATCAGCAAACTTTCAGTTTGATAAATTGAGGAAGTTGGAGCTTCCCTATCAAGTTGCAGCTTGATAGCTATCAGTTGTAGCTGACTGTGGTTGGAGCCTCCTGTAGGTTGGTGCCTGCAGAAAATTGAAGGGAGTTGGTGCTTCCTTGCAATTTGGGCTTGCAGAATTTAGGATAGAGCCTCCTGTAGGTTGGTGCCTGCAGAAAACAATGGTGAGAGGAAGTTGGAGCTTGCCTTTGCATCACAACAATAATAAGATGTGGTTTTCTCCCTTTATGGGTTTCCACTTACATCTGCTGTCTCTATGTGTGCTTCTTATGTGTTGAGGTGATTATTTCAATCTGCTTAATTTGCTTGCTGCTTTCAACTTAAGTATGGTATCACAATAAATTAATATTGGCTGCAAATAATATTTCTCACATATTAAGCTGTAAATAACTTTGGTGAAAATTTTAAAAGGCGAATGTATGTATTAAACTGATTCACCCCCCCCTCTCAGTTTAATTAAAGATTCAACAGAACCACATTAGCTAGTTCGAAATGTCGACTTAATCCTAGCGATGTGATTAATCTAAAAGCATTTTTATCTACATTATGAATCACAAAAGTCTTAGATCTAACAATAGTATTTATTCTCAACGCACAAAAAAATTTCTAAATGAATACCTAGTTAAGCACTAATTAAGTGATTGTATTATTTATCTTTAATCAAATTTATAATATATTTATCCAACTAAATGATAAAATAGATGATGAAATGTTGGCAATTCCTAACATCTAACATGTGTTTCTTGTGACGAGTACGTACTAGAATCTCCTCATGACTAACTTGAGTGCCCCACCCACCAAATAGGCGTGAAAGAGCTTGTCGTTGTTGCACTAGATTGTTGTGTTGTTCAGGAGTCTCGGCAATTCGATCCCTGGGCCTTGTTGCCATAAGTACCACATAAATATAGATATTTTTTTTTGGATCTATGGGAATCGATAACTTGTAAGGCTACATAAATATACATATTTTTGGGAATATGTTTTTGTACTAAGTGGGGCCATATATATAGTGACGTGATGGGTAACCTAGATTCTAAGCCCTTGAAATTAAAAATTAATTAAATTTATTGTGCACTTAGTTGTACATATTCCCCCTTCACTAAACTTACATGAGCATGCGTTCCCTTCATCATGATAATTAATACATGTCATCATATTAATTTAAAGAATAAAAAAATAATGCAAGCTTCTGTGATCCATAACATTATAATTATAAATCTTCCGGGAAATCACATACGGAATTTTTAGAACCGACGCGTTTCGAACTACCGACTGTAGTTCATCAGGATGATGAACTACAGTCGATAGTTCGAAACGCGTCGGTTCTAAAAATTCCGTATGTGATTTCCCGGAAGATTTATAATTATAATAAAAAAAGAAATAAAGCTAGGTTTACAGAAAATTAAGTTACGTAAAGAATATTTGAGAAAGTCTCGCGCATAACTCGTCTACCTTCTTAGGAGTTATCATCGACATCCGAAGTTAGAAGTCAATACCTTTTTCCCTATGGTCATGCTTTATTTCTCTTAAATGGAAAAAAATATCCTCACTTGTTAAACCATTTCAACTTAGGTTTAATCTCTCTTTCTTTTTTTTGGAATATGAACCTATCTATTTTCAACGGAAAAAAATATTTTTATATATTATTTAAGGGAAATTTTTTTATTTTCATTTATTGTTATATATTGTTATGTATAATGATTACTTTGCATTGAAATTAAATTTGGTTTATTTGATTAGGTTTTGTATACGAATGATTCTAGAAAGGAGTAAAAATGTAAATGTGTAAACACACAGGCTATTACTAGGCACCATAAATTCATGCAAGTACTTCTTCCTTAGTAAGTAATTAATCTCTCCATTTCATATATCAATTTACACTTTTTCTAAATTCATAATTTTCATTTAAATGGCAGAGACTAAACTACCTACAACACTTATTATGATATATATTATTTCTTATTGAAGAAATTTTAAATTCGTATATATAAATATATCAAAATTTAACCATAAGTTGACATGATAGGCTTATTGAATACTACACTTATTAGCCACTGTTCAAGTTGATTTTTTGGTTGGCAGAAATGGCTTTAAACTCAGAAGTCTTGAAGTTCAATTAGTGGCATGAGTTAGTTGAAGAACTTCTATGAAGAAGAGATTTTAAATTCATATATGATGATGATGATGGTTAACGTCCACTGAGACCAATATTTGGTCTATCGGACCTAAAGAAAAGAGTTATTTAATTTGATTTAAAAATTTATTCCTATACTCAAAAAGCTTGGAGAGAAGCCTCCCAAGCTCACTATAAATATATCAAAATTTAACCATAAATTGACGTGATAGGCTTATTGATTCCAACAATTTTGTGTGGTATTTAATATTGACAAATACATTGTTACTCATGGACTTTATGATAATTACATGACTTTTATATAAATTTATTTTGAAATTATAATTAAAAATTATTTTATTTAGTTTCTTTATATATATGTCTTCATAATATATTTATTTATACTTTATGTATTTTATAACTTAATTTTGAAAATAATGATAATAATTATTATTATTTAATTATAATACATATGTATAGAATTATGTTATTGTTATTATGTATATGCGATGCGATTAAGGAGAACTAGTTTTATAATTGTTACATGAGGAGTGTAACATATTGTTTATTCAATAATTTTTTTGATTTAATTAATAAATGGTTTAGAAACAATAAAACTATACTTAGAAAATGGTGGATTTAGTAAGTGTATTGAATAGTTTATATCATAATATTATTTATGATAGTTTAGTTGGATTTATGAGAAAATATGAATCTAAGATCTTTTGAATTATTTTGATAAATGATAAAGATTACATATATATATATATATATATATATATATATATATATATATATATATATCATTGATAATTATGAAGATTCTTTCAATCTTCTCATAAAAGAAACTCAATTTGGGCCAGACATAAGTTTAGTTTTATCAAGGGATTGTCACCACCGAGGACATATAAATAAGAATTGAATATGGTTGGTTATTCCCACTTCCATAATTATATTTTTAGTTGATTAACAAACATAGTTATTTGTGCATACATACATCTAATACACTTTACCCAAGTATTATTAGGTTTTTCTTTTAGGATGGCAATCTTATTAAGCCATATCAATTAGTAAGAGATTCAACCTATGTTACAAAGATATACATAAAATAGCACCTTAAGATTATTATCTTTCAATTAATGATGCCATTAAGGTTTAATTAATAATTGAACCATGATTGAGAATAAATTGTTATGATCTTAGATATTTATTAATTCTAACCTTATTAATGTTAAGCAGAGATGAAATCAGGTATAACTTATTATATAGACCAATGTTCACAATTGTAACATGATATTCTACTAGCATCAATCTATTACCATACTAATAATATCCAACTCCTTAAGTTTGAATGAGGTTGTGGGTGTAACTAGGTTGAATTTTATGGTTCATTCAACACATGGGAAATTAAATATCCTCTTTCTTCCATCACCTTAAATAACCAATTTGAGGTTTCCATAATCTTATTCTTATCGATATCTTTATGATGATATAAATTTTACTTAAATAAGGGTCCTAAAAATTCATTTCAAACATAGAAGCAAAGTTTACGTATAATTTACCAAATATAAATACAAGTATGTACCTCGTTCTTCCATCTGATGTTGAGACCTAGTTGCTGCAGCTCCGAATATTTTTCTCTCATTATCAAACCGACTGATTTCCTCCCTGCCTATCTGGGGTCAACCTCTCTAATTCCTAGACCCAGAGGACTCTGAGATTAAAGTCTTCTGGCCCCCATTCCCATAAAATCTAAGAATAATTGCTCAATTTTCCCATTTCCACTTCAATCTCGAGCGGTAGATCTGTCTCTCAATTTCCATCCCTCCATTCACCATGAATCTTTATGTAGTTTCTCTTCTTCCTTTGCTTCCTCCAAACCCCATTCTTCATCTCCTTCGATCCCCTTATATTTCCTGGAGATTCCTCTCCCCACCACCTATTCATTGAATCCTCTCACAAATCTTATTTGATCATCTCCGATTTAATCCTCGCCAGTCCCTATCAGGAGGATAACGTATTTATTATAAGAAGTGATGGTCCATCCTAAATAGTGACAGCTTTACAAATTTAGTTCTTAGGGGTATTCCTGGTATTAATGTTAATTAAATATTTTTTTTTAAAGAAAATGGAATAAGAAACACATGTCCAAATATAGGATTGATGGTTGATATAAATGATAAATTACGTAATGGAAATAAATAACTTAAAACTATATTAAAGAAAAAAACACATATGATAAAAATAGAAAAATTAAATTAAATAAAACTAAAAATGTGTCTATATCTTGAATAAAATGTTATTTATTTAAATGAAAATATAACGTAGCTCAATATAAACTACTTCACACAATACATAAAATAAATAACTAATACATTTACTCGAACAATAATATATATTGGCAAATAAATGAGTTCAATAAAAATTATAATAAAATACCTATTATCAGCTTGTTCCTAGTTATCAACATAGAGATAAACCATAGTAAAATAAATAAATGAAGAGAATAAAGTAAATAAAATGAAATAAAGATAAAGTGATATTTATGATATTTAAATTAAACATGCAAATGAGCATGGATAACATGTATCGTGGTGACTTCAACTTACAACATATTATTTAACTCTAATTTTTTTTTTTAACTAACAAATATTTATACATATTAAATCAATTTAAGTGTGCAAGATTCTGTGTTTAATCAAGTTAAATTAGAAATGTTAGATATTCAACTAATAAACCCAAATAAATAAATAAATAACATATAAAAAGAGAAACAAAATAAATATTATGATTTATGTAATTTCTTAAATATGAAATATTGTAAATAAATTATTAGTATCATGCATTGTAATATTTAATTAACAATATACTAACAAAGTCTCTCAATATGATCACTTCAAATAGTATGCATATTTTGAAGAGAAACAAATCGAGTGAATATTAAATGAGTTATAAATTTATCAAAAATAAATAAAAAGAATAAAAGTAAATGAAAAGAATGAAAAAGAATTTCTTATTGAAATAGCAACTTTACGTTATAAATTATTAATGAATTTAGTCATGTGTAGTCAAACTTCTTTTCCCATAAAGTCTCTCCATTAATTATTGACCCTTAAATGAATAATGAAAATTTATATACAGAAATATTCAATAACAAAACAATAAGCACTCACATAATTATAATTAAAATTAAAGTTATATATATATATATATATATATATATATATATATATATAACTCCTTAACTCCTTAATACCCTGTGTAATTTTTTCTCAACAATATTGTGTTAGAGGAACATTCATTTTTACCTTGAGTGAAATGGAGTGAAATTTAGTGAAATTTGAATGTATTAGGTTATAAAATGTATTTAATGTGAATTTATTTTTCAGAATATTTTAATGCTATATAAAAATTAAAATATTTAAATGTCTATTAATTTATTACTAACAATTTTATGTCTGTAAAATATTTCCATTTATCTACAAAAATAAATTTTTTAAGTTTAAACGAAATAAAACTTGAAATATATATGTTTTAAGTTTTAAATATAAAGAATTCACTTCTAACTTTTTAAGAAGAAACACATGCTTTTAACAATTAGGCTCATTGAAATATATAGTTATATAAATTTTAAAAGTATTAAAACTTATATATATATATATATATATATATATATATATATATATATATTAAAACTATATATATTATTATCTAATTTTAAGGTCATGATCAAGTCAGACACCAAATTAGTGTATGAGACCTTTTTATTTGTGGGACAAGGGACTCACTTCTGTGCAGTGATTTTAATACTAAGTCTACGAAGACATACATACTCTACTACGTCTCGTTTTGAAGCCATGATCTTTTAGAAAGAAACACATGCTCTCAACCATTAAGCCCATAAAATTATATTTTTGGAGTTGTCTAAGGAGACAGAGGAATTGTCCCAATGGTCAAAATTGGCTAGAATCCGGGCCAAACAAATTTAAGAAATCTTACACTAATTGTTTAAATCATGATTTTGATGGTGGAAATGGATTCAGCACTATCAAAAACCTCAAAGGCACCCAAAATATTAAAGTTTGATAGTTATAACATGGATTTACAAAAATCTCTATCAGATTTTTTTTAAATCTTACCAAAATTTCCTTGATAAAACAGTATAGTTAGACTACGGCTATATTTTTAGATTGTTGAAAACAAGACAATTAGACCCGATGAAATCTAGGTTGTTAGATAAAGTGTGATCAAAGGTGGTTGGGTGGAGAAATGATAATCATTTAATGCCTTCGAAGTTTGGGGTCGGTAGAATGTGAATAGTGTTATCGAAGGTGGTTAGGTGGAGAAATGATAATCATTTAATGTGTTGGATGAACCCAATGAAGTCTGGGGTGGGTAGAATGTGAATTGTGTCTATCGATCCTAATGGTTTGTAAGTAGGAATCAAAACATATGTCACGAGGCAAATTTTTAAATGGTGTTACTTACCTTACTTGAATTTAATGTGCATTTCGGAGGTAGGTTATATATATATATATATATATATATATATATATATATATATATATATATATATATATATATTTATTAAGATTTTTTTATTTATTTTTAAAAAAATTGACGTTATTTATTATATTTTATATTTATATTATTTTATTTATTTTGTTTTTTATTTATTTTTATTTATATTATATTTAAATAAAATATAATATAGATTATTGAGGGATGGTCTAAAGACATTAAATGCAATATTGGAGTAAACCTAGAGGAGTGTCTGGAATCTGCAGGGTGCAAGGGAACCAAAATTATTGGTGCTCTCATTACTCTTCTCCTCTATGCGGATGATATCGTTCTTATTGCAAAAAGCCATGATGACTTTGACATGAAGCTCCAGATTTTTCATGAATACTGTTCTAAGATGGGTATGACAGATTATATCGACAAGAATAAAGTCATGATCATTAAATGCAAAAAGATCACCCATGGAAGTGAGACCGAGTAGTATTCTATTCCAAAAACCCCTTGGAATGATGAAATCTGTCAAATTGGTGATTCTAAGCAAGTGGAGGATTAGAAGCACTTCCTTTTAGACTACCCTGCTCTTACTCACATTCGCTCTCAATTCCCTACCATATGCCATACTTCCAGTCTTCTTGACCTATTAAGCCATCCCACTTATAACGATATTGAAGCACTTATTTCCCTTCTCTTTGGCCATAGAAACAAGATTTTGAAGAATCAAACTTAGATTCTTTCTCCTTTCTTAAGGTCCGATAGACCGCATTAGTCTTAATAGACGATAACCATCATCATCATTTTTTATTTTTTATAATTAAAATATTTGTATTATTATTATTATTATTATTTTAAAATTATTATAATAATAATTATGATTCATAATTAAAATGTTTTTTTTTTTCAATTATTAATTCAAAATTAATATTTTAATTTTTTTTATTTAATACAATAATGATTTTTACAAGTTATAATGATTATTATAATAAAAAATCTAATGCACGATAGACGTAAAGATTTCGGTATGAAGATTTAACCACACAATTTTTATTATAAGAATATGAGAGGAAGTCATATAACGAGGGAAACACAAAGAAAAACCCACAAAAAGAACCTAGTTTAATAAGGAGTGAATCTAAAGATAACACACATACATCTTTCTTCTATTTTATACAATACGCAATATATTTCATTTCATTTGGTGTTATACATATATGTTATGTTTTTTTTTCTTTTTTCCATACAATATAGAATATATTTTCATTTCATTTGGAATTATATATATTATGTTTTCTTTTATTTTATATAATAATATTTTCATTTTGTTTTGTATAGTAGATTGCATTAACATTTTATTTTGTATAATATATTATAGTTACCTATTATTATGGTCATACACACATAAATACTTTACTTAATATATTCAAGATATTCTTACAAATTAGATATTTATTTAAATTTTTTAATAATTAATTCCTTTATCCTATACTAGAACATTATTCATAATTTAATATGTATATAAGAGTAGTGCATGTGGTGCATGTATATGTATGCATGTGATCAAAGTGGATCCTTAATTTCCAAAAAATCAAGGTCCTCATATCTCATTGAAACTAGGATCAGATCGAAGAGCTTGTCTTCAGGATACCAACAATGCAGATGACCCCTCAATTCAAATTCATATGAGGGAGTTATGGCAAGTCAAAGTTTTGGTCAAACTGCAGAAGGGAAAAATTCAAAAGGTTGACAACCATGTGGCAGGCCTTACGACTGACGTGGTAGGTCGTACAATGACGGGGTGCTGATGCAGGTAGATAATTTGGCAGACAAATGGGCCAACCATAAAATGTCACATGGCCCTATCAGAGTTTGTCACATAGCCCTACGAAAGGTCGACACATGGTCCAATGAGTGTGTACCACGTGGTCCTATGGTAGGGCACCACGTGGTGTTGGGCCGATGGTAAAAAATTTAGCACGGATGAGAACACACAATGGGACTCGACCATGTAACCTCCTTATCAACAACACACCCACAAACCACTATGCCAACCATGTTTCTTGTTTTAACATAGTCGATGCATGCTATTTGTTTTAATATGTTTGGTATGGCGGGAGGAGGGGTGGAGGATCTTGAAAAATCCAAAAAATCCACCAACATATACTGGTAGCTAACAACCTTTGGTCTAGGTGGATATTAGTGGCCACTTAACTATTCCACCTGGACCTCTAGTCAGTTTCATGAGTTTCCTTGTTTATAGCACAATTTAGTATTTTGGGCAATTTTTCAGGTCCTCAAATTTTGGAGTTGTTTTGACCCCCTAAAAAATGTTGTTTTAAGGTTCACGACACATATTGTAGTACTGATAGAGATATTTATGACGAGGTATCATACGTGCCAAATGAAGATCATATGAACAAGTTATGACCCCTTCAAGTTGACTTCCCAACTAACCCCAATAAGGCCCACAAAATCTTGGTGTTCCATCTGCTAGGGATAGGTTTTTGGTTGTTTATGGTTCCTTTGATGTTAAATAACAAAAATTCCCTTAAGCCTCATAATAACACATTTCAGAGGCATGCAGCCACTCATCCCTTCTTTGAGATAAACTACCATTGCTCGAGCTAGATCATTTCAATTTTGTATGTAAGCATATTACAGTTCTTTGATATTAATGAAATGATAATTTATTTTTTCCGCATCTCTGTGTTTATGTTTATATATGTATTCTGTTGCGTTCCTGTAAAAGTATGGATTAGTGGTATCATATTGGTATTCTCTTTCTCTATTTTTATTTGCATATCCCCAAGGAGGTCGAGATATAAGGAGTTAAGACTCAAATTGGTTGAACCATTGTAAGAACAGCCTCGCAAACCCCAAGGACCTCCCATGGCAGAAGAAAAGAAATTCGAGGGAGTAGGAGATCCTTTTAAAATATTGCTCGATGAAGCTCTCGAGTGACAAAGGAACACGATGATGGAAAACATTTCCTAGATCCTTCAGCGACTACCTAAAAGCAACACATCTTCATCCAAAAACCACTCTAGAGGTGCCACTCCCTTTAAGGTACAAGTCAATTTTTACATCCCCATATTTGAAGGCCACATAGATGCATATGTCATAGATAAATTGTTGAATCTATTAGAAGGATATTTGTCGATTCGTGATCTTTCCAATAGGTGAAAGATTACTTTTTTCAGTCGTCAAAGTCGCCCCCCATGTCAAGGACTGGTGGGAAACCTACTGTGAGATGAAGGACAAGGGGGAACCCTGACTATTTTCATCCACACACACCTAGAATTCTTTTCGAGACGCCATCAAGGAGAAGTATTATAGTGTTGGGATCTATGAAGATAAATACATAAGTTGGACCACGTTGTGGCATGGAAGGGACCAATACGTACCGAAGTTCACAAATATTGTTATGAAACCAGCTCACAAAATAGAAGAAAAGATAGTTCAACGACTTGGAAACCAGCCTCTTTGAGGGGATAACCTCCTTTACATTACATAAATGAGAAATTCTTGGATGATACAAATGATAAAATCTCCTTTCTATCTATAGGAGTCCATGGGGTCACAATATAATCCTAGCCGACCTAACACTAATAATTTAAGGGCACAACACTAACAATAGTGGGATTTTATGGGGCACAATAATAACAATATGGGGACTACAGGGGTACAACAATAATAATAAGGGGGTTACACTAACAACAATAAGGGAATATACTAGTAATATAGGGACCTAACATGCCCCTATCCTTCAAAAAAAAATTTCCCTAAACGCTTGAGTAGTTTTGGATGCTTTTGTATAAAATTCTCATCCTCCCATGTGGAATCTTCCCTGGGTAAGTACTTCCACTTGATGAGATACTCTGAAATTGATTGATTTTGTAGCTGTCGAGTTCTTGTTTCCATGGTTGCTTTAGGTTACAATATGATTTTTCCTTCCTCATCGAGTTCTAGAAATATTGTTTGAACTCGAATTTTGTCACCTATAAACTTCTTTAAGTATCAAACATGGAAAACTGGGTGCACTCGGGAAGATGCAGGAAGCTCCAATTTTTATTCCATAGTACTAATATTTTGCAACACCTTGTAAGGACCATAGCACTTTGGTGATAATTTATTATCCTTCTTAGCTTGCTTGAGGGATATTTGTTTGTATGGTTGTAGTCATAAAAATACCCAGTCGCCTACATCAAAACTTCTCTTGTTGCGATGTTGATCTGCCTTTTTTTGCATTCGATTCTATGCTAAATTTAGGTTATCCTTTAAGGGTCAGAGAAATTGTTGTTGATGCTCGATTTGATCTTCCGTTGCTTGAAGCTTAGAATTTTCTCTTAAATATGATGTGATGGATGGTGGATCATATCCATAAAGTTCCATAAATGGGGTCATTTTTGCTGCAATGTGGAAAGAAGTGTTATACCACCATTCAGCTAGAGGTAACCACTTGACCCATTGTGTTTCTTTATCAGATAAAAAGCAACAAAGATATCCTTCCAAACATCTGTTCACTATCTCAGTTTTCCCATCGGATTGAGGATGATAAGACAAGCTATGAGCTAGTTGAGTACCTGAAAAAGAAAATAATTTTGTACAAAAATTTCCAATGAAAATGGGATCTCTGTCGCTTACAATAATCTTTGGGTTTCCATGTAGCTTTTGAATTGTTTCCGTAAATGCAATAGAAATTGTACTCTCTTTAAATGGATGAGATAAGGCACAAACGTGTGCATACTTTGTAAGTCTATCAACTACCACCATGATGAAACTCTTTCCTTCGGACTTAGGTAAACCTGAGATAAAATCCATTGAAACCTCCTCCCAATGTTGACTTGGGATGTCTAAAGTGTGTAGCACACCCTAGGTCTTATTTGTCTCAACTTTATTTTGTAGGAAAGCCAAACATTCCACTAAAAACTTTTGAATATCAAATTTACGGTCATCCCAAAAAATTATTTCTTCACCCTGTGCTAAGTTTTTAAAAATATTGAGTGTCCTCCTAAGGGAGAGGTGTGCAATTCCAAAAGAATGTTTTGTTTTAGTTGGGAATTATTACAAAGATATAAGATATCCTTTTACCATAAGGAATCTTTTTTCCAACTAAATGTAGAAGATGTATTGGGATCTTGCTAGAAATTTTGAATGAGTGTCCACACTTCTTCATCATTCTTCCATTCCTCCCTTGCTTTAGTTATCGAATATGGTTGGATAATAGAAATGGTACAAAGAAATTATTCCACATCGTCATCCTTCCTTGAGAGTGCATCTACAACAACATTTAACTTACATGTTTTGTAGATGATTTCAAAGTCCTAACCCAACATCTTTGTGACCCATTTTTGCTGCTCTTTTGAAGATAGTCTTTGTTCCAAAAAGTATTTAAGACTATCATGATCAAATTTTACCTTGAAGTGTCTTCCTATTAGGTAAGGTCACTATTCTTTAGTGCATGTAGTATTTCCAGCATTTCCTTCTCATAAATAGCTTTAGGTAAATAATTTCCTTTGATTGTACGGATTTCAAAAGCAATGGCTCTTTATTCTTTCATTAAAATGACACCAATTCCCTTTCTTGAGGCATCACATTCCACAACAAATTTTTTTTTGAAGTCTGGCGTAGCTAAGACCGAAACTTGGCACATTTCCCCCTTAAGATGTTCAAAGACATTAGTTGCTTCAAGAGTCCATGAAAATGCATCTTTCTTGAATAATGTTGTTAGAGGTGCTGCTATTCTCCCATAATTCTTAACAAACTTGCGATAATACCCTATTAACCTGAGAAATCCCCGCAACTTCTTTATGGTTGTGGGGACTTTCCATTCCTTAATGGCTTTAATTTTTTTGCGGTCTACCTTAACACCCTCCTGAGATACAATATTACCTATATATTCCACCTCTTTTACTCCAAAGAAACATTTGGAGGTTTTCGCTATAATTGTTTCTCCTCCAATAGTTCGAGCAACGTGTCAACTTATTGAACATGATCCTTTCAAGACCCGTTGTAGATTAGTATATCATCAAAAAACACTAACACTAATTTTCTAAGGAATGGTTTGAAAATTGAATTCACCAAATCTTGAAATGTAGAAGGTGCATTGGTAAGGCCAAAAGGCATGACCAAAAATTCATAATGACCCTCATGAGTTCAAAATGTTGTTTTCAGAATGTCTTCAGTCTGCATTGTAATTTTATGATATCGTGAACGAAGATCGAACTTGGTGAAATAAATTTCTCCATGTAATTCATCCATTAATTCATCAATCACAGGAATGTAAATTTATCTTTAATAGTGAGCTTAATCAGCTCCCTCTAATCAAGACACATGCACCATGATCCATCCTTCTTGTGAACCAATACTATTGGAGTAATGAAAGAACTTTGACTAGGTTGAATTATACTAGTCTCTAGCATTTCTGCAATCATACATTCAATTTCGCTCTTTTGGAAATAAGGATATATGTAAGGCCTGATGTTTGGAGGAAAAATTCCTAGAATCAATGTTGGGTGTGCAGCCTGATTTTCTTCCTAATTCAGAGATCCTTGTTTTAGTTGGATGTATACCCCAGGAAAATTGTACATCCTTTGCACGTGGGGGGGTGCGGGGGGGACTTGTCCCCCCTGTGGGGTCCGAGGGGGCCTACCCCCCGAGCTGTGGGATCCGGGGACCAGTGGTCCCCCAGCGGGGGTTTCGGGGGCAGCGCCACCGAAGCCAAAAATAGATGTAAAATTGCCTTGTAAAAGTATAGTAATTTCTAGTCAATCTGGGCGGTTCATTAGGCGGATGATCTGACAGTAGAAGTTATGTTTAGTTTAGGGTTTTTTGCCCTAGAAGGAAACCCCCTCGCTTTTATGAGGGTATTGTATTGCATCTGCACATTGTATATGTATTCTATGAGTGGGAAACAGATAGGGAGATTGTGAGAGAGAATAGAGGATATTATAGCGGATCTGCTGTAGGTTTTGTCTCTTCATTTTGCTGGATAATAGAAAGGAAGGACTAGCTGTTCAGGGTCGACGTAGCCCAAACTGGGTGAACCACGTATATCTGCGTCTCTCTAGTTTTATGTGTTTTGTGTGCTTGTATTTTCCACATATTTTATGTGTTTCATTGCTCTTTAATATTTAATTTTCTAACAACTGGTATCAGAGCCGAAGGTATATTTGGCTGATAAACTCGCAGGAAAGAAGGGTTCCTAGTTCGAGTGGGAGCAATGGTGGAAGATGCTAAGTTTAGGGTCGAGAAATTTAACAGCCAAAACTTCCCGCTGTGGAAGATGTAGATGGAAGATTATTTGTATCAAAAAGATCTGTACCTACCATTGAGCGGAAAAGCAAAGAAGCCGATGGCCATGACAGACGCGGAATGGAACATTCTTGATAGAAAGGCACTTGGAACAGTACGGTTGTGCCTTGCGGCGTCAGTCGCCTTCAATATTTCGAAGGAAATAACAATAGAGGGTTTGATGCAGACGTTGGAGAAACTATATGAAAAACCCTTGGCCTCAAACAAGGTATTTCTTATGAAATGACTATTTAATATGAAGATTTCAGAAGGTGGATCTGTTGCAGACCATTTAAATGATTTTAATACAGTTACTAGTTAGTTAAGTTCTGTAGGGGTAAACTTTGATGATGAAGTTAGAGCTCTATTATTCTTGTGCTCATTGCCAGAGAGTTGGAATGGTTTAGTAATCGCCATTAGTAACTCTATCTCTGGATCTAGTACTTTAAATTTTGATGATGTTGTCGGTGCTATCCTTAGCGAGGAAATGCGACGAAAAAACTCTGGTGAGACATCAGGTAATGCTTTGAGTGCAGAGTCTAGGGGAAGAAGAATGGAAAGAGGAAAGAGCTCGGGAAATTGCAGTAAATCAAGGAAAGGCAGATCCAAGTCCAGATCGGGGATAGTGTGCTGGAAATGCGGAAAGAAAGGACACCTAAAGAAAGACTGTAGATCTCGGAAGGGAAAAGAAGGAGATGCACAACAAGAAAATAATCATGAAGCAAATGTGACAGGTGATGTGTTACAAGATGCTTTGATTCTTTCTTCCGAAAATGTTACCGATTCTTGGGTTGTAGATTTAGGGGCTTCATTCCATGCCACACCTGATAAGAAATATTTTCATGACTATGTTCAAGGAGATTTTGGACAAGTTCATTTGGGTGATGATAAACCCTGTAAAATTGTTGGAATGGGTAAGGTTCTTGTAAAATAGCAGAATGGAAACCAATGGCTATTAAAGGAGGTAAGGCATGTTCCAGATCTAAAGAAAAATCTGATTTCAACAGGGCAGTTAGGCGGTGAAGGTTGTGTGACAACTTTCACAGATAAAGCTTGGAAGGTCACCAAAGGAGCCCTGGTAATAGCAAAAGGAGAAAAGATTGGTACATTGTATTTATGCAATGGTATTTCTAACTCTGTTAATGCTTTAACTTCTAAAGGAGAAGATGCAGCACTATGGCATCATAGGCTCAAACATATGAGTGAGAAGGGGATGAAGATTCTTAACTTAAGAAATTTGTTGCCAGGTTTGAAGAATGTTGATTTGGATTTATGTGAAAATTGCATTTATGGAAAACAAAAGAGAGTCAGATTTCTTAGAGTTGGGAAAGAAAAGAAGAGCAAAAAATTGGAGCTTGTGCATATAGATGTATGGGGACCTGCTCAGGTATCATCTCTCGGTGGCTCTCGCTATTATGTTACGTTTATTGATGATGCAACTAGAAAAACTTGGATTTATTGTATTCAAAATAAATCTGATGTATTTTATACTTTCAACAAATGGAAAGCTTTGGTTGAGATTGAGACAGGAAAGAAGTCAAAGTGTCTCAGATCAGACAATGGAGGTGAATATTGCAGCAAAGAGTTTGATAGGTATTGTTCAGAGCATGGAATTTGTAGAGAGAAGACAGTTCCAAGAACACCACAAGAAAATGGTGTGTCAGAAAGGATGAACAGAACAATCATGGAGCATGCAAGGTGCATGAGATTGCATGCAGGATTGCCTTTACAATTTTGGGCAGATGCTGTAGATAATTTTGTTTGTATAATAAACAGAGGGCCTTCAAGTTCCTTGGATGGTGGTATTCTAGAGGAGGCATGGACAGGTAAAAAGGTAAACTACTCTTTTTTAAAGCCTTTTGGTTGTAAGGCCTTTTTCCATATAAATAAAGAAAATAGAACAAAGCTTGAGGCAAAATCAAAGAAATGTACCTTTATTGGATATGGTGCTAATGATTTTGGTTATCACTTATATGATTATGAAAATCACAAAATCATTAGGAGCAGAGATGTAATATTAAATGAAAAGGTCTTGTATAAGAATCAGTTGCAGGAAAATAAACAGGAAAAAGAAAGCAAGGACTACGCGGTTCTTGATGAGATAACTGAGAAAGTAAAGGTGCCTCAAAATGATAATAATCAACAACCACAGCAGCAGCAACCACCAAAACAGCAATAGGCACCTCAAACACCTGAAAGTGGTGTTAGAAGATCTACCAGGATAAGTAGACCCCCTGAATGATACTCTCCTTCATTATATTATTTATTGTTGACTGATTCTGGTGAACCCGAATGTTATGAAGAAGCAATGCAAGTTGAAAGCAGGAAGAAGTGGGAGCTAGCCATGGAAGAAGAGATGGACTCCTTAATGCATAACCAGACTTGGGACTTAGTCAGGTTGCCTGCAGGTAAAACTACATTGCAGAATAAGTGGGTTTATAGGCTGAAGGAAGAAGATGGAGGAAAACAGAGGTACAAAGCTAGAATTGTGGTGAAGGGGTTTGTACAAAAGAAAGGTATTGATTTTGATAAAATATTTTCTCCTGTTGTTAAGATGAATTAAATCAGAACTATCTTAAGTCTTGTAGCAGCGGAAGATTTACATCTTGAACAGTTAGATGTAGAGACAACATTTCTCCATGGAGATTTGGAGGAAGAGATATACATGCAGCAACTAGAAGGATATGAGGTAAAAGAGAAAGAAAAATTGGTGTGTACGTTAAAGAAGAGCTTGTATGGCTTAAAACAGGCTCCAAGGCAGTGGTATCTAAAATTTGACAAGTTTATGTCTGAACAAGGTTATACTAGATGTCACTCTGATCATTGTGTTTATCTAAAAAAGCAAAATGATGGCAGCTATATTATATTGTTATTGTATGTAGATGACATGCTTGTTGCAGGGTCTAACATGCAGGAAATAAATGTGCTCAAAAGAAAATTGGCAAATTCATTTGCAATGAATGATTTGGGAGCTGCAAAACAAATCCTTGGTATGAGGATAACTAGAGACAGGAAAAATCGCAAATTAACACTGTCTCAGAATGAGTACATAGAAAAGGTGTTGAAAAGATTTAATATGCAGAATGTAAAACCAGTTAGTACACCTTTTTCTAGCCATTTCAAAATTAGTAAGGAGATGTGCCCCAAGACCCAAGAAGAAATGGACTATATGTCTAAAGTTCCATATGCATCAACAGTTGGAAGCTTAATGTATGCAATGGTTTGCATAAGGCCTGATATTGCACATGCAGTGGGAGTTGTAAGAAGGTACATGAATAATCCAAGAAAAGAACATTGGATGGTAGTAAAATGGATTCTCAGATATTTGAGAGGTACCAAAAATCAAGCATTATGCTTTGGTGGTTCAAAAATTTCTCTACAGGAATATGTTGATGCAGATATGGCAGGTGATAGAGATAATAGGAGGAGCACTAAAGGATATGTATTTACTGTAGGTGGAATAGCTGTCAGTTGGGTTTCAAAAATCCAAAGTTTTGTTGCACTTTCAACAACAGAAGCAGAGTATGTTGCTGCTACAGAGGCTAGTAAAGAAATGATTTGGTTACAAAGGTTTATGGATGAATTGGGTAAGAAGCATGATATGGGCACACTATACAGTGATAGCCAAAGTGCTATTCATCTTGAAAAGAACTCAACATTTCATTCCAAGACTAAACACATACATCTCAAGTACCATTTCATACGGTCAGTATTGGAAAATGGAGAGTTGAAGCTGGAAAAGATACACACTAGCCATAATCCTGCAGATATGCTAACAAAAGTTGTAACCAGGGAGAAACTGAAAATGTGCTCAGTTTCAATTGGTCTTCAAGGATGATGATGAAGATGAGGAATAGCCAGGTCCAAAGAGGAGTCATTGTCTAGCAAATGAAGTAGCGGTGGAGTTGCAACAATCAATCTCCAAGTGAGAGATCGTTGGGTGTGGAGCCCCGATTTTCTTCCGATTCCAGACCTTTGTTTTAGCTAGATATACCTCTTGTGTCTGTTGTATACTCTAGACGTTAGGTGCAGTGGAAACTGTCCTCCACAGAACTCTGGGGCCACCTTCAGCTTCTGGGGTCCTGGGGCTGCCTTTACCTCTGCGGTTTGTAGGGGCAACGCCCCGAAGCCAAAAATAGATGTAAAATTTCACGTAAAAGTATAGTAATTTCTAGTCAACGGAAAATGCTCATTAGGGGCGATGATTTGATGGTAGAATTTATGTTTATTTTAGGTTTTTGCCCTAGAAGGTAACCTCTGATTTTATGAGGGGTATTGTATTGTTGGCCACAGATTGTGAGGTATTCTCTCGAGCTGAAAACACATAGGGAGACGGTGAGAGAGAACATAGGATATTACAGTGGATCTGCTGTAGGTTTTGTCTCTTCATTTTGCCGGATAATAGAAAGGAAGGACTGGTTGGTCAGGGTGGACATAGCCCAAACTGGGTGAACCACGTATATCTGTGTCTCTCTAGTTTTATGTGTTTTGTGTGCTTGTATTTTCCGCATATTTTATGTGTTGCATTGCTCTGTAATATTTAATTTTCTAACAATCATATGAATATCATGATCATGATCACGAATAGGTGGGAGTCATTTGGGAGTTTCAAACACCTTGGAATGATTCTCGAAGACTTTTTGGAGATCTGGAGAAATAGATGATTTTGATGTTGGAACTTATAGTGAGCATAATTTTGCAATTACGCCTCATTGTTCTTTCTTTAGAAGATTTTTCATGCCAATAGAGCTTATTATCTTTCCTGGCTTCGCTTCAATACTTCGTAATTCAACTTCCCTTCCTTTTGAAAAAATTCAAGAAAAATTCTTGAAAATTAAAGGCTACCGTCCCCAAAGATTGTAACCATTGTACTCATATTACAACATCAACACCACCCATTGGAATGGAAATAATTTGACTATTCAATACATATTCCCCCATGGTTAGCTTGATATTATGAAACTTTCTAGACCAATTTATAGTTCCTCCATTTGGAACCATCACTTGACACTCTAGTGCTGGGTATAGGAGGCAATACAATTCCTTGGATACCTTACAGTGAATAAAATTAGGGATACTACTTGAATCAATAAACACTAATACATTTTTATTCTTGATATGTCCTTCTATCTTGATAGTTTGAGGAGTGTAATTCCTGCCAATGCATTACATTATATGGTCATATTCATTTCTTCTTCCTCTAAGGTTGGTTCCTGGTGTATATCCTCTTCTTTTGAAGTTTCTTGTTATTTTCTTCCTCCTCCTCACAATCTATGTAAAATAATTTATTCTCAACACACTTATGACCTTTAGTGTATTTTCTATCACAACTGTAGCAAAGCCATTTCTCTCTTTTTTCTTCCATTTGTTGTGGTGTCAACCTTGTATGTTTTGGAAGTCTACAAGTAGCAATACTCCCATATTTATAGTTGTGAGTGGTAGGATTCCTTGTGGCCATAATTTTTCTTTCATTTTTTCTTGCCAACCTCAATGCCTTCTCCAATGAATCAGGTTCCCAAAGGTGAACCTCTTTTTGGATGTTCTCCTTTAAATTCCTTATGAAGACATCAATCATGTGTTCCTTTGGAATATCAGTTACCCTTATATTCAATTTTTGGAAGTCCTCAATATGCTCCACTATTGAACCCTTTTTTTTGAGATTTATCATTTGGCTAAAGAATGTGTTACTCTTTGTATTCTTATAATATGCTATTATTTCCTCCGTATAGATTGACCAAGTGACAATTTTTTTATGAGAGAAAAGTCATTGATGTCATACAAATGTATTTTGGTCTAAATATAAAGTTGAAATGTGTACCTTTTGTGTGTTTAGCACATTATGGAGATCAAAGTATTGCTCCATCTATAGTATCCATGTTACGGGATCCTTGTCATCAAACTTCCTCATATCGATATTTGGAATATGGTGGGTCTTCAATCCAAAATTAGAGTCTATGAAATCACGATTAACATTTAGTTTTTTCTCGTCATGAGTTTCCTCTACTAACTTTTTTCCATTAGGAAGATTTTCTTGTAGCAACTTTTCAAAACCTTCCTTCAAACCTTCCATGTATTTTTTCAAATATTCATTGTTTCCTTCTATACCGTTGATCTTAGCTTCCATGCCATTCTTCAAACCATCCATCTTAGCTTACATGCCATTATTCAAACCATCCATCTTAGCTTCCATGCCATTCATCTTAGCTTACATGCCTTTCTTCAAATCATCCATTTTAGTTTCTATTTCATTTTTGGTTACTTTTTGTGAGAGCAAAATTTGTTACACTTGGTCTCGTAATTTTGATATATCAGGTTGCACTTCTTCATCTTCATGCATCATTGTAGAGCTTTATGGGGTATTAACGAGTGTGGAATTATTTTTGGGAGGAATTATAGAACCCAATACAGATATTTATGATTCAATATGCCCTTGTAATCACTTCAAACTGATTTTACAACAAAACGATATGAAATTTTAAGAAAAATGCACACTTGTTTCTTCCTTTTGAGAAGCCCAATATTGAAACTGATGTATCTCTGTGATTTAAAATCACTGATATTTGAGCTTTGGTGCTATAGTATCCCTCTAAGTCATCTTTCCAATGCCATATGTCAGACTTGATTTGGATTCCTCAAGGAAATGTTATATCTAATCTTCCACAATGACCTAATTATGGACTGGTTCAGTGGAGCGAACTTGTACATCACGCCACGTGTCACCATTTCATCGTTCGACTATGAAGTCGATATAACCAAAACTACATTCGATGCACTTTCGACCGATTTTTACATAATTCCAATCCGATGTCTGAAACAAAAGTTATGACGAGTTTCCCTCAACCACCTGTTTGCGATGAAATTCTGGAGCCTTCTAAAACCCTAACTCCCTAAGATCATATCAAAAAATTATAGTGAACCAAGATATGAAATTAGTATACAACGTTCCTCCAGATTTCGGCACAAATGTTTTTTTTCTTCAGCTTCTAAACCTTTGTATAAAAAGCGTTATAACAAAAATTCCACGATGACCTATTTGTAGTGGCGAAATCATAGATTCCAAAGCTCTGATACCAAATTTTATGAAACTAACTCACAAAATAGAAGAAAAGATAGTTCAACGACTTTGAAATCAACTTATTCAAGGGGGAAACCTTCTTTACATTACATAAATGAACAATTCTTGGATGATACAAATGAAAAAACCTCCTTTCTATATATAAGAGTCCATGAGGTCACACTATAATCCTATTCAACCTAAAAATAATAATTTAAGGGCACAACAATAAAAATAGTGGAATTTTATGGGGCACAATAATAACAATATGGGGACTACAGGGGTACAACAATACAAATAATGGGGCTACACTAACAAAAATAAGGGATTATACTAGTAATATAGGGACCTAACAAATATTTTTGATACACTTCGAAGGAATTTGGGTATAAAGGATTATGAGTGCAATCTGGTACTCAAGTATTGTCGATTTCTACACAAGTATATCCAAGACGAGATGGAGTTCCTAGACATCTCTTTGCATGTGTCCACCTATCGATATAGTGTCAATATTGAGTATAAATTTAAATATAAGAAGAAAGATTTTGGATATGTGAATATGAAGGAATGGAAGGTGCCCCCAAATCGTAGAACAAAGGAAAATGCCAAGGCGGGGTGACCCAAGGAACCTGATGAAGCCGCAAGAAAAGAAAAATGCCCCAAAGACCAAGAAGGACATAAGAAAATGGTGTGAGTTCCATAAGAGCCCCACTCACAACACAAGTGAGTTTTGGTCAAAGAAATCACTAGTGGCCAAGATGAAGGCTTCAGAGTCAAATGCATGTTTTGAATATGATTCATAACTCAAAAAAGGGATGAAAAATGGAATTAGAATATTGATGTGGTGCCTAGTGCCACCATTTCCACCACTAGGGTCCAGCAAATTGAGGTCGAAGATATGGAGGACGGAAAGCATATCTTGCACTCACAGATGTTGGTTAAGGATTCTCCGCTGTAATTCATTGTCGACAATATGAGCCAAAATAAATTCATTTCAGCAGAGGTCATGAAGCACTTGGGTATGATAACCAAACCACACCCATATTCATACACCATCAGGTGGATTCACCAAGTACGAGATATCTACATTAGCTCACAGTGTCACCTTCCCTACAAAATAAAAACCTTCACACAGGAGGTACTATGTAATGTTGCTACTCTTGAAGTTTGTTATGTATTATTCGGCCAACCATACTTGTGGAATTTTCATCCAATGTATGAGGATAGGGCTTTCACTGTGATTGTTAATTTCGGAAATCAGTTTTATAGGACATCGGAGGTAACATTTCCTACCACCATCTCTTTGATCTTTGTGAAGTAATGTAGTAGGATGATTTCCCAGACCGTGAAACTTTTCTTCCTAATGATTCACCCTCAAGGAAATATGAAGATTGTGGCCACATCCCCAACCTCCAAACAAGGCTCATCTGCATGAAAGTAGTAGATGGAAAATTTCATGGAGGATTGCAAGGTCATCTTCACCTTACCCATAGGGGTACACCTGCACTATGAGGTCAAGAACTCCATCGATATGAACCTAGCTGTGCTGATACTAAATGGACGGGTCTACCAACACTTTGTTATAGAGAACGATTAAATCAAGACGAAGATTCATGAGTTGTTGTAGAAAGGGCACATCAAGATGAGTTCATCACCCTGTGGGAGCCCGATCATGTTGCTACATAAGAAGGACAGAACCTGGAGGCTATGTATTGACTATCGGGCATTGAATAAGATCACTCTCCAAAATAGGTATCCAATCCCTCGGATTGATGACCTTCCGGACCAACCTAAGGGGGAAAAATATTTCAACAATATTGACTTGAAGTTTAGTTATCAACAGGTACCAATCAAACCCTCTAATGTGTGGAATACTGCATTCAAATTCAGGGAGGTCCTTTTCGAATGGATGTGCATGCCTTTTTGGTTAACCAATCCCCCACAACCTTCATGAGTTTCTTGGGAAATATCTTGCGACCCTTCACCAACTCATTCATGGTAGTTTTTTTGGATGGCATCTTGATCTTGATCCAATTTTGGGAAGAGCACCTACACCATATTTGAGAGGTCCTCCAAACCCCATGAAAACACAATTTGTGTGCCAATTTGGAGAAATGCACGTTTCGCATGACCCAGGTTCAGTATTTGGGGTAGATAATTGATGTGTGGGGAGTGCATGTCGACCTATCTACGATACAAGTTATTTGGAATTGTCCAACCCCAATCACTCTAACGGAGATCCACAAATTTCTGGGTCTTGCCACTTTTTACTGCAGGTTCGTGTTGGGTTTATCTCATATCACTTGGTCTTTGAAGCAAGTCACCAAGGGTGGAGTGAAATTACTATTATCTTAGTATAAATCCCAACATACGACATTTTCTAATTTGAAGTATCACCTTTGCTCCACATCAATGCTCACATTACCATACCTACAAGAACCATTTGAGATTTAGATCGATGCCTTCGACTATCGTATTGGCACAGTTCTTACTTAGTGGTGGCATCCAATGGAATATCATAGTGAGACACTTTCATGTAGGTTTTAACCCTATAAATAAATTATCTGCAAATGAACTCTTAAAATATAAAATAAACAATAGGGAGCGTATACAACATAAAATAGATATACACATATAATTTACCCTATATCCAAAAATCGAGACTACAAAATTTATTTTTCATTATATTCCTTTCAATGTTACAACACATATATACATACATGCCGAAGTATTCATAAACCCCAATCCATTAACCTTGGATTAAAACATAACCGTAGTTCCCTTGACCAGATCTACAAAATACAATGGACAGAAAACCATCATGCCCAAAACCATGTGCTAAACCCACGCACATAACCATAGTTAGGTCTGACCACCTATTATAGGGTCCAAAAAAAAATTATCGGAGCACTACCCCGAACCCCATGCAAAGGGGGTGGCCGCCCCCCCTCTTACCCTCCACTTCGCACATGACACTAGTCGTGGAAAGAAAATAACACACACCCAACATTTCAGACACAGTCTGAATGTATCCCACCTATGAAAAAGAGATGTATTCCATTGTGCAGGCCTACCTACAATGGAAGCATTACATTCAGGGGAAGGAAAGGTTCATCCACATATACCATCGCCCCTGCAATTCATACAAACATAAGGAAAGTTGCAGAATGATCAACATAAAAAACTATCTACATACATACAAAAATTCCATTTGAACATCAAGTATGAGAAGTGAAGCACCAATAATGTTGCAGACTACCTCAGCCGATTTTCGGTCATGGCGTTGACCACTATGCTCGACTCTTGTGGACACGATACTTCAGAATGGCCACAAATTTATAAGAGTGATCTAGGTTTTGACACCACATATTAGATGCTCCTGGAAGGTAAGAAAGTTCTAGAATTTAACCTCCAGGACACACTATTATTCCACCTGGGACACCTTTTTTTTCCTTCAAGCGAGTGTGCCAAGATGATTTGGGAGACACACTACAATCGAGTCGCTGAGAATTTTGGGGTAGAAAAGATAATGGAAGTGTTGTAGAAGTATTTTATTGGCCAAAACTTCGAAAATATGTTTCAAAGTACATTATTCTTTCACCGTCTGCACCATTTCCAAACCTACAATCAAGAAGCAAGGCATGCATACTCCTATGCCTACTCCTAGTTGGCCCTAGAAATCCATATCCATGGATTACATGTCGGGCCTTTCTTATACGAATAATGGTAATGACTTTGTTCTCGTGGTCGTAGACACATTCTCCAAGATGGCCATTTTGGTGCCCTGAAAGAAGAGTATCATAGAAGAAGCCACTACCAAACTCTTCATTGAATGTGTGTGGGTACACTTTGGGATCCAACTATCCATTATCTAAGATCGGGATAGCAGGTTCCTAAGTGAGTTTTGGTCAACCCCCTGGTCATTTTTAGATACTAAGTTCACTAATTCCACAAACTTCCATCCCCAAACTAATGGCCAAATAGAGGTCATCAATAGGATGATTGTGCACATCCTGAGCATGTACAACTCGAAGCATCTACACACATGGGACAAAATCCTACCCTAAGTACAAAAAAAATATGATATATCAACTGGGCACAAAAAACATGGATTCCATCCACTATGTCCCATTTATGTTTCAATACCACTTGCATTTACTCACGAAAATTCAACTCATGTCAAGTTCGAAGCCGCTAGAGCTAACGACTTCATTAAACACATTGAAAACATCTTCGAGCACGTCCATGACATATTGGACAGAGAAAATTATAAGTACAAACAAAACCATGACCAACATTGGGTGACACACAAGTTTCAGGTGGGCGATGAAGTTGATGAGGTTAAATAATAGTGGTTTTGGTCACGTGTATTAATGTACCCATGGTTTCCTTCCCATGGGATTCATGTGATGGATCCTTTAAAAGGTCGGGAATGACTCTATTGTAATGTGGCCAAATTGTTGGGTTTGGAGCCTGATTATCTTGTTTATTTTGTATCACAGCATTGGACCCCCTGTACCTTAAAAGGGGGCAGCAACGCCGCCAGTAATTAATCGCTGCCGTGGGGGGTCCAGGGGGGCCGGCAGTGCTTTTTGGAGCCCCCCCCTGGCGGGGGCTTTCGGGGGCAGCGCCGCCGAAGCTAAAAATATATGTAAAATTGCCTTGTAAAAGTATAGTAATTTCTAGTCAATCTGGGCCGTTCATAGGCAAATGATCTGACGGTAGAAGTTATGTTTATATTAGGGTTTCTTGCCCTAGAAGGAAACCCCTCGTTTTTTATGAGGGTATTGTATTGCAGCTGTGTAGTTGTATGTGTGTTCTCGGAGCGAGAAACAGAGAGGGATACTGTGAGAGAGAACAGAGGATATTATAGTGGATCTGCTGTAGGTTTTGTCTCTTCATTTTTGCTGGATAATAGAAAGGAAGGACTGGCTATTTGAGGTGGACGTAGCCCAAACTGGGTGAACCACGTATATCTGTGTCTCTCTGGTTTTATGTGTTTTGTGTGCTTTTATTTTCCGCATATTTTATGTGTTGCATTGCTCCATAATATATAATTTTCTAACAACTGGTATCAGAGCTGAAGGTATATTTGGCTGATAGACTCGCAGGAAAGAAGGGTTCTTGGTTCGAGTGGGAGTAATGGCAGATGATGGTAAGTTTAGGGTCGAGAAATTTAACGGCCAAAACTTCCCGCTGTGGAAGATGCAAATGGAAGATTATCTGTATTAGAAAGATCTATACCTACCATTGAGCGGAAAAACAAAGATGTCAACGACCATGACAGATGAGGAATGGAACATTCTCGATAGAAAGGCACTCGGAACAATACGGTTGTGCCTTACGGCGTCAGTTGCCTTCAATATTTCGAAGGAAACAACAACAGAGGGTTCGATGCAGACGTTGGCGAAACTGTATGAAAAACCCTCATCATCAAACAAGGTATTTCTTATGAAACGACTATTTAATATGAAGATGTCGGAAGGTGGATCTGTTGCAGACCATTTAAATGAATTTAATACAGTTACCAGTCAATTAAGTTATGTAGGGGTAAACTTTGATGATGAAGTTAGAGCTATGTTATTCTTATGCTCATTACCAGAAAGCTGGAATGCTTTGGTTATGGCCATTAGTAACTCTGTCTCCGGATCTAGTACTTTAAAGTTTGATGATGTTGTCGGTGCTATCCTTAGTGAGGAAATTTGACAGAAAAGCTCCAGTGAGACATCGAGTAATGCTTTGAGTGTAGAGTCTAGGGGAAGAAGAATGGAAAGAGGAAAGAGCTCAGGATATCGAAGTAAATCAAGGAAAGGCAGATCCAAGTCTAGATCGGGGATAGTGTGCTGGAAATGCGGAAAGAAAGGACACCTAAAGAAAGACTGTAGATCTCGGAAGGGAAAAGAAGGAGACACACAACAAGAAAACAATCATGAATCAAATGTGACAGGTGATGTGTTACAAGATGCTTTGATTCTTTCTTTCGAAAATGTTACTGATTCTTGGGTTGTAGATTCAGGGGCTTCATTCCATGCCACACCTGATAAGAAATATTTTCATGGCTATGTTCAAGGAGATTTTGGACAAGTTCGTTTGGGTGATGATAAACCCTCTAAAATTGTTGGAATGGGTAAGGTTCTTGTAAAACAGCAGAATGGAAACCAATGGCTACTAAAGGAGGTAAGGCATGTTCCAGATCTAAAGAAAAATCTGATTTCAACAGGGCAGTTAGGCGGTGAAGGTTGTGTGACAACTTTCACGGATAAAACTTGGAAGGTCACCAAAGGAGCCCTGGTAATAGCAAAAGGTGAAAAGGTTGGTACATTGTATTTATGCAATGGTATTTCTAACTCTGTTAATGCTTTAACTTCTAAAGGAGCAGATGCAGCATTATGGCATCATAGGCTCGGACACATGAGTGAGAAGGGAATGAAGATTCTTCACTCAAGAAATTTGTTGCCAGGTTTGAAGAATGTTGATTTGGATTTCTGTGAGAATTGCATTTATGGAAAACAAAAGAGAGTCATATTTCTTAGAGTTGGAAAAGAAAAGAAGAGCGAAAAATTGGAGCTTGTGCATACAGATGTATGGGGACCTGCTCAGGTATCATCTCTTGGTGGCTCTCATTATTATTTTACTTTTATTGATGATGCAACTAGAAAAACATGGATTTATTGTATTCAGAATAAATCTGATGTATTTGATACTTTCAAGAAATGGAAAGCTTTGGTTGAGATTGAGACAGGAAAGAAGTTGAAGTGTCTCAGATCAGACAATGGAGGTGAATATTGCGGCAAAGAGTTTGATAGGTACTGTTCAGAGCATGGAATTCGTAGAGAGAAGACAGTTCCAAGAACACCACAAGAAAATGGTGTGTCAGAAAGGATGAACAAAACAATCATGGAGAGTGCAAGGTGCATGAGATTGCATGCAGGATTGCCTTTACAATTTTGGGCAGATGTTGTAGATACTGATGTTTATCCAATAAACAGAGGGCCTTCAAGTTCCTTGGATGGTGGTATTCCAGAGGAAGCATGGACAGGTAAAAAGGTAAACTACTATTTTTTAAAGCCTTTGGTTGTGAGGCCTTTGTCCATATTAATAAAGAAAACAGAACAAAGCTTGAGGCAAAATCAAAGAAATGTACCTTTATTGGATATGGTGCTAATGATTTTGGTTATCGCTTATATGATTATGAAAATCACAAAATCATTAGGAGCAGAGATGTAATATTCAATGAAAAGGTCTTGTACAAGAATCAGCTGCAGGAAAAGAAACAGGAAAAAGAAAGCAAGGAATACACGGTTCTTGATGAGATAACTGAAAAAGTAAAGGTGCCTGAAAATAATAATAATCAACAACCACAGCAGCAGCAACCACCACAACAGCAACAGGCACCTCAAACACCTGACAGTGGTGTTAGAAGATCTACCAGGATAAGTAGACCCCCTGAACGATACTCTCCTTCATTATATTATTTATTGTTGACTGATTCTGGTGAACCTGAATGTTATGAAGAAGCAATGCAGGTTGAAAGCGGGAAGAAGTGGGAGCTAGCCATGGAAGAAGAGATGGACTCCTTAATGCATAACCAGACTTGGGACTTAGTCAGGTTTCCTGCAGGTAAAACTGCATTGCAGAATAAATGGGTTTACAGGCTGAAGGAAGAAGATGGAGGAAAACAGAGGTACAAAGCTAGACTTGTGGTGAAGGGGTTTGCATAGAAGAAAGGTATTGATTTTGATGAAATATTTTCTCTTGTTGTTAAGATGAACTCAATCAGAACTATCTTAAGTCTTGTAGCATCGGAAGATTTACATCTTGAACAGTTAGATGTAAAGACAACATTTCTCCATGGAGATTTGGAGGAAGAGATATACATGAAGCAACCAGAAGGATATGAGGTCAAAGGGAAAGAAAAATTGGTGTGCAGGTTAAAGAAGAGCTTGTATGGCTTAAAACAGGCTCCAAGGTAGTGGTATCTAAAATTTGACAAGTTTATGTCTGAACAAGTTTATACTAGATGTCACTCTGATCATTGTGTTTATCTAAAAAGGAAAAATGATGGCAGCTATATTATATTGTTATTGTATGTAGATGACATGCTTGTTGCAGGGTCTAACATGTAGGAAATAAATGTGCTCGAAAGAAAATTGGCAAATTCATTTGCAATGAAGGATTTGGGAGCTGCAAAACAAATCCTTGGTATGAGGATAACTAGAGACAGGAAAAATCACAAATTAACACTGTCTCAGAATGGGTACATAGAAAAGGTGTTGAAAATATTTAATATGCAGAATGCAAAACCAGTTAGTACACCTTTTGCTAGCCATTTCAAACTTAGTAAGGAGATGTGCCCAAAGACCCAAGAAGACATGGATTATATGTCTAAAGTTCCATATGCATTAGCAGTTGGAAGCTTAATGTATGCAATGGTCTGCACAAGGCCTGATATTGCACATGCAGTGGGAGTTTTAAGCAGGTACGTGAATAATCCAGGAAAATAACATTGGATGGCAGTAAAATGGATTCTCAGATATTTGAGAGGTACCAAAAAGCAAGCATTATGCTTTGGTGGTTCAAACATTGCTCTACAGGGATATGTTGATGCAGATATGGTAGGTTATAGAGATAACAGGAGGAGCTCTACAGGATATTTATTTACTGTAGTTGGAACAACTGTCAGTTGGGTTTCAAAAATCCAAAGTGTTGTTGCACTTTCAACAACAGAAGCAGAGTATGTTGTTGCTACAGAGGCTAGTAAAGAAATGATTTGGTTACAACGGTTTATGGATGAATTGGGTAAGAAGCATGATATGGGCACGCTATACAGTGATAGACAAAGTGCTATACATCTTGCAAAGAACTCAGCATTTCATTCCAGGACTAAACACATACATCTCAAGTACCATTTCATACGGTCAGTATTGGAAGATGGAGAGTTGAAGCTAGAAAAGATACACACTAGCTAGAATCCTGCAGATATGCTAACAAAAGTTGTAACCAGGGAGAAACTGAGAATGTGCTCAGTTTCATTTGGTCTTCAAGGATGACGATGAAGATGAGGAATAGCCAAGTCCAAATAGGAGTCATTGTCCAGCAAATGAAGCAGCGGTGGAGTTGCTACAATCAGTCTCCAAGTGGGAGATTGTTGGGTGTGGAGCCTGATTATCTTGTTTATTTTGTATCACAGCATTGGACCCCCTGTACCTTAAAAGGGGGCGGCAATGCCGCCCGTAATTAATTGCTGCCGTGGGGGGTCTAGGGGGGGCGGCAGCGATTAATTACGGGCAGCGCCCTCGAAGCTAAAAATAAATGTAAAATTGCCTTGTAAAAGTATAGTAATTTCTAGTCAATCTGGGCCGTTCATAGGCAAATGATCTGATGGTAGAAGTTATGTTTAGATTAAGGTTTCTTGCCCTAGAAGGCAACCCCTCATTTTTTATGAGGGTATTGTATTGCGGCTGTGTAGTTGTATGTGTATTCTCGGAGCGAGAAACAGAGAGGGAGACTGTGAGAGAGAACAGAGGATATTACAGCGGATCTGCTGTAGGTTTTGTCTCTTCATTTTTGCTGGATAATAGAAAGGAAGGACTGGCTGTTCGAGGTCGACGTAGCCCAAACTGGGTGAACCACGTATATTTGTGTCTCTCTGGTTTTATGTGTTTTGTGTGCTTTTATTTTCCTCATATTTTATGTGTTGCATTGCTCCATAATATATAATTTTCTAACACAAATGAACTGAGTGATGAAGGCTCGCTTGGAAAACTTGGCCACAGTTATGGATAAGGGCTAATGGAATTCTATTATGCTGAGTTTTTCACTACAGTTGGGGTTTCCCAGGATACAAATTTCGTTAATATTTTCATATTGTGTTTAATATTTAATGTTTTGTTGTTGGGTAATATTTAATTCTCTCTGGTAAATTTCTAAGAAGGATGGGGTCTTTATATTAGCCACGATGGATCGTGAAAGCTACAACTTTTAAAAAAATCCCTAACCCATGTCCATTAGCTTCCCAATATTCCCTTGTAGAGTCATTAGCTAAATTATTTTCCTGGACACTTTACTTGATAATATAAAATACCTTCCCCTCTCTGGTATTTAAATGATTTAGTGTTTTCTTATTTATCTCCTTCTAGATAAACAACATGAGGAATCCCATAATCAAGATCCATTTTTTACTAAGGATCTGATTGTTAAAAATCACTTGTCACAATTGAACCATTTTTTGTTGAGGTTGTTGTAGTTCTAATTCTGAGTTCCAAAACAAAAATAGGACTAAATCCCATAGTTTCTTTATGAAGGGGCATATATTAAGTAAATTTTCCATGTTATCCTCTTGATTCTAGCATAAGGGGAAAATTGAGGGACCCTCAAACCATTTTTTTGAATTTGATCCCATGAGAGTAACTTCTACCAATCAACCACAAAAAGTGGGTGACTTTGAGCTAGTGTCCTTGTATCCAAATAATAATTCCTTAAGTATTATTTAAGTTTTAAATGTCATAATTAATAAAAAATATTAAAACTTATTCTATTACATGCTTTGATGAGATTGCATTAATGCATACTTGACATTCTTATCATATTACATACTTTGATGAGATTGTATTAATCCATATTATTAAATGCCATTTTTTCACATCTGGTCAGTTGACCTACAAACTAGATCAATCAACATCCTTTTACCCCTTGACATCATCATAACACAAATTCTTATGCATGACACTCTCATATCCCATAGGTTTTTCCTGAAAACACCTCGTTTCAATCATTTTAAAGACCAACGGTCAATAGCATCATATTGAACAATGTTCACGTACAGGTTGCTCCATTGTGGCCTATGCTGACCACCTACAGGTAACTCCAATATGTTGGTTCTACAAAATTGAGAAAACTAGAGAAATTCCAAAATCATTTTTTCTAGAAGCTTCCAGAATTTGTTACAACCATTTACCTTAGATAAAACATTCAGATCCTATACTATCCTACCTTGGAGTTTCCATCCCTTATCCTTTGATCCCATCCTCCCATCAAGAGTGGATCTCAAGCCCTAGATTGGTAAATGGAGAAGAACTCCCAACTTACCCTCCTATTATATATATTTGTGTCCATCCACAAGATAGGGGTTGGATTTTGGAGATAGAATTCTACCCTCATGTTGCTGCTATAAAGAGTTAACATTACATGCATTAGGGTGATTAGAGGTGCACATTATGACAAAGAAAGAACAAGTCAACTTGGAGGATCTCTTCTACAAGATCAAATCCTATTTCTAGTTGTAACTCCTTCCATTTCTATAAATGAAAATATTTCTTTGTTTTCCTATATGTGATGTTATGATTTCATGTATTTTTATGCCATGTTGATTCATTGAATGAAGTGTTTAGATGGTGCTACATAGATGCCATAGATCATTGGCTTGTGTTGTCTAATTGTGCAGGTTATAATTAGAAAAAAGATCTGGATTGGAGAATTACAGCCAAGAAAGGAGTGAATCATACGTCGTATGACATGTAGGATTCATCCCATTATCTATTTAATTTAAGGGAAACAATAACTAATTTTTATTTTTGTTGTTATAGACTAAGCCACTCTATCTAGGGAAGACACTCTTGTCAATAGTCGTAGATTTCATATAACAAATTGGAGACTCCAGTGGGGATTGATATATTAATTTGGTGGTTTATTTGTTCGTAGTTCTTGTTTGACCTCTTCTTCAGACCTTCACTATCATATTCAGTCAAGAAAAAACCTAGGAATACCTTTCATTGAGTCTCAATTGAACAATTTGTGTCAGAAATATATTATTCTTGACCAATGCTCCCTCTAGTCTATGAACAGAGCGTTGCACCTCTGCAGATCCCTCTCTATGCCTATGTTGCAAGGCATTGGTTCCTCTTCTGCACCTACGTTGGCCCCTGTTCATGCCTTAATTTTCCTTTGTCTTGATTTTATCTCTGACCAACCTTGTTCCAACGGCCCTTCATAGAGTCTTTGAGTGTCTTGTCATTTCTTCGAAGCCTCCATTTTTTTTCTTTATTTTTTTGATACCTTTGGTAAGGATTTGTCTGAATATTTACATTTTTTCTTAATATCATTAGATTTCTTGAAAAATGATTATTTTTAATCATTGGTTGCTTGGATGAATTTTTTTTCCAGGCCTCATTCTAAAAATTTTATTTGAATCAGTGATTAAACTTTGAATCTTAGTTTTCTTCATTTTTGAAAATTAAGAGACTTGAAAATAAAATTATTTGTATTAGAATTTAGGGTTTTGTATGTACATTGAAATTGAAAAAATTACATTGGAAAAGGATTTAATTTTGCACATTTTTTTGGTGCATATTGTTCGCTACATACTATTTGTCTCTTCCCTTACATAGATAGATTTTCATTGAATGAGAAAGACTTCATTTCCTCATGCCAGTTTTCATTTTTGGATATTCAAGTGACATCCATGATGAGCCTAAAAAATGAAACATAATGAAGGATAAATAGTAAAATTTATTGAATCAACCTAAGGGGCATTTGTAACATTAACACAGACATTTGAAGTCTAGGCTAGAGATGTGTTCCAGCTTTGTTAAACATAGGATTTTTATTTGTTTTCCATCATTGCATCCCAGGGGTGAAATTCCGTTCCACGTATGTGACTATATAGGATCATTCTCCATGTAAATTTGTGTATATTGACGGTGCTCCATGCACATAAAGTATATGGGAATGTTGTCATAGAACAATTACGCATTAGAAAACACTACTACGGACTACACTCCCATGTATTGTTTAGTATACTTTGGGAGTCCCCTATAGGTTGCTATCCTCACCATAGGTGACCGAGTCAGCAACTTTATATACCGTGATACACTGAACATATCATTCAGTGAGATTGGTTGTTGTACATTAAGTCCTTGGATCACCAAGGTGTATATTGCATTTCATGGTTGCTTGGTAATCCTTTATCCCTAAATTACCCTCTTTTGATTTATTTTTGTGTTAATTTATAAAATTTATTAATCCAATGTGGAAGAAAAAAATCCCCCACCTCGTCGTTCACGTAGAATGAAAAATAATTATCCTCTTCGACTACAGGCTACTCCTGGCCATTGTCATAAGCATAAGAAGACATAAACTACCGAATCTAGAACTTCGGGAACTACGTCTTGTTCCCCTCTGAAATTTATCCACCAGAATCATCTGTCCCTTTTAGTTCCAAACCCGAGATTACATCTACTCTATCGATGAATCCGACACAATCGAAAGAGAGGTCCCTGAAACCTTATTTCCTAAGGTTAGTGAAACTGACTTTCTGGAGTCTGATACTTTACTTCCTAAGGTTATTGAAACTGAGGAGCCTCAAACATCTTCATCTATTACTTCAGGTCCTTCCTCTTCTCTTCCTTTTTCTCAGACAAAATATCCACCTATATATATATATATATATATATATATATATATATATATATATATATATATATCTGATGGAGAACCTCTTCCATATGGAATTTTGAGTATTGAAGAGATCCCACAAGAAGAGCCTCCTCGCTCTACTCCTGTTCATTGGTGTGGACTCTATTTTTATCAAATTGATCCTATTCCTCCTCCTCAAACTCTGACAAAAACTCCTTTTCCTGATTCTTTGGACTCACGCACAGACTTCTTGTGGAAATATTCATTGGAATTGTTAACCATGACTACATCCGATCTAACCTCTTAGATTTTGTTCACCAATATGATTGATACATCAAATGTTGCTTCCTTATATATGTTTTTGACATCACTAGAAACACATATGTATGTTGGACCGTCAGTCCCACCTAGTTATGAGTCTTTATCTGGCACCCTCTCTCGTGTAAATTCCAGTCCTTGGACCTCTCCCATATCATATAATTTAGGAATTCCATCTGGTACTTTTCTTATGAACGCCACTCAGTCTACTCCTCCTCCACCCACACCTAAAATTGAGGAGAATCTCCGCTCTTATGTTGATGGGAAAGGTTATATTGAACAACCTAACTCTCCTTATGTTGGGTACCATCCATCTAGATTGCATTTTCCTCCATCATCCCCTACTCCTTTGGCAGGGGGGAAACCTATTTTTGTTAATCAACCTTACTATAATCCTCCTTATCCTAGGATGGACTCCAGTGTTTCGAAACATAATTTACCCATCCAATCTAGTTCATTTTGGGACCGATTTTTGAATCCTCAAACTATGCCATCTTCATCTCAATTTGCTATCCATCCATTTGTACCTAAAAAATATAAAAGTCATGTAAGCTAACCTTTATAGGTTTTTGTTACATCAGTGTCTATTCCATCGGTATCTAGTACCTCCTATTTTCTACTTACCCAACCTTTACAAGGTACCTTACATTCTCAACCACTTGGACAAGGTACTCCTCAAATTCCCATAGGAAAAAATGTGTACAGTATGGTGCAGTACCAATTGAACCCACCTTATGCCAGAATGATGCAAAATCCCATAGGGAAAAAATATAGACCCTATCAGGGAATTCCCTCAAGTGCCTTTTCAAGGCCAATACATACAAACCCAACCATTCCAGCCTTTGCAGGGTTAGCCTAGAGCTAGTCAACAAGGTTACACATATGTTGTTTACCATAATCCTCCTTATTTTGGTGCTCAGGTTCCTCCTTATTCGAGAACACAAGTACTTGTTTTTCAGGTGATTCCTTCTTATCCATGTTATCCTTATCCTTTACAATCATGTTTTGTGGCAACTCTTGAATTTCCATATTTGACTCGACTCTGGCAATCATCTCATTGCTCATTCGCATTGGTGGTCAATAATTCCCACCAAATTTCCTTCCCATATGCCAAAATTAAATGGTAATCCTAGAGAAGACTCGTCAACCCATCTCATGATGTATCATCTGTGGTGTTCTTCAAACTCCCTTAATGAATATTCTATACGATTACGTCTTTTCCAACATTCTCTTAGAGGTACCGCAGCTAGATGGTACATTGAGCTACCTAGAGATTTTTTTAATGATTTTAGTTCCTTAGCTACCACCTTCCTCACACATTTCAACTTTTCCATCCACTACGAAACAAAAACGGAACTTCTAACCACCTTTAAACAATATAAATTCATGCACATTTCAGATCATGTTCATTAATGGCATCGTCATCATCATTTGGTTAAGACCTCTGTTCCAGATCAATTATTAGTGGAATGGTTCATTAAATCCATATCTCCATATATCATAGAGGATGTAGCGAAATGAATAATCGTGAATTAAGAGAAATTAAATGCTCCTGCTCAGTATTTGGACCTCATATATACCCAATCTAGCACACTCTATGAAAATATACCATATGCTATGATATATTCGAACATTATTCCTTCCATTCTTGGTAAAGAATTTCATGTTGCAGATGGCATCATTAGTTCTACCAGTTCGCAGACAGTGAGAAAACCATCTATTTTTTCCCCCACTACTTTTCCCCAAAAATCTTCATCCAATTCTCCTAGATATTCTTCTTCTGAGATAAATGTCGTTTCATCTGATAAAGAAAAATATCAACCACAAAAAAGAAGTAAGAAGAAAGGGAAAGACAAAAAGAAGAAAGATTCTTCACCACAGGATAAAAAAACAAATCAGTCCTCTGATGGGAAACGAAAGCCTCGCTACCCATGCTTGATTTTCAATTAAGAGCACTTTACTCATGAATTTCCTCCTTGTGCAGAAGTGAATCAGTTTCTAAAATTCTCCACTTCTCCCACCATGTTGACTGACTCGTTTCCCAATCAGGATACCGATGTCGTTTCTTGAAACCCATATTCCTCCAACACGGTTTTAATGCTTTCCTCCACGATGCATAAATATAATGTTATGGTGACTACTCAAAATAAGGAATATGGTAAAGTGAATATTCCTAATAGTCAGGCTACTGATCAAACTGCCAGTTTGGAATCACCTCTATATGATCCTCCTCCACCTTTGATTCCAACACAGTTAACTATTAAGCCTCTGAAGCGCATTATTCATAATTCTGCTTTCAACCATCATTTCAGGGCTGCTCAAAATTACAATTTAGTTGAGAACTTCGCTTAATCCTCATCAGCTATGTCGACTCTCGAGGTGTTTCAAAACTTCCTTGGCCATTAAAGAGGCTTTTCTTTCAACTATCGAATGTGTGGATCCCTCATATTCCAACTTGGTTGTTTTCAATCATGAGAACTATCCCCCCTGACTTCCAACTCGATTGGTCTTTATGATCCAGGTTATCATCCAAAGTAAGAACGTTCATCGTTATATTTTGGACGAGGGATCCTAGACCTACATCATGTCTATGTCTTGCTGGAAGGCGATTTGTTCTCCTCAACTGAGCTATTCATCACCCACATTTAAATATTTTGATGGAAGAACATATAAGCATTGTGGTAGTATTAATTATTTACAAGTGGAATTAGGGTTAAAGACTGCATTTATAGAAGTCACATAAGTTATCGACAAAACTCTTGATTATAATCTTCTACTAGGTCGCATGTGGGTTTATACCATGTCCGCATTCATTTCGACTTATTTATGTATGATCGCCTTTCCTCATAAAGGAGATATTGTGGCCATCGACCAATTCACCTTTTTTGCCTATGATTCTAATGTTACTCGAAGTGTCCTGCTTATAGGGGAAGCTCTACACTCTTATCAGCATATCGAGGTTGGAATGTTGAAGGAATCCTTGCTCATGGGGACCTTTTCACCTCCTCTTCCTCATATTCCCAGCAACTCATCTTCAGTTTATTATATAAACATGATATAATCTTCTACTTTCAAAACTGATTCATGGATAATAGTAGATGAAACTGACATCAATAGTTTTGGTGACCGAATGCCACTTAGCCCTATTTAACTTGAGTACGAAGTTATTTTTTTGAATTTCGTGGCTCATAAATTTTCCTAGATTCATTGGGATGATCGATCATTGTATTATGGAATATCTTCTGATCCATTATCTTGTGTATTTTCTACTGACGATAGCATCATGGAGATAATGATGCCAAACGATGCATCGTGGGACGATCATCACGATCATCCCTCCTTACCATATTTAATTAAGGGTAATCTTAGTGACGTTTATCTACCCAATTTCATCGGATATTTTGCGATTTTTGTTTCTATCCATTAATTTTATTCCAAGAAGAATCTCTCGAATATAGAAGAGTTAATACCTCTTGAATTTTCTATTAAACCAGGTGTTGTCGAAAATCTACACATTGGTGTGTGTTGCTCTCGATATGAGATTGAGACCTATAAATCCCTTTTTCATGAATTTCATGATTTCTTTTCTTGGACCTATGTTTATATGCCAGGTATCGACCCAAATATAGTAGTGCACAGAATTAAAAATTATCTTGATGCTCAATTAGTTCAGGAACGCCTTCATCCGATCCATCCAAAGAAGGCTACTATGATTTAGAGTGAATATGAAAAAATCCTTCATTCTGGTTTCATCAACCCCATTCCTCTCACCGATAGGGTGTCTAATTTTGTCCCTATCATGAAGAAACATGGGACCATCTGAGCATGCATCGATTATCAGGATGTGAATTTTTCTTGTCCTAAGGACAACTACCCGACCCCGTTCATCAACCATATTGTTGATGACTGCGCCAGTTGTGAAATCTATCATTCATGGATGGTTTCTTCAGATATAATCAAATAAACATTATCCCAAAAGATCAAACTAAGACTGCATTTGTTTGTCCCTAGGGTACATTCGGCTACCAGAAACTCCCATTTGGTCTGAAAAATGTTGGGGCCACGTTTCATATGGCCATGGATTACGTCTTCCATGATATTAAACACATCATGTAACCCTATTTGGATGATCTCCCTGCTCATTCTAAAAATTGGGTTGATCACCCCTTGCAACTTAGAGCCATTTTATTATGATGTAGATACTACAATATTCATTTGAATCCACACAAATGTGTGTTTTGTGTCAATTCTATACGACTTCTAGGTTTTTTTATTTCAAAACAAGGAATTCAGATTGATCCTCCGAAAGTACAGAAAATCATCGACCTTCCTTCACCTTCTTCACTTGTTCAACTTCAATGACTTCAAGGGAAAGCTAAATTCCTATGATGGTTCGTCCCTGATTATGTCGAGTTGACAAAATGTTCCACTCACCTACTTAATAAATGAGTTCCCTTCCATTGGGACAACGCAACTCAGAAAGTGTTTGATGCCCTTAAATATGTACTGGTTCAGACATCTCTATGTATCTGTGTGATTAGTAATGCGACTATTTCCTCTATCTCGTTGCTGCCATAGAAATGACATTTTTCGAATAAGACCATGTCGAGAAAAAACACCCCATATATTACTTGAGTCAAAATCTCAATGATACTGAGATCATGTATACTTAAGTAGAAAAGTTGGCTATTATGGTCATTCAATTCGTCTAAAAGTTTCACCATTACATATTGTTTCGTAAAACTATGCTTGTTTCATATTGTGACCCTATGACATCCATTTTTTCACATCAATTTCTGGGGGGGGGGGGGGGGGTACTCAAAATGGATTGTCATCCTACAAGTGTTTTACCTAGAATTCATCAAATCCAAGTCAAATACATCCTTTCTTTTCACTGAGCTTATGTGTGACCTTCCTTCCCCTGATTTTGAATCGACATCTAATGCTTATATCGCTGATGAGTTGTTGTATCTAATTTCATCATTTGACCTGTGGTATGGAGATATTTTGATTTATATCCAAACCCAAAATTTCTCGTCTGATACCTCTTGCTCTGAGCAGTGATGTATGTGATATCAATCCAAATATCACATCATCATTACTGACACTATTTATTAGCATGGTATCGATATGATTCTGCAAAGGTTCCTCAAACATGAGGAGGTCGAGAAAGCCCTTAATGAGTGCCACTTGGGGGCATGTGGTGGTCATTTGGTGAAAATGTGAAGTTGGGTTACACTTTTTGCCCTTTTTTGAGAAAAAAATTTCATTTTTTTCGGTTCTTCAACTTTCTGCAAACTATAACAATTTTTCTGTGTAGAATTTCATTTTGCGATAAAAATAAAAGTTGTGAGAAATTTTGTTAGCTTTCTATTAGTTATTTTTTGAAATTTTTTTATGCAGATTTGATATGTCAACTTAGCATTTCTTTGAGTGTGTGTTTCTTAACAATCAAAGGATTCATAAGAAGTCATGTTATGAAGCAATGTTGTATTCATTGAAAATTTGTGTTTTTGAAAAAAAAAAATGTGTTACAACAATCTAGACAGAGTCTACTTTGTTTTCATCATATTTACAAAGCCAATGGATGCATATCATAATTACTAGAATTTTTTCAACTGGTCCAATACGAAAAAACTGTGTATTTTGGATATGTTTCGCGTTGCAAGAAATTTCTTAACATATAAGTTATAAACTAAAAATATAAAAGCTACCCATTAGGGACGACGGACCAATGTAATGCCCCATAATTTTTTCAATTTGTTTTACAATGTATTTTGGGAGATACAAAATTTTGATTTCACTGAATCACAATGTCCCTCAGAAATTGTTTACACCCATTTTATTAGAAAAATAATTAAAATTAATAAACGTTTATGAAATTCCATAAAATTTATATTTCCTGAAAGTAGATTCAATTCTGAAAATTCTTGTCTTGGTTTTGACAGTTAATTAACAACCTTCATGGAGTTTAATCAGTCCAAAGTTGCAGAACCGTTTTTAGAGCTTGGTTTTTGCGTAATTGGTGACGCGTTAGTTCGGCCAAACTTTAGTCGAAGTTCGGCCGATCTATTTTTTCTGCTTAAGGGTTGTTAAATCTAACATCTTAATAGTTTGGCCGAACTTTTGACCAGAAGTTCGGCCGAACTATTGTATAATTCTTCGTCGGCCAGAAAATTTTGCGGAGACCCCTACTAAAACACATTTCACGTCAATATAAATTTCCGCGAAATGATTCACAATTTTCGCACATTTCTCATACTTCATCTCATTTTATAAAGATTTTGGTTTGGGTTCAAAAACTTTTCTTCAAAGTTTGGGTTTAAGAACATTTCTTGGAAGAAAATTGATTTTTTGGAAGACATTTCTTGGAGGTTTCTTCAAAGTTTGGGTTTAAGAACATTTCTTGGAAGCAAATTGATTTTTTGGAAGACATTTCTTGGAGGTATGTATGTGTTTTGAGTTCAAGTAAACCTTTTGATCTTCGTTTCATTTTTATAGAACACTTTTCTCTCGAATTTTTTAAAGTGTGTTTTGGATTGGAGTATGTATTTTTTACAAAAAAATTACACTAAATTTTTTTAAATTAAATATTTTGTGATATTGTTTGTAATTGAGTTATTTTATAATTTTTTGAAGGAAATTTTTTGAACTTCATACCCTATTATCATGGGAAATCAAAGAACTTGTGCAAGAAAATATGATCGAAAAAGAGACCCTGAGACACGTAGAGAAGAAACGAGACAATCTCGCAAAAGAAAGTTAGAAGCCCTCTCAAATATTGAAGAGGAAAATCAACCTCAAGCAGAAATTGAAGCAGGTATGTAAATGTAAATATTATGATCTATTGATATATTTTTAAAATTTTCCCAATGTAAAATGTGAAGCTTAATTTTTATTTTATGAACTAATTTGAAAAATATTTTGTTTAATGTAAACAGACAGAGATACTCCTCAAAATATTGAAGAAGAAAATCAACCTCAAGCATAAATTGAAGCAGGTATGTAAATGTAAATATTATGATATATTGATATATTTAAAATTTTCCTAATGTAAAATGTGAAGCTTAATTTTTATTTGATGATCTAGTTTGAAAAATATTTTGTTTAATGTAAATAGACAGAGATACTCCTCAAAATATTGAAGAAGAAAATCAACCTCAAGCAGAAATTGAAGCGGGTATGTAAATGTAAATATTATGATCTATTGATATATTTAAAATTTTCCTAATATTTATTGACATATTTATTAATTTAGTAATTTGTTGAATATGTACTATTTTTTTGAATATGTACAGATGAAATCACTATCGATAATGAGATGTTAGAAAATGTTGACACTCACACATATGGAGATAAAAAACCTGACCATGTTATACGATATCGTGTCAACTGCATTTTTGAAGAGTATTTCTTAAATGAGCAAGTGACAGTTCAGGCTCAAATGTTGAATGTCTCCTATCATTAAGGAAATTAAAAGAAGCAACGACACTATTGGGTATTCGAAAATCAACCAAAGATAAAAAAATGAATGAAGAGGTGATAAAAAATATGACTAGTGCTATAAAGTCAATTAAGAGATCTAGAGATAAAGATGTTTCAAATATACGTAGAGGAATACAAATGGCAATAGTTTCACCAAGTACTCAAGAGAATCATTTGATAACATCTATGGCACGAGCACTGGGAACCTCGCAAAAAAATCTGCACAAACATCGAAAAAATTGACTGCAAATAGATGTAAATGATGAACTCGCTTGTTGGAGAGCTATTTGTAGGCAACCATACAAAGATAGACTTGGAGAAAATGTTAAAAAAATAATATATGAATATTGGAAGAACAATTCGCGTGTTTCACCAACTGCAAGGCATGTGATGCGAAGAAGAATAGCATGAAATCAGTACGAAGAACATGAAAAAAATCTCTTGGAAACCACTCAGATAGAGTTATTCAACAAGTTCAAAGAAGAGAATCGTCAAATTCATGTTTCACTCAGTGCTTTTGTTCAACAAAAACCATGGTATGTAAAACCTATCACCGTACGCGACACCTGTTGTTGCCGTTATCATGTGGAATTTGAGTTATATTATGACACATTCCTCGATTTTGGTAGAACATTATGGAAGGATTCACCTCCTCCTTCCACTATTCATGAATTCATATCTCAAATTCTATGTGAAAGAGAAAGCGATGAACTATTTTACAAAAAGAGATGTGTTGGTGGTAAAAAATGCAATGATTGTGGAAATTTGACTAAATTTAAAAACAAATATCGTATTGATATAAATGATCAATCATTGTCCAACATGAAAGTGAAATGGAAGAGATATGAATATATCGGTACATCGATTCAAGGTGCAAATAGTGTTAAAAGAATCGAATTACAAGAAGACGAAATTTTTCTGATAGACTTTTTGAGAAAGTTTGAGGCATAAATTTACAAATACACCAAGCATTCCCATAGAGCTTGATGGCAAGACTTGCAATTCAAAAAATCTCGTGAAGTTTTTCCACCAGGGACCATTTTGTCAGTGATTGATTTTGCAGAAAACTACACATTTGTTCCACAAAAAGAAATTCAGAGTGAATACTATCATTCTGACCAAGTCTCCATGCTCGTACATATTCTATATAGACATGCTAAACAAAGTGTCGATCATATAGAAATCACGAGTGAAAATCGACATATAATTAAAGAATATCACTTTTATATCAGTGATGATCGTACACATGATACATCTTTTGTACAACATTGTTTTGGAAAAATTTATGATTCATTGAAAGATCGTGGAATAGCATTCAATGAAAATTGGATATGGTCAGACGGATGCGCAGGTCAATTCAAATATGCATGATCATTCTTTTGGTTGTGTTGTCTTCATAAGAAAACATGCATTAAACACTGTTGGAATTTCTTTGAGACTGGCCATGGAAAAGGAGAACATGACGGTGCAGGAGCATGTATAAAACGAGTACTTCGAAGATATCAAATGAACCACTCTGCACGCCAACTTGTGAACGCTGAAGAAGTTGTTGGATGGTGCATCGTTGCTCTAAGCCATGAGAACAACCCATCAAGAGAAGTGCGAAGGTTCATTCAATTTAATTTATATTGGAAATATAATTTTAAACATTGTACATTTATCATGCAATGATTAGTTTTAATTGTATTTTGATATCATATTTACAAATTCTTTTTCCAATTTTCCATATAAAGGTTTTTCTAGCATATTGGAATCGGAGACATAGATAGATCAATTGGAAATGACGTTGAAACAATAAAAGGGACTCGAAAATTGCATTCAATTCAAACAAAGTTGTCCACAAATGTGTTTGCATTGGATAAAAGAAAATATTCTTGTTTTTGTGATGTTTGCATAGACAACACAAAATCCAATGACGTTTGTGAAAACAAAATGTACGTGAATGATTGGAAACATACAGAGCTAAATACAAAGGGAAAAATCTCTGTTGCAATGTTTGAAGAAATGCAATCAGAGGAAACTACAATATCATCCGATGGTGATCGAGTTTCTGATCTTGTTAGAGAAGGTAACATTTGAATTACTTTCTAATGATTTAAAGATATATAAATAAATTTAAATATGCATAATTAAATGTTAAATTTATTTTATTGTGCAGGAGATGTTTTTGCTGTAATTGCACCTATTGACAATGATGAAAATGTTAAGTATTATTTGATGCGTTGCACTGAACGAAAAATGAAATTATTACAAGACTATAATGATCATGGATTTCAGTATGACAGAGGGTCTATTATACTGAAAGGTTATTTTTTCAGACAAACTCATCAAAGTGGAGACTTTGTTTACTTTGAAGACTATGAACCTGATTCCATAAGTTGTCGATATAGTCACTTGGTGTGTGCAGCACGTATAAAGTTGATAGAAGTTCAATCAAAGAAAAAATCGAAAATTAAGAAATGGAAAATGTCAAAATCCGATCATGAACGGATTATTGAAGATGGAATTCCATTAGAATTTTTTTAAGTGAAGTGTCCAACAATTTATTATCTTTGGATTAAATATGTTTTAGAACTTCCGGTACTCAACTAAAAATTGAGCTGCTTATGTTATTTGTGGTTTGCACATGTTACAAATTGTTTGGGTACAAGCACGTGCTCTAGTATCAACTGAAAGTAGTTTTTATATACATGTGCATTGATGAAAAATGTTATATGTATTGGATATATATATATTCTAGAATGAAATTAATTTTTCTTGTATATTAATTGTTCTTGTATATGTTTTCCGACCGTATGGTACAAATTATTTCACTTTATTTTGTAAGGTTAGATTCGGTCCCCATATGGCCTAGCCTCCAAGGGACGAGATAACAAGTGGTTGTCCCCACTTTCCTGAATCTCAACTTTTAAGTACAATTTTACTGTTTATGACAGGCATCTTACATGATGTCCTAGCCAAGGATAGATTCTCTTTGTTTCAAGTTTCCGGTAGAAGTTGTCACCGAATGACCTAGTAGAATATTATAAATACTAGCTTTGTAAGATCATTTGGCATTCGGAAAAATTCGAAAGTCTTAGACTGTCAATCAATTTAAAGTATCATTCACCCTAGGGAGTGGAAAATATTCAATGTAGGTTGGTGAAGATGCTCACTCCTAGCTTGAAGTAGATCCAATGACCAATTCTTTAATGAATTCCAATGCACTAGACCAAAGTTGGTGACCTACTTGGTTTTTCACCCAAGAAATTCCAAGGTACTCTTCTTACCTTTGGCCCCCAAAGCTACAATGGAGTTATAGGAAGGTGAAGAAATTTTTTTTCACTGATAGGAATTTGGTCACTTCCCTAATCTCCCCTTATCAAAAATTTCCTATCTACTACATTATCCAGCATGTACTCAAGATCACTATTTCATAATTAGAATATCACAATATCATAAGTTCTCACAAAAATACATGGAATTCCATTAAGACACTCATCTAACAATGGGGAGCTCAAAACCTAGAAAGCTCCTCGTCCCCTTAATAATAATGTGTTTAATTTAGTCTTTCAGGTGAGGATTAGGTGTGAATCTTGTTTTCACATACAAAACTAATTAATTGTTTAATTCCATAAATTTGATTATTCACCAAAATACATGTCATATCCACTATTTGTCTCTCCTAAAAATTCCCATTATTTTATTAAAATATGATTTTATCTCACCCAACTATCACATGTTCCTAAATTTACTCTTAATTGTTCCCTATGACCTAAATCTACTCCTAATTGTTCCCTATGCTGCTTTTCCCTTACTTATTTTTAGAAAGTTATTTTCCTAGATCCATCATAACTATGGATCTATCAAGCGCTGAGAGGGATCAAATATCTAGAGGTGCAAACCTCTTTTTTGAGTGCAAAACTTGAGGAAAGGTTTGCAACTCGAGAGATTTGATCCCTCTCGGCGCTTGATAGATCCGTAGTTAAGATGGATCTAAGTTGGTTTCAGTCGTGTGCAACCAAGGAAAAACTATCGATAATATGAGGAACATATGATTAATTTTATCAATAATATGTAAATACATCTAATATTAATATAACCATTTTAAATATGCTAAATATGTTTGAGATTTATCAAGTCATTTTAATTTTAAATTTTCTTAGTTAATTCAATTTGTTGAGATGATAAATATTGTAGAATAACTTTAATAATGGAAAATGATCAAATAAAATTTTTGAATGCAAAGTGACAATGTAATAATATTGACTGATCTAGAATGTGAATAATTAGAATGTAATCAATTACAAATAGCATTTATTGTGAGATCAATCTTAAACTATTTTCTTCTTCTATTCTTATTGTCACCCTTATTAGTTTTGTCATCTTTCCGTATCGATTATATTAAAAAGAAAGTAAAAATCATAAATCATAAACCATTTAAATATTTAGCTCGAACTCTTGTACTAAAGACCATACCTTATCTCTCTTGCTCTCCAATATTATTAGGTTAAATTATTATAACACAAAAATCGTTCTACATTGTCAATAATTTTTTGCGCTTACACTGAAATCAATGAACACTATTAATCCAATGACTTTACAAGTAATGTACCATCATACATGCAATTATATAAAATCAGAAATCAACATATACAATGAAATCAATGGGGATTGTCTTGTTACAAGTAACATTTCAATTTACCACATGTGCAAATGTAGGTTGAAACCATCCAAAACTTTAAGTTATAGATTGAAACCATCCAAAACTTTAAGTTTTAAAATCCTTTTGATTATATATTGTGCAACATTAAAACATTAAACATTTGAAGTTCATTAAATATCACATGCAAAATGTAGATTGAAACCATCCAAAACTTGATTTTTAAAAACTTCACATGCCATGCCAATTATAATTCAACTATCCAACAAAAACATTTAACATTAAATATCACATGCCAAATTTAGTTCAGATGACAACATTACTTCACATTCACATGACAAAAGTACTTAAACCGTCCAAAAATTATATAAAACAAATTATATATAATAACAATGTAATAAAATATGTCCAAAAATTGTAAATCGCACAAGTATCAAACTGTATCAAGTTTAACAAATTTTAAAACCATATAAATTTTAAAATCAAATCTACTGTAAATCATGTCCATCAAATGGAGGATCTAGTGTCTAGGTCTCAGTCCGCGCCCTATCCTGTGAATAGGAAACCTACATACACAATGCACATGTACTTGAACATTAAAATTTGAAGTTTTAAGGATGAATGAGAATATATATATTTAGAACTTCATGTAAAAAACAAAATATAACAAAAAAATCATGGAATACCTCATAAGGTTCCCTCTCCATTTGATGAATAGGTTCTCCCATAAGAACATCTGCAGTGGTAAACTGTACAATATGCATGTACAGTTAAATAAATATATATATATATATATATATATATATATATATATATATATATATATATATCTCAATTTTAAATCGAACTTTTAGAGGTAGAATGTATATATATATATATAACTTTTAAACATAAATTTTAAACTTGTGAAAAATTGTCCATACTTGTGGCTCATCTCCCAATGAAGTAGAAGGTATATCTCCTAAAGAAGAAGAAGGTACCGCCATCCGAAAAACATCAGACGGAATTGGTACCTGTTAAAATTTTTTATCAAATTATATATATACATACATGTACATGTGTGGCAACAATTATTTATTTTAGAGTCACTTAAAAAACACTAACATACATGTGCCAACATATCATGATGGTCAGACCCATCTGCATCGTTTGAACCGGAGGTCCCGAACGTAATATTAACATTTTCATCATGCATCATGCCTGAGAACTGCAAATGGTGTTTTAACATATAATCATACATTAAATTAGATTAATGTACACATACAAATAAATGTATACATGTACATACACATGTATTTATTACAAATTGTACACATGTATATGTAAAAATAATTTCAAACCATAAGGTCACTAACACATACCGTTCCGGTGCCCTCTTCCTCATGAAAAATTAGGTCTTGCAGACCATTGCGACAATTTATTGCATATGTTCGGAGATCTTCAACATTCATGTTGTAAATCTCCTCATATGTACGATAAACAAAATTGGCATGTGAATTTTCACGTGCTCTTTGTTGATTTAAACAAAGATCGACTCCACTCAATCCGCTATGAACATTGTCGATCATAACATCTCTTGCTTCTCAACTTATTTGAGAAGTCGCATCCATCTCTGATCACAGAGTTTCGACTCGAAACGGCCGACTCACCAATGGCGACTCAGGGCGAGGCAACTCCAAATCTCTCTTAGCGCCCTTACGTTGATATAATCGACCTCTCCCCGGGCCAGAAAATTCTGAAGGAAGGTCATTGTAGTCGGGTTTCATACCCAAAAAAAATTCTGCATAAAACATTTGTGAAAAATAAACATGAACCTCATCGTTCCATGGAAGCCTTCCAAAGGCCGCAAGATGTCGATCATACAAATAACTACCTTTGTCTGGGTGCTTGAAATATTTCACCTTCAACATTTTTCTTTTTGGCCCTTCCTTATAATTAAACATTGACTTGGCCTCTGCTCTTGTAACTTTTTGTTTTATGTCCTACCATTTATCGGGACCTATCACTGTTTCTTTTCTCTTTCTCATTAGTTCTACAAACGAATCAGTCGTTGGCCCCAAATTTCTGTACACATTTACCATTTCACCCAATGAATGTGTAACTATTTCGAGGCTTTTTCTACTCTCCGCAGGTAGAGACAAAGCCACGAGATCTCTTTGCAATTTTTCATGAAGGCTTTCACACCTTTGTAAGGTGCATTCCACCATGTTGGTTTCCCATGGTATAGCAGTAATCTCAGCTGGATAAGTTGTGCTAGGTTGACAACCTTCTTCTTGAATGTAGCGCACTGCCCTGCGTCTATTTTTACCACTGGCTCGAACATTTTCAGCCTCTGCATCAATATATATAAAATTTCGTATATTAGAAAAAACACGTGTAAAAAAAGTTGTACAAATTTAATGAAAAAATATTGAAATTGATGGCAACCTTGATGTTGTTGGTTAGCATCTTCTCCAACATGACCCTGCTGAGAACCAACCCCAGAATGACGCTGCTGAGAACCAGACCCATAGTGACCCTGTTGAGAACCAGCAGCCGTTGATTGGCCTTCGGGGGAATAAATATCACCCCCTTCCCGCAACCTGCTACCACTCATACCTTGACCAGTTGAACCTTGGACACGCTCCATGGATGGAGTAGACACCCTTCTCCTCTTACCTCCTAAAAATTAAAATATGAAACTTATTAACAACTAATTTCACTCACAAAGTTAATAAAAAAATCAATTCCATATGTACACACATGTATGGAGATTTAAGATTATATTTAAATACCGTGAACATCCTCCAATCCCTGAACCTCCATAAGGGATTTGCCTGATCTTCGTCTTTCATCCTCCATATATATATCTATTGGTCGACATTTACACAAAATAGATTTCAAAAAATCAATTTGTAATTTAGTGTACACAAATTATGTAGAATACAACTTTCAAAGCAATAATTGATCATGTGTAAAACTAAATTTAATCAAAAAAGATATTATAAAAATGATAATTTCACCAAATTGCGCTTTACATGGTGGGAGCACACTTGGTATAAAATTTACTACTTATACACTTTAGTTTGTGGAAGAAATGACACATTTACATAGTTTACCTTAAATTTTTTGTGTTTTACGGATATTAAAATGAAGAACTTCTATTTAGATCCATTCCAGAGATTGACTGTAGGGGCATTTACTAGATATGTCACCTTTCATAAAAGATGAGATCCAGAGGCTACCTGGCCCTTTACAGACTCTGCCTATAGAACTTGTCGAAGTAAACACTAGAGGCATTAACAATATCAAAGAACGTTTTCATGCTCAGACATGGGAATGTGTCTCTTTCCCTACGCAAAAAAATAGTTCAAGGTAGTTAATCTTCATAGACATGTCAAGGTACAATTTAGCTCATTTTAGTCAAGGTTAGTTAGAAGAATTAGCTATTGGTTTCTGTCTTCAATTTCCTCTCAAAATTAATGTGTACGTGCTTTTGAAAGACACACTAGAGGAATCCTCTACAACTTGGTGGATGGAGTTGAATGGAAACTAGGTCAAGGCCTTGACAAAATACATGCTAGTGAATAACACTTACTAGGTTATTCCAACAAATAAAGTGGGAGAAATGTTTTCTCCTCGAGGTTGTCCAATTGGGTGTGTAATACCAACTTCACCCATTTCCTCACAGGTTTCTCTCTTAGGTTGCAGATGTCTTCCACCTTATTCTAGTTATATATTTTTCAATTTCTCGTGGATTCCTTGAATTTTTTCTCCTACCATATCCCTCTCTCACTCCCCAAATTATTGTCATCAAACATGCCCCATTGAGGATCTGGAGCAATGTTTGCACCATACTTACAGAACTGTCATTGCTACTAATTGAAATTGGAGTCATGTATACTAGATTGCTTGCTTAAGTGGCTCTTATTTGGACAATATCCTGAGATGAGTTTTACATGATGGTCATATGAAGTTGGAAGCTACTTGGTGTAATTTTCCTTAAATCTTCAAAAAAACAGAGCAAAAATGTCAATTTCGATCATTTCTTATTAGCTTATGCATACAACAGATGCTATCACAATTGCAACACAATCATGTTCCATGAGCATGAATTATGAATGTCGCAAGCCAAATTGCAAGGAAATTTTCTTTCATTTTAGGCAAAAGAAGGCTATGACATTAAGGTCCATGCTATAAAAAATTATGCAAATAAGGTTGCTAAGTCTTGATACATTAAGGTCCATGCTAGAAGAATTAGCTATTGGTTTTTGTCTTCAATTTCCTCTCAAAATTAATGTGTACGTGCTTTTGAGAGACACACTAGAGGAATAAAGTCCAAATTTTTTATGAAAATGTGCTATGAAAGTAAAGGGTTAAAGGCAAACATGTACAAGGCATAGTTGAGCCAAATGTTGTTGAGGAAGGGCCTAATTATTTCCAGGTCTTAACCATGGAAAACATGATGGAGAATTCTCCAAAGCCAAGGAGGCACATGAAGCTATTCCAAGAAGGAATTTTATTTCGTGTTCATTACCTCAAGCTTCAGAAGTTTGTGTTCATGATGAATGGAAAAGTTTGACACCCACTTTGCAAGAAGATGTTAATAAACATGCAACTAATGAGAATGTAAAAGAAGAGGATGTTGAAAGCTCTATCTAGTCATTGTTCATTCATTGCTAGTATTCAAAGGAGAGCCACTACCTCATCAAATTCACCTCCTCAAGAAGGCCACAATGGTGAATGTTCAAGGTATAAATTTTCCTTTAATCAAATTTCTTTTAATTATGATAAACATGGTAAATATTCACATAAGATATATAAAAGAACTTGCACATGTTCCTTTTGTGGTTTGAATAATCATAATGTTTATAGATGCTGGAAGAAGGTATCCATGCACATTGAAACTTTCTAAATAAATGAGGCAAAAACTCAAAGGCCCATTGGAGAAGGAAAATGATGTTGAAAATAAGATGCAATTGTTTATTACTCATTGCCATAAGAAAGGTCACCTTGTGGACAAGTGTTGGACTTTGTATCCAACAAGTCATCCACAACATTTGAAGGAGGTGGAAAGAGATAACGACAATAATGGAAAAGAAGATTCCATAATCGATGAAGGTCAAGATGATTCACATGATGAACTACAGCTAAAAGATGCGCCATTGAAATGGTTTGCTAACAGATGGTTAGATTTCTTATCCAATTAAGGCCTTGCATGTATTTTGATGTTTCATGAATTTCTTTACAAATTCAAAGTATGGTGCATGTTTCATGAAGCAAGACGTTGAAAGTAGAGTTACATTGACACACTTAAATGCAGCAAATATGGAAATTTGTACATGAGCTTTATTATTTGACTTGAGAGTCAGTTGTTTGAAGAGGCATGTTGTGAACTGATTTTTGGTTGAAGGTTTTGTACACCAATATGTAAGAGTACATGGAGATATTCACATGATGTGAATTTTTTTTCTTTGAAGGAGAAAAACGATATATGTCAGCGAGCTATGTTTCTTGCATGATGTGTTTTCAGTTTGAAGGTTTTGTTTGTGACAAGACGTCACAAGATTTTGGGAAGGTCCACTCTTGAGCAAGAGCCTCATGATTACAACCTAATCATGAGAATCAAATGGGAGTGCATCCTTATTTTTAAAACAAATAGGATTATGAGCTACCTAGGACTCAAACCATTATTTTTAAATTTGAAATATCATGGTGTGTTGTTTCAATGCCTAAATCCACAACCCTAACATAAATTGTTTTATTCCTTTTTTGCAAGATTTAGTTGGTTATATTAAAATTCAGTTGAATTTAAAATTCTTGGCTTAGTGGCATGAACCAAACATATTGTACATGTATTAAATTCAAGGAATTTCGCTCTCCCAATCATTTCTAAATCACCCATATCACCAAGAAAACATTTTTTAAAAGAACATACTTTGGTATGGGAAAGACCTTCGATTTCAAATATTATAAGAAGGTTTTTGATATGGTTGAGAGAATGTGGAAAATAGAATCCATAAACAAATTATTTTTCAAAAATTATTACTTTCAAAGTATCAAGGAACATGTACAAGGGTGTTCAATGAATTAACACTATTTATTTAAATTCCATTATGTATCTCTTACTCATAATTTTAACAAATTATTATACAATGATCTAGATTGGATAATTATATTATTTGTCATATATTTTGATGCTTATAGAGTGAAAAAACTTAAAGAATAAACTTGTAGGGTCATTTTAATGGTGGGTGGAGAATTGGGGTCTAAAACCTTTTGGAGTCATTTTGAGGCATTAAATGACATTTCTAGGGGTCAAACGATTATCCCTTGTGCCAAAATATTGACCATTATTCTACACTTAAAGACATATCCAATGGTGCAAGAAAAACATCAAACGAAGTTCATTCAAAATTTATGCCTTTAGTAAGTTGACCTATCATGTTGACCACCATGGTATGAGAGAATGACATCTTAGCCCCATTACTCATGCATGGTAAGCTAGCTACATTTGGAATTTTAACAAGACTAAAAGGTCTAAAATCACAAACCTCGTTAATGGTTGACAGAGTCAAATCTTACACCTAGTTGGCTATCACACTAGGTTAAATACTTGGCCACTAGGAGGAATAAGAGTTCCATTTTGTGTTATTGTATTTTGTTCCATAGTTGAAAATACAACTAGGAGTGTGAAGTTAGAGAGAAAAAATGTATGAAGTTAAGTTTTTATAGCAATCTTACACGCTAAAAGTCTTAGCTAACTCTAGAGAGATTACCTCTTTCTTTGTACTCACATATTTTCCATACCAGAAAAGAGAGAGTAGAGCATGTTTACATTTTAGTGTTGTTTTTCTCCCATAAGGATTTCCAAGGGAAAAAGGAGTCAAAAGCATCATTAATTTTAAGGGTTGCTTGTCTCCCATATAAGGATTTCCTAGGAAAATAATTGTGTTGATTGTCTAGAGATATTTATGTGTGTGTTTCATTATGTTCTCTATTTCTTACGTTGTGTTTCATTATGTTTTATATTTCTTACATTTCTGCCCTCCTATTTTTCTTTCCAATCAAGTTTTATAAAATAACATGAGAAGCAACATGAGACTTGGAACAATCATTTTCATTATCTATATGGAAGGCAAGAAGGATTATATCCCCTTAAGCTTAAGCTTATGTAGTTTGTCAATTTTTATCATATATTTTTTGGTAAGGGTAATTTTTTTTTTTATCTATAGTACAAGTCATGAGTTCCCCAATTTTACCTCATGTAAAGCATGATTCTAGGATTACTACAATTTGTACTTGGTTTTTTATTGTGATGATGCCATGTCTCAATCACTTGGCCATCTCTTGATGGGTAGTTAAATCTTTATAACAATACTTAATTAAAATTTATATCTATTTGTATTATGTGAAATTATGTAAAAAATGGTATACTACTTTTCATAAAATTGGGTTGAGTTTATCATATATTTCAATGAAAGTTGATTAAATATTTTTTCTTTAAAAGGATCTAACAATTTTGGTAAGGTATGAATTTGCAATTTTGTGTGGCTCTCTATCAACCTTCACTTAATCATTTCTATCGTATACCCACTTTCTATTCAAATGCATGAGTTTTGAACTCTCAATAACTATGTTTTTCCACACAGGAAAATTATGTCACATTTTATACCAACTCTAAATATTATTTTGAAGTTTGAATTACTGTTATTCTTTTATATAATTTAACATTAGATATAAGTTTAAATTGAAAGCTACTTAGATGAAATATAGCTTAGATATGGCATTTGAAAATTATTATCTATTTATTGAACTAAAGGACATAATTATTACACATGTTTAATTTACATTCAAATGCTTCTTTTATTTATCTCCTATAGCTTAATGTAATGCTAGATATATAATTTAAGTTTAAGGCCCATGAGATAAATATGACTTCTACGTGACATTTGTATTGAATCATCTATTTGTTGTCTTCTATGAACATAATTGGTATGCATATCTAATTTGTATGACTAACATGTCATGTCATGATTGTTTAATTTATCTTTTATAGATGACCAGAGCATCCCTTTTTAATCTATCCCTTTTGACTTCGGATATGTGGGTAATACTCATTCGAATATTTTTCTATCATAAAGCAATGAGTAAAATTGTATTCCATTTGTGTCAATGTTAAGGTTAAGCACATGGATTAAAGTTTTATATAAGATACATTGCCATGGTGTACATTTATATCTAAAGAGTCCAAAACCTCATTCAAGACCATATGTTTTGTTGTTGTAGTTTGATTGGTTATATTGCATTGCTTTTGCAGTTGTTGCTGTGGGCCTCACCATCTAGTGATTTTAGGTAAAAAAATTATTTACATGGAATTTTTATGTATCCTAGAATGTTTATTATTTATCACTACTAGCCTTGGTGATTTAGTTGTTTGTTTTCATGCTACTTGGTTACCCATATTTAATAGTTGTTCATGTTTAATTCATTGTTAAGGCTTTTTATTGGCCTATCGGGATGTATTTTTCTCAAATCCATAATGGCTAAAAGAATGAAATTTATCTATGAAAAAGAGAGGTCATATGGAAAACAAATTGTTTGCAAGTGTTCTTTTGAACCCATAGAACTTGCAACCCCAATATGGATACAATACTAAGTAATACATAGCCTCCTCATCTAACTTAGTCAGGGATTTCCAATACTATATTTGAGTTGGCTAGCTCCATTTCAAGATATTATAATGTTAGATTATTATTTCTATAGATTTTGATTATGGTAGTAAAATGTTACAAAAAACCAGAAACTACGAATAATATTATTATAGATATATGTAAAAAGGAAATGGTAGAGAAAATCAAACAATATTAAACTTTTCATAAATAGTTTCTAGATATAAAAACATTTTCTAATTTTGATTGTAAATTCCAAGGCTTAAAGCAATAATTTTTCTAATAATTTTTTTTAATTAATAAATAAAAAAGAAGCATTTTCAATCAAAATCACATCCAACATATAATAAAAATAATAAAAACAATTTAAAACTTCATACACTCACATTAATATATGGCAAAGAGCATAAAAATATACAAGCATAAAATCCTTTTATATAATAATGGAGAGCTTCAAATATACAAGAAAAAAATATTTCAGTTTTAAACAATCATATTTTAAACAATTAAAACTTGGAGAAAATCATCTGTTTTTGAATTTGAATTATATAAAAAATTAGTCAAATATTTCAAATCTGTTTTTTGGCTAGTTGCAGAGTGTAGGTGCAGTTCTAGCTAGAGAGAGACTCCAAGAAGGGGTTTCAAGACAGAGCAGGTTTCCAACATTCTAGTCAAGAAGGGAGGCAAATATTTCCAACAAAAGATGTTTTCTGTGTTTTCTTTAGTACTCAATCGAGCCTGTATTAACCTGTAAGAGAGCCTGATGTTTCTTATATAATCACAAGGATTATTAAAAATATTGTTGCAATTTCCTCAACGGACTTGACAGTCCTCAATATAAATGGTATCCACATGCTCTGTTTTTGGACGTGGTAGATAGTAATGGTTTTCAAACGAGCCTAATGTCTTTTCAAGCGAGCCTGTACTCACTTGTATGATGTTCCATAGGGGTTCATATTTTTACTAGACTATTATCCGCACAACAAGCCTGTCAATTGCATACTACTCATTGTTGCTCATCAAAACATGCTCTCCAGTACTCAATATGAATGGTACCCACAAGGCTCTATTTTTTTTTGGACGTGGTAGATTGTTACAGCCAGCAGGCGAGCCTAATATATCTAAAACAGTGATACTGCATAGACTGTTAGAGCAGCAGGCGAGCCTAATATCTGGTAGACTGTTTCGCATCCTCTACACTTTCCGTTGCGTGAAAGGCTTGCAAAAGTGGTGTATTTTCAAGGCCTCGCGTACAGATAGACATCATACCATTTGGGCTAAGGTGGGTTATCTTCTCTTTGTCGGCCAAATTTGTGGAGTTAACTAGACGCATTTTTGGGCACTATTTTTAACACTAATAACAAAAAAAAAATAACATTACATGGTTCAAAAGTGAGATTATTTAGAGGGAATTAAAGCCCAATGGAAAAGGATGTCAGGGATAATTTAATAGTCCTCTCAAGTTTGACCCTTCTGGAAAACAAATCGCAGACTTTTTGCACCTCCATTATCCCTTAAGAAGGGATAATAAGGGATATTTTGAGTATAAGAAAAAGTAAAAAATTTATTAAGAATAGTATCACTATTAAGCGAAACTCATAGCCTACATCTATACAAGATATATAAAGGTATTCTCTATACCAGTGCATAAGGTACTAGCATAATAGTGATGGCACATTCGCGAATAGTGATGGCACATTGGTGGAAATTGTAGAATCAAACACAAAAACTTATCATTAGATACACAACTGCTTAGAATTTGAAATATGTCAAAGTAAAAATGTACTCATACACACAACTTTTTTAGCTGGTGTGATTTCTTGCAGGGATATTTACTTTCATTATATCCGTATTTGAATAATGATGTAGATCATTTACTTTCTGAAATGCCCAGTTACTTGGATGTATAGGCTAATTGAGGAAGAGGCAACTAGGAAGTCTTGCAAATGGCAGGGCCATACTTTTCTTTTTTCCTCATTCACAAGTGTCTGATGCTAGAGCTTAGTCTCTATTAAATATAGAAGTCATGAGCAATACTCAGATATTGCAACATACGAAAATAAATCCAAAAACGTTGTTCTGTCTGTAGAACTGGAAAATTGAAACGAATTATGTGTAACTGAAACAGGGTTTTTTTTGTTTGTATTTTTGGAAGTTGCTTTAGAAACATACCTTGAAGGCGAGGACTGCAGTACACAGCACACAATTCTTTCTAACTTAGGTGCTATATCTGAGAGTATCTATTCCACCAAAATTTCTGGTGGCAGGTTTTACCCAGCTTCAGGCCTTTTGAGATGCCAGTTGGAAGGAGCAGGCCACAGCAAAAACGAAGCCCCGGTACCTAAGAATTGTATTAATAAAATTGTTGGTGGCAATTTTTATCTAGCTTCACCCCTTTTTCTATGCCAGTAGGATGGATTAGGCCACAGACAGAGAAATTAAAACTGAAATGCAATTAATTGAGTATATGGCAAAGGAAAATTACAGTCCACTCACTCCTTACACAAAGCTCCGTGCCGCATTTGCTGGATAAGGAGATATCGGTGATGACTTCGTGTATTTATGATTTTTAAATGAGACTACAAAAAAAAATTTCCTACTGCTGTGAAGTGGGTATGATGAAGAATGAAATAGCTTCCGTTGCAGTATACGGTTCATTTTCACTACAGAATCCCTTTCAGAAAATTTACAGAGAGGGTGACATTCCAAATATTAATTTTAGAGACTATGACACTAGTCAAGAACATGCCTCTCTTCAAATTTGCAAATTTATTTATGTAGGTTTGGAGCAGTTAGTTTAAGAAAACTTGTGAAAACAAAACTGACTTTAATCTATCAACAAGAATTCACTATTTTTTTAACTATACAACATATGAACATAGGATTAAAAAATTAAAAAAATAATAATAAATTAAATTAAATTGAATGATACAACATATGAGAGAGATATTTACGAATTCGTTATTTTTTAAAATCCTTGCATGCAACAAATTGGAAATTTGACAAATTGTATGCACTGTGGAATACAATCAAAAGACTATTTTGTCAGGAAACTTGACCCCAAGGGAGATAAGCTAATTTTATTAGCGTCCACAGAATTGGATCAATGGAACTAAAAAAATATGTCCAAAGTAAGTACACCATGAGAATGCAAAAAATCTTATAAATAGTGAGGGAAAATGTATGAAAAAAAAACAAAAACTTATATCATAAGCAAGCATCTAAATGATTTTCTGTAAAACAAGCTTTCATCCCACTTCCCAAACAATGTTTAATGAATTCGAGCCTTACCCACGCGGACGGAAGGAGCAACAGGGCAGCGACAGCATCACCAGGGCGTCGGTAGCAGCAACAACGCGAACACGATACCGCACAATAACAACGCACGAACAATGAAACAGTAAACCATAAACACTCGCGGGCGATTTATTTATAGAAACTAGTTCGGCTGAACTTTTTTAGTAGTTTGGCCGAACTTTAATTGTTGGTTTTCCAAACTCCGGCAAAAATTCTGTTTTCCAGCATCGTCAGTGTGCCATCATTGTAAACAGAATCTAGAGTTCGGCCGAACTTTATAAGAAAGTTCGGCCGAACTTTGTAATAGTTGGGCCAAACTTGTAAAAATTTTCGGCTGAACTATTGTTGGAAAAAAATTTCGGGCCCCGATTCTCACAAAAGTGTAACCCAGCTTCACATTTCCGCCCTTATCTATATATGCTACAATGCAGAAGATATTACATGTTGGTTACTTCTAGCCCACTATTTTTGGAGACTATATTCTTGTTGTGCAGAAGTGTCATGCATGCCAATTTATGATCATAAGACCCATTTTCTACTTGCTCCATTGCATCCTGTTTTCATTATTGGACCCTTTGCGAAATGGGGTATCGAGTTTATGACATGTAACCCTAACTCAGTTGTGGGGCATGGTTATATAATTATCGCGGTAGATTATTTTAGGCCAAGGTGATGCCCACATTTAACAACACTGGTGAAATAACAAAATATTTATTTTTCACTCATGTTATCACACGGTTTGGTATGCCGCAAGCCATATTTATAGATCACAAAATGCATTTCCAGAATCATATGATGACCAAACTAACTACCAAGCCTGAAATTTCCCATGAAAGTTCCACTCCCTACTATCTTTGGGCTAATGGATAGGTTGAAGCTATCAACAAAGTTCTTAAGACTATGCTTCAATGTATGATAGGGGTCCACCAATCGAAATAGAATTTTCTTATGTATGATGCCTTGTGCGCATACTAAACCTCAGCGAAGAATTTTACCATATTTACACCCTTTCAATTGGTTTATGGTCTAGAAGCGATCCTCCTAATTGAATGAAACATTCCATCACTCAAAATAGCTTTCAAACATTTTCGTACCACTTCTATAGAAGAGGAATTTATTTTACATCTGACTCTTTTGGATGACAGTCGGAACAATGCTATTATAGCTAATGAACCACATAAAAGGCATATCAAGGCACAATACAACAAAATTTTCAAGACTCATACCTTCTTAGAAGGAGAGCTTTGTAAGATCCCTATTTAGGAACAACTTATGAATCATACACTAAAATATGCATTTTCAGAAAAATATGCTTTAGAATAGGAAAATAACTCTTTTATCCTTTATATCAGACATTATACAAATGAAATTCAATATTTTATCTGAAACAAATAAGACTAGGTGGGTTAAATAGGTCTCCCACACCTAGTTATCTTCAAGAGAAGGCCCAATGAGAGGCTGCAGCAAAGTAAAACACTATACTGAAAGTGAAGAGAGATATAAATACATAAAATGTTTTTATATACAATTATAAACTGATTTCAAGTATAGCAGCAACTCAGATCTGAGTTTAGGATCCAAAAAGTGGGGAAAAGTAGTGATTTTGACCCTAAAATAGGTGTATTCAGAAATATGGGTCAAATTAAGGGAAATGGCAGGATTTTATTTCATATTAGGTAATGAGGGACCTATGCTCCGAATTTCAGCTCAAAACAATAATTCTAGTTATGTTAAAAAATTCCTCCATCCCCGGATATGCTTAAAAATGCTAATTTCCCATTACTTTGAGTATCCAGAAAATGGCTGAAGCATCCAGAGCGTAATTTATAAAGAAATTAGAAAACATATGTCTGAAACATTAGATATAAAGTTTATTATAACATATAATGAATAAAATAGAGATTTAGCTCCTTTTATACATCAAATAGATCACCTGATAAGGGGATTTCATGAAAGAACAAGTACAAGTATCAAATTGCAGAATATGGATCTGAAAAATGCATAATCACTGAAAATATGAATATATGAGCTGAAATATACAAAATTACATAAGATGCTGAAGTACAAACTTTTCGGAAGAAGGGATGACCCTTCCTCAAGGAAATGAGCACCAAACTAGGGTAGAAACCCTGCTGCAGCAATGCACTGGAAAAATAATGCAGTTTCTGAAGTATACTACGCAGTTGATGTTGGAAGGTCCTTTGGCCTAATGAAAATATCCGGAACTGAAGCTCAACTCTTCCTCACTAATCTTCCAGAGAAAGGAATGCTCCCTTTTCTGCAAAACTAGATTTGGAAGTGCTGTTGAAAACCCCTCACTGCAACACCCAGCAACACAATATTATTCTGCTGCAGAAATAACACTATCCTGATGGAGGATGCTTGGCCTCAAGCCTAGATGTGAGGCATTTCAGAACATACTCCTTCAATATCTCCTCAATGAAGAAGGAGGAATTCCTAAACAGGAGATTCCTCCTTCTCTAGCTAAACAACCAAGAGAGTTTGAGTTGCCTAAGCAAGCTCAAAATCGAATTATCTTCAACAACCTTTCCTTGTGACTTTCCTCTTGATTTTATAACATTAGGGCTTCAAAAACCATAAACCACCTCCAATGAGTTAACCCTTTTCACATGAAGTGTCTACATCTAAAACAACGTTGATCAATGAGGAGGTTCAATGCATCTAGACACTGTTGTGATTTGGTCTTGTTGACCTAGTCAACCTTCTTCATTCCTTTTCACACCTAAGTGTATTTTATTGAAATGGCCCAGATTTTTCCATGTTCACATTGGGAATTGATTTATTTTTCTGATTAGGAGTTTTATAGTTCCTCCTTTACACTTTTATTCATGAGTTAAACAAACTGAAATTAAAAATGCAATATTCCCATTAACTCCAAAAATTGGGAATATTACAGTCTCTCCCGGAAAAATGTTTCTTGCCCTCAAGAAACTCTTATTGTATATGCAAAATATCTACTCCCTTCCAAATGGCATCCACATAAGCAAGGCTTCCTCAATTTTATGCAATAGGTCATGTATGTTTGGTTCCAAAGTTATCTTCCACAAATGCATGAGATGACTTCCAACTGTAAGGTTAGATGTCCTCTTCTTATCATGAAGTACAAAATGACAATTACATGATTTCCAACACCATCATAAACACATGAGAGACATAAAATAAAGTAGCTCCTTCCATAAAGTAAAAGCTTCATAATGCAAGAAAATTCCTCCATCCATGTTTCATGAACTTGATTAAGCATTGTTATGCTTTCCTTCTTAGCCATGTTGGCCTTGTTGGATCCAAACTCCATCATTCCAGCGTTATGCAAAAGAAGAAGGGAAGGAGTAATATGGGTAAAAAAATATGTCAAATCATATTCTCCTAATAATAACCACCAGAGAAAGGCCCTTTGCTGCCATCCTCCATCTCCTCCATGTAAGATGAGCAAGCCAAGATTCTCCAAAGATGATGTAGATGCCTTCCTTTTCTGCAATTTATCTTTGATACATAAGGCATGAATCAAAAAAATTTGAGCTATGGGGTGGTCACCATATTCATTTAAAAGCAACCAAAGCAACAAGAGGTATTGCTGCCTTATTTCCTCCTCAGTGCATCATGAAACCAAACCATACTAATGGACATATGATATGTCACATCAGCCCAATACAAAGTATCATCATCAATGCACATCATGAGATCAAGATGCCAAATTTTACACAATGAAAAACACATAGATATAAGAGATGTCATGTGGTGGCCATAATCTCTCAAGTGAATAGAAAGGGTACATGCCTTCTCTTGTTGCAACATAACATAGAAATTCAAGGCATGATTCAAAAAAATGATGAGCTCTTGGGTAGTAACCAAACTCACCCAAGAGCAGCCATAGCAATAAAGGCTTATGCAGCCTTCTTGCCTTATCAATATGTGGATCATGGAGCAACAACAACACAATGATGGACATGTGAAATGTCTCATCAACATAGTACAAGCAAGATCCCTCATACCACATCATGTGGGAGTCATCCCTCCTCCCAAGCCAAATTTCATGCATGAAACATACCTCCAACAGAAATTCATGTGAATAAATGAGAAATATTTCAAACATGGGTAAATACATGGACATGAGATTTAACATGTGATGTCCAAACTCTCCTTTTAAAAACCACATCAACCATGCTTACTTTTCATATACTCTATTAATGATGCATAAATCATGAGATGAGAGAATGAGAAACTTTGGTTAGTGATCATGCTTACCCCAAAGAAACCAGCGTTGCCATGCCTCCTTATTCATTTCATGACCATTCTTCAAGCCATAGATCAGAGAATTAGGTGCCTTTGGAGAGTGATAACATTCTCCCAAGGGAAACCAGCGTAACCAAGCTTGCTGGCCCATATTTGTCTGCAAGTGATCATGTGATCTCTTGCCCATCATCCTCATCCACTCACTCCAATATGGAAGATGAGTGATGTGTTGCATGATCATGGCATCCTCCCTTTGTAAAATACCATCTCTTTTGAACCAATGAAGAACCTTGCATCTCATGAAATATTGAAATGCATCTCTGTTGAGATCTCTTAGTGAGACCTCTTTCCCATCTATGGCCTTCCAAAACCAGTGAGGCTTTGAATCTGTAGTAATTAGAAGTCTCTCTTTGATCTGTAGCATGCTCATTGAGAGAGTATCATCTAGAGGGGAGAAAATGTTTCTCATCTCAAGATGTCTACTCTTCATCTTCTTCTTCTCCATTGCCCCAATGTTGAAGCTTCCTCTAGAGTGATCTAAGAGAGATGAAGCCTCTTTGTCATGGTCACTAAGTGACAGCGCTATAGATTTGCAAAGTGACGCATGTACTGCCTCAAAGAAAGTTTCATTACTGATCTCATAATTAGCCATTGAACATAGGATAGTACTAATCCCCTTTCTTGAGACCCTACATCTCAACCCAAGAGATTGAATGCAACTCAAAAATGAAGCATAGAGATAGTTTCCAATCTCCTCCTTGATTAGATCAAGGGTCCTCTACGCTGTGACATATCTTTGCTTCAAATCAGGATTTTTATTTAATTCTTGGCTATGCATTAATCTTGAAACAATATGTGCTAAAATTTCATGCATACCTTGGATCAACTGGTATGTGGGAACCTCTTGACAGAACACAAGAGTTCCTCCATCCGGATCAATGATGCCTCCAACCGCTGGAAAGAATGATGGCCTCCTTTCTTCAAGCATACCAGCGCTGGTATCTTCCTTCTCCTCCTCATGCATCTCATGATTCATGCATGGGTCTCCTTATGTTAAGATCTCAAGACTACCTTGCAAAGGTGCAAGTGCCTCTTCTCTATATACAAGCACCTTAGCAGCAGATGGTGAAAATGGAGATCTCTTGCCCAAAGTGACAAGATTGACATTCGCATTTTCTTTGTGATGATAGGAAGTGTATATTTCTTCCTCTCCATATTGAAACCCTTTAGGAGTTTCTTTGCATCTCTTTTCTTCATTGCTATCCCTCTCACCTTCTTCAAAGAAAGTGGGAATAGTGGATCTATGAGGAGATTTAGGATTCTCCGGTCTTCTGCTTTGCTTATAGGAAGTGCTGGGGCTTCCTTCCTCTTATTGAATCCTCATGTAGATATCAATATAGCTTTCTTCTTCTTGAAACCCTCTGGGAGTCTCGGTGCATCTTGTTTCTCTCTTCTGATTTACCTCTTTGGAGAGGCTCCTCTTAGATCTGAATATTGATGAGAATAATTTCATCTTCTCCATCATTTTGATCTTTGATTCTTCTCTTTACTTCTCTAAAAAAATTATCTCACAGGCTGAGGCAGAGATCAAGCTCTGATACCACTGTAATATTCCTATTTAGGAACAGCTCATGAATCATATACTAAAATATGCATTTTCAGAAAAAATATGCTTTAGAACAAGAAAATAAATCTTTTATCCTTTATATTAGACATTATAAAAACTAAATCAAATATTTTAGCTGAAACGAATAAGACTAGGTGGGTTAAACAGGTCTCCCACACCTAGTTATCTTCAAGAGAAGGCCCAATGAGAGGCTGCAGCAAAGTAAAACACTTTAATGAAATTGAAGAGAGCTATCAATGCATAAAATGTTATGATAAAAACTCATCAACTTATTTCAAGTATAGCAGAAACTCAGATCTGAATTTAGGATCCAAAAAGTGGGAAAAAGCAGTGATTTTGACCCTAAAATAGGTGTATTTAGGAATCTACGTAGAATTAAGGAAAATGGTGGTATTTTATTTCATATAAGGTCATTAGGGACCTATGATCTGAATTTCAGCTCAAAAAAAGCATTCTAGCTATGTTAAACAGTTCCTCCATCCCCATATATGCTTAAAAATGCTGATTTCCCATTACTTTGAGTATGCAGAAAATGGTTGAAGCATGCAGAGCGTAATTTCTGAAGAAATTAGATAGATTATGTTTAAAACATCATATCTGAAGTTTATTATAACATATAATGAATAAAATAGATATTCAGATCCTTTTATACGTCAAATAGATCACTCGACAAGGGGATTTCATGAAAGAACAAGTACAAGTATCATATCTGCAGAATATGGATCTGAAAAATACAGAATCACTAAAAATCTGAATATATGAGCTGAAATATACAAAATTATATAAGAGGCTATAGTACAAGCTTTCTGGAAGAAGGGATGGCCCTTCCTCAAGGAAATGAGCACCAAAGGGTAGAAACCCTGCTGCAGCAATGCACTGGAAAAATAACGCAGTTTCTAAAGTATATTGTGCAGTTGATGTTGGAAGGTCCTTTGGAATAATTACAAGATATATAAATAAAGCTCAATTCTTCCTCACTAATCTTCCATAGAAACGAATGCTCCCTTTTCTGCAAAATTAGATTTGGAAGTGGTGTTGAAAACCCCTCACTGCAACACCCAGCAACACAATATTATTCTGCTACAGAAATAATGTTGTCTTGATGGAGGATGCTTGGCCTCAAGCCTAGATGTGAGGAATTTTAGAACATACTCCTTCAAGAGCTCCTCAACGAAGGAGGAGGAATTCCTAAACAGGAGATTCCTCTCTCTAGCTAAACAGCCAAGAGAGTTTGAGTTGCCTATGCGAGCTCAAAATTGATTTATCTTCAACAAACTTTCCTTGTGACCTTCCTCTTAATTTTATAACATTATGGTTTCTAAAACCCTAAACCACCTCCAATGAGTTAACCTTTTTCACATGAAGGGTCTCCATCTAAAACTGTGCTGATCAATGAGGAGGTTCAATGCATCTAAACAATGATGTGATTTGGTCTTGTTGACCTAGTCAACCTTCTTCATTCCTTTTCACACCTAAGTGTATTTTATTGAAATGGACCAAATTTTTCCATGTTCACATTGGGAATTGATTTATTTTTCTGATTAGGAGTTTTATAGTTCCTCCTTTACACTTTTATTCATGAGTTAAGCAAACTGAAATTAAAAATGCAATATTCCCATTAACTGCAAAAATTGGGAATATTACAAGCTTGTTCTTTTGTATGACCAATAAGATGAAAATTTAGGTTCAAGAAAGTTCCAATAAAAGTGTTTGGGCCCGTATATTATCAAGAACTTCCTTGCAAAAGGAGTGTATGAGTTAGTTGACTTCGATGGATTCCCTTTGGGGCAACCTAAGAATGAGTTGTACCTCAAAAAATACTATGCTTGATCTCATGCGTAGTACATTGTGTACATATCATTTATAGGTGTGTTGAATGCGTTTAAAATGTGTGTCTTTAGAGTTTCATACGGTTTCTGTTGATCCTCTTACATTTGGTTTTCAGATGTCGACACCCCTTGAACCATATATAGGTTATGATGATGGTGCTATTCATAGTACTTGGAATCTATCCTTTGGAGCATGGGCTATATTTTTTCCAAATGGAGAGTTAGTGATTCTATAAGGAATTTCTATTGGTCACTATACAAAAATCATCACTGAGTATAGCGCAATGGTCAAGCTACTGTCTGATGCTATCGCACATGGTATCCACCATTTAGTCATCAGACTTGACTCACAGTTTCTAGTACTACAATTGGCCATTGTCTATTAAGTCGGAAGTCCCACCATCCTACACATGTTTCTAAGGGTTCACCTTCTAGAAAGAAATTTCTACTTCATCTCATATGAACATATTTCTAGAAACCTAAATACGCTGGCAAATGTGCTAGCTAATCATGTTTTAGATAGAGATTTGCAACGAATGTAAATAATTTTCAATACACATCACATCAATTGAAAACAACAATAGGAACATAAAAACACACATTATATATATATATAAGTTTTGGTTTTACAAAATTTATGTCCAGGACACATATGGCCAAATGGGATACATTAGAAACTATATGTAGATATGTATATGAACATCAATATACTAATAGTTCTCATAATAATGTGCTATTGCATGAGCCATCTTGCACAATGGTCGGTCGATATGGCTAGGCACTCCGATAGTATATCGTTGGAGTCGTATATATTCATGTTATCAACCACGATCTCACTAATCTCATGTGTCAGTGCCTCCAAGTGGCTTTCAACCTCTGCCAGGGCCTCTGCTACATCAATATCCTGTAGTGCATCCTGTCCAACTGTAGAAACTTGTGTTGGTAGTGTAACCTCCTATGGATTTCCTACTCGACAGAGATATGAAGCTCCTTCAGGTTGAAAAGTTCCAACATCTGCATGAAATAAATCAATTGTTTAGTCTCAGAAACATAAAAAAACAAAAAAAAAATTGTAAAAATATTCTTAAAAACTTTAAAAATGGTTAAAATGTCTTACCCATATCACCCCATTGCTCACCCTCAGGATGTACGAGCTCAGGGTCATCACATAAATCCACTCCCGTGTACGGATAATCATCCATCATAACCAATTGTTTACGCATCCATCTGAAGAAGGTTGGTGTGAAACTGAATGTTGATAGACTTGCATGTCGAGCCATAAAGTATATCCACCTCCTCATACATGGAATCCTCACATCAATGGGCTCAGGCATGATATGTTGAGGTTGTAACAATGGAATCTGCTTTAGGGAAAAATAAATTAGAATTGAACCGTAGCCAAATTTTTTCAGTTTTCATTTTTTTTATTTAGATAACTATTCCTTCATGTTGACCAATACCTCCTCACTCTAGTTGAATTTGTTGGCTCCAAGCACTCTAAACCATACTGCATGTATGATTTGATAGCTACGTGAAGTGTTGATCTACTATCCAATATAGAGATAATAAAGAGGATTTTTCTCAAAGGAAGACGAGTCACATATATAATGTTGATCTTCCCATCTCCAGTTGATTGTTCTCAAGGTCTACAATGAGTGACAATGTAATCTTTCACTGTCTCTCCTCCAATTTTCCCTCCTAGTAGAGAGATGGGGGGCACCCCTCTTGCAAAAAACCTATTAGAAAGTATATGTCTTCTAGTTTGATCTCAAGTAGATGTTCCCCTAACCTAAATGCATATGCATGTACATCCCATGAATGAACTAGGAAATTAACTAACTCCATATGTTTCCTCATGCAGGGTAACCAAAATAATCTCAACAAACCACAATTTTTTATTGCTTGAATGGTGGCAGGATCATTTTTTGCATTCAAGTAATGTTATTCATGTTCTCTTTCTCTCCACACAAAGGCCATTTTGTGCCGATGAGTACCTAAAAACTCAATAGCACACTCATTGGAATCATCTTCATGTAAAAAAATTTCAAATTTTGAGAAAAAATGACAATTTTGATTAGGTAATTGTGGTCAACGCTTCCCTAGAAGGGATGAAAGAGCGTTGCACCGCTCCCTGCAATGAAATATTTCCCTAGTTCACTACAGTTTTCGATAGGAAGGGCATGCGTTGGTCTTAGGGAGAATTTTTAGAACCCCAGGGATTTCAAAAGTCCATAAAAATTGCATGAAATTACAAAAAGGGACCATGAATTGAAAGAGAAAGGTCTTAGCTTCTACCTGAAACTGACGACACTAGAAATGATCCACCAGATTGACCACAATCAGTTGTATAAGATTGAGGGAAAAAAAGACTCATAGCTCTCGTTGTTGAAGGTGGATGTCAAATCGTAAAAATAAATAGTCATTTTTCCTACTTATGGTCATTTTTCCATTATTTTATTATATTTAATTTTTTGACCTAGTAATCGTTCATTTTTTATCATGCAATAGGTATGTTTGATCCTTTTTATGGTGTTTTGAGAAGATTGAAAAATGTTTAACGGATTTTGTTTTTTTTTCACATATCATTTTAACCAAGGAGTACACTTTTATCAATTTTTTGGACTCCATAAACTCACGAAAAAGTGACCCCCTAGAGTCCTCTTTCATCTCTTTTCAGACTCCCAAAATATGAAAAGATTTTCGAGCACTTTTTTTTTCAAACTTGTAAAAGTAAATGAAAGATGTCTACTCATTGTAACTTTAACACTTTTTTATGCAGACAAGATGTAAATATCAGAATACGCACACAGTCCTATGCTTTATGGGCCCACACTTGTAGTGACCGATCATGCGAAATCTCCTTCACAACTTTATTAATTTACCTCCCGCACTTCACACAATTTATAACTTAACAATACAACAAATTCGCACTTTGCAGTGGATTTCCCACTGCACATCACAAAATTTTATGTGTAGGAATAACCATACTCCCTATTGTTGAAAAGTGTAACTAGGTCAGTTTTCATATTGACTATGTAATTATGGATTTATGTAAAAACAAAATACAAAGATAATAAAATGAATTTTTTACTTGCTTCATGGGTTTCATGAGAGAGAGTTTATTATAGGTTAGTAGACTTCCTATTGATGTCTATCTAGGTTTTTGTCTTATGGTTATTAGAGTCATGTATGTGAAGTACATAGTCTGCAAGAGAATGCTCCAAGACCTTGTCAAAGAAGCTATGTAAGAATGGCTTGGAATCACACTTATATCAATGCTAGAAAATGCACCATTGATCATTGTTGTCATTAATGTCAATATGAGGATCAATATTCTTGTAAAGACCTAAAAACCTTAAGGGAAAACCTTTACAGTGATATCATGCAGACATCGTATGAAGAGGTCCTTGCTCGTGATGACAAGTCCCTCTTGGTTAGTAAGGATGCCATTAATGATGATGTGCTTACTCTTGATAAAGAAGCCTGGAACCAACATGATGTCAAGATGGCAAATATTCTTAAGGTGCCAAGTGTTAATCATGTACCTTGTTTGGTAACCTAGAAGACTACACTTGATGATGTCATTCGATGAAGGTCTTGATGACATGGTTGGAAACTATATGATGACATGGAGAACCATTTGATGACATGGACAGTGATTGGGGGCATGAAATGAAGGACTTGAAGAACACTTGATGGCATATGATGACATTGTTGGAAGATCTCATTTAATGATCTAGATGGTGGTTGGAAAACTCTTTGAAGCTCTCAAAATGGGAAATTATGGATTCACTATCATGATGAATTTTTTGGATACTCGAATGATGACACTCATAATAATATTATTGGTGCAAAAAATGGAGAATCAATCAATAACCACATGCTGTCCCAAACACTCATTCTGTCCCAATTATTTTCTGCACCTAATTTCAAGGTCAGTCTCACTAAAAAATAATTTTCACTACCCTAGAGGTAGCTTCTCAATTTGATTCTTGTACCATATTTTAGAGCATAATTTTTCCTTTCTAACGAGCGCTTACATGCCCCAAAAGTCCAAATATTTTGTGAGATAATAAATTTTTAAGATAGAAAAATATAATTTTCTCCCCAGCTGACCTATGCTTAGTTACACATGTCGGCCTCCCCTCTTAGAAGGATGTGTCCTTTCAAACATGGTAAACTACTATAAATATAAACCTCTGCTCCTCAGTTTTAACAATCAAATTCGGTGAAAAAACTCAGAGTATAACTGTAGGAGTGACTTGGAGGTTAAGGAATAGAATCTATTTGGGAAAAAAATATGTGATGGTTATCTATTCCTTCAAACTTGTGATAAGAAGTGTGTTGGAAGATATAATTTCGGATTGCAGACCAAGAAACAACACTGGTATTTTCTGTGGCTTGATCAGTTGAATGCAAAAACCATACTTTGGACCTCCTTGTTGCAGTCTCGAACCAGGGATCAAGTGCTACAGACCTCAGACTTTGCAAAGTCTAGTGGACGATTGTAAAGTGACCATTGCAATGTCTAGCAGCTTATATCCTTTGAACAACGTGGAGACCTAGACTATGGACATGTCAGATAATTGTGACAGAACAGATTTGGAGCTTGGAATAGTGACAGAACTTACCACATAACTCATAATTGAAGGGTCAACATTGGACTATCCTTTGACTGTGATAATGTAACAGGATTGCAGAGTTATATACCAACTCAGAGCAATAAATATCTATTGTGGAGGAGGCCTAGTTTAGGCTTAGATCTGCTCAGTTTTGTGGACAGTGCCTCAAACCTGTGATGGCATAAAAGCTCAGACAGTTACCTGTGGTGATTTCACCTTGTGTGAAGGTGCAGTGAATTGGACTTGTGTGAAGTATCATTTCTCATGGGTAGATTGAATCTTGGGTCTAATTTTATTGACCTGTGATAGTTCGGTGACTGTGGAGATACTTTGGAAACACTCAAGACCATTCCTCGAAAGAATTTTAGAGATATATTTTACTTGGGCAAGGGTTATTGAAGACACCCTTGAAAAATTCTTGGGACAACAAATTTAAGACCTCAAGATTATACTTGGATGAATTAAATACATTGTGAATTTCTTGATTGGGCTTTGGGTTTGAAGTACTCTTGAAGGAACGTTGTTTTGAAGATCTTTTTGGAGCACTTTGACAGAAGATTGGAGCATCGTATGAAGAAACTTTGAAACTGGACTTGGAGATACTGTTATCATGATGCATCGCTGATGACATCATTAGGTGACTTGGAGAAATTGTTTGCACTAGTAGATTTGGAGGAAATTTATACACTTTGGTTCCGACACTTTTGACCAAATGTCGGAAATTTCCCCAAATTTTATCAATTTTTCAAGTCCCACCCACACCTGTCACTATATCAATGTTTGGAGACAAGTTTCAGTATTGCGACACTTCGAGGTAATTTTTGGTCTTGCGACGTTTGTAGAAAACCATCGGAATTGTGACAGATTAGAGAGATGTGTCGGTCTTGTGACACTTAGAGCTAAGTGTCACTATTGTGATGTTTGGAGTAAAGCATCGCTATTGCAACAGTTTGAGGAAAAACGTCGGAATTGCGACGGATTGGAGAGATGTGTCAGTCTTGCGACACTTAGAGCGAAGTGTCGCTATTGCGACGTTTGGAGGAAAGCGTTGCTATTTTGATGGTTTGGAAATTAATTTCTTTGGCCTCTCCTTTAATAAATAATAATCGAACTTGGGTCCTAGGAAATGGATGATCAATTAATATTTGGAGCCATAGTATTATGGGGTAGCCTCCTTTGGGAAATTTGAACTCCCTTCTTCCCCTTTTTGAATGGTTGGAGCAACATAATAAGATATCTTTAGTTGACATATTAGATTGTGATGAAGATGGAAGGTGGTTATGATGGGACTTCTAAGGAGTTTCATAAAATATTAAAGATGTGATGCGCTCACTCCTTGGTTCACTTTTAATGTGTGCCCCCAACCACGGTCGGGTGCGCCATGTCGCGCCGTGTGAGGTCACTCAACCGGGCGCATTCAGGTCAGGCTGTTTCATTCGAGGGCTCCCATATTAGGTTTGCTAATTTCTGACCACCGGGGTGCCTTGTGCATGTTCGAGTGGTCCGTTTTCCATTTTCTCCCTTGTGGCATTGTTCGTTCGGGCACGCCGTGTCCCGCGGTGTGAGGTCGCCCGACCGGGCGTGTTCGGGTTGGGCTGTTCCGTTCAAGGGTGCATGTACCAGTTTTTGCTAAGTTGTGACCACCTAGGTGCCTTGTGCATGTTCAGGTGGCTTTTTTTCTGTTTTCTCCCTTGTGGCATCGTTCGGTTGGGCCGTCGTATCGCGCCGTATGAGGTCGCCTGACTTGGCGTGTTCGGGTTGGGTCGTTTCATTCGAGGGCACCCATATCAGTTTTGCTAAGTTGTGATCACCCAGGTGCCTTGTGCACGTTTGGGTGGCCCATTTGTCGTTTTCTCTCCTGTGGCATTATTCGCCATGTCGCGTCGTGTGAGGTCACCCAACCGGGCACGTTCGGGTCGGGTCGTTTCGTTCGAGGGCGCCCGTATCCGTTTTTCTAAGTTGTTGTTGGGTATGTGTTATATTATTTCCATGACTAATCATGTGTGGTCCGCGCTCATGGTTTTGTGCATGGTTTTTCACATGGTTTTGGGGTATGATGGTTTTCGGCCCCTCGTATTTTGTAGATCTGGTCAAGGGAACTACGGTTATGATCTAATCCAGGGTTAATGGAGTAGGGTTTATGTATGCTTCGTCATGTATATATATATGTGTTGTAACACTAAAAGGAATATAATGAAATATCAAGCTAGTCGTCCCGATTGGGGATCCAAGGGAAAATCTTTGTGTTTATCTGTTTTATGTTTTATGCTCTCGCTATTGTTTATTTTCTGTTATAAGATTCATGTGTAGATAATTTATGTTCAGGGTTAAAACCTAAATTTGGTATCAGAGTTGTTTCAGCTTCAAGGGGACACCTTTGCTGTTGAGGGTTTTTTTTCTCGGGCCTGAGGTAGACCCTATTCAGTGGGAGATCTATGGGATCGATTCTTGCGGTGAAAGAAGATGGCGAGTAGCGGAAAGATAGAGATCGAGAAATTTAATGGTCAGTGTTTTGAGTTGTGGAAGCTTAAGATGGAGGATCTGCTGGTGGATAAATATCAGTGGATCACGGTAGATCCAGGTACTAAACCAACGGCAATGACAGATGAAGACTGGAAGAAACTGGATCGGAAAGCTAAAAGTACAATACGGTTGTGTGTCTCAAATTCAGTATTGTTGAATGTATCTAGGGAAGCTACGACGAAGACCTTTTGGGAAAAGCTAGGGACTTTGTACCAATCTAAGTCTCTGGTGAATAAATTGTTCCTGCGGAAAAAGCTGTATAACCTAAGGATGAAGGATGGAGACTTGGTGACAGAGCATCTCAACGCCTTCAATACTACAGTAAGTCAACTGTCATCTGTTGATATTAAAATATCAGATGAAGATAAGTGCATCATTTTTTTGTGTTCTCTACCAGATTCATGGGACAGTTTGGTTATTGCAATAGGTAGCAATACAACTACCTTGAATTTTGATGACATTGTCTCAGCCTTGCTGTCGGAGGAAATGAGATGGAGAAATATGGAGGGTCATAATGGAGATGCCTTATCTGTACGAGGAAGGTCCCAAAATAGAAACACGAATAAGGTTTCGAGTGGGAGATCTAAATCTAGATGGAGATCTAAATCTAGATGGAGATCTAAATCTCTTGGAAAGTTTGTAAAGGTATGCTGGAAATGCAGAAAGGAAGGGCACTACAAAAGAGAGTGCAGATCTAAAGCTCCTGAGAAAGGAAAGGGATTTTATGATGCTCCTTCTGCAAAGGCAAAAGCCACCTGGGATGATGGTGGGGATGTGCATTTGGCTTCTTCTTCAAATACACATGTAGATCATGAGTCATGGTTGATTGACTCAGGTGCATCCTTTCACTTCACTCCCATCGGGAGTTGTTCTGTGAGTATGAGAAATATGATGGCGGTGATGTCTTCCTAGGGGATGATAGGAAAGCCAGAATCGTCGGACGTGGAAAGGTTAAGGTGAAGTTGCAAGGTGGAAGGATTAGAACACTTCTTGGTGTTCTGCATAGTCCTGCATTGGCCAGAAATCTGATTTCTGTAAGCAAGATGGATGATGCAGGTGTAAAAACAGTGTTTGAGAAAGATGCCTGCAAGATGGTTTGGGGAGAATTGGTATTAATGCGGGAATTTCAAATGGGAACTCTATACAAGCTACAAGGTAGCACTTTTATTAATGTGTGTAACAGATCTATGGCTCCTGAAAGTGGAGCGGAAAGCCTAGATGTCTCTAGAGAAAAGACCATGCTATGGCGTCTAAGGCTTGGACATATTGGAGAGAAGGGCCTTCGAATACTGCATAGAAATGGTATGGTAGAAGGTATGTCTAATTTCTCTCTGGATTTCAATTTCTGTGAACATTGTGTGTATGGGAAGTAGAATCGGGTGAGTTTTCCTTCTGGTGCTAAGAGGGCAAACAAGATATTAGAACTTGTGCACAGTGATGTGTTTGGACCTGTGTCAGTTCCATCACTGGGAAAGTCTGTGTACTATGTTTCATTCATAGATGACTTCTCAAGGAATACATGGATATATTTCTTGAGGAATAAATCTAAATATTTTGACAAATTTAAAGAATTTAAGGCTCTGGTGGAAAACCAGACAGAGAAGAAGATAAAGGCGCTGAGGATAGATAATGGTGGGGAGTTTTGTAGGAAGGAATTTGAAGAGTTCTATAAGAAGTGTGGTATAGCACAACAGAAGACTACTCCATACACACCTCAGCAAAATGGAGTTGCAGAAAGAATGAACAGAACACTGATGGAAAAGGCAAGAAGCATGCTCAGTGGTACTGGGTTAGGACAAGAATTCTGGGCAGAGGCAGTGGAGACTGCATGTTACTTATTTAACAGATCACCTTCATCGGTGTTGGAGGATAAGACTCCACATGAGGTATGGACTGGTAAGAAACCCTCTCTTTCACATCTAAGGGTATTTGGATGTGATGCATATGTACATGTTCCAAAGAAGAAAAGGACCAAGTTGGATAATAAATCTGAAAGGTGCATCTTTATTGAGTATAAGGATGGTTTAAAGGGTTAGAAGCTTTGGAACCCATAAACAAGGAAGGTTGTGTACAGTCGAGATGTGGTGTTTAGAGAAGTGAAAGATGTTGTTAAACATGAATTCCTACCAAAGGAACCCGAGAAGATAGAGTTTGAGCTAAAGGAGGATGAATCAGACTCTACAACAGAAGAAGACTCAGAAGATGAGGAGCCACAAACTCCAGCTATTAGAAGATCAGTTCGGGAAAGAATGCAACCAGAAAGGTATAGTCCATCTTCTTTCTGTTCAGGTTTTGCCTTAACTATAATTTATGATGATCCCAGAACTGTCAGGGAGGCAGTAGATTCAGAGGATGGAAAACTATGGAAGGAGGCCATGGTTGACGAAATGGCATCCTTGCACAAAAATGAGGCATGGGATCTGGTGGAGTTGCTGGCTGGAAGGAAACCCATCAGGAGCAAATGGGTGTTTAAGAAGAAGATGAATGTAGAAGGGAAGGTGGAGAAATATAAAGCTTGGTTGGTAGCAAAAGTTTATTCCCAAGTGCTGGGGATTGATTTTGGTGATATATTTTCTCCTGACGCCAAAGTTACTTCTATTAGATTACTTTTATCTGTTGCTGCTGCATTTGATTTTGAGATAGAACAGATGGATGTGAAGACATCATTTCTTCATGGGGATCTAGAAGAGGAGATATACATGAATCAACCTAAAGGCTTTATGGTGAAGGGTAAGAAAGAACTGGTATGCAAGCTGAAGAAGTCTTTGTATGGGTTAAAACAGACACCAAGGATGTGGTATCAGAAATTTGATACCTATATACGGGGACTTGGCTTCACTAGAAGAAAAGAGGATCACTGTGTTTATTTTAAATTAATTGCTGACCATGTTATTTATTTGGTCTTGTATGTGGATGATATGTTGTTGATTGGAAATGACAAAGAAATTATCCAAGATTTGAGGCCAAATGTTCTCCAATTTTGACATGAAGGATCTTGGTGTTATGAATCTATATTTTGGCATGGAAATTAAGAGAGATCCGGCAAAGAGGACGCTCTGGTTAAACCAGAGGAAGTATGTTGAGACTATATTGTCGAGGTTCAATATGCAGGATAGTAAACTGGTGAATGTTTCTATTCGATGTGATTATAGGATTTTATTTGAGCAGGTGTCCTTAGGCAGAGAAGAAAGAGGAGGATATAATATAGCCATCATATAGAAAGTCTGGTGGTCTTTATGATGTATGCAATGGTACTAGACAGAGAGCCTGCACACTCAGGCTGAGGTGTGGGTTTATGTAATGAAGGAACGATGAACCATGAGGTAAGTGCGAGTTTTAAGGATCTTGTGGCACTGGTGAGTTCATATTTTCTGAGGAAGGCAATGCCCTGAACATCTTTGGAGGTTCGTGGTTTTGTTGATCTGGAAATGGCTGGAAAGTCTGGACAAGAAGATTGTGGACATTGGGTATGTGTTTAACCTATTTGGAGAGTAGCAGTGGGTTGGACAAAAATACGGTTGTATTAAGCTCTTCAACTACGGAAGAGAATAAACCCTCATGCAAGCAAGGAAGCAGTTTGGTTCTAGAGATTGTGTTCAAGTATGGGGTTGGTACAACAAGCTATAAGGATAGACTGTGATAGCCAAAGTGCAATTTTCTTGGCTATGAACCCTGCTTATCATTCAAAGAAAAAGCACATTGATTTTCAATATCACTTTGTTAGAGATATGGTTGAGGCTAAAAGGGTGTTGCTAGTAAAGGTGGACACTTTGAAGAATGTTGCAGATGCATTGACAAATTCTATGAGCACTCAGAAGCTCTCTTGGTGTAGAGAAACAATGGGTGTTGAAGAATTGGGCCAATGACTAAGCTCTCTTGTGGCCCCCTGCGGAAAGAAAACAACAAGTGGGAGAATGTTGGGTATGTGTTATATTCTTTCCACTACTAATCACGCGCGGTTCGCGCCCATGGTTTTGTGCATGGTTTTGCACATGGTTTTGGGGTGAGATGGTTTTCGGCCCCTGGTATTTTGTAGATCTGGTCAAGGGAAATACGGTTATGATCTAATTCAGGGTTAATGGATTAGTGTTTATGTATGCTTCGGCATGTATATATATGTGTTGTAACACTAAAAGGAATATAATGAAATATCAAGCTGGTCATCCCGATTTGGGATCCAGGGGAAAATCTCTGTGTTTATCTATTTTATGTTTTATGCTCTCGCTATTATTTATTTTCTGTTAAAATATTCATGTGTAGATAATTTCTGTTCAGGGTTAAAACCTACAGTTGTCACCACTCGAGTGCCTTGTGCACGTTCGGGTGGCTCGTTTGCCATTTTCTCCCTTATGGCATCGTTCATTCGGGCGCGCCATGTCGTGCTGTGTGAGGTCGCTCGATCGGGCATGTTCGGGTCGGGCCATTTCGTTCGAGGGTGCCTGTATCAGTTTTGCTAAGTTGTGACTACCTGGGTGCCTTTTGCACGTTTGGGTGGCCCGTTTTCTCCCTTGTGACATCGTTCGGTTGTATGCACTGTGTCGCGCCATGTGAGGTCGCCCAACCGGGCGCATTCAGGTCGGGTCAGGCCATTTCGTTCAAGGGTGCCCATATCAGTTTTGCTAAGTTGTGACCACCTCGGTGCCTTGTGCACATTCGGGTGGCCCGTTTTCCATTTTCTCCCTTGTGGCATCGTTCGGTGGGGCACGTCATGTCAGGCCGTGTGAGGTCCCCCAACCGGGTGCTTTCAGGTCGGGTCGGACTGTTTCGTTCAAGGGCGCCCATATCATTTTTGCTAAGTTGTGACTGCCCGGGTGCCTTGTGCATGTTCTGGCGGCCCGTTTTCAATTTTCTCCCTTGTGGCATCATTCGGTTAGGTGCATCGTGTCGCGCCGTGTGAGGTCGCCCGATTGAGCGCGTTAAGGTTGGGCCATTTCATTCGAGGGCGCCCGTATCAGTTTTGTTAAGTTGTGACCGCCCGAGTGCATTGTGCACATTCGAGTGGCCCGTTCTCCATTTTCTCCCTTATGGCATCATTCGTTCAGGCGCACCATGTCGCGCCCTGTGAGGTCGCCCGACCGGGCACGTTCGGGTCGGGTCGTTTCGTTTGAGGGTGCCCGTATCAGTTCTGCTAAGTTGTGAACACTTGAGTGCCTTGTGTACGTTCAGGCGGCCTATTTTCCATTTGCTCCCTTATGGCATCGTTTGGTCAGGCGCACTTTGTCGCGCCATGTTAGGTCGCTCGACCGAGTGCATTCAGGTCGAGCCGTTTCGTTCGAGGGCGCCCGTATCATTTTTACTAAGTTGTGACCACCCGGGTGCCTTGTGCACGTTCAGGCAGTCTGTGTTCCATTTGCTCCCCTGTGGCATCGTTCTTCATGTCATGCCGTGTAAGGTCTTGCAATCGGGCGCATTCGGGTCAGGCCATTTCGCTCGAGGGCGCCCGTATCAGTTTTGCTAAGTTGTGACCAGCCGGGTACCTTATGCATGTTCAAGCGGCCTGTTTGCCATTTTCTCCCTTGTGGCATCATTTTGTTGGGCATACCATGTGAGGCAGCCCGACCGGGCACATTCAGGTTAGGTTGTTTTGTTCAAGGGCGCCCGTATCAGTTTTACTAAGTTGTGACTGCCCGAGTGCCTTGTGCATGTTTGGGTGGCCCATTTTTCATTTTCTCCCTTGTGGCATTATTCGTTCGGGCGCACCGTGTGAGGTCGCCCGACCGGGCGCATTCGAGTCGGGTCGTTTCATTCGAGGGCACTCGTATAAGTTTTGCTAAGTTGTGACTACCCAGGTGCCTTATGCACGTTCGGGTGACCCGTTTGCCATTTTCTCCCTTGTGGCATCGTTTGGTCGGGCATACCATGTCGCACCGTGTGAGGTCACCCGACCAGGTGCATTAGGGTCAGGTCGTTTCGTTCGAGGGCGCCCGTATCAGTTTTGCTAAGTTGTGATTGCCTGGGTGCCTTGTGCACATTCGGGCAGCCCGTTTTCTGTTTGCTCCCCTATGGCATCGTTCACCATGTCGTGGCATGTGAGGTCACCTGACCGAGCACGTTCGGGTCGGGCTGTTTCGTTCGAGGGCGCCCATATCAATTTTGCTAAGTTGTGACCACTCGGGTGCCTTGTGCACGTTCGGGTGGCCTGTCTGTCATTTTTTCCCTTGTGGCATCGTTCGTTTGGGTGTGCCATGTCACACTGTTTGAGGTCACCCGACCAGGCGCGTTAGGGTTGGACCGTTTTGTTCGAGGGCACCCATATCAGTTTTGCTAAGTTTTGACTGCCCGGGTGCCTTGTGCACATTTGAGCGGACTATTTTCCATTTTCTCCCTTTTGGCATCGTTTGGTCGGGCGCACCGTGTCGCGTCGTGTGAGGTCGCCCGACCGGGCGCATTTAGGTCGGGCTGTTTCGTTTCAGGGCACCTGTATCATTTTTTCTAAGTTGTGACTGCCCAGGTGCCTTATGCATGTTCAGGTGGCCCATTTTCCATTTGCTCCCCTGTGGCATCGTTCGCCATGTCGCGCCTTGTGAGGTCGCCCGACCAAGTGTGTTCGAGCCAGGCCGTTTCATTTGAGGGCACCCATTTCAGTTTTGCTAAGTTGTGACCACCCAGGTGCAACCTTGTGCACATTCAGGTACCCCGTTTTCCATTTTCTCCCTTGTGGCATCGTTTTTTCCTTCAAATATCCCTTTCTAGTCGGGTTCAGGCATGTCGAGTTGGGTCTGGTCGGGTCGTATCGTGTCAGGCCACCCAAGGAAACACGTTCATACAGGTCGGGTTGAGTTGGATCTGGTCGAGTCGTGTCATGTGAGGCTGCCCAAGGAAAGACGTTTGTACGGGTCAGGTCGAGTCATGTACTGATGGCGCTCAAGGAAATTCATTCACGTGAGTCGAGTTGGGTCTGGTGGTCGGGTATTCTTGTGTGAGGCTGCCCAAGAAAACACAGTCATATGGGTCAGGTAGAGTCATGTGATGGCACCCAATTAGCTGGAAACAAGTTCGGGTTAGGTCAGGTCAGTTCGTGCCGTATTGTAATTAAGGGCACCCAAGGAAACATGTTTGGGCGGGTTAGGTCGGGTCGGGTCGGGTCAGGTTGTGCCGTGTGAGGCCGCCCAAGGAAACGCATTTAGGCGGATCAAGTTGGGTTTCGTCAGGTCTTGTCATGTGAGGCTGCCCAAGGAAACACGTTTGGGCGGGTCGAGTCAGGTCGGGTTGGGTTGTATGAGGATGGTCGTATCAAAAATTCTAATTTGTGATCACCCATGTTGCTTGTGCACGTTTGTGCGATCCCTTTTCCGTTTCCTCCCTCATGTGCCCTTTGTTCGGGCGGGTCGGGTCATGTCGTGTGAGGGGCACGCCACAAGAAACTCATTCAGGTCAAATCGTGTGAGGGAGGTCATATAAAATATTCTAAGTTGTGACCGCCCATGTACCTTGTGCACATTCATGTGACCCATTTGCCGTTTTCTCCCTTGTGCCTTCGACGTTCAGGCGGGTCCGGTTAGGTTGGGTCATGTGAGGGCGCCCAAGGAACATCATTTCCAACTAGGTCGGGTCATGTCGGGCAGTGTCATGAGGGTGCCCAGGAAAATTACGCGTTCGGGTGGGTCGGATCGAGTCGTGTGATGCCGCCCAGGGAAACATGTTCGGGTCAGGTCAGGTCGGGTTGTGCCATATTGTGAGGGCACCCAAGGAAACACGTTCAGGTGGGCTGGGTTGGGTTGGGTTGGGTCGTGTGAGGGTGGTGATCATATCAAAAATGCTAAATTGTGACAGCCTTAAAATCCAGTGCCTCCTCATAAAACCCTCTCCTCATATAATCGACCATCATTACAAACGTTTACACCACATTTGGTTTAGACATTTAGTAGGTAGGTAGGGTGCCCCTATCTCCCATCTCCATATAGAGTAATTTGGTCACATATTCTTTCTTCTATGATACCGGTTCCTCTCTCTTAAGTCATATCTCTTATCCTTCTTCTCTCTCCATTTCTCTCCTTATACCTCCCTCTCTCTTCCCCAATCTCCCTCTCTCTCTCTCTCTCTCTCTCTCTCTCTCTCTCTCTCTCTACCCTCCAATCCTCTCACTATATCCCTCCCTCTATCCTTCTTTCAGCCCCACTTCCTCTTTTCTTGGCCTCTTCTCATTTCTCATGATTGTGGGACACTGGAACTTAAGATTTTCTGGAGTAAACATGAGGTCTAGTATGGTTATTAAGACTTCATCAGATGGCCATTCTCTAGAATTAAATTGTGTGATAACACTGTGGCTGAGTTTGAAACTAGAGATTGAACATACATTTGGTTTGATTGCAATAGACATTTTCATCAATAAATGTAAAGTAATGGCTAACAAATACTATAAATTAATAAATAAAGAAGACATGGCGACAAGCAACAATACTTACAAAATTGTTACATTGAGACACAAAGAATAAGCAACTAATGTGCACAAACAGAGACCAATGAAACTATCATCTTAACCCCTAACCCCTTAAACACTAATTCCCAACCCTAAACCCATTTAACCCCTTAAACCTCTAAACCCCTAACCCATTTAACCCCTAAACCATAAACCTCTAAACCCTTAACCCCTAACCCCTAAACCCCTAACCCCTAACCCATTTAACCCCCTAAACCCCTAGTAAACCCCTAACCCATTTAACCCCCCAAACCCTAAACCTATAAACCCCTAACCCCTAACCCCTTAAACCCTAAACCATTCAACCCTTAACCCTAACCCCTTAAACCCTAATTCTTGACCCCTAACCCATATAACCCCCTAAAACCTAACCCCATTAGCCCCTAACTTCTAACCCCTAAAATCCTGAACTCCTAAATCCCCTGACCCCCTAAACCCCCAACCCATTTAACCCCCTAAACCATAAACCTATAACCCCTTAACCCCTAACCCATTAAACCCTAATTCCCAACCCCTAACCCATTTAACCCCCTAAACCATAAACCTCTAAACCCATAACCCATTTAACCCCTAAACCCTAAACCTCTAAACCCTTAACCACTAACTCTTAAACCCTTAACCCCTAACCCATTTAACCCCTAACCCCCTAAACCCCTAGCCCATTTAATCCCATAAATCCTAAACCTCTAAACCCTTAACCCCTAACCCCTTAAACCCTAATTCCCAACCCTAACCCATTTAACCCTCGTTTGTTGGTTTCTCCCTTATGCCTTCATTCGGTCGTGCACGCCATGTCGCGCCATGTGAGGGCACCAAACCAAATATTTCACACTCCTTAAGTACCTCTTGTGACCGCATGGGTGCCTTGTGCACGTTAGTTCGACATGTTTTCTTTTTACTCCCTTGTGCCTTTGTTCGGTCGAGCGCGCCATATTGTGAGGGCGCCCACCCAAACGTGTTCAGGTGGGGTTGGGTCATTTTGTTTGAAGGCGACCATATCAAATTTGCTAAGTTGTGATTGTACAGGTGCCTTTTGCACGTTCATGGAGCTTGTTTTCCATTTTCTCCCTTGTGCCTTTGTTTGGTTGTGCACAACGTGTCGCGCCATGTGAGGGCGCCCACCCAAACGTGTTCGGGTTGGGTCATTTCGTTTGAGGGTGGTCGTGTCAAATTTGCTAAGTTGTGACTGCAAGGGTGCCTTGTGCATTTCCATGCGCCCTATTTGTAATTTTCCCCCTTGTGCCTTCGTTCGGTTGGGCGCACCGTGTCATTTCGTTTGAGGGTGCCCACCCAAACTTGTTCAGGTCGAGTCATTTTGGTTGAGTGTGCTCACCCAAACACGTTCAGGTCAGGCCCCCTAAGCCCCCAATCAATAATCCCTTAACTACTAACTCATTATTCGACCCCTACCCCCTAAATGCACCTAAATCCCCTAACCCCTAACCCCCAATCCCCTAAGCCCTCCAAATTTGACAAATTAGCTTTGGAGAAGTAATTGTTTTCTGCAATATGGTTTGTAAGTTATTTAAATAGAAGTATCTTCTCTAGAGTTCCTTTTTAGATCCACAGTTTCATTTAGTAATTTTTGAACAAGGCGTATGAAACTCTTCCTGTCTATGGGATTTTTATCTTGAAGCTCATTATCTATACGAGTATTTGCTACTTCAAGGGTTTCCTAAACCTTTAAACCCCTAACTCATTTAACCCCTAAACCATAAACCTCTAAACCCTTAAACCCTAACCCCTAAACCCTTAACCCCTAACCCATTTAACTCCCTAAACCCTAAACCTATAACCACTTAACCCCTAACCCATTAAACCCTAATTCCCAACCCCTAACCCATTTAACCCCCTAAACCATAAACCTGTAAACCCCTAACCTCTTTAAGAGCCCGCTTTGTAGCCTCCACAGTATTGAAAGTCACAAATGAAAATACCCTGGATTTGTTGGTATTCTTATCATATGCAACCAAACCTTCTTCTATCTCTCCATATTTGGAAAAAAATTCTAAAAGCTTATCATTGGTCGTGTCATATGAAAGACCACCAATGTAAAGTTTCCTTTGAGCCTGATCTGTACTTTGACCAGGACCTGTGCTTGCCACTACCAGATTTCTTATAGTAATCCTCCCATCAATAGTCTTGCTAGGCTCTTTCAATGCCCTTTGAGAAGAATCCATATGATTAAATGTGACAAAGCCAAATTCTCGTGACTTTCTCGATGCCTTATCCATAATAACAGCGCCTTCTTCATTCTCCCCATACTGTTCAAATGCATCACATAGGGTCTGTGAAGAAGTCTCCCAAGCCAATCCACACACAAACAACTTCCGATGAGTAGGGTCCTTGCTTGCAACATCTTTAATTTATTTTTCAATTGCAGGGTATGAAGAACCTGCATTGACCATCAAAGAGATCAATTTCTCTTTTCTCAGTGGCTCCAACAGCGAGTGCAGATTGTCCTTCAAGAGTCGCAGAGTGGCGCCATTGGCTTCCTCATCTAGCTTTCTCTTCTTACCATCGCTCTTGACCTCCATGATTTTTTCTCTGGTTTGAGAAGAGGGGGGTTCATACTAGCTTCAATTCCCCAAATTGACTCATGCCAGGTCTTTTAAAGATTGAATGTGTTAGGGACCTATAAATATAGGATTCATAATTTTGAATTTACTGATGATAATCTTGTAAATATGTACATACTTTGCCTTCTGCAAGTTGTATTCCCATATTTTGTAAAAAAATAAAAAATAAAAAATATATCAAAAAGAGGGTAAAAGTCCTAAAAGAAAAAACAAAGGACTTAAAAAAAATGTTATACCCCAAAAAGAAAAAATGAATAAAACATGAAAGTGTGCAAGCCTAAATGCCACTACCTTTTACTTTTCACAGATGATTATGGCAGAATGTCAATAAATGCCATAATCCATGATGAGTTGAACTGTTAAATCTTGACTTATCATGTTTCAATTTACTTGTTCTAGATAGAGAATAAAGGGTTGTCAGACAGTTTAACCCTGACAATTCAGTAGATAGGTATAGAGTAAAAAGGAACCCAACTGTTTAATCTGGGTCCTTGGATGAAATAACGTAGAATTATATAGTTTTTACTGCTTTCAAAAGAATAAAATTTTCAAGGTTGCTAGCTCAAATGCACCTGCACAAATGGAAGAAAAAAATACTAGACTAAAGATTAGGTAGGTAGAAGAAGGTGGGAGAATCATTGCAAATATCTGTCACTAGGCAAAAATCACTAATTTCCCCTTCCCTATAGCTATTTGAAATTCTATACTTTTAGTCAAAGAGGCTCAGAGCATTTCTCTGACTTCTGTTGGGACCGGACCTAAGGCTCAATGACTGTTAAGTTAAAAATGTTTTAATTCCTATAATAATCCCTAATTTTCATCATTTACCATTCATGCATTCATCGCCATGCAATTTCGTAAGTAAATACTCCATTTTTACTTAATGATACATAAAACCCCCATTTGATTAACTGCCTACATCTCATAAAGCATAAAAACCCTCAAAATTACATTATATCCTAAGTAAAAGTGATTAAGCTATGATAATGAAGCTTTGCTTTAATTTTCACTTCTGTTAGTTATATTTATGTATTTTGAGTATTCACTTTCCCCTTTGTCATATTAACTCTAACTTATATATTAATTCCCTATAAAAATCCTTTTCATATTAATATAATTCCCTTTTTCTAAATATCCTTGAAAAACCCACTATTATAAACTTTAGCCAAAGTCTATTATCCCACATGTATTAATAAAACGCCCACAAATAAACCCCCTTTGGCTAAACTAGCACTATGTAAATATCCCGCCCCCCTATAGTTAATAAACCTATTTTGGTTTAAATTAACTATATAATAAAAAATATGAAGGAAAAGTTGTTCGGAACACAAATATGTCATTGAATAAATAAAGTCTTTCCGAAGTTTCGTATATTGTTTTCAACCAAGGTCTAAATACATCAAACCTTTGATATGTTTCACACCCCTTCAATTCTCCTGACGCTTTTGGATTGATCCATAGCTACCCGATCAACCCTGACCCTTCTAATCCAACGGTCCCAAATCAACGCGATACCCCGTCCATATGACCCACCACTCCCATTCATATTCCTTCCCCGATATCGCGTTGAACCTACACCGTGGATCTAAAATTTTCAGATCAATGGCTTATATTACATCCCGGGTCCCACTTACCTTTTCTCATAGCTTAAAAAACAATCTCGACCATTTGCATCATTTGATCAAATCCAATGGTGCGCTTTCCATATCGCGCTCCAAAAGTGATCGTGTGAAGTTTCTCCTAAATCGCGCGATAAAAGTTGTTTTCCAATACAACTCAATGCTACGTGTCCCATTTTGATTTGATCGCATTCGAAATGCACAAAACAATTTACCTCCCAAATGTAACACGAAAACCATTGGTTGTGTTTTCAAATCCACCTCCCACATTTGAATGGACCTGTAATTAATGACATGAACAGTGTTTAATGTTAAAGGTTTAAACCTTAATATGGCATTGTTATATGTATTATTCGCACTCTTGACAGATAAATGAGCTCCGCCTAGCGCTGTTAAGCTTCCCAAAACCTGTTTTAAGCCTCTGTTTGTCGATTTCACGCCTTAAAAATCTGTTTTCGCAGCAAATATCCTATTTTAATGACCAGAAAGGCTTTCTTGACTCCCAAAAATCAACAGTAGTCCCAATTCAAGGCAGAAGCATCTCCAAAATCCGTCCAACTGTCGAAATTCCTGCAGTTTAGGTATTCCTCGATTATTCAAGCCTACAAATCCGAAATTTAAGTCCTTTTTACTGAAATACACCTGAGAAAAGAGAAACAGACTGTATAGATTTTCCCTAAAATGCTCCAAATCAGGGCAAACCCTGTTAAATTTTCCCCAAAAGCTTTTATTGTCTCAAAAGCCTTTTGTAAAGCTAAAATCTCAATTTATAACCTCTTTTAACCTTTGAAGACGAATTTCAAACGCATGAGAAGTTTGAAGGAATACAGTTGACTAAAGACCTATTTTTTATAGTTTTTCTATTCAAGAAACCCTGTTTCTTGTCTTATACCAGTTTTCCCTGATAAGGCCTAAATTTAGTAAATAATTACCTTTTGCAGGTAATCTTTTTCCCAAAAAGAATACTCAATTTCCCTTAGGTTGTGAAAATCAACTATAGCAAATAGTCTAAGCTTGCTTTAGTTGTAAAAATATGACTAAAAAACAAGTTACACCTAAGTCGGGAGGTCCCAAAGCCTCGAAGCCTGTAACAACCAAGCTTCCCAAGCTTGAATTGTCAAAAATCAACAAGCCAACTCCTGCTTTAACAACTAATTCAACTGAAGTTGTTAGACCTCTCCAACCACCTATTTGCTCTGAAGAAAACATTCCTCTAATTGATTTAGACTACAAGATTTCTGATACAGTGGTAGAATTCAATTTTCTTGAGATTCATAATTGGTGTTATGATAAATTTCTAAATAAAAATCAAGATGACATTCCAATTTGGGAATCGAATTTGCCCAAGTATATAGTTCCTATTACTCATCCAGCCCAGGACTTGGTCAGACTATGTCAGATGTATTATGTTCATGATCAGAGAGCCATGGTAAACAAAGACAGAGAAATTCTATTTTCCATCACAACAGAATCCATAAATGATATGCTCCAGTTGAAGCTTGATCCCGGAGTAGTGCCCTTGTCAATTGAAGAGTTAACCCAGTTATACTTAGAGTTGGAGTTCCCTAAAATTTTTATGATATTTCAAAATTTTATGCCTACCCATGTAGACCTTCCCAAAGTGAATCCACCATATTCTACTTCTGATTTTCCTGAAGCCTCTAGAAAAGTGATCTCAATGATATCCTTCATTCTAGGATATTTTAATGATGAATTTATTGATGCATCTATACTTAGTTTCCTTTCTACATTATCCCCTGGGAAGCCTCCTGCCATGATCTTTGATTTGGCTAGATTCATTGCTGATAGCATACATTGCCAATTGACCAAATTTCCAAATGAAGGATTTTTTAGATATTCATCTTAGCTATTCCATTTATTTCTATTTTTCCAAGCTGAGCATTTTCCCATTGCTTTGCAAAAGATGGATATAGAGGGCCATCCTCTATCAGTGATATTTTGGACATCCTTGCTCAGAAAGGAAGGAAATGAATTCAATTATAAATAGTTTTCAGACTTATTCATCAAGACATTCATGAATTTGATTTACAAGTCTGAACAACCAGAGTGAGTGAAGAAATAAAGAGAATATTATAGCTATCTGAATAATGCAAAGTAGGAGACTGGTACTTATATCAGAGACACACAGAATTAAGAATATTTGGAACAAATTTATCCCCATATAAGTTACCTAAATTCTTAACCATCAGGGTTTTTGCATTGGAGTATTTGAGACAAGTTTTAAATGCAGATGCTATAAACTTCATGGCATCAAAGAAAAAGACTTAGTTTAATTTAAAGAGCCAGATTGGCCCTTTCATAGTAAACAATAGAGAAGATGAGAAATAAATATCCAAACAATTATCAGAGTATCAGTTTCAAGTGAGTTTTCAATGGAATTATGATCCCCAGGGTTACCTCAGTGCTATAAGGGGTAAAATTCAAGCTTCAACCTTCTATACATGACTCAAAACCACATATTGAGAATTTTACCCATAAAATGGAATGTTTGGAAAATACCTTGATATATCCTACTTCTGATACAAAAACAGTGAAAAGGACAGATAATTCACAGACTATAATGGTCACCAAGCAGTCAGAATGTTCAAACAAAAGGACCAGGAATGAAAAAGGCTATTCAGCAGAGACCATTGCAGAAAACAAATTCAAGATTATTTACAGCAAAATGGAAAAATTGAATGTTGTTGAGAAAGAAAAAATAATGGAAATAGATGATACCAATGATCAGGGAATGAATGATGATCAGTCAGAAAATCAAGAGGCTACAGTAATTGTTGATGAAGTTTTGACAGAAATTGGAAAAGAACAGATTGTAGCAGATAAGAAGGGCAAGAAAATTATTGAAAAAAGGTTGATATTGAAATTCCCTCTTCCTCCAAAATAGCAGATTTAGATATCAAACAAAGGTACAAACAAATTAAGGAGAAAAATGAGGAAATCAAAAGAGAAATTTACTCACAATTTCTAGAAGAAAATCCAGGTAACAAGGACAAATTGTTAATAGCATTTGATTATTCTACTAATAAAATGATCATGTCCTACCTCCAGCCAAAGGTTGCAGACCCAAAGACAGTCTCAGACTACAAGAAAACATACTTTGAATTTTATTCAGAGAAAATCCATGAACTTGATCAAATTGAACTTCATAGACATACATCCAAAACGCTATATTCAAAAATAGTGGATAAGAACAGGAGTACTATTCAATTGCAAAACGCCATTTTTAATATGTAGGACCAGATGAGGCTAGACAAAGCCTCTTTACAAGAAAAATAAATAAGGATTAAGTCCTCAGAAGATCTAGTCCTTCAGATAGGAGTAGATCCATCAAACATACATGTTTCTCAGACCTTGATAAAGCAAAAGAATGATGATATAACTGCCTTGAGGAAACAGTTAAAACTTCCTCAACATGAACATCCTAAAGCAAGGGAAATCCTCCAAGAACAAACTGAAAAAGCTGAAATGGCCAAGCTAATACTAAAACTGACTACCCAAGTCAAAGATATGGAAGATCAGATGGACATCCTTATAAAAGAAAAAGAAGCAGTAAAAGAGGCTGATGTGCAATCTACTCGCACTGTTATTCCTATAGTTGCCATAGCTGTCCGTTCCACATTGGCAGAAAATTTAGCCCCAAAAGTGCCGCTAGAAACTACAGTGTCAGTGCAATATATAGACACTTCTGCCACAGGATCATCCACCACATAGGTAAATCAAACAGGTGAAGCAGCTGACATAGTAAAGGCCATGGAGGAGATGTCCCTAAAGAATAATGAGATAATCAATTTGAAAAAGACCATTCAAACTCTTGAATCATCAAACAGGAATTCATTTATTACCTCTAAGGGACATGAACAAAGAGCAAAAAGACTAGAAGAACAGGTAAAGATCTTACAACTGCAAGTAAATCTCAGTGAACAGGTGTCCTTCATCAAGAACTATCTTTGGACAAACATAATTCAAGGAATAAATCTACAATGGCCTTCAATTAAAATCATATATGAGAAAAGAGATTTACTTAAGGTAGCATGGGTGGAAATTCAGAAAAAAAAAAGGAAGAATTGGCTAATAAACCATCTCAAGCTTTAAATCTTATTACATTTTTGAACAGCAATAACAGAGATAAGCTTGAAGAATTGAAAATACAAGACAGGAATAAAACAATTCTTCCAATCAAAAGGGTCCTAAATAAAAGGAATATAATGAACAATTTTGAGGAAAAGTGTAAGGCCATGGAGTTGTCAATAACAAATTTTTTGGCACAATACACAATATTGAGAAAAGCAGGCCTCCCAGACATTCATGGCTTTAATGAAAAACTAATGGTTCAAACAGATTATGACAAGAAGATCAGAGCCCATGCCAAAGAACAAATAAATAAGCCTCTGCCACAAGGTTCTACAACTGGTAAAGTTGTCTTGGAGTACTTTGAAAACTTATTTTTTCTACAAAATGAAATCAAACATATTTTCATTATCAAACCAAATTTCTCAAAGTACACTGATGCATATGAAAGTTACCGGAAGTTGAAAATTATGAAAATACCAAGTGATCAGCAATGGCAAGAATTCAAAGATTTGTTATAGCAACATTGGAGCAGAACGACATAAAAAGTATAGGTAAAACAGTGAAGTTAAGAGGAGAATAACAAAAAACAATTTATTTGATTTTGGTTTTTTTACTGCTGATATGAATCTTTACAGCAGTAAAAGAGTGAAAGGAAAATTGAAGTAAGAGAAAGAAATGATGTGATAGTTTTTTACCGCAGTGACAACTTTATCTTACAGCTATCAAGAGGTAAAAGTAGCAGTTTAAAGTGTATCAGATAAAAGTAACAGGGTCAATTTGTATCCGAGCAGAAATAATCAGTTAGTTTTTACTATGGTAAATTCTACATTTTACTAGAAGTAAAGTGACAGACTAACAGAGTTAGAGAGTATCAAGAGGAAAAACAACGTTAAAGGATGTAAAGTGAAAGAGTATCAATCAAGCAATCCACAAACAAATATCTTCCAAATATGCCAGCAAGCATGCACACCTAGTCAACAATCTGTTTTGATTAGATGATGTTAGTTCTATTTTTTCTAAATAAAAGGATAGCTTGCTAAGTTGTTAAGCAACTGTCCCTCTTAGTGTGTTAAGATATTTTATTTTCCTAGAGTTATTCCAAGATGTCTCTAGGATATTTTGTAATAAAAAATTGTATAAATACTTCAGTTTATGAAGTGTTTAGTGTGGAATAAAGTTGCTGAGATTATTATAGAAGATTTTGTTGGTACTGTGGAGGCTCATGTGCTGATTTCATAATAGCATTCTGAACAATAGCCAACTGGACTTCATAACTCAGGATTCATGCGATAAGCTAATGAGTAAAGTGATTTCTTACTGTCATTGTTTCCTATTCTGAAGTTTCATTCAATTTCATATATGTTGTTCAATCTAGATGGTTAATTAGGAATATTATTTCAGGATAAGTGTAAAAAACTCCCTGTCTTAACTACTTGATCATTTCAATGTTTTCTACTGATTTCCAGACTTAGGAATCCTTAATTGCTCCTATTTCCATTTGACCCCTGCCTTCTACTTCTTTTTCCAGATCAAAGGATCCTTCACTACCCTTTATCCCAAAATAAAGCCATCTCATCCAATCAAACTATTCAAATCTCTGAGGGTTATCTACCTTGCCCTGAGTACATTAGAATCCTTTTAGCCTTGCCTTCCAATCTTGCTTGCTACATCTTGACTCCATAACCCAATGGACTAGTAGATCCCTCTTAATCTATATCCAAGTAATCTTATTTCCCACCAAACTTTCCAAACAAAAAACCAAGTGCCCAATCATACCTAGCCTAAAATATTAATTCAAAACAAAGTTAAACCTAAAAGAGAGAGCCCTCTCTGAAATTTAGGAAGGCTAGATCTTAGACTTCCAAAGTAGGTTTGTGGCTACCCCTAGTTTTCTTTAACTATAAATCAAAATCCCAAGACCTAAGAAATTACTAGGGTGATAACATACTGGCGACCATATTGGGGAACCTAACCACTCTCCAATTTTAAATTTAATCTTGAAGGAATATTTTTAAATATACCTTTTCTACTTTAAGATTAACTTTAAAGGTTGTAGGTATTTCATAAATAGACATTCTGGCTTCTAGGAAAACCTAGTATCCCAGGTCTAACCCAGATCCTAAGCCTGATGTAATAGTAGATAACCAAGAACCGATTGGAAAAAATAAAAGAAAAAACAAGTTGTTAATTTAGAAGCTGAAGTGCCTTTAAGAAAAGTTAATTCATTACCGAAGGAATTAGTGGGCTTAATCGATATTGATTTTGATTTCAAGTTTGAAAATTCATTGTTTAGAAATCAATCTGAAACTGATTTAAAGGAAACTTTCATAGATCCTATTTTTACTTCTTTTGTGAATGAGAAATAGAAAATTATTTTAGCATCAATAAAATCATACAAATCTGAAATTCAAAGTCTAGTAGAAAGAGTTAATGTTACACAGATTAAAGATGTTGATGAAGTTGTCAAATTAGCTCAATTTTTATCTCGCTTTAAACCTCCAGTTTCTCAATTATACACAACAATATTTCTAGCAGCAGATTCAACTATGTATGCTGCCACTTCATTTTTAGACTCCACTGTCAGTTCACCCACAGAACCTTTTAGTCTTGAGTTTCCTTTGCAACCTAGGATTATTTTTTCATCATATCCTCAAGCCACTGCAAGTACATCCACATAACCATTTATTCCTAAGTTTCCTTTGCAGCCTAGGATAATATTTACATCATTCACTCAGTCCATTGCATCCACCAATTTTATAAGCACTACATTTTTTCCATCCAATTCCATACATATATCAACATATTTTCCAAGTTATACAAATCTAGCTTTCAGCACATTAGTTGTCATATCCAACACTGCTCCTATAGTCAACGTTATACCTCCTAGTTCAGGAAAACTTCAAATCATGGCTACAAGATATGCTCCTCTAGTTTTACCCCAAAACCTCCATGACATGCCCCAAAATTACCAAAAGGATATCCCATTATTTGAGAATTTTTCACCATATACTGCACAACAACATATCACCAGAATGAATGATTTTTGTGAAATTTATGAGATAAATGAATCTGATGTCTGAATGAGGTCGTTCGCTCAAAGCTTAACTGGAGAAGTAAAAACATGGTTTATAAATTTAGGTGCTAGTAGTATAGCAGATTTAGCTGCATTTCACAGAGCATTCATAGATAAATGGGAAAAGAAAAAGAATCCCCTGCAAATTTTATCTAAATTTGATTCCTTTAAAAGAGCTCCTAATGAGTCTGTTCAAGATTACTGCACCAGATATAACAGTGTTTATAACGCCAGCCACGTTGATCTTAAACCTACTCCCTATTCAGTAATTCTTAAATTTCCTAATGGATTTGATCCAGATATGGCATACCAATTAAGAGAAAGAAATGTTGAAACATTAGAACACATGCAACTAGATGTTGTTGGTGTAGAAATTAATATCCTAGCCAAAAAAGCCAAACTTAGAAATGAAAGGAGAGTCACGATCAAAGGAGAGAATTCAAACTTAGATGGTAAATTTGATCTTTTGACTAGAACTTTTGAAAGATTAGTTGAGAGATTAGACAACATTGAGAGAAAACCGCAATGGGATAACCAATCCCAAATCAGAAATCCCAACTACAGAAAAAACAACAATCCTGGAAAACGTAAAGAACCTTCCCCAAATCAAAACATTAGGCCCCCATTTCAAGAGAACTATGCTGAAAGTTCTCAAAAAAATGTTGAGGATGAGGAAGACATCAACATAGTGATGGGGATAGATTAAAGAAATACAATTTTCCTCACTCAGGAGGATCAAGAACTCTTTGAGCTTCAACAATTCAAATTAGAATCTAGTGAATCCTTTGACTATAAGCAAGGTTATGACTTCGAAATCAATGAAATTCACAGCCATTACAACCTTAGGAGCAAGAAAAAAAATGAGCCTTCTACAAAAAACAATGCTTTAACTCAACAAAATCAAAACAAAAAGAATGTAGAGGCACCCAAAACAAAAATTTTGCAAATTCTTCCAAGAGAAAACAAGAAAAATTCAAACCCACCCAGTCCGAAAAAACAGTCTAGTCCAAAGATTGTTGATATCACTAATGAAGTGGCTCAATCCTCCAAATATGCCCAAAAGGCTAATACCACAAAGGCCACCAATTCAGTAAAAACAACAGTTATTGATCCAAAGAATAATCCAGCTAACTCTAAATCATCAAATCCTAAATCTTCTGTTGAAAATTCCAAATCTAACAAAGCATCTGCTACCACTCAAACTGTTCATGAAAAAATAATCAAAGACAACAGAAATCAAGAAACTCAAATAGAAGATAAAAGAAGAATTCAATCTAAAGGTAAAACTGCTAAACCTCAAGAAAAACCCACTCAGTTAACAAAAACTAAAGATGAACTTCTATAGATTATTAAATCTCAACCAGCATTCAACATTCAAGTTGAAATATCCAAGTTAAAAATACCAATTCCTTTAACATAATTGGTAAAGAATGACTTGTATAAATCAACAATCAATGAAACTTTAAACATGAATGATGGTGAGGATTCAATTAATCTAAATGATGATCATCCTAAATTAATTTTTGGTCCTGATGTGAATGGTACACATGCTGATGGAGAAATCCCTCCTTTTTACATTATCTTACTATTCACGATTAGATATTACACAATGCAATGTTAGACTCAGGAGCTTCCCACAACTTAATGCCTAAAGATATTATGGAAACTATGAATCTAGAAATAACTAGGCCATATAAAGACTTGTTCTCATTTGATTCCTCTGAAGTTAAATGCATTGGATTAATAAAAGTTTTGTGTGTCAATTTAGTTCAATACCCAGGCAAAAGTATGATCATGGATATTTTAGTAGCTGATATCTCACCAAAGTATGGTATGCTTTTTTCTCGCTCATGGCGAGCTAAGTTGCAAGGATCTCTACAACTAGACATGAGTTTTTCTACTATCACAGTATTTGGACATCCCAAAAAACTTTACAGAGAAACTCTAATGAAATACATGGTCAGTAATGCAGAAAGATCCATAAATTATCCCATCTATGCAACCCCAACTGACCTTGACTCTTTCATTTTATGCAACTCTGATAATGATGATATCCAAACTGAATTGATTAACAGAAAACCTGAACCAAACAATGACAATATCTTTCATGAAGCCCTTTGGAATTTAGATTTTGATGGCTTAGTGAACAAGACAGGGGCAGGAGCTAGAGTATGGATCACCAACATGGAAACCAATTATTCGGAAGGACATGCCTTTAGACTCAACTTTAAATGCACCAAGAACATGGCAGAGTATGAAGCATTAATCTTAGGCCTCCAAATTATCAGAAACTTAGGAGGAAAAATAATTTTAATCATGGGTGATTTAGATTTAGTCATTAATCAGATAAAAACTGAATATTCTGTTCATAATCCTAGATTAGCCAGATATATGGAGGCAACAATTGACTTTGTTGATGATTTACTAGAGTCTAAGTTCGCTATTATTCCCAGAAATCAAAATTTGCAAGAACATTTCCTAGCAACTTTTGATAGCGCTTGTAAATTACCTTTTCAACCAACAAATAGATATACTTCTGAATTAAAATACAGACCCATTGTTCCTAACAATGTTAAATAATGGCAGATTTTCTCTGAAGATGAACATATTTTCAATTTTTTGAACGGCAAGGAAGAATTCCGAAACTGTAAGATAGACACTGATGATAATTTAGATTCAGAGAGTAATGTAGATGATAATTTTAACAGTGGAATAAATAGTGTAGATATACATAAATATAAAAATCCAACTGTATTTACTCAATCAGATATAGATAACTTAGAAAAAGTAGACATAGAGGAAATAATTGAAGAAGAAATAGACATGCTAGAATTGAAAGATAATATTTTACCTAAAGGTTCAACTCCTTTAGAAGACTTGTTTGATTCCAATGATATGACCAAAAAGCCTAAAATGGAACCAGTAATATCTAATATTGAGGAGTGCAATATAGGAACATAATTACATCCTAAAATGATAAATTTGTCTAAATATTTAACACAAGAAGAAAAATTCAAATACATTGATCTGTTGAAAGAATATCAAGATGTATTTGCATGGAGTTACGAAGATTTAAAGGCTTATGACACAAGTATAATTCAACATAAGATTCATGTAAAGGATGACTAGAATCCTTTTAGACAAAATTTAAGAAGGATTAATCCTGTCTTGTTACCTTTGATAGAGAAAGAAGTCAAATGAATGTATGAGGCCCAAATAATTGCACCAATTAGGTATTCTGATTGGGTTTCTAACTTAGTGCCTACTAGGAAGAAAACTGGAGAAATAAGATTATGTGTAGATTTCAGAAATCTCAATAAAGTGTCTTTGAAAGATAATTACCCTTTGCCAAAGATGGATCACATCTTGTAGAGAGTAGTTGGATCTTCAAGAATTTCTTTATTGGATGGTTTCTTAGGCTATAACCAGATACTTGTTCAGAAAAAAAGACCAACCCAACACAACCTTTACTACTCCTTGGGGCACTTTCATGTATGTGAAAATTCCTTTTGGATTAATGAATGCTGGAGCTACCTTTCAAAGGGCTATGGATATAGCCTTTGCTAAAGAAATCCATGAATTTTTGGTTATTTACTTAGATGATATTACTGTGTTTTCTAAATCTGATAATGAACATTTGGATCATTTGAGATAGGTATTCATTAAATGTAGGAGATATGGCATATCCTTAAATCCCAAAAAGATCCTTTTTGGACTTGAAGAAGGTAAATTATTAGGACACATAATTTCCAAAGAAGGTATTAGGATAGATCTAGCAATAATTGAAGCCATAATTAACATTCACCCACCTAGGAACATCAAAGAGTTATAAGAATTTTTAGGAAAAATAAATTTTTTAAGAAGATTTATTTCTAATCTAGCTGAATCATAAAAGAACTTAATAACATGCTGAAGAAAGACTCGGTATTAAAATGGACAGTTGAAGAAAAACAATCTTTTGAATCTATAAAACATGCTTTAACCAAAAAACCAATCTTAAGCAGCCCAAACTTCAAGAAATATTTTATTATCTTTTCATTTGCCTCTGAACATACCATAGTTGTAGTTCTTTTGCAAAAAAATGACCAAGGTTTTGAACAGCCTATAGCATTTTTCAGTAAAACACTTAGAGATGCACCTTTGAGATATAACATCATGGAGAAACAAGCTTTAGCCTTGGTTAAATCTATAAAAGATTTCAGAGTGTATATTCTTTACTCCCACATTATTTCCTATGTTCCCGATTATGTAGTCAAAGATATTCTTACACAGGATGGACCAGATGGTAGAAGAGGAAAGTGGATTGCCACTATCCTTGAGTATGATATCGAGATCAAGCCAACTAAGCTGATAATAGGACAAGGGTTAGCTAGATTAACGGCTGAATCCAACTATAATGCCTTAGATATAAATTTCATTGCACAAATTGATGACCAAGAAGAGATGGCGACTCCATTGATCAGTGAGGCCTTTCTAGACTCACCATGGTACTCTGATGTTATCTTTGTACTCAAACATTTACAAGCTCCTCCTGGTTTAACTAGAACTAAAGCTAGATTTGTTAAACTTAAAGCAATGAGATATTGTATTCTAGATAAAATGCTTTATTGGAAAGAACAAAGTGGGATTTTACTTAATTGTTTACTGAAATCAGAAGCTGACAAGATTCTTGAGGAATTTCATACAGGTGACTGTGGAGGCCACTTATACTGGAAGAGTACAACAGATAAAATTCTTAGAGCTGGTTTCTACTGGCCAACATTGTTTTCTGATGTCAAAAAATATGTTACCTCTTGTCACCAATGTCAGATTTTTGAAGGGAGAAAGAAATTGTTACCCTTGCCCCTAAAACCTATTTCTACTGAGATGCCTTTTCAACAATGGGGTTTAAACTTCATTGCAGAAATTCATCCCCCATCTTCCGGACAACATAAATGGATTTTGGCTGCCATAGATTATTTTACCAAGTGGATAGAAGCCATTCCTACTAGGCAAGCCACAGACTCAGTTATAATCTCTTTTATTGAAAACAATCTTTTATCTAGATTTGGATGCCCACACAAAATCATTACTGATAATGCAGCTGCATTTAAATCCAAGAAAATGATTGCCTTTTTCCATAAGTATCACATTACCCTAGGCCACTCTACTGCTTGTTACCCTCAAGGTAATGGCTTAGCAGAATCCTCTAATAAAATCTTGGTAAACATCATCAAAAAATTACTTCAAGAAAAAAACAGACTTGGAACAAAAAACTGATCTATGCCTTATGGGCAGATAGGCTTACCTCTAAGAAGTCAATTGGTACTTCACCTTATCAGCTAGTTTATGGAATGGATGCAGCTTTTCCTTCATCATTGGGAGTTCCAGTAACGAAAATTATTCAGGAATCACAAGTTGAAATTAATGATATTCAACGGAGAATAAATCAAACCGTTCATTTACAACAGACAAGGGAGAAGTATATGAAAAATCTCAAGTAATTCATGATAAGATCAAAAATATTTTTGATAAAAGGAGTAAGGAGGATGATTTTTACGTAGGAGATAAAGTGTTAAAGTGGGATTCCAGGAGAGAGGAAAAGGGAAAGCATGGGAAATTTGATTTTTTATGGAAAGGTCCTTATGAAATTTATGGGTATAGGGATAATAATTCATTTTTAATCAGAAATTTGGATGGAACATACATTCCAGATGGACCAGTGAATGGTAGGATGCTTAAACACTAATATTTTTCTGAGTTAACTAACAACGAGTTCCAAATTGATTCCTTTTTTTACATCATTGTAAATATTCATTGCAAGTGAGTAGATTGGATTGGATGTTTTCTTTTCAAAAGTTAAAGCCCGGAGTGAAGGCTGTAAGATTTGAAGAGTAAAATATCATAAGTATGAATTGTTGCACAAATCAGAAGACAGTTACATGATCATCAAGGTTAAAAATTCAAGGCTATTGATCTTAGAGTTCTTGACATTTCACCAGGAAATGACATCCCCATGTGAAGCCACTATTAGGGACCTATAAATATAGGATTCATAATTTTGAATTGACTAATGATAGTATTGTAAAAATGTAGATACTTTTCCTTCTGCAAGTTGTACTCCCATATTTTGTAAAAAAATAAAAAATAAAAATATATATCAAAAAGACGGTAAAAAGTCCTAAAAGAAAAAACAAAGGACTTAAAAAAAATGTTATACCCAAAAAAGAAAAAATGAATAAAACATGAAAGTGTGCAAGCCTAAATGCCACCATTTTTTACTTTTCTCAGATGATTATGGCAGAGTGTCAATAAATTCCATAATCCATGACGAGTTGAACTGTTAAATCTTGACTTATCATGTTTCAATTTACTTGTTCTAGATAGAGAATAAAGAGTTGTTAGACAGTTTAACTCTGACAATTCAATAGATAGGTATAGAGTAAAAAGGAACCTAATTGTTTAATCTAGGTCCTTGGATGAAATAAGGTAGAATTAGATAGTTTTTACTGCTTTCAAAAGAATAAAATGTTCAAGGTTGCTAGAAATGCACCTGCACAAATGGAAGAAAAAAATGCTAGACTAAAGATTCGGTAGGTAGAAGAAGGTGGGAAAATCGTTGCAAATATCTGTCACTAGGAAGCAATAAGTAATTTCCCCTTCCCTATAGCTATTTGACATTCTATACTTTCAGTCAAAGAGGCTCAGAGCATTTCTCTGACTTCTGTTGGGACCAGACTCAAGGCTCAATGACTGTTAAGTTAAAAATGTTTGAATTCCTATAATAATCCCTAATTTTCATCATTTACCATTCATGCATTCATCACCATGCAATTTCATAATTAAAGACTCCATTTTTACTTAGTGATAGATAAAACCCCCATTTGATTAACTGCCTACATCTCATAAAGCATAAAAACCCTCAAAAGTACATTATACCCTAAGTAAAAGTGATTAAGTTATGATTATGAAGCTTTGCTTTAATTTTAACTTTTATTAGTTATATTTATGTATTTTGAGTATTCACTTTCCCCTTTGTCATATTAACTCTAACTTATATATTAATTCCCTATAAAAATCCTTGTCATATTAATATAATTCCCTTTTTCTAAATATCCTTGAAAAACCCACTATTATAAACTTTAGCCAATTCAGGAATGACCTAGCCGCCGCCACTGCTGCTGGTTCTCTGCGTTTGTGGCCACAGGCTAGCCTCAGCCCTCTGGTAGCTGCTTTGGAGGGCTCCGCCATTCATTTTCTTATGTGATAGGTTTTTTTTTCGATATCTCAAGAAGCTTCGCTACTCCTAACTCCCTGCGCGGCGCTTAGGAAGGGTGTCGCGGCGCACTGAGCCGACCCCCCTGCTCCTGAGTGGCGCACCAAGGTTGCGTAGCTCTTATATAAGTTACGTCCAAATGATCTACATGTGGGCCATTGGGATCTTGGGTGTTTGCCTGCGCTGCCCTGGGGCTGTAGCGCTCCTCCGCTCAGTTTAGACTGCCTGCGCGTGTTTAACCTAGCAGCTGACTGCTGGTTTTTTTCTCCCTCGCGCGAGGCCTTTGGCCCACCATGGCCTCTCCAAATGCATCTACAGAGGGATCATTTGAACAGTCTACTGCTGATGCGTTTTCTGCTCTCGTCAAGTCCTTACAGCCCCAAAGAACTCGCTCTGCGTTGTCAAAGTTTGTTAAGAAATTAGATGGGTTGCAAGAGGTCGACCTCCCCCCTACTCTTCCACGAATGGCTGTGCTCTCTTTAGCTGAATGGGGGCTCATCGGAAAATTCACCGGCCTATGGCCTTCTCCGAAAACAGTTCATTAATGGATCGAAAGAAATTGGGCAGACAAACTAAATGGAAAAATCTCCATTCGTTTATGTGGAAAAGGTTATTATACCTTTCATTTTGAATCTAGAGAAGACAAGGACTTAATCTTTAGAAATGGCCCATATTTCATGGACTCTCATGGCTTGTATCTGAACAAATGGACTCCAGATTTCGATCCTGAGCTGGATGTCCCTAACGCAGTCCCGGTTTGGGTTCATCTTCCGCATCTCCCGCTCCACTGCTGGGGAGATGACTCGGTTCGAGCCATCGACAATTTTGTAGGAAAATATATTGATCGGAGTGAGCCCAAGGATAATATGCAGGCGTGTGCATGTATCTGTGTTGAAGTTGATCTCGGCAAGGGTCTTCCAGAAGCAATCAAGCTAAAGGTGGATGACTGGACGCACATTCAGCAATTGGACTACGAACAAATTCCCTTTAAATGCAAGGTATGTCATGAATATGGCCATTTTTCCAATCGCTGCTCTAAATTAGTTAATGATGAACCTGCTCATTCTGAGGAACAATGGGAAACTATTAAAAAAATGAAGACTGCAACTGGCCTGAAAGCAAACTCTGAAGTGCCCCCCCCAAATCTGCCCCTCCCAAACCAACTCCCAAAGCTTCTACCTCAGCTGCTCCTCCCTCCTCCGCTCCCCTTGGCCCTCCCATCTCTCCCAACCTGGGGCCAACCTCTGACTCTCCCCTGATCTCTTCAAACCCCTTTGGCACCCTCTCTCTCCTCGAAAATGATCCCTTGATCACCCTCAAAAATGATCCCCCCATCCTTTTTTCCCTTTCTCAATTATCTCCCTCCCACTCCCTTGATCCTCCTCCTCCCTGAACAACAAGGAGCTCCTCGAAAGAGCATGGAGTTAATCAAGAATCTCATAATAAAGGACCTGGCAGGAAATCTAAAAAACAACAAAGAGATGAAAACGCCCAAAAAGACATTTCCATGGGAACTCAAAATCCCATAGAAACTTATATATTGGATCAAAACAGCAAGGAAACAACACATAAGGAGCAAGGGGGAAGAGCATCTCTTCGAATCCCACATTCTCAATGATGAAAGTTATATCATGGAATTGTAGGGGACTGGGGCACCCCTCCAAAACTGCTGCCCTGAAAGATCTTATAGATCATGAGAAGCCAGGAATAGTTATGATTCAGGAAACTAAGCAAAGACTACAATAGATGCAAAGAATTATAGACCAGCTAAATCAATAAGATGGACGCATATGTGAAGCAAGAGGAGCATCTAGTGGAATCACCATTATGTGGAATAAAAATGTTTGGACATGCACATCCAATACTATCAATCAATACTAGATCAAAGTCACATTATAAAAGCAGGCAGAGCACAAGCAAATAGTCGTCTATAACATTTATTCACCAAACCATTTCAGAGACAAAGAGAATTGTTGGGCCACTCTACAAGAAGACATCCAAGCTAAAGACAACAGCAATATTATCCTTTGGGGAGACCTCAATCTTATACTACACTCCAATGAGAAAAGAGGAGGCGTCTTTTCATATGATCCTTACAGAGCAAAGTTGGAAGACATCATGCAAGAGAGCGATTTAGTTGACATCATTCCCAAAAACCGGAGGTACACTTGGAATAACCGCAAATTGGGCAAAGAAAACATAATGGAGCGACTTGATAGAATACTGATAAACACTACTCTCCTCTCTGAGTTCTCCACTACTCATGTTGCAATTCTTCCTTATTTAGCTTCCGATCACTACCCCACCAGCATTTTCCTTGAAGCTCACTGTCCCTTGGGGCCTTTACCTTTTAAATATAGCTCTCTATGGCGCAGCAATCCAATTGTGGATCAGATTGTTAAAATAGCCTGGAAGCATCACATAGAAGGATCTCCGGGTTTCATTTTGGAATGTAAATTGAAAAATGAAAAACATACTTTGAAGGAATGGGCAAAGCAGCATTATAAAGAACCAAAAAATGCCAAGTCTGATCTAAAAAATAAATTGAAGGAAAATCACAAGAAAATAGAGGAGAACGGGCTTTCCCATGAGGATAAAGCTTTAGAAAGTGATTTATATTATCAGCTGTACCGTGTCAATAGATAAGAAGAGAAGAAGTGGAGAATAAAGTCAAGACAACTTTGGCTTCAAGATGGAGATAAAAACTCTTCTTTTTTCCATAAGCAAGCAACTATCAGGAAAATCAGAAATAATGTTACCATGATCAATGATGAGGAAGGCTGCCCTAAAAAAACCCAAGAAGCTATCAAACAAACAACCTCAAATTATTACAGCACTCTTCTAACAGAGATAAAGGAAACAAAGGATTACTCAGATCTTCTACAGCACTTGCCCAAAGAAATCAGTGAGGACATCAACGTAGAATTAACTAAAGAAATCAATGAAGAATAAATACAAAATTCCATTTGGGCTCTTCAGCCAGATAAAGCCCCAGGTCCAGATGGCTTCCCAAACTGTTTCTATAGAACATACCGGGGAACAATAAAAAAAGACCTTGTCAAGATGCTAAGATGGACTCAACGCAAATGCAAAATAGGAGGATTTACTAACGCCACCCACCTTGCCCTCATTCCTAAAGAAAATCGACCCTTGTCCTTTTCTCGTTTTCGACCCATATCATTGTGTAACTCATCCTACAAAATATTGACAAAAATCTTGGCTACATGCCTCAAACCTCTCCTCCCCTCTCTCATTTCTGAGAACCAAGGGGGTTTTTTGGCCAATAGACAAATATCAAACTCCATCCTTCTTGTCCAAGAGGCTATTCACTCCAGTCAAGCTAGAAATGAGAAAGGCTTCATCTTAAAGTTAGACTCAGCCAATGCTTTTGATCATGTCAGGCACTCCTTCCTACTTGTTGTGCTTGAAAAAATGGGATTTGCTATATCCTTCATCAGCCTTATTAAAGCTTGCATCACTGGACCTTGGATCTCCCCTCTTATTAATGGTAGACCTGGACCATCCTTCCAATCTACTCGTGGACTAAGACAAGGCTACCCCCTTTCACCTTATCTCTTTATTCTGATGGCTGAATCATTTAGCAGAGCTCTAGAATTCAATCGCCATATGGCCCTCATCACCGGGATCAAATTTGATAATGGAATGAAGAACATCAATCATTCTCAGTTTGCTGACGATACTCTACTAATGGGGGGAGCTTATAATATCATAGCCAGCCATTTCAAAGCTCTCCTAGACAAATACATGAGCTATTCCGGAGGATTGATAAATTATCATAAGAGATGTATTTATGGGTGGAATGCTTCGGCACAAATTCTCCACAGGATTTCTAATATCTTTGGAGTTCCATGTAAGCTGGACTGGGAGCATTTTACTTATTTGGGCATGACTGTGAGTGCCGGCAACCTAAAAGCAGCAGCCTGGGAAGTTACATTGACAAGATGAAAAGGAAGATACAACAATGGGGCACATCCTGGCTTAATCCAGCAGGGCGTCTAATTCTTCTCAAATCAGGCCTCTCCTCCCTGCCCTTGTATTGTTTTACTCTCATACAAGCCCCTGCCAACTTTCATAATAAAATGGATGCTCTTCTACGTCATTTTCTTTGGCAAGGTGGGAGAATAGAAAAAAAAAATACAACTTGGTAAGATGGAAGCAGGTCACTCAGCCCTTTGAAAAAGGAGGACTTGGAATAAGATCCTCTAAACTCCTTAACCTTGCATTTGCTGGAAAACTAGTTTGGAGACTCATATCTGGCAGGAATGCTTGGTGGAAGATAGTTTTGGAAAAAAAATATCTCAGCTTCCCAAGACACCAGCTTTTGGAACATGAGCTGCCCAACATAGCGTGCTCAAAAATCTGGAGGATGTGTAAGAATGCTATACCATTTCTTGAACAAAAAACTTCCAAAGTGCCCAAAGGTGGTAGTCACATAAGAATAGGGGTAGATAAAATAATGGGGCAACAGCCCATAAGTCAATGGCCTGGTACTCAGCAGATTCTATCTTTTTTCAACAACACAGGGATACAAACTCTGGATCAAATCTCTCAATGGGATGCCCACTCTCATGCTTGGACAGGATGGACCTTCCCACACATACCTGTAGATATAAAAACCAGCCTCAACAACCTGCAAGACTATCTCCATGGTGTAGCACCCTCCAAACGCTACCTTGTTGATGATTTTCGATGGGACCCTTCAGGTACAATCTATACTGTTAAGGCTGCTTATTATCAGATCTGCAACATCGAGTATCCCATGGTTATCTGGGCGCAATGGGGACTTGTTTGGAAAGGAGAATCTCTTCCAAAAATTAAATTCTTCCTATGGACCCTTCTAAGAGGGAAAACCCTCACATCTGAGAACCTCAGAAAGCGAGGTTTTAATGGGCCTTCTCGCTGCCCAAACTGTCAATCTAAAGAAGAGACAAGTCAACACCTATTCATAGATTGTCCATTTTCCTCAGCTTGCTGGATGGAAGCTTTTCAGAGCCACAATCTCCCTTGGGCGCCTGGCACTAGCATAACTGAAGCGCTGAACATATGGAAACAAAATTACCCGTGGGGGGGAAAAACAACCAACATCGCTCGAAGGGTTTGGAATGCCTTGCCCTGCACCCTTCTATGGAACACCTGGTTGGAAAGAAACCACATGATCTTCAAAGGTAAAGAAACCAATGTCAGAAAGCTCTATAATAAAGCTTGGAGCCTCAATTTGGAAGCTCTGTCCACAAAATGTCAAGGGAAATTGAACATCCTGGATCTTCATGTTAAAGAAAGGAATTACATAGGACATCTTCTAGATAGAAGAAACACAGCTCAAATCAGAAGAAACCCCAGTAACAGAGCCAACTCCAGGTACAGTTGGAAACTTAGGATGAAAGAAGAATAATTTGCATGGTGGCTCAGGAACAACAATACCCACTTTCTCTTCTTTGATGGTGCCTCCAAGTCCAACCCAGGAACGGCTGGGGCTAGAGGTATTATTTGCAATGGTAATGGTGACATGTTAAAAGAATTTGAATGGGGATTGGGCTCTGTTTCCAATAACAGAGAAAAAGCTCTCGCCCTCTTCCAAGGTCTTCTCCAGCTTCAAAGACTTGGTATAAATACAGCTATAATAATTGGAGATTCTTCCATTGTTATAAGCCTGATGGTAAGCAACAGACAAGCACTTAATTTGACTCTACAGAAAATCATAGGGCATTGCCAATCTCTTGACCAGCAGATGAAAGACAATCGATTTTATCATGTCCTTCGTTCCCTCAACAAAACAACTGATGCACTGGAAAACAGAGCATGCTCTCACACTGTTGGAAATCTACGATGTAATGGTTCAAATCAGCACTTTTTCTTGCCATGATCAGGTTTATCTTCCTCAGCAGTCTTGTCTCACAGCAGATCAATGCTCTTGGTCTACGAAATCCTATATCCAGCTCTGCAAAGCCTCACAATCCAGCCTTTTGTCCACTGGCAGTGATTTCCACAGATGCAACTTATATAGCTTCAAAATCTTATCCTCTCTGGGCCACTCCATTAAACTCCATTAAGCGCTGTGCCCCTTGTATTATTAATCGCTTGTGCCCTTTCGAATGCTTACAATTACCATCATCCCAGAAATTTCTCCACGATTCTTGCTTCTCTGTCCGCCCAGTCAGAATTTATCTGCTCCAGATTTTGTCTCCTTGTGCCCTTGCACTCACCTTTGTCAGTTTCCCAAACAGGCCTAAAGATAAGTCAAATGTATGGAATACAAAAAAGAAAAATTTTGAAACAACCGGGCGGCAACATCATTAAATCAATAGGCGGAAATTACATTATTCCTGCAAAAATTAAAAGATGACATGTAAAGTCTGTCTTTTGTTATTACAGTTTATTAGAATTTACACTATCTCCTTCTTCCTCACAGTGAAGGAAGCAAGTTGTAAAAACGAAATTGTCATCAAACGCATCTACATTTTACCCTCTCTTTGCCAACGCCTTCTTGCAAATCTGGAGCTCCATCTCCCACTCTTTTTTTGAATACCAATCAGCAACCGATTTTGTGAAAAAAAAAATAAACTTTAGCCAAAGTCTATTATCCCACATGTTTTAATAAAATTCCCACAAATAAATCCCCTTTGGCTAAACTAGCACAATGTAAATATATTTCCCCCCTATAATTAATAAACCTATTTTGGTTTAAATTAACTATATAATAAAAAATATGAAGGAAAATTTGTTCGGAACACAAATATGTCATTGAATAAATAAAGTCTTTCCGAAGTTTCGTATATTGTTTTTAACCAAGGTCTAAATACATAAAACCTTTGATATATTTCACACCCCTTCAATTCTCCCGACGCTTTTGCATTGATCCATAGCCGCCCGATCAACCATGACCCTTATAATCTAACGGTCCCAAATCAACGCGATACCCCATCCGTATGACCCACCACTCCCATTCATATTCCTTTCCTGATATCGTGTTGAACCTACATCTTGGATCTAAACTTTTCAGATCAATGAATTATATAACATCCCGGGTCCCACTTACCTTTTCCTGCAGCTTAAAAAACAATCCCAACTGTTCGCACCATCTAATCAAATCCAACGGTGCGGTTTCCATATCGCGCTCCAAAAGTGATCGTGCGAAGTTTCTGCAAAATCGCACGATAAAATTTGTTTTCCAATACAACTCAATGCTACATGTCCCATTTCTATTTGATCGCATTCGAAATTCTCAAAACCATTTACCTCCCAAATGTAACGCGAAAACCATTGGTTGTTTTTGCAAATCCACCCCCCGCATTTGAATTGACCTGTAATTAATGACATGAACAGTGTTTAATTTTAAAGGCTTAAACTTTAATATGGCATTTTTATATGTATTATTCGCACTCCCGATAGATAAACGAGCTCCGCCTAGCCCTGTTAAGCTTCCCAAACCCTGTTTTAAGCCTCTGTTTGTCGATTTCACGCCTTAAAACTCACTTTTCACAGCAAATATCCTATTTTGAAGACCAGAAAGGCTTTCTCGACTCCAACAAATCAACAACAGTCCAAATTCAAAGCTGAAGCATCTCCAAAACCCGTCCAACTGTCGAAATACCTGCAGTTCAGATATTCCACAATTATTCAAGCCTGCAAATCCGAAATTGAAGTCCTTGTTACTGAAATACCCCTGAAAAAGAGAAATTGATTGTATAAATTTCCCCTAAAATGCTCAAAATCAGGGCAAACCCTGTTAAATTTTCCCCAGAAGCTGTTATTGTCTCAAAAGCCTTTTGTAAAGCCAAAACCTCAATTTATAGCCTCTTTTAACCTTTGAAGACGAATTTCAAACGCAAGAGAATTTTGAAGGAATACAGTTGACTAAAGACCTATTTTTTATAGTTTTTCTATTCAAGAAACCCTATTTCTTATCTTATACCATTTTTCCCTGATAAGGCCTAAATTTAGTAAATAATTACCTTTTGCAGGTAATCTTTTTCCAAAACAAATTACTCAATTTCCCTTAGGTTGTGAAAATAAACTATAGAAAACATTCTAAGCTTGCTTTAGTTGTAACAAGATGACTAAAAAACAAGTTACACCCAAGTCAGGAGGTCCCAAAGCCTCAAAGCCTGTAACAGCCAAGCTTCCCAAGCTTGAATCATCAAAAATCAACAAGCCATCTCCCGCTTTAACAACTGATTCAACTGAAGTTGTTAGACCTCTCCAACCACATATTTCCTCTAAATAAAACATTCCTCTAACTGATTTAGACTACAATATTGCTGATACAGTGGTAGAATTCATTTTTTTTGAGATTCATAATTGGTGTTATGATAAATTTTTGAATAAAAATCAAGATGGCATACCAATTTGGGAATCAAATTTTCCCAAATATGTAGTTCCTGTTACTCATCCAGCCCAAGACTTGGTTAGACTATGTCAAATGTATTATGTTCCTGATCAGAGAGCCATGGTAAACAAAGATATACAAATTCTATTTTCCATCACAATAGAATCCATAAATGAGATGCTTCAGCTGAAGCTTAATCCCGGAGTAGTGCCCTTTTCAATTGAAGAGTTAAACCAGTTATACTTACAGTTGGAGTTCCCTAAAAATTTCATGATATTTCAAAATTTTATGCCTACCCATGTAGACCTTCCTAAAGTGAATCCACCATATTCCACTTCTGATTTTCTTGAAGCCTCTAGACAAGTGATCTTAATGCTATCCTTCATTCTAGGATATTTTAATGATGAATTTACTGATGCATCTATACTTGGTTTCCTTTCTACATTATCCCCTAGGCACCCTCTTGCCATGATCTTTGATTTTGCTAGAATCATTTTTTATAGCATACATTACCAATTGACCAAATTTCCAAATGAAGGAGTTTTCAAATATTCATCTTATCTATTCCATTTATTTCTATTTTTCCAAGCTGAGCATTTTCCCATTGCTTTGCAAAAGATGGATGTAGAGGGCCAGCCTATATCAATGATATTTTGGACATCATTGCTCAGAAAGGAAGGAAATGAATTCAATTATAAATAGTTTTCAGATTTATTCATCAGGACATGCATGAATATTATTTACAAGTTTGAACAGCCCAGAGTGAGTGAAGAAATGAAGAGAATATTACAGTTATCTGAATAATGCAATGTAGGAGACTGGTACTTATATCAGAGACACACAGAATTAAGAATATTTGGAAAAAAATTTTCCCCATATAAGTTACCTAAATTCTTAACCATCAGGGTTTTTGCATTGGAATATTTGAGACAAGTTTTAAATGAAGATGCTATAAAATTCATGGCATCAAAGAAAAAGACTTAGTTTAAGTTAAAGAGCCAAATTTTACCTTTCATAGTAAACAATAGAGAAGCTGAGAAAGAAATATCCAGACAATTATCAAAGTATCAGTTTCAAGAGAGTTTTCAATGGAATTATGATCCCCAGGGTTACCTTAGTGCTATAAGGGTAAAATGAAAGCTTCCACCTTTTATACATAACTCAAAACCACATATTGAGAAGTTTTCAAATCAAATGGAATGGGTGGAAAATACCTTTATAGATCCTACTTTTGATACAAAAATAGTGAAAAGGATAGATAATTCACAGACTATAATAGTCACCAAGCAGTCAGAATGTTCAAACAAAAGGACCAGGAATGAAGAAGGCTATTCAAAAGAGACCATTGCAGAAAAAGAATTCAATATTATTCACAACAAAAGGGAAAAAATGACTAATACTGAGAAATAAAAAATAATGGAAATAGATTATACCAATGATCAGGGAATGAATGATGATTAGTCAGCAAATCAAGAGGCTACAATAATTGTTGATGAAGTTTTGACAGAAATTGGAAAAGAACAGATTGCAGCAGATAAGAAGGGCAAGCAAATTATTGAAAAACAGGTTGATATTGAAATTCCCTCTTCCTCCAAAACAAAAGATTCAGATATAGAACAAAGGTACAAACAAATTAAGGAGAAAAATGAGGAAATCAAAAGAGAAATTTACTCACAATTTCTAGAAGCAAAGCCAGGTAACAAGGACAGATTGTTAACAGCATTTGATTATTCTACTAATAAAATGATCATGTCCTACCTCCAGCCAAAGGTTGCAGACCCAAAGACAGTCTCAGACTACAGGAAAATAGACTTTGAAGTTGATTCAGATAATATCCATGAGCTTGATCAAATTGAACTTCATAGACATACATCTGAAATGCTATATTCAAAAATAGAGGATAAGACCAGGAGTACTATTCAATTGCAAAACACCATTTTTAATATGCAGGACTACATGAGGCTAGACAAAGCTTCTTTATAGGCAAAAGAAATAAGGATTAAGTCCTTATAAGATCGAGTCCTTCAGATAGGAGTAGATCCATCAAACATACAGGTTTCTCAAACCCTTATAAAGAAAAAGAATGATGATATCACTGCCTTGAGGAAACAGTTAAAACTTCCTCAACATGAACATCCTCAAGCAAAGGAAATCCTCCAAGAACAAACTAAAAAAGCTGAAATGGCCAAGCTAATACTAAAAGTGACTGCCCAAGTCAAAGAGATGGAAGATCAGATGGACATCCTTATAAAAGAAAAAGAAGCAGTAAAAGAGGCTGATGTGCAATCTACTCCCACTATTATTCATATAGTTGGCACAGTTGTCCCTTCCACATTGGCAGAACATTTAGCCCCAAAAGTGCCACTATAAACTGCTGTGTCAGTGCAATCTATAGACATTTATGTCACAGGATCATCCACCACACAGGTACATCAAACAGGGAAGAAGCTGACATAGTAAAGGCCATGGAGGAGATGTCCCTAAAGAATAATGAGATAATCAATTTTAAAAATACCATTCAAACTCTTGAATCATCAAACAGGAATGCATTGATTACCTCTAAGGGACATGAACAAAGAGCAAAAAGACTTGAAGAATAGGTAAAGATCTTACAACAACAAGTAAATCTCTGTGAATAGGTGTCCTTCATCAAGAACTATCTTTGGAAAAACATAATTCAAGGAATACATATACAATGGCCTTCAATTCAAATCATATATGAGCAGAGAGATTTATTTAAGGAAGCACAGGTGGAAATTCAAAAAAAAAGGGAAGAATTGGCTAATAAACCATCTCAAGCTTTAAAGCTTATTACATTTTTAAATAGCAAAAACAGAGAGGAGCTTGAAGAATTGAAAATGCAAGACATGACTGAAACAATTCTTCAAATCAAAAGTGTCCTAAATAAAATAAATATAATGAAAAATTTGGAGGAAAAGTGTAAGGCCATGGAGTTGTCAATAACAAAGTTTTTGGCACAATACACAATATTGAGAAAAGCAGGCCTCTCAGACATTTATGGCTTTAATGAAAAACTAATGGTTCAAACAGATTATGACAAGAAGATCAGAGCCCATGCCAAAGAAAAAATAAATAAGCCTCTGCCACAAGGTTCTCCAACTGGTAAAGTTGTCATGGAGTACTTTGAAAAATTATTTTTTCTATAGAATGAAATCAAACATATTTTCATTATCAAACCAAATTTCTCCAAGTAAATTGATGTTGATGAAAGTTACCAAAAGTTGAAAAGTATGAAAATACCAAGTGATCAGCAATGGCAGGAACTCACAGATTTTTTATAGCAACATTGGAGTAGAACAGCAGAAAAAGTACAGGTAAAATAGTGAAGTTAAGAGGAGAAGAACAAAACAATTTATTTGATTTTGGTTTTTTACTGCTGATATGAATCTTTACAGCAGTAAAAGAGTGAAAGGAAAATTCAAGTAAGACAGAGAAATGATGGGAAATTTTTTTACCACAGTGAAAAATTTATCTTACAACTGTCAAGAGGTAAAAGTAGCAGTTGAAAGTGTATCAAATCAAAGTAATAGGGTCAAAGTGTATCCGAGCAGAAACAATCAGTTAGTTTTTACTGTTGGGATCCTGTGATTTGGCTGATTGGTAAACCAAACGACAAGGCAACACAAAACCAGTCTTTAGAGCTCTAGGATATAGCCCTCCTAGTCTTAGAGAGGGATCTCTCAATATGTTTGTATATATAGCTTGATTGCTTGTAAAGGGTTGATTTTAGGCTAGTTATTAAGCTTGAGTTTGTTTAATTTTTTTGTGGGACATGATGATCTAGGGAACAGAGATAGAAAAGGGAAATCTCTAATTCATTGGGCAATGGTGTCAAGTGGAAATGGTAACAAGTTTGTAGAAGAAACAGGGGTTTCAAAGGGAAAATATAACTTGGCTATTGGATTAAGAAAGTTTTTCAGGTGAAATGAAATGAACATCAAGGTTTTCAGAATGAAAAGTAGAACTAAGGGAAATTAAGAATCCTTAATTATATGTACTCTTCAACGAATGGACTTAAAGCATCATTTGAACATGAAGAAATAATTTATAGACGGGGTTAACCATGAATTCTAGAAACTATGCTCCAGCAAATAATAATTTCAAGACAAACTTTCAAAATGAAATCTAAGAGTCGAGGAATGCTCTATTTCATCAAATATTTCACTTTCAAGGGTAAGAAAACATTCAAGATGAAAAGATAACTGCATTTATAGAAGATCAAACTCCTAAACATCTAGGAATGCAATTATAAAGACTTTCAAAACAATTGTTTGAGCAAGTACAAAGGGCATGATCGAAACATACCCCTTTGGTAAACTTTGGACAATGGTACTTTGAAAGGAGACTTCAGAAATAGTTTTTTTAAAGTGTCAACAAGAAGCAGGGAAAGCCATAAATCATGTTGAGGCCAACTGTATTGAATTACTTCTAAAATAAACAATATTTAAGGTTGAAAAATCAGTTAAACTTACTCAATCAAACATTCAGCAGATGAAAACATAAAGACTGTGAAGAGTAAACAAGTCTAAGGTGCTTCCAGGAGACATTTCTTAGCCTAAAACTTTTACTCTACTGTAAATAAGATATGATGGAAACAGACTGAAAACAAGAAAAAAATTAAACAGTTTAGAATACTTCACCAACAACCAAGCTCAGGGATCCAATGACATAGCTTTCTCCATCCACAAACAGGTCAAAACATCCACAGGTTCCAGTACATCAATTTCTCTTCAATCTCAGCAGAACTATGTATTAATTCAAAGAGTTATTAGATGCACCCATACAACGAGTTCAAATGCAGCATTTATGCTGCAAATGAGGAGGTGGAACTATCTAGGGTTGATAATGCCATTAATGACATAGTAAATGTACTCCTATCCTTAAAAACCATGCAAGGCATAAGGTAGGAATTTTTCTCAACTACTTCTCTATGTAATAAATGTATCTTTACTTCCTAAGGATAAAACAGCTGAAAAAATTGACTTTGAGGCTCTTTTCTGCCTTTTACAATAACTGTCTAACAGTTTATAAAATATCCTTTTTTGTAATAACTACCAATTTTCCGTTTGAGGTATAAAGTAAGTGAAAGGTGTCAATTGTGAGTTATTAGGTGAATAACTGCTGCTTTTATGTATTCGAGGCTATCTTTCAGCCTAAGTCTTCTTGATTTAATCATAAAACTATGTTTTTAGGGCCTTTTAACCTTGATCTGCCTTTTTTGATTAATCTTCTTTGTTGTCCTCTAACACTTCATCTGATTTCTTTTTACCTTTTAATCCACTATTGCTTGGGCCTGTAATTATCCTTTTCCTAACTGTATTCACTTTTAAACTTCTTTTAACCTTGAGACTACGTGATTTAAAATTTCTAATATTTGGTTTTTGCGCGCAATCCTTCATCTTCAATCTTCTCTGTCTTCGTTGCTTTACACTTTTCCTACTGACTTGGACTAGTTTTTAATTCCCTTTCTTTGGTTCTTGGTCTATAACCCTTTGTTTCTTCCACAATGCTTTTCCTTTCGCTGTTGTGGACAGAGGACCTTAATGCATGAGGGTTTGATTTAAATAACAAATATTCATACAATATTTGATAAAGAGACCCAGATTTATGCCTTGGAAATTTCTCTTCTTCATTTAATGGTCTGCCCTTGATGATGATCTTCGACCTTGTCTCCTCACAAACAGTGGGAATAATTTTACCCTTAAAACTGCCATTAAACCTGCACAGGACAAAAAATATTTAATAAAACCTATGAGGGTTGGATAAACTACTTAGGAGGCTAGAGGAACAGTGTAGAAGTGTTGTTTATGCAGACAAAGGAGCTTTATGGAGGAAAACAGGCGAAAACCCGGTTCAAAATGGATTCTGGCACGAAATGGACAAAAATGGTTTCTGAAATACCAGGGGCGGTTATCGTGTTCCATTTGGGCAGTTAGTTGTTTTTCCTTGAGGGAACATGATTCCATTCATCACTTGCCACATGGATTTTTCAATACCGCCGGTATCAGATAAATTTGGATGCGAAAATTGTGCAATATGAAATAGTAACCATCGGATGAGGGGGATGGGATCCGACGGTGCGAACTGGGCGCAATGGAAAAGTTGCTCGGGCAGACTCTGTAGTGGGGGACAAGTGTCGGGGCGTGATAGGAGGGGTATTTTGGTAGGCCCCGACAGAGTTGGGTTGTCGAGTTTTATGATGATCGTCGGATCATATGGATCGACGGAGGAGATTCATATCGGGATCTCGTTATCGGAGTGGGAAAAATACGAAGAAAAGGCAGGTTTTCATGGAAAGGCCAATGTGATGGGGTTTTAGCATAGGCACTAGGTAATGGTCACTTGGAGGGATAAGGTGACCAGGGACTAAGAAGGAGGGACCTTATTGCATCGACGGGGAGGAATTTCCAAAAAACGCAGATTTTTATAGAGGAAGACCGATATGATGGGAATGCCTGATGCGATGGATCTAGTGCCTAGTTGCAGGCGCTTAGACGTATCGGCGAAAGATCTAAGCCCTTAAGGGCTTAAACTCTTATTTTTAAAAGACTGTCTTTTAGACCAAAATGGGGTTTTTAGGTCGAATTTAGGAATTCCGATAGGTAAAATGGGGGATTTTAAAACCATAACAAGGATTTTTTATGAGTTTAAAAGGGATTTTGAAGGATTTTAGAGGAAAATTAAGGAAAAAATGAAACAGAGAAAGGGAGTTTTTTGAGAGGAAAATGGAGGGTAAAAAAGGGAAAAAATGTGTGAATGAAATGATGAAAAAAGGGGACTACTTAGGAAATAGTTTTGGAGGGAAAAACAAGATAGTCTCTTAAGGAAAATAGATGAATATTTCAGTGGACTAAAGGACTTGAAATGATGAAGGAAGTGAGATTTCTAGAACTCATCATGTTCTTGCAATTTTTTTCTAGAAATCTGGGTTTGTTATATTTAGTCATCTTTGGATAAAGTCAAAATTATGGATGACTAACATTGGCTCCATTTGGGGAGGAAAACTTTCCTTTTAGGTGTCCAGAACCTCAGTTTATAGATCTCTAGATTTTAGTGGACCAATGCCTTATCCACTAGGCGGATTTCTTCTTTTCTTGTTGATATTTCTCTAAAAAGGGCAACTTTTACCAATCTGTAACATGAAATTCCTTCAAACAGCATCTCTACCTACCCAACCTTACTTGTTCTAGCATTTTTTCTTCTTCTTTTGAGTGCATTTGAACTTGAAAACTCTTTTATATTTTATTTTTGAAAACATAAATAAACTACCTATTCCTATCCTTATTTCTTTCAAGAGTCCAGATTAAACTGTTGATCTCTTCTTTTTTTCTACCTAGCTACTATCTGTCAAGATTAAGTTGTTTGACATATTTTATTTCTATTTCTAAAACAAAAAATTTAAACATATTCAAATTAGGATTAGACCGTCTGATTTGCTAGGGTGTCTATGGCTACATGTACAAGTTGCACATAGACTTTATTTGCAGAACAATAAAACAAAATTATGAAGGCTTTAAAATCTGAAATTTATGAATATCCTTCAAGTCTTTTCCAGCTCTGATTTTGATCTATTTAGAGCTATCTTTTTTCCTTTCCTTGGTTCATATTTTAAGCTTTTTAGAACCATTTCCTTTCTATCCTAATCTATTCTACTGATAAGTCAAGTCTGAAAAAATCCTATCAATCTGTGCTTCTACTAACTTATCAACATAAATTTAAAGTATGTTCCGCCATGATTAGGCTAGATGACTGAACAATATATCACTTTCAAATCAGCAGTGGCATTCAGATTTTCTCACTTTAATAAAACTCTCTTGTTGGGTATGGGGCTATACCCTTTTCTGAATTTGCCCTCTTTCCTTTTTTTGTTTTTTTTTGTGTTTTTCTTTCTTAATTTTTAAAAAACAATGTTATATACAGTGGAAAAATAAAAGCTCTAAAATTTAGGACTCTGGGCAGAAATAGTGCTTCAGCATCCTACCATTGATAGGACCTCCAACTAAATCTTCTCCATTCAGCTCTTGCAGAGAAAAAGCATTATGACCCCTGATAGAATGAATAATATAGGGACCTTTCCACATATTTTCAAATTTTCCATGTTTTCCCTTCTCTTCCCTTCTAGAATCCCACTTTAGAACTACATTTCCAACTTGGAAATAATTTTTTTTAGTCCTCTTGTCAAATAATTTCTTGGTACTCTCTTGGACTGTTTTCATTCTGTTGTACACTTCCTCTCTGGTCTGCTATAAATGAATGGTCTAATTTATCCTTCTCTACATATCATTTTCCTCAGATTGTACTTCTTGGAGGAGCTTCATGACTAGAACTCCTAGGGAGGTTGGGAAGATTGCATCCATGCCATAAACCAGTTGATAGGGGGACATGTTTATTGGCTTTTTGGTGGTTAATCTATCAACCCATAATGCATGAACAACCTTACTATGCCATGATTTATGATTCTGTTCCAACAGTTTTTTGATAATATTGACAAGGATTTTTTTGGAGGATTCAGTTAATCCGTTTCCTTGGGGATATTAGGTAGTGGAATGACCTAATGTAATATGATATTTATAGCAGAAGTCAACCATGTTCTTGGATTTTAAGGCAATAGCATTGTCTGTGATAATTTTTCTTAGACAACCAAATCTGGATAGTATGTTGGTTTCAAGGAATTTGATAATGACATAATCAGTAGCATTCTTGGAGGGTATGGCTTCTATCCACTTGGTGAATTACTCAGTGGCAGTGATGATCCACTTATGTTGGGCTGATGAAGATGGGTGAATTTCCCCAATGAATTCCAAGCCCCATTGTTGAAAGGGAGCCTCAACACTGATGGGATGTAGGGGTAAGGGTAAAAGTTTTCTTTTGCCATAAAAAAATTTGACACTTATGGCAAGACATGAAAATTTTCCGAGTATCTGGGAAGAGGGTGGGCCAATAGTAACCAGATCTGAGGATTTTATTTTTTGTAGTCTTACAGTATAGATGTCTTCCAAATTCTCCCTCATGTAGTTCATGCATGATTTTTCTTGCATCAACCTCAAGCAGACACTTAAGTAATATTCCAACAACATTTTTCCAATATAAAACCCCATCTGATATGCAGTAATTTAAAACCTTGTGTTTCAAAAATCTAGCTTTAGTTTTGGACAAAGAAGAAGGGGCATTCAGGTAAAGCAGCACATATATGATATATGCATACCAAGGTGAATTCACAAATGTTTCTTTAATGAATGGAACTGTGAATTCCTCTATTTCTTCTAAAACATCAACCATATTCATATCAAGTGCTTGAAATTTTGACTCGGCCATGAGTTTAGCTAATCCCTTCCCTTTGATCAGTTTGGTAGGCCTGATTTCTAAGTCATATTCTAGAATAATAGCAATCCATTTTCCCCTTTTACCATCAGGGTGTTGACTTAGAATATCCTTGACAATTGTGTGTGGAACAAAAACAATGATGTGAGAATGCAGAATATAGACTCTAAAGTCTTTCAATGCTTTTACTAAGGCTAAAGCTTGTTTCTCCATGATGTTATACTTGAGTGGAGCATCTCTCAAAGCCCTAATAAAAAAGGATATTGGTTTTTCATGCCCCATATCATTCTTTTGTAGCAATACTGTAGGTATTGTATGTTCATATGCAAAAGGAAAAGATATAAAAATCTTTGGTGAAATCAGGACTAATAAGAACTGGTGTTTGAGTTAAAGCTTGTTTTACTAGTTCGAATGATTGTTTAGCTTGTATTGTCCATTTAACACATACCTTTTCTTAAGCATGTTTGTGATATTTCTCAATAGCTCAACAAGGTTGGGGATGAATCTCCTTAAAAAATGTATCTTCCCAATGAAAGATTGTAATTCTTTAAGGTTTCTAGGATGGCTGATTTTCAATATGCCATCAATCCTTTTAGGGTCTACTTTGATTCCCTCTTCAGAAATAATGTGGCCAAGAATTTTTCCTTCCCAGAGACCAAAGAGTGTCTTTTTGGGATACAAAGATAAGCCATATCTCCTACATTTCTTAAAAAAATTTCTCAAATGAATCAAGTGTTCTTCATCAGTTCTAGAGAAAACAGTGATGTCATCAAGATAAATGATTATGAAATAGCCTATGTCTTCCAATAATGTTATGTCCATAGCCCTTTGGAAGGTGGCCCCTGCATTCATTAAACCAAATGGCATTTTGACATACATGAATGTACCCCAAGGTGTAGTAAAAGCAATTTTATGTTGGTCACTTGGGAGTAATAAAACCTGATTGTAGCCTGAGAACCCATCCAACAGTGAAATTCTTTTAGCCCCAACCACCCTTTGAAGTATATGATCCATTTTTGGCAAGGGATAGTTATATTTAAGGGAGGCCCTATTTAGATTCCTAAAATCAATGCAGAGCCTAATTTCTCCAGTCTTTTTCCTAACAGATACTAAGTTGGAAACCCATTCTGAATACCTGATGGGGACTATGATGCCAGCATCATACATCTTCTTAATCTCTTTCTCAAATAAGGGCAATAAAACACGGTTTATTCTTCTGAGTTTCTGTTTGAAAGGTTTTTCATTTTCCTTAAGGGGAATTTTGTGTTGAATGATGCTGGTATCATATGATTTTAGGTCCTTGTATCCCCAAGAAAATACATCTTTAAATTCTTTCAAGAAGTCTATGTATTGCTGTTTAATATGAGCTGGGAGAGTTCTGGACAGCTTGATCATTTTGGGCTCTGCTGGGCTGCCTATGTTATGTTCTTCTATGTCTGTTTCTATAGGCTCCATCCTTGGTTGTTTGGTTACATCATTGAAATCAAAAAGTTGTTCTAATGGTGTAAGACCTCTTGGGATTGTATCATTTTTACAATGTAAAACCTCCAGTTCTTTCTAGTCCATATTGTCAATTATTTCTTCTCTAAAAGGATGTTCAAAATGGTTTATATCAGTATAAAAGGACAGCATTGTTTCAGGGTTTTTTTCTTTACTAAAACAGTCTTCCTTATGGCTTAAAACAGGTGTTGGCATGGAAAAGTTATTCTTTGATTGTAGAAAGTCCTCTATGTGTTTTTCTCCTTCAAATACTTGCCAATAATCTTCATTATCTGGTATTGCAGGTCTGTTTGTTTCCTTTACATCAAATTTTTCATTGGTCTCTGGTATTTTGCAATTACTAGCAGCAAAGGCAAGTTCATTTGATAGATGATTTTGAGCTCTTCGGATGAAAATGAGTTCATATTTTTCAAAGGTTTTCAGGAGGTCAAGGGCAGCGTTCCTATATTCTCTGAGTTTTTGGTTTTTGGTTGAATACTCCCCCTTAATCTGCCTGATAATTAACTCAGAATCCCCTTGGAATGATATTCTTTTGGCTCCTAAATATTTGAGTAAGTGTAGGCCAATAAGGAGGGCTTCATACTCAGCGATATTGTTTGTGCATGGAAAGTCCAGTTTGTCGGAGAATCCTTTGTTTTTGTTTTGTATCCATACACCAACCCCTGCACTTAGTTTACTACAAGAGCCATCAAAGTTTATTTTCCAAGGTATTTCAATTTATTTTTGATTTTATTTTTGATGTTCAAGGCTACTGAAATCGGGACTGTTATTTTCTTGAATTGATGCCATATTTAATTGTTCTGGCAGACTAAATTCTCCTTTGTTTTCCTTTTCTTGTTGGTTGATTTCATCTTCACTATATAAGATAAAGGAATCTAAATCTGAATGGATGGAGTAGATAGGAGAATTGTTTGGTCTATCTATGTTGCTCACCATGTATTTCATGTGGGATTCCCTGTATAGTCTTCTAGTTTGGTTAAATACTAGGATGGTGGCATAAGACATGTCCATTTGAAGGCTCCCCTGGATTTTGGCTCCCCATGATCTAGATAAAAGCATGCCATACTTAGGGGGGATGTCAGCTACCACTATGTTCATTACTAGACTCTTAGCAGGAATTTGTGACAAGTTAACACACAAATCTTTAATTAAGCCTAAGCATTTGACCCTGCTGGAATCAAAATAATACAAGTCTTTGTATGGTTTAGTAATTTCTAATCCTAGGCTTTCCATTACTTCTTTGGTCATAAGATTGTGAGAAGCACCTAAGTATAGCATGGAATTGTGCAATATGTTCTCATGTATATTCAAATTGACATAGAAGGGAGGGACAATGCCTTCTTGGTATTTCCCTTCAACTTCAGGACCAAACAATAATTCTGGTTTATCATCTGTCAAGTTTAAAGTATCAGTGTCACTGCCCATATTCAAAGATTTCAATTTTTTTTTTTTATATACATCCTGAGTTACTAGTTCAGCTAAGTGTATGGTGATTTTAATCTTGGAAATTTCCCCCTCAAGGATGAAAGGAACTATTGTTTTCGACATATTTACATATGTTTTGTCATTTACAACTCTTTCAGCAATTCTGATTTGCTGATTTTTATTTGAACCGTTATTTGGGACAGATTTGTTAGGGCCATTAGCAGAAGTACTAGGTCAGATTTGTTTAACAATTTGTTTAATGTTTTTGTCTTTATTTTGGTCAGTTTTCTTGGCTAAAGTGTTGGTGTTAGCTGCTGTTTTCTTAGGCTGATTTTCTGAGGTTTTCTTAACAGCAGTACTAGTGTTTTTATCATTGGAACTTTCTGGGCTACCTTTTCTTCTCAGATTGTATTGTTTGTGTACCTCCATGATAGAATTTTCAAATCCCAATCTGTAATCTTCAGAATCCTCATTATTATATTCACTTTGTTCTGAAGAGAATAATCCTTGTTCTTCTTCAGTGAGAAAGACATTTGTCTCACTATCATATCCTATCAAGTTTACATGATTTTCTTCCAACCTTTCAACTTCCCTTTCTTCTTCTTGGTCAACATAGTTTTGTTGAAAAGGAGGCATAATCTGCTGGTCATTGTCTCTCTGCCTATCTTGATTAGGGTCTCTTGTAAGATTTTGATTTCTATTTCTGTTTTGGTTTTCTCTAGGAGGCACTCTATCATTCAGATTTATCTTTTCCAACATTCTCTCCATTACCTTCACTAAATTATCAATTTTAGCATCTGATGATGAGGTTGAAGCCATTGTATTGTCTTTGTATGTAACTCTTTTTTCTGCTCTCAACCTAGCTCTTTTCTCAATCAGATTTGCCTCCACACTCATGGCTCCCCTCTACATATCTTCTAAAGTAGAAGGGTATCTTTCTCTTAGCTGATAGGCCATTCCAGGGTCAAAGCATTCTGGGAATTTAGCCAAGGCTAAGCCTACTGGAGGTTTCATTTCTGGAGGAAGTGCATTATACACACTATTAAATCTTGTGCAGTAATCATGGACACTTTCCCCAGTATTTCTTTTGAGGTTAGTATAATCTGAAAGGATTTGGAGAGGGTTTTTCCTGATTTCCCATTTGTTTATGAATGTTTGATACAGAAAAGGGAGATCATTTATGCTATGAGGGGCTAAGTTTTTAAAACATTTCTTGACTTCTCCTCCTAAAATTTGTGCAAAAATTCTCATATTAATGGTCTCTTATTCTATTTCCATGTAATCAAAAGCATCATTCATTTTGTCTACATCCTACTGGGTAGTAGTAGGTTCATTTGCAGTGAAATGGGGAATTTTGGACTGGCAATCATTTGGTAAAGGAGCCACAGGTTGTGGTAACACTAGTGGAGCATACCATGCTACCATGATTGGAAATAATGGGGAATTTACAAGAGGGAAAGTGGGCTGAAATGGAGTGTTTTGAACAATGGATGTGTGGATAGGAGTGGGAAAAACACTTGGGCCAGCAAGCTGATGATGAACAGATTTGTTGTGGAAGGAGCTGAAATGAAGGAGAAGCTCAGAGTCAGGTGGAGTAGAAGGTGAGGCCTCTCTGTTAAAGTTCTGTTGCAAATCTGTAATTTCAAAATCAGCTTGGTTTAATTCACTCTAAGACTTATTTCTAAAAAGGTTGTTTGTGTGAGGTAAGTCAAAGTAAAGATCTTTCAAGACTGTGAGGTTTTCAGGGACAGATCATGTTCTTGGAATGGTCCTATCAATAGTTGGTTTTCTAGGTCTAGAAGTTTGCCACAAAATCCTTTCTAGATTGTCAACTATGGTAGGGGGAATAGGATCTGGATGGGACCTAGGGTTGATCCTATGTGAAGCCAGATTTCAGTTTTTCAAAATTTAGAGAGGAATAGGTTTTTAGGACTATTTTTCAAAAGTTTTCCTTCCATGGCGATTTTTATAATAGGATAACTAGGCTCCCAAACTTCCTCAAAGCTGGTTAACACAATCCTAAGGAAATCTCGATATCTAGTGAAGTAATAGGCCTACTGGGGCTGGTGGAGTCGCCAGGTGGAAATTTTTAGCTTTTCTGAAGCTAAAATGTTTTATGGTCCACCACTAGTGGTTTATTTAAAAACCAATCTGAATTTTTTTTTGGATTTCTCTGAGTTCCTATGGTTTGTTGTTAAGGACTAATGAGTCTATAAGAGCTCGCTAGGCAAATAAGAACTCAGGGTCCCATCGTGATCACCAGAATGTTGGGATCCTGTGATTTGGTCAATTGGTAAACCAAATGACAAGGCAACACAGAACTAGTCTTTAAAGCTCTAGGATCTAGCCCTCCTAGTATCAGAGAGGGATCTCTCAATATGTATGTATAGATATAGCTTGATTGCTTGTAAAGGGTTGATTTTAGGCTAGTTATTAAGCTTGAGTTTGTTTAATTGTTTTGTGGGACATGATAATCTAGGGAGCATAGATAGAAAAGGGAAATCTCTAAGTCATTGGGCAATGGAGTCAAGTGGAAATGGTAACAAGTTTGTAGATGAAACAGGGGTGTCAAAGGGAAAATCTAACTTGGCTATTGGATTAAGAAAGTTTTTCAGGTGAAATGAAATGAACATCAAGGTTTTCAGAATGAAAAGTAGAACTAAGGGAAATTAATAATCCTTAATTATATGTACTCTTCAACGAATGGACTTAAAGCATCATTTGAACATGAAGAAATAATTTATAGACAGGGTTAACCATGAATTGTAGAAACTATACTCTAACAAATAATAATTTCAAGACAAACTTTCAAAATGAAATCTAAGAGTCGAGGAACGCTCTATTTCATCAAAGATTTCACTTTCAAGGATAAGAAAACATTCAAGATAAACAAATAACTACATTCATAGAAGAGGGAACTCCTAAACATCTAGGACTGCAACTATAAAGACTTTCAAAACAATTGTTTGAGCAAGTACAAAGGGCATGATCGAAATAGAACTCTTTGGAAAACTTTTGACAATGGTACTTTGAAAGGAGACTTCAGAAATAGTTTTTTTAAAGTGTCAACAAGAAGCAGGGAAAGCCATAAATCATCGTGAGGCCAACTGTATTGAATTACTTCTGAAATAAACAAGCTTTAAGGTTGAAAAAGCATTTAAACATACTCAATCAAACATTCAGCAGATGAAAAAATAAAGACAGTGAAGAGTAAAGAGGTCTAAGGTGCTTCCAGGAGACATTTCTTAGCCTAAAACTTTTACTCTACTGTAATTAAGAGATGATGGAAACAGAATGAAAACAGGAAAAACATTAAAGAGTTTAGAATACTTCACCAACAACCAAGCTCAGGGATCTAATGACAGAGCTTTCTCCATCCAAAAACAGGTCAAAATATCCACAAGTTCCAGTACATCAATTTCTCTTCAATCTCAGCAGAACTATGTATTACTTCAAAGAGTTATCAGATGCCCCCATACAATGAGTTCAAATGCATCATTTATGCTTCAAATGAGGAGGTGGAACTATCTAGGGTTCAGAATGCCATTAATGACACAGTAAATGCACTCCTATCCTTAAAAACCATCCAAGGCATAAGGTAGGAATTTTTCTCAACTACTTCTCTATGTAATAAATCTATCTTTACTTCCTGAGGATAAAAAAGCTGAAAAAATTGACTTTGAGGCTCTTTTCTGCCTTTTACAATAACTATCTGATAGTTTATAAAATATCCTTTTGTGCAATAACTGCCAATTTACCGTTTGAGGTATAAAGTAAGTGAAAGATGTTAATTGTGAGTTATTAGGTGAATAACTGCTGCTTTGATTATTTGAGGCTATCTTTGAGCCTAAGTCTTCTTGGTTTAATCATAAAACTATGTTTTTAAGGCCTTTTAACCTTGATATGCCTTTTTAGATTAATCTTCTTTGTTGTCCTTTAACACTTCATCTGATTTATTTTTACCTTTTAATCCTTTATTGCTTTGGCCTATAATTATCCTTTTGCTGACTATATTCAGTTTTAAACTAATTTTAACCTTGAGACTATGCAATTTAAACTTTCTAATATTTGGTCTTTGCACACAATCCTTCATATTAAATCTTCTCTGTCTTCATTGCTTTACACTTTTCCTGCTGACTTAGACTAGTTTTTAATTCCCTTTCCTTGGTTCTCGGTCTTTAACCCTTTGTTTCTTCCACTGTGCTTTTCCTTTCACTGTTGTGGACAGAGGACCTTAATGCACGGGGGTTTGATTTAAATAACAAATATTCATGCAATATTTGATAAAGAGAGCCATATTTATGCCTTGGAAATTTCTCTTCTTCATTTAACAGTCTTCCCCGGATGATTATCTTCGACCTTGTCTCCTCATAGACAGTGGGAAGAGTTTTACCCTTAAAACTACCATTAAACCTGCACAGGAAAAATAATATTTAATAAAACTTGCGGGGGTTGGATAAAATGCTTAGGAGTCTGGAGGAGGGTGCAGAAGCGGTGTTTATGCATATAGAGGAGCTTTATGGAGGAAAACAGGCGAAAACCCAGTTCAAAATGGATTTTGGCGCGAAATGGAAAAAAATTGTTCTCGAAATACCAGAGGTGGTTATCGCGTTCCATTCGGGTGGCTAGTTTTTTTTCCCCGAGGGAATGCGATTCCATTCTTTGCTTGCCACGTGGATTTTTTGATACTGTTGGTATCGCATAACTTTGGAGTGTTAAACTTTGGATGCCAAAAATTGTGCGATATGAAATAATAATCGTCGGTTGAGGGGGATGGGATCTGACAGTGCAGACCGAGCATGATGGAAAAGTTGCTCGGGCAAACGTTGTAGTGGGGGAAGGTGTCGGGGCATGATAGGAGGGGTCTTTTGGTAGGCCTCGGTGGAGTTGGGTTGTCGGGTTTGATGATGACCGTCGGATCATATGGATCGACGGAGGAGATTCATATCGGGATCTCGTTATCGGAGCGGGAAAAATACAAAGAAAAGGCAGGTTTTCATGGAAAGGCCAATGTGATGGGGTTTTAGCATAGGTGCTAGGTAATGGTCACGTGAAGGGATAAGGTGACCAGGGGCTGAGGAGGGGGGAGCTTATCGCATCGGCGGGGAGGAATTTCCGAAAAAAGTGGATTTTTATAGAGGAAGGCCGATGCGATGGGTCTAGTGCCTGGTTGCGGGTGCTCGTACATCTGGGCAAAAAATCTAAGCCCTCAAGGGCTTAAACTCTTATTGGTAAAATACTATATTTTAGACCAAAATGGGGTTTTTAGGCTAAATTTAGGAATTCCGATAGGTAAAATGGGGGATTTTAAAACCATAAAAAGGATTGTGTATGAGTTTAAAAGGGATTTTGAAGGAGTTTAGAGGAAAATGAAGGACAAAATGAAAGAGAGAAAGGGAGTTTTTTGAGAGGAAAACGAAGGGTAAAAAAGGGCAAAAATGAGTGAATGAAATGATGAAAAAAGGGGACTGCTTAGGAAACAGTTTTGGAGGGAACAACAGCTAGGGAACAACAAGATAGTTTCTTAAGGAAAATAGATGAAGATTTCAGTGGGCTAAAGGACTTGAAATGATGAAGGCAGTGAGATTTCTAGAACTCATCATGTTATTGCAATTTTGTTCTAGAAATATGGGTTTGTTATATTTAGTCATCTTTGGATAAAGTCAAAATTATGGATAACTAACATTTACTATGGTAAATTCTACATTTTACTAGCAGTAAAGTGACAGACGAACATATTTAGAGGGTATCAAGAGGAAAAATAGCGTTAAAGGATGTAAAGTGAAAGAGTATCAGTCAAGAAATCCACAAACAAATATATTCCAAATATGCCAGCAAGCATGCACACCTAGTCAACAAACTGTTTTGATTAGATGATGTTAGTTCTATTTTTTCTAAATAAAAGGACAGCTTGCTAATTTGTTAAGCAGTTGTCCCTCTTAGTGTGTTAAGATATTTTATTTTCCTAGAGTTATTCCTAGATGTCTCTAGGATATTTTGTAATAAAAAATTGTATAAATACTTTAGTTTATGAAGTGTTTAGTGTGGAATAAAGTTGCTGAGATTATTATAAACGATTTTGCCGGTACCGTGGAGGCTCATGTGTTTATTTCATAGCAGCATTCTGGACAACATCCAACTGGACTTCATAACTCAGGATTCATCCGATAAGCTAATGAGTAAAGTGACTTCTTACTGTCATTGTTTCCTCTTTTGAAGTTTCATTCAATTTCATATATGTTTTTCAATCTAAATGGTTAATTAGGAATATTATTTCAGGATAAGTGTAAAAAACTCCATGTCTTAACTACTTGATCACTTCAATGTTTTCTGCTGATTTCTGGACTTAGGAATCCTTAATTGCTCCTATTCCCATTTGAATCCTTCCTTCTCCCTCTTTTTCCAGATCAAAGTATCCTTCACTGCCCTTTATCGCGAAAGCAAGCCATCCCATCCAATCAAACTATTCAAATCTCTGAGGGTTATCTAACTTGCCCTGAGTAAATTAGCATCCTTTTGGCCTTGCCTTCCAGTCTTGCTTGCTACATATTGACTCCATAGCTCAATTGACTAGTAGATCCATCTTAATCTATCTCCAAGTAATCTTATTTCCCACCAAACTTTCCAAACAAAAAACCAAGTGCCCAATCATACCTAGCCTAAAATATTATTTCAAAACAAAGTTAAATCTAAAAGAGAGAGCCCTCTCTAAAATTTAGGAAGGCTAGATCCTAGATTTCCAAAGTAGGTTTGTGGTTACCCCTAGTTTTCTTTAACTATAAATCAAAATCCCACGACCTAAGAAATTACTAGGTTGATAAAAGAATGATTACAAAAGCTTCCCTGTTAGACATGTAGTTTGGTTAGTCACCTATAGGAGGATAATTTAAATTTTAAACCACATTTTGATATCTAGATTCCAAAGCTCAGGTATAAGCCTGAACTGTATCAAGGGTTAATGCCATTATTCATGGGGTACATAGCCTGTGACATACAAGTTGCCATAATTTCCATTCTATGAACTGTAAAACGAGCCAATTTTGGAATCATATCAGTCTTTAAATCCCAAAAATTTTATTGTAACTACCAAATAGGCTTGTAGCTCTATTACCAATAGGGTTGCCCCTCTTTCTGAGTGTATGGAGCAGAATCAATTTGAATTTTGTCCTTGAATTTTAAGGAGCGTAACTAGGCTCCTCATAGAACAAAATCAAAGGAATTGGCATTACTAAGTACTATGCGTAGAATCCATCTAATGGCCCTATTAAGTGATCCCTGTCTGTCATCGCAATTTCCTAACCTAATCTGGAGTCTTGAAACATGATGAAAAATTAATATAGTATTCATAATTACAATGGAAGCTACCATATATGAATTACTATTTGCATTCAATTACAGGTAAAGATCCAAGGCAGAACCACTTAGCCCATGTGAGGTCGCCCGACCGGATGCATTCAGGTCGGGCTGTTTCATTTGAGGGTGCCCGTATCAGTTTTGCTAAGTTGTGACCGCCGAGGTGCCTTGTGCACGTTTGTGCGGCATGTTTGTCGTTTTATCCCTTGTGCCTTTGTTGGGTCAGGCGCGCTGTGTCTTTTCGTTTGAGGGCACCCGCCCAAACTCGTTCGGGTTGGGTTGTTTCGGTTGAGTGCGCCCACCAAAACGCGTTCGGGTCGGGCCGCCTAATCCCCCAATCCCTAATCCCTTAAATACTAGCTCATTATTCGACCCCTAACCCCTAAATGCACCTAAATCCCCTAACCCCTAACCCCCAATCCCCTAAGCCCTCCAAATTCGACGAATTAGCTTTGAAGAAGTAATTGTTTTCTGCAACATGGTTTGTAATTTATTTAAATAGAGATATCTTCTCTAGAGTTCTTTTTTAGATCCACAATTTCATTTACTAATTTTTGAACAAGCCGTATGACACTCTTCATGTCTATGGGATTTTTATCTTGAAGCTCAGTATCTATACGATTATTTGCTGCTTCAAGGGTTTCCTGAAGAACAAAATCACAATATAGGGTTTAGGGCGCGTTATTGCGTTATTGTTGGTTCAAAGGTTTGCTGAACAGACCCCAAATCGTTCATTTCCTTGCTACTTATCAGGTTCTTACTTCTGTCTAATTCACTATATACTCAGATCATGAATGTGAGAAGGTTGTTTTCGAATTATATTATTATTGTATCAACAGTGTAATTATTTCTGTGTTGTTATATCTTTCTAGTCAAAAACCTCATCTTCAGAAATATGTTCTTGTCATTTTCAAAATTGATTGCTTCATTGAGCACAACATGCATCTTATCCAATACTTTATTGAAGCTAAGAGCTCCATCTTTGGGGCATGCTACTTTCAGCTAACTTCGCTTCTTTTGATCTCAATTTTGCCAATTGCTTTCTTCTCTCATATGATACTTGAGGATATCATTCATACCATAACATTACTACTTCCATTTTAACCAGATAAAAATTATTTATAAGTTATCATAATTCATCTTTAAAATCAAATAATTAGATTAAAAAATCAACCAAAATCCTTAGTTTATGAAATAAAAATTCAACAATTTTATATAATTAATAATTTAAGTAAATGTCTTAGATTTAATATCATTAATAATTATTTATAATCAACAATACCACTGATTTACCCAAACCAGTTTAAATTATTTAATTTATTAAGTTTTAATTTCTAAAGAGATTTTTAAGGTGTTTAATTCATTTATGTATTCAAAAATTGATTATAAACAATAAGAAATCACGATCTTGATATTGTCAGGTTTTAATCAGAAAAACAATTTCATCTATTAATTAGAGTACAATATTATTTATTATAGAAAATGTATCTAATTTGAATGAATGAATACATAGATTACTATCATTAAAGAAAAAATAATTGTAAATTTCACTTTTAAAGTAATACTTAAAAGTAAAGAAAAAATAATACATAAATTATAAAGAAAAAATATATAAAAAAAGAGATTAAAACTCCAAATATTTAAAATACAACATAATTTAATAGTGTAAAGTTTGAAACTCCTTTTAATAAACCATGATGATTTAGTAGGGTAGAAGGATTACTATATGCAAAAATCAGTCCATTATTTACTCATATAATTTTAATTGCTTCTCAAAAAGATATGTTTTATTTTTTTTATTGTAAATATTTTTAAACAATCAAAATAAACAAACATTTAATTATTTAGAAATTATTTTAATTATTTAAAAATTATTATAATTATTAAAAAATATATATTTTTAAATTAATTTGAGTGGCCTTATAAAAAACACACGTGTTTCATTTCAAAATGTCAAAATTTTTTAGATATCTAAAGTTTTAATTTCCCTCGTTCATTTCCCTCCAGTTACATGGTTTGTCCAGGGAAGGAGGGAGGATGTGGCCATATTGTCATTGGTTTTGAGGAAGGATGTAGACATACTATTGCAAGTTTGGAGGAAGGATGCGAGAGATTTGTGCCCCGAGCCGTGCTCATGGCTCTGGAGCCTGGCACCATGGATAGTATGAGGATCTCTGCATTGCTCTCAATTCCACAACTCCAAAAACAGGTACTCTTATTCTTCAATACAACAAGAATTTTGGTTGGCGTTTTAGCTTCTTTTTCAGGATCTTGTCTCATGGGTCTGTTTGTAATTTTTTCTATTGGGACTGCCTTTGGTGGTACATTCAGAGCATTAATAAAATGAAAATATGTGGATTTTTGGAGTCTATACCCATTTTGGTTATCAGGGTCTTGGAAGGATTTTTTGTATTGGGTGATTCTATCTGTATGTTTTTTTCAATGCTTCGTTAAGGCATTTTTAGAATCAGTGCTTATGACCTATTTACAACAAGATTTCCAGGATTTTTAAGGGTTGTATGTCAGTGTGTCATATAAAATCTCAGTTACTTCACTTTCTGATACTATAATGTTTATTTCAGTGACTATCTCAGTTTCAAGAACTGAAGATTGCTTTTCACTTTGATTTATGTTCCAATTTCATTCCTTGATTGTTCCGCCGATATGATAATATACATACTTGATATGTTGAAAGAAATATTATGCAACCCATTTCCAACCTGATTTGATGAAAAAAATGCACAGTGGCCTCTGTGGGAGCTTATAAGCCTGATCCAGGTGTATTTTCCTTAGATCTGCCTCTCCAGGGAAACAATACCCAACTGCGATCTCGATCCAGTTTCCCAGACATTGTATTTTATATCTTAGGTGTGAACAGAGCCAAGGCATGCCTTTGGATCATGATATGGTGCAGTACTATGCATATCTCGACCCTGCAGGAAAATGATATGCCCTTGTCCTCTGATTGCTCCATCTGGTTGCATGAGGGAAGATCGAGTCTTCAGAGTCAGAGCTTATGGCCTCTGCACCATCAGATTACCAGGGTAGGGAGAGAGAGAAACTCTGGGTCACATAATTCTCTTCTTTTTAAATGTTCTTTTTAGTGCACCATCAGATTACCAGGGCGTTGAGAGAGAGAACTATCTTATGATTTTTCTCTCTGGAAAAAGGCCACAGTAAGATCCTCAGCGAAGGGAGAGGCTTGAAGTCATCCCTAATGGGTTGTTTTCTTCTAGCAAGAGGCCGAGGCAGTTAGGAATATTTTGTTTGGGTTTTCTATTCTGTCATGGTAGTCCAGATACTTATGAAAGAAAGCCACAAGAGCTGAAGGTTTTTCTAGGAAATATGTATGAGCCTTCTAATCATTTCAGAACCAGATTCTTGAACAACAAATAAAACTGAGTTTGGGTGTGGCCTGATCTTATTTTCTTGCACTTGTTGAAGAATTTGAGGATGAATATTAATGAATTTTGTCCCATAACCATATTCCTTTTATTCTCCTTGTCATGTTTATTCTAATGGTAGGTGGCACATCACGTGGGTCCTCTTGGTTGAGGAGATAAGGATTCTTGAAGTTGAAACCCCAATTTTGGTCAAAAAGCCTTTGAGGGAGATCTTTCTAAGGAAAAACATAGGTGGTTTCTGAAGTATTTTGCAGACGTTTCTCAGGACTTTTGTCCAATTTCTCAGGTAAGTGTTTGCATCAATTTGCAGTTGCCTTAGGCCACCTAAAAAATCCTTCAGTGAGGTATAATGATATTACTCTAAGGACGAGTAATCAAGGGACTGAAATAGAATACTTTTGAAGTTAATCTAAGTCCCTGTGGACTGTCTTCATCTTTTTTTGTGGTTGTATATTTGTATTATAATGCTTTATTTTTATAAATAATGGTTTCATTAGATATTTTTTGTATTGGAAACATCTGTGTAGTATAATTTCACTATCAATTCTCAGGCCATTTAATAATATCTTCAAAGTTATTTTTAAGGTCAAACCTATCAAAGTACTTGAGCCTCAGTAGCCCTAAGAAACCTGATCAATTTTAGGCCACCTTGAGAGCATGAGAGTCTTATCTTATCACTCATTGAAAATGGCTTCATCTATAGCAATAGGATCCATATATTAAAGTCATGGAAGACTGTCAGAGGAGCATCAAAATTTTGGAATCAAACGGAAGAGATTCTGCATATAAGGACTTGGGATACATATGTTGTGAAAATATTGTCCGTTACTAGAAGGTATATAGTCAGTTTTGGTACACGATTCAGCTGCTCCACAATGTATGGGATACGGATATTGTATGTTTCTGCAGGTTTTGTTGTTGAAACCAATTTTCCTTGAAGTACATCTCCGAAATATAGTCCACCATAGATATGTTCTTGATTAAATTTTGTTCCTTTGGGAAAACTAGATCCAGCACCACCTCCTCCTCCCTTTTATTTTCTTAATCTAGCAGCTTTGCCTCTTAGCCTCAAGTTGAGAATGATGGTGGATGAAGGTAGTACATTGTATTCTTGTAGACTCTCATCTTCCTGCATTTAATTTTTGTTGCATATCAGACCTTGATGGTGCATTAGAATGCCCAGTTTCTCTAGGATATTCTGCTTCAATTGAGAAAACTTGTTGGAGGCATAAATCCAAAATAGTGCAGATTTACAATTTGGATACTTTATAAAAATTTGGAACGATAGGTGCAATTACAAATCCATATCAACATGTGATTATGGCTCTGATTCTTTTCCACATTTCAGTCCGGAATTCTGTAGCAGAGACTACATAAAGAATAGGATCTTCGAATGTGACTTTTGTATTACATTTATCCTGAGATCTATTATGTATGAAGGTATATTTATGGATATGGGCAACAAATACCTCATATAAAAACTCGATTAGAAATTTCTAATTTTCTCTGATACAGATTCATTCAATGGTTGCTCCAAAAACTCTGCTACATTGCAATCATAGACTGATTTCGTTTGATCTGCATGATTAATGCCTTCCGAAGCAGTTTTAGGAACTTCTTGACCTTTCTTAACATAATTATGAACTGCAACATCCAAAAAAAATGGAAGCCCAATCTGTGAAATTAAAGAATCATGTGGGATTGAAGTACTTTTAGGGACTAGTTCCATATCCACATCAGCCAGATGCCCATTATCTGGGTCATATCACAGCTCCTCTTTACTGTCTCCAAAAGGTGAAAACTTATTAGATTTCTTTGTAGCAGTGATTTGGGCATTCATGAGAGTATCAAGAGTGGCAACATCCCTAGATCGTTGCCTTGCCTGTTTGTAAATTTCCATTGCTCATTGCATATGATTCTCTGATAAACATGGGAAAAATGTTCGTCACAAATCGAGACTTGAAAGGAGAGCCTCAGTATCTGTATCCACTTCTAATTGGTGGCCTTCATAGGCCTTATCTGTAGTGAAATTGGCCTCATCAGGGTTCATAGTATGTCTTGTGCCGAGTTGGTTGATATATTGACTATATAGATCTGGACCTACTAATTCTGCTGATATATCTAGTTTTGACAGATAATACCTTTGTCCTGAGATCTATTATGTATGAAGGTATATTTATGGATAGGGGAAACAAATACCTCATATAAAAACTTGATCAGACATTTCTAATTTTCTCTGATACAGATTCATTCAATGGTTGCTCCAAAAACTCTGATGCATTGTCATCATAGACTGATTACGTTTGATTTACATTATTAACGCCTTCCGAAGCAGTTTTAGGAACTTCTTGACCTTTCTTAACATCATTATGAACTACAACATCCAGAAAACATGGAAGCCCAATCTCTGAAATTAAAGAATCATGTGGGATCGAAGTACTTTTTGTCCTGAGATCTATTATGTATGAAGGTATATTTATGGGCAGGTATACCTTGTGTCCTCACATTCATGCTTATAATTCTTTATTTCTGAATAGAATACACACGGGGAATTTTCTAGAGCAACATTCCTAGAAACCTGATCACACATTTAGAGGCAATAAATTGCAGGCAACCATCAAATACCCACTCCTTATTACTTAAGGATCAATGGTGCTGGTTTGAGATAAGCATTGAATTTTTCCTACAATGAAACATAGAAATCTAGGCCAAGGTTGTTGAATTTTACCTTCACGACCTAGTGCTTCCATATCTAACCATGGGATCCAAACCAATATTTGGGAGATGCAAAATTATTGGCCCTATCATCTTCGATAAGGCATGAGGAGGTCAAAGCTAAAGAATTAAAAAGGGTCGTGGATGGAGAGTTGAAGGGGCCACTATGGATTAGACCTAAATACCCAAATCCATACATCCTCACTTCCACTCATGCTCCCTTAGAAAAGGATCCTAAAGTGGTGTAGATTCACAAATAGGGGCAAGTGCAGGCCATGCTCCACTTTAAAGACACTTTCACATTGTTGGAGAAATATCACAACCTTCCAAAACCCAGTGAAGAAAGACTTGCAATATACTAGCATCTCCAAAATAAACAGGCTTGAAAACTTTAGAAACGTTTGATTGATAAGTGTCTGCAATCGAGATGATTTAAGTGGAGGAAAATGTAACTTTTCTCGGAACAGAGGATTGGCTTCTATAATATTTTTGAGTTCCAATAACATGATTTTCCTAGCTGATTTGGTATCCCTGTACTTTGAAAGTTGTTCATTTTCTCTGATTCACATATAGGTTCATTAGCGAATACAGCTAAAATTAATCCTGCTCAATTCAGAATGTTATAACTTTAAAATTAAGAACCTATTATATATAGAAAAAAAGCACCTGAAATTATATAAAGTCAGAAGTTGTGTTATCTCCTTATACAACTCCTCATTGAAGGAAGAAAATACTTTTAGGTCCTTTACTAGTATTTCTACAGCGTTGGCTCGGTCTGCGCTGGAAAGACATCCATTTGAAAAAATGTTATATATACATGATATCTATTTCACACCTTAAAAATATACCTCATTAATTAACTGATCATCCATATTGTAAGCAAAGAACATCCCACTCATGATGCTCATCAATGGATTAATGACATAATGATTTATATTAAGAAAATAGATATCGATGAAAAAAATTATTTCTATGTGCAAATAGAAAAACTAGTCTTGAAAATACACATAAATTAATGCTTGATGCATTTTCATAGGAAGTCAACGGTTGAATCTTTTCTAAATATCATCATGTTGCTTAAAACTTGCATTAGAACATCAACCTAAGACATAAACCTGAATTCATTTGCAAATTTCTACATTTAGAAAGGAGCAAAGTTACCAGAATTTACTTGAAGAATGATTTGGTGAGGTTGAAGAGTAAGGGTTGGCTGAGAGTCGGGAAAACATGGGAATTAACTCAGGAATACAAAAAATGAAAGTTAAATTAAGCAATAATAAAAAAAGACATTTTAATTTTTACATAATACTGAATTTTTCAATGTCCATATAATGTTAAGTTTGTACATAGATGATACTACATACTACAATTCCCTGTGTATTCTTGACAGTTGACAGGTCTTCTGGTTTTCGGTTGTAAAATTGAATCAGAAAACAAGAAAACTGAGTGTTTAGTTTTTGTTTTCTTGTATTATTCATAGAGATAAATAAGTCTTCTTTGTAAAACTCACAATTCAGATTGGATGAGTCAATCTAACATGCGTTTGGTGATAGGCATCTAACATGAGTCAATCTATTCTCCATGATAGGCATCTATATTTATTATAAAATTGGCAATTTCCAATTTTACATATAAAGAGATAGAATAGAAAGCATAAAACACAGAAAATGGTGAATTTGACTGTGTTGTCTTAACTTACTTGTCCAATGCCTCTAAATATTTCTGCTTCCTGATTTCAAAAAATATCTTCATGGAGTATCGATTGTCATCAACTTTCATAAAACTAGAAAGGTATCTCTCCACCTCTTCCCACTCTCCACCAAGGACCTTGTCCTCAAAATAATTCATATTGAACAAAAAGCCCGAATCCTGCTCGAGCCTGACCAAACCAACCCCAAACGGCACGACAAAGAAAAGCAGTGGTACCTTATAACATGAGAATTAGAGAATATATATATATATATATTTTTAAATATTTTTATCAAAGCGTCGGAAGACAGATGCCTCCAAAGCGTCGGAAGAGCGACACCTCCAAAGCGTTAGAAGAAATTTGTGTCGGAAGACTGAAGGTCCATTTTTTTTAATATTTTTACTTATTCGTCGGAATTGTGACAGTCGTGTCAAAATTGATAAACGTCGGAAGAGCGACAATTTGGAAAAACGTCGGAAGAGCGATGGTTTGGAGAATTTCAGAAGAGTGACACTTTGAAAACGTCGGAAGAGCGACACTTGGGAAAATGTTGGAAGAGCGACAGTTTAAAAATGTCAGAAGAGTGACGGCTTGGAAAACGTCGGAAATAGTGTTGCTATTTTGACACTTTAGTGAAGTGTCGGGATTGCGACTCTAAGGGTAACCACGTTTTTTCCGGCCTCAAACTATCGGTCTTGCGATGACTCTGTGTCAGAATAGCGACGAAGTGGCTGTTGGAAATTGGGCCAAATTTACTAGTGTTGGGTACGATGAAGAGAGATGGTGACAACTTCTAAGAAGAAAAGATTTTCATTGATGATGTGACATGGAGACTAAGTGTGACAGGGCTCGTTGAAGAAGACTTTAGGAGCCGTGAAGAACCAAACATATTTTAAAGAAGTGAAGTTGAGGGTTGGAGCCCAAGAGGTTAGAACCTCATAGAGACAAGGTCGGTGCCTTGGAAGATAGGGTTGGAGTCCTAGAAGATTGGAGTCCTCAAAAAACTAGGTCAGAGCTTGTACCAGAGATAGGGTTGGATCCCTAGAGGTTGGTGCCTCAAATTGACAAGGTTGGAGCCTTGGAAAGACCAAGTTGGTGCTTGGCACAATACAGGTTGGAGCCCGGAAGATTGGAATCCTCATCTAGGGTTGGAGCCCTATATCATTATTTTACTTTATGTATTAAGAAGAGATTAATAAAAGTATCTATTCCATCATTGTTCATTTTGTGTTCTAAATATAAGTGATCTAATTGGTAAAATTAACAATTGAAAAGAAATATTGATTCAACCCCCTCTTAATATTTTGAACAATTGGTATCAGAGCCAGTACCTTCACTTAAAGCCTAACAGCTTGAAGGTTGATCATTAGAACACAAATGGAAAAGCCAAGGAAGAAAGTCTCCAATCCTCCTAAATATGTGTCTTCCTAAACCATCGAAATTGCAGTTAATCAATTTGCAAAGGCCCCATTGTTCAATGGAAACTTTGATATATGGGAGGAAAGAATGAGGAATTTCTTAAAGACTCAAGGCATTGAATTTTGGAAATCAGTGATTACTGATATCATGATGGAAGAAGAATCCAAGGAGTATAATACAAGAGCAATGAAAGCAATCTTGAATCGGCTACCTGATTCTATGAAGGCCAATTTGGAAAAATGTTCGTCAGCAAAAGGCATATGGGACAAACTTCATGATCTCCACTCAAAAGGAGCATTGGACATGACCTCTAGTCAAGAAGATGATGGAAAGAAATAAGGAAATCCAAAACCCATCAAGGAAGTTGAAAATAAGAATGATGACATCAAGGCCAAAGAAGACCTAGAAGAAGAAAAGAACAAAGAAGACTTTGAAGAAGATATTCTAAATAAATTTATGGCTTCCATGGAAGAGATTAACAATTTGAAAAAGGAAAATGAGGAACTTAAGAAGAAAGCGCAAGATTGTAACCAAGACAAGACAAGGAAGGAAACTGACTTTGTCAAGCTTCAAGTACAAGAAAGAGATGAGGATCTCGTCAAACTTAAAGAGGAATTCCATCAAAATAAAAGAAAGCATCATGAAGAAGTCATGTATATGGCAAATCAATTAGATAAGGCAAAGAAAAGCGAAGAAACTTTGTCAAGCCACCTTGAACAAAGACTTAAAAGCTTGAACCATATTGAAGCAGAGATTGGTCAATACAAGGAAGAGGTCTCCTCTCTTAAATATCAACTAGAAGAAAAGGATGAAGAAATCTTCAAATTAAAATCAGACATCAATCTTCTCAAGGCCGAAACATGTGAAGCTACAAGAATAAAAAAAGAAATGGAGAGAAATCTAGAAAAGGATAATGAAGAAATATTCATAATGAAATAAAATATCATCTCCCTTAAAATTTAAGCACAGGAAGCAACAAGGATGATGGAAGAAATGAAGAAACAACTAGTCATGAAAGATGAATATTGTGAAAAATTGAAAGGAGAAATTGTCTCTCTTAAAAATGAAGTCATCCTAAGTCATCAAAGACCCCCCCTTGATAAATCAGGTCTTGGCTATGTAGGTGAACCCTCAAGCAAGAATGATAATGCTTCAAACAACAAGGATGCGAGGAAGCCAGGAAGAAATAATACTCCTAGTTCCAACAAAGGCAAGAGTCAAGATGACATTAGAAGAAACCCTACTTCAAGGAGATTTATAGATGATGTCAAGAATACAAAAGGAAATGAATATCATCAAAGAATTCCAAGGAAGAAAGACTTCACAAGTACTTCAAGGAACTCTTCATCTCCCAGGGACCAAAGTATATTCTTAGATATTGCTATTCTTGTACAAACTTTGGGCACATGGAAAAAGACTGTAGGGAATATCACAAAGACAAATATAATGGTCCCCATCAATATGCTAGATGCAATTTTGCAAGAAGAAGTCATGATTTCTTATTCATGAACAAGATAGAGTGCTTCAGTTGCCAAAAAATTGGACATGTGGCATGTGATTGTAACTTGACTTGGGCCCCTGCACAAGCTAGAACCATGCCAAAGAAGAAAGTTACACAAGTATGGAGAAGGAAGAAAATTGGGTCTGAAAGTCTCTTGAACACTCCAGCCAACAACACATGTTGTTGATTTTATGAAGTCGTCCTTGATATTCCAAGTATTTAATGGTGAGACTTTGCCAAAAAGTGACCATACAGTTAGGGGGAGATTTGTGATTCTTGAGCTTATGATTCTTAAGCATTCTTGCAGAGGCTATCCGTGAATGGGCCCTATTAAATCCTTGATGAGTCACACATGGACAATCATCCTTTGGTAGATCATCTATCGGGAGAAACTCCATTGAAGAAATGTAAAAACGTTGATCATGGACAACATTGCAAGAAGAAAGAGTACCATGACAGGGGGAGCACTTGGGCACCCCGTTTGCCATTGATGTCAAAGGGGGAGAAAATGTTGGAAGGGCAAGAATATTTCAATCAATGAAAAATGGGGATATTGTTGTTATAAGGTTGTCATTGATGTCAATTTGAGGATCAATATTCTTGTAAAGACCTAAAAACCTTAAGGGAAAACCTTTGCAGTGGTATCATGCAGGCATCGTATGAAGAGGTCCTTGCTCATGATGACAAGTCCCTCTTGGTTAGTAAGGATGCCATTAATGATGATGTGATTACTCTTGATAAAGAAGCCTTGAACCAACATGATGTCAAGATGGCAAATATTCTTAGGGTGCTAAGTGTCAATCATGTACCTTGTTTGGTAACCTAGAAGACTACACTTGATGATGTCATTCGATGAAGGTCTTGATGACATGGTTGGAAACTATATGATGACATAGAGAACCATTTGATGACATGGACAGTGATTGGGGACATGATATGAAGGAATTGAAGAACACTTGATGGCATATGATGACATTGTTGGAAGATCTCATTTAATGATCTAGATGGTGGTTGGAAAACTCTTTGAAGCTCTCCAAATGGAAAATTATGGATTCACTATCATGATGAATTTGTTGGATACTCAAATTATGACAATCATAATAATATTATTGGTGAAAAAAATGGAGAAGCCATCAATAACCACATGCTGTCCCAAATACTCATTCTCTCCCAAATATTTTCTGCACAGAATTTCAAGGTCAGTTTCATTAAAAAATAATTTTCACTACCCTAGAGGCAGCTTCTCAATTTGAATCTTGTACCATATTTTAGGGCATAATTTTTCCTTTCTAATCAGGACTTACATGCCCAAAAAATCCAAATAGTTTCTGAGATAATGAATTTTTAAGATAGAAAAATATAATTTTCTCCCCAGCCAACCTATGCTCAGTTACACATATTGGCTTCCCCTCTTATAAGGACGTGTCCTTTCAAACATGGTAAACTACTATAAATATAAACCTCCGCTCCTTAGTTTTAACAATAAAATTCGGTGAAAAAACTCAGAGTATAACCGCAGGAGTGACTTGGAGGTTGACGAATAGAATTTTTTTGGGTCAAAAATCTATGATAGTTATCTATTCCTTCAGAATTGTGATAAGAAGTGTGTTGGAAGACATAATTTCGGATTGTAGACCAAGCAACAGCACTGGTATTTTTTGTGGCTTGATCAGTTGAATGCAAAAACCATAATTTGGACCTCCTTGTTGTAGTCTCGAACCAGCGATCAAGTGCTACATACCTCAGACTTTGCAAAGTCTAGTGGAGGATTGTAAAGTGACCATTGCAATGTCTAGCAGCTTATATCCTTTGAACAACATGGAGACCTAGACTATGGACAAGTCGGATCATTATGATAGAATAGATTTGGAGCTCAGAATAGTGACAAAACTTACCACATAACTTAGAATTGAAGGGTCAACAGTGGACTGTCCTTTGATTGTGATAATGTAACAGGATAGCAGATTTATATACCAACTTAAAACAATAAACATTTGTTGTGGAGGAGGCCTAGTTTAGGCTCATATCTGCTCATTTTTGTGGATAGTGCCTCAACCTGTGATGGCATAAAAGCTCAAATAGTTACATGTGGTGATTTCACCTTGTGTGAAGGTGCAGTGACTTAGACTTGTGTGAAGTATCATTTCTCATGGGTAGATTGAATCTTGGGTCTGAGTTTATTGACCTATGATAGTCTGGTGACTGTGGTGATACTTTGGAAACACTCAAGACCATTCCTTGAAAGAATTTTGGAGAGATATCTTACTTGGGCAAGGGATATTGAAGACACCCTTGAAGAATTCTTGGGACAACAGATTGAAGACCTGAAGATTATACTTGGATCAACTAAATACATTGTGAATTTCTTGATTGGGCTTTGGGTTTGAAGTACTCTTGAAGGAACGTTGTTTTGAAGATCTGTTTGGAGCACTTTGACGACACCTTGGAGCATCTTATGAAGACACTTTGAGACTAAACTTGGAGATATTGTTATCATGATGCATCATTGATGACATCAGGAGGTGACTTGGAGAAATTGTTTGGGTACGATGAAGAGCAGTGGTGACACCTTCTAAGAAGAAAAGGTTGTCATTGATGATGTGACATGGAGACTAAGTGTGAGAGGGCTCGTTGAAGAAGACTTTGGGAGTCGTGAAGAACCAAAAATATTTTGATGAAGTGAAGTTAAGGGTTGGAGCCCAAGAGGTTGGAGCCTCATAGAGACAAGGTTGGTGCCTTGGAAGATAGGGTTGGAGCCCTAGAGGATTGGAGTCCTCAAAAAACTAGGTCGGAGCCTGTACCAAAGATAGGGTTGGAGCCCTAGAGGTTGGTGCCTCAAATTGACAAGGTTGGAGCCTTGGAAAGACCAAGTTGGTTCTTGGCACAATACTGGTTGGAGCTTGGAATATTGGAATCCTCATCTAGGGTTGGAGCCCTATATCATTATTGTACTTTACATATTAAGAAGAGATTAATAAAAGTATCTATTCGATCATTGTTCATTTTGTGTTCTAAAATTAACAATTGAAAAGAAATACTGATTCACCCCCCTCTCAGTATTTTCAACAAGTTGCTTTTCATATTAACTATGTAATTATGGATTTATGTAAAAACAGAAGACAAAGATAATAAAATGAAATTTTTACTTGCTTCATGGGTTTCATGAGCAAGAGATTATTATAGGTTAGTAGACTTCCTATTGATGTCTATCTAGGTTTTTGTCTTATGGTTATTAGATTCATGTATGTGAAGTACATAGTCTGCAAGAGAATGTTCCAAGACCTTGTCAAAGAAGCTATTTAAGAATGGCTTTGAATCACACTTAAATCAATGCTGGAAAATGCACCATCAAGTCGGCCTAAAATATTGAATGTAAAGTCGGCCTCACAAGCAAGAGATATGGTAGGCCTTAAATCAATGAACCTATTCCTATATATATATATATACCTATTCTGCGGATTATAAGAAAATATAGATTTTGGACACCTCTTAGTTTGACGGATGTATGACAGCGTACATCACAGATACCTTTGATGATACCTAAGTGCGTGTGATATCTTCATTTAAGTTTTTCGTATATAAGAACATAGGTTATTGCATACTTATCTCTAAACGATAATACTGAAAAGGGACAGAAACAAAAGCGTATCTGTCTAAGTTATAAGTGCGGATAAACTATAGGAATAAGTGAATGTGTTATGTGTTAATACAACGTGGTGAAGTCATGAAATACATGCAAAGATAGGGAAACGTTAAAACTAGGTCAAAATGATATGTTAGGGTGCGGATTAAAGTGCTAGAGTAGAGTGAGTTACAGTGAATTTAAGGGCTACGTTCTGCTACGCTCAAATGCGGATGAATAAGCTGAAAATATTTTGTTCAGGTAAGGACTAGTGTGCTGGAGTACACCGAATTAGAGTGCAGATAAAGGTTGCGTTCTAATATGTCCAAGTGCAAATGAAGGAGCTAGAAAAAGACTGTAGATTAAGATGTTGAGTTAAATTGTGAATAAGGGATGCGTTCAGTTATGTTAAAGTGCGGAATGCATCACTAAGTTAAAATATGGTGCGAAATATATGAATATATTTAAGGACTGCTATTAAGTGAAAAACGAGAGTGTGTTGAAATAAGGACTGCGTTAAGCTAGGAATTGTTCTTTATAAGACAAGTAGACAATCATCAAAGCTAAAGGTTCAAAGGAAGAAGAAGACTATAAGTAGAGACTGAGTTCTCTAGTGCAGAACATAGTAGATCATTGAAGAAGAGAAGAATCAAGCTTGTAAGGGCAGTGACAAGATCTTGGAGACATTACTAAGTCTAGGGTCTAAGTCTGGGTCATGGTAATTATCTTTTAAAGATCTATAAGAAGAATTCTTTGTGGGTTTTCCTCTCCAAGAGGGAGAGGTTTTCTCCCTGGCTCTAGGAGCTTAATTTTGTGTCTCGTGCATTTTCATAATTAACTTGATGAAATACCAACTAAGCTAAAGAAATAAAGACATAAGTATCTCAAGTAGATTCACAAGTAATTATCAAGTAGAGAATTTGTAATAATATCTAGCCCTTCAAATTCTCAACATGGAATCAAAGCTAAGGTACTAAACTAAAGGGCTACTAGACAAAGGAGACACTCCAGGAAGTGAAGATCAAAAGTTTGGGTTGGAAAATCAAATCAGTTTGAAAAGGAAGACTCTCTAACTACTTCAAGATCTCCTATCTCATTTAAATGGTCAACTCAATTAAGAAAGTAATCTTCTGTTATCAAAGATTCACATTCAAGACATTGTTAGAAGGAGGAATTCAATTTATGAAGATATACTCCATCATCAAGGAAGTTGTTGAAGGAAAGAGTCACTCTATCAAGTAAGTATCTATGACTTTATCTAAATCTATAAAATTTCTTCCTTCAAAAGAAAGCAACAGACTGGTTAGGGTTTCAAACTTTCTTGCATGGACGACAAGGACAATGAAGTCATGCCAAATACATGAAGGGGGATATAAGAGCCCAAAATATTCTTAAAGAATCCATAAAAGAGTCTCTCATATCTCATGTATCAAATCTAGAATCATCAAAAGGAATATATGAGAAATTGGTGGAGCTATTCTCTGAGAGTACTGTAGGAGAAGAAATCTCTCTAAGATCATCTGCAGGTAGAGGGAGAATCATCTGCCAGATGAATGGGGAAAATTTACTTCAAAATTATATGGGAAGAAGGAAGCCACACCATTCCATGATTTAGGGTCTCTATGTAAAATAGAGGAAACAAGATTGAAAAGCTGAAGGTATTACATGATCAAGAAAAGGGAATCAAGCCTTTGCAGTCACGTCAAGAAAGAAAGGAAGATTCAATATGATTGGTCCTCAGAATAGTAAGAAAAAAGAACGATGCACTAATGAACATGGGTATTATAATAGAAATTCTCATTAATATGAAAAAGGACAAGAGAAATAGGAAAGAAGCCCATGTCTCTGAAAAAATAACCCGATGAAAATAAATCTATGAAAGAAGAAGCAAGGGATCTCCACTACGATTGAGATCAACTTCTCCTTTAAATGATTTCTGTTGATAGTATGATATGAAGCAATGTAGCATCTCGATTGAAGCAAGGTAGGAGCTCCTGGTGACTAAGCTCCAAGAAAACCTCTCTAATAAACATTACCAATGGAAATCAGTCATCAAGAGCAAGGTTCGCCATGGAAACATATTTATGGGACGTGATGACATATTGATGCAACAGGCCAAGGGAATGAAGTGAAAAAGGTATGAGGTATGTATATATTTATATGTTGACATTGGATGCTGTGAAGTGATGTCATATGGTTGCAGGTAATGGAATTTTTTAATTAGAAGTATGATCTATGGAAGAGTATCTCTCAATGCCCAGACATATGAAATCAACATAATATGTCCTCATGGAATATGAGGTGGTTGTATATGAATGAGAAAACTAGAAACGTTGTATGTTCCTAGGAATCAATAATGTGCAGAGAATAAGAGATCATGAAATGCAACCATGTCAAGAGGCAGTTATCATCCGGAGGCCAAGAGGTTGTGACTATGAGATCTCTTGGGAAGATATGTAGACTTTGACAGAAGTCTGGTAAAGAAGAATACCCTTGGAAAAACATATCATTAAGAGATGTGTCCCTGTATGAAGGATTTCGATGCCTACATGAAGATGTCATGGTGAAAGATCATCACTGAGGTAACTGTTGTTTTAAAAGTTCATATGTATATGTTTATCTGGATGAATTTGTGCATGGATTCTAATCATGAGAAAGAATGTATGATCCTGGGAGATGATTCAAAGGAAAGAATCATGTCATAATCGTGGACCAGATTGTTGTGAAACCATCTCCAAAAATATAAGAAAAGAGAGATCAACACCTTAGAAATCAACCACTTTGAGGATGAAACCTCCAATACATTACATAAATGAACAATTCTTGGATGCTTCAAATGACCAAAACCTCCTTCTATATATAGGATTCCATGGGCCCACAATATAATCCTATTCGACCTAACAATTAAAATGTAAGGGAACAATAATAACAATATTGGGGTTACAAGGGTACAACAATAACAATAAGGGGGATACACTAATAACAATAAGGGACTAAACTAGTAATATAGGGACCTAACATTCCCCTCTCCTTCAAAAAAGTGTTGTCCTCAATGTTTGAGTAGCTATGGGTGCTTCTGTATAAAATTTTCATCCTCCCATGTAGAATCTTCAGTGGTTAAGTTCTTCCACTTGATGAGATACTCTGAAATTGATCGATTTCGTAGCTGTCAAGTTCTTGTTTCCTTGACCGCTTCAGGTTCCAATATGACTTTTCCTTCCTCGTCAAGTTCTGGCAATATTGTTTGAACTGGAATATTTTCACCTATAACCTTATTTAAGCATGAAACATGGAAAACTAGATGCAATCACGAAGAAGCAGGAAGCTCCAATTGGCATGCCATAGTACCAATATTTTGCAACACCTTGCAAGGACCATAGTACTTTGGTGATAATTTATTATCCTTCTTAGCTTGCTTGAGGGGCATTTTTTTGTATGGTTGTAGCCATAAAAAACCCAGTATTCTACATCAAAACATCTCTCGTTGCGATGCTAATCTGCCTGTTGTTTCATTCGATTTTGTGTCAAATTTAGGTTATCCTTTAAGAGTTGGAGAACTTCTTGTTGATGCTCAATGTGATCTTCCACTACTTGAACCTTAGAATTTTCTCTTAGAGATGATGTGATGGAAGGTGGAAGATATCCATAAAGTTCCATAAATGGTGTCATTTTTGCTGCAGTATGGAAGGAAGTGTTACACCACCATTCAGTGAGAGGCAACCACTTGACCCATTGTGTTTGTTTATCAGATACAAAACAACGAAGATATCCTTCAAAACATTTATTCACTATCTCAGTTTGACCATCATATTGAGGATGATAAGATGAGCTATGACCTAATTGAGTACCCAAACAAGAAAATTACTCCGTCCAAATATTTCCAGTAAAAATGGGATCTTTGTCGCTCACAATAACCTTTGGGTTTCCATGTAGTTTTTGAATTGTGTCCATAAATGTAGTAGCAACTGTACTTACTTTAAATGAATGAGATAACGCACACAAGTGTGCACACTTGGTAAGTCTATCAACTACCACCATGATGACACTCTTTCCTTCAGACTTAGGTAAACATGTGATAAAATCCATTGAAATATCCTCCCAATGTTGACTTGGAATGGATAAAGGATGTATAAGACTCGGGGTCTTAATTGTCTCAACTTTATTTTGCTGGCAAACCAAACATTCTGCCACAAAATTTTGAATATTAGATTTAAGGTCATCCCCAAAAAATTCTTTCTTAACCCTATGGTAAGTTTTTAAAAATCCCGAGTGTCCTCCTAAAGGAGAAGTGTGAAATTCCAAAAGAATCTTTTGTTTTAGTTGGGAATTCTTACAAATATATAAGTGATCTTTGTACCATAAGGAATCATTTTTCCAACTAAATGTATCAAATGTACTAGGATCTTGCTGCAACTTTTGAATGAGTGTCCACACTTCTTCGTCCTTCTTCCATTCATCCCTTGCTTCAGTTATCCAATCTGGTTGGATAATATAAATGGCACAATGCAATGATTCCACCTCTTCATTATTTCTTGAGAGTGCTTATGCAACAACATTTAGCTTCCCTTTTTGGTAGATTATTTCAGAGTCATAACCCAACATCTTTGTGACCCATTTTTTCTGCTCTTCTGAAGATAGTCCTTGTTCCAAAAAGTGTTTCAGACTATCATGATCAGTTTTTACCTTGAAGTGTCTTCCCATTAGGTAAGGTCACCATTTCTTTAGTGCATGTAGTATTGCTAACTTTTCCTTCTCATAAATAGCTTTCTGTAAATATTTTCCTTTGATTGGACGACTTTGAAAAGAAATGGGTCTTCCTTCTTGCATTAAAACAACACCAATTCCATTTCTTGAGGCATCACATTCCACAATAAAGGTTTTTGTGAACTCTGGCATAGCTAAGACCCGTGCTAAGCACATTTCCTATTTAAGATGTTCAAAGGCCTTATTTGCTTCACGAGTCCATGAAAATACATCTTTCTTCAATAATGTTGTTAGAGGTGATGCTATTCTCCCATAATTCTTAACAAACTTCTGATAATACCCTGTTAACTCGAGAAATCCTCGCAACTGATTTATGGCTGTGGGGACTTTCCATTCCTTAATGGCTTTAATTTTGTTAGAGTCTACCTTAAAACCCTCATGAGATACAATATGACCCAAATATTCCACCTCTTTTACTCCAAAGAAACATTTGGATGTTTTTGCGTATAATTGTTTTTCCTGCAATAGTTTGAGCATAGTGTCAACATGTTGAACATGCTCCTTCCAAGACCTGCTATAGATTAGTATATCATCAAAAAATACTAGCACAAATTTTCTAAGGAAGGGTTTGAAAATGGAATTCATCAATCCTTGAAATGTAGAAGGTGCATTGGTAGGGCCAAAAGGCATGACCAAAAATTCATAATGACCCTCATGAGCTCAAAATGCTATTTTCGGAATATCTTCAATCTTCATTCTAATTTGATGATATCCCTAACGAAGAACCAACTTGGTAAAATAATTTGCTCCATGTAATTCATCCAATAATTCATCAATCATATGAATGGGAAATTTATCTTTAATGGTGATCTTATTGAGATCCCTATAATCCGGACACATGTGCCATGATTCATCCTTCTTGTGCACCAATACTACTGGAGTGGAGAAATAAATTTGACTACGTTGAATTATACCAACCTCTAACATTTCTACAATCATACGTTCAATTTCACTCTTTTGGACATAAGGATATCTATAAGGCCAGATGTTTGGAGAAGCACTTCCTGGAATCAAATGAATAGCATGATCATGTTCACGAATAGGTGGGAGTCATTTGGGAGTTTCAAACACCTTGGAATGATTGTCCAAGACTTTCTAGAGATCTGTAGAAATAGATGATTTTGATGTTGGAACTTCTAGTGAGCATAATTGTGTAATTACCCCTCGTTGTTATTTCTTCAGAAGATCTGTAATGACATTAGAGCTTATTATCTTTCCCGCCTTCCTTGAAATACCCCGTAATTCAACTTCCTTTCCTTCTGAAAAAAAATTCAAGAAAATATCTTCAAAATCAAAAGCTATCGTCCCCAAAGATTGTAACCATTGTACTCCTAGTACAACATCAACACTTCCCATATGAATGGAAACCATTGGACTATTCAATACATATTCCCCCCATGGTTAGCTTAATATTATGGCATTTTCCAGAGAAATTTATAGTTCCTCCATTTGCAACCATCACTTGACACTCTGGTGCTGGGTATAGGAAACAATTCAATTCCTTGGCCACCTTACATTGAATAAAATTATGGGTACTACCTGAATCAATCAACACTATTACCTTTTTCTTCTTGATATGTCCATCTGTATTGAGAGTTTGAGGAGTGGTAATTCCTTCCAATTCATTACATGATATGGTCAGACTCATTTCTTCCTCTTCTAGGGTTGGTTCCTGGTGTATATCCTCTTATTTTGAAGATTCTTGTTCATTTTCTTCTTCCTCTTCACAATCTATGTAAAATAATTTTTTCTCAGCACACTTATGACCTTTAGTGTATTTGCTATCACAAATATAGCAAAGCCCTTTTGTTCTTTTTACTTCCAATTGTTGTGGTGTCAACCCTTTAGGTTGTGGAAGTCTACAAGTAGCAACAATTCCATATTTATATATGTGAGTGGTAGGCTTCCTAGTTGCCATAATTTTACATACAATTTTTATTGCCAACCTCAATGCCTTTTCCAATGAATCAGGTTCCCAAACACGAACTTCATGTTGGATGTTATCCTTTAAAGTCCCTATGAAGACATCAATCATGTGTTCCTCTAGAATATAAATTACCCTTATATTCAATTTTTGGAAGTCCTCAATGTGCTCCACCATTGAACCCCTTTGTTTGAGATTTATCAATTCTCTGAAGAAGGTGTTGCTTTTTGTATCCTCATAACGTGCTATCATTTCCTCCATAAAAATTGACCAAGTGAATTTTTTTTTAAAGGAGTAAAGCCATTGATACCATACAAATGTATTTTATTCTAAATGTAAAGTTGCAATGCGTACCTTTTGTGTGTTTTGCACATTATTGAGATCAAAATATTGTTCCATCTGTAGTATCCATGTTACGGGGTCCTTGCCATCAAACTTCCTCATATCAATCTTTGGAATATGGTGGTTCTTCCATCCAACATTAGAGTTTATGAAATCATGATTAGCATTTATTTTTTTCTCATCATGAGTTTCCTATACTATATTTTTTCCATTAGGAAACATTTCCTGTATCAACTTTGCCAAACCTTCGATGTCTACTTTTAGATCATTCTTCATGTTTTCCATGTTGTCTTTCATTTTTTCATCGATCTTAGCTTCCATGTAATCCATCTTAGCTTCCATGCCCACTTCCATGTCATCCATATTAGCTTCCAAACCATTCATCTTAGCTTCCACGCCTTTCTTCAAACGATCCATCTTAGTTTCCACATCTTTCTTCAAAACTTCCATTTCATTTTTTGTTGCTCTTTGCGATAGCAAAATTTGGTTCACTTGCTCTTGTAATTTTGATATCTCATGTTGTGTTTCTTTGTCTTCATGAGTCATAGTAGAGCCTTATGAAGGCTTAATGGGTGTTTAATTCTTTTTAGGGGGCATTTTAGAACCCAATACTTATATCTATTCTTCAATATTCCCTTTGAATACATTCAAACTAATTTTTTCAAATGAGACTTATGTAATTCGAAAAAAATACATACCTTTTTCTTGCTTTTGAGGAGCTTGATATTGAAACTGAATTATCTCTGTGATTTCAGATCTTCAATATCTGAAATTTGGCCTTGAAGTAGCCCTCTGAATCTTCTTTTGAATGCCACAGGTCTAACTTGATTTGGATTCTTCAAGGAAAAGTTATGCCCAATCTCCCACGATGACCTAATTATGGACTCGTTCAGTAGAGAAAATTTTTATGACCTACCACGTGTCATTGTTTCCTCCTTCAGCTCTGAAATTGATATACCGAAAACTACAGTCCATGTACTTGTGGCCATATTTTACAGAATCTCAATCCAATGATCAGAGAGAGAGTTATGATGTTTTTCCCATGGTCACCTCTTTGAGATGAAATTCAGGAGCTTGAAACAATCCTAACTTCCACAGATCATATCTCCAAAAATTTTGTGAACCAAGATCCGAAATTTCTGTAGGTGGTTTCTCAGGATTTCAGCTTCTCTTTCTGAATATTTGAGCTTCTGAAACCTCGTATAAAAAATTTATATAGAAATTTCTGCAATGACTTGTTTTGGTTAAATTTAGGAGCCTGCAAAAGGACCTAACTTCCACAGATCATACCTCCAAAAATATTACAAACCAAGCTCTCAAATTTCGCAATGGTGTTCCTCAGGATTTCAGCTTTTCACTCTAACAAATTCAGCTTCTAAAACTTTGTAGAACAAACGTAATAGCGAAAATTCCACGATGACTTGTTTGGAGTAGCGAAACCCTAGAATCCAAAGCTCTGATACAAGATGTTGTGAAACCAGCGCCAAAAATATAAGAAAAGAGAGATCAACACCTTAGAAATCAGCCACTTCAAGGGGAAACCTCCAATATATTACATAAGTGAATAATTCTTGGATGCTACAAATGACCAAAACCTCCTTCTATATATAGGAGTCCATGGGCCCACAATATAATCCTAGCCGACCTAACAATAACAATGTAAGGGCACAATAATAACAATATTGGGGTTACAGGGGTACAACAATAACAATAAGGGAGCTATACTAATAACAATAAGGGACTAAACTAGTAATATAGGGACCTAACACATATAAGGAAGTTTGATGAATCAATTTATGACAGCTAGCATGACTTAGGATGAAAGTGATGGATGATTTGTGCCTTATGAAGCTAAAATTTGAAGATTCCTCAATATCAAAATCCATGAAATTGAGGACAGGAATTCTTCATGAGTAGCTGGGTGTCTCACTATTGCTGCTTGAGGTCCCTAGCTAAGAGGGAGCATGACGATAAGTTTCTTACTTGGAATAAACTTGGTAATTCCTAAGGATGAGTTTAGGTACATTCCTTGTATAGGAATGAGTACATTCCATTGTGGAATAGGTCCTCCTTGGTTGAGAGGGAGAGATAGACACATCATTCTGGTCTTCACTTGGGAAGATAGAATGGAGGATTAGGTAATCATCTGGCATTCGATACTCTTTGAGAATGTATTAGGGCATTCAAGATAAGTGTAGTCGTGGACTGATATTCTTTGAGGGCTAGCTACCCAAGAGAAGAATAGTCCAAGAAGGTCATACTTTGGGAACAACCGAGTGGAGTATGTACCTTGGAGAGACAATGACGATGGTGTCTATAAGTCATATGTCTCGCCAACATTGTAGCCAATTGTCTCTTTGAGAGATGGGGCTGCCTTTCACAAGGACAATGCTAGTTGATATGATGCTATACAGATGCGATTACCAATCTGATTCTTCTTATGAGATTATTCAGTTTGAAAGTGACCATGTACTGGTATGAATACCTCCCTAGTTAAGAGGGAGTGTTGAAAAGTGTAACTAGGTCTATTATCATATTGACTATGTAATTATGGATTTATGTAAAAACAGAAGACAAAGATAATAAAATAAATTTTGTACTTGCTTCATGGGTTTCATGAGCGAGAGTTTATTATAGGTTAGTAGACTTCTTATTGATGTCTATCTAGGTTTTTGTCTTATGGTTATTAGAGTCATGTATGTGAAGTACATAGTCTTCAAGAGAATGCTCCAAGACCTTGTCAAAGAAGCTATGGATGAATGGCTTGGAATCACACTCAAATCAACGTTGGAAAATGAACCATCAAGTTGGCCTAAAATATTGAATGTAAAGTCAGCCTCAGAAGCAAGAGATATGGTCGGCCTCAAATCAATGAACCTGTTCCTATATATATATATATATATATACCTATTCTTTGGATTATAAGAAAATATAGATTTTGCACACCTCTCAATTTGGTGGATGTATGACAGCTTACATCACATATATCTTTGATGATACCTAAGTGTATATGATATCTTCATTTAATTTTTACATATATAAGAACATAGGTTATTGTAGATTTATCTCTAAATGACAATACAGAAAAGGGACGGCAAGAAAAGCATATCTGTCTTAGTTATATGTGTGAATAAACTGTAGGAAGAAGTGCATATGTTATGTGTTAATATAGTGTGGTGAAGTCGTGAAATACATGCAAAGACAGGGCAATGTTAAAACCAGGTTAAAATGATATGTTAGGGTGCGGATTAAAGGGCTGGAGTAGACTCAGTTACAATGTATTTAAGGGATGCGTTCTGCTACATTCAAATGTGGATGAAGAACCTGAAAAATACCGTGTTTAGGTGCATACAAGTGTGCTGGAGTAGACCGAATTACAATGTAGATAAAGGTTGCATTCTGCTACGTCCAAGTGCGAATGAAGGAGCTGGAAAAGACTACAGATTAAGGTGTTGAGTTAAAGTGTGATTAAGGGCTACGTTCAGTTATGTTGAGGTGTGGAATTCATCAGTGAGTTAAATTATGGTGTGAAATATATGAATATATTTAAGGAATTCTATTAAGTAAAAAAGGAGAATGTGCTAAAATAAGGACTGCGTTAAGCTAAGAATTCTTTTTTATAAGACAAGTAGACAATCAACAAAGCTAAAGGTAGAAAGGAAGAACAAGAATACAAGTAGAGAATGAGTTCTCGTGTAGAACATAGTATATCATTGAAGAAGAGAAGAATCAAGTTTGTAAGGGCAGTGACAAGATCTTGGAGAGATTCCTAAGTCTAGGGTCTGAGTCTGGGTCATGGCAATTGTCTTTTAAATATCTATAAGAAGAATTCTTTGCGGGTTTTCCTCTCGAAGAGGGAGAGGTTTTTTCCCTCGCTCTAGGAGCCTAATTTTGTGTGTCAAGCATTTTGATAATTAACTTGATGAAATACCAACTAAGCTAAAGAAATAAAGACATAAGTATCTCAAGAATATTCACAAGTAATTATCAAGTAAAGAATTTGTTATAATCTCTAGCCTTTCAAATTCTCAACACCTATCTTGTGTGATATGTGATCACGTCACATCATAGACAAAACAACTTATCGCGCGATAATGTAACACTAAAATCTAAAATCCGTGATTTGAGAAATCGCTCCCCGTGCGATTTGATCTCCCTCGTTGGTTTTGTTGGATCAGACGGTCCACACTTGTGCCTGTACTGTTTGCATTTTTAATCTCCCTTCTTCGGATACATTGTGCTATCAAGGAAAAACAATTATGAATGTTGGATTTCAGATTCATGATTTTTAATCTAACTTCGCCTAAACTTATTGAATGAAAACCACGCTGTGTGTGATGTGAATTCCAACTCAACAGAGGAATAAAATACTGATTGTTAAACACAGATAGCCAAAATTAAATACAAATACACTTGGAATTAAAACAATGCAAATATACAGAGTCGAGCCCTTTAATGGCTAAATTTTACATTTCCTTCCCTCTATGTCCACTCGTCTGTCACACCTCTCTCACTCTTCTCTCGCACCTATTCCACTCCTTTTTCTCACACCTATTCATGCATATATATATTTATCTATCTGAATAAATTCACTTTGTCTTTTATTAGCTTTCTACTGAGCCACTCTAACAAACAATTTATATCCTATCTAAATGCTCTAACCTACTTGGCTTAATCTCCTCACAGGGAGAAACAATTTCTATTTTATTCCTACTTAAGTTAGGAAATCAAAACAAACTAACTTATCACATTTAAAACTAAATAAAATATTAATAATTAATGTTTCTCCACCTCTTGTTAGCCACAACATGTGAAAACATAATCACATTATTGGCTAAATTTGGATTCTCCTGCTTCAGACTCTTGGGGAAGAAAATATCGATCCATCAATTTTTCAGGATCTACATTAAACTTCTATAACTCTAACGTTGTCATCCAATGGTCATCTTCCACTGGGTGTCCTTTCCATTTGACTAGATACTGTTAATAGGTTTGTCCTTTGGTCTTCTTTGCTGCTCTTTTCTGTAGAATGGATTCCACTTCTTTCTTTGATGTCTTTGGCATCTGTTCCTTCCAATTCAAAGTCCGGTCCTCCTGTTCAGTAGTTTCTTCTTGTAGTTCTTCCTTTGTTCCTTTGTATAGGTACAAATCTGTAACATTAAATATGGGTGAGATTCCAACTCTTGGCCCTATATTTTTCATTTTTAGTTTATTATAAGTCCTGACTAGAAACCTTTCCTTCCTTAGATAAACCATAACTAAATCATCTACTTGAAATTCCCTTTCAATCCTCTTCATATCATCTCTTTGTTTATACTTTTGGGTGTTTTTATGTAAGCTCTGCTTGACATCTTCTTGCAACTTTTGTATCTGTTCTGCAAATTCTTTCACCTTTGCACTCATTATCTATTTTTTGCTCAAATCTATAAGCTCATACACCCCTCTTGGATGCATCCCAAAAACAATTTGAAATGGACTCATTCTAGTACTCTGATTAGGAGTATCATTATAGGAAAATTCAGCTTGAGCAAGTGCTAAGTCCCATTGCTTTGGATTTTTGTAAACCAAACTCCTTAATATGTTTCCCAAGCTCATGTTCACCACTTCAGTTTTTCCATCCGTGTGAGGATGATAGGTTGAACTGAAACTGAGGTTTGTACCTATCTTCTTCCATAGATTCCTCCAGAAGTGTCCTACAAAATTTGTATCTCTGTCTAAAAAAATATTCACAGGCAGCCCATGTAATATTATAAATTCAGAGAAAAACAAATTAGTAATGTGAGTTGCATCACTAGTTTTCTTACAAGAAATAAAATGAGCCATTTTAGAAAACCTATATACGACAACATAGATATAATCATGTCCTTTTTGAGTCTTCGACAAACCTAAAACAAAAACCATGCTGACAGCATGCCAAGGTCTATTGGGTATTGGAAATGGCTGATATAATCCATTGTTTTGGCTTATTCCTTTGGCATGTTGACAAATCGTACACTTATCAGCAAACTTTTTGATATCAATTTGCATTTTTGGCCAATAATGTTTTATCCTGTCCAAAGTTTCTAGAAAGTCCTCCACTGTGTTTTTCCTTAATCATATTTTCCCTCATGGAGCGCTTAGGTATACAAAGTTTATTATTCTTGAACAAGAATCCTCCTTGAATCAGGTAGTCCAACCACTGGATGCTATTATGAATTACATGATTCTTAATAGCTGCATATATTTCTTTGAAATCTGTGTCTTCCTCATACATATCAATCATTTCTTCAAAACCCAAAATGCCAATCTTCGATTCTTGCATAACCAGGTTTACTCTACTCAAAGAATCAAAAACTTTGTTTGACTTACCACTTGTGTGTTTGATTAAAAAGGTAAAACTCTGAAAAAAATCCACCATCTTAGCATGCTTTTGGTTTTACTTCGGCTGATTATTTATGAATTGCAGTGGATGGTTATCTGAATACAACACAAATTTTTTGGGCAACAAATAATGCCTCCATTTCTTCAAAGCATGCAACACATTATAGAACTCCTTATCATAGGATGCATACTTCTTCTTGGCCTCATTTAAATTTTCACTAAAATAATATATCGGTCTCTTCTCTTGACTCAAGACATCTCCAATTGCTATCCCACTAGCATCAGTCTCAACTTGGAATATTTTATCAAAATTTTGCAAGGCCAAAACAAGTCTTTCAGTGATATTCTTTTTCAACAACTTCAAATTCTCATCTGCTTCTTTTGTCCATTTAAATGGCTGGTTGCTCTCCTTTATTGTTTCAATTATTGTTGCACATATTTGACTAAAACTTCTGATAAAATTTCCGTAAAAACTTATAAGACCATGAAAACTCCTTACCTCAAATACACTTCTCGAAGTTGGTCAATCCAGTATTACCTAGATATTTTGTAGGTCCATCTTCAATCCTTCTTCTGAGACTATAAATCCCAAGTAAATGATCTGATTCTTCATGAAACTACACTTCTTCAAATTTATAAGCAACTTCTCCTTTTGCAAAGTACTTAACATCAGCTTCACATGCTCCAAATTCTCCTCCTTACTCTGACTGAAAATTAGAATTTCATCAAGATAGACTATCACAAATTTTCCTACATACTCTTTCAAAACCTCATTCATTAGTCTTATAAATGTGCTTTGTGCATTAGTGAGCCCAAAAGGCATCACTAACCACTCATACAATCCACTGTTGGTCTTAAAAGTAGTCTTCCATTCATCTACTTCTCTAATCCTTATTTGATGGTATCCACTCTTCAGATCTATTTTGGTAAAATACTTTGATCCACTTAAACAATCCATCAAATCATCTGTGTGTGGCAATGGAAGTCTATACCTGATAGTGATCTTGTTAATGGCTCTGGAATCAGTACACATGCGCCACTCACCTCCCTTCTTTGGACTAAGCATGGATGGTATTGCACATGGAGTAAGACATTCTTTGAGCAGTCCTTTATCTAACAGCTCTTGTACCTATCTTCCAAATTCTTCATTCTCTCAAGGGGTCATTCTATATGCTTCTTTGTTTGGTAAAATTGCACCAGATATTAAATCTATGTGATGACTAATACTTCTGATTGGTGGAAATTTACTTGGTAATTCATCAACAACTATATCAGCATAATCGTCTAAGATATTTTTAATTTCCATAGGCAGATTATCTAAGTTTGTAGAATTAAGAATTACCTTGGGTTTACCCACAACAAAAAAATGCATTTCTTTCTCCTTCTTGACTTCTTACATCAATTCCTTTCCACTAATCAGCATAACATTATTCCCAGCTGTTCTTTTATCTGCTTTATCCTTCAAAGGTAGCAATGTGTGATTATTTCAATCCTTCTCTATGGTATAGGTATTTATTTTGCTACCATGAAAGGATTTTATGTCAAATTTCCAAGGTCTTCTCAGCAATACATGGCACATGTCCATTGGCATCACATCACACAGTATGACATCCTTTTATGTACCGATTTGTATCTCTAGTTTGCACTGTTCTTTCACCAAAATATGATGTCGTTTCTGTAGCCACAAAACTCTGTAAGGAGTAGGGTGTACCATCTTAATCAACCCCAATTTCTCAACCATATCTGTGGAAACACGATTATTAGTGCTTCCATTGTCAATCACAAATTTGCAGCACTTTTCCTTACACTTGCATACAGTCTTGAATAAACTCTTCATTTGTGTTGGCAAATTTTCTTCCTTCTCTGCCTTAAGGAATACTATTTTGAGTAATAAACACTCTCCTACCTCAGGTAGTTCTTCTTTTCCCATGACCTGAGGATTTTCTTCCTTTTCCTTAGCTACATTCACATTCCATTGAATTGTTGGTTTGTTTTGAGGACAGTCCCATGATCTGTGTCCCCATTCTCGAGATGTGTAACACTGAATTTCTCTTCCTCGACCTCTGCCTCTGGGTACAAATATCCATCTACAAAAGTCTCCTCTCCACAGCGGTCTGCTACTCAAACCTCCTGATTCATTCTGAGAGTGCTGAAATCTTGATCTGAAAGTTCCTCTTCCTCTTGCTGGAATTTTACTTCGATTCCTCTCACTTTTTTTCCTCAAAATTTTCTTCGCTGCTTTCAAAGTTGCTTGGTAGGCATCCCCAATTGTCTTCAGACTCAAAAAACTGATTTCATCATGTATTTCATACCTTAAACCATTGAAATATCTGGCTACTTTCTCCATATCATCTTCAACATGTCCTGCTCTAATGTTCAGCTTGTAAAACCCCTCTGTATACTCCTTGACATTCTTTCTGTTCTGCCTCAAATTCTGCAACTGTTTGAAAAGATTCAATTGATAATCCTTTGGCATAAAATTATTCTTCAACTTTCATATCATTTTATCCCACTGCTTGATCTTAGTCTTTCCATTTCTAACCCTCGATGTCTGTAGTTCATCCCACCGGATAGATGCATGGCCCTTCAACTTGGTAGCTGCATACTTTACCTTCTTCTTATCTTTGACCTCTTCCAAGTCAAAATAATTATCCACTGAACTGATCCAACCCATCAACTTGTCCACATTAAGGTTCCCCTCATATGAAGGAATCTCCATTATCGGTTTCCCACTCACCTTTGCTAATATCTTGAAAATTTTATATCCCTCGTCTTCTACCGCTTCTTCTTCCTCAGAAGTTTCCTCTTTGCCTCGTCTTCTACCCCTATTTCTTCCTCAGAATTTTCCTCTGCTGCATTGAAATATCCTTCATTAGGTGTTGTCCTCTGAGTAGTCTCTACTGTCTCCATTATTGTACGAAGGTGTCGAATCTCTTCTAGCAAAATTGTATTAGCTTCCAGTCTTCCCTACCTATGTCGACTCCTCTTCTGGGTGGCATATTTGCTACAATATTCGAGAACAGAACTCAATGTCTGCTCTAATACCAAATGATGCAGACAAGATAAAAATATAATAATATGCACATGGACCTGTGGCTTATGGGCCCACACTTGTAGTGACCAATCATGCAGAATCCCCTTCACAACTTTATTAATTTACCCACCGCACTTCGCACAATTTATAAATTAACAATACAACAACTTCACACTTCACAACAGATTTCCCATCACATGTTTCAAACTTTAATGTGTAATAATAAGCGTTCTCCCTATATTTTGAAATATGCGATCTCATTGCATCGTAGAAAAAACAACTTACCGTGCGATGCTATAACACTAAACTCTAAAATCCGTGATTTGCGAAATCACTCCTAGTACAATTTGATCTCTTCCGTTGGTCTTGTTGGATCAGACGGTCCACACTTGTGCCTCTATTGTTCGCATTTTTAATCACCCCTCTCTAGATACATTATGCTATCAAGGAAAAACAGTTATGAATGTTGGATTGCAACTTCACGATTTTTAATATAACTTCGCCTAAACTTATTGAATGAAAACTGCACTGTGCGTGATGCCAATTCTGACTCAACAGAGGAACAAAATACTGCCAGGTAGACACATACATCTGAAATTAAATAAAAATATTCTTGGAATTAAAAAAATGAAAATATATAGAGTCGAGCCCTTTAATGGCTAAATTTTATATTTCCTTCCCTCTCTGTCCACTCGTCTCTGACACCTCTCTCACCCTTCTCTCGCACCTATTCCACTCCTTCTCACACCAATTGTTATTTTATTCCTACTTAAGTTACGAAATCAAAACTAACTAACTTCTCATATTTAAAACTAAATAAAATATTAATAATCAATGTTTCTCCACCTCTTGTTAGCCACAACATGTGAACACACAATCACATTGCTGGCTAAATCTGGATGCTCCTGCATCACTTTTCCGGACATAGATAGAATATATATGAAAAATGAATACCTTAGTCAAACATGGCGAAGAGGTTCCCTTGGGTATTGTTTCCTACCTTTTCAAACTCAAGGTACTATCTTTGACAAGGAACATATATAGTTTTCTTTTGAATATTTTTCAAACTCTCTAAACATGAAAAATATGTTGAGTTTTACCTTCGTTGGAATCATTAAAGCATCAATAATGATGGAATTGTTAAACATGACGAGGTCAAACCACTCCTTCTTAGGGTTCATTAAACATAATCAGAGGGATTCATCTGAAGTATGAACTTATAGATCAAGCATATGATACCATCCTCACGCTTTTTAAAAAATAAAGAAGTATTGACTAGTATGGTTGGGGAAATTTGTCAAAAAGGTGATACGGGTTGATATTGGTCGCCACCCGCCTATTCCAGTTGGACCCCCACCATTGTTTCTTTCATTTTTTTGGTTTCCTTAATTGTAGCACAATTACTATTTTTGGCTGTTTTTGAGGTCTTGAACCTCCAGAGTCGTTTTGAGGCCCTAAACTATGTTTTTTTGTGAAAATCACCTCTAGATGAATATGTGTCTTCAAATTGATATTCGCTGTCAACAAATTTATTCCCCCAATATATCTTTCTAATGAGGTCATGTGCGTCAAACAAAGATCGTGTCCCAAAGTTACGACCCTGAGAAATTAATGTACCAATTTATCCCAACAGGGCCCATAGTTTGTTGTTTCATCTCTTAGGGTTAGTTTTTTGGATGTTTATGGTTTTCCATTGTTTCCCAATAACAAATAGGACTTCAAGCCTCATTGTAACACAATTCAGAGGCCTGTAGCTGCCACATCTCTTCTCAAAGATAAGCTACCAACGCCCTAGATATTTTATTTCTGTTTTCTTTGTAAGCATATTTCAGTTATGTGATATTAATGAAATGAAGTCTTATTTTTTATGAATCTTTGTGTTGATGTGTATTTCTGTATTTTATTGCGTTCCTTCATAAGTCCAGACCAATAGGGTACTCCATTTTCTAATGATGGCGAGTTTCTCTTGAACATGACACTCATCCACTTCATCCTCATAGCTTTTGGGTTGGGTAATATGCTTGTATTTTGGTTTATCATTCCATTTCAAAGCCTCCATTTTTAGTTTTGGTTCAATGTTTCCAACTCTATTCAGTGTCACCGCTATGTTCAAGAGAAGTAGTTCAATCAACATCTACAATACTCTCAAGCCTTCATTCCATGTCGATCGCTCCTGATCCAGTTCTGTATCATCATAATTTTGTCTCAAATCATAATACCTGTTTCATGTCGCTGATGGGGGATTCATCAAGGCCCTCTTGTGATGGGTCACTTCCTGTCGACATGGACTCAATATCCAAGAAGTTGACTTAGAAACAAACATCGGTACCTTGGTGCTTAAATACATCAGTGGAAATTTTCCTCGTTCTCGGTGAAACGTTTACATCATTGGCCTTCGACCGAAATATTCTTTGTGGTGTTCAACTTTAACTCATTTACTCACACCATACAGATTGTACTGCATTACCTTGAGAGACATTAACATCATCGGTGGTTTCTCTCATGTCTGTTAATGACTTACATAATTGGCCAGTAATCAAATGGTGTCTACCATGTTTGACTCCAGCTCATTGATTCACATGGTTAGATTCATAAATTGAATGGTCGTATGAACGAGATAGAAGACCCCAGATCTAGTTTCATCCACTCTAGTTGCGATTTTAGGATAAATACAAGATCACAATGTATGGTAGCTATGGTCATACAGATAGTCATCAAGTCATGGGTCTACCATTTTTCATCAGTGGACATATCTTTCGGTCATTGTACATGTAATGCTAGCTTATGTGCTGAGTAAGGGTATGCCTCCCTCAACAAAGATATCATGATGTAAATTTATTATAACATAAGATGATCATGTCGGTTTTTCTTGATCCTGACTTATCACAAGTTAAAGCACTTCATTCATCAGTCATCATTCTTTACTTTGCGCTTTATGATGAAATCTTTTATAGGCCATTTTCTTACATTTGGTCAGTCAGCCTAGAAACTGGATCAATCAACATCATTTTACCCCTTGACATCATCATAATACAAATCCCTATGCATGACACTCTCATATCCCATATTTTCTTCCTTAAAACACCTTGTTTCTGTAATTTTAAGGACCAATGCTCTGTGGCCTCTTATTGGACAACGTTCACCTATAGGTTTCTATGCTATGGCCTGGATTGACCACCTACAAGTTATTCCACTATGCACCTGCACTGGTTCTAGAAATTTGGGAAAAGAGAGAAATTTCAGAAGGCTCTTTTTCCAAAAGCTTCCAGAATTTGTTACAATGATTTACCTCAGATAAAAATTTTATATCTTATCATATCCTACTGATCAGAAGATCATGTCCAGGTTAAGAAATTTTCTCAAAACTGAAAGTGCTCAGAAATGGTTGCAATCTGAACAACCGAAAAGGTCTCCTCGCTGCGATTTTGGTGCCATAAATGGTTCTCAAAATCGAGGTCGTATGAAAACGTTATTGAGGTTTGAAATCGTCTAGTAAACTCCAAAATTTAGTTGACCAAGTTTGACTTTATAAATTTATGAAAAATAAAAAAAAAGAATATTCTGAGAATATTCCTTAGAATATTCCCCAGAATATTCCTTGGAGGGCGAATTAAATGATGACAAGTGGTACCTTGGTATTTGATGGCAGTTTGAATTCATTTTGTTGTGGGCAATCAGAGGGTGCCATGTGGCAAGCCCGGAGGCCACCACATGGCCCAAGGCTGGTAGAATTTTGGCTATGTAAAAGTTTTGTTAGCTCACAGGAATCAAACCAGCGACTTGCCTGCCCGAGCCCAAAGGCCCGACCAACTATGCTATGCATGTGTTACTTAACATACAATAGAGTCGGGTTTGTTTTAATGTTTGAATATGATTTCAGCGGAATGGTTCAGGGCTAGCCTGTTTACACTCCATACAACCTGCGGTTGTGACCACAACTTATAATCTTCGTCGGTTAAACCTAACCACAACTAGTCTGACAGTTCCACAGTCCATGTGGCCAACATCTTAAAAGAAAATTTAATGTGATAGTTGTTAACGGTTTTTAAAAAAGTTTGTTGCAACAGTTGCGGTGGGGGGTCATGTGACCACCCCGCCCAAATTTTAATGTTGGAATTTAACGTTTCCGCCGAATTTGGAGAGGGGCCACTATTTCAGGAATTATCCCCATTTTAGCGCCTTTAACTGGAAATCCTCCACTTTTAGTGAGGTTTTTGGGGGACATTGGGCATTTTTCTTGCAGAAGTCATAACTCTCTCATTATTGAACAAAATTAAGTGCAAAAATAGTCAATTTTGGGTTTCTTGAGCATTCTGAACAGTTTGGAACAGGTTTTAGGTTGAGCAAAGGTAATCTATAACAGTTTTTTCTTCGAGGAAGATGAAGGAGCCATTAGGGCCATCATGGAGAAGGCAGTGTATTGGGTTATCTTTACCTGTTTAGTGTAAATGAAAAGCCATTTCTAGCTATTTTCTATCTTCTGAAGCTAAATTTATAGTTTTTTTTTCCTATTGAAGCATATTTTTACCTGTACAACCATTTTGAGTAAATTAATAGAGCAAGGACATGCATTGGGGAGCCTTGGATCGGAAGATGTAGCCTAGGAGAGTTGAACTACCTCAACAATTTGCTGTGTATTGTGCTGGTGAATTTTAATTGCTGTTTATTTCTGTTGTACTATGTTAAACAGTAAAATTACTTAACTAATCCTCACACTGAAAACTCAAATACATAACCAAAACCACTTTGTTTAACCTGCAATTCATGGAGAACACTTTGCACACTTAATTATATTAGTTTGGATACTTTGCATAGCGTTACAAATATTTCCATTCAAATCACATACCTTGGAGTTTCCATCCCTTATCGTTTGATTCCATCCTCCCATCAAGAGTAGATATGAAATCATAGATTGGTAAATTGATAAGAACTTCCAACTTACCCTCTTATTCTATATATTTTTGGCCATCCACAAGCTAGGGGTTGGATTTTGGAGATATAATTCCACTCTCATGTTGTTGTTGTAAAGAGTTAACATTCCATGCATTAGGGTGATTAGAGGTGCACTTTGTGACAAAGAAGGAACATGTCAACTTGGAGGAGCTCTTCTACAAGATCAATTCCTATTTCTAGTTGTAACTCCTTCCATTTATATTAATACAAATAGCTCTTTGTTTTGGACTATATGTGATGTTATGATTTTATGTATTTCAATGCCATGTTGATCCATTGAATGAAGTATTTAGATGATGCCACATAGATACCATAGATCGTTGGCTTATGTTATATGATTGTGCAGGTTCTAATTATAGCAATGGGAGCTAGGATTCGAGCGTTCAGGTAAAGATAAGAGTGAAGCATATGTCAGATCATAGATAGACTTCATCCAATTACCTATTTACTTTAAGGGAAACAATAACTACTTTGTCTTTGCGTTGTTCTAGACTAAGCCACCAAGTCTAGAGAAGACACTTATGTTCGCTTGACATTTTTGCCATATTTTGTTGATTTAATATTAATCTTTTCTTTATAAAGTAAAAATAATTACAACACACCACATGCATATGTTCAATCTATATATAACTACAAATTAGAATATTTCATAATCATCTTAAAATTTTAATAAATAAACTTATTAATCTCTTATTCATTCAACAAAAAATTTTAATATTTTAAAATATAAAAATATATTTTATTAAATAATTTTGTTTTTAAATTAATTTATAAAATTTTATTTAAAAAAAAAAATCAAAATATCAATTAAAATATTTAAAAACATAAGGAATTTGAGAGATCCGAATAATGCAAAATTAATATTTTTATGTGATAGTCCTACTGATTTATAAATTAAGAATAAAAATAAAATAAAAAATTATATAGAGAAGAATCCAAGATGGAATTAGGTTCATATATAATGTTCCACATACTAAATAGATTGTTATCTAGTTCTCCATTGCGTGAACCATCTTGTGTATAGAAGATAAGAGCATTATAAAACACACTTACTAAATACTTCAAAAAATAATAGAAAATTTAGTAAAATTATCACAAAAAATTTAACAATTCTTTTTGAAAATTTAAGTTAAGATTATTAAATTTTAAGATTTTAAGTGACCAAGAGTTATTATAAACGAAATCTATTTCCACATTAAAAAAAACATTTCAAACACTCCAACCATCTACACCTGATTTTTTTTGAAATTCTTTTAGGAGATCCCCAAAAATATAATAAAACCTTGGTATCTCAAATTCGTTATCCGTAATAATAGCATTTCAATAGGAAACAAACAACCATTATGAGTTTTAATTGAAGAATAAGAAAGAGCATTAAGAATTTGTGATCGTACCTCCTCGACAAAGGTTGCCAAGTCGACGAGGCGGAGCTTCTCGCGCAGTACCTCGGCGTCGACGTTTACTTCAGTGGAATTTTATACCTAATTATTTTGTTTCAGTACCCTCGGTCGCAAGCAAATTTGATTCCTTGAGTCTAAATAATTCTGTGACAGGGTGTGTTCTTAAATGGATTCCTGATTCGAGGAAGTTCAGACAGTGACGGCTTTACTTCCTTCTCTCTCTTAACATTCATCAACAGATGGATATTATAAAAATGATTGTGATTAAATAGTTACATAGAGTTAAAAAATGATTAATATGAAAATACAAAATTAAGAGAAAAACACCTACCCTTAAAATAAATTGCACCACCCAGCCTACTCTGCATACAGGATCCAAGATGTAAGTAGCAGGGAGAAGCCTTCAATCTGGCATGGGATCCAACAAGCTGAAATGACCAACAACAAAAAAATAAAATTCCCAGGGTCCAGAATAAACGAAGCTTCCGTGGGCTAGCCACAACTGAAAGCAAACTTAGAACAAAGAATTAATTAATAATACAAATTTTCAAATTTAAATCAACCTAGCCACATCGGAAAGCAAACTTAGAACAAAGAATTAATTAATAATATAACCTTTCAAATTTAAATCGGTGATTTCGTGCTGATGCTGTGGAGCTTAGCGAGGATTCCCACGAGAGAAGCATTGATATACGTTGTGGGCTCAAGATTGCTCGGATCGGACCTGCAATCCTCAAACCTCTCATGGTGATCAGGCCTTCCTACAACTGCACCTGTTGCTTGTGTGGGTTTGGTGGTTGTATGTGGAACCACACCAAGAAACCTTCGGTATACGATATATTTGAAGACTCCACTTATATTGAAACTTTTGAAGACCCTCTGTGATGAGCTTGCTGTGGATAATTGTCACCAAATCTCATCGTGAAAGAAATGCTCACAGATTCTTACCCAATATGTAATCAAACTGTAAATTTTATAATCAGTAGCTAAATCATTATTGCATCCAGATAACCAAGGTGGTCTAAGCTTCATGAAATGATTACAGATTCTTACCCAATATGTAATCAAACTGAAAATTTTATAATCAATAGCTAAATCATTATTGCATCCAGATAACCAAGGTGGTCTAAGCTCAAATGCAGATGTGTAAGAAAATACATTTTTGGTTTTTTCAACCTAGGAAGATATAAAAATTAATTAAATTAACATAGATTCAAGTTAATTTAGAATTTCTCAATGGAAGTTTTTGTAAGTAGAATTATTTAAATATTTATCTTCATGATTTAAATCACAAATGTATTTATGTGATATGATGAGTAAGACCAATATCTAAATAATTTTGAATCTCAACTCTAAGAAAGTGGAAATGGATCGTATGTTAAGTCTTTTATTGTCCTTCATTAAATATTTTGCAAAAATAAAAAATCCAATAGGTATATGTACTTTTTTTTTGGCAAATTCTTTATAGCAAATGCAATCAGGATGCTTGGTTCATAGATCTGATCGCCACATTGCAAGGATTTCTTGTATTTTGACAACAAGTCACTGTATACTGACACAAGGAATGATGTGCTTGTAGCATATTCTGTATTTGCACCCTCTCTGACATATAACAATCCTCCTGTCCAAGTGCAACAGATTCAACACTGTTAAGGAGCTTAATTTTGAAACCCACAGCATAAGAAGGGAAAGTTTCAATGTGGTGGAAAGTTTGAAGTGAGGACTTAGAGGAAGATCTGAACAGAGAAATGCATATGCTTGGTTTTTGTAAAGTTCCAAGTTGGATTCTCTAGAAAAATATAGCTGCCATGTTTATTAGTTTTATGATCATGTGGGTAAGTTGAAGGTCAAGTGACAAAACTTCAAAATTTTATTTCAATTGACTAGCTTTAAGATTTGGTAATTAATATGATTTATGTAGATATCAACTTACACGAGACATGAGGACTTGAACTCCTGGAGATTTGAGATGCCAGGTGAACTCAGATTCACTGGAAGTAGAAAAATTCTGCTGAAATATGTATTTGGTATATTTTGACAATCCAGTTGCCCTCTAAAAGCCATGATGTTGCCCATGCAAGCTTGTCCTGAATATTGCCCGAATGAATAATCAGTACCCCACCTAATGGCATCCCTAACGTTCTCCAATTCTCCAGCTGCTGCAAGTTCAAATTCATAGTGAAGGGCTCCCCATGCCAACATGGTAATGGTGAATGCCATGGGAAGTCCATACTTCACATTATACTCAACGTCGTAGTAACCACCCACTAAATCCACTTACACAAAAACACAGTAAAAACCATATGAAACATCATTGTATCTTTCCAAACTTCTTGAGGATCTGGACCAAATATTAAATGCATAAATTATTTGGATAGAGAATGTTGGTGGGTTCCTAGCAAACCTATCACATTCAAGGAAGAGTCCTTAATTCAAAATTAAGTGGTTGTGAGGTATCTAATGTATCACGTTATTAGGAATTGGGAGGATTTGGACTAAATATTAAATTCACAAAATTATTTGGACAGAGAGTGTTAATGGGACCCTCAAAAGTGTAATTATATACAACTGGTGGAACCAACTCAACTCCTCAACTGACCCTCATTCCTGAACCGAACTTTGCAGATCCACTGTAGCAAACTTGAAATTATGATTTTTTGTGACAATTATCGTGTTTAAAAGGGAGTAGCGACCCAATTCCTGCACTTAATTTAGACAGTGAAATTTCAGGTGGCTTTTGACGGCCTTGCGAGGATTCGAGACCTTCATCTTCAAGCCATATTTTTCGTTCCCTCGAACCATGTTTCTGGTTAGCAATGTAACGTTCATAACCATTTGGACCGTGTGCTTGAGAGAATGTCGTAATCTATTTACTATTTATAGTTTACTTTTGGGTTGTTTATTGAGCTACTATTGATCCACCTATTGCACATGAATGAGTCAATGCAAATGATTCCTGGTAACTGTTTTTACTTAGACAAAATATTAGACATGAATATAACCTCAATGTAGATTGAAGTCTAGGATTGAATATATACCTGGCCCTTGATAGGTAAAACCCTTTGTTATGTTGTGCAACGAGTGGTTAAACTCTCTAAAAGTCTTAATATCATGCAAAATTATAAATGTTTATAAATCGTGCAGTGTTATATTACAAATTTCAATAGCAGGGTGTATTACAAATATGTAGAAATATTATCGCCTTAGTTCTCCTACGTGCCCCCAAGCGTACCTGAGTGAGAAATGCCACGAGATTAATCTAGACACATGAAGGGTGCAGTATAAATATAAATTGGAAAAAAATCCTTTGCCAGGTTTCCATCTCCTACGTAATGGATTTCAGAAAAGGAGAAAACGAAACACAAGTTGTAGCTTCCAGATATCCGTGGAATTATGGAAGACTCAAGAACGACACAATATGTAATACATGCACCATGCCCCATTCTCGATGTTAAAAAAAATTTAATGAACAACTTCATATTATTCAATTTAATTAACTTTATATTATTTAATTTAATTAAACATAAATTTAAATTTATATGATAACTAAATAGGTAAGTCTCAATATGTATGAATTTTAGGTATATATGAATTCTACAAACAATAATAGAGTCGACTAATCCATCTCAGAAAATTGGTATGGAAGCACATGAATCTACCTGTAATAATGTGAATAGGGTTGAGCACATTGCATTATATGCTAACACTGAAGTGACGAACATCTTAGTAGAAATTTGTCATCAGGCATTGATGATTTGCTGATTACACTGCATTTGACATTGCTTGAATAGGAGAAATCACAGTGGTCGAGGATGGTGAATGATTTCTAAACCGATGAAGTCGTACGATAAGAGCATCACAACTCAGTGTATGTTTGATTATTGATTTGTGTTTCATTTCATGGCCGCGCTGAGCTCAGCCCAAGTTTGGTTTCCATTATCTTTAATTTGATTAATGTTTGGTATCACCCGACCGAAATGATTAATGTTCAACCTTGCTGGCATGAGTCCATATCCATTTCAAATTGCTTTGGTTTGTGCTAAAACAGGTGATGCTAGCCCTACCTTTGTTGGTGCTCTAGTTTTTTACATGCTAATAATATTTTCCTCCGCTAACTTTACTATAGCCTTTGATCTTGGTGTTCCTACAATCATAACTAGATGTAAGAGAAAACAAAATCATACTATAGAAAAATTCGAAAAATGAAAATTATAACCTATAATTGTTGTTCTAGAAGAAGTGACATTGGATTTTGCCATTCTTGAACTAGGAATTAAGTTCTCATAACCACTATCGTACATGTTTGCACAAGGAGATTCCATTGAGTGGATAGGACATTTACGAATTAGGTTCTCATAACCACAATTGTACACGTTTGCACACGTTTGCACAAGGAGACTCCATTGAGTCGATAGGGCGTTTGGACTACACCACCAAATTTTTGAGAGCCTATAACCACCAACCTGCATGCATAAAGAGAACTCATTGAGAAGATATAGTATTAGGTTGAGATCATCAATTTTTTATTGGACTAAGTTGCATAAAGAGAACTCAATGCATAAAGAGAACTCATTGAGAAGATATAGTATTAGGTTGAGATCATCAATTTTTTATTGGACTAAGTTGCCATTGCTGGATATGAATTTTGCATAGAATTCAATAATATTACAAATATGAAATTCACTCTAGTCTATGAAAATCATTTAATATTTAATAATTAATGCTAACCTCAATTCTGTCATTAAATATATCATTTACTTCTTAAGTCTAAACATCAAAATTGTGTATTTACCTCAATATGATATCAAATAAGACCTCTAAGTCCATGATCTTGCGTTGCATCCACAGAAGCCAACATCAAAGCAAGTAGCAGCAAATATTTTCCTTGTCGACCCGAGCAACCTCAAACGCTCAATAGTAAAGGCATCTCGAGGCCTTTACCTTTCTCTCTTACTATGCCTTAGGTTATGGACGATGGGGAAGTTCAAGGCAGCATCCGGGAAAAAAAAAAGGGTACGAACTCAATCCCTCTTTAACATTTCATTAAAGGGCTTCATCACAGCTTGCATTTTCTTCTTTTACTTGCAAGCCGTGCTGATGAACAGAATATGCGAGAAAACGTCAGATCTCCAGTACGTATCAATTTAATCAATTTAACACTAGCATAATTTTTTAGAAAATTTGCTACCTGTCGATCCACACAATCTGCTTAACCGATTAACATGATAACTAAGTGATCCAATAAGTATCAATTTAATCAATTTAACACTCGTATATTTTTTTTGAAAATTTGCTACTATCAATTCCACACAATTTGCTTAACCGATCAACGTGATAACTGAATTATTTTTCACTGTAATAATATATTATATATAATTTTATGTATTAAAGAAACTTGAAGTTCAAAAAAAAAAAATACAAACTCAATAATGGGTAAGTGATGATATGTAAAATATTTAGCACTCGAAAGCTCCTAATTAGACATGTCATTAAAAAAATACAAAAACAAAAAATCCAAATATATGTCAAAAAAATCCAAATATATGTCGGATATAATCATGTAAGTACGAGTTTAAAATATAAGTTTTACTTTTAATTTAAAGTTAAATAGATTTAGAGTCCTTAGGGGTGCTGGGCACAAAAAGCATTGTCAAGGTATTGGTGGAGTTGTGTAGGTCACAAGTTTAAACTTACTTTTATTTGTGCATTGGGGCGGTGCAATTGCATCTCGGGGTTATAATGGTACACCTTGGAGGTGGAGAAATTGTATTAAAAGTTATAAATAAAAAATAAAATAGATTTATATTAATTCTATTAATTATATAATGAAAAATAAAATTAATAAATGAAAAGAATTTGATAAAATAATTATTAAAATATTAGGTTGATATATGTTGTTGATATGAAGATAATATTTTAAATTATAATTGATAAATTATTTTATGAAAAGTTTGTATATATAATATTTTTTAAAGTTTTTCTATTAAAATATATATAATATTTTTTTATAATAATTATATATATGAAAATATAATTGATTGAAATATAATCATCTTTTTAAAGAATTTGAACTAAATTGAATGAGAATTTAACTCCCTACTCTAAAAAGAGATTGAATAATTTAAATAAAATTAAACATTTAATTTTTCAAACTATTATAATAATAATGAAAATGATTAACTTTTACTAAAACCAATTTATATTAATTACAATATCATATTTATAAACCAATAATGTTTTTTCCCATCTTTAAATTTAGAGAAAATATTTTCATCTTATGAACGCAAGTAAGTTTATATGTATTTGACATGGATGGAATTTTCCCATGGTTCATAATGATTCACATAATTTCAATTGAATTTTTAATTTTTTTATATTTTAATATTTATTTATTTATTAATTAATAAATATATATAACTGTATAATTTATAACTATAAAATTATATTAAATATAATTAATTATATATAAAAATATATATAATTATTTTATGTATTTAAAAAATAAATAATTTTATTTAATATTTAAAAGAGTATTATTTTACTTAAATTTTAATATCTTCACCATGTAACTCAAAGTACTAATAATATATTTTTCTAGAAGAATCGGATGTATAATTTAATATTTAAATTTATCCAGGTATATTTCTTAGTATTTAATATGTTATTTGGAATAATAAATAGATAATGAAATAATATAATATTTAAAAAAGTATTTATTGTTTTTTAAATAAGATGAAAGGTGTATTTAAAGTTAAAATTTATCAAGGTTAATTTTTTTAAAGCCTTTAACATGCATAATTAATTTATTAATAAATTGCAATAGGAAGAAAAATAATTAAATTTATAAGGAAAATAAATAATTAAATATTTTCATTGTTTTGTAAATTTTTAATGATTAAGGAATATATTACTTTTCTTTTGCAACTTGTATTTTAAATTTTAAAATTATTTAAAAGTGTACATTCACATATATGATAACACTTTATAATGTGGAGGTTTAACCACCACTACAATTATCATCATCATCATCATCATTACCATCATCATCAATAACTAAAGTTATTGATTTTTTTTTGGGTTTTTAAACGATATATATGTGTGTCAAAATCAAAGATATATAAATTCATTAAGAATATGTATATAAGTCAATAATTATAATATATGAGGAGAATGTAAAATACCCATAAAAACTAGAAGCTATGTCATCAATTATTTGACAACAACACTTATTCTATTACTTAAATACCAAAATATATGAATTTTTAGCTTCTAGACAGGGAAAATATTAATAACCCACTATATATATATATATATATATATATATATATATATATATATATATATATATATATATATATATATGGGTGAATCCCCGTGATACATGGAAAAATGAAAGGAGATTTTATCAATAATATAATATGTTTATATATTATTTTTGGCGAATCTCAAACTAGATTATATTATCTTGTAAAATCATGGTGAAACTCTCACGAGATTGTACTATATTGTAGAATTATGGTGAATCTTTCACTGAATTATAAAATCTTGTAAGATCTTAGTGCATCTTTCACTGAATAATAAATACTTTCTAAAGGGCTAAAAAAGTTTATAATGAGTATTTCTTGTAATGGCTTCAAGGCTTGTTAAGCAATCCATCAAGAACCAAAACAAGTATTTTCCTTATATGGAATATAAAGATATTTCTCATGGAAAATTCAATTAGGTTTAGTGCAGGTGGTAGGGAGAAATAGTACATGTGACAATGTGTTCTACTCATAATGAGTATTTCTTGTAATCACTATAAGCCTTGTTGTCTAAGAAATCTCTCGAGGACTGAAATATGTATATTCCTCATATCGAATAGAAAGATATTTCTCATGTATTAAAAAAAGGGAGGATATGAGAGGAATGATATAATTACAAAGCCATGTGATGGTGTTCTTAGCATTGACTAGTCACAATGTTTGAGAGGTTATTCATGTACTTTAGATAATACGTGTCAATTCATTTATTGTTTTAATTGTTATGTTATAAGTATTGTGTGTTTATTACAACTTGGTACCACCTTGGTACCAACACATATAATTTTGGTAAGGAAATGTGTTGTCTAGTTCCAAGTTTGAGTGTTTGTCATTTCTCCCATGGGCTAAGATTCACCCCTAAAATATTCTATGGGTACTCACTATCAATCCAATAAACATGACAAGTTCAAGTATTGAAAAGCTATCAACTACCCAACATGGGGTTTTTCATATTATAGGGGCATGTGGCCTCTTAGATTTAGCCACAATTTGTGCCTAGAATTATTGTTTCCTTGTTATAGCATGCAGACAATTAATACATAATTTGCATTGACCTACCTAGTACCACTAGTCCTAGCTTGGATCTCAGGATTTACCTTTCATATCTTCCTAAAGTCAGACTGCTTGGAAAGAACATTTTGCACCGATAATTGTTGTTTCCTCGATGTAGGATGCAAGCAATTAATACATAGTTCTCATTGACCTACCTTGTACCACCAGACCTTGCTCAGATCTCAGGGTTTACCCTTTATATTTTCTTGAACTTACACTCCCTGGAAATATTACTTCAATTCCCTCCTCTTCCCCATAATTCAAGGGTGAGGGTTCAACAGATATACAACAGAACATGTTCAAGTAATGGAAAGCTATGAAATACCTTGCATGGGTTCTACCATATTATAGGTGCATGTGGCCTCTCAGATGTAGCAACAATTTTTTCCAAGCATTATTATTTCCTTTCTATAGCGTGTAATAAATTAATACATAATTTGCATTGATCTACCTAGTACCACCAGTCCCCTGCTCGGATCTCAGGGTTTACCTTTCATATCTTCCTGAACTTAGACTTCTTGGAAAGAACAATTTATACCAAGTACTTTTGTTTCCTTGTTGTAGCTTGCAAGCAATTAATACATAATTTTCATTGACCTAGATAATACCACTAGTCCTTGGTTAGATCTCAAGGTTTACTCTCTATATCTTCCTAAGAAAACCTTGCATGGAAAGAATACTTCAATGCCCTCCCACCCCACAATAAAATGGTTAGGATTCAATAGATATGCAACACAACATGTTGAAATACTGGAAAGCTATCAACTACCCTGAATGGGGCTTTCCATATTACAGGGCATGTGGCCTCTCAAATCGTCTTTAAGAATAATATCAAGCTGAATGTTTTTGTCACGAATACACTCATTACATAAATGTTAAATATGGGAATATGAAACTTGTACACCGATAATTGTTTGACAAATAGTTACACATAGATGTGACACCATGGACTACCATAATTAAAGGGTACAACATGTAGGGTAATCACAAGGATTTATATATAGATATATCTCCAAAATGTTAACCCCAAGGGTTGGATCGGTGGTCTAGAGTAGAGTCAAATGCATCACGTGAAGTTATTTACTATTGCTTCTAATTGTTTATGATTCGAATCTATTCTATTCCCTTGGGGTGAGATGCCATGATCAGAGCCAATGCTTTGCCTAGTTTACCATCATGAAATGAGGGGAGGTACTCTAGGGTTTCCATGATTTCATTCCAAGTAAAAACAAGAAAATCTATATCTAAAAAAAAATTGATTATTATTCCCTTTTGTATATGTGTAATACCATCTCCCTTGGTCATATATATGTGGATTCGTGGAAGTACTCTATGGTTTTTCACACTTTCATTCCAAGTTAAATAAAGAAAATATATCTATCCAAAACAACTAACTGTTGTTCCCTCTCTTATATGTGTAATACCATTTCCCTTGTCATATAGTTGTGGATTTGTGGCCTCTTTCTATAGTTGATTTGCATTTTTTTCCTTATTGCTATGGTGGAAGTCAAAAACCAAATTAAACCTATGTACACAAGAAGGTTACTGTAGAAGTTGCCATTTTTTCTAATTTTTTAGGGTTATTGTAGATTGATTGTTTGTCGAAAATAAAATCAAACTGGTTTTTTTTATCGATTGAATATAAATTATCATGTATATGTTACGACCCCTTTCAATATTTAATGTACAATTTGGTTTAAGGAAACTCAAATATTTATGGTCAATGATGAAATTGAGTTGTGCATCTAAATATATTGACTTGTGAACAATTGATTCAATGGGAGGGAGAGGGGAATGGAAATTTTATAGATTCAAGGGAATTATTGCAAAATATACAAATTCATTGAATATTGTTGAATTCTTTTTTTCAGTAGAGAATGGAATACATTCCACACATGGGAAATCATTGTTACAAGAAATTATGTACTTATTGTGCTTTCTCTTTCAATGCTTCTTCTCTTTCACCATATTTAGCTTATAAGAATCTTGAGTTGAATAATTTTCCTCATTAGCGAAACTTGTAATTGATGTTGATGTTGAATTCCAACAGGACTGTTATGAGTCCTTTGCCATGTATTATTTTGGAAGATATATCATAGCTTGCTTAGGCATAGAGGAAAGAAATAATTATTTAATGAAGAGGCAGGGGCATTCAGATTCCACAACACCCCTATTGGAACCTTTTTGTGAAATGTATTTGTAAAGAAACCCTTCCCTTTGAATTATTTCTTTAAGCCATGGAGACTTAGGCAGTGGTTCCTCTAAGTTGCTAAATTTGGAATTGTTCAATATATGGAAATAAATCCTATTTATACAATTATAGAAATGATGATTGAATCATTTAGTGTTTATGGGGAAGGAGATTTCAAGTGGTATTACAGGTACAACTGAAGGTGGAACTGGGGACTTTGATAGATGCCTCACAAATTCAAGGCTAATAAAACATATCAGAAATTTTAGTGTTTAATAAAACATATCATTAATTTTCTTTTTGTATTGTCAGTTTTGTATAGTTGGTACATTGACATCAGGTTAGTATCTAATAAAACATATTATAAATCTTTTATATTTTATGGAATAGAAGAAACATAAAAAAACAATAAGGCCATATTCATTATGGTAAAAACCATTCATAGAAATAAGATTAACCAATTCTGTCATCAACGAAGTATAACGCCATTTCCTTAGTGGTAAAGGGCACTACTACATCACCACCATTACAACACACGGGAGAAAGTGAAGATAATCTCCCAACATATGGTTGTATAAAGAGAATGTCAAGCTATGAAAATATTAAAATAACAAAAAGAAACATAGCTGAAATTGTTGGATTTCTTCAAAGCTTCTACTGCAATCTATATGGATATTTATTTTTACTTTTGTATATAGTACAACACTTAATATATATAGAGAATTCAATCAAAGAGTGCACACCAATTACTTCATATGTCACTGGGTTTCCACTCACATTTGTTCAAATATGGAAATGGATATTCACTAAAAGAAACCTCTGTCATAACCTAGTTAAAAATATTATAGTTAGCTGAATTTGTCACATTTATTATTGTAAATCACTCTAGTTTCAAATACCTTTCTAGGATAGTCTAAGGAATTCTTCGTGTCTAAAGAAATTTACAGGATGATCATTAGTCAGGCCTGCATCTTGCATGGAGTACATGATTTTCAGGACAATAAATCAGAAATTTTGCTTCACCAAACCCTTATTAATAGTTTCTACTTTAGATGAATTCAAAGGAATGGTCCTTGCATACTTGTGTTTGTTCACAATGGTATTTAAATTCACGAAGTCCCATGTGTATCTGTCAAATGAGCTGAATTCTTGTTCAATATGAATAGAGCCAAAATAAAACATGTCAAAAATGAAAAACTTAGAGAAATTTGAATCTTAGGAAACATTGTTTAAGAAACAAAACAAAATCAATAAGAAGAAGAAAATATATTTTCGAATGCAAACTCTTTAAGGAGGGAGAGAAAAATGAAATTTTAGATGGAAAAAAATACAAACAACATAAAGGGGATATCTAAATGCCAATTTTGAAAAGATATAAAAAATCATGGAAGGCTAATGAGGATGTAAATTTATAGGAAAATAACTAAAACAATGGAAAAAGGGTGTCTAATACCAGTCCCAAAATATGTAAGAAACCATCAGAGCTTTGTGTTATGGATATACATTGGTAATTTCAATACCATAATAGCCCTACAATATTGACTTCTCTCCTTTCAAAAGCATGAAACAATCTTGAGTTATATGTAAGAGTTACCTCAAGAATGTGTTTTGCATTATCAACTATCCCTCTGATTTTGGTTACATCCATGATATCATGTTGTGCACTGATTGATGCAATTTTCATCTCATTGAAGGTTTCCACAATGGTGGGATCAAACCCAACATATTCATCTCTGACAAATTTGTTCAAACTGAGATCAACAGGAACAACAAAAGGAAGGTAATTCTCATCAATAAAGCAACTTGGGATTGTGCTAAAGCATTATAATTAACCAAGTAATAAATATCTCTACCAATTAAGAATAAACATCGATTACTAAGCCCACAATCTAGTGAAAGAGAAATCGTTCTTTGAGACAAAGTCTATGGACGTTGTGGAAAACATAACATCGCACTTAGCAACCATCCAGTGAATCCACAAGTGATAGAAAAAGGTAACGACACGTGGGTAATTTAATTGTGAATGGATAAATTTCAATTGAAAGATGCCATATGTAAATGACACCACACAAAAAAATTCTTGTGCTCAGTGATCCAACTCATGGGAAATTGGCTTCAAAACCCACACAAACACTCCGCAAACAAACATTTTATTGATAATGTATTTTTACTCTTATAATCCATGCCAACGATTACTAAATGACTATCACTGTTAGAAATTAATTAAATAAGAATAATAGATTAAACCAGAATTGTCACTAGAATACAGAGGAAAAGCTGAAGCATTTACACCATACAAAAGAGATTTTTACCCTATAAACAAAATTGGGTAAAAATCAACCTTGATTACTAAAAGTAAATTACTCACTAAACTTCTCATGATTACCTTTGTAGTTAATTATTACAATATCAGATGAACAAGGACCTTGAAATGAATACATTCAAGTATGTGTAGACCATAATCCTAACCCTAAGTCATTTAGGTAACCAAAAAAAATAATTAATGATAGAATCAGCCTCAGTAGCTCATAGCACTGCACATACAGTTTTTGTGATCTCCTCATTCGAATGATGAGAAGTCGGTGAGGGCGATGAATATTCACTAGAAGATGTGGATGGAGCATCACTTTCTGCTTATTCTTTCTCCTATCTTTCATAAGCTTCATACATCATGTACACCATTTTGGAACTCCTGAGAATTACCTCATACATGTCTTTTGCATCATCCATTGCTCCATGTTTAATTGTTGTTCACGCTCGCAATTTGCATCAACAATAAGCTGCTTTGATACCACTTGATCTGGCTCCCTCAGCTACCCAATTTACCCATGATATTTTCCTTTTGTGATGTTGTTATAATTTCATTTTAAAAGAGCATTAAATAACACATGTGCATGCTTAAGCAAGAGGAAACAAGACAACAATAAACAACATAAAACATGAGATCTTGATAACGGAGTTCACCTAGTGTGAGCTATGTCTCCGGGCTCGGTGTCAAAATGGGGTAGGCCGCTTCATATAGTGCTAGAAATGGGAAGATGTACATAGATAATGTTCATACAAGGATGTGCCCTCAACATGAGTGGCTTGTCTCTCCACGAGACATTCTGCTACAGGAACTCTCCTTCACAATGGACCTCCTATCAGCATGAAATAATCTCACATGAAGTAAAACAAGATCCTGCACATGCATCAAGCAAGTATCTAGAAATGATGATACATCTCGTAGAAAAAAGAGGCACATGATAAAACTGCATATACCTCAAACCTATGAATATGGCTGAATAAGAAGATGCTTAGCTTTTGAATCTAGTTGTATTTTCAAACTCGTGGCGTCAAGGGGCATAGAACCGAATATCCACACATGAGAATCGGACACTATCACTCCAATGTGGAAAATGGCCAAAAAATGGGAAGCTTTGCTAATGAAACAGACATCGCCATTGGATTCCTCTCACTGAGAGGCATAAAATCAACGTAAATTTTTTTGAAAGTGGACTCCAGCAAGTTATGGGCCTCAAGGAATCTTTTGATTCCCTCAAGATTCTCTAAGATTTTGTTTTGCAGGGAATTTGCAAATCTGCTGCTCAGATGGAAATTTTGGCTTTACCATCACACTCCCTGCAAAATTCTAGTTAAAATCACTATAAATTTCATATCATTCTCATAAAATGGAATTTTACCTCCCCATGGAATCTTTCAGGCATCAAGGAATCTTCTATGCAAAAATTCTCTGCCTCGAAAAGTGTGCCAGCACATGTTTCCGCCTCAGCCTAGTTCTCATTTCCACACCTGTAAAAACTATATTCCTCGAAACCTGTGCTAGTCTACCTTCTCCTCTGCCCCATGCAAATGAAATTTAGGTTCATATAAAGGTTTAGATGGCGGACTTTACCACATAAGTGGTTATGGCACATTGGTAAAATTTGGAAACTGTTAAGGTGAGGTCGGGGGAAAAAATCACGCCTCCCTTGAAATTTCACGTTGATTATAGGGGGGCACATTTTATATTAAATATGGTATATGTTTTGGTTTTATTTATTTGATTCTGAGGACTGCCCGCTTGGGGGCTGCCCACGTGGGTCGAGCAGGTTTGACGCCTGTCGGTCCCATACTCCGCTACCTTCAGGTGGTTGTTATATGTATGGTGGTTGGCATATAGATGAGGTCAGGGGGGTGGGGTCCACTCCACTTGGCCCTGAACCAACCTATTTATGTTTTTTTATACATTTCGTTTATTAATATAGTTGGCTTCTTACGTGGGGTTCGCTGGGGGTCATGGCCCGCATCATCATTTTTCAATTTTCTTTAACTTAGTCTAAAAAATCTAACATTAACATAAAGTAGTTATAAGTATAATCGACACAACAATTTACACATAAATAAAAAAACATCCGAGGTATAATCATATTATCAGATTAAGAAACACTAATGGAGCATGAGGCCGACCTATGCAACCTTGTAAGAGCAAAGAAAAGTTTAGAGCGACACCAACACCAAGACGTTCAAAATGAAAATCATAGAAAAAAGTGTAACCTTGTATCTCGTAGGCACAAATTGATTGACCAATCACGTAGAGTACGATTCCATAGATCGCTAATCATAGAAGGAAAATATGACTACTTATCGAAGAACAATTCCTGAAATCGAGTCTCATAGAAATACAACGTGCCTAAAGGTGACTAAGAAACTCACAAAAGAAAAAAATACTTATTTACAAATCAAGGAAATTAAGTAAGGCTATCACCCTCTTACATGCCCCACATCTCACACATATCAACACCGTCAGATATTCCACAAGGGTCATTTCAAGATTCCCAACATTTACTACCCACTCTGTTGGAAAGGTGATGAGGTGATGCCATGCACACACAAGATAATAATAGATAGATTACATGAAAATTGAAGAGACATCTCGAGGTAAATAAAGAAAATTACAATGATGGCACATTTAAATCCAGCTCTATAAAAATCACATAATTTCTCATATTTCTCAAAATATTGCCAGAAGTTATGAGCAACTTTCCTTGTTACCTGGAGGATATCCGTAAAATTCCAAGTCTTGTAATCTCTGATTCAAAGCTGCTTGATTTTATTCAAACAAAATAATTGTGTGAAGACTTCACCATGACGAAATGCAATGTCAGATCAGATGAAGAAGAAGTTACAGTTGAACCCAAAACTAAAGCTTGGTTCGATCCTACTGGTAAAAAAAAGCTTGAAGTTCATGTGCACAATATCCGCTAGTCGAAGGTCGAATTAACTGTGTGGGAAAAGCACTTCGATGCTTATCTCAAATGGTCCAAAATGGGAAATTAGTGGAATCCTCATACATACTACCTGGAAAAATATGGAATACGCAAAATTTTGGGGGACTTGTTGGTTGCAGACCTTCAAGGGATGAAGGAAGAAGCCACCAAATATCTAGTGAGAAGATACCACAATGGTAAATTGTGGTTGGACCAACAACATTCTATTTTTGGCACTACCATTTGTTTGATCATCAGTCTCCACTACAAAGGACCTAAGGTACCAACCACGAACGATGTGATTCATTGGCTTACAAAACTTGTTGGAGGAGCTTCCGGGAAAAATTCAAGAGCTCTGGAGATTTTTCAGGTGTAAGACCCCTTGGCAAGATGGATTTGCACAATTGTTTTATGTGACTAAATTTGGTGGGTTGATCTTGGAATGTCAAGCTCACCATGCTCGAAGCCATTGGAGAAATAACAAAATATGGAATTCAGTATAATTGGGCAGATCATGTGGTTGAATTAATTAAATTTAATTGTTAGTGACTACCAGAACTCTAATAAGGATACTCAATTTCCTTCTCTTCTTATATGGATAGCTATGAAGTCAAACCCACTAGTTGGGGAAGTCGAATTTACAAAGAAACATCTACCTATGATGAATAATTTCAAAATTTTATCTAGTAGATGGTCACGGTAACCTAAGTTGTTGGAGTCCTATGAAATTTTTAGGAATTGGTTGTTGAATATTAATAATATCTATGATAAATGGCAAGTGCGCCAAAATGTTAGTCATGCCCTACCTCCCTTCTCTCATATTCAATTAGGCCTAGAGTACACTCAATTATGGTATAATAATTCACCCGAGATTGACCCACAAGAACTCCCCTACCAACCCACAATAGAACACATATTTTATGATTTAAGCCATAAGTCTAATACTAAATATGTCATCCCACCCATCGCATTCGAAGCTACCTAGGACACTGTCACACCTCTGAAAGAAGTTAAAGTTGAGGAGGAATTTTAGGCTAGTATTTACCTACAACCCTTCAAATTTGATGTATCTGTACCTTTTCCTAAAGCATCACACAAGTCTTGTCGTAAAGAGAATTCCATTGCTAAGTCTACCCCTTCAAAAGTTAAACCATCTCAATGGAAGAAAATAATTGAAAATATTAAATTGACTGATCTAGCCAAGCAACATAAGTTGGACGTACTTCTTAAATATTTGCAACTTGAAGAAACTACTGTCAAGAAGCATCCCAAGCGTAGAATATCGTCCATCAGAATGAAAATTTGGGATGCCATATAAAGTGCTAAATGCTTGTTTCTTGATAATATTGACCAGAACATAGATGAATTCCTTCAGAAAGGAAATAGTGATATTAACTTGTCTTCTCAACCTCATAAGAAAAAATTCCAGTCTGCCATAGTTACTAAGATTGAATTAACCAAATATACTCTCGTTAATTCTCTAACTCTAGTTGTTGAAGAGCACAACCACACTAGCCAAGAGCATTCTAATGAGGAACATTTAGGCAGAGAGTAGTATGAGAAAGAGAAGTCAAACATAAAAAACTATGATAAATAAGGATCTGGAAAAGAGAAATCTAATGAAGATCAGTCAGGATTAGAGAATTCCAATGGGGACTAGAAAGAGAAGCAAAATGCATAACAAGGTCAGTTGGATCCCACTCAGACAGACAATTCCCAGTCGGAAGTAAACTAGTCGGAGTATAACTAGTCATACATTCAAAACAAGTCATGTCCTAACTAGAAGGATAATTCGTCAAAGTGAACTTAGTCTGATGAAATCATTAGAGAACTCAGCCAGCAGATAAACCATGGTTCGACTGAGTCGCAGCAGGAAAATCCAAGAGGAGTACCTTTCATTAATACAAAAAATGTAACTACCAGGTACCACGCTTTCCCTGACTACTCAAGGAGATTGACTACAACAACCACTTCAACAACCAAGGGGAAGAAGAAGCTTGTCGATATCACTACTAAGTATGATGAGATTAAGCCTTCGAGTGACAGACAAATCTTTTAGGTTATGGAATGATTTGTCAAATTTGGTAAGAAAAGACTCCAAAAAATAAAGAAAGATATCGATAATCTTCAATGCTTATAGGAACAGTAAAGGGAGACTTGGATAAAGTACTAGAACCAGGCAATATAAAAATTAACATTTACACTCGAGCCAAGAGTGATGATCATCTCGTTGTTGTTCAAAAGTTTGTAGAGTAGTTGATTGAACAGAATGTCCAGCTTAATGCATAGGTGTCAAACTTGCAGTCTTGACCTACATTTGTTTCTAATCCTAGATTTACAAAAGATTTTCATAAGGCGCATGATGATTTTTTAGCAATAAAATAAACATTAGAAGGCACATTGGACAAGGAAGATGCTATCACCACTACTCTGAATAATTTTCCTTCCTATTTGGTTGTTATTCAATCAAAGATAAGGGCCCAAGAAATGCTTTTCAAGGACCTCTTGGCCATATAGACCTCAGATTTCAAAGCTCAGCGGATAATAAACACTCAACTGAAACAAGAGATGGAAAATTATGCACAACTTCTACATAAATATCGTCATTAGTTACGTAAAGGAAATAAATCCCAACATGAAGCTTCAAATGCCTCTAAGTTCCTACAAAAAATTCTACAACAAGTGGAGAATATCAAGAAAAACAGACCATTCAATCAAAGGATAGAAGACTCTGCATCATTAGAACACAATGTGCGATACCTGTCTGACCTTATATATTCAAGTGTAAAATCCCGAGTCACAGTTTGAGAATGGCCGATCTTCAACGAACATTTTTATATGTTGGCTCCAGTGAGCTACCATACCGCTTTTCATGGCACACCTCCAATGTCACGAGCACGTTCCGCCTCTCCATATCCGCAACGCCCTACCCATCAATTTTATGCACCTAATGTTTCCACATTTTCTATCATCTAAGAATAGTCGTCTCACATAGAAGAGGTTGATCAAAAAATGAACCATTCGTCCCAGCCAACCTTAAAGATGTCGACCATAGTAGTAGAAGCATCAGGCTACGATTCACCGATTTCCTAAAATTGAACTTTTCTTTTACTTGTAATTCAAAAATGTCGACGTAAAATTCTTTTTTGTACTTTTGTCTTGTATTTTGTATTTTCCAACTCTTCCCCTTCTTCAAAATGAAGAAGGTGGTGGGGAAGATGTTGAAGTTAGCTAGTTGGGTTGACTGTCTAGTCCAATATGAAAAGGCTAGTTGGTCCCGCCGACTAGCCTCATTGTAGCAGATTGTAATATGAAAGTTGGATAACTAATGACAAACGAAGAAAGTGTGATTAATCCGACGGTTATATTCTTGTAACTATCTTATAATTCTATATATACCCATGAGTATGAATGTAATAGTGATTCCACATATAATAAATAATACATATATTCGACTTGGTTATCTCCCCATTACTATCTTATCTCGTTTACATACTTTCTGCATGTTTACTCATGATTGTCTACTGGTAAAAATGCATACTTTTTTCTAGATTACAACACAAGGACACAAGTTTTCTTAGTGCATTTTGGACCACAATGTGGGAGAAAATGGATAGAAAGCGAAAGTGGTCAACAAAATTCCATCCATATACAGACGGGGAAGACAAAAGTAGTCAATAGGACTTTGGTGCAACTTTTGAGGGGTTACATTAAGAAACATATGAAAACCTGAGATGAAAATATGGTGTATATATAACACCAAAGTCGCACAAAACACTTCGTTAATCTGGTATTCTATGATAGGTCCAAGCATATTGATATCTGGTACCACCATCTTAGAGATTGTGTTCATAGGCGCATTATGTTGTCGCAGTACATTCCCATGGAGGATCAGGATGTAGACATCTTGACTAAGGCGCAGGTAAAGAGAAAAATTTGAATACCACAGAGGCAGGATCAGGGTAGATGATAATCCCTTTCTTGTTGAGAGGGAGTGTTGAAATTCAATAAGAAAATGCACCACATACTAGTGTGGGATTACAGTCAGACATGGGTGAGGAATGCAGTTACACATTATTGCTAAATGTGGGAGTCTAATTTATTTTTCCCTTAAATAAATTGTAATTCCATCTCATAACAACTTGTATTAGTTAACTAAGTCATGAATACTAAGTTAGCTCAATAATTTCGAGTTGAGCATCTAGGATGAGGCATTTAGAGTGATTCTAATATTTTAGGGGTCCAATTGCAGTTGTAGCACTAATATGGTGTGAGTGTAGTCATTTAACTCAAATTAATTGAGTTAAAATCAGTTTAACAAGTTCTAACTGAGTGAAGAATTAGTGAGAGGTCAAGTGAATTAAATTAGATTAATTCACAAGTAGTATCAATTAGATAAATGATGATTCACTATTAATAGATGCATGCATGTCAGTTCTGATGAAGACCGAGTTGAGACAGAGCTTTAAAGGGGAGATAACTATTAGTTGTATTATTAGCAAATTGCTCGGGCACAATTATAAAGTCACAGAAAGACCATGATGGATTGCGCAATCAAGAAAGGTTGGATTTCCTATTTAATATGGATTTATTTCTCTAGGAATTGTGTAAGCAAGGCAGGCTGGAGGAAGAAAAGGAAATGGCTAAGTGTTTGTCCAATTTTTCCTAGATCAGTGTGAGACGATTGGTAGAGTGCAACATATTCTTGTGAGAAAGAATGCATTGTATTGTTTCATGATTCCTTGACTTATTATACAATAGAGATAGAGGGTTTTTGAGAAGTTTATTTTCCCACGAATATCTTGTGTTGTGTGATTGATTTACTTATTTATCTTACTTGCATGTGATTCAACGATTGTGTTTTACATTCCACAAATATTGTATACGGATTCAAGCACGAAAGAGCAAGCAAGGAAGAGAACAATTAAGCAACTACAACATGATTATTTGTAGGTATTGATTTGCATGTGTGATTTACTTGCTATATTTGGAATGCATGGTATTGGATGTGGTTATTTTCTATCATGGCATGTGTTTTTCTAGGTATGACAGTGTTTTCAACCTAGCCTTTCCATTTCCAGATAGCCATGGTGTGATGGGGTTCTCATGTTTTGGTTGAGTTGGATTTTTGGATGGATTTGAATTTGTGTGAGGTAGATCCCTGAAATAATAGAACACATGGCCTAGTAACCCCTGAACCAGACTGTGGATTGTGGTAAATTCAGATAGTGTGTTGCCTCCGTGGCCCTAGGAATCCTCTACCGGTGAATGGTGAGGTATACGATAAAGCCTAAAGGTGGTTTTCTCTCCATCAGGCATAGGAATCTTGGGTTAGGATATATGGTAAAGCATGGAGAGTGTGTCTTGGCTGAAGGCTTAGTAATAATTGAATCAAACTGTGGATTGAGGTAAAGTCCGAGAGACTAGGAGATAGGAAAATTACTCACAATGTAGGTGGAGAAATATGGTGGCATCCATGCTTGTTTTGGCCTAGTTTTCAAGTGGAGATCATGATAAATCCTGTTATGACATGTTTATTTTTTTGTTCTAATGATATGGTGTGGATTACGGTAAATCTTGATTTCTATTGATGAGGGTGAGGTGGTTTAGCCTCGGGATGCCCTGGTTGGTTCTTTCGGTTTGAGTCCCACATTAATGCTTAGAATATGGTACGGGGATGATTGGTTGAAGAGAGATTTATCTCAGCCAATCTATGGTTAGGTGGAACTTGGAATTCCCATCCCGGGTTGGATTTTGCATTCATTAATAAGAGGTTCTCTCCTTGAAATTTTATGAGTAAATTTACTAGTTTATATGTGTATTATATGGCTAATGTATCGTTGACATTTATGTTGTTATTATGCTGGTTATAAGCATGTATTATGAGGGTGATGATGTATGGTTCTCCTCATGTTTTTATTTGTAAATGAATGAACTATGTATCTATGACCTAATAGAGGACAATGCAACTAATTAGGTAAGGGAACAATGCTTTTTAGCGATTCTTAGATAGGTATGAGACCCCTATGCTCAGGTATGTTGTTTACACCTGTAGATTACATATTTGTGACATGTTTGATGAAATGTTCATCATGGCAAGCAAGGGTCTAGTATAAGCCTTGTCATGGTTTTTGCAAATACATCATTATTTTATTATTTTATTTCATTTATGAACTTCTCATTGAGTTCTGGGCAGTGACCTAGGCTATGGGCCTGAAAAAGTGGCTCAAATCCTAGGGACATTGGCATAGGTCTGTGGGGAAAATTCCCTTGGACGCATGCTTGCATATGCTGTGGGAGCATCCAGAGCCTCCCAGATGCACCCATAGCCTCCCAAATGCACCCATGCCTATACTATGGGAGCGTCTGGTGGTTTTAAGGCCTAAAACCTCAGTGGGACCCATGGTCTAGATGTATGAGTGGTTGGGTTGGCTTCTGGGAATCTTGTTGTTGGTGTGAGAGGTCTTTGTGACATGTTTCCGTCAATTCCACTTCCTTAAGGTCACCTAGGAGGTTGAATCTGATCATAGTAACTCTTTGTCACATGTTTACTCTAGTTGGGCAGTTACTTAGGTATATGTTGGATGAGGGTGTTACAGAGTGGTATTAGAGCATGGTTCACCCCTTGGACTGGATGGGCGGTGTGTGTTGGTCACACATTCGTGTCGGTTGCAAATGTCTTTTCATCCTTGTGGTATATATGTTTTTTGTATATGGTGTCTGTCATGGTTGTAGTGATGTTTCCATGTGAAAGAGGATAATGTCGTTGTGAAGTGTGTCGTCATGAGTGTATGCTTGGTTATAAATTGTTGTGTGTGTCAATGTGTTATGAAACTAGCTCCCAAAACAGATGAAAAGAGAGATCAACACCTTAGAAATAAGTCACTTCGAGGGGGCAACCTACTTTACATTACATAAATGAAAAATTCTTGGATGATACAAATGAAAAAACCTCCTTCTATATATAGGAGTCCATGGGGTCACAATATAATCCTAGCCGACCTAACATTAATAATGTAAGGGCACAATAATAACAATATTGGGGTTACAGGGGTAAAACAATAACAATAAGGGGGCTACACTAACAATGATAAGGGAGTACACTAGTAATATATGGACCTACCATGCCCCTCTCCTTCAAAAAAGTGTTGTCCTCGACGTTTGAGTAGCTTTGGATGCTTCTAAATAAAATTCTCATCCTCCCATGTAGAAACTTCAATGGGTAAGTTCTTCCACTTGATGAGATACTTTGAAATTGATCAATTTCGTAGCTGTCAAGTTATTTTTTCCATGACTGCTTCAAGTTACAATATGATTTTTCCTTCCTCATAAAGTTCTAGAAATATTTTTTGAACTAGAATTTTGTCACCTATAACCTTCTTTAAGCATGAAACATGGAAAATTGGATGCACTCGCGAAGAAGCAGGAAGCTCCAATTTGTATGCCATAGTACCAATATTTTGCAACAACTTGTAAGTATCATAGTACTTTGGCTATAATTTATTATCCTTCTTAGCTTGCTTGAGGGACATTTGTTTGTATGGTTGTAGCTATAAAAATACCTAGTCGCGTACATCAAAACTTCTCTCACTGCGATGTTGATCTACCTGTTGTTTCATTCGATTTTGTGATAAATTTAGGTTATCCTTTAAGAGTTGGAGAACCTCTTGTTGATGCTCGATGTGATCTTCCACTGCTTGAACCTTATAATTTTCTCTTAAATATGATGTGATTGACGGTGGACAATATCCATAGAGTGCCATAAATGGGGTCATTTTTCAGTAGCATGGAAGGAAGTGTTATACCACCATTCAGTGAGAGGTAACCACTTGACCCGTTGTGTTTGTTTATCAGATACAAAACAACGAAGATATCCTTCCAAAAATTTATTCATTATCTCAGTTTGACCATCAGATTGAGGATGATAAGATGAGCTATGAGCTAGTTGAGTAGCCAAACAAGAAAATAATTCCGTCCAAAAATTTCCATTAAAAATGGGATCTCTGTTGCTTACAATAATATTTGGGTTTCCATGTAGCTTTTGAATTGTTTCCATAAATGCAGTAGCAACTGTACTTGCTTTAAATGGATGAGATAATGCACAAAAGTGTGCATACTTGGTAAGTCTATCAACTACCACGATGATGGCAGTCTTTCCTTCGGACTTAGGTAAACCTGTGATAAAATCCATTTAAATCTCCTCCCAATGTTGACTTGGAATGGATAAAGGCCGTAGAAGACCCGGGGTCTTAATTGTCTCAAATTTATTTTGTTGGCAAACCAAACATTCTGCCACAAAATTTTGAATATCAGATTTAAGACCATCCCAAAAAATTCTTTCTTCACCCCGTGCTAAGTTTTTAAAAATCCTTAGTGTCCTCCTAAAGGAGAAGTATGCAATTCCAAAAGATTCTTTTGCTTTAGTTGAGAATTCTTACAAAGATATAAGCGGTCTTTGTACGATAAGGAATAATTTTTCCAAATAAATGTATCAGATGTACTAGGATCTTGTTACAACTTTTGAATGAGTGTCCACACTTCTTCTTCCTTCCATTCATCCCTTGCTTTGGTTATCCAATCTGGTTGGATAATAGAAATGGAACAAAGCAATGCTTCCATCTCTTCATCCTTTCTTGAGAGTGCATCTACAACAACATTTAGCTTCCCCTTTTTGTAGATTATTTCAAAATCATAACCCAACATCTTTGTGACCCATTTTTGCTGCTCTTCTGAAGATAGTCTTTGTTCGAAAAGGTGTTTAAGACTATCATGATCAGTTTTTACCTTGAAGTGTCCTCCCATTAGGTAAGGTTGCCATTTCTTTAGTGCATGTAGTATTGCCAACATTTCCTTCTCATAAATAGATTTCTGTAAATAGTTAAATTTGATTGGACGACTTTCAAAAGAAATGGATCTTCCTTATTGCATTAAAAAAACACCAATTCCATTTCCTGAGGCATCACATTCTACAATAAAGGTTTTTGTGAAGTCTAGCATAGCTAAGACCGGTGCTAGGCACATTGCCTCTTTAAGATGTTCAAAGGCCTTCGTTTCTTCAAGAATCCATGAAACTTCATTTCTTCAATAATGTTGTTAAAGGTGTTGCTATTCTACCATAATTCTTAGCAAACTTGCGATAATACTCTGTTAACCCAAGAAATCCTCGCAACTGCTTTATTATTGTGGGGACTTTCCATTCCTTAATGGATTTAATTTTGTTAGGGTCTACCTTAACACCCTCGTGAGATACAATATGATCCAGATATTCCACCTCTTGTACTCTAAAGAAAAATTTGGATTTTTTTGCATATAATTATTTATCCTCCAATAGTTTGACTACCCTGTCAACATGTTGAACATGATCCTTCCAAAACCTACTATAGATTAGCATATCATCAAAAAATACTATCCCAAATTTTCTAAGGAAGGGTTTGAAAATGGAATTCATCAACCCTTGAAATGTAGAAGGTGTATTGGTAAGGCCAAAATGCATGACCAAAATTCATAATGACCCTCATGAGTTCGAAATGTTGTTTTCGGAATATCTTCAGTCTTCATTCTAATTTGATGATATCCTGAATGAAGATCCAACTTGGAAAAATAAATTGCTCCATGTAATTCATTCAATAATTCATCAATCAGAGGAATGCGAAATTTATCTTTAATAGTGAGCTTATTGAGCTCCCTATAATCCGGACACATGCGCCATGATCCATCCTTCTTGTGTACCAATACTACTAGAGCAGAGAAAGAACTTTGACTAGGTTGAATTATACCACACTCTAACATTTCTGCAATAATATGTTCAATTTTTCTCATTTGGACATAAGGATATCTGTAAGGCCTGATGTTTGGAGGAACACTTCCTTGAATCAAATGAATAGCATGATCATGATTGACATGAATATGTGGGATTCCTTTGGGAGTTTCAAACACCTTGGAATGCTTTTCCAAGGCTTTTTGGAGATCTGGAAGAATACATGATTTTGATGTTGGAACTTCTAGTGAGCATAATTGTGCAATTACGCCTCTTTTTTCTTTCTTCAGAATATTTGTAATTACATTAGAGCTTATTATATTTCTCATCTTCCTTACGATACCCCGTAATTCGACTTCCTTTGCTTCCAAAATTTTTTTCAAGAAAAGTTCTTTAAAATTAAAAGCTACCATCCCCAAATATTGTAACCAGTGTACTCCTAGTACAACATCAACACCTCCCATTGGAATGGAAAGCATCGGACTATTCAATACATATTCCCCCATGGTTAGCTTGATGTTATGGAATTTTCTAGAGCAATTTATAGTTCCTCCATTTGCAACCATCACTTGACATTCTGGTGCAGGGTATAGGAAAAAATTCAATTCCTTGGCTACCTTATAATGAATAAAATTAGGGGTACTACCCAAATAAATCAACACTATTACCTTTTTCTTCTTGATATGTCATTCTATCTTGAGATTTTGAGGATTGGTAATTCCTGCCAATGCATTACACGATATGGTCAGACTCATTTCTTCTTCTTCTAGGGTTGGTTCTTGGTGTATATCCTCTTCTTTTTAAGTTTATTTTTCATTTTATTCCTCCTCTTCACAATCTATGTAAAATAATTTATTCTCATCACACTTATGACCTTTAGTGTATTTTCTATCACAACTGTAGCAAAGCCCTTTTGCTTTTTTTTCTTCCAATTGTTGTGGGGTAAACCTTGAAGGTTGTGGAAGTCTAGAAGTAGCAACACTTCCATCTTTATAGATGTGAGTGGTAAGCTTCCTTGTCGCCATAATTTTACATTCAATGTTTCTTGCCAACCTGAATTCCTTCTCCAATGAATCAGGTTCCCAAAGGCGAACATCATGTTGGATGTTATCCTTTAAAGTCCTTATGAAGACATCAATCCTATGTTCCTCTAGAATATCAGTTACCCTTATATTCAATTTTTTCAAATCCTGTGTATTTTCTATCACAACTGTAGCAAAGCCCTTTTGCTTTTTTTTTCTTCCAATTGTTGTGGGGTAAACCTTGAAGGTTGTGGAAGTCTATAAGTAGCAACACTTCCATCTTTATAGATGTGAGTGGTAAGCTTCCTTGTCGCCATAATTTTACATTCAATGTTTCTTGCCAACCTGAATTCCTTCTCCAATGAATCAGGTTCCCAAAGGCGAACCTCATGTTGGATGTTATCCTTTAAAGTCCTTATGAAGACATCAATCCTGTGTTCCTCTAGAATATCAGTTACCCTTATATTCAATTTTTTCAAATCCTTAATGTGCTCCACCACTGAACCCTTTTGTTTGAGATTTATCAATTGGCTAAAGAAGGTGTTGCTCTTTGTATCCTCATAATTTTCTATAACTTCCTCCCTAAAAATTGACCAAGTGACAATTTTTTTACGGGAGAAAAGCCATCGATACCATAAAAATGTATTTTTTTCTAAATGTAAAGTTGCAATGCGTACCTTTTGTGTGTTTTGCACATTATTGAGATTGGAAATATTGTTTGTCCGTAGTATCCATGTTACGGGATCGTTGCCATCAAACTTCCTGATATCCATCTTTGGAATATGGTGGTTCTTCAGTCCAACATTAGAGTTTATGAAATCACGATTAACATTTATTTTGTTCTCATCATGAGTTTCCTTTGCTATCTTTTCACCATTATGAAACATTTCTTGTATCAACTTTGTCAAACCTTTCATGTCTTATTTTAGATCATTCTTCATGTTTTCCATGTTGTATTTTATTTTTTCATCAATATTAGCTTCCATGTCATCCATCTTAGCTTCCATGCCATCCATATTGGCTTCCATGCCATTCTTCAAACCATCCATCTTAGCTTCCATGCCTTTCTTCAAACCATCCATCTTAGCTTCCACGCCTTTCTTCAAAACTTCCATTCCATTTTTTGTTGCTCGTTGCGAGAGTGAAATTTGGTGCACTTTCTCTTGTAATTTTGATATGTCATGGTGCAATTATTCATCTTCATGAGTCATAGTAGAGCCTTCTGAAGGCTTAATGGGTGTTGAATTCTTTTTAGGGGGAATTTTATGACCCAGTATTGATATCTATTCTACAATATTCCCTTGGAATCAATTCAAATTGATTTTTCAAACAAAACTTATGAAATTCGAAAAACATTACACACATTTTCAAATCTTAAATATCTAAAATTAGGTCCTGTAGTATTCCTCTGAATCTTCTTTCGAATGCCACAGTTCTGACTTGATTTGGATTCTTCAAGACAAAGTTATTCTGAATCTCCCACAATGACCTAATTATGGACTGGTTCAGTAGATAAAACTTATGCGGGGTGCCACGTGTCACAGTTTCTTCCTTCGGCTCTGAAATTGATACAGAGGAAAATGAGGTCCATGTACTTGCAGGCACTTTTTATATAATTCCAATCCGATGATCAGAGAGAGAGTTATGATGATTTTCCCACGGTCTCCTCTTTGAGATGAAATTCTGGAGCCTGAAAAAACCCTAACTTCCACAGATCATATCTCCGAAAATATTGTGAACCAAGATTTCAAATTTTTGTACGAAGTTCCTCAAGATTTCAGCTTCGTGTGATAAAAATTTCAACTTTTTAACCTTCGTGGAAAAAAATTTATAGCGAAAATTCCACGATGACCTGTTTGGAGCAGTGAAACCCTAGAATCCAAGCTCTGATACCAAATGTTATGAAACCAACCCAAAAAATAGAAGAAAAGAGAGATCAACACCTTAGAAATAAGCCACTTCAAGGGGGAAAACTCCTTTACAATACATAAATGAAAAATTCTTGGATGATACAAATTCCAAAACCTCCTTCTATATACAGGAGTCCATGGGGTCACAATACAATCCTAACTGACCTAATAATAATAATGTAAGGGCACAATAATAACAATATTGGGGTTACATGGGTACAATAATAACAATAAGGGGGCTACACTAACAACAATAAGGGAGTACACTAGTAATATATGGACCTAACACAATGCTTGCATGTTGACAATGTACATTGGTATGGTTGATGTTGTCATGCATGAGGTCATAGTATGTGTAGTGATATGGTCATGCAGTGATGACTCGACTCTAGATAGAATGATGTTTATGTGATTAGAACATTTATTTACTATATGTCTATATGCTGTTATGATTATGTTTGTACACGTATTGCGTTTATTTGGATGATCTTGCAGATGAGGTATCCTCCTGAATTATGCTAATATACATTGGTTTATTGTGATTTTGTTTAACTGACATAGTAGGCCTTGCAGGAAATAGATCAAATGAATAACAAGATGGTAGACTAAAAATACTCTCCCTATGAATCAAATGAGCAGTGTGGTGGGCACTCTTCTGATTTGGAAAACACATTTAGAAGCTTGAAGGAATAAATAAGGAGTTGTAAGATAGACAATGAAAAAATCATATAGGTACACGGGAAACAAGCAGAGGTTAATGAAATACTCCTTCAAAATTTGTCAGAATTGCAGTGGCAAGGGCCACTTCAGATCAACCATGGGTAGGAGGAAAAAACTAATGGGGCATATGGAAGTAGGTCTGCTAGTAGACACAGGTCAGATAGAGCTGACACAGTGAGATATGACAGGTTGTTGAACACTCCACATAGGAGGGGTGATGGATACAAGTACTATTCTAGTTTTAGTTTGGATAGGCATTATGTTTGTGATCATTATAATTCTTACAACAGGAGTGATAGAGGATACTTTACAGGTGAGTTTAAGAAATAAAAGCCACCTACTTTTGATGGAGACTTTAAAAACCAGAATATGCAGAGACTTAGATACTTGGGATGAAGAAATTATTTCAATTGCATGAGTACATAAAAAACATGAAGGCCATAATTGCTATCTTCAGCTTGAAAGGGAAAGCAAATATCTGGAGGGAAGATGTGAAGCGAGTCAGAAGCATCAGGACAAAGGTCTTGACTTGGCATGAGTTCAAGAGGCTTTTTAGGAATAAATACTTGTCAGAAAGGTACTACGACAATAAGGCCAAAAAATTCCATGAGCTAAAGATGGGATCAATGATAAATGAAGAATACACGACTAAAATTTTGCAGCTATTGAGGTATGTACCGTATCTTGAAGATGAGAAGGCTAAATTTCAATGATTTTTCAGTGGTTTTCTATTGGCATTTAGAGATCAGATTGAGTTGATGAGCCTCAGTCACTTGAGGAAGTTATTGGGAAATTGAAACATTTCTATGAAAAATTGAAGCGTAAGAATGAATCTCAGCAAGGATGGAAAGGTAAATGTAAATATCAGCCAAAAATAGCATGGCCTTAACATGTAGAAGATAAAGAAAACATGGCACCACAAAAGAGGTTCAATGTAGCTCGATAGAGACATGGATCACAACAACAACATAGAAGTGATGGTACTGGATGGTTGGAGTGTTGGACATGCGGTAAGGAACATCTCAAGAGAGATTGTTCACAGAATTAGGGTGGTAGGCCTCAAATATATAGTTCACATGAGGTGTAGACTATTGGGGATTTTGGGCAGAATATTCCTAGTATTTATGTAGCCATGGACAACAGGCAGGCAGATCACCAAGCATCTATCATTGAAATGGACGATAAGCTTTATGATCAGGTTATTTCCATTTTGATTGACCTTGGATCTAATTATAGTTATATTAGTCCTGAATTGGTGGATAAGTGTGGTTTGAATAAAGAAATGCATGCAGAATCTTGGTTAGTGTAGTTGGATACAAGTACGAAGAAAAGAATTCACCATTGGGTAAGAGCTTGTGCTTTTGAGTTAAATGGTATGCCTACAAGAATGCACTTGAACATATTGTCATTTGGATCATATAATATGCTATTGGGTATGTACTAGCTATACATTCACAGGACCAAGGTGGACTGTTATGACAAGGCCATTAAGTGCTTGGATGAAAATGGGGAACCAGGAGTCTTACATGGAAAGAAGAAAGCCACATTAGTTAGCACGGTGAAAACCATGTAGACCAAGCGCAGTCAAAGGAAAGGGTGCGTGTTTTTCGTAATGTATATCTCTAGTGACAAAGGTAAGGAAGTTGAGGATGCAGATGTTTTGAGAAGGTACCTAGTTCTACAGTAGTTTCAATATGTATTTCCTACAGATGTTTCAGAGTTTCCATCTCACAGGGAGGTAGAGTTTTCTATTGAGTTGGTACTAGGGGTAGCTCCAACATCAAAAGCACCTTACAGGATGAGCACACCTGAGTTCATAGATTTGAAGTTGTAGTTGGAAGAAATACTTGAAAAAGGTTACATTAGGCTGAGTGTATCACCATGGGGCGCACTGGTATTGTTTGTGAAGAAGAAGGATGGTACTCTCAAATTATGCATTGACTATAGGAAGTTGAACAAAGTGACCATCAAGAACATGTATCTATTTCCTAGGATTGATTACTTTTTTGATCAATTTAAGGGAGAAGCATTGTTCTTTATGATAGACTTGAGATCATGATACTATCAGGTAGATATCAAATAAGAGGACATCTACAAGACTGAATTTACGACCAGGTATGGGAATTACTAGTTTTTTGTAGTTCCATTCGATTTGTGGCTGAAAGTGCATGGACTATAGTTTCTTGTGTATCAATTTCTGATACATTTAGTTGGAAAAATGATTCATTATGGTACAAATATCACTGAAATGTTTGTAAGAATTCCCAACTAAAACAAAAAATTATTTTGGAATTACACACCTCCCCCTTAGGAGGACACTCAGGATTTTTAAAACTTACCACATGGTCAAGAAATAATTTTTTTGGGATGGACTTAAATCTGATATTCAAAAGTTTGTGGTGGAATGTTTGGTCTGCCAAAAAAATAAAGTTGTGAAAATTAAGATCCCAGGGCTGCTACAACCTTTATCCATTCCAAGTCAACGTTAGGAGGATGTTTCAAAGGATTTTATCATAGCTTTACCCAAGTCTGAAGGAAAGAGTGTCATCATGGTGGTAGTTGATATAATTACCAAGTATGCACACTTTTATGCATTATCTCATCCATTTAAGTCCAATACATTTTATACTACATTTATGGAAACAATTCAAAAGCTACATGGAAACCCAAAGATTATTGTAAGTGACCGATATACCATTTTCACTGGAAATTTTTGGATGGAATTATTTTCTTGTCTGGGTACTCAACTAGCTCATAGCTCATCTTATCATCCTCAATTTGATGGTTAAACTGAGATAGTGAACACATGTTTGGAAGGATATCTTTGTTTCTTTATATACGATAAACAAACATAGTGGGTCAAGTGGTTACCTCTCGCTGAATGGTGGTATAACACTTCCATCCACACTGCAGCAAAAATGACCCCATTTATGGAACTTTATGGATATCATCCACTGTCCATCACATCATCTTTAAGAGAAAATTATAAGGTTCAAGAAATGGAATATCACATCGAGCATCAACAACAAGTTCTCCAACCCTTAAAAGGATAACCTAACTTTGGCGTAGAATCAAATCAAATAGCAGGCATATTAACATCGCATCGAAATAAGTTTTGATGTAGGCGACTGGGTATTTTTAAGGCTACAACCATACAAACAAATGTCCCTCAAGCATGCTAATAAGGATAATAAATTATCTCCAAAGTACTATAGTCCTTACAAGGTGTTTCAAAAGTTTGGTACTATGGAATACATATTGGAGCTTCCAACATCTTCCCGAGTGCACCCAGTTTTCCATGTTTCATGCTTAAAGAAGGTTATAGGCGACAAACTCCTAGTTCAAAAAATATTACCAAAAATTGACAAGGAAGGAAAAATCATATTGGAACCTGAAGCAACCACAGAAACAAGAACTCGACAACTATGAAATCGATCAATTTCAGAGTATCTCATCATGTGGAAAAACTTACCCGCTAAAGATTCCACATGGGAGAGCGATAATTTTATACATAAGAATCCATAACTACTCAAGCGTTGAGGACAACAATTTTTTAAAGGAAAGGGGAATGTTAGGTCTCTATAATACTACTCTAGCTCCTTATTGTTATTGTTAGTGTAGCCCCCTTATTTTTATTGTTGTGCCCATTTAGTCCACATAGTGTTATTATTGTGCCCCATAGAAGGGCACTATTGTTATTGTTGTGCCCTTACATTATTATTGTTATGTAGGCTCTGATGATATTGGGACCCCTTAGAATCCTATATATAGAAAGTAGGTTTTTTCCATTTTAATCATCCAAGAATTGTTCATTTATGTAAATGTAAAGGAGGTTTCTCGCTCGAAGAGGCTGATTTCTAAGTCATTGATATTTCTTTTCTTCTATTCTATGACTGGTCACATAACAATTTGAGTAATGTTCCAACTAAATTTATGTGTTTGATGAACAATGTGTTGCATCCTTATTTGGACAAGTTTGTTACTATGTTCATTGATGACATATTGGTATATTCTAAAAATGAGGAAGAGCATGTCGAGCATTTGGCAACGATGTTGAGATTGTTAAGAGAGAATCAGTTGTATGCTAAGCTCAACAAGTGCAATTTCTTCTAATCTGAGGTACATTACTTGGGACATGTTGTCTCCAAGGAGGGCATTATAGTAGATCCATTAAAGGTAACGGCCATCACGGAGTAGGTAGCTCCTATAAATGTGGATGAGGTCAGATCCTTCATGGGGTTGGCAGGTTATTATATGAGGTTCATCAAGAAATTTTCACATATTTCTTATCCTATTACATCATTGCAGGGGAAAGGTAAGAAGTTTGAATGGAAAGAGGAGTGTGAGGCTAGTTTTTAGTAGATTTAGTAGTTGTTGACACATGCTCTAGTGTTAAAGATTGCACATCTGGACAAGGAATTTGTAGTATGTACAGATGCATGAAAGAGAGGACTTGGTAGAGTCCTTATGTAGAATGGACAGGTGGTATGCTATGAGTCACAAAAAATAACTGAGCATGAGAAGAACTACCGTACGCATGACCTTGAGTTAGAATCGATCATACATGCATTGAATATGTGGAGGCACTATCTCCTTGGAAGGAGGTTTCTATTGATGAGTGATCACAATGGGTTAAGATACTTTTTTGATCAGCTGAATCTAAATCTTAGGCAAGCTAGATGGTTGGCCACGATCAACGAGTTTGACTTTGAGATAAAATACATCAAAGGTAAAGAGAATAGGGTTGCAGATGCTCTTACCAAGTGGATACATGTAAACCACATAGCATCCATGAGCTCCTATGGGACAGATTTATAGGATAGGAGCTTGCAGGAAGGTCAACAGGATGACATGTATATGGATATTGTGCACAGGTTGGAGCAAAGTACATGTACAGGTACAGGTATTGGTACTGGTATATGTGGTGGTATATGTATAGGTACAGGTGCAAGTGTACATGATGCGAATTACCATCTCACAGCAAATGAATTGGTCAGGTTTAGAGTCAAGATATATGTGCTAGTCAATAGTGAGCTCAAGAAGGTGTTCTTGAGGGAGTTTCATGCGAAACCATATTCAGGTCACCTAGGCTATCAAAATACACTAACTGTAGTGAAGAGGTTCTATTATTGGCTGAATTTGAAGAAGGATGTGGCAGAGTTTGTGGCTAGATGTTTGGATTTTCAAATAGTTAAGGCAGAGTGTAGGCATCTAGGTGGGTTGCAACATCTGATTTCAATTCTAGAGAGGAAATGGTAGGTCATTTCCATGGATTTCATTGCAAGATCTCCCAAGACAGCTAGACAACATGATCCAATCATGGTTTTTGTGGACATGTTGACAAAGGTTGCACACTTCATTCCAGTTAATACTACGTGTTCAAATAGTGAAGTGGTGAAGGTGTTCATCAGAGATGTGGTCATATTTTATGGTGTCCCAAAGAAAATTGTATCAGATAGGGATGCAAAATTAACTTCGAATTTTTGGAAGGAGTTGTTTGTAGGTTTTGACATGTAGTTGGCCTTCATCACAATTTATGATCCACAAATATGGATAGACTAAGAGGGTCAACAAGATCTTGGAGGACATGTTGAGGATGTATGTGATGCATTGATAGTGAAAGTGAAAACAATATATGCCACTAGTAGAGTTTGCCTACAACAACAGGTATCAGGAATCCTTGAAGATGAGTTTGTTTGAGGTAATGTATGGGCGTAGTTTGTATACTCCCGTCAGTTGTAGTGATCCGATTAACAGGTTATTATTGTACCAGACATGTTGGCAGAGATGGAACAAGAAATGAATACAATAAAGAATAATTTGAAAACAACGCAAGATAAACATAAAATTTATGCAGACATTAACATGCTATTTAAGGAGTTTCAAGTTGGGGAACAAGTGTACTTGCACATCAAGCACAAGAAAATCTCCTTGCGGACTGGATCATGTACCTAGCTGACACCATGATTTTTCTAGACCCTTTGGGCGTGATGAAGCTACATGGGAGATGGCGGATCAGATGCAGGCTATGTATCCTTCATTGTTTTCCAGTTGAGGCAAAGCAGTTTTGGTATGGTGTTGGTATATGTTTTGGTGTGATGTTTTGATATATGTACATATATATATATATATGGATGTAAATACTGCCATGAGATATGTTATAAATATCCAATAAGCGGTATGGGTGTCATGTCATTATAGTTGTCATGTTAGTTTTCTTTTCAATGGGATGATCATTGCAAATATTGCATCAAGCTATCTTATAAATCTCCATGGGTAGTATGTTTTCTTTTCATTCGTTTTGTTGAGGTATATGTGTGGTTGAACACTGAGGATGGTGTCCCCCAAGGGGGAGGGTTATGTAACATGTGGTAGTGAAAATTCCATGTAAAATTTCATAAAGGAAAAATAATAACCACAATTGACGGGACACTTATTCCAAGCTGAGTGTTGGGAAAAACATTCTAGTGGGTGTTCATTTCGGTTAATATGGCTAAGTAAATTGGAAAAGGCAATGAGAAAGGAATTTGGAAAGGAAAAATGGAATTTTTGGCACATTTATTTATGAAAATAATGGAAATTAGGAGAAAAGGGAGGTGAAAGGTCACAGGTTGCATGTGAGGAGGAAAATGAAGGAAAATAATGGAAAATTAAGAAAATAGAGTCCTAATTGATAAAAATTCTTATGAGGATCAGTTGGTACCTTTTTTCAGTTCAATTTTGGAACTCTTTCATTATTATATCTCTCTCTCTCTCAGTCTTGGACACTTAGAGTTTTTTTGCAGCACTTTGGCATTGAATCAAGAGAGGCAGAGAAGGGAAGAAGAAGAAAGGAGCAAGCAAGGAAGAGCTGGATCAAGAAGTTACAACATAATTGTTTGTGGGTATTTATTTGCATGTGTGATTTCCTTACTAGATTTGACATGCATGGTATTTTATGTGGTTCTTTTATATCATGGCATGGGTTTATCCAGGTAAGACAGTGTTTTCGGCCTAACCTTTCTATTTCTAGATAACCATGGTGTGATTGGGTTCTCATGTTTTGGTTGAGCTAGAAACCTGAATGGATTCGAAACTGTGTGAGGTGGATCTCCAAAATAGTAGAACACATAGCCTTGTAACCCCTGAACCAGACTGTGGGTCGCGTTACAGACAAATAGTGTGTTGCCTCGGTGGGGCTAGGAATCCTCGACTGGTGAATGACAGGATATACAGTAAATCCTAGAGGTGGTTTTCTCTCCATCAAGCCTAGGAATCCTGGGTTGGGATATACGGTAAAACCAAGAGAATGTGTATTGGTTTCGGTCCTAGTAATCCCCAGATTAGAGAATTTATTGCATTAATTCATAAGAAACTAGGAGACAAGGAAATTCCTCACAGTGTAGGTGGAGAAATCCTGTGGCATCGATCCTTGTTTTGGCCTAGTGATTTACTTTGCTTTGCGGTAAATCCTGATTTATATTGATGAGGGTGAGGTGGTTTAGCCTCAAGATGCCCTGGTTGGTTCTTTCAGTTTGAGTCCCACATTCATGCTTGGAATATGGTATGAGGGTGATTGGATGAAGATAAATTTGGCTTAGCCAATCTATGGTCGGGTGGAATGTGGAAGTCCTATCCCGGGTTGGCTTTTTCATTCATTAATAAGAGCTTATCTCCTTGACATTTTATGTGTAAATGTACTGATTAATATGTGGATTATATCACTGATGTATCCTTAACATTTATGTTGTTATTATGTTAGTTATAAGAATTTATTATGACAATGGTGATGTATGGTTCTCCTCATGTTTTTATTCGTAAATAAATGAACAATGTATCTATGACCTAATAGATTATAATGTAACTAATGATGCAAGGGAAAAATTATTCTTAGCGATTCTTAGATAAGTATGAGACCCCTATGCTCATATATGTTGTTTGCAACTGTAGATTACATATTTGTGACATGTTTGACAAAATGTCTGTCATGGCTAGTAGGGGTCCAATCTAGGCGTTGTCATGGTTTTTTTAAATACATTATTTTTTAGTTGTTTTATTTCATTTTTGAACTTTTCATTGAGTTATGGGAACTGACTTGGGCTCTCGTCTTGAAAAAGTGGCTCAAATCCCAGGGACGCTAGCACAAGTCTGTGGGGAAAAGTCTCTGGATGCATGCTTTCATATGTTGCCGGAGTGTCCAGAGCCTCCTAGATGCACCCATGCCTATATTGTGGGAGCGTCTGGGGGTTTGAAGGCCTAAAATCTCAGTGGGACCTAGGGTTTGGATGCCTGAGTTGTTAGGCTGGCTTATGGGAGTCCTGTTGCTGATGTGAGAGGTCTTTGTGATGTGTTTCTGTTGATTCCTCTTCCTTAAGGTCACCTAGGAGGTTGAATCTAATCATAGTAACTCTTTGTCACATATTTACCCTAGTTGGTCAGTTACTTGGGTAGATGTGGGATGAGGGTGTTACAACATCTGCAACAACATTTTTCTTCAATTTTTTATAGATGATTTAAAACTCATAACTCAACATCTTTGTGACCTTGAAGTGTCTTCCCATTAGGTAAAGTATCCATTTCTTTAGTGCATGTAGTATTGCCAACATTTTCTTCTCATAAATAGGGTTGTGTAAATACTTTCTTTTGATTAGACGACTTTCAAAAGAAATGGGTCTTCCTTCTTGCATTAAATCACACCAATTCCATTTCCTGAGGCATCGCATTCCATAATAAAGGTATTTTTGAAGTCTGGCATAGCTAATATCGGTGCTTGGCACATTGCCTCTTTAAGATGTTCAAAGGCCTTAATTCCTTCTGAAGTCTAAGAAAATGCATCTTTCTTCGGCAATGTTGTTAGAGGTGCTGATTTTTTCCCCTAACTCTTACCAAACTTGCGATAATAGCTTGTCAACTTGAGAAATATTTGAAGATGCTTATGGTTGTGGGGATTTTCCATTCCTTAATGGATTTAATTTAGTTAGTGTCTACCTTAACAACCTCATGAGATACAATATGACCCAAATATTCCACCTCCTTTACTCCAAAGACACATTTGGAGGTTTTTGCATATATATTTTTTCTCCTCCAATATTTTGAGCACCTTATCAACATGTTGAACATGATCCTTCTAAGACTTTCTATAGATTAGTATAGCATGAAAAAACACTAGAAAATTTTTTCTAAGGAAGGGTTTGAAAATGGAATTCATCAAACCTTGAAATGTGGAAGGTGCATTAGTAATGCCAAAAGGCATGACCAAAAATTCATAATGACCCTCATGAGTTATAAGTGTTGTTTTCAGAATGTCTTCAGTATTCATTCTAATTTGATAATATCTTGAATGAATATCCAACTTGGTGAAGTAAATTTATCCATGTAATTCATCCAACAATTCATCAATTACATGAATGGGAAATTTATCTTTAATAGTGAGATTGTTGATCTCGCTATAATCAAGACACATACACCATGATCCATTCTTCTTGTGCACCAATACTACTGGAGCAGAGAAATAACTTTGACTTGGTTGAATTAAGCTCGCCTCTAGCATTTCTACAACCATATGTTTGATTTCACTCTTTTGGGCATATGGATATCTGCAAGGTATGATTTTTGGAGGAACACTCCCTTGAATCAAATGAATAGCATGATCATGATCACGAATAGGTGGGAGGAATTTGGGAGTCTAGAAAATGTTGGAATAGTTGTCCAATACTTTTTGGAGATATGGAGAAATAGATTATTTCAATGTTTGAACATCTAGTGCGCATAATTGTGCAATGACGCCTTGTTGTTCTTTATTCAGAATATTTTTCATGCCATCAAATATAATTATCTTTCCATGTTTCCCTATGATACCCCTTAATTCAACTTCTTTTCCTTCCCAACAAATATTCAACAAAATTTCTTGAAAATTAAAAGCTATTTTCCCCAAAGATTGTAACCATTGGACTCCTAGTAAAAGATCAACACCACCCATTGGAATGGAAAGCATTGGACTATTCAATACATATTACCCCATGGTTAGCTTGATATTATGGAAATTTCCATAGAAATTTATAGTTCCTCCATTTTCAACCATCACTTGACACTTTGATACTGGATATATGAAGGAATTCAATTCCTTGGCTATCTTACAATGAATAAAATTTTGAGTACTACCCGAATCAATCAGAACTATTACCTTTTTCTTCTTTATATATCCTTCTATCTTGAGTGTTTGAGAAGTGGTAATTCCTACCAGTGAATTACAATATATGGTCAAATTCATTTCTTCTTTCTTTGGGTTTGGTTCTTGATGTATATCCTCCTATTTTGATGTTTCTTGTTCCTTTTCTTCCTCCTCTTCACAATATATGTAGAATAATTTATTCTCAACACACTTATGACCTTTAGTGTACTTTCTATCACAACTGTAGAAAATCCCTTTTGCTCTTTTTTCCTCCAATTGTTGTGGTGTCAACCTTGTTGGTTGTGTAAGACTAGGAGAAACAAAACTTCCATCTTTATAGGTTTGAGTGGTAGACTTCCTTGTTGCCATAATTTTTCTTTCAACTATTTTTTCCACCCTGAATGCCTTCTCCAATTAATCAGGTTCCCAAAGGAAAAAAATCATGTTATATGTTACCATTTAAAGTCCCTATGAATACATCAAGTGTATGCTCCTCTCGAATATTTGTGACTCCATTATTCAATTTTTGGAAGTATTCAATGTGCTCCGCCATTGAACCCTTTTTTTTGAGATTTATCAATTGGATAAAGAAGGTGTTTCTCTTTTTATATTCATAATGTGCTATCATTTCCTCCATAAAAATTGACTAGGTGAAAAGTTGTTTATGAGAACAAATCCATCTATACCATACAAACTAATTGGGTTCTAAATATAAATATGCAATACATACCTTTTGTGAGGTTTGCACATCCTGTAGATCTGAATATTGTTCCATATGTAGTATCCATGTTACTGGATCCTTGCCATTGTTACAGGGAAAATTACCTCCTCATCCGCTCAGAGGAGAAGGTAATATGGAAGGAAGAAAATGACCCAGACAAGACCCATTTTTCCAACGTAACGCACCCCCAGAGATAGCTAGGCCGAGTTATAATGCAGCCTAGACACACAAAGGGAGCATTAGTGCCTAGGGTAACGCTCTGTTTTGCGTAAGGGGCAGCGTTGTTTGTGTTTGAATGTGAAAAGGGAAATATCTCGTGAAAATTGACTGGTATTTCCAACTTTGTCTCAGAAAGAATCAGTTCAAAAATAGAAACTTATGGCACAAACCTTTTATTAGATATTGCCAAACACAGTTGAACTCCTATGGAAGGCAAAAGCAAAGAAAAACTAAGAAACATATAGATCTTTTCCGATTTGAACTGGTTGAAAGGATTGGCAAGGTTTGTCCTCTCCATTTCCTATAAATTGGAGGTTTGGGCTCTTGGTATAAGGTCGAAGGTTTGATCATATGTAGAGCAGAATTTCGTTGTTGAAGTGTGAGGCTTGAAGATCAACAAGGTTCATTGAGGACTCTTGGCTGAAGCATCATCATGCTTGGAGATAAAGAAAGAGAGAGAGGAATTGGGAGATAGAGGAGGACTTGGTACAACCAACGGTTGTAATACTCCCTTTTATAAATCAATAGAAGTGTATCTTTTTTGTCCATTTGATGCTTCAGTGTCACATTTGTTTTTCATTTGTCTTGTAGCATGATATGAATGGCTTAGATCTGCATAGTTTAATGTCAATTTTATACTGGTTTAATTGTTAGAAATCTATACTGTTGTGAAGATTACATAGATACTTTGATTGGTTGCAGGATCTGGACTTGGAGCCAATGAGGAAGGAATTCTACCTCGCCGCTTAGCGCTCTCCATAGGATTTGTCATCCACAAAGATGTAATCATTCCAAATATTGCTTTGTCAATTATATATTAGTATGAACACGTATGGAATACCTTTGGAACTTTACAGTTAATCTTACAGTCTACCTCGGGCACCCGAAAGTCTTGAGAGGGATATTCATCAACCACCACCCAAGCATTTTACCCTATAGCAGAAATTCCGACTCCGATGGGGAGTTAACCCCAAGTTTCCAGATTGTTCCTAAGAATTTACCTCTTTCCCTCTATTCACATACCCTTATGATCAGTTTACATGCTCAGTAACCATATCAGTAGCTTAGAGAGTCCATAATAGACCCTGCCTAGCCATCTATACAACTTTAGTCCAGATCCTAGCCATCTATAATAGACCCTAAGTGTTTCAATACGTTATAACACTGCTTATGCTCATATACAGTGCGTTAGTCTCATCATTAACACTCGGTAGGCTCTTCTTGCCAACATCACCCAGCCAAAACCTGTTGTTTGCACCCCTGTTGTGTTTCCGTTTGGCTATGGAGTTATTGGATACCAGAATAGATTATTTTCTTGGATCCTTGTCCTTGATTAATAACTGTCATGTTTAGTTTTCTTGTTTAAAAAGTTAGTGTTAGTAACATCTACGTTTTGAAGAAGGATTTTTTTTTTTAGTTTTCTTAACATAGCTGAATTCATTCTGAATTTTTCTTGTTAAAAAAGCTGTTAGAGAGAATAGATATATTTCTAAATCTTTTAAGGTTGAAGTCCATTATTTGAATTATTGGTGCATGAATTTTTGAAATGTCTACCCTTTTAGAATAAACTCTTCATTGAAATTGAATATTTAGAGCATTTATTCTGCATGGTTTTGAGTCAGAGTCTCATCACATTTCATATGTCCACTCCCCCTCCGCAAGATTAATAATCAAGTACACTAAGAATCAAGAGATAATAAAATTAATCATATAAATTTTTCTGAGCTCACACCAACAGTAGTTCAGGCTAGGATGTTGGGGTAGAAGAAGTGAGAAAATCACCCAAGATCTCAAAATTTGAAACTAGAGTCATTAAAAAGTGAAAACCTATTGCACTCATACTGTTGGGACCACTCCACTACCATTTGAGTTAACCACAAGACAACAAGAGGGTGCATAAGAAGGTAGCCCACCTTCGAGTGCATTCAGTGGGCATGCTATATATTGGGGTTCCCTTTAGGGATGTCGAAACTAGATCGAGGATCTAGGTGTTCTACCCATATAGCGTGTTGTCTAAGAATGTGACCCCTCTGATAGTGTCTGTGATTTGAGGTATCTTTAGTTACCAGAATTTTTAGGGACTTACACAAGGTGACTAGGGCGGACTTCCCTGGTACCTAAAATAGATGAACCTACTCTATATTCGGTCTTTGGGAGGGTACTCGTCTTCACGAGAGTGCTTACACCTATTGTCTAAGGTTTGGGAAAATCTTTAGAGTAACCGTAACTATATATCTGACCAACTCTCTCTATATTCTATAGTGATACTGGGTTTCATCTCCAACAAATGATAGTACTCATATAGGGTCATACCCATTCTGGCTGCTTCAAATTTATTGATTTTAGAAGTCCTTTTTTTATTTTTTATTTTTTAGGTGTGTGGTTACTATCACTGAGACTTTATAATACATCACAAATAATAAAAAATTGATAAAAGTAAAAAGGGGAGACCAATCCATCATACTGTCATAGACAAAGGTACATCAACCTGCATTATTTCAACTATGTCCTGGATCGCTTCGGGTTCTCCCACTTTGTCTCCGCCATTGAACTCCCTCAAAGCTTTCGACGACCACAATTTCCTCCCAAAAGGCCACCTTTCTAGCTTTCCCATTTCACTTAGTTTGAAAATGATAACGATAGACATGGAAGTCGTAGATTTTCATCTCAACTATAATCTGTTGCTGGGTCGCAATTGGTCTTACACAGTGACTGCCATTGTCTCTTCGGTTTTCCGACTCATCCTTTTTCCATTGGATGGGAAGATAGTCACAGTGGATCAGTTATCCTTTTGTACCCCCGATTATTCCACGTTACCAAGTAGCACTGTACCCCTATTAGAAGGTGTTACTGACTCTAATGTCAGTGTTGGTACCGGTCTTTTGAAGGTATCTTCCCTAATGGATTGTTTTTCTCTCCCGCCACCTGAGGTTCCACACACAATTGCAATGATATCCACCATTTTGGATGGCTATTGATCCATGGATCCTACTAGCGCCTTCAGACATTGATTCCTATGAATATCAAATGCCTCTATCACCGGCTAAGTTGTCTTATCAAGCCATCCAATTAGCATCTAAACCATCCACTGCTTTGGTTTCGACTAATGGTACCACCCTCTCACCCGTCATAGTTCCTTCTAAGGATCTCCTCGATGAATTCCTTCCTATGGATGAAGCTATTCGAGAGATCATGTCTCTAGAGGAATGACCTTGAGGATATTTCCACCACTGCGCTTCGATGTTTGATTCGGATGCGACCACTACTCACATCCCATATTTTGACCCACCTGAGATCATTCCCTCTGCTTACACGACTGTTCAAACTATAGATACAGAAGGGAACATGGGAAATATTTCCAAGAATATGCTCATAGATATCTCGATCAAAATGGGTATCGTGGAAAATATTCTGATTGGAGCTGATTGAAATCCCGAGGAAATTGCGTGCTTCACATCCCTTTTCAGGGAATTTCGTGATGTTTTTTCTTGGTCTTACGATGAAATTATCGGCATATATCTGTCTATCATCGAGCATGAAATCAATATTTATGAAAATGCCAAGCCTATTCAGCAAAGGCTTTGACCTGTCCACCCTCACAAAGCGGTAACCATCAATATTGAAGTCAAAAAACTCTTACACGCTGGTTTCATCAACCCCGTTCCTTTGACGTAATGGGTATCCAATCTAGTTACCGTAGATAAAAAATAAGGTAACATCTGATTCTGTGTTGATTATCATGATCTAAAAGCCATTTTTCCAAAAGAAAATTATCCTGCTCCATTCATAGATCATATTCTTGACGATTGCACTGGATGTGAATCTTTCTCCTTTATGGATGGCTTCTTGAGATATAACCATATAGCGATTAAAAAAGATGACTAGCACAAAACCACCTTCATTTATCCTTGGGGTATAGTTGCGTATCGTAAACTCCCATTCAGTCTAAAGAATGTGGGAGAAAATTTTTAAAGGGCTATGGACTATGCATTTCATGATATCAGACACATTGTATAAGGTTAGTTGGATGACCTTCCCGCTCACTCCAAGAAGCGAGCCCATCATCTTGTGCATCTTAAATAAATCTTCGCTCGGTGTAGGTTCTATAGCATACGTCTGAATCCACATAAGTGAATTTTTTTTTTTGAGTCTGGACGTCTTCTTGGCTTCATTGTTTCCAAGCATGGTATTAGGGTTGACCCCGATAAGGTTAAGGCAATCGTTGAATTACCTGTGCCACAATCCATTCTACAACTCCAACGTTTGCAAGGGAAGGCAAAATTCTATCGCCATTTCATCGTAAACTATGCCGAGATGACAAAAGGCTTCATGCGCTTTCTCAAGAAAGGGATACCATATTTTTGGGATGATTAGACTCAACTGTTGTTTGATGCCTTGAAACGAGCACTCGTTTCTGCCCCACCTATTAGTGCCCCCAACTATTCGCGCAAATTTTTCCTCTACCTAGCAACCTCACCATCGTCTCTAGGAATAGTTTTGGTTCAATTTCACAATGACGATAGTGAGCATGTGATATATTATTTGTCAAAAGGTCTCATTGGAATTGAACTAAGATATTCACATGTGGAAAAATTATCTCTCGCGGTGGTCTTCGCTGTCACCCGCCTTCGACACTATATATTGTTGCAGTAGACTATCATAATTACTTTGGAGAATCCCATGTGACACATCTTGTCTCGTTAGATCATTGGAGGAAAATATTCCAAATGGATTGTAATCCTCCAACAGTTGATTTGGTTTTCACTGCTGCCAAAGCAAAGAAATCTCTAGTCTTTGTTGAATTACTGTCAAACCTTCCCATAATTGACCTGAAAGAAGTAGCTCATGATCCATTTCCTGATGAATCTGTCTATCTAGTCGATTCTTCTGATCCTTGGTATGGAGACATTCTGCTCTACCTCCGAACTCAATGATTCCACCCAAATCTCATGTCAGACAACCATTGTCGTATTCGTCACCAAGAAAAAAAATACCTAGTGCTAAACGATACTCTATATCGTCGTGGTGTTGATACTATTCTTAGGCATTGTATCATTGTTAACGAGGTGAAACACGTTTTAAATGACTGTCTCGCGGGGGCGTGCAGTGGTCATCTTTCTAGCATTGCTACTACCCATAAAATATTGCGCGCAGGATACTATTGTCCCACTTTGTTTAAAGACTACATCGCAGCGGTCCAGAAGTGCCATCCGTGTAAGATTTTCACGAAGAAAATGCATGCCCATCCTGCCCCTCTTAGTATGATTATCTCTGTTGGTCCTTTTGCTAAATGGGGAATATACTTCATCACATGCAACCCCACTTCTACTGATGGACACAACTACATCGTAGTTGTGGTTGACTACTTCACAAAATGGGCAGAAGCCAATCCCACTTTCAAGGCTGATGGAGAAACTGCCACTCTTTTCTTGTTCAACCAGGTCATCTGTTGTTTATGTGTACCCATATCAATCATCACAGATAATGGTGTTAGTGCCAGTCTTGTCATACTACCATCAGTGATCAAATTTACTCTTTTTCATTTGCATATTAGGTGTCCCATACCATAAAATTTCATCATTCCATTAGGTCATGGATTCATTGATGGTAGTGGTCTTTCATCTGTTTTCCCTCATGTGAAACTTGCTTATTATCCTCTCTATGGTCTTTATTCACGATTCACTTTCATTCCCAATCCATATTATTAGGTCATAGGATTGGTCTCATTAGGTATTAGGGTCTCGTCATGGTCAAATCAATGAGTCAAGTGTCATAAATATGAGCAAGATCATGAGGAGGTCAAATAAACTTAAAGTCATAGCATCTGGGAAAATCAAAGAAATGTTCTATTGAGCTTGATTTAATTTTCACCTCAAAACCATGTTTTGAGGTGAAAACATGATACTTTGCTTTTATTATCATCTATTATGTAATTTTATGTCTTCATATGTAATAAGCTGCACTTTGGAAGCTGCTATCTTACAAGGCCACTTCCCTGCCCTTCAAAGGTGTTTTCCACAAAACTTTTAGTGTAAAATAATGTTCTAAGTATGTCCATCAGAAAGAGCCTAGAAAGAGCTTTCCAACGGTATGTTATACTCTCAAAATTGACTTCTGGATTGAAAAATATGCCTAAGTGAAATAAATTCCCCTATAAACCTAACCTTACCCCTTTTCCTCATTTTTCCCTTAAACTTTATAACATAATTTTACAGTTTTTAATTATAAAAACCCCTTCTCTTCCGATCCGATTGCACCTCTGATCCAATCGTAACATTTAAATCACAACTCCAATTGGTCTACCTCTGATTGAAAACTTGCGATTGCGATTAACCCCACCCGATTAGATCCCGACCGTAGATATCCTTAACGATCCGATGGCCCATATGCAATCGCGTCACCTGATCGCATCACACCTTCACAGTCTCCCCGCACCCACAAAAATTATGATGTGATTGACTCCCGACCCACTCCCCCGATTGCGTTTGCACCATCGATCTGCCCTTCCGATCGGATGGCTCATAAGCCATCTCACCATCACAATTGGCATTTTCCCATAACACTTTGCTCCGCTCATCCTTTGATTCCCGATTTCGATTACCCCTCGGGTGCCACCAAAACCTTTCCCTAAGCTCCAATCTCCGATTGTGATTGCGATTTCCCCTTTTCCCTTTACACTAATCGCAATCGGAAATTTCCATTGCATAATTCCCTTATACACCTTCCCCTCTTCCGATTGCGATTACAATTCGAGCCCACATCCCTTTCCCTTCGCTCTTTTTATCCAAAGTGGACTTTTATTCATTTAAGGAAAAATTTCATTTTTTGGTTTCAAAGGCATTTCCTTCAAAAGTCAGTTTTCTTCAAAGGATAAAAACAGAGCAACAGTCAAAGGCCGAGAGCTAAATACAGAGATAGAATCATCACGGTTTCTTCAGCAACAATTTAAAGGGATCGGTTCTACAAGTTTCTTCTACTCATTTGTTGGAGCAACTGCAAATCTTCAAGATGGTCAAAAATTTATTGTTTTTCCTTCTTTTCAGGGGCAGATCATTGGTATTTTTCCTATGTTCGAATTCCAGTGAAACAACTCCCTTTTTCTGTGGAATTTCTCCCCTCAATTCTAGTCTATTTAATGTAATTTTAAATCATTTGGAAAGCAGTAAGGGGAATACAGTGTGGAATAAGTTGGAATCACTGAGGACGCTCTGCGCTCCATTGTAACAGTTTGATAGGGAATTAATAAATATATGCAGCTCTGATTTGTGGGATCCCTGTGGTATGGATTTTAGCATTGTTCTTTCCTTTGTGTTCATCTGTTAAATTGTTATGTTTACCATTCATTTCATTCACATTTCTGTTTGAATGCTTTCAAGATAGATAGGTAGAATCCATTATTAATGCTCTGCCTTGGGAAATCATTCAATACTCTATGTTTTCTTCTGTTTGAAAAGGATCCATCTCCTATGCCCTTTTCAGCTCCTCACCAGTCTTACCACTCCATCATTTTTTTTTCTTAATTGTTAAAATTCCTACCTACCTTGCTCCATGAAATACCCTGCATCTCTGATTTAATTCCCCAGTTTAAAACTTCCCCATTTGTTCCATACAACACTGAATTTATAAAAACATTTCCCATTATTATACCTAGCCTAAAATCAGTTTACTCTTATACTTCATTGAATATTTTTCCCGGAGAGAGCCCTCTCCCGACCTTGTAGGGCTAGCTACAAGGCTGAGCGTGGTTTAAGGTTACCCTGATTTGCCTTCCGTCAGCCTAAGGTTCAAATTAGGTGCTAACACATGGTTCACACTTTTAGAACCATATGATGACATAGTTAACCTCCATGCTAGGTTTTTGACAAAATCAGTCTTCATCCTGCTATCCGCAAGTGAATGGTCAAGTCGAAGCCATAAATGGCATCCACCATGAATCATCGGTTATTCAGAAACCATAAAACCATGTGGCATCAGAAACTAGACTCTAATTTATGGGCGTACCGAACGTAAGTAAAAACTGCTACAGGCTTCACGCCATTCCAACTAGTGTTTGGCCTGGAAGAAACACTTCCCATCGAGTGTGAGATTCCATCACTCAAGCTCGTTGTTGAACTCCTACCCAGCACCACTACCAAAGAAGATCACTTTATCTCACTCGATCAACTGGACGAAACTCATCGAGATGCAACATTAGCACTCGAAGCTCACAAGCGTCGAGTAAAGGCTTAATATGACAAATCTATCAAGCTTCCTTCTTTCGAAGAAGACGATCTCTTTCTATTATACAATCAAAGACATGACCTATTGGGGGTAGGAACAATTCAACCATTATGGCTTGGTCCTTACATCATCATGAAAGTATTTTCAAAAGGAGCCTATGAACTTCAGGACTGTAATGGGGTTCCACTCGCTGAGCCCTGCAAGGAGCTCAATCTGAAGAAGTATTTCACCTAGTGTTCCACTGGGCATATGCTTTGTAATTTTATGTACATCAGTTTTTATTTTTTTGGTGTGTATGGATATTTTTGGTTTTTGAGTGTTTTTCTCATGAAAACTCTCTTCTTTTACACAGATGTCTTCGTCACCCTTACCATAAGTTGGATACATGGATGGTGCCAGTCATCACACATGACACATTGCATCAGCTCCTTGGGTCCTTTATACACCTGAGTCAAAACTACTTGGTTCTGGGGGAATATTCCCTGGCAATGCCACCACCAATATTGCTGAGTACATGTCGGTGATACAAATCCTCATGGAAGATGAATCTCGTGACATCTCTAATCTGCTAGTCAGGTTAGATTCCCAACTAGTCGTTATGCATTTAAACAATTGTTATCGCGTCTATCATCCAATCATAATACGTTATTACTTAAGGGTACAACTTCTAGAACATCAATTACAAATCATCACTTTTGAGAAAATTCCTATAGAATATAATACATTATATGATTCATTGGTGAACTGTGTTAGATTGGCATTTGTCGCATTTATTATAGAAAGAGTCATGCATGAGTGTATATTTTTCCATCATAAAAAATACAAAAAAATTAAAAATACAAGATCAAAAATCGCCAAAATATGTATATGTATATATATATGTCATGTCCAATCAAGTTACATAAAAAAAATTCCCAAAAATTGGGTGTTTTACAAAAAATTGGCTATGCTAAGCCTTTCTCTGACATTTATACATCTATCCACTATTCCTCCTAAGCCTGCTACTCATGGTAGCAGATAACTGCTCTGGAAAACCTCTTAAGAGGCTGCAAGAACCTCTTTGGCACACCTAGTGTGTGTCACTACAGGTGAACCAGGATCTCCCTCATAGGAAGAGGAGACATGCTCATGCTTAATCCCTCGAGGTTCCTAGCAAGCTCGTGCAAACTGCATGCGTCATCACCCTCTTCGGTGGCTGTTGTAGTCTTTGTTGCTGCACCAGCCCCAGGTAGCTACATTCCTCGCCCTGCATAGAGAGGGGCTCTAGCTGGATGGACAGGTGACACATCGGTGTCAAGAAATAAGCTTCATGTCAAAACATTTTCACCCATTAAACAAAAAAGTTTCATAAACGTTCAAAAGATAAAAAATACTTAAACACTGATCATGTTCCTTCTTACCATCTAGACCCCACTGAGTTCCTGGTGGCAATATCAATTTTGGATCTCCTGTTTATTTCATCCATGCATAGGGATAATCTTCAATAATTAGGATCTGGCCATCTAGCCACTCAAAGAATGCATAATCAAAACAGTGACAAATTGGACCCTCTCCAGTCTGCAGCATCAAAGCTGACCAACGATCCTGTCTTGGATCTCATGGTCCCATTCCATTCGTGATCATCCTTGGCCTCATTGAGGGCACCCACTCAAGTATGAAGGACACAATTAGTGTGCCAAACCCAAACTCTCGATGGGTCCCGGTCTTACATGCCATTAGTTCTTCTTGAACCCGACAAACAACACCTTCGCACTAGTCAAAAACCTATGGCTGCATATAATCCAGTGCCAAAAATACCTGGGCCTTGGTGGCCATGTGCTGACTCTTGGCTCCTGCCAAGAGAACTGTCATATATAAGAGAGACCTCATCAGTCTCATGACCACCCGTGCTATAGGAACCTGGTTTCTTACCGACACAGTATTATTTATGCAGTGAGTTTAGATCAGATCCGCAGTAGTGTGGGGATTAGCCCTGGAACCTATCATATTGGGCCTTGGTACTCTGCATGACAGGAAAGTCAAGTAGTATATTTCATCTTTCTCGATCGAGAGTTAATTACCCCCGATGTGAAAGACATGCTGCTGATCATCCCACTGATGGATGACTCATCTCAGAAGGTCTTCTTGCCCCCTCATCAGCTCTAAACGAGCATACTTCAGTAAACCACATCTGCACAGAACCAGAAAAGTAGCAGCATTAGTGACCATTTCACGTTCTTCCCATTCATGATCTCTTTCATGCCAAATACTCATGGTAAATAGGTTTACACCTACATAGGACATGTTTCCAATGGATTAGTTTTAGGCAGAAATAGTTTGGGATTGAGCAAAAAAAGTTTAAAAAATGATTCTGCTGGCTAACATGGGCCCTAGTGAAAAGAAGAGCGTGCTAACGCTTTGTCCCTTAACGGGAAGTGCGTTTAACATGGCCATGACATTGGGCACTTGCGTTAGCCGCTTAAATTTTTTAGGGCCTACTAAAAATCCAAATTTCAGCCAGTAAAAACAACTAAAATGATAATGGAAATCTAGATGAAGGTTCAAGCTCTTACCTAGATCTCGTGAAATAAAAAATTGTTGCCCGGATCGTCAACAATCGATAGCAGAAGTTTCACCTCTTTTTTTGATCTAGAGCTCTATCACAGCACTCAAAACAGTGAAAATGAAGGTCTATTGCCTTCTTATAGACATTCTGGAGGTATGAATCACTCAGCTAGTCTGTTAAAATTGGTAAATTCCTGCTATATTTTGTCGCAACTATTGGTTTTTAAACGCCACCGATGCTCTCATGAGTTGTTAGTGGTCATTTGCATATCTGACCATGTTCGACCCGATGATGAGCTTTATTTTTAGGGACTTTTTCTAGCTCATAAAACTGAAAAAATCTCGAGTTACCTTCGTCGAGCTCATTAAATACTATGATGAATAAATATGAGCCATTCTTTTCCATATTTTTATAGCTCATTAAAAAACCAAAAAAGTAACCGAGATTTTCTTGGTTGGACTCGTTAAAATTTCATGGAGAGCATCAAGTTTTTCTTCGTTGGACTCGTTAAAATTTCATGAAGAATATTGAGTTTAATCCGTCTCCTCGTACTCATAACAAAATGAGGTAGACGTCCATTGAAAATAGGTTTATCACTTTATCCGGATTCAATGGACTAACTTACGAAAAATGAACTGTGTCAGGCTTACTATTCTCCCTTCGTCGTGCCCGATTATCAAATATGAAAAAGGTACCCCCTGGAGTTGTCTTTTATGATGTTTTTCAGACTCTCTAAATATGAAAATATCACCGAGGAAAATATTTGGACAAAGTGGATACTTATTCTATTATACTTTAAAAGTCGATTTGGCAACACAAAATCTTGAACATGGCACTTCCTAGAAAATTCACTTGCCATTAGTCGAACCCTACCATCTATGAGTTCAGCCTTCATATACCGATGCCCCTGCATTGGTGAATCCTGACACTCTTTGGTGTTCATTAATCCTAAGTTGCTTGGTACCTTATTACTGTGCCTTCTATTGTTCAAGAGGATCCCACTATCTACTGCTTTCTTTATCAGCCGAGCCGTCATATACCAGAAATTATTTTTCATCAATTACTCCCATTTTCTCTTGACTATCTTAAAAAAAAAATCACTTTTTCCTGTTTCATGTCGACTGATGTAGGATGCCTCAGTGCCTACCTTTAGACAGATATCTTCCTATCGAATTCAACATCTTATCTAGGAAGTTGATCCAGAAACACATTAGTACCCAGGTGGTTGTAGACATCAGTGGAAGGTTACCTTGTGTTTGATTGGGGGTTCTCATTATTGGCTCTCGATCAAATGATTCTACGAGTGTTTGACATCAAATCATTTTATTCACACTCTCTAGATTGTACTGTGCATCTTGGGGACCACCATCATTATTGATGGCCACCCTCTCGTCTGTTAACATTTTTCATTATTGACTGGTAATCAGAGGATTTCGCACATGTTCGACTACAACTCCTTCATTCACATGTGCAAAAATATGCAGTTTAGTGAAGCTCCTCAGGCTTGGTATGCCAAAATGGATAGATTTCTCTTGTTCTTTTAACATTTTCTTGGCCTTTAAGGCCTTTGTTGAGAAACAATCTAGACATCAAATTCTTAAGTTAAGATCAGAAAATGGCGGAGAATATGTTAACAAAAAAATTATCAACTTCTACACTGAGCATGGCATTCAATTGCAACATACTGTTCCATACACTCCACAAGAAAATGGTGTAGCTGAAAGGAAGAATCACACCTTAAAATAAATGGCTAATTGTATGCTTCAATCTAAAGGACTTGGTCTCAATTTTTGGGCAGAAGCCATTAACTGTGCAAATTACATAGTAAATCGCACTCCTACTAAGGTTTTAAAGAAAATAACTCCAGAAGAAGCTTGGAGCTCAATCAAACTAGATGTAAGTCACTTTTGTGTTTTTGGAAGTGATGCTTGGGCCCATATTCCAGATGCGAAACATAAAGCCTTAGAACCTAAGAGTGAAAAATGTATTTTTGTTGGATATTCTGAAGATGTCAAAGGATATAGACTTCTTCAAAAAAAATCCAAAAATATATTCATTAGAAGAGATGTAAAGTTTTATGAAAATATATCGTCCTATGAGCCTAGTTTAGTTGGTGTACCACCTTTGGCCTGCAAGCATGATTCAGCATATGTGCCACCTCTCTCTCTCTCTTCTATTTTTAATAGCATTCCTTCTAGTTCAGATGATGACAGCGAGGATGACAATCCTCCTCCAGCTTGTGAAATTGTTACTTATACTCCACCACTTCCAATATGGGTCTGCTCTACTCGGGATGTAGCAGGTTCTTTTGCAGGTGACCCTACCGATCAATGACGTACACGTTCTCAGTTCGAAAAATCCTCTTCCTTATTAGCTCAAGTTCCAGAAAAATTGATCCAAAAACCTTTGAAGAAGCTTCCGGTCATCCAGATTGGGATGAAGCTATGAATGAAGAGTATCATTCCTTATTGGAAAACAATACTTGGGATCTTATTCCTCTTCCAAAAGGAAGAAAACTTGTTAGATGCAGATGGGTTTGCAAAAAAATGTTTGGACCAGATGGAAAAGTGGATAGACATAAAGCTCATCTTGTCGCTAAAGGTTTTTCACAAGTTGAAGGCATTGACTATACTGAAACCTTCTCCCCTGTTTCCAAAATGAATTCTATCTGCCTTGTTCTTTCCCTTGCTGCCTCCTTTAAATGGGAATTCCATCAGATGGATGTTAAATCCACCTTCTTACATGGAGATTTGCATGAAGAAATCTACATGGAACAACCCCCTGGATTTATCCAAAAAGACTCCAGCCTTGTTTTTCACCTTAGGAAGTCCCTCTATGGTCTCAAACAAGATCCTCAGGCTTGGTATGCCAAAATGGATAGATTTATCTTAGATAATGGCTTTTCTAGGTGTCATTCTGACAACACTATCTACACCAAGAAAGTGGGTAATTCCTTCACCATCCTTGTTCTTTATATTAATGATATTATCCTTACTGGTAGTGATCCAAACCATATAAACCATGTGAATTCTAGCCTCAAAAATAAGTTTGAAATGACATACTTAGGACACTTGCATTATTTCCTTGGTCTTCAAGTCTTGGAATCCAAGGAAGGCATTACCCTCTCTCAGTCCAAGTATGTTTGTGATCTTCTACACCAATTTGACATGGAAGACTATAAGCCTTCCCCTTCTCCCTTTCAGTCTGGATTCAAGCTTTCAGTCAACTGTACTACCCCTGAAGTTGATGCTACCTTATACCGTCAACTTGTTGGTAAAATTGTGTATCTAACCCATACGCGTCCTAACCTTTCCTTTGCGGTTGGTATTGTCGCTCAGTTTATGCACCTACCTCATGAAAGTCATTGGAAAGAAGCTAAAAGAATACTTCGATATATTCGAGGTACAGTTCAGTTCAGGATTCATTACAGTGCAGGAGCATCTCCCTTGTTGATTGGTTTCACTGATTCTGATTGGGCTGGTGACCTTGATGATCGAAAGTCCACTGCAAGATATGTATTCACTCTTGGTTCAGGACCTATTACTTGGTCTTGTAAGAAACAAAGTGCCATCTCCCTTTCTTCAGTAGAAGTAAAGTATCGTGGTGCAGTTGAAGCCAACAAGGAAGCCATGTGGCTTCGTCAGATCCTGTCTGAATTTGGTCTTCATCAGCAACATCCAACTACACTTTGGTGTGATAATTAGAGTGCCATTCAGCTATGTAAAGATCCAGTTTAGCATCATTGTATGAAACAGATTGAACTCCACATACACTTCATCAGAAATCTCATTCATGATCCTATTCTTGAAGTGCAGAATTGTCTGACCAATGATCAAGTAGCTGATATCTTTACGAAGGCTCTCACAGAAGAGAAGTTTATCAAACTTCAATCCATGCTTGGAGTTCAAGAAATTTGTCATTAAGGGGGGATAGGCTCTAATGCCTCCTTCCTTCTCCTCTTGTGTCACTTTTGTAAATCTTTCAATCCTATCCCAATTTGTTCTTAAGGGGGGCTGTTAAGATATTTTGACACATAGGAAATAGGCTCCTTTTGTGTCACCTTTGTAAATCCTTCAATCCTATCCCAAGTTGTTCTTAAGGGGGGATGTTAGGATATTCCGACACATAGGAAATAGCTAAGAATAACTTAGTCTAGTGTAGAGCTAGGTAAAGTGTGTTTCTTTACCATGTACATTTGTAACTTATAATCCGACGGTCACAATTTGTAGTGATTCGACGATTATCTCTCACCTAGGTATTAATGACACTTGATCCATGGCTTGACACCCTATTGGTCCATGATATCTATTTAAATAGCATGGAGGATCATTTTTCCGGTAACCGGTTATGAGAGAAACATATGTAACTTTTCTTTTTATATTAATAAATTCCCTGAAGTGGCCGCGTTGCCTCAGGGAGTGGACTGTTTCCCTCTTTGAGGTTTTTAACCACGTGATTATACTAGTGTACTAATTTGTGATCTTCTTGTGAGCGGTGACCTTTGGTTCTTGATCTATGAAACTTACCCTCTAAATTCCTACACATTTCAGCTGTGTTTCCTCTCCCAAGTTGTGATATTTTTTTCGAAGACATCTTATCAGATTGATCCTGTCATGAAAAAGGCATCCACATTGTGCTTATCAGTGGACTCACTAGTCATATCTTTGTTTTAGAGAAACAATTTTTATATAGATACTGAGCACGAGAATTCCCGACTCAGGACAGATAATTATATTTCTGACATATGTTGTTTTTGTTTCAGGTTCTCCTCAATCTCCCAAACTCCTCTCGCTCTACTATATATTATAAATTATTTAGGCCACAGTCTTCGCCTTTGACATCACACTTTAGGGCGAATTTGTTACAGGGAAAATGACATCCTCATTAGCTCAGAGGAGAAGGTAACATGGAAGGAAGAAAATGACCCAGACAAGGCCCATTTTTCCAAGGTAATGCACCCCCAGAGATAGCTAGGCCGAGTTATAACGCACCTAGCCATGGAAAGGGAGCATTACTGCCTAGGGTGTTGCTCTATTTTTCTTAAGGGGTAGCATTATCTGTGTTTGAATGTGAAAAGAGAAATATCTCACGAAAAATGACTGGCATTTCCAGCTTTTTCTCAAAAAGAGTCAGTTCAAAAATAGAAACTTATGGCACAAACCTTTTATTAGCTATTACCAAACACAATTGAACTCCAATCGAAGGAAAAAGCAAAGAAAAGCTAGGAAACATCTAGATATTTTCCAATTTGAACTGGTTGAAAGGATTGGCAAGGTTTGTCCTCTCCATTTCCTATAAATTGGAGGTTTGGGCTCTTGGTCTAAGGTCGAAGGTTTGATCATATGTAGAGCATAATTTCATTGTTGAAGTGTGAGGCTTGAAGATCAGAAATGTTCATTGAGGACTCTTGGCTCGAGCATCATCACACTTGGAGATAGAGAAAGAGAGAGAGGAATTGGGAGATAGAGGAGGACTTGTTACAACCAACGGTTGTAATCCTTCTTTCTATAAATCAATAGAACTGTATTTGTTTTTTCCATTCGATGCTTCAGTTTCACATTAGTTGTTCATTTGTTTATGTAGCATGATATGAATGGATTATATATGCATAGGTTAATTTTGATTGTATAATGTTTTAATCATTACAAAACTATATTGTTGTGAAGATTACACGGGTACTTTGATTGGTTGCAGGATCTGGACTAGGAGCCCGTGAGGAAGGACTTCTACCCCGCTTCTTAGCACTGTCCATAGGATCTGCTATCCAGAAAGAGGTAATCATTCCAAATCTTTCTTTGTAAATTACATTTTAGTATGAACACGTTTGCAGTACCGTTGGAATTTTACGGCTAATCTTACAGTCTGCCTCGTGCACCGGAAAGCACCCATGAGGGGGATATTCATCAACCACCACCCAAGCATTTTACCTTATAACATCCATCAAAATTACTCATTTATATATTTGGAATGTTGTATTTTTTACACCCCATAATGGAGTATCTAGAATCATAATTCATATTCCTTTTGTCCTCATCATGATTTTCATGGATCACCTTGTCACCACTGGGAAGCCTTTCTTGCGACAAATTTGTCAACCCTTCCAACTTGACATTCATCGCATCCATGTCTACATTAAAAAATCCATGTTTAATTTTATATCATCGATGTCCTCTTTTAATCCATCCATGTCATCTTTGGGTTCTCTTTGTGAGAGCGAAATTTGTTGCACTTGGTCCCGTTAGTTTGATATATCATGTAGGAATTTTTCCTCTTCAGGCATCATAATAGAGCTTTATGACGGCTTAATGGGTGTATAATTATTTTGTTTGGGAGGTATTTTAGAACCAAATACTAATATTTATGGTTAAATATGCCCTTTCAATCTCTTCAAACTGATTTTTGAAACACAAGTTATGCAAAATTAAAAAATACACACCTTTTTATTGCTTTTTAAGCCCTCAATATTGAAACTATTGTATCCATGTAATTTTGGATCTCCAAGGTCTGATATTTTATCATATGGTAGTTCTCTAAGTTTTCTTTCCAATGCATCAAGTCAAACCAAATTTTGATTCTTCAAGATAAAATTATTCTCAATCTCCCACGATGACCTGATTATGGACTAGTTCAGTAGAGAAAACTTGTACGGGGTGTCATGTGCCACTATTTCGACCTTTGGTCCTGGAAATGATACAAAAATTACTAAAGTCTATGCAATTTCGGTTAATTTTTATGAAATTCAAATCTGATGCTTGTAGAGGAAGTTATGACGATTTTCCCAAGGTGACCTATTTGAGACTGAATTCTAGAGCATGTAAAAACCCTAAATCCTTCAGAACATATCTCTGAAAAGTATAGCGAATCAAGATCTGAAAATTTTATAGGAAGTTCATCAGGATTTAGGCTCCACATTGTAAATTTTTTAACTTCTTATCATTTGTAGAAAAAAATTTATAGCGAAAATTCCAAGATGTCCTGTTTGAAGAAGGGAAACCCTATAATCCAAAGCTCTGATACCAAATGTTATGCAACTAGTTCACAAAATAGAAGAAAAGATAGGTCAATGACTTAAAAAATTATCCTCTTTGAGGGGAAAACCTCCTTTAAATTACATAAAAGAACAATTATTGGATGATACAAATGATAAGACATCCTTGGTATATATAGGAGTCTAACGGGTCACAATATAATCATAGCCTACATGTCAATAATAATGTAAGGGCACAACAATAACAATAGTGGGATTTTATGGGGAACAAAAATAACAACATGGGGGATACATGGGCACAACAATAATAATAGGGGGCTACACTAACAATAACAATAAGAGAATTGATCATTATCAAAGACTCAATGATTGTCAATAATTCCCTTACCCACTGAGAGCCTTTGAAAGGTTCTCCATTAGCTTTGCTTCTCTCTAGAACATCAAAGTTTATAGAACTTGGATAGGATCTCCTTCTTCCATGTCTTAAGAGAGAACAATGAGAAGGTATATAGTATTTCAATCAAAGCCTCTATTTTGCAAGAAAAGGAACTCTAAATAAAAATGGAGATTTGTCTCATTCCTACATCCCATAAGCCCAATTATGAAATTCAATTCATAAGTATAACAAAAATCAACCAAGAGGCATGGTATATCAAAAGGTATGTCTCAAGTGAGTGACATGGCATTTCAGTTACACATCGTAATTAGAATTGTTCGAGAGTGTCAATGACAAGATTTAGTTTCGTATCCTCAACTTTTTACTTCCTCTTGGAGGGGTGGGATTATACATCTGAAGTGTGGGAAAATTTGAAATACCATAAGACTTCTGTAGCATTGGGCTCTTTCTCTTCCTACCTTTTGCCTCACTCATGGTTGGAATTTTGTAGATTAATGGTGTGGATAGTCTTTGGTTTTATCCCCAGATAGTTTCAACTTCCTGTTCTTCGAGTGAGTGTTTGACAATCTTGGCCTATATTTCCGTCGAATATCTTAATTGCTGTCTTCGTTTGGTTTTTTATTGGTTTTGGGTTGATAAAATATTCCTTTTTTTGGCTGCTTTTAGGGAGGGGGATTCTAAAAAACACTTTCCTAACCCCTTTTTTGGTTTGCCATCTTGGATGCCTTAAGTATGTTATTTCAACTATATGGATTGCACTTATTTTGGTCCTTTCTTCTGGTGTTTTGTTAGCCATTAAAGTCAAGTGTCTTGGATTTTGGAGTTATCATGGCTTATTTGACTAGTTCTCTAAACATAAATTTTACTAAAGCATATATCTTTCTCTCCTAGTTTGTTTTCACCTCTTGGTGAAGCTAGTTGAAATTGGTGGCCTAGTTTATTCTTATATCTTCTTAGCTTCTTGAGAGGGATACAAGCTGTTGTTTAGAAATTTGGTGTTTCAAATATTTTACAAGAAAAATCTTTTTCCTTCAATGAATTTGGTTTTGTATGGATATTTGAGATATCAGGAACATAGGCAAGGTCTCAAGGAGACATGAAGAGACTTTGGAAAGCAACAATCTCTCCCTAACATGATACAAGTATTAAAAGGGAGGAAAGGGTAGGAAAGGAAATGGAACACACACATATAGAAACATAAAAAAGAGCACAACAATATAGTGAAAACTCAACTTCTATTAATAAATAAGCTAATAGAATATTGTAGAACATAAATTGGCTACAATGGTGGTAGCTATATCTAAAGGGAGAGAGATGGAAACTACACAACTTCACAAAAATATATTACAAGAGGTTGAAATAATGGAATTTTAACATAAATAAATAACCCTAGAGGTCCAAAAACATAACCCTAAAAGATGATGTTCCAAAATATTTGTGGGCCAAGAGGTGGTTGGTACATCAAATTTCGAGGGGTGCATCTTTTACATACAATTTCCATTAGGGGAACATAGTATCCTATTGGAAATAAATATCCAAGGTTTTTACTAGGGCCATTGCATGTCATGGAAATCTTGGCCCCTTTCTGCTTACCAAAAAAAATTGTTTAGAGACTCAAAATGACCCCAAGAGTTTGGGACCTAAAAAACCATATAGAAAACTACCAATGAGGTATACAACTATTGAGTCAATGGAAGAGTTGGGTGACCACTAATATCCACCTAGATTAGTCCTCCCCCATTACGAAGCAATATCCTCCATTGCATAAAGTTCCATCATTATATCGGGGAACTTCTATTGAATTTGGCTCCTAGTGAGTCATTTTTCTTGGTGAATAAATTGCCCATGTTTTAACAATCTGTTAGAGTTGTATGTTTTGTTGGTGGGTATATTTATTCTTGATGTCCATTATCTAATCAATCGTATCATATTGAATGCAATTTGTATTGAGTTCTATGGGGGAAAATTTCTCAATTACCTCCGAGGTGTCCAACATAGGTGGAAAATATGGTTAAAGTAGGTCCACATTAAATACTAGTTACATGCCAAAGAAAGGATAAATACTCAATTAAAAATATTTTTTACCCACAAACTTTGTGATTATGTAAGGCCCATATAGGAGTGGTTTAAGCTTCCTAAAAGGACATGTGAGCACTCTTTCTATAAATGCAACCACACCTTATCACCAACTTGAAACTTCTGTGGAACCTGATGTTGGCCATGTCGTTACTTTGAATTAACACTTGTTTTTTATAAAATATCATGAACCTATTGTTGGAGGCATTAGATTAGTTCCATAAATTTTGATGCTCTATTTTCCTCAGCTTGAGCATGGGAATACTATGTTGGTGAAGATGTAATGGGAAGCACTACATCAATCAAGGCCAATGTTTGGAACCACAAGAAAATCTGAAAAGGATGGTGACTAATAGAGTTGTGAAGGGCTATGTTATAACTATGTTAAACATATGGGAGTATTTCATTACCTGGTAATAGATTTTTGGAGTTGCACATGCACAAGATATGCATAATCATCATGTTCACTACTTTTGTTTTTCCATATGTTTAGGGATGAAAGGAAGTCAATTTGGTCAACTTGGTCTGCATTAGAGACCATGGGTTGAACCAAAATATACCGAGGAACCTATTATATATCTCTAAAATAATGGTATGAGGTAGCCCATAATGAAGCCAAACATGCTCGAAGAAGCGTTTAAGAATGGCTTTAGCTATGATACTCTTCTTGCACATTGCTAGAATGGCCATCTTAGAGAATTGATCGACGATCAAAAACATAATCACCTCCATGCCTAGAGGAGGATAAACGTGACATGTAATTAATGGAGAATGAATCCTAGGGATTGTATGGGGTAGGTAGAGGAGTGTACAACCCCTAATTCTTGATGTCTAGTTTAGCAACGACACATGTAGTACATGACTCAATATATCACTTGACATATTGTTGAAGCTTTAACTAATAGAAATATTTTTGAAGTATTGTTATTTTCTTCTCCATCTCAAAGCTCTCTATCACCTAACTGTAATGTGCCTCTAAAATTAGCAAGGAATGCAAAGATGTTTTGGGTAGCACAATAGTACATCCTAGATGTGGAAGTACAGAACTTGTTTACTTGTTATTAGTGTTTGGCATGTAGCAGAAAATTCAGTGATTTTTGTATATTTTATACCTCCTAAAGGTATCATGCCCACAAGAGGTAAGAACTATGGTAGTGCCACAACTGGGGTCCAACTGATTTAGTCTACCAAATGTTTGTATTTCTCTTCTTGTACTTGATGTTCAAGTGGAATTGTTGTAGATATGTGGACCATTTTTTTTTTTTATATTGGTCATTCAATAACTTTCCTTGTGTCTGCATGAATCGTAGAGGCCTATGATTAGTGTGGATGATCATCTCCTTCCTTAAAATATAATTCTTCCCATTGTCAGCATGCTTGCACGATGGAATACATCTCCTTGTAATTAGCAAGGTATCTCTGAACAATATCATAGAGTGTTTCATTGTGATAGGCCATCCGATGTCCTTATTGAGTGACGAATTCACCAACAACATAGTCAAAGGATTTCATCTCAATATCAAATGGCTATTACAGGCCTGGAAGGGTGAGGAGTGGTGCATGCCATATTTTTTCTAATTTTTTGGATTCTTGAATGCTTTTTGTTGTGATTTAGACCAAGAAAATTTTTCTTTAGCTCCATCCTTAGTCACTTAACTTAATGGACAAGAAATATGAGAGAACCCTAACATGAACCTTCGATGGAAGGTAACAAAGCATAAGTAGTTCTAGAGATTTGTGAGGGTTGCTAGGATTGACCAATCCCACATTACTTGGATATTAGTTGGGTCCACATGCTCCCCATGTTCATCAATTATGTATACAAAATAGTGATTTTTTTGCATTCTAAATAATCATTTCTTTATATTGGCATGAAACTTGTGTTATTGCAAGGTTCTCAAGAATTATTAAATGTGCTGCAAATGTCTTCCCAAGTTCTACTAAATATGAGGATGTCATCTAAATATACAACCACAAAAGAGTTTGTGAATGGTCACATGATATCATCCATCATCCTCATGAGAATTGTTGGAGCATTAGTCAAGCCAAAGCGCACGACCAACAACTCAAAAACAACTTCTTTTGATTTGAAGGTTGTCTTTGATACATTGGTTTGCTTAATTGGAGCCTAGTTTGTAAAAAACCACCCCAAATTTACCTACTTTTATAATCTATCCATGGTAAGCATGAGCTGAGAGTGACTATGCATAACCCAACAACCAAGTTCCAGTAATGGAAGTGGGGCATACCATCCCAAAGCTTACTAAAACTTCTTAGGGACACCAAAACACCCAGATGTCAGAAGACATCCACTAATGACCTTACCCTAAGTTGGAACAATATTTTCCCTTGACTTAACAACCCAACCACATGCATGCCAAGATGTGAATGCAGCCATAAGGCCCCAGCTGCACACACAAGCCTTCCTCCATGTGACTACAACAAAGATTTCTTAGTTAAGTGACTGCGACTGTGAAATCAGTGCCACATTTTCAGGTCTATCCTATAGGCCACTGCCCATAAGTCTCCACAATCAAATCTAAGATAATCACAAGTATGCATAACCTATAATTAGGCTCATATCTTGCCCAAATATGTCAATCACATGATAAAAATGTAGACAAACATACGGTAAACATGGTAGCTACAAGTCATGAATGCATATTTTTACATTATTTCCTTAGTTTCATCAGAGTATCATCAAGAAGTATCACTACCCTCTTAAGCTAGCTACAAAAACACTAGTTAGATCATGCATTCATATAACCATTCAAAAACTTATCAAATCATGAACACGATCCAAAACAAGAGCACATCATTTAACGATGCCTATAAATAGCATTCAACCATAATGAAACCATGGAAAGCCAATCATAAAATCAACACAATAAACCATGCATGTGCTCATTGATATCAATAAGAAATAACACATAGTAACTTATGCACAAAGCCAACCAAGTCAGGAACTTCCATGTACCACCCTACCATAGATTGGGCTGAACCAAATATCTCTTCCAACCAATCACCCTCATGCCATATTCCAAGCATGAATGTGGGATCACATGGAATAAAACAAAACAAAAATAAGCAGGGCTTCTAGAGGTTAAACCACCTCAACCTTCCACCACAGTGATTTCACCTAAACTAGTCCATAAATCACCAAAACCCAAACCAACTTGGATGCCTCTAGCTTCGTCACCACACCTAGAGGAATTTTCTTATCTCCACCCATCTTTCAAGAGTTCCTAGAGAATTCCCATCTCCACCCTTGGCACTTGGGAATTTTCTTGATACCACCTCACTAGGATCCAAAATCTAATGACCATCCAAAGCTTAACCAAAATAGGGAACCCACTACATCATGTCTATCTAGGAAATGGAAAGGAAATGTTGAAACCACTGCCAATATAGACAAATCCCATTCCAATGACAATAAAGTAACCAAATAATCAAATGCATGTACCATGCATTCAAATCTCAACAAGGATATCACACATGCAACCTGTTACTTGCAATGCCCTCCTACTATAGTTGCTTGCCAACCTTCATCTTTTTTGCCCTTATTTCCTTTGCTTACTTTCTTTCTTTTTTCGAAGAGCTCTTTTTAATGTTCCCAATTTTAGCCTCAAAGTTAAAATGGAACATTATAGTTGCACATTTTATTTTTATTTAATAAAATGGGGAAGGAGACACCATAGCCCCTTTTTTATGAAGAAATAACACTCCTCGTATGAAAAAGAGGAGAATAAAGCAGCTAAAATAAACACCAAGGGTGTGAATGGAACCCAACTCATGACTAAAGTCAACAGCGCTACCCAAGGAGGAAGATGCTTCCTAAAGAAGCTGTGCAGTTTTGGAGGGAAGAGATTCACATGAGGGTGGAAACCCTAATTGGTGGGACCATGGTGGAGAAGATTTCTCTCACTTTATATGGAGGAGATGGAAGCCCATTTTCATTATGCTATGTTTTAGATTTTTAGACTTGGGTTTGCAAAGCTTGCATCCCCGGGCTGTTTAGCATGGTGATGGTGCCCTCGGGCACTAGGGTGTTCTCGGTCGGGAATCCTGACCTCTTCCTCAAGGGAGGATGAGAAATGAGCTAATTTTCCTCAATCTAGCATTGGCCACAGCTACTACCATCAGCTATAGTGTTATTTCTGTAGCAGAGAGGATGTTGTGTTGCTGGGGGCAGCAAAGGAGGAACACATGTAGTCATCTCAGCTAGTTTTCTTCAGTGGAGTGATCTGTTCATGGGAGGAGCTGCAAGGAGGATTCCCAGCATTATTTCAGATCTGTTGGCATGGGCCAATATTCCATCATCTCCCACTGTGCAGTCCATGGAGGAAACTGCGTTATTTTGAAGGAGGCAGTGAGAGAGGGGTTTCTGGAGCTTCAGAGGAGTGTGTTTCTGAGACAAAGTGATTAAAAATTTATATTAGAGACATGATCAGAGGAGGGAAATAATATTTCAGATCAGCCAGAGCCTCATTCTTGTTTTGGTTTGGTTGCAGTGACAACTCAGTTGTCACATTTTGGGTTACTCCGACATTTCTAGCAATCTTCATAGATTGGCTATAAATCATGTATTTCAGCCCATCTCTTTGCTATTGGGATAGTTTCTTGTATTATTTCAGCCACATATGTATTTCATTCATATTCAGTAGCTATTACCTTCATACACTGCACAGTCACTGCTCTCCGGCATTTTGTGGAGTTGCAGCGACTCATGTATTTCATTGTTTATTCATTGGAGGTTTGCTCTTAAAGTTTGAGTGGCTTGTCCCTCAACTATTTCTTGTACATTTCTGTTGATATATTAATATAATTTTTGCTGTATAATTTACCCTCTCATGGTACATTCAGATTTGCAAATTTCCAAATTGATGTTTTGCATATTGCTGTAAGCTCTCTCATTGAGCATTATTTTAGATATCTAGTTTGGGGAGATTTGTATAACCCATCTAGAATCATTTCTTTAAGCTCATTTTCTACAGGGGAGTTATATTAGATGTTTTCTAGGGCATCCCAATGTTTTTTATCCTTATTTATGCAGCAGCTTCCTTATACAGTGTCCTCAAGTACCCTATAGCATAAATTCCCAGGGTGGAATATTTCATATCCATAGGCAGAGTCTATGAAGGGCCAGCTAGCCTCAGGATATCTCCCTTATTTGAAGGAGACATATCCTATAAATTCCCCAACAGTCAGTCTCTGAAATGGACTTGCAATGTCTCACTGAAGAAGGAAAAATGGAATATCTTAAGATATTCCTGATGGAGCAGAAAATTCTAGATTTGGAATATTACAGTGGTATCAGAGCATGATCTTGGCTTAGCCTGTGCCCAATATCTATTGCCATCAGCAAGAGGAGATTCTCTCCAAGGACAGGATATTTACAGAGGAAACAAGGAAAGAATGAAGGAAGAGGAGGTTTCCCTTCTTCTTTTCCAGACCATTGGGAACATCATTGAAGATCTGATGAAAGGGAAAATTTGGAGGAATTTTCTGAAAGGGGTTTGTGGATGGAGAAAGCCCTAGATATTCTCATGAAGGGTGTGAGAATTTAGCCAGACATGTAGATCCATAGTGCAGTACATTTCCCATAGCTACTGCAAGAAGGATGGAGGGAAAGAGTTGAAGCCTTTGGAGGAGCAGCGCTGCAACTCAAAGGTATGATTCATAATGATTGGTTTCAAACTTCTATTTCATGTTTTCATGCAAATGAGAGATCATATGTTGCAGTCAAAAGGAGTTTTGCAAAAGGGATTGATGAAAATCAAAGTGAAACATGGTGTGACAAAACTTCAAACACTTTGCATGCATGGAGGGGAACCATGAAACAAAGATCATTCCATCTTTCTAGAGGGGGAGAAATCAGGAGAATGACTTGCTAGAGGAAAAACCCCCATTTTATGAAGGGAAATCTTCCATTTGTGAGGATGTGGAGATATTTTTCTCTAAGGAAAGCCAAGTCCTCTCATTAAGGAGGAGACACACTCACAAGTTGGTAGAAAGGACGTGCATAGAAGAACCTACAACGCTGCACCATTGGAAGAAGAAAAAGATCAGGAGGATCAACATGAAGGGATGATGGAAATTCACCCTTATCTATTTCGGAGATTATCTTCACATGGGAGAAGGACTACACTGCGCAGTAGAGAGAGAGGGAATTTCATTCCTCTCATATATTCAGTCCACTTCCTATCTTGATGTCTCATTTTTGGGGGCTTTCCACTTTGGAGGCTACATCATCTAGAGATGATGAGAGGCATCATGACATTTGGTTCACCACTCTTGGATTCCAAAGGGGTGGAGACACTTGAGGATTCCATTACATCGTAGAGAGTTTGGGGACAAGCTCATGGAGGAGGGATATACTCTCTCATTTTCAGCACCACCCATTCTCATCAGTTTCACTGCGCAAATAGAGTTGTTGTATGGATGGAGGATAGCATCTCCATGATGCCAAGTGACTGATCCCTGGATTTGGTGAGAGAGAGGTTACTTCCTTTGGGGAAGAACTCTTTGATGCATTGGAGTAGATGGAGGCCACTCATGCTTACATTGCCCAGGATCAGGAGATTCATTGTAGATGATAGTCTCTCATGGGAGGCTTATTTTCAGAGATCATCATTTCTTTTGAGCATGAGCCGCTACATGATGGCATGACAGCAAATTGGAGGATGAATTTGGCATGAGGGTATGTCAAGGTAGCAAGCAGCAGCGTGATGGAGCACTATATTGCAGAACCCTAGCACTGTCTATGTGGAGGATTGATCTAGGATGGAGGACTCAACTTTTGGTTGATTGGTCCCAGGATCTTGGTGCATGCATGATTATTGATGACCAGGAGGATGATGACAGATACATTGTTGATGGTAGGGTCATCTATTGTTATGGCAGGATCTTCTTGACTAGAGTTTCTAGTCTCAATGAGAAATTTTTGCATGCAGCACATGAGGACTTCCTAGCTATGCACTTAGATGCATACTTTGCCTTGCTAGAGGAGTTCAATTTGGAGGGAATTCATCATGATCTTCATCAGCATATGGATAGTTTTTGGAGAGGTTGGAAAAACCATTCCCTTACTCATTGGAGGAGAGGGAGAGCATTTAGATGAGCCATTTCAACTCAAGAGCTCTAGTGCATGATGTAGGAGGTATAATTTCATGTTTTGTATTGTATTTCTTTTCATTGATTGAGGAGCATGATGTATCAAGGAGGATTGTGTCTTCTTTTATTTTTCATGAGGATGCACTTGCAGCCAATTGTAGCAGTAGGATTGGCCATTCTTATGATGGTTTGTGGGGGAAGCCACATACTTCTTGGCATGCACCATTGGCACCAAATTGCGATTTCATGTTTCATCTTATGAGGAGATGTTGTGGAATCAAACAAGTGGCTAGTACAACACTTTTTATTTGTGATTTTGAGGCAGGCCAAGAGGCACTATGCAGGTTCCATGAGTGGAACTTTGAACCACTCTCTGGTTGCCATTTGACAACTTGTTTCTATTGCAAATTGCTCCTTATATATTTCTGATGTGTATATCTATTGAGGAGAATTATTTGGAGAGCATTGTATGTACAAACCATTGGGAGCATGATTCTCCCTATTATACATGCTTCATTTTTGTAGGATATACCATGGGTAAACCATGATTGCCACATTGCTACTTGTACCTTCTTGTGGGAGGAACCACTTGGAGAATTTGCAGAGGCATTTCATGGCTGATTTTTCTTGATGGGGTAACTTGGGCCATTATTGGAGGCCATAATTTTCTAGCCCAGGCAGCCCCATATGAGCAGCATATGGAGAGAGGGCCATCATGGGAGACCAAAATAACTCTCCATTTTTCCCCAACACATTGCAAAAACTAGGGGTGGATATTTCATTTGGATGATTGCATGGATGAGAGGATTATCATTGGGAGACAAATTTTCCCATGCATATCATCACTCCTACCTTAAGGAGGCCACATTACACCAAGAAGGATTCCACTACACCTTCTATATTTCCATGAGGAGCATCATTTTCAACTTGCATACTTGGGAGAGAGCATTGGAGGACAGATTTATTGCAGCATATTTGAGCAGTGGTGGGACCATTGATGAGGAGGCCGCAAGAGAAGAAGGGGGAGAAGATTTTGTTCTCTCTATGTAGTTGCTTGAGGGCAAGCAACATGTGGGAGGGGATGACTGTAATGTTCCCAATTTTAGCCTCAAGCTAAAATGGAACATTATAGTTTCGCATTTTATTTTTATTTAATAAAATAGGGAAGGAGACACCTTAGACCCTTTTTTTATGAATAAATAACACTCCTCATGTGAAAAGGAGGAGAATAAAGTAATTCAAATAAACACCAAGGGTGTGAATGGAACCCAACTCACTTGATTAGTCACCTTTAAATAAAGTCAACAGTGCTGCCCAAGGAGGAAGAGGCTTCCTAGAGAAGCTGCGCAGTTTTGGAAGGAAGAGATTCACATGAGGGTGGAAACCCTAATTGGTGGGACCATGGTGGAGAATATTTCTCTCACTTTATATGGAGGAGATGGCAGCCCATTTTCATTATGCTATGTTTTAGATTTTCAGACTTGGGTCTACAAAGCTTGCATCCCCAGGCTGTTTAGCGGGGTGATGGTGCCCTCGAGCACTAGGGTGTTCCTGGTCAGAAATCCCTACCTCTTACTCAAGGAAGGATGAGGAATGAGCTGATTTTCCTCAATTCGGCATTGGCCACCACTACTACCATCAGCTACAACGTTATTTCTGTAGCAGAGAGGATGTTGTGTTACTGGGGGCAGCAAAGGAGGAACTAATGGAGTCATCTCAACTAGTTTTCTTCAGTGGAGGAGTGATCTATTCATGGGAGGAGCTGCAAGGAGGATTCCTGGGCATTGTTTCAGATCTGTTGGCATGGGCCAACATTACATCATCTCTCACTACACAGCCCATGGAGGAAATTGTGTTACTTTGGAGGAGGCAGTGAGAGAGGGGTTTCTGGAGCTTCAAAGGAGTGTGTTTCTGAGAAAAAGTGATAAACACTTTGTATGAGAGACATGATCAGAGGAGGGAAATCATATTTTAGATCAGCCACAGCCTCATTCTTTTTTTGGTTGAGTTGCAGTGACAACTCAGTTGTCACATTTTGGGTTACTCCGACATTTCTAGCAATCTTCATAGATTGGATAGAAATCATGTATTTCAGCCCATAGCCACATATGTATTTAATTCATATTCAGTAGCTATTACCTTCATACACTATGCAGTCACTTCTCTTCGATATTTTGTGGAGTTGCAACAACTCATGTATTTCATTGTATATTCATTGGAGGTTTGCTCTTAAAGTTTGAGTGGCTTGTCCCTCAACTATTTCTTGTACATTTCTACTGATATATTAATATAATTTTGGCTGTAGCATTGAACCTCTCATGGTACATTCATATTTGCAGAGTTCCAGATTGATGTTTTGCATATTGCTGTAAGCTATCTCATTAAGCATTGTTTTAGAGATCTAGTTTGGGGAGATATGTGTAACCCATCTGCATGGGAGTTATATTAGATGTGTTATAGAGCATCCCAGCGTTGGTTAGCCTTATTTATGCAGCAGCTTCCTTATACAGTGTCCTCAAGGACCCTGTGGTAGAAATTCCCAAGGTGGAATATTGCATATCCATAGGCAGAGTCTGTGAAGGGCCAGCTAGCCTCAGGATCTCTCCCTTCTTTGAAGGAGACATATCCTGTAAATGCCCCAAAATTCAATCTCTGAAATGGACTTGCAGTGTCTGACTGAAGAAGGAAAAATGGAATATCTGAAGATATTCCCGATGGAGCAGAAAATTCCAAATTTGGAATATTACACTCTCTCCCTCTCTAAGTCGAAGTTAGAATGCCTCAATATCCAAGTGAATGTTAGAATGATCCAAGAGTAACCAAGAAGTGATCAAGAGTGACTAAGAGAGGCATATAATGTTCTCCCTCTCCTTTTGTTTCATTTTCCTTTTCTTTTCTCCTTAAATTTTCTTCATTTTCCTTCATTTTCCCTTGCATGAATATTGTTGTCTCTTCATCTTCCTATTCTCCTATTTTACTTTATTTATTTGATTAATTGCCCTTTATTGCATTTTTTCCTTTGTCAATGCCAATGGCGATTTCCATAGCCAATAATAAGCCACAAGTGATGCCCACTATACTATTTCTCCCCTCCATTCAACTTGGAATACATGTTCCACGACCTTCGTTTAATTTATTTACATAGAAAATCAACCTGAGGCTGTTACATAGTTGTAGACTCACTTCGTATCAATATTACTAAAGAACTTGGCACCTTTAAGTTGATAAAAACATATCATAAAACTAGGGGATCATGTATCTATTCTTGACAATGATTTTGTTTAGGGATCTATAATCAATAAAGAGTATCCCTGTCCCATCCTTATTCTACACCAAAAAAATTGGGCTCCCATAAGATGAGGAGCTTGAACAAATGTGGCCTTCTGGATGAGTTCATGAATCTAACATTTATTTTCTTCATTATCGAGGGGAGAGTATCTATATGTTGGGCCATTAGGTGAAGGAGCACCGAAAATCAAGTTAATTGAGTGTTTTACCTAACAGTGTGTTGACATGTGGAAAAATTCCTCTTGCAACAAGTTAGTTATCACCCGATCAGGGTTCGAATTAGACCCCTTTTCATTTAGGTTTGACATACTCTTTGAAACAAAGGCCTGGTTGCCTATGTTACTCTATCATATATAAATGATTAAAACTAAACTAAAAATGGAAAATATATGACATAAAAAATTATTTACAATAATATATTAACACAATTATACAAACTATTGTGTGTAAGATGGGCTTCAATAATTTAAACAACAGGGGGAGGAAAAATCACCCAAGTGTGCTCCTTAAGAATTTTTTCAAGTGTTTGGGATAGTAATTTTCCAGTTTGATATACGGGCGTAGTCATCCACCTCATAGATTTGGGCTCATGTTAAAAGAGCTTCTCATTGATTATGTATTTATTTTATCTGCATGCAATAAACTGAACTACTTTTTCAGGGAAATATATATATATATATATATATATATATATATATATATATCATAAATGAGACCAAATATTTAGGCTATCATTTCGAATATCAGAAAGAAGAATTGATCTACTTAAAGGCTGAGAATGAATCTGAACTCTCTAAATATCTCAACAAATCATTACGCTTTATCAATTCAAAAGAAAAAATAGAAGGAGTATTCAAGTATTCAACAAGAAATGATAAATGGATGAAAACTATGATTTAAAACATGATGCAATTTTTTTTAAAATCATATGATATTCCAAATATGGAGATCGTAGACAAATCAACTCCCAGGGTCTTTAAAATTCGATTGCAACACTGATTAAAAATATCAGTTTCATTGAAGTACAAATATTTCTAGCCCCTTCTCCAACAAGGAGGGTTGTATAAATAATGAAATTAGAAAATGATATAACATTTGTTTTTTAAAAATGGAAAATTTGTGTATCATATACTTGAATTTTCTAACATATAAAGAGGAGAAAACAAAATATTGTTGATGTGACATAGTTAGTCACTTTTTTTGGTCGACCACAATTCTTCCTCCATTTGTTGTGTCGATGGTTCTAAGTCATTTGTTGTTTGAGGGGGAATGATCTTTTTTTCCTTATCCTTGGTGAATTGGGACCATTGAATGTATCTCTCAGATAATTATGGTAACTGAACATGTATAATACCTTTAGGATTGACCTGACATTGGCGAATGCAATTTTCAATGTACCTCTTCTTTCTCTCTTCTCTTCATTTGATTGTTTGCATATTTCTAAAGGAAATGCTTCTATAATGCCTTGTGGATGAGGCATATAAAATTCCTGAATGATGTCCATTGCATTTCCCATTGGAGTCACAACAATTAGAAGCCTTTGTGATCCAATCCTTAAAAATATTGCAACTATATTTTCTTTATTCCAAATAAGTTTGAATTAACTTCTTATCTTTCTTAGAGAATTTCTCTAAGGTTTATGAACTTTCTCCTTTATCCCACATCGTAATTTTGTTGAACTGGTCACTTAAAACGATATCATATATTATTAGAACTTCAAGTTGATTGATGAAAGATATTAGGTCGTGGTGAAATTTATAAATATTGCTCGGATGTTTGAAAAACTTTAATTCAATTTGTTTAAGTTGTTCATTTACAAAAACAACTTGATCTCTGAAAACATTCATTTATATTGATCCTTTCTTAACATGTCTTAATTGTTCTTCCAAATAATTAATTCATGCCTAAAATTTTGTATAATGGATTTTAAGATCTTCTCCAATTCTTCTTTTAAAATCTTAATTCATTTTTCCTGAACTTGCTATAAACTATTAATGTGTTGAGCATGTTGGTTTTATAATTATGCCATTATTTTCTTTGTATGGTCCTCTTCTTCTTCTTTTTCAATCTTATGTCTCTCTTTCATTTGGTTCATGGCCAAGGAAAATCCTTCCCTCAATATAGTGGCATGATATCACCACTCTTTTTCACTAAATACTGATCCGGATATTGGGGGTAGGCCCCAAGATCTAAAAATTGAAATGGATCTTATGGGGGGGGGGGGGCGAGGCCCACAAGATCTGAAAAATTGAAATTCCAAAAGAAAAGAGAGGAGAAAACACTGTAAAAAAATCCCCAAATAATCTTTTTATTAAAATCGAGAATAACTGTAAATTCTACATTGTGGTGGACAAGCAGTCCTTTTACAAAATGTGACTTGTTACTTATAGTCTTCTTTAGTTACAACACCCTAGGTAAATTACATGGGTGGATGAATACCATGGGTTGATGCCACTTACAATACCATGGGTAGAATCCATGGGTGGATGAATACCATGGGTGGATAAATACCATGGATGAATGAATACCATGGGTAGATGCTATTTTCCATTCGAATCAAATACTCTACTATTTACCAATTTAGTTTTAAATTTGTTGATTTTATTTATCTTTTGTCATTTTCTTCAAATATTTTTGTACTTTGACCTTATTTTATAAAAAAAAATTCCCTAGGGGCGATGTTTTATCTATGGCCCTTTCCTTAGGATCTCCTATTGCCTACCAACTTGTTGTTGATGATGTTTCAACTGAATCATGATTTCTCTTTTTAGATCTCCTATAAAAAAAAAAATCTTGATTGAGATTTGTAAAAATATTCTCTAAGAGACACTACTGTATCTTCTACTAGATCTGCTTCATTAATAGGTTTGAAGAAAGATGAGAAAATGAGAACATTAGTTTCTAGAGGAGTCATAGGGGCTCCTAAAAATATCACTTATGTTAACTAGGTAGATGAAACAAGACTTTGTAAAAATTCTTGAACTGGTTCTTTTTGAACAACCTCTAGAATATGTAATGCTACATGAGTCATAACTATTTCAGGAGAGATTGTCTTAGTTTATTGAAGGGAAGAAATTGGGATATGTACGTTTTCTGGCACTATATTTTCTAGTGGAATTGAATTATCTTCTTTTCTTTGACTTGTATAAAATTCATCAATAGCCTTTTTATCAACAGACTCTAGCATCTAGTTAAACAATCTTTCAGTATCTGTAATCACCTTCTCTTTCAATATGATGCTTGGTATTTGAAATTATTCCTTTTGTATGGAAGGTTCACCCTTTTCCTCTGCTTTCTTTATATGTTGTGATTGCTCTGGTTTTTATAATTGTTTATCTCCCTTATCTATTCCATGTTGTTCCTTCTAGAACTATTATTAAAGTTTTGTAAAATGCTCTATTTCAACAAATTGTGAATGATCAATTTGAAGAACATCTTATTCTTGAGAAACTTGTTGAACTGGAAAAACCTATGTTTCAAATTCATCTATGCCATCTATAAAAGAAAAACTTATATCTTCTTCCAATTGTAGTTTTACAAGATATACACAGGAACCCTTTCTTCTTTGTTAAAGATAATAAATACAGGTTTCTTTCCTATACTCTTGTAATTTTTGTCTATCCTCCATGCTCATAAAACATACTCTAGAAATAACTTGATAAAAAAAATCATTATTTCTAAAAATAAAATGAAATGGTGGTTGTTGACAAACATAATTTTTTGAATATGTTACTAATTTAAAATGATAATTGACAACATTTTGAGGATCATATTTATAATGTGGAAGATAATGCAATCAAATTTATTCTTATCCATTAGCTTCAACTATGGTGTTTCCTCTGCCTTTGATAATTAATTGGCCAACTTTGATAGGAAAAACGGGCCACATGTTCTTTGATTTTTTATGTAGAAATTTAGTAATTCCAAGAATAGTTTCTTGGGTAGCTATTTCCTTGAATGCAAGCCTATCTAGGATAATACTTGGGAAAACATGTGGGCTAGAATCACATCCAAAAATACTGATATAGGAAAATTGTTTCTCAATAAACCAATCTCTAACATATTGTAGTGCGAACTAAATTTCTTTGCTAACTCTCAGTGGGGTTTTTCCAAACAGAAACTGATGGAAATAAATCACAACATTGTTACAGATGTCATATAAATGGTTTTTATAATTACTTTACCATAATACAAAACATAATTGATGAATAGGTCGCTAATTGAGGGTGTAATTCCACTCCATTAGTGGAAAATGCACAAAAGCTCTTACTATATCCATTAAGAATGTTGGCATGAAAAACCCTAGACCAAGCCCTCATGGAGTTGGTTGTGAAAGTTTAATGGCATCAAATAAATTATGGGATAGAATATATGCCCACTTGAACCTCTTAGATTTTTTTATTATGCCATAGATTAAAGGGACCTATTAAAGTTTACAATTCTTTGGAATAGGTTCACTATAAAGCCTAGAAAACATTTTGATCATAAATATATAAGGGTTCTTGAATTGAGATGTTGGTGATAGTTTGGTTTATTTGACCTTGAAATGCTTCGAATCATCTACCCATTTGTTAATATATCCATCCAAATAAATTTTATTTTTCTTTTACATATTATTATCAAAATGAACCAATTAATCCCTATTTAGGAATACTTATGGAGGATTAAGTTTATATATGGACTTCAATATTTCATGTTTCCAAGAAGCTATGAAATTATTTGAATGATTGACTTAGATTGAATGAGTCAGGATATGCGCATGGGAAATAATACAACTCACCATATCATAATATGGAAACATTGTTGGTATGGTGGCAATTTTGTGTACCTCATTCCTCTTGATTACTTCATAATTTTTAGAATCTAAAGACGAATATTATATTGAACCTTTGGGATTATTCCAAATGCGTTTCTAAAAGAAATCATACATTTATTCCCAAGATATCATACCCAAATATTGAGTTCTAAATGTTGTATCAGAAAGAGAATTGAGTTAGGATTCTTCTCATTTTACAATTTAACTTTTGTTCCTTTCATCTTCATATTGATATTTTCTATATTAGGATTAGTAGCTTTTGATTTCCCCTTTCTACCTATTCTTATTCCGTAAATAACAAAACAAATTTTATTAAGAAAACACACAAATTGATAACAAAGATGAATATGAAAGAAAAAATATGCAACATAAGAACTATATAAGATGAAATTATGCAATTAACCAATAATTCTATCAGAAATTGAGCAATTACAATACAAAAAAACACAACAAATATCCCAAATGTTGAAACCTTTAAATGCATAAAGGTTTGAATGTGTTATGTGAAAGAAATGTACAAAATTCTCTAAAATTCACTAAGTATAAAAAAATCTAACGCTCAAGTGAAACTGTTATTGCCCATCATGTATAAATTAAATGTTGAATTAACTATCATTTCAATGAAGAAGTTTGGATGGTTTGGATATCTGGGAGTTCAGAGTATTTTGTACATACAACATTTTCTTTGGACTCAAATGTTGGATGCTTTATTACAAACACATTAAAAGACCTCTTTTATTTTCTTTAAGTTTTATTTTGAAAATTCTCGAAATATGGGAGTTCAGGAATTTAGCCGTAAATATTATAGTGATTTTTATTTTTTTATTTTTTTTAATTTAAAAAAAATAAAAAATTTATGGATGCCGAATATATAATTTTTTTTGTTTTTATTGAACACAAAATAATACCCAGATATAAATTTAAGTAAATATGGAGATCCAAATGTATTTGGGGTCCAAATATATATGGGGTCTGGGTTGTAAGCAATATTGAGTTTTGTAAGCATGCCCATACTCCAGATATTAGGCAGAAAAAATGATATTTATTAAAAAACTTCATATAAGAGTTTAAATCGAATAACAAAAGAAAAATTCAAAATCAAGATAATATTTACTGAAATCTGGGAGGTCTAGAAGTTTGGGAGCCCTGGTAGAAACTAAGTGAAGTTTTGTAAAAATCCTCGGACTCCGGACTAAATCGAAAAATATAATAAAATACCTTAAAAATAGTAAACAAGTTTTTTAAATGTGCGATTAGGGTAAGTCTGGATATCCAAGGTAGAAATCAAATAACAATGTAACATCCCCTATTAGATTTGCCTCTAATAAAAAAGAATAAAACCAAGGTCGTGAGACACGTATTCCAAGCTGAAAGTTGGGAAAAACATAGTGATGGGGATCACTTGTGATTAATTAATGGCTATGGAAATTGGCAAAGGAAAAGTGACATTAATTGGCATTTTATTTATGAAATAAAGGAAAATATGAGAAAAGAAAGGTGAAGGGTCACTGATTTGCATGAGGATGAAATTGAATGAAAAATGAATCAAAATGAAGAAAAATGAAGAAAAATGAAGAAAATAGAGGCCTCAATTATAAAAAGGATCCTAAGGATCAATTGCTAGATTTTTGTTAGTTTTAGTTTGGAGCTCTCTTTTATCCTCTCATTCTCACTTAATATTGCACACTGAGAGTTTTCTTGGAGCATACTTAGAGCACTCTAGTGCTCACTTGGATTGGGGAAAGAAAGTAAAGGAAAGCATGAAAGTGCAAGGGAACAAGTGGATTAACAACTACAACTGGATTTCTTTGGAGGTAACATGTTGCATGTGTGATTTCCTTGCTGATTTATGGATGCATGGTATATGCATGTGGTTTTCTGGTTATGTTTTGTTATTGGCATGGAGAATTTATTGTATTGACAGTGGGTATAGACTTTCCTAGCCGTTTCGTGGATAGCCATGGTGTTGTGGGTTTTTCCACTTGATTTTTTTTCTCGTTGGTGCTCATAATTCCTTATGGCTGTGGGTTGGAACAAATGCTCTCGAAGCCCTAGAACAACCTGGGTTGAGTTACTAGTCCTAGAGCCTAGGCTGGGAAAAACGCTCTGGAGCCCTTGGTGGGTTGAATTACTAGTCCTTGGAGTCAGGTTGGACAAATTATTTGGAGACCTAGAAGACTGTGGGTTGAGTTACTAGTTCTTGGAGCCCTGGAAACTTGGGTAGAGACCGATCTAGTTAGTGTTAGTGATGTCCGACCAGGAGGTGGAATCATTGGTTAAGGGTTGAGGTGGTTTGGCCTATGGAATCCCTAGTTTGGTTTTGTTTGGTTTATTACATGAAATCCCACATTCACTCTTGGAATATTTTGTGGGGGTGATTGGATGAAACAGAGATTTGGTTCAGCCCAATCAATGGTTAGGTGTTACCTGGAAGTCCCTGACTTGGTTGAATTTTTCATATGATAATAAGAGATCTTTTCCTATTGTATTATATTAGTAGTTGTAATTATTATTATGTGGCTTGATGGTTGTTCTATCATGGTTATTATTCTAGTTAGATGCTAGTTATAAGCATGGTTCCATAACAGGTTCTAGCTATGGCTCTTCATATGTTTTGATTAGTTGATGAATGGTTAATGAATGCACGAGATAAAAAATGTTGTTGTAGCTATTATGAGAGGGAATTATAAGTTCTTAGTGATTCTTAGATAATTTTTAGACTCCTATGTTTAGATATGAATTCATGAATTGTAGATTACATGTTCACCATATGTTTAACAAAATGACTGTCATGGTTAGGCATGGATAGGTCAAGTCCTTGATCAAATTTTGTATGAATGGATTTTTTCTGACATTTTTATCATTCTCAAAAGTCTCATTGAGTTTTGGGTCGTGGTCTAGAGGCTAGCCTAAAATGGTGGCTCGGAATCTGGGAACACACCCTTTGAACTAGAAGTTTTGGGCTATAATTGAACCCTTACAAGATTATGTATGCGGTTGGAGGCCTATAATTGCATGGAGGCCTTGTCATGCATGCAATTATGGGCCCAGGTCACTAAAAAAACAATATAAATCAGGTTTTGGGCACTTGGAGTGGTTTTTTAGATCTTGGGTGTCCTGTAGCTCCTAAGGAAGGTAAATAAGGTTCTAGTTTTGTCGACTCCATTTACTTAACTATACTTAGGAGGTTGTATCATATCATAGTAGCCCTCAACTCATGTTTACCCTGATAGGCGAGTTAAAGTGGGTAAATGTGGGAAGGGTGGTTACAGGTTGGTATCATATCTCTCAAGTTTAAGAACTTGGACTAGATGGGTGAAATGTGTTTGTCATGAATGCATGTTAGTTGTATATGTGTTTTTTATGCATGCATTGTGATTGCCATTTTTGCAGTAGTGTCTTCATTTAAATTTTGACGATGATGATGTCAATATGATTGATATGTTAATTATATACATATGTTGTGATAATCCATATTGATTTTGTAGATGAGATAGCCTTCCCTGAACTTTACTTAGGTATGTTGATTATGTGTATATTTGGTTTATTTGACATGGTATGTTTACATAAAGTATGAAATCAAAGATGACAATCAAAATGGTGGACTATAGTTTACGTTATTCTCCCTACATATCAGATGGACAACATGGTGATGAGTATTCCCCTGACATAATAGATACATTGAGAAGTTTAAATGTAGAAATCAGAAGGTGCAAGGTAGATAATGACATAATCATTCAATCATCGTAAATACTTGCCAAAGCACAGGAAAAACAAGCAGAGGTTATTGTAGTCATCCTTCAGAGTTTTCTAGATTTGCAAAGAAAAGGATAGCTTAGGATCAGTCATGGACATGAGGGAAGAACTAATGGGGCATATGGAAACATGTCTCAATCAAGATATAAGTTTGAAAACGATGACACAGTTAGAGATGGTGGGTTCTTGGATACATCTGGCAGGAGGGGTAATGACCATGGGTTCTATTATAGTTTTGTATTAGAGAGACAACATTGTCATCACTACCACCATCTGTATAGGAGGAGTGAGAAGCAATACTTTCGAGAGGATTTCAAGAAAACAAATATTCCTACATTTGCTGGAGAAATGAAGAAGTCACAAGATGCAAAATCTTGGTTTCTTGGGATGAATAATTTTTTTAGATTGCATGAATACTCGGAGAATATGAAATCCATGATATTTATTTTCAGTCTCAAAGGAAAAGCAAAAATTTGGTGGGAAGATGTGAATAATGTTAGAGGAATTCAGGAAGAGGAGCTGACTTAGAGTGAGTTTCAGAGACTCTTCAGGAAGAAGTATCTCTCTGAAAGATACTATGATGGCATGGAAACGAAGTTCTATGAGTTGAAGATGGGTTCCATGACCGATGATGAGTATACTAGAAGATTATTGGAGTTGTTGAGATATGTGCCTTATCCTCAGGAGGAGAAAGCAAAGGTTCAAAGATTCATCAGTGGGTTGTCGGTGTCATTCAAAGACATGATTGAGTTTGATGAGCCTAGATCATTGGAGGAAGCCATCAGGAATTTGAAGCATTGTAGAAATCATAGTGTATGACTAATTCCATGTAGGATTTGAAAGGTAATGATGAGAATAAAGGGAAGTGGTATAAGAAGAGAGGAACACTTCAGGATAGAAAAGACAAGGAAAATGCAACAATGTACAAGAAATTCAATGCAATTGATAAAGGACAGGGATTTCAGTCTTAGGAGTAGGACAAGGGTGATGATAGGAATCCTTTATAGTGTTGGAATCATGGCAAGGATCATTTCCAGATAGATTATCCATATAATTAGGGTGGAAGATCGCATATCTACAGTGCTCAGGAGGTAGAAATAGTTGGGGATGTTGGACAAAGTATTCCTCAGATTTATGCAACATTGGACAGTAAACAAATATTATCGAGATGAAAGATAATATTTGTGATCAAGTTGTTTCTATTTTGATTGACCTCAGATCTACCTATAGTTATATCAGTCCCGACCTGGTGGATAACTATTGCTTGAATAAAGAAGTGCATGCAGAGTCTTGGTTGGTGAAATTGGCTACAGGTACTAAGAAAAGAGTTCATAATTTTGTAAGATCTTGTGCATTTTAGTTGAACGATATGTCTACATCAATGCATCTAAATGTGCTTCCGTTGGGATCATATAGTATGCTATTGGGTATGGATTGGTTGTACATCCATAAGACTAAGGTAGATTGATATGATAAGGCTATTGAGTGCTTGGATGATGATGGAGAGAAGAGAATATTGTAGGGTAAGAAGAATCCTGCATCAGTGAGAATGGTTACAACTATGCAGACAAAGCACAATAGTAAGGAAGGGTGTGTATTGTTTGCAGATCATATTTCTAGTGACAAAGGTAAGGATGTTGAGGATGCGTAAGTCTTGAAGAGGTATCTAGTTTTGTAGCAGTTTTAGGATGCATTTCCAATAGATATATCAGAGTTATCACCTCATAGCGAAGTGGATTTTTATATTGAGTTGATGTTGGGAGCCCCACTAACATCGAAGGCACCGTATAGGATGAACACTATGGAATTAGTGGAATTGAAGTTGTGTTGAAAGAAATGCTTGATAAGGGATACATTGGGACAAGTTTGTCTCCTTGGGGTGCACCAATGTTGTTTGTAAAGAAAATGGATGGTACTCTCAGGTTATGCATTAATTACAGGTAGTTAAGCAAGGTGACGATTAAGAACATGTACCCTTTGCTACGGATTGATGACTTGTTTGATCAGTTGATGGGAGCAACAATGCTCTCAAAGATCGACTTGATATCAAGATATCATCAGGTATGCATCAAAGAAGAGGACATCTACAAGAATACTTTCCAGACTAGCTACGGGAATTATGAGTTTTTTGTGGTTCCTTTTGGTTTGAATAATGATCTAACTACTTTCATGTGTTTCATTAATAGTGTGTTGCATCCTTATCTAGACAATTTTGTGATAGTATTCATTGATGACATATTGATATATTCTAAGAATGAGTAAGAGCACACAGAACATAAGGAAAAAATCCTAACACCATTGAGAGAGAATTATTCGTATGCCAAACTTAGTAAATGCAGTTTCTTTCAGACAAAAGTTCATTACTCGGGGCATGTGGTTTCCAAGGAAGGTATATCAGTGGACCCAGAAAATATAAGAACTATCATGGAATGGTAAACTCCTAGGAATGTGGATGAGGTCACATCATTCATGGGGTTAACAGGTTATTACAAGAGGTTCATCAGTAACTTCTCATGGATTTCCTGTCCTATTACTTCTTTGGAGAGAAAAGGAAAGAAATTTAAATGGATAGAGGGATGCGCAACTAGTTTTGAGTTGTTGAAGTAGTTGCTTAAAAATGCTCCAGTCTTGAATATTTTCGATCCAAACAAAGAGTTTGTGGTATGTACATATGCTTATAAAAGAGTACTTGGTAGAGTCCTGATGCAGGAAGGACATGTCGTATGCTATGAGTGAATGAAATCAAATGAGCATGAGTAGAACTACGTGATACATGATCTTGAGTTGGCAACGAGCATTCATGCATTGAAGATGTGCATACACTATCTTCTTGGTAGGAGGTTCATTTTTGTGAGTGATCAGAGTGGGACGAGATACTTTTTTGACCAACCTAATCTGAATGCCAGGAAATCTAGGTGGATGGCTACACTCAGTGAGTTCAACTTTGAGATAAGGTACATTAATGTAACATACTCCTCCCATCACATCTACCCACTATCACTGACTTACCCCTAGTAAACATGAGATGAGAGGAAGTTATGACTAGACTGAACCTCCTATTTGACCTTAAGGAAATGGAGTCTGAAGACAACCTTATTGACTTCCCTCGTGTGCCACAAGATCCTCCAGGAGTAACCCAACCCCTCCAGGCCCCTAATTCAACCTGAATTTTCCCTGATTTTTACCCCCATTCGCTCCCTTGCTAAGGCATCAGTGCGACTGGAACCTACAAGTCGCACGCATAAGCCTGAATCAATGTGACTGTGGAAATTTTCACTCCGTGCTATGTCAATTATTGTGAATTTTAAGGCTAGATTTTGAGGTTGGGGCTAAAATTCTTCTGAGAAATCCCTTTAAATTTCATAATTTATGAATTATATAAGGAAAATGGTTGTAAACAAAAAACCGACACCCGGACTAGGCCTGACCATCCCCAACTGGGACTGACATTCTATCAAACAATTGGAAACAATGCAATCTATAGGTGATGAATACAATATTGAGCATAAGGGACTATAAATTCAAATGAAACTTATCAAGAAGGATTACTACCCTCTCCCATTAGTTTCCTTAAAATTAATTAGGTCTTGCATCCATTATTATTTCAGTTACAAGTTCAAATATTAAATGAGCCATGACTAGAACCATTCACATAACCATGCTTATAACCAAAATATAACCAAATAAATAACCATAATATAACAGCCATTAAAGCCACATAAATACAAGTACAAAATCAAGGGAACTTAGCTTTCATTAAACATAGGAAAGAGCCAACCAGGTTCGAGACTTCCACATACCACCCGACCATAAACATGGCTGAACCAAATATTTCTTTCAGCCAGTAACCCACATTCCATATTCCAAGCATGAATGTAGGATCTCATGGATAAAATAATACAAAAAAAACCAAGGGAATCCATAGGTTAAACCACCTCCATCCTAACCATACAGTGATCTTACCTAACCCGACACCGAGATCACAAAACCAAACCGAGCTTGGAATGCCTCCAGATCTCATGACTATCCTTGAGGAATTTTCCGTCTCCTTGTCTCTAGGCTTTACTGCAATCCACACTGGATCACTAGGCCCTTACCCAGACACCGCCCTCCATATTTACCATGTATCCTGCCAAAATCGGTAAAGGGATTCCAGGCCTTTGGGAATGAACCTGAGACCACCTCCACCCCAGATTTCGAAACCATCCAGAAATTCGAAAGCTTAAAACCAAGAAAAATCCCATCACACCATGGATATCCAGAAAAAGGCAAGGAAACTCTGAAAACCATTGTTAAAATCTGGAAAAACCATTCCACCAACAACAAAAGAACCAAATACCAACATGCACATACCATGCATGTAAAAACCAGCTAGGAAATCATACATAAAATCTGTTACCTACAAGTATTCCTACTGAGGTTGCTTGATACTGCTCTTCCTTGCTTGATGTTTTCTTTCCTTTGCTTTCTTTTCCTTTTCTTGGTAAAATGTTGAAAATATACAAGAAAACTCTAAGTGTCCAAGAGTGAGAGAGAGAGAGAGAGCTCCAAAATTAAACTGAAAAAAGGTTACCAACTGATCCTAAGAAGCCTTTTTATCAATTAGGCTTATAATTTATTCATTTTCCATTATTTCCCTTCAATTTCCTCCTCACATGCAACCTATGACATTTCACCTTACTTTTCTCCTAATTTCCTTTATTTTCATAAATAAATGTGCCAAAAATACTTTTTTCCTTTTTAATGCCTTAGCCATTTCCTTTGCTAGTTTCCCTTAGTCATAAACACATCTAGTTATGCCCACTAGGATATCTTGCACAACATTCATCTTGGAATACGTGTCCCTTAAAAATGGTCTTATTTTTCCTATATTAACTTTTATTGCATGAACTTTTAACTCGGGTCTGTTACAACACCCTCCCCCTTAGGGAACACCATCCTCGGTGTTAAACCACACTTATACCTCAGCAAAATTGCTGAAAATGAAACATACTTCCCATGGAGCTTTATAACTTATCTCGATGCATTATTTACAATGAATAACCTGCTCAAGCAAAAATCATCATGAGAACATGACAATATAGCAACCATACCGCTTATTGGAGCTTTATAACTTAGCTCATGGAGGTATTTACAATAACAACCATACATAAATATGTACAAAGACCAAAACTTATTTGCCTCAACCAGTAAACAATGAAGGATACATAGCTTGCATATGATAATCAATCTCCCAGGTAGTTTCTTTAGGCCCAAAGTGCTTCCACTGCACTTTAACTTGCTCTATGTCTCTGTTCATGAGCATGAGTTATTTCCGCTACAATATGAACTGAGGTTCCAGTCTGTTGCAATGTGCACTGAAGCTTCGGCTAGAATTGTCCTTCTTATTCCACTTGTAATACAAACCAATCAATAACATGATCCAACATCCTTTATATACCTTTTAAGTAATGAAACATGAAAAACATCATGGACTTTCACAGTTGGAGGCAATGCAAGTCGATAGGCCACTTGTCCAATCCTCTCAAGTATCTCAAAATATTTTCAATACTGTGGTGCCAACTTGGTACGTGATCCATTCCTTAAGGGGATCTCTTGGGATTGATGCGCAAATACACATGCTCCCCAACCTGAAACTCCCTAAATGCCGTATGATGGTCTACATAACTCTTATGCTTGTCCTGTGCTACCTTCAAATTATTCTTTATAACGTGCATTTCCTATTCCATATATGCCAACATGTCTGGTCCAATAAGTACTTGTTCACTGGATCACTCCAACTAATGGGAGTATTGCAACTCTTCCCATACAATGCCTCAAATGGACTCATCCTCAGTGACTTCTGGTACCCGTTGTTGTAATAAAAATAAACCAATGGAAGGTACTCCTCCCATTTCCTCTACTAATGCATCACATACATCTTCAACATGTCCTCTAATATCTCATATTGACCCTCTCTATCTATCCATCTGTCCGTAGATTGTAAGATGTACTAAAGGCCAATTTCGTACTCAATATTGTAAAAAAATCCCTCCAAAACTTGGAAATGAACTTCGTATCCTTGTCTGAAACAATATTCCTTGGAACACCATTCAATTTGACCACAACTTTGATGAACACATGTTCCACCTCACTAGCTGAATATGCAGTCTTCACTAGAATTAAGTGAGCCACCTTGCTCAATTTGTCAACCATAACCATAATATAATCATGCTGCCTCACTGTCCTTAGAATATCTATAATAAAACTCATGGAAATGACCTCCCATTTCCATTCCAGAATTGGAATAGGTTGTAGTAGACCACGTGGATGATTACATTCTTCCTTAACCTGCTAAAAATCCAAACATCTAGCCACGAACTCTGGCATATCCCACTTCAGATTCACCCAATAGTAGAACTTCTTCATCACCATCAATGTCTTCTGATATACTACCTAACCCAAGTATAACTTGCCATGGAATTCCCTCAAGATAAGCTTCTTGAGTTCATTGTCATCCGACACATAGATCATGTCCCTAATTCTTACTAAACCATCTATCGTGAGATGATAATATGCATCCTGATCACTTGTACCTATTATCCTGTTATCCTACTATCCTTCCCCTGAGCTCCACGTACCTATTATCCTGCTATCCTACCTGTAAGATTCTATCCTATAAGTTTGTCCCATAGGAACTCATAGTTGCTATATAGTTCACCTATAATTTCCAAATAGAGCATCTGCAACCCTGTTCTCCTTTCCCTTAATGTATCTGATCTCGAAGTAAAAATCTCTAAGGGTGGCCAACCATATAGCTTTTTTGGCATTCAAATTCAGTTGGTCAAACAAATATATCAATCCACTGTGATCACTCAGCAACACAAATCTCCTGCCAAGAAGATAATTCCTCCACATTTTCAATGCATGAATAATAGATGCCAACTCAAGATCATGAGTCATGTAGTTTTGTTCATGCTCATTCAATTTCCTAGACTCATAACATACCACCTGTCCCTCCCACATAAGGACTTGACCAAGTCCTCTTTTACAAGCATCTATATGCACCACTGATTATTTATCCAGATCTGCAATCTTAAGAACTAGAGAATTGGTCAAAAACTACTTCAACTGCTCAAAACTAGTTGCACATTCTTCTGTCCATTCATACTTCTTACCTTTCCTCTGCAAGGATGTAATAGGATATGCAATGCGTGAGAAGTTCCTAATGAATCTCCCGTAGTAACCTGCTAATCCCGTAAATGATTTGACTTCATCCACATTCATAGGAGATTCCCACTCCATGATGGCTCTTATCTTTTCTGGATCTACTTCTATGCCTTCCTTGGAAACAACATGTCCCAAGTAGTGTACCTATGTCTGGAAGAAACTACACTTGCTAAGCTTAACATATAACTGACACTCTCTTAGCAATCTCAAAACTCCTGCTAAATGCCCGACATTCTCTTCCTCATTATTAGAATATACCAATATGTCATCAATGAATATAATAACAAACTTGTCCAAATAAGGATGCAACATAATGATTCATCAAACACATAAATGTAGCTGGGGAATTAGTCAAATAGAATGGAACTACAACAAAATCATAATGCCCATACCTAGTCCTGAAGGCGGTATTGTAGATGTCCTCTTCTTTAATGTGTACCTAATGATATCCCAATCTCAAGTTGATCTTAGAGAAGAGTGCTGCTCCCTTCAACTGATCAAACAAGTCATCAACCCACAAAAATGGATATCTATTCTTGATCATCATTTTTTTCAACTTTCTGTAATAAATTTACAACTTGAGAGTACCATCATTCTTCTTCACAAACAACACTGGTGCACCCCAAGGTGATACACTCGGCCTAATGTACCCCTTGTCAAGCATTTCCTTCGACTGCAACTTCAATTCAACTAAATATAGCATGCTCATCCTGTAAGGTGCCTTTGATGCTGGTGGTGCCCCTGATACCAACTTAATAGAAAATTCCACTTCCCTATGAGGAGGTAGCTCTAGAATCTTTGATGGAATACATGATACCTTTGGAATATTTCTACATCCTCAAAATCCTTACCGTTGTCACTAGGAACATGCACTACAAATATCACACAACCTTTCCTACAACTACGCTTAGCTTGCATATCTGTGACCATCCTCACCGATGTAGGCTTCTTATTTCGTTGCAGAATTATCTTTTCCCCATTATCATCCAAGCACTCAATGACCTTGTCATAATAATCTAATTTTGTCCTGTGAAGGTACAACCAGTCCATACAAAAAATCATGTTATGCGATCCCAATGGTAGTACATTCAAATGTGCTATTGTAGGCATACCATTTGACTCAATTTCAAAAGCTTTTACTCAATGGTGAACTATCTTCTTTGTACCTATATCCAACATCCATCTCAATGATAGATGCCTGGTGATCTGCCTGCCTATTGTCCACAACTATATAAATACGAGGAATTCTATGACCAACATCTCCAACTATCTGCGCCTCTAATGCACTATAGATCTGGCGTGTACCACCATAATACTGCATACAATCCCTCTTGTGATGATCCTTGCCACATATCCAACACTACAACGATGCTCTACCATCACCTCTAGTCTGATACTCTCTCGGATGTGATCCATGTCCCTTCTCAACTGTACTGAACTTATTTTAAGGAACCACATTATCTTTCTCACCTACATCTTGAGGTCTTCCCCACTTTGGTGGCCATCTTCCTTTAGCTTTATCATTTCCTTTCAAACCATGGTTAGGCTCAAATTTGTGCTTTGACTGCACGTAAAAATGCTTCAACTTTCGAATGGCGTCATCTCATGATCTAGGATAATCAAAATTAATCTGGTCTATGTATGCTAATGGAAGCCCACTGATTAATCTCTGAACCTTGGACTTATACTCCTTGAGGTAAGGTACATATCTCAACAACTCTAAGAACCTACTAGTATACTCATCATCTATCATGGAACCCATCTGCAACTCATAAAAATCCGTGGCTCTATCATCATAGTACCTCCCCGATAGACACTTCTTCCAGAATAGCCTCTCAAACTCACTCCAAGTCAGTTCCTCCTCATAAATACCCTTGAAATTCTTCAAATACTCCCACCAAATATCTTCTTTACCTTTGAGGTTGAATGTAGCTATTCTGGCTTTCATGTTTTCTAAGTAATCATGCAACCTAAAGAACATCCTCATACCAAGCAACCACGCTTACACATCCTTTGATTTATTTATCTATCCATCAAATGTAGGTGGTTTTTCTTTCTTAAACTCATCAGGAAAATATCCCCTATCACTCCTCCTATAAGGATGATAATGATGACGATCATAGTGCCTATAAGAACCATAACTAGAATAGTACATGTGTCTGCCACCTCTCCTATCTAGAGTGTCCAAGAACCTACCATCTCTAATCGTATCATCTCTATATGACCACTGAGAACCATGAGACCTATTTCTAGATGCACCATTAGTCCCATCCTCCTATCTATAGCTAATCCAGAGCAGTCCTTGTCGCTGCAACTCTGAAAAACTCTGAAGAATTACCACATTGACCTCTACTTGTTTTTCTCGTGCTTGTATGATTCTGTAATTTTATTCTTTACAACTCCTTATTTCTTCCTTCAAACTTCTCATTGTGTTTGCTAAGTCAAGAGAGTTCCCAACACCATGCTTATCATCTGATTCATAATTTTAATCTCTATAGTATACTATCTTTCTAGTCATCTTTGATTTCTTCCCGAAAGGCATCTCATGTGAGCTAAACCAAATCACAATAAACCAATGTACCTTAGCATAATTCGAGGAGGATATATCATCTGCAAGATCAACCAATTAGCATAATACATGTATAAACATAATCATAACATCATATAGACTTATAACACATAGGTATATCAACACATAAACATCATTCTAGATAGATTCCAATCATCAATGCATGGCCATATGAACTAAACACCATGAGCTCATGCATGAAAACATCAACCATACCTATGTACACTTGATAGTATGTAAGGACCTAACATGTATAACTAGTCATACACTCATGAAAACACATTTCACAACAACACCATTAACTCTTCCATGGTGACATCAATACCACGATCACCAACACCATGCTAATGCAACAAGTACATAGACCACAAGTATGAGTAACAAATATGAAACCAAAAACAATGCATGACCAATGCACACTGCCCATCCAGTATGAGGGGTAAATCATGCTCTTATACCACCTGTAACGTACCCCTCCCCTCACATCTCCCCACTATCACCAGCTTACCCGGGTAAACATGAGATGAGGGGAAGTTATGACCAGACTCAGCCTCCTAGGTGACCTGAAGGAAATGGAGTCGATAGAAAACCTTACTGACTTCCCTCAGGTGCCACAGGACCCTCTAGGAGTAACCCAACCCCTCCAAGTATCCATCCCCTGAGTCAACTTGACTTTTCCTTGAGTTTTAACCCCAGTCGCTCCCTTGCCAAGGCATCAATGCGACTGGAACCTCCCAGTCAAATGCATAAGCCTACATCAATGCAATTGTAGACTTTTTCACTTAGTGTTGTGCAAACGGATGTGGATTTGAAGGCTATATTCCAGGGTTGGGGATATAACTATGCACAAAAATCCTTGTAACTTTTATAATTCATCAATTACACAAGGAAAATTCTTGTAAACCAAAAATTTACACCTGGACTAGGCCTAACCATCCTCAACTGGGATTGAAATTCTGTCAAACACTTGGAAAAAATTCAATCTATAGGTGATGAATACAAGACTGAACATAAGGGACTGAAAATTCATATGAAACTTATCAAGAAGGATCACCACCCTCTCCCATTAACTGTCTTAACATTAATTAGGTCTTGCATCCATTATTCTTATAGTTATAGGTAGAAACATGAAATGAATCATGACTAGAACCATTCACATAACCCTACTTATAACCAACATATAACCACATAAATAACCATAATATAACAACCATTAAAGCCACATAAATACAAGTACAAAAGCAAGAGAACTTAGCTTTCATTAAACATAGGCAAGGGCCAACCAGGTTCAAGACTTCCACATACCACCCAACCATAGACATGACTGAACCAAATATTTCTTTCAGCCAGTCACCCTCATGGCATATTCCAAGTATGAATGTGGGATCTCATGGATAAACCAATCCAAAAAAAACCAGGGGAATCTAGAGGTTAAACCACCTCCACCCTCACCATACCGTGATCTCACCTAAACCGACATCGAGATCACAAAACCAAACCGAGCTTGGAATGTCTCCGGATCTCATCATTATCCTTGAGGAATTTTCTATATCTTTGTCTCTAAGATTTACTATAATCCACAATAGATCACTAGGCCCTTACTGAGACACCACCCTCAGGCTTTACTGTGTATACCACCAAAACTAGTCAAGGGATTCCTAGGCCTTTCGGAATGAACCTGAGACCACCTTCGCCCTAGATTCTGAAACCATTCAGCAATTCCAAATCTCAAAACCGAGAACAATCCCATCACAGCATGGCTATCTAGAAACTAAGGCAAGGCAAGGCTAAAAACCACTGTAAAAACTCGACAAAACCATGCCACCGACAACAAAAGAACCAAATACCAACATGGACATACCATGCATGTCAAAACCAACTAGAAAATCATACATGTAATCTGTTACCTACAAGTATTCATGCTGAAGTTGATTGATCCTGCTCTTCCTTGCTTGATCTCCGCTTTCCTTTCCTTTCCTTGTTCTTCCTTTTTTTGATTTTACTTTCCTTGGTCCAATGCTGAAATGATCCAAGAAAACTATAATTTTCAAAGAGTGAGAGAGAGAGAGAATAGAGAGAGAGCTCCAAAACTGAACTGAAAACAGGTTACCAGCCGATCCTAAAAATCCTTTTATCAATTAGGCCTCTATTTTCTTCGTTTTCCATTATTTTCCTTCAATTTCCTCCTCACATGCACCCTGTGACTTTTCACCTTCCTTTTCTCATAATTTCCTTTATTTTCATAAATAAATGTGCCAAAAATACTTTTTCCCTTTTTAATGCCTTGGCCATTGCCTTTGCAAGTTTCCCTTAGCCATAAACACATCCAGTGATGCCCACTAGGATATCTTGCCCAACATTCAGATTGGAACAAGTGTCCCTTAACCATGGTCTTATTTTTCCTTTATTAACTTTTATTACAAGAAGTTTTAACTCAGTTCTGTTACAATTAAAGGTAAAGAGAATAGGGTTGCAGATGCTCTTATCAAAATAGCGCAGGTAAATCAGATTGCAACAATGACTTCATATGGGACAAATTTGCAGGAGTTGCAGGAAAGAAAACAAGATGACAGGTACCAACAACTTAAGCACATGTGACAAAAATAGGGTACGGGTGAACAGGATGTGGATTATCATCACACAACCAGTGGTTTGGTCAAATTTAGGTATAGGAACTATGTGCTGAACAAAAATGAACTCAAGAATCTTATCTTGTAGGAATTTCATGTCAAGCTATATTTAGGTTTCCCAGGATATCAAAAGACATTGCCAATGGTTAAGAAGTTCTATAATTGGCGGAACTTGAAGAAAGATGTGGCTAAGTTTGTTGTGAGGTGTTTGGATTGTCAAAAATTAAAGGCAAAGTGTAAGCATCTAGGTAGTTTATTGCAGCCGATTCCGATTCCAGAGTGGAAATGGAGGTCATTTCCATGGACTTCATTAAAGGTTACCAAGGAAAACTAGACAAGGCGATTCCATTATTGTTGTGGTTGATAGGTTTACCAAGGTAACTCACTTCATTCCAGTGAAGTCTACGAATTAAACTAGTGATCTAGCTATAGTCTTCATCAGGGAGATAGTGAGGTTGCATGGTATTCCTAAGAATATTGTGTCAGATAGACATGCCAAGTTCACTTCCAGGTTTGGGAAAGAATTGTTTGTAGGTTTGGGGACAAAATTGGCCTTCAATACAACTTATCATCTATACATATAGGGATAGACTGAGAGGGTCAACAATATTCTTGAGGATATTTTGATAATGTATGTCATGCATCAACAATAGAAGTGGGAAGAGTATCTTCGACTGGCGGACTTTGTGTATAACAATGGGTATCAAGAATATTTGAAGATGAGTCTTTTTGAGGCACTTTATGGGTAGAGTTTTAATACTCCTATAAGTTGGAGTGATCTAGCGAGCATATTATTTATTGGATCAAATATGTTGGATGAGATGGAATAGGAAATGCAGGTTATCAGGAAGAATCTAAAGACAACACTTGATAGGCATAAGAGTTATGCATATCAACACAAGGTATTTAAGGAGTTTCAGGTTGGGGCACATGTGTACTTGCACATCAAGCCCAAGAAGAGCTCCTTGAGGATTAGATCATGTGATAGGATGACACTTCAGTATTATGGGCCTTTCAAGATCCTTGAGAGAATTGGACTAGTGGCGTACAAACTTGCATTTCCTACAATAGTGAAATTCCATGATGTTTTCCATTTGTCATTCTTAAGAAGTATGTGAAAGTTGTTGGTCATGTGATTGAATGGTATGTATTGTAGGTGGACCCAGAAGGACAATTCTAGCCGACACCTTAGTATATTTTGTAGCAAAAAATGCTCATGATCTGAAATCAAGCAACTGAGCAAGTTAAAGTGCAATGGGAGCACTTTGGGCCCGATGAAGCTAAATAGGAGGTGGCTAATCAAATGAGGGCTATGAAGCCTTCTCTATTCAATGGTTGAGTGGATGAATTTTGATATATGTTTTGATTTTTTGTTTTGGTTATGAATATATATGCATATGGATGTAAATACCGCATCGAGCTGTGTTATAAAGCTGCAATAAGCGGTATGGTGTTCATGGTATGATGGTTATGGTCTCGGCAGTATGAAATGATGTAAATGATGCATTGAGATGTGTTATAAAGATCCATGGGAATTAACATGTGTTTTTCTGGTTTATAAGTATCATTGAACATCGAGGATGGTGTTCCCCCAAGGGGAAGGGGTTTGTAACAACCCTTGGTAGATTTCCATGTAAATAAGAAATAATAAAACCAAGATCGTGGGAAACATATTCCAAGCTGAATGTTGGGAAAATATTAGTGATGTGGATCACTTGTGATTAATTAATGGCTATGGAAATTGGCATTAATTCGCATTTTATTTATAAAATAAAGGAAAATAGGAGAAAAGGAAGGTGAAGGGTCGCAAATTTGCACGAGGAGGAAATTGAGGGAAAAATCAAGGAAAATGAAGAAAATAGAGGCCTTAATGATAAAAAGGCTTTTGAGGATCAATTGATATCTTTTCGTTAGTTTTATTTTGGAGATATCGTCTATCCTGTAATTCTCTCTTACTCTTGCATACTTAGAGTTTTCTTGGAGCATACTTTGAGCATTCTAGTAATCACTTGGATTGGATAAAGAAGGCAAAGGAAAGCAGGAATTCACAATGGAATAGGTGGATCAAAAAATACAACTGTATTTCTTTGCAGGTAACAAGTTGCATGTGTTATTTCCTTGATGACTCATGGATGCATGGTATAAGCATGTGGTTTTTTGGTTATGTGATGTCATTGGCATGGAGGATTGCCTGGATTGACAATAAATTTAGCCTTGAATTTCCATTTTCTCAATAGCCATGGTGTTGTGGATTTTTCCAGTTGGTTTTTTTCTGGTTGGTGCTCATAATTCCTCATGGCCGTGGGTTGGAAAAATGCTCTGGAAGCCCTGGAACAACTTGGGTTGAGTTACTAGTCCTAGAGCCTAGGTGAGGACAAATTCTCTGAAGCCCTTGGTGGGTTGAGTTACTAGTCCCTGCAGTCGAGTTAGAAAAATTCTCTAGAGCCCTAGAAGGCTGTGGGATGAGTTACTAGATCCTAGAGCGTTGGACAACTTGGGTAGAGATTGATCTAGTTAGTGGTAGTGATTTTTGACTGTGAGGTGGAATCACTAGTTGAGGGTTGAGGTGGTTTGGAATTTGGAATCCATGGTTTTTTTTTTTGGTTTATTCCATGAGATCCCACATCCACACTTGTGATATGGAGCAGGGGTGATTGGATGAAAGAGAGATTTGGTTCAACCCAATCTATGGTCGGGTGGTACGTGGAAGTCGCTGACTTGGTTGGATTTTGCATATGATAATGAGAGTTTCTTTTCCTCTTGAATTCTATGAGTACTTGTACTTATTATTATGTTTTTCTATGGTTGTTCTATCATGGTTATTATTATGGTTAGATGCTAGTTATAAGCATGGTTCCATAACAAGTTCTAGCTATGGCTCTTGATATGTTTTGGTTAGTTGATGAATGGTTACTGAATACATGAACTAAAAAATGTTATTGTAGCTATTATGAGAGGGAATTAGACCTTCTTGGTGAATCTCAGATAAGTTTCATACTCCTATGTTCAAATATGCATTCATGACTAGTTGATTCACTACAGGGAAAATACCTTCTAGTGGAGGTTATAACAGAGGTTTTTGGTGTTATAAAATTGGAAAAAATCTGCTAAAACACATGTTTGTGATATTGGATGTTTTAATGGAGATTTTAATGGAAATTCATCACAATTTAAAAAATTTGGGCGACCAGAGGTTTTAACGGATGTTTTTGTAGTGGTGCACTTCATGGAACAAGTAGAACTTGTGTGTTACATATATAAACGTACTAGGTGACATACATAACTAAAAGAACCAAGGCATTGAATGTAAAGAACAACTGTGCGTAATATATACCGCATCGGTGCTATTAGATAAAAAATCCCAATGCGCTCTTGTAAGGAATGACACCAAGGCGAGCAAAAAATAATTGATGTGCCGGTGGTTTTGTTTAAACTTGCAGCGCTGATGCATATAATTTGTATAGACAACCCAATGAATTAGTTATATAAAAGGACCAGTTTTGTTAGTATTCATAATGCACCAGGGCTAGAAATAATATTTTGTAGGACTGGGGTACTAGCTCTATGAAAGCACTGGTGCGTTAATTTAAAAAAATACCGGTGCTTGAAAAAATAAACACCCTAATGTTGTAGTTTATCGAAAAGGCACCAATAATTCTAAAATACTCTGTCATGGTTCTTTTATATAACATAACACACTGGTGTTTTTATATAACATAACACATCAGTGCATTTTTATGTTATAGATGCACCAATTTTTTGTATGACATTTTCATTTTTTTGGAAACATCGACTTGTGACAGTGCAATTATTGTAATTTTTAAAACCCGTTATTCATCAAAAAATTGACATATATCTTATAAAAATATTCATATAAATTAAAATTTAATTAGTTTAGTTATACATGATGTTTGGATTAATTTGTTATATTATCAAATTTCACATCTCTTCATTATAATATTTAATCGTCCATATATTTAATCAGTGGTGTAACATTTCACAACGACATTGGATAACATAATAGAATAAATTAAAATGTATTTTATTATATATCAATAAGATACTTTTTTTCATACAAAATGATATTGTTATTGGTAACCCCTTGTCTTTCAATTGGGACACTATCTCCATCACATTAAACAAAATGTCTTATTTTCACAGACAATTATTTCAAAAAATACAAGTTGCATTGATATCAAAATAGATCATCATTATTTGGTGGAACTATTTTTAGTGCTTGAGCTACTTCTATGAATTGGTTTATTTGGAGGAATTTTTTCTTGATTGCATCGATTGTTTTCATCTTCTTGATATTTTTCCATCTGCAAACATAAAAATTAAGTGTAGTGTGTGTATCTACATTGGTGTGAATAATGAAAATTGAAATAAATAATATACCTAAATGTAAATCAAATAGAAATGTACCATAGAAATAAGTGTTTCATAATTTGTGCACATGGTTTCAAAACCAAGTCTCATGCCTTGTTGTAACAAGTCTTATGCTAGCATAGTTCCATACTGTTGGACACCTAATCCGCTAAGGGTTAAGGTGTGGGAAATGGACAGTCAAAGGAAGTCCAAGAGACCTTGGAATGTGGAATCTAAGAGTCACGATGAATGTAATATAAATGTATGTATCTATGTCAATAATATATATCTTATGCTTATATTTCCTATGTTTTCTATTCCTTCCTATTCTATTGCTAAGTTTAACATGGTATCAGAGCTTAGGCCAGGCCTGGGCACTTTCAGAATCTTCTGACCAAAATTTCTATATTTGGCATGTCAATGATATCCGCTCCACCTAAGCGCTCTTCTGAGCCCTTATGTCAAACCTGTTGCATTCGTCAAGAATATATCTCTCGCCGGTTACTATTCTTCATTCCCTTCTATAGGCTGTCAAAATTTTAAGTGTTGTTTCTCCTTTTACGCTGGGTGTTCGGTTACTACATTCCAAACCTATGATTGACACCTCTCCAGTTCAAAACCTCTCCCTCTCTTCACTTATCACCTTCACCTCAAGAGAAGGGTGATCATCGCTGCTGCTCATTTCACAAATCTTAGGTATTCCTCCAATCTATGAATAATTACAAGGATAGAACTTGCAATGTATTTCTTTGTTGAGTTTGGGTATAGGATTCGATGTTAGGACTGAAAATAGTGGCAAAGCCCTACCTCGGCTCTTTCACTACACTTCGACATTACTGTGTATCTAACATTTACACACCCCTCCTTTGCTTCTTATTGTAAGGATTCTCTAGCTTGGCAAGATCCTCCCACTTCACTATATCCCCACTACACAACAGAACCTCTCATAGTTTCTCTACACAACGTCAACTCCTCCCTCTCGGCCCAGCCTCACAGTCTCTCTGTGCAGCGTCAGATGCGCCCTCTTGGCCTCGTGGCAATGTGGCTTAGCCTTCGCATTGGATCCTCCTCGATGCAGTGTGGCATGGCCTCTCCTCCATAACACTACTCGGCCCACATTTCTCGGCACTCCATACACACTCTCTTGGGTTGTCTTCTCCAGTTACGCCCTCCCTCCCACTGATTCGTGCTACTTGTAATAAATCGTTCACCCCTCTGGTCCTTTGAACTCCACTTGGCGATCTTGGTGCATGTTGTGTTTGAGTGTGTCTGGTTGAATGTTGTTTGAGTTTTTCTCCTTTGGAAGAAGGGGTTTCTCTCTTCTTTTCTGCGTCAAAGTATGAAGTCATGGGACTGAGTTCTCACTATTTTAGTTGAGTGAGTTTCCTTTTGAAGCTTGGAATGAGTTCTCCTTTATCTTTGATGAACGTGACTATTATTGAGGCATGTGGGACTATTTTTTATGCTGTTGTGATTGAATACCAAATTCCTTCAATTGTTGGGCTTGATTTGGGAGGAGAAATAACATGGTGGTGCCTCTTGTTGCCGGTGATTGAGGCGAATTTACGCCGACTCATTTGCGAGCAAAGAAAAGTCCCGAATGTGAGTTATACGAGAATGTGGATGGAGAAAATGTTTCATGCGAATGTTGGCCTTAGAGATTCTAGCTATGATTAAAATTCCACTATCTAGGAGAAGAGTGCATTATAAATATGAGTCTGTTGGAGGAAAGTGTCTTATCCGTGAAAAAAATGTCTATGTTAGAGGAAAGCATTTTAAACATGAAAACAACAATGGAATGTAGAACATTTTTGCAGATCCAGGTCACCGAAGAGTAAGCACCTTGGAATATGACAAATTGAGGTATAGTAGTGCAAGCCTTTGAGATTTGAGTAATAAAGCATATCTTAAAACTCATGAGAAAATTTGTAGCCTGATGAATGTTGGAATGTCAATTACACGTCTATTCCACATGGTGGGTAGCCTTTTTTATCCACTATACGAGTTATAGGGCAATGCTTAGCGTGGTTTTACAACCATATATCATATTCATATGCGTCCCATTGAGCATATGAACTTGCAATATTTGAAGTTCTCATAGAAAATAAAAACAAAAATCAGTGGGCTGAAATCTAAGCAGAGCATTCAAGATATTATTAGCTCCCATCTGGCTATGTTAAATGTGAGGGAAAAAATGCTAGTGTGGAGACTAAACCTTGTGAAGCTAGGGATAGAGAGATCGCTTCATCGCTACAAATTTTGATGATATAAAGGTTTTTATCCAAGCCAATATTATTTTCCATTTCTCTGTAGCTTATGAAAAGCACAACTGCTTGAGTACCCTTTTGTTGTAGTTGAATCTTGAGTTGTTTCAGAAAATGGCTAAAATTGATGATGTATTAGAATTAATTAATATTCTAATACATTCTGTTGTTAATGAGATAGTAAATTTCAGTAAAGATGTTATTTTTGACATTAAATTCTGCCTGCAAAATGCACTAGGCAAGATTGAATTTTTGCATCTTGAGTCAAAGCTACAATGAGATGAGATTCAATAGAAGAGTTTTCATTCTGAACTTGTTTTTGTTTAGAACATTAAGACAAAATCCCATTAGAAACAAGAAACTGTTCAGATCACTAAGCCCAGTACAAGAGTAGATTTGAATGCAGAAGCAAAAATCCAACCTGCACTTCCCAAGCCAACCATCAAACCTTGGGAAGAGCTTGTCCATAAAATCACATAATATGTCTTGGATATGAAAAGGAGGTATCCTTTCATATTCCAGACTACTCCAAGCCCATCAAATTTCAGAGTGCCGGATTTCATCATGACAACTCACCTTCAACTGTTTTGGATTATGTTTCTCTTCCAGAGCAACAACAACATATTGTAAAATGCCAACACTTTGACCGAGTTGGCCATATGAAAGGTCACTATTTTGATCTTCATCTGTGCAAGAACTATGGTCATCACACTCATTCTTCACACATATTCTTAAAAAACAAGCCTCTTGCAAGAACAAAGATTCATCTTGGATGGATCGATTCTTGGCAATGGGCATCAACAACCAAGAAGATGTTTCAGTCATATGTAAGAACTTGTTCTAGAGTATTGAATAGTCTTGCAGTTGATTTTTCGCCATCATCTCACCTTGTATCTGATAGGGGGGGGGAAAGATGGTCTTCGACAAGCTTCGAATCCACTTCAAGTGAGCCTAGGCCACAACTTTCCATTCTAGATTTAGTGTTGTAGCCAGAGACATGACAGTTCAAGCGAGCCTGAGCCACAACCTGCCATTCCAGATTCAGAGTTGTAGCCAGAGACACAAATTACCATGAGCATGCCTTTGGTTGGTGGTCAACCTTAAACCATCTATGTGGTGTTGAGTTTCTTCCTCTTCAAATAATTTGAGACACTTCCTCTAGCAGAAATACTTTAGATTCTTGCCAGTTTTGGAGAAGTTCTAGGAAATGCATTAAGCAGTCCAAAGTTGGTGGTCATCCTTAAACCATCGTAGGTTGTAGACCTCCCTTCTTCTAGGTTGGGGGTCTCCCTCTTCAAATCATTAGAAGCACTTCCTCTAGCATAAGACTTCAACTTCTTGGTAGTTTTGGAAGAGTTCCGGGAACTGCACTAAGCATTCTAGTGTTGGTGGTCATCCTTAAACCACCTCCTTATGCCAACATTTCAGAGAGCTCATTTAGCCTAGTGCTTCCATGCATACTTTGCAGATTTGTATTACAACCCTCTTCTTGGAATCATATATACACCTTAGGATTAAGGGGGGAATGTTGGACACCTAATGGGCTACGGGTTAAGGTGTGGGAAATGGACAGTCAAAGGAAGTCAAAGAGACCTTGGAATGTGGAATCCAAGAGTCACAATGAATGTAATATAAATGTACATCTATGTCAATAATATATATCTCACACTTATCTTTCCTTTGTTGTCTATTCCTACCTATTCTATTGCTAAGTTTAACACATACTTTGTTTCCTGTATGTTTTAAACCCTATTATAAATTATATATTTAATATAAAGGAATTTTTTGTTCTATTAATTATAAACTTAGAGAATTAAAAAAACATAGAGACTTACGAATTCCACAATTAATTTTTGATATGCCAACATTTACTCACAACCTTGATTTAACCCAATGTCAATCAATTCTTCCGTTGGCTCTTCTTTGTATGTTATCACCTATTTGAAGACATGCAAGGATGGTTGTTGTAAAACAAATTAAAATATACAAAAATGAAACCTTGAGTTGTTATAAGTAAATATTAAAAATTATTCACAAACTTTGAAATCAACCCTTTTCTTCCTTATCGTCCTATTTTATGTGTTGAATGAGTTACATCTTGTTTTATTTTCTGCAAGAAAATACTTGAAAATAATATTTAATGCTATTTATTTATTATTTATTTTATTTTATTTATTTTTATTTTTATTTTTTATGTACAAAATCAATCATGATTACATACATTTGAAGCACATTGTTGTTGAGATGGCTCCTCCTGTGATGTGTTTATGTCATTTTCTTTGACCATCTCCTTGTACACGTTTTTTGACATTCCTATTGACATGTTTCACATATCAACATGTTGATCATTTGGGATTTTCATAATCTTCATTAAAAAAGTAATAAACTATTTTTACAATGATATATGAAAACTAAATCTAACAAAATTGATATTAATAAATGAATGGTTTGTAGTAAATACATATAATTCTAGAAAATCATTTTAATTAAGAATATTACCTTTTGAATGAATTTTTTTTTGTTCGTGTATGTTTTTGCTATTGTAAGTCTAACATGTCTCATTGACCATTTCTCTGGAAACGCTTCCTATAGTTTAGATATAATTTGGTTCTTAGAATCATTGGATTGATTTTTGTAATGTGAGTGGAAAGTACGTCTATACCTTCATTCCACTAGATCCCTCATAGTTTTGTAAAAAAAATCCCCGCTTTCATTAACCTCCAACACCACTCCAGATGAGATAAGGACCAATTCATCGTCATTTATATGTTCTATAATTTTTCTTTTCTTAGAATGCCATTGATCGTTTCCTTTGTTGTTGCTTCCTGTAGAACAGTAAACATATATGAATTAATAGATTGTTTTAAACATGTTATTTAATATTATTAAGTATATTATTAATGAAATTTAAAAAAAATCATATTAAATAGTATTTTTTCATTCACCTGATTCGTCTTTCTGCATATTTTCTATCAATATTTTACACTCTTTTGCACTTAGATTATAAATAATATTATTGACCTTCTTCATTTTGTGCTCTGCATGACACACACCAACCAATACATATTAGTTAAACTCACATATATTTCAAACATATTAATTTTCTAAATAATTTACAAAGAACTTACCTTCTTTGATTTTTTTGATGTGTTATCATTGCGTTGATCAATATTTTTGTTACTTGACACCTTAAGAGATGTTTTTTTTATCAATACACAACCTGTACCATTCAATATAGAATACAATAAATATATTTTACAAACAAATAAAATAATTTCTAGCAAAAAAAAAAATCTGGTAACTGGTACGTTTATCCCATTAAACACACGGGGCGTTTAATTGTGTGTCATCATGGAAAATTAATTTTAAATTATGACGGTGCGATTTGTATGGCTAAGCACATTGCAAGTATTTACAATCCCATTTGGTAGAGGCGAACCGATGTGTTATATTACATTGGGTGCACCGATAAACATATAGTGTTTTGTAAAAAAAACATGGCTAATAGAATTTAGTGTGATAGAAGCACCACCAGCACTGGTGCATTATATTACATAGGGTGCGTCATGAAACAAACACCATTTAAAAAGAAATAGTTTGGAAGTTTAATTTTTCGACACCCTTAGCAAAAATTATTATTTTTTAAATAATTTTAAATTATAATAGTGTTATTCGGTAGAGGTACACTGATGCATTATATTACACTAGGAGCAATGATGAACAAATGGACATAACCAACATTGTTTTTTTTTCACAGAAACGGTTATGTTTTGGTATTAAAATTCTTAGCATAATTGCCCATTTACATGCTTCCAAGATTGTCGGGACATTTCCCAATTTTCCCTCATAACCAGAATCCACCCATCTCTAATTCTGACATATTGAAGCTACTTATATTTAGAGATCCACACATACGAACTGTTGAAGCAATAAACAATAAAACATAACAACACTACTATAGAATTGGATCCCAATTTTCCTCCTCATCCCATAATAGAGTGTCCGCAGGGAGAAGATCAGCTCTATTAGCTTCTGCATCTGCCTCTTTGTTATTGTTCTTCAAAACATGGAAGAAGCTAGAAATATTTTTAATTATTTCCATCAATATAGTTAACCGAAGATCCTTCAGACTTGAATTTTCCACTATCATTTTAATGAGAGTCTAAGAATTGCCAATGACATTTGCTTCCTTGATGCCAACGTTTTTCAATACCCTGAGACCTTGAAGTAGTGCCATTGCCTCTGCTTGGTTATTGGTGTCTTGGCCTAGACCCCAAGTGTACCTATGCTCAATTTGGCCCTCCATATTCTTGATGACTCCACCAGCACCTTCATTCCCTGGATTACCTTTTTCCGCCCCATCGAATAACAAAGAGTAGAAAGCCATTTCCTTATTCCAATTGCAGAAGTTCTCTTCAGTCATTCTAATCTACCAGTCTTTTTTCTTTTCCTCCTGGAAATCTGCATTGAGGAGCTGTAATCCCAGCAATCCACCCCAGTGGCTCAACACTTCACCCCAAAATTCTAATGCAAAACTGTAATCTAACATTATATGTTGGGCATTTTCTTCATTTTCCAAATACAATGAGCATCTAGAAGGGCCATGGAAGCCTTTCCTCTTGAGATTGTCTGTTGTAAGCACTCGATTATGGCATAAAAACCAATTGAACATGTCGATTTTGGGAATACATTTTTGTTTCCAAAGACCTTTCCATAGTGTTGGGCAAGGAGGAGCATAAGGAATTGTTTGCAAAATTTTATAACCTTGTGCCACAGAATAAGCACCGAAGTTTGATCCCCAGCCTCTTTGATCATGCTTCTCTTCGTGTGTTGGAGCCTTCCCTTTAAGCCTAGATTGATGCTCCAACCATGCATTTTCAAGATCACTCGGAAAATCCAACTTCATCCACTCCAACTAGACTTTGTCTTTCCATGAAGAGATGTCCCACAGTGAGACCAAAACTATGCTCTTCATCCAGCAGCACAATTCCTGTAGCTCGTGTATGTTAGCAAGGGGTACATCGTTCATTATGCAATCCTCCCAAAGTTTTATTGTTTTTTCCATTCCCCGGGACCCAATACAAGTTGTCATGTATGAGTGCCTGGGCGTGCATGCATAGCTTGTGGATTTGTAATCCATTGGTGAATTGAATAGGTCTGTCCATGCAGTGTTTTCTTTGCCCAACGAAATACTTCTTTCAGAGAACGCGTTGAACCCAACTAGCCTTAGGGGCAACTTGCCTCCAAATAATTTTGGCTCCCAACGTTAAATTTTGTAGTCTCAGGTCTTTGAAGTTTAGACCTCCCTCTAAAAGTGCCTTGGTGACTTTGTCCCAATTGAGAAGCGACAATCTACTTCTGTTTTGTTTTCCACCTTTCCAAAAAAACTTCTTATTAAGCCTTCCACTTTTTTGAGAATTCCAAGTGGAGCTAGCATAAGCGATGCTTGATAGGTTGGGAGACTGTTCAAGGCCAACTTAATGAGCACATTCTTCCCTCCTAGATTCAACCAAGAAAACCCCCAAGCCTGCAATTTACTTTTAAACTTGTCAAGAAGGGGAATCCAATCCTTACCTGATGGATTTTTTTGAAAGATATGCAGCCCCAAATACTTGAATGATGTCAATCTATTGCAACTGGCAAAGCCCCAAAATCTGGCAATAGCATTTAGCTCACTTTGAGACACATTCCAGCCATAAAAGTGACACTTCCCAACATTCAATCTACTGCCCAAGGTAATGCAAAACTCATCCACCACCAATTTAAACTGTTTGGTAGAGTGAACAGAAGTTGCCCCAAGTAGTAGGGAATCATATGCAAATAAGGCATGATTGATTTCTTTTACTCCTCTCACAATATGAAGGCTCGAAATATCCTGATATGATCTTCTTTTTTCCAGGATAAATATTAAGGTAGAGGGTTGGAGGAAAAAGAGCAAGGGGGAGAGCAGGCATCCTTGCCTTAGCCCTCTCGAGGCTTTAGAAAATTTTATTGCTCTCCCATTCACCAACAGAGAAATCCAAGGCTAAAAAATGCAGGCTCTGATCCAAATAATGAAACCAGACCCAAAACCAAACTTATGGAAAAATTCGAACAGAAATGAATGCCTTACCCTATCAAACGCATTTGAAAAATCAAGCTTAATTGTCATACCTTTTTCTTTTCTCTTCATACTTGAGTGTATTGCCTCTTGGACTAAGATTATATTATTCACGATTTTCATTCCTTGAAAAAAACCCCCTTGGTTCTCCAGAATGAGGTCTGAAAGAATCCCTTTCAATCTGCTGGCAATCACCTTTGTAATGATCTTGTATCTAATGTTGCACAGGGAAATGGGCTGGAACCTATTAAAGGAATTTGCGCCCTTTTCTTTCGGAATGAGGGCTAGAAAAGCAAAATTCGTGCTACCCCTAATTTTCTTATAGTCTTGGTATTTTAGAATCATTTTATGTAAATATTTTTTCACAACCTGCCAACAAACTTGGATAAAGTTTTCTGTGAACCCATCCGGGCCTGGGGCTTTATTTGGACTCATGGAAAACATGGCAGCCTTCATTTCTTTCCTAGTAACATTAGCCTCTAACTTTTGATTCATTCTAGTTGTGATTTTAGAAGGTATCTCATCTAGAAACTTGTCGTTGCATCCCTACGCCTCTTCTTCACTGAAAAGACTCTTAAAATGGTTGGAGGCAACCTTTTTAATCCTTGAAAAATCACCATAAGTTTGGGATTCATCCTTAATTTATGAAATGGAATTGAAACCTCTCCTAGATTGGGCTTTCTTGTGGAAAAAAGAGGTGTTTCCGTCTCCAGATTTCAACCAAAGGCTTCTAGATTTTTTCCTCCAGTATTCCTCCTCCTGTGTACAAGCGATCTGAATTTTTTCCCGTAGCTCTTCCTCCCTTTTTAAATATTCACTCGATATTTTTTCCTTTTCTATGTAGGCTTGATGATTCTCAAGAGCTGATTGGACTTTCTTTCTTTCTTCTGCAGGGCTAGGGATGTTTTTAGCCTAGCTTTTAAAATCTATTTTCACTCTTCTCAACTTCTCCTCCCAAACGAAGAATGAAGAACCCATTACAGGAATATTCCATATTTCTTCTCCCCTCTCCAAGAAGTCCTTTTGATTTATCCAAAGATGACTAAATCGATAGGGGATAGGACCTAAATTTCTTTTAGCTGAGAGAACCATCTTTATGGGTTCATGATCCGAAGTGCTAATAGTAAGAATACTCATATTCGCATCAAGGCCAAGAAAGAGGAAGGAAATTTGAAGGAAAAATCTATCTAATCTAGCAGAAATATGCCCAGAGCCTACCCGTTTATTTGACTAGGTATACTTACCTCGACAAGGCTTGATGTCGAGAAGATCCCAGTCATGAATGAGATCCTCCACCCACTCTCTAGCCGGATCTCTCATAATACATCCCCCTCGATTTTCGCCCTGGATTAGGGAAATGTTCAAATCCCTTGCAATTAGAATGTTTTCCATCTCCTCCCCATCCGCCATGTCTCTAAGACAGTCCCAACAATTTTTCTTTTCCCCTGCATTTACAAGAACATATACATTGAAGAGACTGAAAACCTCCTTTGATTCTTAATGTTGAAACTTTGTGAAAAACCAATGGACATTTTTCTTTTCAGCTACCATATTGAGCTTGGAAGCATTCCAAAGAGTTCCTAGACCTCCTGAGGCCCCTCTGGCTGAGACAACCTTTGTCCCGGATTTATTCCAAAAAATTTTGCTGCTTTGAAGGAAATCAATTTCCTCCAATTTTGTCTCCTAGACTAGCATTATGTCTGGGATTTATGTCATGATTAGGCTCCTCATGGCTTATTCTTTCATATTTCTCCCGAAACCTATACAGTTCCAGGAGATCACCTTCATTATTTAATTTGATGAGAGTGAGGGCCTCCCTTGGAGCCCAGTCCCTAGTTTCTTTCCATCTTTGGGGTTTTAGCCAACAAATTTTCCAAAGTAGGCTGCCTTCCCCACACTTTGTCTTTGTATGTTTCTTTCTCTCTCTTTTCCCTGGTTGACATCCTCCCCCTTGCCAACCTTTTGACCATGGATTGAGAGTGTCCTATCTCTCCTTCCTCCCCGAATTCTTTCGAGCCTTGGCTTTCCACATCACTCACTGTGTGCTTATATTTGGATATTTCTATTTCTCTTCCCTGTGCCTTGAATCCTTTCTCACTGAAACCTCAGTATATTCCTTGTCTTCGATCCTTGAAATATCCATCCTCTCCCTCTGAGGCAGATCCACTTCAGGGATTTCTTGTGAAACTGAGCGAAGGGGCCCAAACATGTTTCCTAAATCTTTTGGAGGGAGGTTTTTCTTGGACGTGCTATTACCTTTGGACTGGTTTCCTTTGCCCTTTTCTTGTCCTGTCAGATTAGAGGCCTTTGGGTTAGCTTTGGACCTCTTGGCCTGATTCCATCCTTCCTCTTTCTCCATATCCTCCTCACTCTTTTTGGGTAATTTCTGGCGAAATGGTCGTATTCATGACACCCCCGACACTTAAATGGAAGCTGTTCATAATCCAATTTTTGAATATGAGACCGGATTCCGACATTGATATTGATAGCTTCCATTATCCCTACTTCAAGATCCACCTCCACACAGATCCGAGCACAATCGTATTGGTCTTTATTCTTTTCCCTATCAATGAATTTTCCCAGCGCATCCCCTATGTGTTTCAAAGAGACTCAGTTCCAGCAATGTATTGGGAGATTAGGCAATCTGACCCACACTGGAACCACTGATGGAACATCCTCTGCTGGGTCAAATTTTGGAGTCCACTTATTCAGATACAGTCCTTGAGGCCCCATAAAATATGGGCCATTCCTGAATATCAGCTCCTTATCCTCTTTGGAGGTGAATTCGAATAAGAAATAACCTCTTCCCAGGAAATAAGAGGTGACATTCTGGTTAATCAATGGCTTCTAGTTTTTTATTGCCCACACTTCCGTGACTTTTGGAAACGGTCATAGGCCAGTGAACTACCCCACAAGCGCATGCTCAACCATTGTCAAGGAAACCTAATAGGACCATCTGGTGGGAGAGGCACCACCGACATTTCTTCCAACCTTTTGACAAACTTCGAGGCTTCGACCTTCTTCTTCTTAGGCAGAGAAGCAATCAACAAGCTGAAGGCAACTGCGTTTGGTGATGGCAGAGGACGGGGGAGGAGAGGAGGCCGGAGGTGAGCCTTGCTCCTCCATGGGTGCGGCAACCCTAGCAGCAACAATCTACAATGCACAGGTTGCAGGCAAAGCCTTCCTAACCAACACTGTTATAATATACCAATGCGTTGTATTACATAGGGTGCACCAGTGCGTTATATTATAGAGAGCACACCGTAGAAAATATAACCATTTAAAAAAAACAGAGAGGGCGACAAGGTTTTGATGTAATTCAATAAGTGATTCCCCTAATTTACATGTCAAATACCCTATATATAGTAAGTACACAAACGCATTAAATCTAAAATGCCTAAATTGAAAAACCCTAAATGCGAAGTGGTAGAGGAAGTTAAACCCTAAGGTGAAATTTTGCTGGAAGAAGCAAGGGTTTAAGGTAAGTATTGATTTTATTTATTTATTTATTTTGAATTTTAATTAAATTTAAGTAAGAACAGAGATCGTAAATTTTTTACTAGTAAAATCTATAGTACATTTTTTACTATAGAAGGTTTTTTTTTTTTTCTTTTTAATTTTTAATTTATTTTTTTTCAATTGTGAAGAAATCTAACATAAATTGTTAAAAATGTTAACAATACAATTTAAAAAAATTTCTATCCATGGTTTTGAGTGAATCACCATACCTTTCAATTTCTGATCTTTCTGCAGATCTAAAATATTTTGCAACTCCACAATGTTCCCACTATGTCTCTCTAGCAAATGATCTCTCTTTTAATTAAACCCAAACATAATTGTAAAATTGTTAATTAGTAAAATAAGCAATAAAATTTAAAATTTGTATTGTGCTGGGTTTTGAGTGAATCACCACACCTTTCAACTTTTGATCTTTTGAATAGCTCTGCTGCTGCACAATGCTCCTAGTATGTCTCTCTTGGAAATCACTCCCTTGAAATTTTGGGTAAAATAATGAAATAATGAATACATTTTTAGTATTTAAAAGAATTTATGAAATTAGATTTCCAAAAGTCAATTTCTCTCATTTTTTTATTTAAAAAAAAAGAAAAAAACATGTTTTGTTTTCTTTTCAATTTCTCTGAACACCAGTGCATTTGATAGTCAAGAGCACCAGTGCGTTTATAAAAAAGTGCACCGACGTTTCCAGGGTGCTAGAGTTTTTCAACGCACCGACATGATATAATTTTATATTTTCTTCGAAATCTTGAAATGGTGCAATTAATTTTTTTTAGCGCAATAGTGCGGTTTCTATATAACATCATTTCTCTAATTGTTATAAGAGCACCAAGTTGGTTGAATTATTTTTTATTTTCTAGAATTCAGAAACACGTGCATAACAATGCTGATACTTTTTGAAACACATAAATGTGTTTTTGTATAAGAGCTCTATCTTTTTTTGTTTTTTTTGTTAGAAACCGGTGTGGGTATTATTTGAATGCCCTAATGTTGGTATTTTTGTTAAATGCATTAGTGCACTTTGTTTTGATAAACACACCGTTTGGGTCTAAAAGTTATCTGTTTTTTTTTTACATAAAATTACCTATTAATCTCAAATTATTCTTTAGGATGCATCCACATGAATTACAATAGTTCATAATATAAATTTTACTCTTAAAGTCACCTTATTCCTAAAAAATGGTTTGAAAACTATATTGAAATTCAGATTGTGGTTGTACGGTTCTCGAGATTAGTTTTAGATATGCACATAAAGTTTTATTTCTGTTTTTTTCTCAAATTTAGGCACAAAATCTCAATAATATCAAATGGTCAATTCTTCAAATTCCAACTCGTTCCATATTGTTGATCAAATTTCTTCACGAAGTTCTCCTTTCCATCTCTAGTAAGTTCATATTTTATTTATATTTTGATTATCTAATTGATTTTTTTTTAATCCCTGTAGATTTGAATAAAAATGTATCTAAATTTTCCTGATGGGGGTGAGTATGCATCGGCATGTGGAAGTAACTCGACATGACTAACACCAAGTGGTATCAATGGGGGGGCTGGCCTTTACGGTCCCTTCAAGCCTTAATTCAATATGGGAGCAGGGAAGCCATTATGGTCCATGAGCATGTGAGGTTTAATTCCAGTGTAACTCATGAGGGTGGTAGACTGTTAAAGCCTCCATGGATGATTTCCATACACATTTTCGTCTGTTTTGGTGTTCACTTATGGAGTTGGGAGTGTGGACAAGAGTTAGGAAGTAGAAGGAAACACAGATAATGGTGGTTCACTGGTGGTGAGAAGTTGATGTTTACAGTTGATTTGGACCAAAACCTAGAGTTTGGTTGTCATTAAATTTAGGTTGGTTGTGGCTTTTAGAGAGCTCAGGGGAGGGAGGCAAAACACTCACAAGTTTTTGGAAATTTGTTTGGATTCTGGTTCGCCGGATGGTGGCCTCCGTCGACTTGGAAACTGTGACGTAGGAGTCGTGAATTTGTTTGCCTCTGGGAAATTATTGGGTGTTGGACCAAGGGAGTCTATGTTTTAGCTATGATTTGAACCAAAGGGGTCTATAGGGTCTGATTGCGGTTCATTTTGGTCATAATTGGTGGAATTACTCTATGTGTGAGCGAGACCCATGTTGGAAACAACCACCTTCCTCCCGAGTGGTGCTCTATTTTCGGAAAATGCCAGAAAAGGGGTGGATCCAAACTTGTCATGATGTCGGGGATCCAAATTTTCGGGGAGTTCCCAGTAGCAAAGAGAATTATGTGTTTGGTGCTGGTTTACTGTGCTCCCTACCCATGGGTTATCATGAAGCCTCCAATGCACTGATTTGACCCCTCCTCTTCTTCTGTAAGGGTGGATGCTGAGGCCCTGGTCTCTTTACTGTCAGGTCATGGTGGGAAGGTGGCAGGGTGATTCGAATGGAAAATGGCATCAACCCATGGTATTCATCTACCCATGTTATCCATCCACCCATGGAATTTACCCATGGTGTTGTAAATGGCATCGACCCATGGTATTCATCCACCCATGATATTTATTCGCCCATGGTATTGTAAGTGACCCACGGTATGTATCCACCCATGGTATTCATCCACACATGGGATTTACCCATGGTATTGTAAGTGGTATCATATTCAAGTTACGAATCCATGGGAATAAGGGTTTGAAGCATATTTCAGTGTCAATTTTTCGTAGCAATCTTCAGCAAACTCCATGAATTTCTTGGGCGGCGAGTTTTCAGATCAGATCTGAAACTTTTGGTGAAAAATTTACAAACAAAAAGACCATATTTGGATTCCTTGTGAATAAATACTCAAATTCGAAAAAAAAATCGGCCAAATTGGAGTTCGGATGAGAGAGATATCGCTGATTCAAAATCAACAACGTTGAAGCAATTTTTCTGACGACAATTCATGGATGGCGGCTCTCTTGTCACTTTTTTGAAAATTTCAGTGCAAAATTTCAGAAGAATGGATATAGATCTGAGCTCCTATTGAAAAATCACCCAAGTTAAAAAAATAAATCGGTCGAATCGGAGTCCGGATGTGGGAGTTATCGTTGATTTAAAATCAACTATTTTTTCAGAAATTTTATGACGGCGAGACAGTTCCAGCGCGAATATGAGAGTCTAAAGTCTCCAGATAGTGGTTTCAAACACATGAGAAGAGGTATAATGATCATTCCATTTCCAAAAATAGGCTATAATAAATATTCTGAGTTATATTGACCAAGTTATGCTCATTTTAAATCTGGAGCAGCATTCGGAGCGGGTTCCCTTTGGAGACATGCCCTCCCACCCTGCTTTAGTAGGCACTTGCTTCAAATTCATCAGTTTCATCATAGTAGAGTTTGGCTTGGGTTATTTGGAGACATTCCCTCCCACCCCAAGCCATGTAGGCACCTGCTACTTCATCAACAATCAACATCACGGTTATGGGTCAACTGCACAAAATCTTTTTCATCGAAGTCCATTTGCTAGGCCACACATTGTTAGTCACACAGTTGGTCACAAACATTACAGGGTATCTCTATCCTCAGATCTTTGTTTGTCATGGTTTTCGGTTCATCCACAAACCCACACTTCATCGAAGTCCATTTTCTAGGCTGCACACTGTTAATATCACCGTTGGTCACAAGCATTACAGGGTATCTCTATCGTCAGATCTTCGTTCATCACAGTTATGGGTTAACTACACAAAACCCTCCTCTTCAGTGGCTCTTCATATTCAAAAAAGGTTTCTTAGGAGGTAACTTCATGCAATGGGGACCATTTCTTCTTAAGGAGGGAGGAATGATATGAATGGAAAATGGCATCAACCCATGGTATTCATCTACCCATGTTATCCATCCACCCATGGAATTTACCCATGGTATTGTAAATGGCATCGACCCATGGTATTCATCCACCCATGATATTTATTCACCCATGGTATTGTAAGTGGCCCATGGTATGTATCCACCCATGGTATTCATCCACACATGGGATTTACCCATGGTATTGTAAGTGGTATCTACCCATGGTATTGGCCTATGGTATCTACACATGGTATTGTAACTCAAAAAAAGCTATAAATAACAAGCCTCAGTTTGTAAAAGGACAGATGTTCCACCATAATGTAACCCTTATAGTTATTCTTTGTTTTAATAAAATTTATTTGTGGTTTTATTTTCTTTGTGTTCTCTTTTTTTTTTGGCATTCTAATTTTGCAGATCTTGTCAGATCTATTTCAACTTTTTAGATCTTGGGGACCTCCCCCCAAGATCCGGATCACAAATATTATGTGGAGGGGTTCATATGGAACTCAAGGAGGCCGTGGTGGTGGCAGGCTAGGGGTGTGTCAGGGTGACGGGTTGCATAGTGGAGTGAGTCGGGGTAAAGGGCCACACAATGGTGCGAGTTGGGGTGATGGGTAGCACAGTGCTAGTAAACATGTGGTGAACCAAGGTAGAGGGGAAAGTGACCAAGGAGAGAGTCGCAGGGTTGGCAGCACTCGTGGCGGCACGGTGAAGAGGGGGTCGAGTGATCTGGATGCGCATGAGGGGAAGGGTCTCTAGCAATGCTTCCTGGAGAACTTTCAGGCCCTCATTTGTAGTCTAATGGATAGGGTGAATGCTGGTGAATGCATCCAGTGAGAGGATCACACAGTGTAGATCACATCATTGAAGCGGCTGCACTACTTCCAAACTCAACTTCAGGAAAGGCTGGTCATGGTCTGGACGGGGAAAAATTTCCTCTCTGAGAAAGTCGAGAAACTGGAGGCATGGATGCAACACTACGAAGGACATTTCCAGTGTGACTTTGACCCTCATCCACCTCCTAGAATGACTCCCGACAACCCTGGATTTATTACATTTTGTGATTTTATTATTTCTGGGGTCTTTATTGTACTAGTTGTGTTTTGGTGCCTATGGCCAATCAATTGTGGACACTGCCCTTAGTGGCACTTTTGTATTTTTGTCATCTGGTGAGATTTTTGGTTAATAAACCCGGTCGGGGTGAGACCACCTATTTTTATAAAGACTATATGTACTCTTTTTTCAGAAATTAATAGAACCATTGACTTACAAAAAAAAAAATGTATCCAAATTTTTAGAATATTGATTCATAATTGAGTTCAAATGCATAAACTATTCCTCAATTTCAAAAACATTGGAAGCTCTTATTAGGAGCAACATATCGCAAGCAATTGGTAGATGAAAATGGACAACTTCTTTACCCTGCCAATTGGAACATGGCATCTTCCAATCGCAATCCTGGATTAACAATGGTAATAGTTGTTTGGTATAATGTAATTTCAACAATCCCATTGCATTTACTTGCTTACTAATATAATTGATATTGTACTAATGGAATTCAATATTTTTCGAAATTAGGATTTTAGTGATGATGAGTGACCCACCTACCATCTTTTAGTGCACCCCACTACAATGTCAACTCGAGAGAAGGTTGCATTAAGAGCAAGACTTAGAGAGGAAGCATACAAAGAATGGTTGAATGGTAGATGTGTGCCTTATCCTAATCATTTAAAAGAAAATATTCCAATGAGGTTCCCTAATAGTTGGGTTGCTAATCAAGTCATAGAGAAATATGGTGCATCTGGTCATTACACACGTGCTAAGAGGATGTGCTAAACATAGGGATTTGGTGAAACAACTTGGTAATTATAATCTCTTTATGTATCTTTTTAACCTCATAGTGCACATTTTAATTGTAAAAGCTATATATATTTTATATTTTTAATTATGTTCGGGTTATTAGACACATGGCACTACGTTTTTTTTTCAATTTTTTTATAGGTGCATTTGTTCCCATCTGTGTGGTCATATGGTCATAATTTTTGCATGGAGGATGCCGATGATGGATGCATGACAAAAAAATGTGGAGTATAAGTCGAGTTCGACCAATCTAGTCATGCTAGCCACCATGGTCAAAACCTAATGTAAGGGACATTAGGTTACATTTGAAAGATATAAGAGATCATTCAAGTGGAATTCTCTTCATTCTAATGTGTTATTTTTGGGTGCAAGTGGTGGTACGCCTTTGATCAGAATAATGCAAATGAAGATCGCAATAGTGGGCTGATATCTATCAACTCCAGAAAGATGTGACATGAAGCTAGGGAGCCTTATGTTTTCCTAAAACACTGCAACTATGGTGTTTTTTTACCTAGATGTGTTGGATAGCGATTGATGGTTTGTATTAAGACACAACCCTAGATTGAAACATATTTTTGAGAACAACAGTGTTATCATTCCAAGTGATGAAGATAATTAGGGTGATGATAATGGAGAGTGATATGTACTTGTGTTATTTCATCATTTATACTATTGTTGCATGTTTTTGTTTTCTTTATTTCACTAATTATATTATTTTTTTATTTGTCTTGTTTTCAATTTATAATATAATTTGTAAGATTCACAAATGTTTCTAAACTTATTTTTACAGTGGAAACATTTTGAAAATACTTAAAACTAAGTATTTACAGTTGTGTACAATATCTATGATAATAAGGATTCAAGGCCAGAACCCTTCTCGAATAGGAAATTGAGAAGAAAATAGCGAATTTAGAAATAACATTGAAAATTTAGTCTTGATTTAGTTATTTATTGGTTTATTAATAAATTCACATGTTTTTTGTTCTTGTTTAGCTCCAAATCAATATAAATCACCATGTAGTGATTACTCTATGAGGACTTTAACAATGAAAAAATTGTGTATTAATATAATTCTTGACATAGACGTAAAGTCATGTTTACTATATTTAAATTATAGTTATTTCAACATTATGTAAAGTAAAAGGATATCTTATGCATGTATAAAATGTTGATTACATCTTTTTATGGACCATAAGAGAAACAAATGGGCTTACATGGATGCAAGAGAGGTTTTAATTTTTTCTTCATGGATAATGGAACAATTTTTGACTTTTCTTTTCAATGGTAATTATAAATAAAAGTTGAATTAATAAATATTTTATGGCTAAGAATTAAATGATAAATAATGTGATGGTGATTAAGAGGCATTTTTCTTACTGTCAACCATAAGTAAAATATTTCACTTTCCACATTACATAACATAATTCTATATAATTTTATTTTTGTTTTCCAAGGAAAAAATGAAATTTTTATTAAGTATATAAAAAGTTATAGAGTACATGCAATTAAGATTTAAATAGGATAAATTACCCCCATAGAACCTCAAAAAATAGTGAATAAACCACCAGTGCTAGAGTAAGCCACTGTCAGAAAAGCACTAAGACAAAAAACCAAAAAATATGTTAGGCTTCTCCTAGGAAGGAGAAAACAACCCGCCAAGAGGTACAATCCAAAATTGAAACACTGAAAGCTTGAAAACATAAGTGATTACATTTTCAACTACAAAGTTCCAAGAACACCCCCATTGAGAGGCCACCAATTTTACATAAATATACCAAAAAAACCACATAATCATACCAAAGAAGCTTTGAAAAACTATGGAGAGACCATAGTCCAAGAAACACCAAAAAATAGGTAGTACAAAAACCCCAGAAATGAGATTATGTTGAAATTATATAGCAAAGGGTCTAGTGTCTGACACATGGACTTTTCCATCTTTAGTTTCCACTATGCGCCCACAATCCAAATCCTATAGAAGTCCCTCCTTAGAAATGAGGTCGACTACTGTGTTTCGTTCCTTGTAGATATGGCACACATATAAAAAATAAAATTCCATTTTTAAAACATTAATTTCTTCAATGATAGGGATCAAAACAAAATTCAGACATCTCTGAGTATTGTTGAACCAATTTACAACATTTTCCCCAAAAATTTGAACATTGACAATTCCCAAATTTATGATCCAACATAGGAGTAGTTTTAAGGAGATCATTTAAGAAAAGTTGTGTGTGCCAGGGCCTATGCCCACATAGGCTTTTAAAGTTATGTTTTCATCTATATGAATCAACAAGCCAGTGCCACATTTGTTTTTTTCATCCAAAGCGCCATCAAAATATGCCAAGGGAATATGCCTATTGATATGTGCATTGGTTATAATTCTGATAGTCCTGGTGATGTATTTTTTTTGTAGAAGATCTAGGATGGAGACACATTCAAATGCAATGGAGATTAGGGAAGGAACCGAGTCCTTGAAAATACCTCTATTCCTCACGAGCCAAATACCCCACATGATGATTAAAGGAATATTATTTTGGGACCTCATTCCCCTAGGAAAGCCAAGAAAATTCAACTGAAGGTCCATGCCAAGTAGTCCGGATGCATAAGAGGGAGAGAGTAGCCTGCCATACTTTTAAGGAAAAACCACATGAAAGGAAAATATGATTAATGGTATCCTTCGAATCCTTGCATGTGATACACCTTCAAGGCCCCTGTTTATTAATTTTTATTAAGGTATCCCATGTAGGATATTTTTTCTTGAACACACAATAAAAAATATGCTAGCTTTTGCCTAGTTATTCAGCTTACACAATAATATATGCCACCACACCTGCTGACCTCTGTCCCTTTGATTCATCAAGTAATTGTAGCCAAATTTAGGAGAATATTTACTAATCGATGCTTGTACCCAATGAAGAGAGTCCGGCTTTTCATAAATCCTTACATTGGATATTCTCACATCCTGAGATTAATTCCTCCACTCGATACCCCATTGAGGCTCCATATGCATATCATCTTACGATTTCCAGCCCTGAGTCCAAAAAGAAGTTGTCCCTAGTCTTTCAATATGAGACAAGTAATACTACCCCTTTGAGTGAAGGTGATCCAAAAGCCCCCGAGAGAGATCGAAATGTTGATTTCAACCCACCCAAGGATCACTACCTAAGACAACCTTCTCCCTATTTCCAACTTTCCAAGCCAGACAATCTTTGACCAATTTAAAGGAGAGAATGGTGGCTTTCCATATCACAGAGACATTTTTTGTCACATTCCTAGGGTAGCGAATCCATTCCTCCAAAGGTGTGGGATCAATGTATTTACTTTTAACCATCTATGTCCATAGGTTATCCTAAGAAATGATCCTCCAACCGGATTTAGCTGCTAAAGACATGGAAAAATATTGAAGCTCATTTATCCCCCAACCACCCCACTCCTTCAGCGAAGAAAACTTGTCCAAAGCTACCCAGCGAATCACATGCTCCTCCTTAGTTCTAGCCTAGAGGAAACGACTACAAATTTTCCCAAATTTTGAGAAAATACCTTTTGGGACCCAAGTGAGTGCAATCAAGTAAACAGGGACGGCCACATGCACAGCTTTAATGAGAACCAACTTGCCAGCCCTAGATAACTATTTGTAGCTCCATAAACTTATTTTTTTATAAATTCGTGCCAACAACCAATTCCAATCCAAATTTTTATAGGAATCAGGTTTTAAGAAGAAACCCAGGTTTTTTTAGGCTATCCCCCATAGGAATCACTTTAAACGGAAGGAAAATCATGATTATTTCAAGATCCCTGTTCGAGAGACCATCATAAGAAATGGAGGATTTTTTTGTATTTATACTCCTTCCTGTAGCCTTAAGAAACAATTCCAAGGTATATTTAATCTGGTAGACCTCATCCATAGTACTATTGCTCAACATAAGAATGTCCTCCATAAAAATTAAGTGGGATATGAAAAAATTGGTAGCGACTTCAATACCTTTTAGGTCACCATTTTCTTAGCCGAGTGTAGTATCTGGCTAAGCCTTTTTTCTACTAATAAGAACATGAGAGAGGATAGGGGACATCCTTGTCTGAGCCCCCTCTGAATGTGGAAAAAAGGAAAAGCAACCCCATTTATAAGAACAAAAAAAGACACATTTGTTATATGCCCCATAATCCAATTATTAATACCATTGCAGAAGCCAAAATGAGTCAACAAAAGGCGCATATATAGCCAACTAATCATGTCATATGCTTTTGAAAGGTCTATTTTCACAATCAGACCTTTTATTTTTTATTTTTTCATATTGTGCATTATTTCTTGGGCCACCCCAATGGCTTCATGAATTTGTCTACCATCCAAGAAGCCAAAATTTTCTTTAGAGATATTTCATGATAGTATAGGCTTCAAACGAATTGCAATAATATTTGCAATAATTTTGTAAATACAGTTACAAAGGGAAATAGGTTTGAATTCTTCAAAATATGTAGGTGCATCCGATTTTGGAATTAGTGTAAGGAAATTAGAATTGAAAGGTTCATGTATGCCCCGCCTAATCGTAGATTCCTCCCCCACCCCCACCATTTCATCCCCAATTAGGTCAAAAAAAGTGTTCATAAAATGTCGCTGTCCACTCGTCCGACCCATGGTTCTTATCTTTTTGCATAGTCTTTGAAACAATTTCCACTTCAATTTTTGTAAGAGGAGCCAAAAGCATCTCATTTTCTTCATCCTCAACATACTTGGGAAAGAGTTGAGCAACCCAGATGAGTTCGACAATTGAGGCCTCATCTGGGGCCTCAAAGAGATTTTCAAGTGATCTCTTCCCAATGAATCCATCTCTCTAAAATGTTTTTCCATTTCTCCGTCCGACCTTCTCATTTCCCAAATGGTATTTGAGAGTTTTCTCCCCTTTGCATAATTTTGGAATAATTTAGCATTTTCAGCACTTGCCTCGAGCCATATCGCTCGGATTTTTTGTCTCCACTACTCTTCAATTTCATTTAAAATATTTCTCCTTTTTGTCTCCAGCATTATTAACCTTTCCCTCTACTCCTATGATTCATAACTTTTAGCTTCTCGGCGTTCCATCTCTTCCAAAGCCTCCTGAATATCTTCAATTCAAAATCGTCCCTCAACTTTTTCTCTTTCACTCATATAATAGTTTTAGCTTTCAAAGATTTCAGATTAGCCATAAAAGCATTATATATATATAAATATAAAGTAATTTAAATTGAAAATTTTCTTATATTTTCACTTTACTGAGAAATATTGATAAAATTCTTGTTCCATTAATAGTTGCTTTCTAATTCAATGTATGAGGGATATTTTTAAAATTTTCAATGTTTAATATGGATTTTATATTTAATATTTTAGAAAATTTTAATAATAAAAATAATTAAATGTATACATTCAAGAAAAAAATATGAGGGAGCATATTTTAACATTTTAATGTGGAGAACGTGAATTATAAATAAAAATTTCAATCTCCGGATGGAGGCTTCTATGATTCATGATTAAAGAAAAAATATTCTGGATAAATCACATAAATGTTTTATGATCGACATATTTTGAACCCATACTGAGGTTCATCATCAGGAAAAATATGGATAGTGAGATCAACATATCACATAATTATAGTAGAGATGCAATAGTAAATTCCAAACGGTTATGAAATTAAACAATATTTTAATAAATCATAATGTTTTTTTTTTTTTTCCTGAATAAGACTAATTCTATTAAGATAAGAAACATATAGTTCAATCAAGCTTGCATGCAAGCGAAGCTGAAAAGCATGGGAGCCGCAGGTAATAGGCTATCTACCTTGCTCCTGGATGACAATCAAGGAATGAGCAAAAGAAAACACAGGAATGTAGAGAAGCTATATCTTAACAGAGGAATCTACCTAGTGTGGGTGGATACTACCAAACGACATTTTTTCCATTTTTTCTTGCTTACTTTGACCTAGCCAGTGGAATTTGGATGAGCCATGACAATTTGTAGACTATTTTGCTCTGGGGGCGGAATATCCTTATCAGAGTCAGAGGACGAAGACACGTGAGAGCGTTTTTGAGAGATCGGCGGGGCAGAGGGGACTACATGACTGGATGAGGGAGCGTCCAACGGAATCCCATCATTCTGCCCATCTGCTTCAATTTACTCCTCATCCAAGCTAGAGGAGTCTGTATCATCCATAGGAGGGGGAGGAACACAGGGATTCCAACTCTTGGATTTGGGTTTGTGATTCAGATTCTTCTTTTTGTCGAGGAACTGGGAACATGCATTTTGGAGGTGCCCCATTTGATGACAATGACGGCAACGAAAGGTTGTATTTTTGTAATCCAAGGTTTGTGCCCAATGGAAATCTAAAATATTGAGGTTGATTTGATATGGCAGTCCTTTGCTGATATCTATTTCTGCACATAGTCTACCGTAGGTGTAGATTCCATTCTCCTTTCTTGAGGAATCTGTAGCAAGATAGCATCCTAAGGTGTCTCCAATGGCTAAGAAAAAATAGACATGCCATAGATGCGCCGGAAGATTCGGGAACCTGACCCAAATGGGAAGTTTGGTGATGAAAGCTGTAGAAGGGTCAAAGTCTGGAAACCATGGGGTGAGGAAAATCCCAGCCGTACCTCGAAACCAAGGGCCTCCCATTAAGGCTTTCTGGTAATCTTCATTTAAGTCAAAAGCCACAATGAAGAAGCCTTTTGAGCATAAGTAGATCTTGCTTCTTTTAGTCCAGTTGGTATGGATCCATTGGCATAAATCTGCTGTGCGAGGCCATAGACCATTAAATCTACATATGATTGCGGATTCTGCAAATTTCTGGTAGTGATCGTCGATCGCAGGATGAGAGAATTCGATAGAAGGAATTTCCTCCGATTTATCCACCAAAAACGGCTTGGGATCCATAGTTGGTTGAGTTGCTTTCGTAGAGGACTGAGGATGGGCTGCATCTTTGTGGATTGCATCTTTATAAGAGAAAGGAGGAGCAGAGGAGGTTTTCCCAAAGGATCCACCTCTTAAACGAAAGGTAACAACAATAGAAACGTCCCTTTGAATACTGTAAAAGGAGAGGGGAAGGGGGTACTTTAGTTGTTTACCTTTATATAGCAATCTCTGGTAATGGGAGGGGATCTCCAGCCAGAGTTTGAGTTTTTGCAAAAGATCCTGCACAAGATCTGTTGCATGCACCCATTGCATCATCGTCTTGCCAGAGAGGAGTGTGACTTGGATCTGAAATGCAGGTGCTTCTTCTGGCAGATCTGGCTAGTTCAAGAAAGAAATCTGCTTCCCGCAAGCTGTGGAGATGGAGTTTGATGACTCACCTGCTTGGATCGCATGCTTTGAAGCATCCTCTGTCCAGCAACTAGCCATCATTTTGCTATGGAGATATGCATTATCTTGGGCAATCTCTAATGCGGCTGAATCATTAGCGAAAACCTCTGTTTCCTTGCTTTCAATAAATTCGGTGACAGCCCAGAGAGGTGAGAAAAAACCCCAATACTGGGCTCCAGCTGAAATCCTTCGCCATAATGTGAGGGCAGATATTGCAGAGCTGCTAGAGGCAATTGTAAGGAATGGGACCACGCCAACAACATCCACCTCTGTGCCGAGGAGAAGCCAATGCCATATTCTGTAGCCCTTCAGAGTTCTGTTTGCAACCAGAAGCAAGAATGCGCAGGGAACATCAAGCATATCTGAATAAAAGGAGCTAACCTCTTTATCGCGGAAGGCCTTGTAGAAATCATGGGTTGCAGAGGTCAATTGAAACCCCAAGCAGGAGCAGGCTGGAGATGAGCTTGAGTCTGCAAGAAGCTCATAACATCTGACTCTGCGAATATGCGGCATTTTTTCGATTGTGAGGAACCTCCATTCTTCAATGCACATCAGATCAACTTACCCAGTGCCACAAAGGAACCCATGACAGTAAACCCTAAATGTTGCGCTCACCATCGTTTCTCTGGAACTCAGATCGTTGATTTCTTTTTCAAATATTAATATAAATTTTAAAAATCTGATAGGTCATCAGCCAATAAATCATAATGTTATACTAAACATATTTTTTATTAAAATAAATAATACAAATAAATATCATAAAAAATAAACATCTAGAAAAAGTTTCTATTATAATTAATAACATTTTTAGTCAAATAATAAATAAACTAATTAATTATAAACTCCCTCAAGAAATGAAAAAATTACCATAGATCCATCTTAACTCCAGATCTACCAAGCACCTAGAGGGATCAAATCTCTTTTCACTCTAAAAGATGTTTTCATCTCAAAATATTTTATCCCTCTCGACGCTTGGTAGATCCAGAGTCAAGATGGATCTATGCTGGATATAAAAAATTATGACTTAAGATTTTTAAATTTAACAATAGATTGAATTTTATTAACCAATATTGAATTAGTTAAATTGTATTTTTGAATAATTTATTATTAATAATATTTTATATTAAATATTGAATGAGTTACACATTTTCGTCTTATTAAAAACAAACTAAATTATTTTACTTTCAATTATTTTTTCCTTGTGAGTATTGAAATATTTTACTAATTAGGTTAGATTGAATATCAATGAACTATCTAAGAAATAGAAAAATATTTATCATAATTTTGCAGTCATAATTTCAACCATACTAAACTTTGTAATTTATAAAAATATATTTTCATTTTTTTTAAAGTAGTTTTGCATGCAATTTCATATATAAAAGTTTGATATAAGTTCACCGATGCATAATCTATAATAACTATTATTTCATAAAAATAAACATCACGATGATAACAATCTAATAATCATAAACATCATCTAAGATACATAATTGAATTCATTACCATCATCTAACTATACACACCTCTAACACATATAAACATCATTAGATAGCACACAAATCTAATAATATAATAGGGCATCATCATCGCTATCACATCTAACAAAACACAAACATTGTAATCTAACATCATCACCACACACATCCTCAAATTAATATAAATCTCATGTAAAATAACTACTATCGCATATACATCTATCTGCAAGCACATTAAATGAACATATCTAACATGACCTAGCAATATACACATCAACAGAAACATATTAATTAAGTACGTAATCATGAACAAAAAAATGCACAATCTATATAAATATATATACAAACAAGTCAAATAAGTGCAATCAAATATATAATATAAAAAACGTAGTAGTGCCAACCTTTGTAGTAGAAGACGATGGATGGTCAACTACTGCCTTAATGCGGTGTATCGAACTCTGAGGTGGAGGAAGAGGTGGATTGCATGATCTATTAGGAGAAACATAAGGCACATCCTCTAGCTCTGGCATCTCATCATCATGCGACTTATGAGGATGTGTAGTACTATAAGGATCATCGACACCCTGAAGACCATGATCCAATGGGGTGGTAATACCAGAAGCATCATGATCACTACACTCATCATCATGATCATGATCACCACCATCATCATCATGATCACCACCCTCATCTGATGTATCTGTCGTTGCATACCTTGCATCCCTCATCTCTACCAGTACCCTACTATCTTTGATGATTTGATGCGTAAGAGACATCATCTCACACGGAAAGGCCCTATACAAATCCATGGAACTAGGATATGCATTGAAATCTCGAGCCCTTGCAAGACAAAATCCCTCAACAACCAAAATCTGGCCAATCTGTCGCAGTAGTCCATCCAAAATTGTAGACCAGCCCTACAACCCTCGACTCCCACGCACCCCCTGAGGATGTGGCTCACCCATATCCTCATCTCCTCCATATGGTGGGGGAGGAGGTATGTCCCCATTGAATGTGCCGACGTCTACAAAATATATAATAGGAAAAAATAATTAGACAGTTTCATTAAACAATTTAATAAAACAAGTTAAAGAATGTGCAAGAATAAATTTTATTCTAATTAATTAAAACAATAAAATGAAACTAGATTAATTTAAGGAAAACACTAATTTTACCTCTATTTACTATTGGCTTAGATGATGTGAAGAGGATGTTGGGACACTTTCTCCAATCAATCCCTGCTTACATAAATGCCAACGTGACAAACACATGGTCATCCTCACTGGCTAGTAGCAACAATGACTTAGCGGAAATCATGGCCAAATAATCTGGTAGGCCCTTATTGGGCACCATTTGCCCCCACATTTGCATCCAGACCTTAGTTATTGACCTAGGAGGGCGATGATTAAATGTAGGCCTCATTTATGGAAACCTCTCAAAAAATAAACAAAAAAGCTCTGAAGCGAAAGGGAAGGTCGCCCTCCCATGTCTTAATGCACAACATCTATGTAAATACATAAAAACTACCTCAAAAAATTGGCAGACCATTTGATAAAACGTGGCGCATGAATCCAATAATCGAAATAATAGAAAAGAGGGAAACTAATGCGCTACGCATCACTACTAGAGTGTGCAATGGTGGTGACTAATAATGAGAGGCACCTAAACTCTTTTGCAACAACACATAGTTGTACACCACGCACCTAGAAATATGTTGGATGTAATGCATGAGGCCCTACATATATATGAGTATAGGAAAGTCGAGTATCAACTGCAACCCCATAGGGGACATCATGGAACTGGGGAAAATCCTCCCCTCTCCTGGATAAGCTAGTGATAAAGTAAATTTCCTCCTTAGTGGGCATATACCACACCCCAGGACTAACATGGAAAGATTTCTATTGGGCACTCCATTGACATATCAGATGCGCTAATAATATAGAGTGTGCCTTCAAGGATATAGCCTCCTTAGAGTACTTGAGGAGGCAAACATTCCTTAAGAATGCTCAGGTCGTTGCAATTTTAGGGCGAGGCTATAAATCCCTCTCCTTCTCTCTGGATTCCCATGTTCAGACCATATTGTATGGATTTGCCTAATGCTCCCATTGCTGACGTCTCTTCTATATGATTGAAATATAAAATATGCCATCCTCATACATCAAATGTTTTTTTTTAAATAAATGAAACATGTATTTATAAATATGAAAACATAACTTTCAATTAAAAACAAAAAAAATGATCGGTGCACTCAAAACACAGTCATGCACTTTCTCTGGTGTGTTGTTAAACATAAACACATTGATATCGGTGAGAACATAAGTATGAGACACCGTTGTTGGTTCATAGATTTAATTTTTCATAGTGGTGTATTATACTTGTACCAGTGTGCACCTATAACCTTTTCGCACTAGTACAAAATGTTCATGCTATTGAACGCACTGAGCTATATCTATATTTTTAAATATTATTTTTGCGGTGCGTTTGGTAAATATAAACACATAGGGAGTGCCACACCTATAGAAATTAATTGTAGATTTAATACTGCTCATGTAATTTTCTAAAACATAAGGCAAATCTACTTCTACTCATTTGCAGAAAGAAATTCACGATTGAGAATAAATATCAAAAACATGAAACGTGAATTAATACACATAACACGAGGATATATCTAGGGGAAAGCCACTGCTCAAAATCCCTTCACAAGCCTTCTCCGGTCAATACTTAACCAAATTTCTCCTTTACCAAGTCCCTATTTCCTTTCATTGTTTCCTTGGGAATTAGATCCTATTATTTAGGGAAATTCCTCATCCATAACTGCATAATCCCTATAGGTCCTTCTCTGATTGCATGCACCACTGTACAACTTGGATAATTATACAACTGATAGGACACTGCCTTTGAAATCCAATATCAATTGGGTAACTCGTATTTCATGCATGCATGAGTAAATTTTGGTTGATTTATCAGTTAGCTGGTTGATCACTGAGTACACACCCCAGTAATAGACCTCCCACTTGTTCTTCCAAAATTTGGAACTAGCTTAAATGATTTTAACTCAGTTTAACTAAATTTAATTATTACAACTCAAATTAAACTAAACCTAGGCTCCTAAAATTTAGGAATCACTCTACATGACTCAATTTAGGCCTTCAACACTAATTAGCTTAGCCAACTAAGTAAACTAACTTATTTAACTTGTACAAGTTGTCTTGTGATGTGGAATTACAATTTTCTCCTATTTTAATTCAAAGGAAAATTAAATTAGAATTTTCTTGCTGCCATTTTTCAACGCTCCCTCTCAGCAAGAAAGGGATTCACATCTACTCTAATCCAACTCCTTTGGAATGTATTCCACGCAACACTTCTCACTATTGTTTCTGCTACTGCAACTGAGAATAATAAAAAATAATCACTGAATCAGTCTGCAACTGTCTACTTGGAAAATTGTGATTTTGCTGACTTTGCTACTGAGCCTCCTGCTCTACTATCAACACTCCTCTACACTCCTCAGTATCCGACTGAAATTGATCCTCCTGATGTTGAATAATGTGGGTCCCCATACCAAGGTACTAATCCATGTGACAAAAACACCTCAATGGACCCTGCCCAAGTTTCTGCACTTCTGGGACTATTGCTTCACATCACCCCACCTCACACCTAGAGGTATCGCTGCATGTGCTCCCTCTGCCCACTTGGCTCGAAATTCAACCCTTACTATAGGTCTCTACTTGAGTGGATGTCTCCACTTGACCTCCTCTCTACCTCTCCATCTGTGGCTGCTCCATAACTTGTTGAGAGGTAATTCATGATCCCTCTCAACCACCAAGTCTTTAACCTTTTATTTTCTCCTCAAGGCTTTGCATGCATATTCTACCTCAAAAGCATACAGGTTCTTGACTTGCACATTGATCTGATTCACCTGTCCTATGGTTATGTGTATAAGGAAAACCTTCCCTTTTCTAAATATCACATTGTAGCCATGATCTTCCAATACCGCGAGACAAACAAGATTCTTCTCTAGATCGAGAACAAACATCATATCCTTGAGTCTGAGAGGGGAGCCAAAATCCCTCTGAAAAGTAACTATACCGATACCGATCGCGCTATACCTCCCATCATCTCCAAACTCATTGTTCTGCTTGAGGTATTTCTCCTCCAAGTCACTGAATATATCTCTATTTCCCATCATATGGAACGAAGCACCATTGTTGAGATACCACATGCTTCCCATTACTATGCTTACCATGCATGTAATGAGTGTAAAGTCAAGCTCGAATTGTGAAGCTAGATATTCACCTGCTACTGCTACTGCAAAATCCTTCTTGTTTGCCTTCTTCTGTGGAAATTTTGAGGCATAGTGCCCGAATTCATGGCAGTGAAAGCACTTGATATTATACAAGTCTTTCTTATTTCCCTCCTCACCTTGGGACTTATTTCCTTTGGATTTCTATCCTTTTATGACTAATGCAAGGTCCTCTTCAACTTATTTGGATGAGGTCCCATCTCAGTTGTACCGCCTTATTTCTTCATGGACTAGATCAAACCATAAATGCTCCCAAATTGGTAGTTTATCTCTACCATTAATGAAATATTGAAAATTTCTCCAGCTCTTTGGAAGACCCAACAAAGCTAAAGCTACAAAATATTCTTCTGGAACAGTAATACCGAACCCGCCACGTTCATTACGACTGTGTGTAAACTTTCTCAAGTACTACAGAATTGTGTCATTCTTCTGCATTTTTATGCTACGAAGCTTGTCCTTCAATGCCAGCTTTCTATGGTCAATGTTGTTCTCAAACAAGTCTGTTAATGTTTTCCACATTGCGAATAGATTTTATTTCCCATGGAGATTCAAGACAAATGATATCAAACTCCCTCCAATATGATCCTCCTCCCTTTAGCTACATATTTCTTCCACTGAGAGAGATCCTAGGCATCAACTGTTGGGGGTTTAGATACATATGTCTTCATGTAATCTAGTAACCCATTATCATTAAATACCACCTCGATACAAATATTTCATGCCATAAGTTTTTTGGTTCCTTGCAGAGCATACTCGAGCCTGAGTCTGATAGAAGTCATCTTCTCAGTCCCGAAGAAACCCTGCAACATTGGTCTTGAATTTTGAACCTCCTAAACAAAAATTGAATTTTCTTCTCTACTGTGATACTACCTCTGATACCATGTAGAAATTAATTGTAGATTCAATACTTCTCATGTAATTTTATAAAAAATAAGACATATATACTTCTACTCATATGCGAAAATCAATTCATGATTGAGAAGCAATATCAAAAACATGCAACATGAATCAGTACACATAAGATGAGGGTATATCTATGGAAAAGCCACTAATAAAAACCCCTTCCTATCTGTATTGCATTAATAAAAAAATAGAGGAGAAATACAATGTTTTTTCAAGTCTGAACAATATTTGCACTAGTACAATCTATCTCACTACTTCATAAGTTGCTCTGGTCAATACTTAACCAAATTTCCACTTTCCCAAGTCCCTATTTACTTGCACTATTTCCTTGGGAATTATACCCTATTACAATCTATCTCACTACTTCATAAGCTGCTCTGGTCAATACTTAACCAAATTTCCACTTTCCCAAGTCCCTATTTACTTGCACTATTTCCTTGGGAATTAGACCCTATTACTTAGGGAAATTCCAGTCCCGGAGAAAGCCTACAACGTTGATCTTGAATTTTTAACCTCTTGCACAAACATTGAATTTTCTTCTCTACTGTGATACTAGCTTTGATACCATGTATAAATTAATTGTAGATTCAATACTGCTCATGCAATGTTATAAAAAATAAGACATATATACTTCTATTCATATGCGGAAATCAATTCACGATTGAGAAGCAATATCAAAAACATGCGACATGAATCAATACACATAAGATGAGGGTATATCTATGGGAAAGCCACTCCTCAAAACCCCTTCCTACATGTATTGCATTAATAACAAAATAGAGGAGAAATACAATGTTTGTTCAAGTCTGAACAATATTTGCACTAGTACAATCTATCTCACTACTTCATAAGCTGCTTTGGTCAACACTTAACAAAATTTCCGCTTGCCCAAGTCCCTATTTACTTGCGTTGTTTCCTTGGGAATTAGACCCTATTACTTAGGGAAATTCCTCATCCATAACTACACAAGACCTATAGGTCCTTCTCTAATTGCATGCACCACCTGTACAATTTGGATAATTATACAACTGATAGTACACTACCCTTGAACTCCAATCTCAACTGGGTAAATCGTATTTCATGCATGTGTGAGTTAATTTTGGCTGATTTATCAGCTAAATGGTTTATCACTGAGCACACACCCCATTACTAGACCTCCCACTAGTTCCTCCAACAATTGCAACAAGTTTAACTGATTTTAACTCAATTTAACTAAATTAAATTATTACAACTCAAATTAAACTTGACCTAGGTTCCTAAAATTTAGGAATCAATCTACATGACTCAAGTTAGGCCCTCAAATTGAACTAACTGAGCCAACTAAGTCAAACTAAATTAGTTAACTCTTACAAGTTTTTAATTTACAAAATGCATCACAAAAATTAAAGTGAATTATGTTTATGCATTGAAATTTGGTGCGCCCTGCCAATTTATAGGGCGCACCGCTATCGATGTGAGCCAAACATGTTGAGCGCAACGCGCAGGGGTTTTTTTTTTTTTTAAGAAAATTGAGAATTTAACCTTTTTTTCAATTATAATCCACTAATAAATTCAATTAGAGAGACACATAGACATTACTTGGACATTTGGTAGTTAGGGAGGCATTGTGGACACGTACTGGAGAATTTTTTTTAGCACAATTTGAAAAAAATGGAAAGTTAGGAAGTGAGAACAGTATGGAAGGATGGTGAGCAAGAGGAGCACTGACATAATGGTGCTTGCATGAGGAAAGGGTGGAACCTATGCTTCAGATCTCTCCAACACTATATATGGTAAAAAATAAATTTATGGTTGGGAGGTTTATTTATTTAACCCTCCTATGGTGTGTTACTCTAACCGCACCAGTGCGGAATAGATCCAAGGGTATCGCACTTTTTTTTTTTAAATAAAAAATATATCGCGGTGCTTTTCTTAAGACACTCCGGGGCATTCTAATACAGGTACTGCACCATTGAATTGTTTGACTATTGCACCACGCTATTTTTAAAAATTAAAGACCGCCTAGCGGTGCTCTTTAAAATATGCCCAAGGGTGTTTTATTACATTTACTACATTGATGCATCGTTGGAAAATAACATCACATTTTTTCTGAAATTTAAAAACTATAGTGGTGCTCCTTAGTGGTATGCACCAGGACATTTTGCAACATGAAGGGCACTAATGCTATCAATTATTCAAGCACCAATGCATTGTGTTATTTAACACACCGTGTTTTTTTATTTTATAAAAATAATTTTTACACAGTGCATGTTAGGATATTCTGACACATAGGAAATAGTTAAGTGTAACTTGGTCTAGCGTAGAGTTAGGTAAAGTGTGTTGCTTTACTATGTAATTTTGTAACTTATAATACGACGGTCACGATATGTAGTGATTCAACGGTTCATTCTCTCCTCGGTATTACTGACACTTGATATGTGGCTTAATACTCGATTGGTCCACGATCTCTATTTAAAGAGTATGGAGGGTCATTTTTCCGTTGAGCGTTTATGAGAGAAGCTTATGGAAATTTTATTTCTTTATATTAATAAATTGGCTTAAGTGGCTGCGTTGGCTCAGGCCATGGACTATTTCCATCTTTGAGGGTTTTAACCACATCAAATAATGGTGTACTAATCTATGATCTGTTTGTGAGCAGTGACCTTTGGTGTTTGATCTACGGAATTTACCCTGTAAATTCCTACATGGTATCAGAGCTGTTTTGAGGGCCACCACATCCATTGTTGATCCAAATCCAAAGCCGGTTTTGACTGCATGCGACTACCATTTTCCAGATCTACTATTTATGACCACTTTTGGGGCCGAGAGAACTACTCTGTTGTGTCTGGAGCCTCTGTTCCAATGAGGAACCCCTTTTGTTTCATGCGAAAAGGTTTTCAGGTGCCCTAGCTATTTCACTTTAGATCTAGAGGTATAAAGTTTTTTTTTTTTTTTAGTTATACTTATTTATCCCTCTGTTTATTTTGGTTTATAGTCATTTTTTAATTACCGGATGTATACCCTCTTATTTTCGTATTCTCTTTGCTCTGCACTATGTGTGATCTGGAAAATAGAAATAAAAAGGAAAGATTTTTATCCTACGTATACTCTTTCCCATGACTTTGTGCAATCTCGGGAAATAAAAAATAATGAGAAAAATATATAGTTGCTGAGCGGACTAACCATAAATCTAACAACAAGCTAGAAGGGTTGTATTTTTTCAGTTTTGTTGTTTGGGTGGTTGATTTTTTGTAAAATAAATAAATAAATAAAATCCTCATTTCCAACAATTACTAAGTATTTTACTAGCTCACTTGGTCTAAAGTTACTTTATGAGAATAAAGGTCTTGGGTTCAAGTCTCTTTGTTAAGTTACTTTTTTTAAAAAGATTTTTATAAGTTACTTTTTCTAAAAAGTTTTTGTCAAGTTTTCTTTTTTTTAAAACAGATGTAACTTATGTTTTAAAGTTACTTTATGTATAGTGTTTTTCACCCATTATAAAAAGTGAGTCACTTACCATCTAAAGCCACTTTATCTTTTATTTAAGTTGTAGTCTACTTGGTCATTAGTTCATAAAGTAACATTGCAAAAGTGGGTTACCTAAAGTAGTATTAAAAAGAAGAAGAAGAAGAAGTACGCTTATTATATTAAGTTTGGAAAAGGAGGGGATTTTTTTTTTTTTTAAATGTACAATTTCGTCATCAAATTTCAACCTATCACGTGACTACTCGATATCTACTATAAATTTTCTTCAAAAAGACATAAATTCTTCATCCGTAAGCCAGTTTCAGAGCCTTTTTTTTAACTGACCTAATTTTTTGAGATATTTCCGTTGTAGTAGTTAGTTTCAACCTTTACAACTTCAGTTTTAAAAAATGGAAAGTGCATGCATGGTTATTCTTAACATCACAAATTATTTCCAATGGCTATCCTACATGGTAGAATTACTTAGAAGTAAAGGGCTTTATAGAATAGCCTCATGACTAGAATCTAAACCTAATAATGAAAATAAACAAGTTAAATGGGAGAATAAACAAGATCAAGCTTGAGGGTTGATAAGAATGTCCATTTCTCAAGATTTTAGATTTCATATCCAAGAAATTGAATCCCCTTATGAAGCTATGAAAAAGCTAAATACTGTTTTTGGCATTCAAAATGAAATCAGAGCCCACCAGCTTGAAAATGAGTTGTTTACTTTGGACACCAATAATTTATCCTCTATTGAAGATTTTTTTTCCAAATTCAATACCCTTATACTTCTTTTAGAATTTTGTAAGGTCAAAAAGGAAGATGATAGTCTTATCTATTCCATTCTTGCTAAGTTAGGCCCTGCATACTTTGTATTTGTTTCCACCTTCCATTCCACTAGAGAAGCCTTCATTTCTCAAGGAACATCCTACAAGTCCCCCTCTTTTGATTCCTTTTGTGATTCTTTTTTAAGAGAACAAGAAAAACTATTTCACCTTGGTCTTATGGGTCTTAATCAATCTCAGCCGCAAATTGAAAAGACAACTCAACAAACTGATAAGAAAAATAAAAACAAAGGGAAGAAGACAGATAGACATTGCAAATTTTGTAATCGTGATTGCCACATAGAGTCAAAATGTTTTAAGAAGATGGAAGCCTTGGAATCAACAATGAGGAAGCACAACATCCATTTTGAGAACTCTTCAACTTCATCTTCCAGAATGAAACTTTCTACAAGTGGTTGCCAACCATCAAGATCTAGTTATGAATTTAATGTATCTTATTCTTCTCATTCTCATGAGTGGCTCATTGATTCGGGGGCCTCTTACCACATGGCCAAAAATAAATCCATGTTTTCTTCTTTAAATGATCATAAGACCAAAAATATTTATGTTGCTGATGATAGATCTCTTAATGTTGTAGGGTCTAGAACCATTCATCTAGATAATGGTCAGTTTAATGATGTATTATGTGTTCCTACCTTGTCCTACAACCTTCTATCTATTTATCAGATAACTCATTCAGGTGAAGGGAAAACTGTAGATTTCTCACCTCATGATGTTGTAATTAAGGACCTAGGATATCCTAAAATTATTTTAGCTATTGGCATTGTTGATGATTCCACAAGGTTGTATAAGTTTGAAAACTTTGGGTCATCATGTATTCCCTCTGTTTTTGTTTCTAATGATGATGAAGTGAGAAAAAATTGGCATGAGTGATCTTGTCACTTAAACTTTCACTCTCTTCAAACTCTATGTAAAGAAAATATGGGGACAAGTATTCCTATGGTATCTTGTCGAGATGGTGTTTGTTCCGATTGTGTACTCGGAAAATATCAACGTGATAGTTTTGACAAACGTGCCTCTTGGCATGCTTCAATCCCATTGCAGCTTGTGCCCAGTGATTTACGTCGTCCACTTCCAGTTGTTTCTTTCTCTGGCTACAAATACTTCTTAACTTTCATTAATTATTTTTCCAGACGCACTTGGGTATACTTCTTAAAACTCAAGAGTGAGGTTTTCAACATGTTCTTGGCCTTTAAGGCCTTTGTTCAGAAACAACTTGGACATCACATTCTTAAGTTAAGATCTGACAATGGAGGAGAATATGTTAACAACAAATTTATCAAATTTTTCACTGAGAATTTCATTCAATTGCAACATAATGTTCCATATACTCCACCAAAAAATGGTATAAATGAAAAGAAGAATCACACTCTAAAAGAAATTTCTAATTGTATGCTTCAATCTAAAGGACTTAGTCTTAATTTTTGGGCATAAGAAATTAACTGTGCCTATTACATAGTAAATCTCACTCGTACTAAGGTTTTAAGGAATATCAGTCTAGAAGAAGCTTGGAGTTCAATCAAACCGGATGTAAGTTACTTTCATGTTTTTGGAAGTGAAGCTTGGGCCCATATTCCCGATGAGAAACATAAAGACTTATAACCTAAGAGTGAAAATTTAATTTTTGTTGGATATTCTAAATATGTCAAAGGATATAGACTTGTTGAACCCAAATCCAAAGATGTAATCATTAGAAAAGAGGTAAAATTTGATGAAAATATATCAGCCTGCGAGTCTAGTTCGGCGGGTGTGCCACCTTTGGCATGCGAGCCTAATTCAACATATGTGCCACCTCTCTCTATCTCTTCTACTTCTGAGGGCATTCCTTCTGCTTCAGATCATGATAGCGAGGATGAAAGTCCTTCTTCACCTCCTCAAGATATTCCTTCAACTCCACAACTTCCAAAATGGGTCCGCTCTACTCGGGATACAATAGGTTCTCTTGCAGGTGACCCTGGAGATCAATTTCATACACGTTCTCAGTTCGATATAGCCTCTTCCTTATTGGCTCAAGTTCCAGAAAATCATGATCAAGATACCTTTGAAGAAGCTTTAGGTCATCCAAATTGGGATGAAACTATGAATGAAGAATATCGTTCCTTATCAGGAAAAGATACTTGGGATCTTGTTCCTATTCCAAAGGGAATAAAACTTGTTAGATGAAAATGGGTTTACAAAAAAAAATTTGGGCCAGATAGAAAAGTGGATAAACATAAAGCTCATCTTATTTTAAAATTATTTTCACAAGTTGAAGGCATTGACTATACTAAAACCTTCTCCCCTGTTGCCAAAATGAATTCTATCCACCTCGTTCTTTCTCTTACTGCCTCCTTTAAATGGGAAGTCCATTAGATGGATGTTAAATACGCCTTCTTACATGGGGACTTACATGAAGAAATCTACATGGAAAAACCCCCTGGCATTATCCAAAACGACTCTAGCCTTGTTTTTCGCCTCAGGAAGTCTCTCTATGGTCTTAAACAAGACCCTTGGGCTTGGTATTCTAAAATGGATAACTTTCTCTTAGATAATGGATTTTATAGATGTCATTTCGACAACACTGTCTACACCAAGAAAGTGGGTAAGTCCTTAATTATCCTTGTTGTTTATGTTGATGATCTTATCCTTACTAGTAGTGATCCCAGCCATATAAACCATGTGAATTCTAGCCTCAAAAAGAAGTTAGAAATGACAGACTTAGGACACTTGCATTATTTCCTTGCTCTTCAACTTTTGCAATCCAAAGAAGCTATTACCATTTATCATTCCAAGTATGCCTGTAATATTCTACGCCACTTTCACATGGAAGAATGTAAACCAACCCCTTCTCCCTTTCAGTCTTGAGTCAAGCTTTCAGTCACTTGTACTTCCTGTGAAGTTGATGCTACCTTATACCTTCAACTTGTTGGTAAACTTCTGTATCTAACCCATACCCATCCCAACCTTTCCTTTGCAGTTGGTCTTGTTGCCTGGTTTATGCACAAACCTCATGAAAGTCACTGGAAATAAATGAAATGAATACTTCAATATATTCAAGGTAAAATTTAGTTTGGGATTCATTACAGTGCAAGAGCATCTCCATTGTTGGTTGGTTTCACTGATTATGATTGGGCTGGTGACCCTGATGATTGAAATTATACTATATGTTATGTATTCACTCTTGGTTTAGGACGTATTACATGGTCTTGTCAGAAAAAAAGTACCATCTCTCTTTATTTGGTAGAAGAAGAGTATCATGGTGCTGTTGAAGCCAGCAAGGAAGCCCTGTGGCTTCGTCAGATCTTGTCCAAATTTGGTATTCATCAACAACATCCAACTACAATTTGGTGTGATGATAATAGTGCCATTAAGCTATGTAAATATCTAGTTCAACATCAATGCATGAAACACATTTAGATACACATACACTTCATCAAAAATCTCATTCATGATCGTGTTCTTGAAGTGCACTATTGTTAAGCCAATCATCAAGTTGCTGATATCTTTACAAAGGCTCTCACAGAAGCGAAGGTTACGAAAATTCGATCTATTATTAGAGTTCAGGAAAGTTATCAGTAAGGGGGGATAGGCTCTAATGCCTCCTTCCTTCTCCTATTGTGTCACCTTTGTAAATCCTTCAATCCTATCCCATGTTGTTCTTAAGGGGGGATGTTAGGATATTTAGACACATAGGAAATAGTAAAGTATAACTTGGTCTAGCATAGATTCAGGTAAAGTGTGTTTATTTACTATGTACTTTTGTAACTTATAATCTGACGGTCACGATATGTAGTGATCCAACAGTTCATTCTCTCCTCAGTATTATCGACACTTGATCCGTGGCTTAACGTCCGACTGGTCCATGATCTCTATTTAAAGAGCATGGAGGGTCATTTGGCTGGTGACCTTTTATGAGAGAATATTATGTAATTTTTCCTTCTTTATATTAATAAATTGGCTGAAGTGGATGCGTTGGCTCAGGCCATGGAATGTTTCCCTCTTCGAGGGTTTTAACCATGTCAAATACTGGTGTATTGATCTATGATCTCTTTGTGAGCGGTGACCTTTGGTGTTTGATTTAAGGAACTTACCCTGTAAATTTCTACAGTACACCATGTTCACAAAACCATAAAGAGTTCCAAGAACACCATAAATGATATGTCGTAACATGTGTAGACGGTTCTTTTCCAGGATTTCGATTAAATTTTAGGATATCGCTCAAAATTTCGTAGGAATGACCGACCACCAAGGAGAGTGATAAATGGGATCATTTGTAATCTAGGTAAGATATGGAAATTCAAGTGTTGTTACAAATGGAAACTTCCTGTTGAATTTTAGTGGAGGGTATCCCGAGTAAGATGGAATAACTTGAGAAATTGGTATCTTTCCTCCAGGATAAGGAGGATTTTCGTAGCCTGGATAAGCATAATCTTGTTGCCTAGTTACAAGATATCCTTGAAAGGGTTGAAATGACTGAGTTTTAATTTGCTGACCTTGGTAAGGAATTTGAGGAATACCTTGATATCATTTCCCTGTGGGATTTTACATCATCGCAATGTAAGGTTGGCTCGCTTGTGATTGTGCCATTTCATACATAGGTTGATTCACTTGCATTTGAGGAATAACTTGTCCAAGTGGTGGACATTGTAAGGCACCTTGAAGAGGCCAGGTAAGTGGGATATGAGAGGTATCAGATACCAGTCAAATAGGTTAAGTTAGGGCTGCAACCTGCAAATGTTGACTTACTTGAGAAAAACCTTGAGTAGGTTGAGAAATAGGTTGGCAAGTCAGATCCTGGGATGTATGTGGAACAAGTTGAGAAGTTTGAATTTGATTTGCATTTGACCTAAGTTGTATGAACAATGTAGGATGCTAAGGGTTGGCAACCACTCTTGGAAATGGGTAACTTGAATAGGGTTGAGCGCAAAATTTTGGTATTTGGCTAGGGTATTGGAACATTTTGGCAACATTTTTCCCACCCACTGAATATTAGGGGAATACAAAGGAAAGTTTCCTCCTGGAGGATGGTACCCCGTGTAAGGTGGAGTGGGATGTTATAGATATCTATAGGAGCTGACATACAAACCAGATTGTTGAGCCACTATAGATTATGATATAGTAATAAAAGCAAATTTCGTAACGCTCATCAAAGAAGTACCATATGGAATTTCAGAAGAGGATGACATGGGAGAAATCCATGGACAGGTGGATGCACTAGAAAAGGTACCAAATAATGATTAGTAACTAGGTCAAATGAATGGGATACCATAAAAATGTGTTTATGTTGATGTTACAAACATAGAAGTAGCTGTAACATTGGCTATCCTGCTCACAGTGGAAGATGCAAGCCAAGACACCGTAGTAGACTTAGTCATGGTCAAATTTCCCAAATAGGATTTCTGAGGGAAAATCAAGGGTGAGTTGAAAAGAGGATAAATAGACATATGAGCTCGTATCAGAATAGAGGAGGGGGGAATTGATAGAGATGAAGTGATATTAAATGAATAGGAGAAGAAGGTTGAGACTCTTCTTGAGGAATTTCCTCAATACTCAAAATACCAGGTGGAATTTGTTCACCGTCAGGGCAAAGATATATGGGTTCTAGTTGGGTCGAAGATAAAGGAAGAGAAGAGGAAGATCCTGTAGAAATTTTAATACAATTATGTATTGCCTAGATTCTCTTGATCTAACAATTATATGCCACTGTTAAATACATAATCCTTCTACTAAAATCTTTGCGAAAATTTAATCGCCAATTGCAAACACATGAAGAAAGATCAATCACACATAACACAAATGTTTTTACCGAGAAAGCACAAATTTAAAAACCCCACTATCATATATTATGTATATATCATGGATCATGAAACAATCTCTTACAGAAAGCTAATCCAACAGCTCTCTATAAAATATAAAATTGTCTCACACTATAATACAAAATCTGGCAAATACATGCGCCAATTTATTGCCTCCTGATAGCCCACCTCCACTGTGCAATCCCTGCCAATGGAAATCCAAGAATGAATGACATACTTTCTTGCCTTGACTACACAATCCTCATTTGCATCTCCAATGTGTGTATGGTTGCATGAGTGCACCCACTAATGTCACAACTGATAGTCAAACTGTCCCTTTCACCTATCTCTCAACTGGGTCTCCACTGGATCTGACATGCATGTAGTTAACAATAGTAAATCTTTAGTTTTGTGTGAGATTACTCCATGTGAATTAATTTAATATTTAATTCACTCGTCTCTCACTAGTGTATCTTTAGTTACAACTAGTTACAACTAGCACAATTGAGTTTAACTCACTTAACTGAGTTAAAATACATTACAACTCACATAATTACACATAAAACTCTGTTACAACTTCAAATCACTCAGTTAGAAAGAAGTCCACTTGAATGTCCCACCAATCAACCTTAGAACTCGAAATTTCTTTAGCTAAATGGTTTGCCACTTCAGTTAACTGAAATCAAGTGCTTCAAGAGAATAGATTAATATTTATTATCCAATTATTATTAAGAGATAATAATAACCGACATGCATTCTATTTTTAAACATGCGATCTATAATAGAATTTGCCCATGCATCTAAAAATAGAAACTCAGCTATAAATAGAATTTTCTCACCATTCTAAAAATAGACTCCTGCTTTAAATAGAATTTTCTCAACATTCTAAAAATAGATATACACCTACAAATACCCTGCAGGCCCCACCTAGTGTAGGTGCTTAATTTTCACTAGGATCATCATCTTGTTGAATCTCAAAACTCCCTCTCAACAAGAAAGGGATTATCCTTCACCCTGATCCTATCTCTATGGTATTTGAATTTTCTCTTGGTGAGCGCCTTCGTCATAATATCTAAATCCTGATCTTCTGTAGGAATGTAATGAAGCAACATGATCTTTCGCTGCACAAAATATCTAATATGATGATACCAAATATTTATATGCTTAGATCTATCATGAAACACAAGATTAATCGAGAGTTTAATGCAACTCTATTTATTACAATGAATCACTATAAGATCTAAATGAGAACCAAACAAACCAACCAGGATCTTTGTCATCCAGATAGCCTCACATACAGCTTGAATTGCTGCCATGTATTCTGATTTTGAGTGCCAGAGATCTCTATTTCCTACTGTCCCAAGAAGCAGCTATAGATCTGATACCAAAGACACCTCCTGATGTGCACTTTCTGTTCGTTGGGCTGCCCGCCCAATCTGCATCTGTGAAGCCATGAAACTTCACCTCATTCATTTTTCTATACCATAAGCCATACTTAGTTGTGCCCTTGATATATCTCAAGACATGCTTGCTTGCCTTCCAAAAGATCTTGGTAGGATTAACCATCGCTTGACTAAGCTGGTTCACTGCATATCATATGTCTGGTTTTCTATTTACTAAATACATTAGCGAGCCCACTAATTTTCGATAGACAGTAGCATCCACTACCTCTCCAGATTTAGCGTCCTCTTTCCTCCAGTTTCTTGGAAGAGGAGTATCCATGGGTTTGCAGCCCTCCATGTGAAACTTACCCAGTATCTCCCTTGCATACTTTCCTTGAGATACAAAAATTTCACCTTCTCGCTGCCATATTTCCAATCCAAGGAAATAATGAAGGAGGCCCATATCCTTCATTTCGAACTCCTTTGCAAGGTCCTCCTTGCATGGGTGTATCAGCTGCTCATCACCAGTAAGTATTAAATCATCAACATAAAGACCAATGATTAAATCTTACCCTCCACCACAATTTGGTATAGGTTTGCATCTGCCTCACTCTTGGTGAAGCCAAGTCTAGTGAAATAGCTATCGATCCAAGTGTACCAAGCACGGGGTGCTTGCTTCAACCCATATAACGCTCTTTTGAGTCTGCACACATGTGACTCACTTTTGAATATCTCAAATACTTTAGGCTCCTCAATGTACACTTCTTTCTCAATGATCCCATTAAGGAACACAGTCTTCACATCCATCAGATGAATGTGCCAACCCATCTGCGCTGAGAGAGAAAGGATGGTCCTTATGGAAGAATATCGTGAGACAGGTGCAAATTTTTATTCATAATCAATCCCCTCAATCTTTGAGAAGCCCCAAGCCAAAAATATGGCCTTATGTTCCTCAAAACTCCCAACAGCAACTTTCTTTACCTTGTAGATCCATCTTGAACCTACCACTGATTTATCGACCGACCTTGGAACAATTTCCCAAGCACTGTTTCTGACAATGGAGCCATACTCCTCCACCATTACATCTACCCATGTGGGCTCCTGAATTGATTCCTGAAAGGAAGATGGCTTAGTCACAATAGATTTTATCATGAGAGCCATGTATCCAGTGAATCAGATAGGAGACTGTCTCTGTCTGCGCTATGAAGTAGGGACTTTTACATTCTGTGCCGCATCAAGCTTCAGCCTCTCAGCTTCTGTGATATGCCTTATATGAGTTTTTATGTTTGGCTCTATGTGAGTGGACTCCTCCACTCCATGAACCTCCTCCTGTGGTTGATTCACATCTAGAGACTCATCTTTGTGAACCAAAAGTTCCTCCTTTGCATGTAAGTCTAGCTCCCTCTCAAGCGAGAACTTCATGGCTTTCTCCTCATTGAATTTTATATCTTGTCGCACCACAGTCATTCAACTGTTTGGAAAATACACACGATAATTATGGGTTGTTTCTATGTACCCCACAAATATCCCAACTTCAGTAGTTGGCTCCAACTTCTTCTTGGCATTCTTGGTCACATGCACATAAACAGATGAGCCAAAAATCTTAAAGTGAGAAACATCTGGTTTCTTACCAGTAAAAGCTTCTTCAGGTGTACTCATGCCAAGTACTCTACGAGGACAATGGTTTTTCACATAAACCGCATTGTTTCATGCTTTCACCCAGAAATGCATTGGTACGCCTTGATCATGCATCATCGCTCGTGCAACACCCATGATTGTTTTTTTCTTCCTCTCCATGATCCCATTTTGCTATGGTTTCTGATGCGCTATGAGTTCTCTTCGAATTCCTTCTTTTCTACAAAATTATTTGAATTCGTTCGAGATGTATCCTCCATTATCACTCCGCAAAGCCTTCACTTTCTTCCCCGACTCTTTCTCAACCAATGACTTAAACTCATAGAAATTTGAGAATGTTTTATCCTTCTTCTGCATGAAGAAGATCCAGCATTTATGAGAAAAGTCAAAAAAAATAAAATAACATAATACCTGTGTTTTGCTATTGAAGAACACGAGAATGGTCCACACACGTCTTTGTGAACTCTCTCTAGGATCACCAAAGCATAGTTCTCCTTTTCATGAAAGGTGGAATTTACATACTTCCTCATGGTGCAACCCTTGCACTGATCTAACTAAGCAAGTGTTCCCATTGGAAGTACAATAGATATTTGCTGCATGACTTTCAAAGCTCCATGATAAAGATGGCCCAATCGCCTGTGCTATAATTTGCCCTCATCCTGACTCACAACTTTTTCTACCTTGCCCATCTTTGCAGTGCAGCCTTCTACCTACAGCTTGTAGAGATTATGTCATAGGAAATATTTTCCATCGCTAAAAACAACGTCATAGCCTCTATCCTCCAACATCGTGACTGAGACCAAGTTTTTCTTCAGACCTGGAACATACATCACATATTTCAATAGAAATGGTTTACCTGACTCCCTCTCAAAGGTAATGGTACCAATTTCAGTCACACTGTATCGTCCACCATCGCCCATATCTACATGCATATGGAGATCTTTCTCCTCCAAGTCACTGAAAAGCTCCTTATCTCCTGTCATGTGGAAGGAAGCACCACTATCAAGATACCACATTGATCCCATTGCGCTTGAAACAAAGCATGCGATAAAAGAGAAATAAATTTCAAATTATGAGACAAGGGCCTCACCAACTACAGCCCCAACAAACTTTTTTTTATTCTTTTTCTATGGGTAGTTAGTGGCGATATGCCCATGTTCATGACAATGAAAACACTTCACCTTGTAAAATCCAAATTCTTTCCTTTAGACTTGGACTTTGAATGGGATTTCTTCCCCTTCCCTTTCCTTTCCTTGGAAGACAAAGCACAATCCTCTTCATCATCATGCTTTGATGAAGAGCCATCTCTGGTGTTTCGCCTGAACTCCTCCTGCACTAGATACGACCACAGTAGTTCCCAATCCAATAGTTTTTCCCATCCATTGATAGATTCTTGATAATTGTGCCAACTCTTAGGAATTCCCTTGAGAGCCAAGCTCACCAAATCATCATTAGTAACTGTGATTCCCACACTCTCGGTTGGAAAAAAATTGTGAGATACTTAGGAATATTGTCTCCCTTCTCCATCTTGATCTTTCTGAGTTTATCCTTCAGCGCCAATTTCCTATGTTCGCTGATGCTTTGGAAAAGATCCATCAAAGCTTTCCACATAGTAAATGGAGTGGATTTCTTATGAAGGCTTGAGACAATATGGTCTCGTACACCTTCCAATAGAATCCTTCTCATTTTCTCTACTTTCTTTTGCCATGGGTCAAGTAATGCAACATTCATCGAAGTGGGCTTAGGAACATCATTGTCAATGAATTCCTTCAAGCCATTATCTTCAAGTACGCCTCCATCCTGTCCTTCTAGGAAATTTCATTCGAGCTTCCCTCGGGTGAATACTTTAGCCGCAAGCCATTGAAATACATTTCGATGTTTACTCAACTGTCACACCAATAAATTCTTGCAGCAAATTTGAATTGTTTCCACCAAAAAACTCGGCTACTGCTTCAAAATTGCAGTCTTCTTTGCTCTGATAGCATGTAAAAATTTTAATAAAATTATTTATTTCCTGGATTCTCTTGATCTAAAAATTATATGCCACTGTTAAATATAGAATCCTTCTACTGAAATATTTGCAGAAATTTAATCTCCAATTGCAAACACATGAAGAAATATCAATCACACAAAACACAAATCTTTTTACCGGGAAAGCATAAAGCTAAAAACCTCACTATCCTATATTATTTATATATCATGGATCATGAAACAATATCATACAAAACCCTAACCCAAGAGCTCTTCGTATAATATAAAATCGTCTCACACTGTCATACGAAAATTGGCAAATACATGCACCAATTTACTGCCTCCTGATAGCCTGCCTCCATTGCGCAATCCCTGCCAATGAAAATCCCTGAATGAATGAGATACTGCCTTGAATTGACTACGCAATCCCCATTGACATCTCCAATGTGTGTGTGGTTGCATGAGTGCACCCACTAATGTCACAACTGATAATCAAACTATCCCTTTCACCTATCTCTCAACTGGGTCTCCACTGTATCTAACATGCATGTAGTTAACAATAATAAATCTTTAGTTACATGTGATATCACTCCATGTGAACTAATTTAATATGTTATTCACTGATGTATCACTAGTGTATCTTTAGTTACAACTAGTTACAACTAGAACAACTGAGTTTAACCCACTTAACTGAGTTAAACTACTTTACAACTCACATACTACACATCCAACTCTGTTACAACTTTGAATCACTCAGTTAGAATGAAGTCCACTTGCATGTCCCACCAACCAACCTTAGAACTTGAAATTCATTTAGCTAACTGTTTTTCCACTTCAGTTAACTGAAATCAAGTGCTTCAAGAGAATAGATTAATATTTGTTGTCCAATTATTATTAAGAGATAATAATAACCGACATGCATTCTATTTTTAGACATGCGATCTGTAAATATACTTTTCCCATGCATCTAAAAATACAAACTCATCTATAAATAGATTTTTCTCACCATTCTAAAAATAGAATCTCACTATAAATACAATTTTCTCAACATTCTAAAAATAGACATACACCTAAAAATAGCCTGCGGGCCCCACCTAGTGTAGGTGCGTAATTTTCACCAGGATCATCATCTTGTTGAATATCAATAGATCTCGAAGTAATAAGTGTAGTTAATTGAGGTTCCTCAGGTTGTAATGTTTATGAGTCAAGAAACTTAGCTTCATTGACCTCAGGTAATAAATTTTCGGGTGCTTCTGTTTCGACTATGTCAGACTCAAAAACTAGTGGAGAAGTGATCTTAGGTTCATTACTCATGAGAAGAGATGAATTTGGTGGATCAGTTTAAAATGGAGGACCAAAAGGGGTAGCTCCCAAAGTACCAGATTCGGTAGTTTGGAAGAGGAGGCAATCTTTGCATCCTACACGAATGATGAGGTTGTTGGGGTTGTTCTTCCATGATGGTTTAATGAATTTCATATATTAACAAAAAATAAAAATAAAAAAATGGGTAACTAGGAAAAGGGGTTTACTAAGCAACTGTTAACTACAATATACCACCTTGGAGAACCAAGGATTTACGTACATGCATGTAATCTCTTCGAATTTTGTGTTTGGTGTATCACAATGTATAAGGTGGCCTACTCGGTTACATAAGGCAGGATAGAAACCTAGTGTGGACTTCCAAAATATACCTGAAGGTACGTGGAAGCACAATATATAATAGTGTTGTCTAATGTGTAATCGTATGATGAGAGCATTTCCATATACTTTGCATGCATGGAGCGCAATCTAATATACCCAAAGTTACACAGAGAACAATCCTATACACTTATGTATGTGCAACAAGATATCACTCTCGAAATGCAATGCTGGAAAAAATCAAAAGCTTCTACACTTAAAGATGCCGAAACACATCTCTAGCCTATACCTATGGATGTTTGCATTAATTTTCCAAATTCTCCTTAATATTGATTGAATAATTTTTAAAGTTTGTATTGAATTAAGTTTCAATTTTCAAGGCTCACTATGAATTTCACTTGAATACCCTCAAATGAAATCTAACATGATAATATGAAATCTTTTCTTTTCAATGAAAATATATCTATGAGAAGCAAGACATTCAATTAGTAATGCAACAAGTAAATGATGCAACAAACAACACTTCGTAATAATTTTTTTTCAAATGCAACTATTCCAATTTCCAAATTTCACCCAAAACCCTAAATACAAATAATGAGATTTTTTTTTTTCTTTTCTTTTCTCTTAATATTCAAAAGAAATGAAAACTAAGTTGCATATAAATCATTGATAAGATAAACCACATAATTATCACTGTAATATAAATTCCTCTAAGCCAATCAATGATCAAGCAACAATTTTGCAAAAGACCTAATTGAAAAGAACAAAGAAAAATCCAAAGAAATCCTTATCAATGGATATCAAAACTAAAAGAAAAAATAATGAAGGCTTTTCAGAGATAGAGACACAGTCAAAGACACAGGGAAAACATGTTGGACCAAAGAAAATCAGAGAGAAAGGAAAGAAAATGCAATTTTTTGCATCTTACATGAATCAACGCAAGCGCATAATAGGCACCAGTGCCTTGCAGTGTAGTTATAGAGAAGGAGAAAGTGCGTTGAAGCACTCTGTCTCCAGACTATGGGGTGCGTTGAGGCAATTTTAACCAAAACATGACACAAAAAACAAAACCAAGCTCAATAAGATGTTTTCCTAAGGTCAATGAATGTATGAATGAGTGAACCATGGTTGTTTTAAGAGGTGAAAAAGGTTCTAAGGTCAAGGAAACCAGTGAGGGAAGAATCGATCCCCAGTGGAGTCACCAATTTGTTATGCAAAATTTTCACGATTGCGGAGAAAAGTGAATTCCCTAGATCTAGTGGTTTGATCTAGAACAAGAGAAGGAAAAAACCATGAAGTTTTCCTTAGAGAAATTAGAGTATGGGAAAGAAGCTTAATTAGAACCTGTAGAAAGACTTTCTTTCCTCCTCGCTTATAAGCTCCAATTGTAGCTCCAAGTGCTATAATTAGAACTTGCACACACGACTAAAAAAATAAAAGGATCCACAACATCCACGTATCATAATCTAAAATCTCTATTCAATGAATCAACATGGAATTGAAATACATGAGTGTAAACATAACACAACATGTATAGGAAAACATGATACTCTTTGTATTGAAAAATATAGGAGAGAGTTTACAACCATAAATAAACAATGACTTTGTAGATGTCTCCCCAAGTTGAATTTTCCTTCCTTGTCACAAAGCACACCTCAACATCAACCCTAATGCATGAATATGATGACTCCTTTAGGTTGAAGACAACAACATAAGGGCACTATCAATCTCCAAAATCCAACCATGCTGTTATGGAAGGCAGCAAATATATAGGATGAGTGTGGTAGTTTAGGATTTAACATCTTAGGCTTGAGATCCACATATGATGGGAGGATGAGCTCAAGGGATAAGAGATGGGGTCTCCAAGATAATATTAGATAGGAATTCAAGCCCTTTATCCATGGTAAATAGTTAAAACCACCTTGGAAGATTCTAGAAGAGGTAGCTTCATAATTAATTTTTGTTTTCATGAATTTCTAGAATGAGTGCACTTGCAGAAGGGAGCAACATGTCCTGGAAAAAGTAGGTGGAAAACTATGAAACAAGCGTTGAACACATCTAGCTAAGGAAGAAAGGTGCGCTGGGGTTAAAAGCAATGTTTTTAAGAAATTTGTCTTAGAAACTCATACTTTTTGGAGAGGCCATGATTAGGGATTTGTGAATGGATGATGAAAAAATGTTAATGGATATTTATTGATCTAGTTTGCAAGCCTATTGACCAGATGTGAAAAAAATGGCCTATAATAGATTGCCCCCTAAAGTACAAAGTCAGAAGCAATAGCTAATGATTGAAATGATTTTCCTTATGAGAAGTCCATGTCAAGAACAACTGGTTGAGATCATTATCAGTTACAATACATTTTTCATCATGATATCACTGTTGAGGGAGGCATATCCATGCTAAAAGAATAAGCCAATATTACATGTACAATGATCAATAAGTCTTTTCCACAAATGACATAGTGCGGACCCATGCTCAGATAACTATATGTATGATCATATCCATCATACTTTGTAATCTTGCATTAATCCTGAAATTGCAACCCATATGGATGAAACTAGATATGAGGTATTTTATCTCATTCACTCAATCGTCCAATGTATGAGTCTAACCATTCAAATAAATGAGATGGAGTCGAACATGGTAGACACCATATGATTACCAGCTAATGATGTGAGCCATTAACATACATGAGAGAAATCACTGATGATGTTAATGGCTCTCAAGGTACCATAATACAATCTATGTGGTGTTAATAGATGAGCTAAAGTCAAACACCACACAAAATCTAATGGTTGAAGGCCAACGATGAAGACTTGAAGCCGAGAGAGGGTAAACTTGCCATTGATGTATACAAGATCTAAGGTACCAAAGGGATTTTTTAAGTCAACTTCCTGGATAATGAACTGATGTCAACAGGAAGTGACCCATCGCAGGAGGGCCTTGATGTATCCCCAATCAAGGACACGAAATAAGTATCAATATTTGAGACAAACTAATGCTGATGTAGAGCTGGTTTAGGAATGAAAAACATGAATGAAAGCTTAGGAGTATCGTAGCAGATATCAACTTAATGACTTGCCTTGAACGTATCGGTGACACTTTATGGAGTTGGAAACAATGAACCAAAATTGATTATGGAGGTTTTTGATATGGTGTGATAAACCAAGGAGGCAAGAAAATTCCCCAACTCAACAGTCACGAAGATGAAGTTAGAGAGTGTCACATTCAAGAGCGACTTGCTGCCATTAATAATTTAGGTACCCTATTTTCCCAATTTCCCCAACCATTTTTGGTCAGTACCTCTTTATTTTTAACAATATTGAGGAAGATAACATATTCTTGATCTATAATTTCATCCTTCGGATGAATCCTTCAAAGTATTTTTAACGAACCCTAAGGAGGAGTGGTTCAGTTCCATCATGCTCAACGATTCCATCATTGTTTGATGCTTTTACGAGTCCAGCAAAGGTGTAACTAAACTTCTTTTTCATGTTTAGAGAATTTTAAAAAGAGGCAATAAAGAAAAACCCATCAGTTCCTTTTTGTAAAATTATCTCTTGAGTCTGAAAAGGAAAAAAATGATACTCATGAGAATGTCTTAGCCATGTTCGACTAAGGTATTCCTTTTTCATAAATAGTCTATCTCAGTCCATAAAAGGGTTAAAATTATACTGAGTAGATTTCTTTTCATTTACTTTAACGAGTTTGAAAATACAAGTGGTAGAAAATATTTTCATGTTTAGGGAGTCTGATAAGAGCTAAAAGAGGATTGCAGGGGGTTCCTTTTTTGTGAATTTACAGAGTCTGAAAAAGAAATAAAAGTATGCTCCTTTATCAAAATGATATGTTTTTATTCAAAAATGTCATCAAATCCTTCAAAAAACTATTAACCTACTCAGAACACCACCAAAATATTAAAAATATATGATACATGGTAAAATTTAGGTTAAAAAATAAAATATAATGAAATAATCATAAAAAGAACCATAAATAGATGAAAAGTAATTTCATTTTTTACCATTTGTATTTTACCTCTTGGTGAGTGAGCTTTGAGTACTTTTTCCCCCCGAACTTTAGCAGCTGATTGTGACCAATCCAGTGGACCATTTCAAGTGTCATCTCTTCCAGTTAGGAAATTTTACCTTTCTCTTTCTCTACACGGTTTCTATTTTTGATTTCATAATTTTTTTTGAGTTTTGAGTGATTTAGGCTTTAATATTGCACCCTAGCTCCAACGCACCCTATGAATGTCAAAAAGTGCGATGGGCCAGGAAAATTATAACTTGGAAGAGCGCTTCAACACACTTCCCAGAGAAGGGAGTGTGTGTTGTAGCACTTTCTCCTCCTTTAGCAGGTTGTGCTGGGTGCAATTCAAAAAGGGGTTTAGTGATTTTCGCTCAAATTTTGCTGAATTTTTTGGATGATATTTGCTCTAAGGATTATTCTTGTTGCATTTCAGGTATCCATTGAAACAAAATGGCTTTGATTTGGCAAGAAAGATAACATGAGACTCATGACATGTACGCAACAAATGATCCAACAACTATTCAGGCTTTGAGAAAATGTGGGCTTCTCAAGTTCTTTTAGCTTCCTGGCATGAGAGCTCAGCTGGAATTATTGGAGTATCTAGTTAGAGCATGGGAAATTTAGGAAAAATGCTTCAGGCTTGGAGCACATATGCTCAGTATATAGGTGGATGATATTTATTTCTTGACAAGTTTATCAAGTAGAGGAGCTCCTATCTTGTTATACGGTTCGAGAAGGGGTGGTGAGACTATAAAATAATGTATTTATAAACACTATAGACCTTGTTCCCAACCAAAAAAATATGGGAAAATTGAGATTAAGGATGTGATTTGTTTTCCTCTCAGGAAAATCCTTTTTATCATGGATAGATTGGCTGGCTGTGCTACTCTGAATTTGGCTAACAAATCCCAAATGAAATATGCATTATAATGTAGAGAACCAACTCTGTTCAATTGGAGCGAGGGGGTGTTAGTAAATATTACAGAACAAATTACTAAAGAAAATGATGGAAGGTTGAAAAACTTTGGATGTGGTTCCATCTTGATTTCATTTTCCTTAGAGATGATTCCATTGCTTCGTCATCAGCATATATCTCTTGAGCTTTCAGATCCTAGAGCTCCATGGATGAGGTGATGGTTAAACCTTATGACTCGACATGTGGGTCCTTCATCCATGAGTTTCACACCTATTTTCTTCTATTTCTATGAATGCAACTCATTATGATTGAAGACTACCATATCTCGAAATAACTTCGACAGAGACCCAAATCTCATGCTACCTGAAGCTGAGAAAGGGGGTGACATAGGTAAAACAAAATCATTTTAATGTTTTTTGATTTTTGGGTTTTAAATTTTTTTATTTTATTTTCATGTATCCAAGACTAACTATTGTTTTTACATTCAGATCTCGAACATGTTTGGCTAGTGGTTTCATCCTATCTTCAATATCCTGGAGAAATACTACATGCACAAATTGGAGCACAAGTTGCTGCAGAGTCATGGGAGGAGATGAAATATATCAACATAGTTGATACTCTTACAGAGTTCAAACTTCATGTTGACGGAATTACCCCAAGTATACCAGAGACCAGGGTCAATCATATCCCTATGAGATTACAAAGTTACACCATTGGAGTGCCTGAGTGCATTAGTAAGTTATTGTGCAAAGTTGCTCGTGGGATTGTTTGTTACCGTGAACACCATCAGGACTAGTATACTAATAGGTTATAGAGCCATATTTTTAGTACATGTATTTTTTATATGATAGGTCATGTGGCAATATGTTCCTTAGGCACATCTTTTTTGTAAAACCAAACTTTTATATACAATTATATATCTATCGGTGTTTCCTATTTGATCTATTATCTTGTTCAATGTGTGTGATGTGGATTTAATTTTATTTACGTGTGTCACAAATATATGTCCAAAATATGATTCACTAATCCATCTATTAATGTGTTTAGACTCCTACGAATGTGTTGATATTGGATATAATCAAAAAAAATTTCCAAAAGGTGAACCCTTAAGAACATACATAACATAGTTGGACTTTGTACTGAGTATATGTTAGTTAAATGTAGTACTAAAAGTTGTGATTCAAGCCTGATGACTATACAATGGATGCCATGAGAAATAGAATAAGAAAAAACTCAATCACTGCGCTATACTCAACGATTTTATTGGTAGAGAAACCAATGCAAATCCCTTGTAAACTCACTAATTTTCCACTCGGAGCATAGGTATTCCACGTTACGGAATAAAGGTTATGAGTGTTATGAATAACACCATTAGCATAACCAACATATGGTTGAAGGGATGCTGACATTTGAAAACAAAATTTAAATCAATATTAATAGAGACAGCAGGAAACTCTGAAGGGAACACACTGCAAATGCACTCAACACACCTATAGATAGTATGTACATAGTGACTATGAAAAAATGATTAAGCATAATATTTTTTGTGGTACAACTCATTTATGGGCTACGCAAATGAAATTATATCAAATTCAAAAAGCTCTTAGGCCCCTTTATCAATAATACGTTTAACTATGTACGGGCCTAGCCACATTGGCTCGAACTTCATACCCTAACTTATCAGATTCTTGATCATACAACGAGGCAGGTCAAATTATAAGAAGGAAATATGCTTAACATTCTTATCATATTGCACCTTAAGGTGTTTCTTGTGGACCTCATTTGCCATTGTGACATCACTTCAGGTTTCATCTAATTGTGCTAGATGCAAGAGACACTCTTCTTTTGCATAAGTGGCAGGGAGGAGTTCGAAAACAAGTTTCATAGATGGAATCTCGCACTCAGTGGGAAGGATTTCCTCTAGACGATACATCAATTGGAAAGGTGTGAATCCAATAGCAATCTAAAAAAAGGTTCAATATGCCCACAAAGATGCATAAAGGATGATGTACCAATCCTTTTTGTGGATCCATATCATGCGCTATAGCATTATTTTCAATTTTTTTTTGATAGATTCCACTTTCCCATTTTCCTGTGGGTAATATGGAATTGAGCTTTCATGGTGAAGGCCCAACTTGGTAGTAAGCTCAGACATCATATGATTCTGGAAATGATTCCCATGGTTTGAAACAATAGCTTGTGGTACACCAAACATTGCAATGACATGATTAAAGATGAATAAAGTAGTTGTTTCATTGATGTTATTATATGTAGGCATCGACTCGACCCACTTGGTAAAATAATCCACCGCCATAATGATGTAGCCATGCCCCCCAACCGAGTGAGTGTTACATTTCATAAATTCAATGCCCCATTTTGTGAAGGGTTAAACAGTCATAACAATATTTAAAGGAGTAGGTGGAGCATGAGTTTTAAGATCATATATTTGGCAAGCGTGATACTTTTGGACCGCGAGTATGTAATCACGAAACATAATAGGACAAAATTAACCAACACGTAAAAATATTCTTTGCAGTGGCATAATTGGACATATGTCCACTGCATGCTCCAACATGGCATTCACTTAGAGATTTATCAAACTCCTCATGAGTGAGGCAACCTCTAAATATAGTATCAATACCACAATGATAAAGCTCGTCGCCAATTATAATATAATTTTTAGCCTGGTATCGAATTCATATTTAGTCAGAGCGAGAGGTATTAGGCCAAGAAGTATGGGTATAGAGATATATGATGATATCTTCATACCATGGATCAGATGAATCAGTTAGAAAAAAAAAATCATTAGGAATAGAATCGGTAAAGGTAGGCTCAGTTTCAGAAGAGGGAAGGTCACAGATCACTTCGAAAAATAATAAAGATTTCTTAGATTTGGACTTGATGAATTCAAAATTTAACTCCTAGAGAATAACAATCCATTTAGAGTACTTTCCAACCAACAATTGTCGTGATACGATGTATGTCATGGGGTTGCAATAGGAGACAACCATAGTCTTGCGAAGAAAAATGTAGTGGAAAAACCTTTGGACAACTTGGACAAATGCCAAAGCTAACTTTTCAACGTGAGTATATTTGATTTACATGCCATTTAAGTTCCGAATCAAATAATAAATTGGATGTTTGTCCCCTACATCATCCTCTTGGACCAATACCATAATGATGGTAGTAACTGTAGAAGCAAGGTACATGAAGTAATCATGTTGATAGTTTGGGGGATACAAAAATGATGCCCGAATCAGAATATATTTTAAAGCATCAAACACCATTTTAGCAGTGTCATCCCAATGGAAGGGAACCCCTTTCTTCAACAATTGAGTAAATCCTTTGGTCAATTCGACATAGTTTGGAACACATCTTCATAGAAGGTTAGCCTTCCCTTTAAGGCGTTGTAACTTAATGAGAGAGGAAGGAGAAATCAAATCAAGGATCACCCGAAATTTAAGTAGATCAATAAGAATTCCTTGTTTTGACACTACAATGCCAAGAATTGGACCAAATTGAACACAGAACACACACTTGTGCGATTTCAACCTAATATTATAATGTTGATAATGTAAAAATATAGCCTGAAGGTGAATTGGATGATCCAAATGATGTTTCGAGTGGGCAGGTAGATCATCCAAATAGGGTTGTAGAATGTGCTGAATCCATGGAAGGCATAGTTCATTACCCTCTGAAAATTTTCTCCAAAATTTTTCAAACTGATAGGGAGCTTTCGATACTAAAATGTTCCCCATGGACAAAAAAATGTAGTTTTATGCTGGCTTGATGGGAGAATGTTGATTTGGTTGTAGCTAGAAAAAAAATCCATAAATGAAAATACTTCACTCCCATCACAATCATAAAAAATCTAGTAGATAAAAGGGGTAAGATAGTTGTCCTTAGGAGAAGAAAGATTAATGTCCTGATAACTGACACATACACATGAATCGTGCCTTTTTTTTCATGATAGGAACAATTTTCAAGACCCAATTGATTAGAGGAACTGGGTAAATGAAACCAAGATGCACAATTTTTCCAACCTCTACCTTAATAGCAACAACTTTTTTAAGATGCACCAGACGTAAGCACTGCCAAAATAGCTTAGCATATGGATACATTTTGATCTCATGTACAACAATATTTAGTTCGATACCTGGAATCTCCTCATACGACCTGGAGAAAATGTCTTAGAATTCCTAGAAAAGGCCTTTATAGATATTGACCTCATTGGGAGAGAAAGATGCACCAATGTGTACATTCTTGACAATTCCAGGTTTGATCAAAATATCAAGACGAATAATGTCTTCAATATTCGATAAACTCTTCTTAGAATCAATGTCATGAATATATAAGGAATTTGTAGATATCTCAATGATATTGGGTGAATAGATATCACTAATATTATCCTCGTAAGTAGTAGGAAGGGAGGAATGATTATGATTATTGTCCCACAACGCATCATATGGCATCATTATCTCCATGATGCTTTCATCAATATAAAATGTACTAGAGAAAGGATAAAAAGATGATCCATAATCTAGGGAATGATCGACCCAATCTATCGAAGAGGAGAAATCATAATGTATTGAATTGGTCAAATATATGGCTTCATATTTGAGCTCAACAACACCGAGTGACATAAGGTTGCCAAAGGTATCAATATTATAAGTATCTAGTACTATCCAAGTATAAGATGGATTAGTACAAGCCTAGAAATCATGTTGATAAAATTAGGTTGTCGGGATTAGGAAGGGGAAAAGGAAGAGGAGGAGAAAAGGAAAAGGTTCCCATTAGGGAAGAATCCTCAAGCAATCCCACCCCAACATTCTTATATGGATTTGGGGCTTCTCCCACAAGAGGGATGCTTCTAGTAACTTCATAATTATTGGTAAAGAAGGTGAGCTGATCAATGGACACGATGCCCCCCTAGTGAGAGAAATAAATCTCTCTAAAATAGGTGGAAACGACAACGACCATAACATAAATCCATGTACAACCCAGTAAAAGGTTGTAATCCAATCGTCCATCTATAACTTCAACTTCTACTAACACCATTTTTATAACTAACTGTACTTGTAACAAATACAAAATTCCATAAGGCTTGAAGCCTCTTCCATAAAAGTCTTTGAGAGTTGTGAATGACTGGTTGAGTTAAGGAGAACCAATGGCCTTCTAGAAAGAAACTGACATGATGCAAGTTGACGCTCCTTCATTCACAATGGTCCGATGGATGGACTTACTTTGAACAATAACCTTAATCATAAAATCTAATTGTGGGGGAACCTTAGGTGTATGATTCTCATGGTTAAAGATACAAGACTAGAATTTAAAGGATTAGTACCCCCAGTTGCGACAAGTAAAGCCTTCATATGGGAAATAAAATTCTACAAGACCTCGAGAGTTGACATAACTGAAGGATATTGAGCCATATCCTCAACTATGTTATAGTTCTGAGTAGCTCTCACACAAGGATTGAATGTTGATTTGTGAAAAATGCTCTTGGGAGGTTTAATAGTTAATTCAGTTGGAACCACATTTGGAGAAGGATATGAAGTGTATGAGGTAAAACTGGTAGGTTGATCAGTAGCCTTACCAACCAAGGGATTCAGATTACTGTAGTCCTTATTTCTCATTGCCACCATAATGTCATTCTTCTGTTTGGTGGAGGAAAGTATGAAAACCGAGGAAGAGGAAGCGAGATCCTGTGCAACCATGTTTGTCTCCTAGTTAGGAAAGGGATATTTTAACACAATGGGTGAAAAACATGACTTAAGGAATTGATTGACTTCTGCCTAATGTGGACAATCCCAAGTGAAATGTTCCTCATTATATATTAAGAAAGGATAACGAGGTTTCTGTTTTTCTTCAGGAGACTGGTTATTTTGTTGCTCCTGCGAAGGATTATCTTTCTTATTATTTCCTTTTCCTTTATTATTACTTCCTGGTTATTGATATTTTCCTTTTGTGCATCGGACGGCATTAATCTTAGAAGTAGTAGTCGTAGGAGTAGTGGAGGGTGGGTTTTGGGAAGCCACAACAAGAGATGAACTAAATGGTTTACTCATTGAATGTTGGCTAGCAGAACCAATCACACTATCAATAACATGTGATTCTTTACCACGAGGTTGTGGATCAATATTTTGAGGTCTGAGAGCATTAGGTATTTTATCGTAGAGAATGCCAGAGTGTGTATAAACAAGATCAAGATATTGGGCACAAGTAATGAATTAATCTTCTGTCACAACTCTTCCTTCAGAAATATCTTCAATTATAGGTGCTTACAAATATTTAGTGAACCATTCAACTAATAACTGTTAGAAATTATATATTACAGAGCAATGCGAAACATAAAATATGCAGAAAAAATAATCACATAAAGCACATAAAACCAAAGAGACACATATATACGTGGTTCACCCATTTTGGGCTACGTCCACCCCAAAAAACCAGTCCTTCCTTTATGTTATCCAACAAAATGAAGAGACACAACCTACAACAGATCCGCTGTAATATCCTCTGTTCTCTCTCACAGTCTCCCTATCTATTTCTTGCTCAGATAATACGCATACAATACACAGCCGCAATACAATACCCTCATACAAAGTGATGGGTTTCCTTCTAGGGAAAAAAACCCTAAACTAAACATAACTTCTACCATCAGATCATCCGCCTAATGAACAACCCATATTGAATATAAATTACTATACTTTTACAAGGCAATTTTACATCTGTTTTTAGCTTTGGGGTTGCAACCGCCCCATTAAGGTACAGGGGTCCAACACTGTGATACAAAATAAACAAGATAATCAGGCTCCACACCCAACAATCTCCCATTTGGAGACTGATTGTAACAACTCCACTGCTGCTTCATTTGCTGGACAATTACTCCACTTTGGATTTGGATGTTTCTCATCTTCATCATCATTCTTGAAGACCAATTTAAATTGAGCATATTATTAGTTTGTCCCTGGTTAGAAATTTTGTTAGCATATCTGCAGCATTCTGGCTAGTGTGTATCTTTTCCAGCTTCAACTTTCCATCTTCCAATACTGACCGTATGAAATGGTACTTGAGCTGTATGTGTTTAGTCCTGGAATGAAATGATGAGTTCTTTGCAAGATGAATGGCACTTTGGCTATCACTGTATAATGTGCCCATATCATGCTTCTTACTCAATTCATCCATAAACCGTTGTAACCAAATCATTTCTTTACTAGCCTCTGTAGCAACAACATACTCTGCTTTTGTTGTTGAAAGTGCAACAACACTTTGGATTTTTGAAACCCAACTAACAGCTATTCCACCTACAGTAAATACATACCCTATAATGCTCCTTCTGTTATCTCTGTCACCTGCCATATCTGCATCAACATATCCCTGTAGAGAAATATTTTAACACCAAAGAATAATTCTTGATTTGTGGTACCTCTCAAATATCAGAGAATCCATTTTACCACCATTTAATGTTCTTTTCCTGGATTGTTCATGTATCTGCTTACAACTCCTACTACATGTGCAATATCAGGCCTTATGCAGACCATTGCATACATTAAGCTTCCAACTGCTGATGCATATGGAACTTTAGACATATAATCCATTTCTTCTTGGGTCTTGGGGCACATCTCCTTACTAAGGTTGAAATGGCTAGCAAAAGTTGTACTAACTGGTTTTTCATTCCGCATATTAAATATTTTCAACACCTTTTGTATGTACTCATTCTGAGACAATGTTAATTTGTGATTTTTCCTGTCTCTAGTTATTCTCATATCAATGATTTGTTTTGCAGCTCCCAAATCCTTCATTGAAAATGAATTTGCCAATTTTCTTTTGAGCACATTTATTTCCTGCATGTTAAACCCTGCAACAAGCATGTCATCTACATACATTAACAATATAATATAGCTGTCATCATTTTTATTTTTCAGATAAACACAATGATCAGAGTGACATCTAGTATAACCCTGTTCAGACATAAACTTGTAAAATTTTAGATACCATTTCCTTGGAGCCTGTTTTAAGCCATACAAGCTCTTCTTTAACCTGCACACTAATTTTTCTTTACCTTTTATCTCATATCCTTCTGGTTTCTCCATATAGATCTCTTCCTCAAAATCTCCATGGATAAATGTTGTCTTTACATCTAACTATTCAAGATGTAAATCTTCTGCTGCTACAAGACTTAAAATAGTTATGATTGAAGTCATCTTAACAACAGGAGAAATATTTCATCAAAATAAATACCTTTCTTCTGTGCAAACCCCTTCACCACAAGTTTAGCTTCGTACCTCTGTTTTCCTCCATATTCTTCCTTCAGCCTGTAAACCCATTTATTCTGCAATGTAGTTTTACCTGTAGGGAACCTAACTAAGTCCGAAGTCTGGTTATGCATTAAGGAGTCCATCTCTTCTTCCATGTCTAGCTCCCACTTCTTCCTACTTTCAACCTGCATTTCTTCTTCATAACATTTGGGTTCACCAGAATCAGTCAACAATAAATAATATAATGGAGAGTATTGTTCAGGGGTCTACTTATCCTGGTAGATCTTTTGACACCACTTTCAGGTGTTTGAGGTACCTGTTGCTGTTGTGGTGGTTGTTGTTTTTGTGGCTGTTGATTATTATTATTTTTAGGCACCTTTACCTTTTCAGTGATCTCATCAAGAACTGTGTATTCCTTTTTTTCTTTTTCTTGTTTTTTTTCCTGTAACTGATTCTTATATAATACCTTTTCATTGAATATTACATCTCTGCTCCTAATGATTTTTTGATTTTCATAATCATATAAGAGATAACCAAAATCATTGACACCATATCCAATAAAGGTACATTTCTTTGATTTTTCCTCAAGCTTTGTTTTGTTTTATTGATTAATATGGACAAAAGCCTCACAGCCAAAAGGCTTTAAAAGAGAGTAGTTTACCTTTTTACCTGTCCATGCATCCTCTAGAATACCAGCATCCAAGGAACTTGAAGGCCCTCTATTTATTAGATAAACAATAGTATCTAAAACATCTGCCCAAAATTGCAAAGGCAATCCTGCGTGCAATCTCATGCACCTTTCACACTCCATGATTGTTTTGTTCATCATTTCTGACACACCACTTGTGGTGTTCTTGGAACTGTCTTCTCTCTGCAAATTCCATGCTCTAAACAATACCTATCAAACTCTTGGCTGCAATATTCACCTCCATTGTTTGATCTGAGACACTTCAACTTCTTTCCTGTCTCAATCTCAACCAAAGCTTTTCATTTCTTGAAAGTATCAAATACATCAGATTTATTCTAAATACAATAAATCCTATTTTTTCTAGTTGCATCATCAATAAAAGTAACATAATAATGAGAGGCACTGAGAGATGATACCTAAGCAGGTCCCCATACATCTATATGCACAAGCTCTAATTTTTCGCTCTTCTTTTCTTTCCTAACTCTGAGAAATATGACTCTCTTCTGTTTTCCATAAATACAATTCTCACAGAAATCCAAATCAACATTACTCAAACCCATCAACAAATTTCTTGAGTGAATAATCTTCATCGCCTTCTCACTCATGTGTCCGAGCCTATGATGCTATAATGCGTCATCTGCTTCTTTGGAAGTTAAAGCATTAACAGATTTAGAAATACCATTGCATAAATACAATGTACCAACCTTTTCACCTTTTTCTATTACCAAGGCTTCTTTCGTGACCTTCCATTTTTTATCTGTGAAAGTTGTCACACAACCTTCACCGCCTAACTGCCCTGTTGAAATTAGATTTTTCTTTAGATATGGAACATGCCTTACCTCCTTTAATAGCCATTGGTTTCCATTGTATTTTTTTACAAGAACTTTACCCATTCCAACAATTTTACAGGTTTTATCATCACCCAAATGGACTTGTCCAAAATCTCCTTGAACATAGTCATGAAAATATTTCTTATGAGGTGTGGCATGGAATGAAGCCCCTGAATCTACTACCTAGGAATCAACAAAATTTTAGAAAGAAAGAATCAAAGCATCTTGTAGCACATCACCTGTCACATTTGCTTCATGATTGTTTTCTTGATGTGCGTCTCCTTCTTTTCCCTTTCAAGATCTACAATCTTTCTTTAGGTGTCCTTTATTTCCGCATTTCCAGCACACTATTTCGATCTGGACTTGGATCTGCCTTTCCTAGATTTATTGCGATATCCTGAGCTCTTCCCTCTTTCCATTTTTCTTCCCCTAGACTCTGCATTCAAAGTATTACCCAATGTCTCACCGGAGCTTTTCCATTGCATTTCCTCGCTAAGGATAACACCGACAACATCATAAAACGTTAAAGTACTATATCCAAAGATAGAGTTACTAATGCCCATAACTAAACCATTCTAGCTTTCTGGCAATGAGCATAGAAATAAAAGAGCCCTAACTTCATCATCAAATTTTACCCCTAAATAACTTAACTGACTGGTAACTGTATTAAAATAATTTAAATGGTCTGCAATAGATCCACCTTCCGAGATATTCATATTAAAGAAATGTTTCATAAGAAATACATTGTTTGAGGCCGAGGGTTTTTCATATACTTTCACCAACGCCTTAATCAAACCCTCTTTTGTTGTTTCCTTCGAAATATTGAAGGCTATCGACACCACGAGGAAAAAATGTACTGTTCCAAGTGCCTTTCTATTGATAATATCCCATTTTGCGTCTGTCATAGCTGATGGCTTCTTTGTTTTTTCACTCAATGGTAGGTACAGATCTTTCTGATACAGATAATCTTCCATATTCATCTTCCACAGCGGGAAGTTTTGGCCGTTAATTTTCTCGATCCTAAGCTTATCATCTTTCGCCATTACTCCTAAACAGACAAGGAACCCTTCTTTCCTGTGAGTTTACCAACCAAATAGGCCTTCGACTCTGATACCAGTTGTTAGCAACTTTTATATTACAGATCAATGTGAAACATAAAATATGCAGAAAACACAAGCACAAAAAACACATAAAACCAAAGAGACACATATATAGGTGGTTTAGCCACCTTGGGCTATGTCCACCCTGAACAACCAGTCCTTCCTTTCTATTATCCAGCAAAAACAAGAGACACAACCTACAACAGATCCGCTGTAATATATTTTTTCTCTCTCATAGTCTCCATATCTGTTTCTCACTCTGAGAATACACATGCAATACACAGACACAATAAAATATCCTCATAAAAAGTGAGGGGTTGCCTTCTAGGGCAAAAAACCATAAACTAAACACAACTTCTACTGTTAGATCATCTGCCTAATGAATGACCTAGATTGACTAGAAATTACTATACTTTTACAAGGAAAATTTACATATGTTTTTAGCTTTGGGGTTCCTGCCCCCAAAACCCCCCGCCAAGGGTGGGCTCCATAAAGTCACAGCTGCCCCACTTGGACCCCTTAGGCAACGTTTAATTACGGACAATGTTGCGACCCCATTAAGGTACAGGGGTCTAACACTGTGATACAAAATAAACAAGATAATCAGACTCCACACCCAACAATAACTGATCAAGAATGAAGGTTTTGACCAAACGAAAATGACATCGCCACTCATGAATATTATCATAAATGTGAGTGGAATCAGATTGTTTCAAATTGGTCAAAATTTCGGTTCTAGTCTCATAACGAATGGGTAACTGAAAATGAGTCAAGAACGTGGTTGCTAAGGCACTACAACTATTGAACGATGTTCATGGTAATACAATATACCACTTTCCTTCTGTACCAGTAAGTTTCCACTGGAAAAGTCATAAACAGATCGAATCATCATTTAAAGATCTCAAATAACACCATAAATGATACATCATAACATGTGGGGACAAATATTCTCTAGTATTTCCATTGAATTTCTGGATATTGATTGACAATTTCGTAGCAATGACTGAGTACCAAGGAGAGTGAAAAATGGGGTCATTAGTAAGCAGGGTAAGATCTAGTAATTTAAGGGTTGCTACAAATAGAAAATGTTTATTAATGTCTGGAGGAGGGTATCCTTGGTAAGATGGAATAACTTGAGCAGCTGGTATCTTTCCTCTTGGATAAGGAGGATTTTGGTAGCCTTGATAAACATAACCTTGTTTCCTAGTTCCAAGATATCCTTCAAAGGGTTGAAATGGTTGGGTTTGAATTTTCTGACCTTGGTAAGAAATTTGAGGAATACCTTGATATGGTTTCCCCGTGGGATTTTACATCATCCCAACGTAATGTTGGATCGCTTGTGACTATGTCATACAATACATAGGTTGATTCATTTGCATTTGAGGAACAACTTGCCCAACTGGTGGAGGTTGTAAGGCACCTTGAAGAGGCTGGCTAAGTAGGACTTGAGAGGTCCTAGATACCAGTGGAATAGGTTGAGTTAGGGGTGTAGCCTAAAAATGATGACTTTATTGAGAAAAATCTTTAGTAGGTTGAGAAATAGGTTGGCAAGTAGGAATCTGGAATGTAGGTGGAGTCAGTTGAGAAGTTTGAATTTGTTTCGCAATCAAGCCAAGTTGTAAGGGAGATGTAAGATCCCAAGGGTTGGTAGCCATTCTTGGAAATGGGGAACTTGATTAGGGTTGAGCACCAACTTGTGGTATTTGGCTAGGGTATTGGAACATTCTACAAAAAGGTTCCCCCCCATCAAAATATTAGGGGAATACAGAGGTAGCTTCTTTCCCTTAGGAGAGTACCAAATGTAAGGTGGAGTGGGCTATTGTAGATGTCCATAACCATTGACATATGAACTATATTGTCGCACTACTATAAAATGTGATGTAGTAAGAAGATAATATTGTGTGATGCTCATCAAAGAAGTACTAGATGGAATTATGGAATATGATGACAATATAGGAGAAGTCCATGGACTGGTGGATGCACTTCAAAAGGTACCAGATAATGATTGGTAACCAGGTGGAATGGATGGTCCACCATACCAATGTGTTTCTAGTGATGTTACGAAAATAAAAGTAACTCTAACATTGGTTGTCCTACTCATAGTGGCAGATGTGGGCTGAGGCACCATAGTAGACCTAGTGTTTGGTTCCAATGGATGATGTCAATCAGAGTTCAATTTAATGTCAACCAGGGAAGGTAAAATTAGAAGTCCTTATCTAAAATATATAGATCTAGAAAGATTCCTAATTTGTCCAAGATCTTAAAGTTCCCTAGAACATATTCATCAAGATCTCTTTCAACAACTAATCAAAACTAGATATAACAATTGTCAAGATCCTAAGGTTCTCTTACAAGAACACCTGAATTTTAATATCTCCTCCAATATTAGAACATTTAACAAAACTTAGAAGCCAAAATGAAACAAACCTAAATCTAATAATTGTCTGAGATCTTATGGTTCTCTTACAAAAACACTTTCAAATAAGATCCTTCCAATATTAGAACATCTAACAAAACTTAAAATCTGAAAATGAAATAAAAACATAAATTAAATTATACCTAAAGTAAGCATGCAAGTGAGGCCATGGGGGCCCTCCATAACTCCACAAGCACACCACTTTAAAGGAGACTCAAATGTAGAAGCAACAAAATCAGATTATGATTCTTTATTCCAAAATCTTCATCATAATGTACAAAAACAACTCTAAGCTTACAACTCTCTCAAATTCCAAGATTACAAATGGACTAAGATTACAAATGGAGGAGATTTTACTCCTATTTATACAATGGGATGAGATAACAAACTCATAATGATGATCCACTAATCTCTCTTTTAGTTCCATACATCTCTCAACCATTTGGACACATAACCCTCTTTTGTCCTTGATCTTCTCCATGAGATCATGATCTCTTATCTTATCAAATTCGAATTTGATCATTAAAGGCCACATAAAGGTGTCTTGGAAGCTTCCTTGGAACCTACACATGTCACAAAAACAATCCACTTTCCATATATGAAGTAAAATATATTATTTTATAATATTTAATCAATAATTGTTCTCAAAAATGCTTGAAAATAAATAATATTTGGAAGATATAAATGAGACCCATTAATGATGAATATTAGGGAAAATGAAGTGACATGGTAGTGAATAATGAGTGATATAATGGAAGTATAGGTGAAAAATGTATGGTAATGAGTGATATTTGTATGAAATTTTAAAGCCCAAACATAGCCCCCAACTGAAGTTCTTGCATGTCCTCATGTAAGCTACTACAATGACTTATTTGATTTGATTCTTAGATGAGCTTCCTTTTACAAGATGTTTGGTTCTTGTGTAACAACCATCATTCAATCATGGACTTCCTTTTAACTTTGCACATCTTTTGATAAATTTTATTTTTGCAAACCATTTGCATCTTTGAATGATTGGTTCTTGTGTTTACAACCATTATTTACTTTGTTGAGATATCTTTTTAATGATTGGTTATTATGTTACAATCATTATTGACTTTGTTGAGATCAATCATTTTTAAGAAGTCATTTAATATGCTCATCATTTTCTAGTATTTTTTATTGTGGGAAGACTATGTGGGTTAAGATGTAATATGAATGAGAGAAAGAAATGAAGTGTGCAGTTCCCGCCAACTGATGGTTTTTGGCAATCTTTAATGAGAAAGGGAATAGTGATATAGTGGAATATTTTCCAAATATCATCATTTTAGCATATAAAAAATAATTTCAATATTAAATATTAGAAAATATCATACCTTACTTACCTAAAGAAGTGGTTGAATCATGCATGTTTAGCTGCCACAATTCTAATCTGAAGCTTCTTCTGCAAGTTGTGGATGAAAGATAGATCTGTATTGTCGTATCTGTTGCTGGATCTTTTGCTGGATAGTCTGATGGATCTGATGAGTCTGCTGAATATGGCTGAAAAATTATAAGGCTTGGAAGGTATAAAAAATATAGAAGTTACATTTTTTCCAGCCTTATTTATTGTCTTCTCCTTAAGTCATGACAAACTAAAAAACAATGGAAGGAAATCTACTTCATCTGCTACAAAATATGGGTCTTCAAGTCTTCAACGCTCGATGGAAAAAATCTTGCTATGTGAATAAATTTCTTGTTGTTGAACATAACAAGAAATAGTTGACTTAGTGGCCATTAATGAATGCCACTAGCCAACATGAGAACTCCCACCATTGATTCCAATGGGAGTCAAGATGCCTAACACATCTTTGTAGGTACGAATAAATTTTTTGTGGTCGAGTCACCTACAAGATCCAATGAACAAGGGATATTAATGTACTCCCATTTTTCATTGGCAAGAGTACTTGCCATTAAGGCATGCAAGCCTCTAGGTGTTTTTACAAAGATAATTAGACTCTAGGACTTTGACTCAATGATATGTAGAAGTAGGGTTTTATTGGCGGAAATGAAAGGGAAAGGAAACGACAAGGAAAATTAGAATGACAATAATCTTGTAAGTGAGCTTCTTGGTTTTATTTTGTGGGTTAGGAATGGATGAAAGGAAATGCATGGTGAATGACTACTCTTGCTGTGAAAAATGGATATGTAAATGGCATGCTTTATGGATTTACAGTTGGTGAAATTCAAAATCTTTTTAAAACAAGGAGGTGCAAGGTAATGGTTGCGGACATGGATTTGTCTTTAGAATTTTTCATTAATTTAGTCTTTGGAATACCAATTGTCGTCACAATGAATCTCCTTAATGATCACTTGATTATCCTGTAACCTGTAAAAAAAACTTGGCAGAAAGAAAACATAAGTGTGTTCATGAAGAAATGGCCATTTCCTTCATGATTCTTACTCAAAAATTTTGTACCAAATAAAACAAATTAAGGACAATCAAAGTGTTGAAATCGACTCTAATCATAATATTAATATCAACCCATTCTTAAAGAAATAACCATGAAAAGTAATTTTACTCCCTGTTTGAAGTCGTGTTCTAGTTCTTTGCACGAGCACTGCAGATTGTATGGCAATTCTAAAAACCCAACATACTTTTATTTCCCCCTAACTAAAAATATTGCATATCCTCATGCAATTTAATCAATTTGATGAATTTTGGAGAAAAAAATAGTTGGTTTTATGAATTAAAAAAATTAAGAAGAAAAATTATTTTGTCAACAAATTTAAAAAGAAAATTTTTAATTTGTTGATTTTTTTATTGTTTTTTTTTATATTTTTTATTTATTTTAATTTGTTGATTTTTTTATTCTTAATTTTTTTAAACAACAAATTTAAAATTTTTAATTTGTTGAATTCTTTTATATCAAGGAGACAAATTTTTATTTATTTATTTTTATGTTGATTTTTTAACCAACAAAACTAAAAAAATTTGTTTTTTTGTTTTTTTTTTTTTTTAATAACAAAAAAATTTAAAAGAAAAAAAAAACAAAATAATGAAATTCATTTTTTATAACAAAATTAGAAAACAATTTTTTTTTAATTTTTTATTTATTTTGAGTATATTTTTATTTTTTATTTTTTATTTTTTTTAAATAAACAAACAAAAAAAATTCTATTAAAAATTAATAAAGAAAATTTCTAAAAATAAACTAATACTAAAATGGATTTTCTTTCAACATTCCTAAAAATCCTCTAAAATCAATGAAAAATCGGGCTTTTTGTGTAGAAAATCAAGAGAAAATAATGCGAATGCGAAATCTCTCCAAGATAAGTCAAATCCAATTTTTTTTTATCATTATATTGAATATAGAGGAGGCATTTTCAAGGAACGAAGGCAAATATTTTTTAGGTTTATTGGGTGGGGCTTGGACAGAGATTTGGATCCCAGAGCGTGAGAGTTGGTCTACAAGGAAAACATGGATACAAGTGTGAAGTTGGCAATTGTGGTGAAAGTAATTGGTTGTCTGATCCAATACTGGTTCTGGAATACATGAACATGGGGCCCGCGTCAAATACTACAAACAGAGTTCAATGGCATGGCTACCATGTGATGAACACTTCTTATGCTTAGAATTTTATAGTTTCTCCATTCATTTCTGGAGATGCATGGTTACCAGCAAAATTTTTTCCCTACATCGGCGACTTTGAACTAAACATAATCTGCTGCATCTTTCCAGCTACACATATGTTCCAAATTTTATTGTCTCCGGACATTTCATTTAATAAAATTCTCAGAAACATTTTAGCTTGGATTAATCTTGCTAAATAAATTCTGGGTGAGGGTTAGTATCAACCTCCTTGTATCATTTTGATTACTGGCCATTGTGTGTTATTGTTGCCAATGAATTCACTTGTCCATGCCCGATCTGAGACGTAGAGATCCAGACGCTAATCGAGCCACCATGCCTCCTCTCAGCATTCCCTAAAATATTTAAAACAGTTTGCATAAAAAATTTATCATCACCGGCAGCATACTCTAGCAGGTTTGAAGCGAGATTTATTGACACAGACAACTTCTAGCAATTGGCTTTACCAAATTGTGAACCTCACGAAACATACTGGGGAGATTAGATATCTGAATGTTTATCTCCAAGCTCCCATCCTCGAGCCTTGAAAGATCTAAAATGTCATTGATGAGTGTTGCAAGGAGATTACTACTCTTGCATTTTTTATTTTTATGGTTTGTATTTATTAATTGTTTTGTTTATTATGATTTTTTTTTTTTAATTTATTTAAATAAGTTGGTTGGTTTTAGTTTTTTTTTTTTTTTTTAATCTAAAAAAAATGATATTGAACCTATCTCTAAAAAAAAATGTCTACTTAAAAGAAATATATATATATATTTTTAATATGATATATATTATTATTATGTGGGAATTTTTTATTTTGATTTTGATTATTTTTTACACTAAAATTTAAAAAACTAAGTTTTATCTAAAAGAATTTTAAGATGATTTTTCGCTCATGTAGATCAATTTTCCAGTAAAAGTATTTTTATTGGAATAAATCAATAGATTTTCTGATCTTCTTGATCGCACGAAGCGCAGGAAGAGAGCATACTAATCTCTCGATTTGTTTTTGTTTATGCAGGTTAGCGTGGATGGATATAAATACAATCAAGATTTGTGACAAAAACATCGCATTGTCTATACTCTTTCTGCAGTGTCACGAGGGTGTTTAGACTCTCGGAAGACAAGGATTTCTGATAATCAAGCTCCTCGCTTACCCGTGATACAGAAACAAGATAGAGAAATGTGAAATGTGCCACTAAATTTATTCATGATGATTTATTTTTTTGAAAATAAGAGTAAAAAATTCTAATGAGATTTCATTTTTATTTTTATAATCTATTCTACCTTAACTTACTTGAAAGAAGTTTTTTTTTTCTAAGTAAAAGAATGCTTCCAGTGAAGCCATCCACGGATTAAAAATTTAAAAATGCTCACATCAAGATTTAAAATTTTTACCTGATTGTTTGCAAGGATGTGAGTAACCCGTCTTATTCTTGGAGTTGGCGCAAAGTTCTTTTGAAACCAATCTTCATTATTTTTCTTGCTCCAAGAAGTTCCTTTTTATCATCTTCAACTTCCTCATCCGTAGATGTATTAGTGAGAAATGGGGGGTTTAAAATAAAAACTAAATTTAAACTAACTATGTGCAAAAATAAAAATGCTCCAAACTTTGAACTCCTTTATGAACTTGTTGTCACCAAGTTCCACAAATTAGTCCATAAAAACAAATGCATAAAATAATTACTAAATCCTTCTAGTTGCACTTCCCCAGCAACGGTGCCAAAATGTTTGGTTCCAATTGATGATGTCAATCAAAGTTCAATTTAATGTCAACCCGAGAATGTAAACTTAGAAGTGCTTATCTAAAATGTATAGATCTAGAAAGATTCCTAATTTGTCCAAGATCTTAAAGTTCCCTTACAAGAACATATTCATCAAGATCTCTTTCAACAACTAATCAAGCCTAGATCTAACAATTGTAAAGATCCTAAGGTTCTCTTACAAGAACACCTAAATTTTAAGATCTCCTCCAATATTAGAACATTTAACAAAACTTAAAAGCTGAAATGAAACAAACCTAAATGTAATAATTGTCTAAGATATTATGGTTCTCTTACAAAAAAACTTTCAAATAAGATCCTTCCAATATTAGAACATCTAACAAAACTTAAAAGCTGAAAATGAAATAAAAACATAAATTAAATTATACCTAAAGTAAGCATGCAAGTGAGGCCATGGGGGCCCTCCATAACTCCACAAGCACACCACTTCAAAGGAGACTCAAATGTAGAAGCAACAAAATCAGAGTATGATTCTTTATTCCAAAATCTTCATCATGATGTACAAAAACAACTCTAAGCTTACAACTCTAAGATTAAAACTCTCTCAAATTCTAAGATTACAAATGGACTAAGATTACAAATGGAGGAGATTTCACTCCTATTTATATAATGGGATGAGATAAAAAACTCATAATGATGATCCACTAATCTCTCTTTTAGATCCACACATCTCTCAACCATCTAGACACATAACCCTCTTTTGTCCTTGATCTTCTCCATGAGATCATGATCTCTTATCTTATCAAATTCGAATTTGATCATTCAAGGACACATAAAGGTGTCTTGGAAGCTTCCTTGGAACCTACACATGTCACAAAAACAATCCACTTTCCATATATGAAGTAAAATATATTAATTTCTAATATTTAATCAAGAATTTCTCTCAAAAATGCTTGAAAATAAACAATATTTGGAAGATATAAATGAGACCCATTAATGATGAACATTAGGGAAAATGAAGTGACATGGTAGTGAATAATGAGTGATATAATGGAAGTATAGGTGAATAATGTATGGTAATGAGTGATATGTGTATGACATTTTAAAGCCCAAACACCTAGTCATGGTCAAATTTCCTAAAGAGGATTATTATGAAACTAACTCCAAAAATAGAAGAAAAAAGAGATCAATGCCTTAGAATTCAGCCACTTTGAGGGGAGAACCTCCTATACATTACATAAATGAACAATTATTGTGTGATACAAATGAAAAAACCTCCTTTCTATATATAGGAGACCATGGGGTCACAATATAATCCTAGCCGACATAATAATAATAATGTAAGGGAACAATAATAACAATATGGGGGTTGAAGGGGTACAACAATAACAATAAGGGGGCTACACTAACAACAATAAGGGATTACACTACTAATATGGGGACCTAAAATGCCCCTCCGCTTCAAAAAAGTGTTGTCCTCAATGCTAGAGTAGCGCTAGATGCTTATGTATAAAATTATCATCCTCCCATGTTGAATCTTCAGTGGTTAAGTTCTTCCACTTGATGAGATACTCTGAAATTGATAGATTTCGTAGCTATCGAGTTCTTGTTTCCGTGACTGCTTCAAGTTCCAATATGATTTTTCCTTCCTCATTAAGTTCTAGAAATATTGTTTGAACTGGAAGTTTGTCACCTATAACCTTCTTTAAGCATGAAAATGGAAAATTGGATGCACTCGAGAAGAAGCATGAAGTTCCAATTTGTATGCCATAGTACCAATCATTTACAACACCTTGTGAGGACGATAGTACTTAGGCAATAATTTATTATCCTTCTTAAATTGCTTGAGGGACATCTGTTTGTATGGTTGTAGCCATAAAAATACCCAGTCTCCTACATCAAAACTTATCTCACTGTGATGTTTACTTGCCTGCTGTTTCATTCGATTTTGTGCTAAATTTAGGTTATCCTTTAAGAGTTGGAGAACTTGCTTTTGATGCTCGATGTGATCTTCCACTGCTTGAACCTTAGAATTTTCTCTTAAAGATGATGTGATGGATGGTGGATGATATCCATAAAGTTCCATAAATGGGGTCATTTTTGCTGCAGTATGGAAGGAAGTGTTATACCACCATTCAACCAGAGGTAACCACCTGACCCATTGTGTTTTTTTATTAGATACAAAACAACAAAGATATCCTTCCAAACATTTTTTCACTATCTTAGTTTTCCCATTGTATTGAGGATGATAAGATGAGCTATGAGCTAGTTGAGTACCCAAACAAGAAACTAATTCCCTCCAAAAATTTCCAGTAAAAATAGGATCTTTGTCACTTACAATAATCTTTGGGTTTCCATGTAACTTTTGAATTGTTTCCATAAATGTAGTAGCAATTGTACTTGCTTAAAATGGATGAGATAATGAATACAAGTGTGCATACATGGAAAGTCTATAAACTACCACCATGATGACACTCTTTCCTTCAAACTTGGGTAAACATGTGATAAAATCCATTTAAATCTCCTCCCAACGTTGACTTGGAATGGATAAAGGCTATAGAAGACCTGGGGTCTTAATTGTCTCAACTTTATTTTGCTAGAAAACCAAACATTCTACCAAAAACTTTTGAATATCAGATTTAAGGTCATCCCAAAAAAAATCTTTCTTCACCCTGTGGTAATATTTTAAAAATCCCGAGTGTCCTCCCGAGGGAGATGTGTGCAATTCCAAAATAATATTTTTTTTTAGTTGGGAATTCTTACAAAGATATAAGTGATCTTTGTACCAAAAGGAATCATTTTTCCAACTAAATGTATCAAATGTACTAGGATCTTGCTGCAACTTTTGAATGAGTGACCACACTTCTTTGTCCTTCTTCCATTCATCCCTTGCTTCAGTTATCCAATCTGGTTGGATAACATAAATGGAACGTAGAAATGCTTCCACCTCTTCATCCTTTCTTGAGAGTGCATTTGCAACAACATTTAGCTTCCCTTTTTTGTAGATGATTTCAAATTCATAACCCAACATCTTTGTGACCCATTTTTTCTTCTCTTCTAAAGACAGTCTTTGTTCCAAAAAGTGTTTAAGACTATCATGATCAATTTTTACGTTGAAGTGTCTTCCCATTAGGTAAGGTCGCCATTTCTTTAGTGCATGCAGTATTTCCATAATTTCCTTCTCATAAATAGATTTTTGTAAATACTTTCCTTTGATTGGACGAATTTCAAAAGAAATGGGTCTTCCTTCTTGCATTAAAACCACACCAATTCCATTTCCCGAGGCATCACATTCCAAAATAAAGGTTTTTGTGAAGTCTACCGTAGCTAAGACCAGTGCTAGACACATTCCCTATTTAAAATGCTCAAAGGCCTTAGTTGCTTCAGGAGTCCATGAAAATGCATCTTTCTTCAATAATGTTGTTAGAGGTGCTACTATTCTCCCATAATTCGTAACAAAATTGTGATAATACGCTGCTAACCCAAGAAATCCTCGCAACTGCTTTATGGTTGTGGGGACTTTCCATTCCTTAATGGATTTAATTTTGTTAGGGTCTACGTTAATACCCTTGTGAGATACAATATGACCCATATTATTCCACCTGTTGTACTCCAAAGAAAAATTTGGAGGTTTTTGTGCATAATTGTTTCTCTTCCAATAGTATGAGAACTGTGTCAACTTGTTGAACATGATCCTTCCAAGACCTGTTATAGATAAGTATATCATCAAAAAATACTAACACAAATTTTCTAAGGAAGGGTTTGAAAATGGAATTCATCAACCCTTGAAATGTATAAGGTGCATTGGTAAGGCCAAAAGGCATGACCAAAAATTCACAATGACCCTCATGTGTGCGAAATGTTATTTTCAAAATATATTCAGTCTTCATTCAAATTTGATGATATCCTGAACGAAGATCTAACTTGATAAAATAAATTGTTCCATGTAATTATTCTAATAATTCATCAATCACAAGAATGGAAAATGTATCTTTAATAATGAGCTTATTGAGCTCCCTATAATCGGGACACATGCACCATGATCCATCCTTCTTGTGCACCAATACTACTGGAGCAAAGAAAGAACTTTGACTAGGTTGAATTATACCAACCTCTAACATTTTTGCAATCATAAGTTCAATTTCTCTCTTTTGGACATAACGATATCTATAAAGCCAGATGTTTGAAGGAATACTTCCTGAAATAAAATGAGTAGCATTATCGTGATCACAAATAGGTGGGAGTCCTTTAGGAGTTTGAAACACCTTGGAATGATTATCCAAGACTTTTTGGAGATATGGAGAAATAGGTGATTTTGATGTTGGAACTTCTATTGAGCATAATTGTGCAATTATGCCTCATTGTTATTTATTCAGAAGCTTTGTCATGACATTAGAGATTATTATCTTTCCTAGCTTCCCTGCGATACCCTGTAATTCAAATTCCTTTCTTTCCAAATTTTGTTTTCAAGAAAAGTTCTTGAAAATTAAAATCTACTGTCCCCAAATATTGTAACCATTGTACTCCTAGTACAACATCAACACCTCCCATTGGAATGGAAATCATTGCACTATTCAATACATATTACCCCATGGTTAGCTTGATATTATGGAATTTTACAGAGCAATTTATAGTTCCTCCATTTGCAAGAATCACTTCACATTCTGGTGCCGGGTATAGGAAGCAATTCCATTCCTTGGCTACCTTACAATAAATAAAATTATGGGTACTACCCGAATCAATAAACATTATTACCTTTTTCTTCTTGATATTTCCTTCTACCTTGATAGTTTGAGGAGTGGTAATTCCCACCATTGCATTACACGATATGGTCAGACTCGTTTCTTATTTCTCTATGGTTGGTTCATAGTGTTTATCCTCTTCTTTTGAAGTTTCTTGTTCACTTTCTTTGTCCCCTTCACAATATATGAAAAATAATTTCTTCTCAGCACACTTATGACCTTTAATGTATTTGAAATAGCAACTGTAGCAAAGCCCTTTTGCTATTTTTTCTTCCAATTGTCGTGGTGTCAACCTTGTAGGTTGTGGAAATCTAGGAGTAGCAACACTTCCATCTTTATACATGTGAGTGGTAGGATTCCTTGTCACCATTGTTATCACTCAGATTTTCCTTGAAGTTGTTGGGAAGAGGAAAGGGGTCTGAGGTAACCACAAACCAACTTTTAGCTACAGAATCTAGCCAATCTGTACCCAAAGAGGGCTTTCTCTTTAAAATTTAGCTTTGTTTTGAAAGATATTAGGCTAGTTATAAAGTCCAGCGATTTTCATTGAGTTTGAGTGGTGAAATTCAATAACTGAGGGTAAGATTGAATAGTTTAGGCCATTGGGCTAATGGAGTCAAAGAAAAATGGCTTAACTGGATCAAGTTTCTTAACAAAAGATGGTTTCACAGGGCAAGGTAATCAAATAGGGAACAATTATAGATCTAAAGTGAATGGAATGGACTTGAAATAGGTGAAGGGAAATTAAGAATCCTTAAACATATTCAAAAAGGGGGAAATTGAATGATTATTAACAAAGAGAAATTAAGAATTCTTTATCAAATAATCAAAATGCATAAACTAGAAAAATAGGAGCAATTAAGAATTCATTGTTTAAACTAGTTCAGAAGAAAACATTTAGAATAACAACGATTGAAAACATATTGCACTTAAGAACTTTATGATTTATTCCTTTTCATTAATCCTTCAGATATGAGATACAAATGATATAATAAACAAGTATAACACTTCAAAACATAAGAGATAGATGACTTATTGATCCGTTGTATGACATAAGAATCCTGTAAAAAGTCTTTTGCATCAATTCCTGATCCAGCTAGCCACACAAAATTTCTCCAACAGCACTTTATTCCAAAATAGTCAATGTTACAGCCAAGTCTAAGAATCCCCCCCTCAATATCCAATTGAGGGAGTATTTATACAAAAAATTATATAAAATATCTCATAACAAATTGAGATATAATCTAGGATGACTCATAAGTATTTTACAACAAACTAGAGACAAATGGTCTCGTAGATAAGAGAAATGAGAACTAATGTTGTGTTGTTTCCTTCTTTTGAGAATGTGCTGGAGGCAGGCCCTATGATTTGGCTTGTTGCTGTCCTGTTTAGTAACTCTGTGCTGACTGCTCTATTTTACTGATACTCTTTATCTACACTGATACTCTTTAACCTCTGTTTATCCTTTTATCCTTCTTATCATGACTTACTGTAGTACATAATCAAAAATTCATGTAAGGATAATTTTTACAAAAGTTCTAACATTTCTTCCCACCATTTAGCTTCCAGTATTCTGGTTCTTTGCAATTTCCTCAGAGTTTCATCTGTCTCTGTATATCTAAAGAAAGTAAGTTGGATTGGGAATAAATTCTTTACCTCATGTTCGAGATAAAACAAATTTTCCAATCTTTCATGAATATTTTTGCCTGTAGGCAATGCTGCTGCTGATGAACTAGTTGAGGAACTGGCCTGATTGTCAGCATGCTTTTTTAATTTCTCAACATAAATTTCAAGGTCCATTAGTTTATCCTCTGAAACTAAAGTACTGGGCAATCCTTTATTCAACAGAATATCCAATCCTTTTATGAAGGCATTGATTTCTTCTTGCATATCAGAGCATCTTCATTCTAGATTCTGTATGAGAGTTCTTTTAGTAAAAACACTTTTTATCTCCAAAATTGTTCCTGTCATGTCTTGAATGCCAAGTTCTTCAAGTTGATACTTGTTCTAGTATTCAAAAAATTTATAAGTTCATTGGCTTCTTCAGGCATGTTTCTTAATGCTTCTCTTACTTTTAGAATTTCTTCCATAGCCAATTTAACTAAATAATTATGTTCATACATTATTTGAATTGAGAGCCAGACATCATTTATTGACTGGATGATGTTGTCCCAATAATTTTTTTTTAATTTCCTTTAAAGGTCTCTCCAATGTGAGATCACTCTCCAATGCTTTAACCGATTTTTCCAACCTGTTGACCTTTCTTGTTTTCTTTGCAACATTCATCCTCGAGAGATCATATTTTTGTTCTAAAGTGGTGAATTGCACCTTTGTTCTTTGGAGCTCTGTCACTTGGAGTTTCAATTCCTCCATTGAATTTATTAATTATTCGGTACTTAAATTGGAAGTATTTCCCTGTGATAATTCTGTTGGCTGACCTGTTGTAGATGTACCTGTAATTACTTCTATTGTAGATTCTAGAATATTAGGTTGTTTGTCTTTTAATGCCTTTTCAAGCTCTTTTTCAGTTTCATTAAGTTGCTCATTTAGTTTCAAGAGAAAATCCATAAATTCTTCTTCAAAGTTTTGCTTTATGATTTCTGCAGTCTGTGGATGTCTTGAGGCTAGTAATTTCAGTTGTTTTCTCAAGGCTGCAATATCATCATCTTTTTTCTTGATCAAGGCTTCTATACCCTTGACATATTTGGGATTATGACCCAATCCAATGATTATTTCCTCCAAAGTCTTTATTCTGTTGTCCTTAGCCTGAGAAGAGGATTTTTCAAGCTGCAATTGTGCATTAGTATTCTCCAAAGAATCCTGCAATTTCTGGGTCATCATTGATTTATCAGTCAGAGTAGAATAAATCATTTCACTTGTTTGTTTATCAGCTAAATCTGATCCAAAGGATGGATATCCTTTGCTATGACTTCAAAATTAGTTCTGATATAATCTGCAGCTGTTTGAGGCTGCTGCACTTTGGGTTTGAAGTGACTCGTTACCATCTTACCCTACTGGATGTCATAAGTTGACATCAATCTTTGTTGATTCTTAAGAGCCACGTTCAAATATTGATTGTAAACTTGAAGTCTTAGTGGATCATTTCTGGCCTTTATATTTATGAATGTCCTTTTGATATCCCAGGCATCTTTCACTGGTGTTTTAAAAGAGGATACTTCTACACTTTGCTGCCTTTGTAATTCTTTCCTCTGTGAATTAGTGGATGTTCCACTGACTGTACATGTTTGCTGACTACCCAATTCTTCTCTCCTCTGAATATTAGGGATTTCATGAACATATTCTACTTCTGGAAGAGGATTCAATTTTTTTCTATAACATCAGGTTGTTCTGAAGATCCACTGATAAGGGTAGCCGCTTCAGAATCCTTCTTCTTACCCTTTTCTACATTGAGAGGATTTTGTAAAATTGAAATTTCTGCCTCATTGGTCTGAGTAGGAGAAACCTGTATTTGACCCTGTTCTTTAGAAGTTTCAGGCTATTCTGTCATTGTAAATTTCTTTGTAACTTGTATGACAGCCGCTTCCTCCTTTCCTTTAGATGCCACTGTGGCTAATGCATTGATTTCCTATGAATTTTGCTGAGAAGTCCCAGCAGAAGAAGGACCAATCCCTGGTCTTTGCACCTATCCAAAAGAGTCTAGGTCAAGTATTTTTTCAAGGTCTTTCATAAAATTTTCAACACTGACCTATTCACTATCTTGTTCAATCAATGTCCCTTCCATCCATTCGTCCATATTGGCATATTGTTCAATTTCTGGGTTTCTTTGATGAAGGTATGGTGATAATTTATTTTTCATCCTTCTATCACAAATAAAGCTATTTGGGTCATAAGGTACCCAGTATAAATTTTTTGTAATTTGAGATAGTCTTCTAAGATTCTTTCAGATTCTTTTCCAGCATCCCTAGAGTTATAGACAAAGGGACCTAATTGAATCTTAATCTTGAGTTGAGCTTTTTTCTTTGAATTGAAAAAATGGACTATGTCAGAATTTATCATCTGCCTGAAATACTCTAAGGCAAAGAGCCTCATTTGGACATATTTTGGTAACTTGAATGGGCATAACTCATTTCCATATATTCTGATTTCTGTGTGATTTCGGTATAGGTACCAATCACCTATCCTGTATTGCTTTGAGAGTTGGAGAATTTTCTTGATGTCACTATTTACCCTAGGAGGGGAGACTCCTGTCAACAAAGTCGTTGCAGGGTGTAAAAATAGGTCAATGAACTCATTGTAACAATAAGGAGAATCAGAGGAATTATGAGTGATGGCAAACCAAAATATTATAGACCTAGGATTTCCTTTGGTATCAAGTTTCTTGACCTGGAAACAGAAACTCTCTGATTGATAGTAAAGCATGAGATGGTATATAACAGAGGAATACTTGAACACTCTTTCATTCTATAATCTCATGAACTGATCATGGATTTTATCAGCAATGTAGGAAGCAAAATCATACTTGACAGTAGGGGGCTATCCAGGGGTAAAAATTGACAACAATACTAGGGTTAATTGATCAACATATTCACTAGTATTGAAACCCATTATAGAGGATATCATATTCAAAATAAGCCTGCACACATCAGTGAAGAAGGTATAACCATAAGGGGGAGGGCATTTGGGCTGATGTTCTGGAAACATGAAGGTTTGGCAGAGGTGATTTAACTCTTCTTGGGATAAATTAGCTGATTTCTCAAGTAAATCTCCCATGGATAGGGGAGTGAGGGCTTGACCAGGTTGAAATTGTAACATTTCGTTGATATACTGAGAAGTTATTGGGAAAAGGATGATTTGACTGGGGAACAAAACTGCTCGTTGATTGGGATCATAATTTGCTTGGCAGTAATGGATTATCTCAGGAGAAATGTGGATACGATGGACGACGCGTGGCGTGGCACTTTTCAGAAAACCACTTGGCCATTGCGCGTTATTTTTCGGACGTGGATGGGCAGTGATATGGACGTCAACCGTAGATATCAAATTGGTTGATCGAACGATCTTCGGGAAAGGAAGATGACAGGAAATTAATAGGGCGGGCCCAATGTGATTAAGTGGGAATTAATCGCATCACGGGCAATTCTATTGGTGAGGAGTGTTTTTAATTAACCGTGAGGGTTAATTAACGTATTTTAAATGTGGCGAGGATGTGGGTTTATGATTTTATTAAATAATCAACATGTTAAGGTTATATTTCAACCAACGGGGTGGGATATATATTATTTGGGAATTTTATTATTAAAATAATACGGGAAAAGGAGAAATTTGCAGGGGTTTAAATAATAAATTAGAAATTAATATGGAAAATGAATAAAAATCGCTAAGTGTAAAACATTAGATTAATGTATTTAACTTATTCTTGAATGAGAAGGGTTTTTATGAAATATTGCATGATTTTCCTAAGTAAAATAGGATTTTACTTAGGAAAAGATTTTTTAGAAGTGAGTGAATATCATGATGAATGATTTTAAGTACTTAGGCTTTTTCAATTATTAGGCCGAGGGTTCGGTCCCTCAAAAAGTCAAGGAAATGCCTTGAGCCCCTCTAATTTTCAAATACCTTAGTACTTAGGGGAAATTAGTGAAATTTTTAGGGAAAAATGACAATGGAAGTTAATAATTTTGACTTTGGTTTGCTTGAAATTCTTCTAGTGTAGTGTCTGCCTTTGCACGTGTGATGAATGTAAAGATTTAACTCTTCTAGAGTCATTATCCATCACATGTAATTCTGTAAAAACATCTACCTACCCTACCTACTTTACCCTACCATTTTTTCTTCTTTATTAGAAAAAAGTAGTGGCATTTAGACTTGCACACTTTCCTTGGCCTTTATTTTGGTGGGGTTCATTTTCTTTCACTTTTTTGGCCATTTTTATTTTTTCACCCTTTAATTTTTCTTTTAGGGTATACCCTCTTTACATCTTTTAAATTTTTTGATTTTTTTGACAATATGGAAAACCTTTGTAACAAGAAAAGGTATGAACATATTACATAGCTTATGAAGTCAATCATGATATATGACACCTATTGGTATAGGAGTCTAACACTGGATCCACTTGGGGATGGCTTTTCCTGGTGAAAAGTCAAGAAGAACAAGTCAGTTGCCCTCAGAATGATTTTGATTGAACCATGAAATATTCTTCTGCTTGTTGCTTTATTGTATGTATAATAGTAATACTTCTGAAGCTTAGGGCCTTCTCCTCGGGCTTCAACTCCAGTAAGTTACTATCCACTCAAAACTAATACATTACAAAGGATATAGTATGTACATGTTAAAAATCAAGATATCCTAATAAATAGGATCAAAGTAATGTTTCAACATTCGACCATTAACTGGTCCTTCTTCAGTTTTTGTACCATCCAAGTTTTTTAGAAAATATGTATTATTTCCTTGTAAAGCATGAATAATATAAGGTCCTTTCCACAGGAAGTCAAACTTCCCATGTTTTCCCTTATCCTCTCTTCTGGAATCCCATCTTAAAACTTTGTTTCCCAGTTGGAAATCTTCTTCCTTGGTCCTTTTATCAAATATTTTCTTTAGTTTCTCCTGCAATACTTGGGATCTTTGATAAACTTCCTCTCTAGTTTGCTGCAAATTGATAGTCTAATTTATTCTCCTTTGAATATCATTAGGTTCAACCTGAGCTTCTTGAAGTAATTTCATTACAGGAAATCCTAAAGATGAAGGAAATACAACCTCAATACCATAAACTAAATCATAAGCACTGGTCCCAATAGATTTTTTGGTGGTGAGTCTGTCTGCCCATCGTGCATTTGTAAGTTTCTTATGCCAATTTTTCTTGTTTTCTTCCAATAATTTCTTAATAATATTAATGAGACTCTTATTGGAAGATTCAGCCAGTCCATTACCCCGAGGGTAATAGGTTGTGGAATGGCTTAAGGTAATATGATATTTATTACAGAAACTGATTATCTTCTTAGATTTGAAGGCAGCAACATTATCAGTTATAATTTTCTCAGGACAACCAAATCTTGATAATATATTAGTTTCTAGGAATCCTATGATCTTAGTGTCATTGGCTTGTCTAGAAGGAATTGCTTCTATCCATTTAGTAAAATAGTCTGTGGCAGTGAGGATCCATTTTTTTTGGCCAGAAGAAGGAGGATGGATTTCTCCAATGAAATCCAGGCCCCATTGTTGGAAAGGTTTTTCAGTGGAAATTGGTTTTAGAGGTAAAGGTAATAGTTTTCTCTTGCCTTCAAAAATTTGACATTTATGGCAAGCAGTGAAAAATTTCTTTACATCGGAGAACAAGGTTGGCCAATAAAATCTAGCTCTTAGGATCTTGTCTGCAGTTGATTTCCAATAAAGGTGTCCACCACAGTCTCCTGCATGGAATTAATTGAGAGCCTTGTCAGCTTCATCTTTTAACAAACAATTCAATATAATACCATCATGATTTTTCCAAAAGAGAACATTATCTAAAATACAAAACTTTGAAGATGTCATCTTTAAAAACCTTTTCTTTGTTCTGGCTAACCCTGGAGGAGCTTGCAGGTTTAACAATACATAAATTATATCAGCATACCATGGTGAATCTAAAAAGGCCTGGTTTATTTGTGGAGTCGCCATCTTCTGTTTGTCATCCAGTTCATTAATATCCAGGGCTTGGAAATTTGTTTCTGTAATGAGTTGAGCCAATCCCTGTCCCTTAATAAGATTTGTAGGTTTTATCTCAATATCATACTCTAATATGGTAGCAATCCATTTACCTCTTTTTCCCTCAATTCCATCTTGAGTTAAGATGTCTTTGACAACAACATTTGGTACATAGGCTACCACATGGGAATACAATATATAGATTCTAAAATCTTTAATGGATTTTACAAGTGCAAAGGCTTGTTTTTCCATGATGTTGTATTCTAATGATGCATCCCTCAGTGCTTTACTAAAAAAGGCTATAGGTTTTTCACATCCTTGATCACCCTTTTGTAATAAAACAACCGCTACAGTATGTTCTGATGCAAATGAAAATATTATGAAGTCTCTATCAAATTGTGGATTGGTAAGAACTGGTGTTCTAGTCAAAGCCATTTTAATTTCTTCAAATGCTTGTTTGGCTTCTACTGTCCATTTAATACTTGAATCCTTTCTTAAAATGTTAGTAAGCAATCTAATTAGCTCAGCTAAGCTAGATATGAATCTTGTCAAAAAATTGTTTTTTCCTAGGAAAGCTTGAAGTTCTTTGACATTTGTAGGGTGAGGTATCTGCAATATAGCTACTATTCTAGCAGGATCAATTCTAATACCATATTTGGAAATTATATGGCCCAAGAGCTTACCTTCTTCAAGACCAAACAAGGAATTCTTTGGATTCAAAGAGATACCATACTTTTTGCATTTTATGAATACTTGTCTGAGATGGTCCAAATGCTGCTGATCTGATTTATAAAAAACAGTGAAATCATCCAGATATATAACAAGAAAGTCATGAATTTCTTTTGCAAATGCAATGTCCATTGCTGTTTGGAAGGTTTCTCCAGCATTTTTAAGTCCAAATGGAATTTTAACGTATTTGAATTCGCCCGATGGTGTTGTAAACGTGTTTTTTCCTGATCATCAGGATGAACCAGAATCTGGTTATATCATGAGAACCCATCTAAAAGAGAAATCCTTGAAGAACCTACTACTCTTTGTAAAATGTGATCTATTTTGGGCAAAGGGTAATTATCCTTCAAAGAAACCTTATTTACATTTCTTAAATCAACACATAATATGATCTCTCCAGTTTTCTTCCTAGTAGGGACTAAGTTAGACACCCACTTTGAAAATCTAATAGGAGCAATTATCCCTGCTTCATACATTCGTTTGATTTCTTTTTCAATTAAAGGCAGTATTACAAGGTTGATTCTTCTGAGTTTCTGTTTAAACGGTTTCTAACCTTCTTTCAGAGGTATTGTATGTTTAATTATAGAGGTATCATATGATTTCAAGTCTTCATAACTCCAGGCAAAGACATCCTGGAATTCTCTTATTAGTTGATCATATTTTAGTTTTTGATCAGGAGGCAAAGCTTTAGATAACTTTATTATTTTAGGATTTTCTTCAGTTCCCAGATTATATTCCTCAATATCAAATTTTAATGGTTCCATTTTGGGTTTCTTTGGAATATCATTAGAGTCGAAAATATCTTCTAAAGGAGTTAATGATTATCTTTCAAATTAATGATCTCATATTCTTCTTCTATAATCTCATCAACCTCCATCTGTTTAAGGTCCTGCATTTCGTTTTTGGTGAATTTTGTTGGATGAAGCATTTGAATTGCACTCTCTTCTGAAATGTCTATTTCTTGTTCATTTATTTGATCAGATTCAATGACTATATCTTCATCTATGATACTGTTAGAAAATTCATTCTCTAGAGTTAGAAAATTTTTAATCTGATTGTCATTTGCAAACACTTGCCAGTTATTAAGATTGTCAGGTATAGATGGTCTATGTCTAATATCAGCTGTGAACTAATGATTAGGTTTGAATGGTAATTTACAAGTGCTAGCAAACATTGCAAGACTATGAGCATGCAAATTTTGTTTTCTTGGGATTTTAGCAAGCTGAGTTTGTAGAAAAGTATTGAGAATCTCTACAACTGTTCCTCTATATTCTCTCAGTCTGGGATCATTTGTCAAAAAGTGTCCTTTAATCTCTTGAATGATTAAATTATAATCTCCTATAACAGATACTCTAATTGCCCCTAATCTTTTGAAAAGTTTAAGCCCTAGCAAAAGAGCTTCATATTCTGCCATATTATTGGTGCACTTAAAGTTCAATCTGTAAGCATGGCCTTCAACATGATCATTTTCAAGGTTGTGTATCCAAATTCCAGCTCCTGCTCCTAATTTTTTAACTGAACCATAAAATTCTAAATGCCAAAGAATTTCATGTTCATAATTGGTATTAGGGGTTTCAGGAACTTTTTTAACAGTGAGATCTGGTTTTTTACTTTCTTCTGGTTTTTCTTGGGTATCTAATGTTTCTTTGCTATCAGATATTTCCTGGATTTGAACACTAGATTTATTCGCAATTTCTTTTGGTTCTATTGCTAAAACTTCTAATTCAGTCGGAAGATCAAATTCAGCATTATAAAGAATAAATGAATCCATATCAGAGTGTACTGAGTAGATGGAGAAATTTTTAGGTTTCTCCTAACTACTGACCACATATTTCATTAAAGTTTCTCTATATAGTCTCTTAGGTTGGCTGAACACTGAAATAGTAGCATATGACATGTCTAATTGAAGAGATCCTCCAAGTTTTGCACCCCAAGATCTGGACAATAGCATACCATATTCTGGAGGAATATCTGCTACTACTATATCCATCAAAATTGTTTTTGCAAGGTATTGAACCAATGTAACACACAAATCTTTAATTAATCCTAAACATCTCACCTGACTTGAATCAAAAGAAAAGAGATCTTTGTAAGGTCTGGTGATGTCTAGGTTTAATCTCACCATTATAGCCGTGGGCATTAGATTGTGAGATGCCCCAGAATCAAGCATGGAATTATGAATTATTTTATCATGTATATTCAAACTCTCACATAGAATGGAGGAGTTCCTCCACTTCCTGGTTTTCCATTTACTTCAGGGCCAAAGAGTAATCTGGGTTGGTCATCAAAAAAATTTACTGAATCATCACTTCCAATAATATTGAGTGATCTATTGATTTGGCTTCGGTAGACATCATTTTTAGCTAATTATGACAATGGAACAACTATTTTTAATTTTCCTACTTCAGCTTCCAGATTAAAAGGTTTTTCAGTCTGAGTCCTTGTATTTCGAAAAGTTGGATTCTCTTTTTCTTCTGTGTTTTTAGTATTTTTCTCCTTCTCAAGAGTGGGGTTGTGGGCTGAAGTTGTTTCCGAATCAACTTCTAGAGGTTCCTCTACATTTCCTTTAGGAGAAATAGTATTGGAGAGTTTTCTATTATTTAGTTGAGTATCGGATACGTCTTCAATTATTGGGTCGACAGGATTAGGATCTAATCTAGAAAGAATATGTACAAGGGTAGTATTGGTTTTACCTTTGAGGGGTTGTTTTGTAGCTTTCTGTTTACTTGTTTCCGAAATATCAATTCTTCTGATCCTCAAATTATATTGCTTCTGAACTTCATAAATGGCTGCATCATATCCTTCTTTAAAGTCAAATGATTCTCCTGAATGGGTTTCAAATTGCTTAAGAATGTGAGCTTCTTGATCACCTTGGGTCAAGAAAACTTCTGGTTCATTCTTACGTTCAGTCAAGTTGTTTATTTGATCATCTTCGGTTGGTTCTTCAGAAGTTGAGCCTTCAATGTAATTTTCCTGGAATGGGGGCCTAATATTTTAGTCAGGACCACTTTTTCTAGTATTTTGATTTTGGTTCCTTCTAAAATTTGGATTTCTCACAGTATTGCTCAGTTGACCATACCAAGGAGATTTCCTTTCAATTGTTTCTACTCTATCTCCTAGCCTTTCCATTCCCTTAATAATAGCATCTAGTTTCTTTTCAAAAGTTGTAGGTTATTCATTTAAAGGCATTCCCCTTTCAGCTCTGGCTCTAACTCCTTTCTCTATCAGGTTGGCTTCAACACTAACAACTATACTTTGCATCTCTTCTAAAGTTTGAGGAGCTCTTTCCCTAATTTGACACGCCATATCAGAATAAAATCCATCAGGGAGTTTGATTAATACTAAATCTGGAGGAGGTCTAATATTTTGGGGAATAGCATTGTAATCCTCATTGAACCTGGTGCAATAATCTTGCACAGTCCCATTTGGTCCTCTCTTTAGTTTTCCAAAATCAAATAAGATTTGAAGAGGATCTTTCTTCTTTTCCCATCTGTTTAAAAATGTTCTATAGAGAGCTTGTAAATTAGCGACACTACTGACAAGAAGGACTCTAAACCAGGTTCTAACTTCACTAGTAAGACTTTGAACAAATATTCTCATTCTCACATCATCAACATCTATCTCATAAATTTCAAAATAATCAGTCATCTTTTTAGTATGTTGTTCTGCAGTATAAGTACCAGAACCATCAAAGGGAGTGATTTTAGTTTGGTAATCTTGGGGCATAGCCCCTAGATTGGGTGGTAATACCAAAGGAGCATATCTGTTTTCCATTGGAAGAGGTAGTGATGAAATAACAGGTGAGGTTGGTGTGCGAGTGGTGGGTGGAGTAGTAGAAGTGGTAGTTTGAGGTTGAGATGTTTGGGGAAATGTTGATGAACTTGGAGAGGCTGAAGTGATCACAGAAATATTTGATGTTCCTTCAAAGGTAAGCTCAGATTGTATGGAATTTCGCAAATGTTTATCAAGATGTGAAGTAACAAATTCAATTTGTAAATCTTCAAGAAATACTGGGTCTGGAACCAAATTGGATAACTCAGATTCAGAGAAATTTACAAATAAAGATGTTTCAAACTGCTCATCAAATGGTTCATCCTCAAGATAAATCCACTTCACAGGACAAGATATTGATCTATAGAGAGGTCGAGAACTACTAGAGCTTTTTTGACTATCTTGTCTCCTAAGAATTCTAGGGATCAGATTCAGATTTTCAAACACAGGCGGTGGATTTGGATCAGGATTAGCCCTGGTGTAACGAGTCCTTTCTGAAGCCAGGATTATAGGTGATATTTTTTTTTGGTTTTTTTCCTAAATGAAATGAACAATACAACTTCAACAATCTCTTTAAGAATTTTTTTGATATTGGATTTAAATTCTCTTAAATATTTATTTGACTAGAGGAACTGATGAAATGTTTGAAACCAAATTTCAGTTCATAAACTAGACCAGAGATAGACTGAAGCAAGATTTATTTACTTATGAAATTGTAGAGCAAAAGCAATTCAAAGGCTACCTGACTAACTTCAGGCTCTGTCTGTAGTTTATAAAGTAAACAATAGTAACAATAAAATTATTCAAATTCCTAGTAGAGTCGCCACCATGTTATCACTCAGATGTTCCTTGAAGTTGTTGGGAAGAGGAAAGGGGTCCGAGGAAACCACAAACCAACTTTTAGGGACAAAATCTAGCCAATCTGTACCCAGAGAGGGCTCTCTCTTTAAAATTTAGCTTTGTTTTGAAAGATATTAGGCTAGTTATAAAGTCCAGGGATTTTGATTGAGTTTGAGTGATGAAATTCAATAACTAAGGGTAAGATTGAATAGTTTAGGCCATTGGGCTAATGGAGTCAAAGAAAAATGGCTTAACTGGATCAATTTTCTTAAGAAAAGATGGTTTCACAGGGCAAGGTAATCAAATAGGGAATAATTATATATCTAAAGTGAATGGAATGGACTTGAAATAGGTGAAGGGAACTTAAGAATCCTTCAACATATTCAAAAAGGGGGAACTTGAATGATTATTAACAAAGAGAAATTAAGAATTCTTTATCAAATAATCAAAATGCATAAACTAGAAAAATAGGAGCAATTAAGAGTTCATTGTTTAAACTAGTTTAGAAGAAAACATTTAGAATAACAACGATTGAAAACAAATTGCACTTAAGCACTTTGTGATTTATTCCTTTTCGTTAATCATTCAGATATGAGACACAAATGATATAATAAACAATTATAACACTTCAAAACATAAGAGATAGATGATTTATTGATCCATTGTCTGACACAAGAATCCTATAAAAGGTATTTTGCATCAATTCCTTATCCAGCTCGCCACACAAAATTTCTCCAACAACACTTTATTCCAAAATAGTCAATGTTACAGCCAAGTCTAAGAATCCCCCCTTCAATATCCAATTGAGGGAGTATTTATACAAAAAATTATATAAAATATCTCATAACAAATTGAGATATAATCTAGGATGACTCATAAGTAGAAATTTGCTGAATAATGAAGATTTATCCACCGAGATTATCCTGATCACATACTAATTCAAATTCATATGCAACACATAATCTCTTCTACAATCAATCATCAATTTGTGGAAATGGAAACAGTCGCATGCACACATAAACACAATATGTAATGGGGAAAGATTATAGCTGAAAACCCCTCAGCTATTTTCTATATTATAATGGAGAGAAAATGTAATAGTACATAGCACAATACTCCTCACAAGTACTCAGTACTATCTCATAAAGTTACACACAAACTAGCTCAATTTTGAACAAGTCACAGGTTCAAAACTCATCCACTAATTGCCTGCCTCTATTGCGCAATCAAGGCTGGTCTAATGAGAGATCCAAGGTTCGAATCTCCTTGGCTTGACATCGCAATCCTCATGGGAAATTTCCTCCAAGTGTGGTGCAAATCTCATGCACAACTAATGTCACAACTGATAGCTATCTCAACCCTTTCATCTACCTCTTCCACTGGTCTCCACTGAACTGTCCATGCACTGTAGTGAACTGATGTGTTATTGAGTTGAATAATGAGTTAATAATTAGTGAATTAAATAATATTTAATTCAATCCACTCATTACTAGTTGATTAGCTAGTTAAACTAATCACAACTAGTTCAACTAAGTTAAACCGAACACAACTCCACCAACTGTCTCATCAACTCCACCAAACTTCTGCCACTGAAGTCCTAACTGAAGTCAACCATGCATGAGCGCACCAAACCCCAAGGAATAGCATAATTCCTTCTGTCAGATGCATGGGCCACATCCGTAGCTCCAACTGAAGTGCTCCAAGAGAATAAACTGAAGTTTAGAGTCTAAATATTATTAAAGGCTAATAATATTTGACTGACCTATTTTTAGACAGGTAGTCTAAAAATAGACTTCGACCTATATGTCTAAAAATAGAGGTCCATCTATTTTTACCAACTCGAACAATCATCCAGGAATAACATACTGCAACTCCTGGACCATGCTCCATATGTCTAAAAATAGACATACTCTAAAAATAGACTTTGCGCCAAAAATAGCCTGCGGGCCCACTTAGTGAAGGCAACTTCATTTCACTAAGCTCCATCATCTTGTTGCATTTCCAACACTCCCTCTCAACAAGATATGGATTATCTGCAACCCCTATCCTGCCTCTATGGAATTCGAACTTGCTCCTGGTGAGCGCCTTCGTCAAGATGTCAGCATCTTGATCCTCCGTGGGAATATATGAAAGTAACAAGATTCTCCGCTGAACACAATCTCTAATATGATGGTACCTGATGTCGATGTTTTTGGATCTATCATGAAATAATGGATTAACCGAGAGTTTAATGCAACTCTGGTTATCACAATAAATCACTGTAGGCTCCAAATGCAACTCGAACAATCCAACGAGGATCTTCCTCATCCAAATAGCCTCGCATGCAGCCAAGCTTGCTGCCATGTACTCGGCCTCTACTGAAGTGAGTGCCACGGATCTCTGCTTCCTGCTGTACCAGGAAACTGTTGTCGACCCGATGCTGAAAACTCCTCCAGATGTGCTCTTTCGGTCCGTTGGGCTCCCTGCCCAATCTGCATCAGTGAAGCCAGAAAGCTTCGTTCCATCCTCCTGTCTGTACCATAGACCATATCCTGATGTGCCACTAAGATAATGCAATACATGCTTGCCTGCCTTCCAAAAGAGCTTGGTAGGCTTAACCATAGCTTGCGAAAGCTGGTTAACAGCATAGCATATATCGGGTCGTGTATTGACCAGATACATAAGCGACCCCACCAACTGTCGATAGACAGTGGCATCCACTACCTCCGCTGAAGTAGTGTCCTCCTTCCTCCAACCACCAGGAAGAGGAGTGTCAACAGGCTTGCAGCCATGCATGTTGAACCTCTCTAGAATCTCCCAGGCATACTTACCCTGAGAAAAAAACAGTCCTCCACTCCGCTGCCAAATCTCCAATCCCAGGAAATAATGAAGGAGGCCCAAGTCCTTCATCTCGAACTCTCTAGCAAGGTCCTCCTTGCATGAAAGTATCAATAGGTCATCACCCGTCAAAATCAGATCATCTACATACAGTACAATGATCAGTAGCTTCCCCTCCACCACAATCCGGTACAGGTTAGGATTCGCCTCACTCTTGGAAAATCCAAGCCCGGTGAAATAACTGTCAATCAGTGTGTACCAAGCACGAGGTGCTTGCTTCAGCCCGTACAGTGCTCTCTTGAGTCGGCAAACATGCAACTCACTGATGAAGATCTCGAAACCTTCAGGCTACTCTATGTACACCTCCTCCTCAATGACTCCATTGAGGAACGCAGTCTTCACATCCATCTGATGGATGTGCCATCCCATCTACGCTGAGAGAGCTAGGATCGTCCGTATGGAAGAGTACCTTGCGACAGGTGCAAAAGTCTCCTCATAATCGATCCCCTCGATCTGTGAGAAGCCACGGGCGAAAAATCTCGCCTTGTACTTCTCCACACTCCCGTCAGCCGCCTACTTCACTTTGTAGATCCATCGCGAACCCACCATTGATTTCCCCTCCGGTCTTGGGACAATCTCCCATGCACTGTTTCTGACGATCGAATCATATTCTTCGATCATGGCATCTACCCATGCGGGTTCCTCCACAGCTTCCTCAAAAGAGGATGGCTCCATCATGACACATTGACTCACAAGAGCCATGTATCCAGTGTACCGATCCGGTGACTGCCTCTATCTGCGCTGTGCTCTAGGTGGTCCTACAACCTTCTCTGCATCTCGAGCCAGTCACTCAGCTTCTGTAGTGCGCATGCGCCCTCTGATGGTTGGCGCTGCATGGGTGGTTTCTTCCACCTCCTGAACCTCCTCTTGTGGCTGATCCACATCCGGAAGCTCCTCCTTAGGAACTAACAGCTCCTCATCCGCATGCAAGTGTAGCTCCCTCTCAAGCGAACACTGCATGGCTTTCTCCTCCTGAAACTTGATATCCCGTCGCACAACAGTCTTGCGACTGTCTGACAAATACACCTGATAGTTGTGAGGTGTATCAGTGTACCCCACAAATATTCCAACCTCTACGGTCGGATCCAGCTTCTTTCTGGCATCCTTCGTCACATGCATGTAGACAGGTGAGCCAAAAATTCTTAGATGAGAAATATCAGGCCTCTTGCCAGAAAACGCCTCCTCTGGTGTACTCATGCCAAGAACCTTGTGAGGACAACGGTTCTGCACATAAACTGATGTATTGCATGCCTCAGCCCACAAGTGAAGGGGTAGGCCTTGATCATGCAACATCGCCCGTGCAGCATCCACGATCGTTTTGTTCTTCCACTCAGCCACCCCGTTCTGCTGTGGGTTATGGGGTGCGATGAGCTCTCTCCGAATCCCTTCTACGCTGCAAAAGTCTTTGAATTTAGCCGGGATGAATTCACCACCATTGTCGCTCCTAAGAGCCTTCACATGCTTCCTCGATTCCTTCTCAACCAGCGCCTTGAATTCACAGAACTTAGAAAATGTCTCGCTCTTCTTCTGCATGAAGAAGATCCAGCACTTCCGAGAGAAATCATCAAAAAAGATCACATAGTACTTGTGATTTGTTGTCGAAGCTACAGAGAAACGACCACACACGTCTCTGTGAACTCTCTCAAGGATCGTCGTGGCGTGACTATCCTTCTCGTGAAAGGTGGCTTTCACATACTTCCCTAAAGTACACCCCTTGCACTGATCTGACTGCGCAAGAGTGCCCTTAGGAAGCCCAGTAGAAATTTGCTGCAGTATCTTCAAAGCTCCATGGTGAAGGTGGCCCAATATCCTGTGCCACAGTTCGCCCTCATTATCCCGGCTCACCACTTCTCCCGCCTTGCATGCCATTGCTGCGTAGCCATCTACTTGCAATTGATAAAGGTTCTTGACTCGAACCCCTATCTTCTGGGTCTCACCAGTAGTCTTACTGCGTAGGAAGGCTTTTCCTTCGCTGAAGACCACATCATAACCCTTGTCTTCCAACATCGCCACAGAGATCAGATTCTTCATCAATCCTGGAACATGCAAAACTTCCTTCAGTATGAAAGGTTTACCAGACTCCCTCTCAAAGGAAATGGTACCGATACCAGTCGCACTGTATCTACCATCATCGCCCATCTCGATGTGCACTCCAAGATCTTTTTCCTCCAGATCTGAAAAAAGATCTCGATCTTCGGTCATGTGAAATGACGCACCACTGTCGAAGAACCAAACTGACCCCACCACACTTGAAACTAAGCATGCGATCAGTGAAAAATCCAGTTCGAATTGAGAAGCCAATGCCTCTTCCGCTGCAGATCTAGCAGCCTTCTTATTTTTCTTCTTCTGTGGAGAATTTGTGGCATAGTGTCCATGCTGGTGATAGTGAAAACACTTCACCTTGGACATGTCTTGCTTCTTGCCTTTCGCACCAGACTGAAAAGCCTTCTTGCTCTTCCGCTTCTTTGCTTTGGCAGCCAAAGCACAATTTTCTTCATCAGATACCTTTGATGAAGATCTGTCCCTAGTAGTCCTCCTTATCCCCTCCTGCATGAGATCTGCCCAAAGGCACTCCCATCCTGGCAGCTTCTCCCAACCATTGACACTATCTTGATATGAATGCCAAGCCTTCGAAAGACCAAGGAGAGCCAGGTCTACCATGTCCTCTTCTTCGACAGTCACCCCCACACTTCCCAGCTCATCTCTGCATTGAGTGAACTTCGTGAGGTACTTGGCGATACTGTCGCCTTTCTCCATCTTGATGTTTCTGAGCTTATCCTTGAGCGCCAACTTCCTTTGGTCGCTCTTACTCTAGAATAGATCTGTCAACGCTTTCCACATCAAATATGGAGAAGCTTTTCCATGCAGGCTGGATACAATGTGATCCTTCACGCCCTCCAACAGAATCCTTCGACATTTCGCCATCTTCTTTTGCCAAGCCTCGACTTCAGCAGGATCAGTGGGCTTTTGGACATCCGTATCTACGAAATCCTTCAGTCCATTATCTTCTAATACTGCCTCCATGCGATCCTTCCATGCAACATAATTCGAACTGCCTTCAAGAGCATATTCGAGTCGCAAACCATTGAAAGACATTTTTCAACTCCGGCACCAAGAAAACAAACTACTGCAAAATTCGAATTCCAAACTCAAAAAATTCAACTGCTTCTGGATCTGTGAGAACAAATTATTTCTAGCACAGAGATCGACTGTAAGGGCATTTACTGGATATATCACCTTTCAGAGAAAGGATGGATCCAGAGGCTACCTGGCCCGTTACAGACTCTGTCTACCGAAATAATATTGTAATCACTGCAATAGATCCCGATGATTGATTCACTCCGATACCATGTATAAATTTGCTGAATAATGAATATTTATCCACCGAGATTATCTTGATCACATACTAATTCGAATTCATATGCAACACATAATCTCTTCTACAATCAATCATCAATTTGCGGAAATGGAAACAGTCGCATGCGCACATAAACACAATATGTAATGGGGAAAGCTTATAGCTGAAAACCCCTTAGCTATTTTGTATATTATAATGGAGAGAACATGTAACAGTACATAGCATAATACTCCTCACAAGTGCGCATTACTATCTCATAAAGTTACACACAAACTAGCTCAGTTTTGAACAAGTCACAGGTTCAAAACTCATCCACTAATTGCCTGCCTCTATTGCGCAATCAAGGCTGGTCTAATGAGAGATCCAAGGTTCGAATCTCCTTGGCTTGACAGCGCAATCCTCATGGGAAATTTTCTCCAAGTGTGGTGCAATTCTCATGCACAACTAATGTCACAACTGATAGCTATCTCAACCCTTTCATCTACCTCTTTCACTGGTCTTCACTGAACTGTCCATGCACTGTAGTGAACTAATGTGTTCTTGAGTTGAATAATGAGTTAATAATTAGTGAATTAAATAATATTTAATTCACTCCACTCATTACTATTTGATTAGCTAGTTAAACTAATCTCAACTAGTTCAACTAAGTTAAACCGAACACAACTCCACCAACTGCCTCATCAACTCCACCAAACTCTACCACTGAAGTCCTAACTGAAGTCAACCATGCATGAGCTCACCAAACCCCAAGGAATAGCGTAATTCCTTCTGTCAGATGCATGGGCCACATCCGTAGCTCCAACTGAAGTGCTCCAAGAGAATAAACTGAAGTTTAGAGTCTAAATATTATTAAAGGCTAATAATATTTGACTAACCTATTTTTAGACAGGTAGTCTAAAAATAGACTTCGACCTATATGTCTAAAAATAGAGGTCCATATATTTTTACCAACTCAACCAATCATCCAAGAATAACATACTGCAACTCCTGGACCATGCTCCATATGTCTAAAAATAGACATAGTCTAAAAATAGACTTTGCGCCAAAAATAGCCTACGGGCCCACTTAGTGAAGGCGACTTCATTTCACTAAGCTCCATCATCTTGTTGCATTTTCAACTTATTTTACTACAGACTAGAGACAGATGGTCTCGTAGATAAGAGAAATGATAACTGATGTTGTGCTGTTTCCTTCTTTTGAGAATGTGCTGGAGGCAGGCCCTATGATTTGGCTTGTTGCTGTCCTCTTTAGTAACTCTATGTTGGCTGCTCTATTTTACTGATACTCTTTATCTGCACTGATACTCTTTAACCTATGTTTATCCTTTTATCCTTCTTATCATTACTTACTATAGTACATAATCAAAAATTCATGTAAGGATAATTTTTAGAAAAGTTCTAACATTTCTTCCCACCATTTAGCTTCCGGTATTCTGGTTCTTTGCAGCTTCCTCAGAGTTTCATCTGTCTCTACATATCTAAAGAAAGTAGGTTGGATTGGGAATAAATGCTTTCCCTCATTCTCGATACTGTCATGAATATTTTTTCCTGTAGGCAATGCTGCTGATGATGAACTAGTTGAGGAACCGGCCTGATTGTCAGCATGCTTGTTCAATTTCTCAACACAACTTTCAAGGTCCATTAGTTTATCCTCTGAAACTAAAGGACTGGGCATTCCTTTATTCAACAGAATATCCAATATTTTTATGAAGGCATTGATTTCTTCTTGCATATCAGAGCATCTTCGTTCTAGATTCTGCATGACAGTTCTTTTAGTAAAAACTCTTTTTATCTCCAAAATTGTTCCTCTCCTGTCTTGAATGCCAAGTTCTTCAAGTTGATACTTGTTCTTAGTATTCAAAAAATGTATAAGTTCATTGTCTTCTTTAGGCATGTTTCCTAATTCTTCTCTTGCTTTTAGAATTCCTTCCACAGTTAATTTAACTAAAGCATTCTGTTCATACATTATTTGAATTGAGGGCCAGACATCATTTATTGACTAGATGATGTTGTCCCAAAGAATTTCTTTTATTTCCTTTAAAGGTCTCTCCAATGTGAGATCCTTCTCCAATGCTTTAACCAATTTTTCCAACCTGTTGACCTCTCTTGTTTTCTCTGCAACATTTATCTTCGAGAGATCATATTTTCGTTCTAAAGTGGTGAATTACAACTTTGTTCTTTGGATCTCTGTCACTTGGAGTTTCAATTCCTCCATTGACTTTATTAATTCTTCGGTACTTAAATTGGAAGTAATTCCCTGTGATAATTCTGTTGGCTGACCTGTTGTAGATGTACCTGTAATTACTTCTGTTGTAGATGCTGGAATATTAGGCTGTTTGTCTTTTAATGCCTTTTCAAGCTCTTTTTCAGTTTCATTAAGTTGCTCATTCAGTTTCAAGAGCAAATCCATCAATTCTTCTTTAGAGTTTTGCTTTATGATTTCTTCAGTCTGTGGATGTCTTGAGGCTGGTAATTTCAGTTGTTTTCTCAAGGCTGCAATATCATCATCTTTTTTCTTGATCAAGGCTTCTATACCCTTGACATCTTTGGGATTATTACCCAATCCAATGATTATTTCCTCCAAATTCTTTATTCTGTTGTCCTTAGCCTGAGAAGAGGCTTTTTCAAGCCACAATTGTGCATTAGTATTCTCCAAAGAATCCTGCAATTTCTGGGTCATCATTGATTTATCAATCAGAGTCGAATAAATCAGTTCACCTGTTTGTTTATGTAGCTCAATCTGATCCAAAGGATGGATATCCTTTCTTATGACTTCAAAATTAGTTCTGATATAATCTGCAGCTATTTGAGGTTGCTGCACTTTGGGTTTGAAGTGACTCATTACCATCTTACCCTGTTGGACGTCATAAGCTAACATCAATCTTTGTTGATTCTTAGGAGCCATCTTCAAATATTGATTGTAGACTTGAAGTCTTAGTGGATCATTTCTGGCCTTTATATTTATGAATGTCCTTTTGATATCCCAAGCATCTTTCACTAGTGGTTTAAAATATGATACTTCTACAATTTTCTACCTTTGTAATTCTTTCCTCTGTGAAGTAGTGGATGTTCCACTGACTGTACATGTTTGTTGACTACCCAATTCTATTCTCCTCTGAATATTAGGGATTTCATGAAAAAATTCTACTTCTGGAAGAGGATTCAATTTTTTTCTATAACATCAGGTTGTTCTGAAGATCCACTGATAGGGGTAGTCACTTCAGCATCTCTCTTCTTACCCTTTTCTACATTGAGAGGAGTTTGTAAAACTGAAATTTCTGCCTCATTGGTCTGAGTAGGAGAAACCTATATTTGACCCTATTCTTTAGAAGTTTCAGGATGTTTTGTCATTGTAAATTTCTCTATAAATTGTATATCAGCCTCTTTCTCCTTTCATTTAGATACCACTATGGCTAATGCACTGATTTCCTGTAAATTTTGCTGAGAAGTCCTAGCAGAACAAGGACCAATCCCTGGTCTTTGCACCTATCCAAAAGAGTCTAGGTCAAGTATTTTTTCAAGGTCTTTCATAACATTTTCAACACTGACCTATTCACTATCTTGTTCAATCAATGTCCCTTCCATCCATTCGTCCATATTGGCATATTGTTGAATTTCTGGGATTCTTTGATGAAGGTATGGTGATAATTTTTTTTTCATCCTTCTATTACAACTAAAGCTGTTTGGGTCATAAGGTACCCAGTAGAATTTTTTTTGTAATTTGAGATAGTCTTCTAAGATTCTTTCAGATTCTTTTCCAGCATCCCTAGAGTTACAGACAAAGGGACCTAATTGACTCTTAATCCTAAGTTGAGCTTTTTTCTTTGCATTGAAAAAATGGACTATGTCAGAATTTATCATCTGCCTAAAATACTCTAAGGAAAAGAGCCTCATTGGGACATATTTTGGTAACTTGAATGGGCATAACTCACATCCATATATTCTGATTTCTATGTGATTTCGGTATAGGTACCAATCACCTATCCTATATTGCTTTGAGAGTTGGAGAATTTTCTTGATGTCACTATTGACCCTAGGAGGGGAGACTCCTATCAACAAAGTGGTTGCAGGCTATACAAATAGGTCAATGAAGTCATTGTAAGAATAAGGAGAATCAGAGGAATTATGAGTGATGGCAGACCAAAAGATTACAGACCTAGGATTTCCTTTGGCATCAAGTTTCTTGACCTGGAAACGGAAGCTCTCTGATTGATAGTGAAGTATGAGATGGTATATAACATAGGAATACTTGAACACTCTTTCATTCTCTAATCTCATGACTGATCATGGATTTTATCAGCAATGTAGGAAGCAAAATCATACTTGACAGCAGGGGGCTATCCAGGGATAAAAATTGACAACAATACTAGGGTTAATTGATCAAAATATTCACTAGTATTGAAACCCATTATCGAGGATATCATATTCAAAATAAGCATGCCCACATCAGTGAAAAAGGTATAACCATAAGGGGGAGGGCCTTTGGGCTGATGTTCTGGCAACACGAAGGTTTGGCGGAGGTGATTTAACTCTTCTTGGGATAAATTAGCTGATTTCTCAAGTAAATCTCCCATGGACAGGGGAGTGAGGGCTTGACCAGGTTGAAATTGTAGCATTTCGTTAATAGACTGAGCAGTTATTGGGAAAATGACGATTTGACTCAGGAACAAAACTGGTCATTGATTGGGATCATAATTTTCTTGGCAGTAATGGATTATCTCAGGAAAAAGGTGGACTGAGGGGAGAAGATACATGGGAAGATTGGATTCCCATAGTCCAAAAATGTCAGAGCCGTTCAAGTAGTTATCTCTGCAATGGCAAAAAAATTGAAGAGGATTTTTGTTGAGGACAACGTCTTTAATTTGGAAATCCCTACCTGCTAAAGGCAGATAGTCTAAATCTCTGTGAGGGGAATTCAGGTGTGTGACATTTAAAGCCACAGGAATTTCCATTTCTAGTTCTTGTGGATTCAGAAATGAATTCAGGTTTTGATGAAAAACGGGCACAATCACAGGTTTTGGGAATGCAATTGCGGTTTTGGGATTTGAGGAATGAAATGAAGACCAGTCTTAAACCCTGTTTCAGTTTTTTCATGTGGAATTAAAACAAAAACCAGGATGTTACAGATTTCAATGGGAATTTGGGTAAATACATGTCTTACAGGAAATAAACAGTGACGAAAACAAGTGTTGACTATGGCGAATGAATTCTGGAATACTCAACTGCAATTTTCCTCAGCAAGGTAGCGGTTGACAAACTTCGATGGTTGATTTTTGAATTCGTTGCATGGGACACTGGTCATTGCATGAGATAGTGAAAATGACGCGGGTTCTTTTTTTTTATTAACAAAGTCAAAGGTTGGCAGGTTTTTTATTTTATTAATGGATGACGTAAGGCAAGCGGTAAGTGGTATTTATCGCACAGATTTTGGGGAAGGGTGGTTTTCAACGGATGGCGAGTGATTCCATACGATGGACGATGCGTCGCGTGGCACTTTTCAGAAAACTACTTGGCCATCACATGTTATTGTTCAGATGTGGATGGGCAGTGATATGGACGTCAACCGTAGATCTCAGATTGGTCAATCTAACGGTCTTCAGGAAAGGAAGATTACGGGAAATTAATAGGGCGGGCCCAATGTGATTAAGTATGAATTAATTGCATCACGGGCAATTCTATTGGTGACGAATGTTTTTAATTAACCGTGAGGGTTAATTAACATATTTTAAATGTGGCGGGGATGTGGGTTTATGATTTGATTAAATAATCAACATATTAAGGTTATATTTCAACCAACGGGGTGGGATATATATTATTTGGGAATTTTATTATTAAAATAATACGGGAAAAGGGGAAATTTGCAGGGGTTTAAATAATAAATTAGAAATTAATATGGAAAATGAATAAAAAGCGCTAAGTGTAAAACATTAGATTAATGTATTTAACTTATGCTTGAATGAGAAGGGTTTTTATGAAATATTGCATGATTTTCCTAAGTAAAATAGGATTTTACTTAGGAAAATATTTTTTAGAAGTGAGTGAATATCATGATGAATTATTTTAAGTAATTAGGCTTTTTCAATTATTGGGCCGAGGGTCCGGTCCCTCCAAAAGTCAAGGAAATGCTTTGAGCCCCTCTAATTTTCAAATACCTTAGTACTTAGGGGAAATTAGTGAAATTTTTAGGGAAAAATGAGAAGGGAAGTTAATAATTTTGACTTCGCTTTACTTGAAATTCTTCCAGTGTAGTGTATGCCTTTGCACTTGTGATGAAAGTAAATATTTAACACATCTAGAGTCATTATCCATCACATGTAATTATTCAACAACATCTACCTACCCTACCTACTTTACCCTACCATTTTTTCTTCTTTATTAGGGTGCACTTAGACTGGCAAACCCTTATCACACTTTTTTTCTTTTACATGTGGAAATCTATCTAATTCTAACCTTATTACATCCAAGCGCTCAGATTAAACTGTTGAGCTCCTTTTATTTACTCTGCCTATCTACTTATGTGCCAAGATTAAACAGTTTGGTCAGATTTTATTTTGTATCTCTAAAACGTAAAATTGAAAGATGAACTAGCCAAGCTTAAACTGTTTGACTGTTCATAAATTGTGGCATAAGATACAAGTTGCACACAATTTTTTTATTACACAAGAGCAAAAATTAGTGGCATTTAGACTTGCACACTTTCCTTGGCCTTCATTTTGGTGGGGTTCATTCTCTTTCACTTTTTTGGCCATTTTTATTTTTTCACCCTTTAATTTTTCTTTTAGGGTATACCCTCTTTACATTATTTAAATTTTTTGATTTTTTTGACAATGTGGAAAACCTTTGTAACAAGAAAAGTTATGAACATATTACATAGCTTATCAAGTCAATCATGATATATGACACCTATTGGTATAGGAGTCTAACACTGGCTCCACTTGGGGATGGCTTTTCCTCGTGAAGAGTCAAGAACAGCAGGTCAGTTGCCCTCAGAATGATTTTGACTGAACCATGTAATCTTCTTCTGCTTGTTTCTTTATTGTATGTATGACAGTAATACTTCGAAAGCTTAGGGCCTTCTCCTCGGGCTTCAACTCCAGTAAGTTACTATCCACTCAAAACTGATACATTACAAAGGATATAGTATGTACATGTTAAAAATCAGGATATCCTAATAAATAGGATAAAAGTAATGTTTCAACATTCAACCATTAACTGGTCCTTGTTCAGTTTCTGTACCATCCAAGTTTTCAGAAAATATGTATTATTTCCTTGTAAAGCATGGATAATATAAGGTCCTTTCCACAGGAAGTCAAACTTCCCCTGTTTTCCCTTATCCTCTCTTCTGGAATCCCATCTTAAAAATTTGTTTCCCAGTTGGAAATATTCTACCTTGGTCCTTTTATCAAATATCTTCTTTAGTTTCTCCTACAATACTTGGGATCTTTGATAAAATTTCTCTCTGGTCTGCTGCAAATTGATAGTCTAATTTATTCTCCTTTGAATATCATTAGGTTCAACCCGAGCTTCTTGAAGTAATTTCATTACAGGAACTTCTAAAGATGAAGGAAATATAGCCTCAATACCATAAACTAACTCATAAGGACTGGTCCCAATAGATTTTTTGGTGGTGAGTCTGTCTGCCCATAGTGCATTTGTAAGTTTCTTATGCCAATTTTTCTTATTTTCTTCCAATAATTTCTTAATAATAATAATGAGACTCATATTGGAAGATTCAGCTAGTCCATTATCCTGAGGGTAATAGGCTGTGGAATGGCTTAAGGTAATATGATATTTATTACAGAAACTGATCATCTTCTTAGATTTGAAGGCAGTAGCATTATCAGTTATATTTTTCTCAGGACAGCGAAATCTTGATAATATATTAGTTTCTAGGAATCCTATGATCATAGTGTCATTGGCTTGTCTGGAAGGAATTGCTTCTATCCATTTAGTAAAATAGTCTGTGGCAGTGAGGATCCATTTGTGTTGGCCAGAAGGAGGATGGATTTCTCCAATGAAATCCAGGCCCCATTGTTGGAAAGGTTTTTCAGTGGAAATTTGTTTCAGGGGTAAAGGTAATAGTTTTCTCTTGCCTTCAAAAAATTGACATTTATGGCAAGCAGTGACAAATTTCTTTACATCAGAGAACAAGGTTGGCCAATAAAATCCAGCTCTTAGGATCTTGTCTGTAGTTGATTTCAAATAAAGGTGTCCACCACAGTCTCCTGCATGGAATTAATTGAGAGCCTTGTCAGCTTCATCTTTTAACAAACAATTCAATAGAATACCATCATGATTTTTCCAAAAGAGAACATTATCTAAAATACAAAAATTTGAAGATGTCATCTTTAAAAACCTTTTCTTTGTTCTGGATAACCCTGGAGGAACTTGCAGGTTTAACAATACATAAATTATATCAGCATACCATGGTGAACCTAAAAAGGCCTAGTTGATTTGTGGAGTCGCCATCTTCTGTTCGTCATCCAGTTCATTAATATCAAGGGCTTAGCAATTTGTTTCTGTCATGAGTTGAGCCAATCCCTATCCCTTAATAAGATTTGTAGGTTTTATATCAATATCATACTCTAATATGGTAGCAATCCATTTACCTCTTTTTCCCTCAATTCCATCTTGAGTTAAGATGTCTTTGACAACAACATTTGGAACATAGGCTACCACATGGGAATACAATATATAGATTCTAAAATCTTTAATGGCTTTTACAAGTGCAAAGGCTTGTTTTTCCACGATGTTGTATTTTAATGATGCATCCGTCAGTGCTTTACTAAAAAAGGCTATAGGTTTTTCACATCCTTGATCATCCTTTTGTAATAAAATAGCCGCTACAGTAGGTTCTGATGCAAATGAAAATATTATGAAGTCTCTATCAAATTGTGGACTGGTAAGAACTGGTGTTCTAGTCAAAGCCATTTTAATTTCTTCAAATGCTTGTTTGGATTCTACTTTCCATTTAATACTTGGATCCTTTCTTAACATGTTAGTAAACAATCTAATTAGCTCAGCTAAGCTAGATATGAATCTTCTCAAAAAATTGATTTTTCCTAGGAAAGCTTGAAGTTCTTTGACATTTCTAGGGTGAGGGATCTGCAATATAGCTTCTATTCTAGCAGTATCAATTCTAATACCATCTTTGGAAATGATATGGCCCAAGAGCTTACCTTCTTTAGGACCAAACAAGAACTTCTTTGGATTCAAAGAGATACCATACTTTCTGCATTTTATGAATACTTTTCTGAGATGGTCCAAATGTTGCTGATCTGATTTAGAAAAAACAGTTAAATCATCTAGATATATAAGAAGAAAGTCATGAATTTCTTTTGCAAATGCAATTTCCATTTCTCTTTCGAATGTTTCTCCAGCATTTTTAAGTCCAAATGGCATTTTAACGTATTTGAATGTGCCCCATGGTGTTGTAAAAGTCATTTTTGACTGATCATTAGGATGAACCAGAATCTGGTTATATCCTGAGAACCCATCTAAAAGAGAAATCCTTGAAGCACCTACTACTCTTTGTAAAATGTGATCCATTTTGGGCAAAGGGTAATTATCCTTCAAAGAAACCTTATTTACATTTCTTAAATCAACACATAATCTGATCTCTCCATTTTTTGTTGTGTATGTGTTATATTCTTTCCATGATTAGCCCCACGCACTGTACATTGCGCAACGCCCCGGTGAAATTTTTTTTGGTATGCGGTCCCACTCATATGCGGACCCACCCATGTTTTGTGCATGATTTTGCACATGGTTTTGGGGTACGATGGTTTTCGGCCCCTGGTATTTTGTAGATCCGGTCAAGGGAACTACGGTTATGTTCTAATCCATGGTTAATGTATTGGGGTTTATGTATGCTTCGACATGTACATATATGTGTTGTAACACTAAAAGGATTATAATGAAAAATCAAGCTAGTCATCCCAATTTGGGATCCAGGGGAAAATCTCTGTGTTTATCTGTTTTATGTTTTATGCTCTCGCTATTGTTTATTTTTTGTTATAAGATTCGTGTGTAGATAATTTCTATTCAAGGTTAAAACCTACATTTGGTATCAGAGATGTTTCGGCTTCAAGTGTATTCCTTTGCTACTGAGGGTTTTTTGTTCGGGCCTGAGGTAGACCCTGTTCAGTGGGAGATCTGCGGGATCGATTCTTGCAGTGAAAGAAGATGGCGAGCGGTGGAAAGATAGAGATCGAGAAATTTAATGGTCAGAGTTTTGAGTTGTGGAAGCTCAAAATGGAGGATCTGCTGGTGGATAAAGATCAGTGGATCGCGGTAGATCCAGGTACTAAACCAATGACAATGTCAGATGAAGATTGGAAGAAACTGGATCGGAAGGCTAAAAGAACAATACGGTTGTGTGTATCAGATTCAGTATTGTTGAATGTATCTGGGGAAGCTACGGCGAAGAATTTGTGGGAAAAACTTGGGACTTTGTACCAATCTAAGTCTCTGGTGAATAATTTGTTCCTGCGGAAAAAGATGTATAACCTGAGGATGAAGGATGGAGACTCGGTGACAGAGCATCTGAATGCCTTCAATACTGTGGTAAGTCAGTTGTCATCTGTTGATATTAAAATCTCAGATGAAGATAAGTGCATCAGTTTGTTGTGTTCTCTACCAGACTCGTGGGACAGTCTGGTTATTGCAATAGGTAGCAACACAACTACCTTGAATTTTGATGACATTGTCTCAGCCTTGCTGTCGGAGGAAATGAGATGGAGAAATATGGAGGGTCAGAATGGAGATGCCTTATCTGTACGAGGAAGGTCCCAGAACAGAAAAAAGAATAAGGTTTCGAGTGGGAGATCTAAATCTCCTTGAAAGTTTGTAAAGGTGTGCTGGAAATGCAGAAAGGAAGGACACTACAAAAAGGAATGTAGATGTAAAGCTCCAGAGAAAGGAAATGGATATGATGAAGCTCCTTCTGCAGAGGCAAAAACCACCTTGGATGAAGGTGGATATGTGTATTTGGCTTCTTCTTCAAATACACATGTAGATCGTGAGTCATGGTTGATTGACTCAGGTGCATCCTTTCACTTCACTCCCCATCAGGAGTGGTTCTGCGAGTATGAGAAATATGATGGTGGTGATGTCTTCCTAGGGGATGATAGGAAGGCCAGAATCGTCAGACGTGGAAAATTCAAGTTGAAGCTGCAAGGTGGAAGGATTAGGACACTTCCTGGTGTTCTGCATATACCTGCATTGGCTAGAAATCTGATTTCTGTAAGCAAGATGGATGATGCAGGTGTAAAAATAGTGTTCGAGAAAGATGCCTGCAAGATGGTTTGGGGAGCAATGGTATTAATGCGAGGAGTTTGGACTGGAAATCTGTACAAGCTACAAGGTAGCATTGTTATTGATGGGTGTAACAGTTATGTGGTTCCTGAAAATGGAGTGGAAAGCTTAACTGTCTCTAGAGAAAATACCATGCTATGGCATCAAAGGCTTGGACATATTAGAGAGAAGGGCCTTCAGATACTACATAGAAATGGTATGGTAGAAGGTATGTCTAATTGCTCTCTGGATTTCGATTTCTGTGAACATTTTGTATATGCGAAGCAGAATCGGGTGAGTTTTCTTTCTAGTGCTAAGAGGGGGAACAATATATTAGAGCTTGTGCATAGTGATGTGTTTGGACCTGTGTCAGTTCCATCACTGGGAAAGTCTATGTACTATGTTTCATTCATATATGACTTCTCAAGGAATACATGGATATATTTCTTAAGGAAGAAATCTGAAGTATTTGACAAATTTAAAGAATTTAAGGCTTTGGTCGAAAACCAAACAGAGAAGAAGATAAAGGCGCTAAGGATAGATAATGGTGGGGAGTTCTGCAAGAATGAATTTGAAGAGGTCTGTAAGAAGTGTGGTATAGCACGTCAGAAGACTACTCCATACACACCTCAGAAAAATGGAGTTGCAGAAAGAATGAACAGAACACTGATGGAAAAGGCAAGAAGCATGCTCAGTGTTACCAGGTTAGGACAAGAATTCTGGGCAGAGGCAGTGGAGACTACATGTTACTTAGTTAACAAATCACCTTCCTCAGCATTGGAGGATAAGACTCCACATGAGGTATGGACTGGTAATAAATCCTCTCTTTCACATATAAGGGTATTTGGATGTGATGCATATGTACATGTTCTAAAGGAGAAAAGGACCAAGTTGGATAATAAATCTGAAAGGTGCACCTTTATTGGGTATAAGGATGGTTTAAAGGGTTACAAGCTTTGGAACTCAGAAACAAGGAAGGTTGTGTACAACCGAGATGTGTTGTTTATAGAGGTGAAAGATGTTGTTACACATGAAGTCCTACCAAAGGAACCTAAGAAGATAAAGTTTGAGCTAAAGGAGGATGAATCAGACTCTACAACATAAGAAGATTCAGAAGAGGAAGAGCCACAAACCCCAGCTTTGAGAAGATCAGTTCTAGAAAGAAAGGCAACCGGGGAAGGTATAGTCCATCTTCTTCGTTCAATTTTTGCCTTAACTATAACTAATGATGATCCCGTAACTGGCTGGGAGGCAGACTTAGAGGATGGAAAAATCGAAGGAGGCCATGGTTGATGAAATGGCATCCTTTCACAAAATGAGGCATGGGATCTAGTGGAGTTGCCTACTGGAAGGAAGCCCATAGGGAGCAAATGGGTTTTTAAAATGAATATGAATGTAGAAGGCAAGGTGGAGAAATACAAAGCCTCCTAAGTGGTAGCAAAAGATTATTCCCAAGTGCTAGGAATTGATTTTGGTGATATTTTCTCTCCGTTTCACAAAGTTACTTCTATTAGATTACTTTTATCTCGTGGTCGCGCATTTTATTTTGAGGTAGAACAGATGGATGTGAAGATAGCATTTCTTCATGGGGATCTGGAAGAGGAGATATACATGAAACAACCTGAAGGCTTTATGGTGAAGGGGAAGAAAGAAATGGTATGCAAGTTAAAGAAGTCTTTGTATACGTTAAAACAGTCACCAAGGATGTGGTATCAGAAATTTGATACCTATATACGGGGACTTGGCTTCACCGGAAGCAAGGAGGATCACTATGTTTATTTTAAATTAATTTGTGACCGTGTTATTTATTTGGTATTGTATGTGGATGATATGTTGATTGGAAATGAAAAAGAAATTATCCAAGATTTGAAGACGCAATTGTTCTCCAAATTCGACATGAAGGATCTTGGTGTTGCAAACTATATTTTGGGCATGGAAATTAAGAGAGACTGGGAAAAGAGGAAGTTCCTTCCAAGTTAAAATTAAGAATTATGTCAAGACTATATCGTAGGTTCAATATGCGTGATAGTAAAGGATAGTAAACCTATGAGTGTTCCTATTCCTAGTGTTCCTATTCCCGTAGGTGTAAATCTGTCTAGTAAACAGTGTCCCAAGACAGAAGAAGAAGAGGAGGATATGGCCCATGCTCCATATGCAAGTGCAGTGGGTAGCCTGATGTATGAAATGGTCTCTACTAGAATAGACATTGCACACATAGTGGGAGTATTGAGTAGGTTTATGTCAAACCTAGGGAAAGAGCATTAGACATCCGTGAAGCGGGTTTTCAGATATTTGCGTGGCACTAGTGATTATGGCTTGTGCTACCAGGGAAGACTAGGATTGGAAAGAGTGTCGGACATTTGTGGTTTTGTTGATGCAGACTGGGCTGGAGATCTAGACCAAAGAAGATCTACGAGTGGGTATGTGTTTAGCCTATTTGGAGGTGTAGTCAGTTGGATGAGTAAAAGACAGTCTGTAGTGGCACTTTCAACTATAGAGGCAGAATACATGGCAGCCACTCATGCAAACAAGGAAGCAGTTTGGTTGCATAGATTGTGTTCAAGTATGGGGTTGGTGCAGCAAGCTATAAGGATAGACTGTGATAGCCAAAGTGCAATTTTCTTGGCTAAGAACCTTGCTTATCATTCAAAGACAAAGCACATTGATGTTCAATATCATTTTGTGAGATATGGTTGAGGCTGTAAAAGGGTGTTATCAAAGGTGGACACTTTGAAGAATGTTGCAGATGCATTGACAGAGTCTGTGAGCACTCAGAAGTTCTCTTGGTGTAGAGAAACAATGGGTGTTGAAGAATTGGCCAAATGACTAAGCTCTCCTATGGCCCCCTGTGGAAAGAAAACAATAAGTGGGAGAATGTTGGGTATGTGTTATATTCTTTCCACGACTAGCCCCACACGGCAGCGCCCCGGCGAAATTTTTTTTGGTATGCGGTCCCACTCATATGCGGACCCACCCATGTTTTGTGCATGAGTTTGCACATGGTTTTGGGGTACGATGGTTTTCGGCCCCTGGTATTTTGTAGATCCGGTCAAGGGAACTACGGTAATGTTCTAATCCAGGGTTAATGGATTCGAGTTTATGTATTCTTCTACATGTATATATATGTGTTGTAACACTAAAAGGATTATAATGAAAAATCAAGCTGGTCGTCCCAATTTGGGATCCAGGGGAAAATCTCTGTGTTTATCTGTTTTATGTTTTATGCTCTCACTATTGTTTATTTTCTGCTATAATATTCGTGTGTGGATAATTTCTGTTCAGGGTTAAAACCTACAGTTTTCTTCCTAGTAGGGACTAAGTTAGACACCCACTCTAAAAATCTAATAGGAGCAATTATCCCTGCTTCATACATTCGTTTGATTTCTTTTTCAATTAAAGGCAGTAGTACAAGGTTCATTCTTCTGAGTTTCTGTTTAAATGGTTTCTGACCTTCTTTCAGAGGTATTGTATGTTGAATTATAGAGGTATCATATGATTTCAAGTCTTCATAACGCCAAGAAAAGACATCCTGGAACTTTCTTATTAGTTCAACATATTTTAGTTTTTGATCCGGAGGCAAAGATTTAGATAACTTTATTATTTTAGGATTTTCTTCAGTACCTAGATTATATTCCTCAATATCAACTTTTAATGGTTCCATTTTGGGTTTCTTTGGAATATCATTAGAGTTGAAAAGATCTTCTAAAGGAGTTAATCCTTTAGGCAAATGGTTATCTTTCAAATTAATGATCTCAGATTCTTCTTCTATAATCTCATCAACCTCCATCTGTTTAAGGTCCTGCATTTCTTTTTTGGTGAATTTTGTTGGATGAAGCATTTGAATTGCACTCTTTTCCGAAATGTCCATTTCTTGTTCATTTATTTGATTAGATTCAATGACTGTATCTTCATCTATGTTACTGTTAGAAAATTCATTCTCTAGAGTTAGAAAATTGTCAATCTGATTGTCATTTGCAAACACTTGCCAATTCTTAAGATTGTCAGGTATAGCTGGTCTATGTCTGATCTCAACTGTGAACTGATGATTAGGTTCGAATGGTAATTTACAAGTGCTAGCAAACATTGCAAGACTATGAGAATGCAAATTTTCTTTTCTTGGGATTTTAGCAAGCTGAGTCTGTAGAAAAGTATTGAGAATCTCTACAACTATTCCTATATATTCTCTCAGTCTGGGATCATTTGTCAAAAAGTGTCCTTTAATCTATTGAATGATTAAATCAGAATCTCCTATAACAGATACTCTAATTTCCCCTAATCTTTTGACAAGTTTAAGCCCTAGCAAAAGAGCTTCGTATTCTGCCATATTATTGGTGCACTTAAAGTTCAATCTGTAAACATGGCCTTCAGCATGATCATTTTCAAGGTTGTGTATCCAAATTCCAGCTCCTTCTCCTAATTTTTTAACTGAACCATCAGATTCTAAATGCCAAAGAATTTCATGTTCATAATTGGTATTAGGGGTTTCAGGAACTTTTTTAACAGTGAGATCTGGTTTTTTACTTTCTTCTGGTTTTTCTTGGGTATCTGATGTTTCTTTGCTATCAGAGATTTCCTAGATTTGAACACTAGATTTATTTACAATTTCTTTTGGTTCTGTTGCTGAAACTTCTAATTTAGTGGGAAGATCAAATTCAACATTATAAAGAATAAATGAATCCATATCAGAGTGTACTGAGTAGATGGGGAAATTTTCAGGTTTCTCCTGACTACTGACCACATATTTCATTAAAGTTTCTCTGTATAGTCTTTTAGGTTGGCCAAACACTGAAATAGTAGCATATGACATGTCTAATTGAAGAGATCCTCCAAGTTTTGCACCCCAATATCTGGACAATAGCATACCATATTTTGGAGGAATATCTGCTACTACTATATCCATAAAAAATATTTTTGCAGGGTATTGAACCAATGTAACACACAAATCTTTAATTAATCCTAAATATCTCACCTGACTTGAATCAAAAGAAAAGAGATCTTTGTAAGGTTTGGTGATGTCTAGGTTTAATCTCTCCATTACAGCCTTGGGCATTAGATTGTGAGATGCCCCAGAATCAAGCATGGCATTATGAAGTATTTTATCATGTATATTAAAACTCACATAGAATGGAGGAGTTCCTCCACTTCCTAGTTTTCCATCTACTTTAGGGCCAAAGAGTAATCTGTGTTGGTCATCAAAAACATTTACTAAATCATCACTTCTAGTAATATTGAGTGATCTATTGATTTGGCTTCAGTAGACATCATGTTTAGCTAATTCTGACAATCAAACAACTATTTTTAATTTTCCTACTTCAACTTCCAGATTAAAAGGTTTTTCAGTCTGAGTCCTTGTATTTTGAAAAGTTGGATTCTCTTTTTCTTCTGTGTTTTCAGTATTTTTCTCCTTCTCAGGAGTGGGGTTGTGGGCTGAAGTTGTTTCCGAATCAACTTCTGGAGATTCCTCTACATTTCCTTTAGGAGGAAGAGTATTGGAGAGTTGTCTATTATTCAGTTGAGTATCAGATACGTCTTCAATTATTGGGTCGGCAAGATTAGGATCTGATCTAGAAAGAATATGTACAAGGGTAGTATTGGTTTTACCCTTGAGGGGATGTTTTGTAGCTTTATGTTTACTTGTTTCCAGAACATCAATTCTTCTTCTCCTTAAATTATATTTCTTGTGAACTTCATAAATGGCTGCATCATATCCATCTTTAAAGTCAAATGATTTTCCTGAATGGGTTTCAAATTGCTTAAGAATGTGAGCTTCTTGATCATTTTGGGTCAAGAAAACTTCTAGTTCGTTCTCACGTTCAGCCAAGTTGTTTATTTGATCATCTTTGGTTGGTTATTTAGAAGTTGAGGCTTCAATATAATTTTCCTAGAATGGGGGCCTAATATTTTGGTCAGGACCAGTTTTTCCAGTATTTTGATTTTGGTTCCTTCTGAAATTTGGATTTCTCATAGTATTGCTCAGTTGACCATCCCAAGGATATTTCCTTTCAATTGTTTCTGCTCTATCTCCTAGCCTTTCCATTCCTTTAATAATAGCATCCAGTTTCTTTTCAAAAGCTATAGGTTCTTCATTTAAAGGCATTCTCCTTTGAGCTCTAGCTCTAGCTCGTTTCTCTTTTAGGTTGGCTTCAACACTAACAACTATACTTTGAATCTCTTCTAAAGTTTGAGGAGCTCTTTCCTTGAGTTGATACGCCATATCAGAATCAAATCCATCAGGGAATTTGATTGATACTGAATCTGGAGGAGGTCTAAGATTTTGGGGAATAGCATTGTAAGCCTCATTGAACTTGGTGCAGTAATCTTGCACAGTCTCATTTGATCCTCTCTTTAGTTTTCCAAAATCTGATAAGATTTGAAGAGGATCTTTCTTCTTTTCCCATCTGTTTAAAAATGTTCTATAGAGAGCTTGTAAATTAGCGACACTATTGACAGGAAGGGCTCTAAACTAGGTTCTAACTTCACCAGTAAGACTTTGAACAAATATTCTCATTCTCACATCATCAACATCTATCTCATAAATTTCAAAATAATCAGTCATCTTTTTAGTATGCTGTTGTGCAGTATAAGTACCAAAACCATCAAAGGGAGTGATTTTAGTTTGGTAATCTTGGGGCGTAGCCCCTAGATTGGGTGGTAATACCAAATGAGCATATCTGTTTGCCATTGGAAAAGGTAGTGATGAAATAACAGGTGAGGTTGGTCTGTGAGTGGTGGGTGGAGGAGTAGAAGGGGTAGTTTGAGGTTGAGATGTTTGGGGAAATGTTGATGAACTTGGAGAGGCTGAAGTGATCACAGAAATATTTGATGTTCCTTCAGAGGTAAGCTCAGATTGTATGGAATTTCGCAAATTTTTATCAAGATGTGAAGTAACAAATTCAAGTTGTAAATCTTCAAGAAATGCTGGGTCTAAAACCAAATTGGATAACTCAGATTCAGAAAAATTTACAAATAAAGATGTTTTAAAATGCTCATCAAATGTTTCGTCCTTAAGATAGATCCACTTCACAGGATAGGATATTGATCTATAGAAAGGTCGAGAACTACCAGAGATTTCTTGACTATCTTGTCTCCTAAGAATTCACGGGATCAGATTCGGATTTTCAAACACAGTCGGTGGATTTGGATCAAGATTAGCCCTGGTGTAACGAGTCCTTTCTGAAGCCAGTTTTCTAGGTGATATTTTTTTTTTGTTTTTTGTCTAAATGAAATGAACAATACAACTTCAACAATCTCTTTAAGAATTTTTTTGATATTGGATTTAGATTCTCTTAAAGATTTATTTGACTAGAGGAACTGATCAAATGTTTGAACCCAAAGTTTAGTTCATAAACTAAACCGGAGATAGACTGAATCATCATTTATTTACTTATGCAGTTGCAGAGCAAAATCAATTCAAAGGTTACCTAGCTAACTTTAGGCTCCGTCTGTAGTTTATAAAGTAAAAAATAGTAGCAATAAAATTATTCAGATCCCCAGCGGAGTCACCACTATGTTATCACTCAGATTTTCCTTGAAGTTGTTGGGAAGAGGAAAGGGGTCTGAGGTAACCACAAACCAACTTTTAGGTACAGAATCTAGCCAATCTGTACTGAGAGAGGGCTCTGTCTTTAAAATTTAGCTTTGTTTTGAAAGATATTAGGCTAGTTATAAATTCCAGGGATTTTGATTAAGTTTGAGTGATTAAATTCAATAAATGAGGGTAAGATTGAATAGTTTAGGTCAATTGGCTAATGGAGTCAAAGAAAAATGGCTTAACTGGATCAAGTTTCTTAACAAAAGATGGTTTCAAAGGGCAAGGTAATCAAATAGGGAACAATTATAGATCTAAAGTGAATGGAATGGACTTGAAATAGGTGAAGGGAAATTAAGAATCCTTCAACATATTCAAAAAGGGGGAACTTGAATATTATTAACAAAGAGCAATTAAGAATTCTTTATCAAATAATCAAAATGCATAAACTAGAAAAATAGGAGCAATTAAGAATTCACTGTTTAAACTAGTTCAGAAGAAAACATTTAGAATAACAATGATTGAAAACAGATTGCACTTAAGCATTTTCTGATTTATTCCTTTTCGTTAATCATTCAGATATGAGACACAAACGATATAATACACAAGTATAACACTTCAAAACATAAGATATAGATGAGTTATTGATTCGTTATCTGACACAAGAATGCTATAAAAATTCTTTTGCATCAATTCCTTATCCAGCTAGCCACACAAAATTTCTCCAACATCACTTTATTCCAAAATAGTCAATGTTACAGCCAAGTCTAAGAATCCCCCCTTCAATATCCAATTGAGGGAGTATTTATACAAAAAATTATATAGAATATCTCATAACAAATTGAGATATAATATAGGACGACTCATAAGTATTTTACAACAAACTAGAGACAGATGGTCTCGTAGATAAGAGAAATGATAACTGATGTTGTGCTATTTCCTTCTTTTGAGAATGTGCTGGAGGTAGGCCCTATGATGTGGCTTGTTGTTGTCCTCTTTAGTAACTTTGTGTTGGCTGCTCTATTTTACTGATACTCTTTATCTGCACTGATACTCTTTAACCTCTGTTTATCCTTCTATCCTTCTTATCATGACTTACTGTAGTACATAATCAAAAATTCATGTAAGAATAATTTTTACAAAAGTTCTAACATTTCTTCCCACCATTTAGCTTCCGGTATTCTGGTTCTTTGCATCTTCCTCAAAGTTTCATCTGTCTCTGTATATCTAAAGAAAGTAGATTGGATTGGGAATAAATGCTTTACCTCATGCTTGAGATAAAACAAATTTTCCAATCTGTCATGAATATTTTTTCCTGTAGGAAATGCTGCTGCTGATGAACTAGTTGAGGAACTGGCCTGATTGTCAGCATGCTTGTTCAATTTCTCAACATAACTTTTAAGGTCTATTAGTTTATCCTCTGAAACTAAAGGAATGGGCAATACTTTATTCAACAGAATATCCAATCTTTTTATGAAGGCATTGATTTCTTCTTGCATATCAGAGCATCTTCATTCTAGATTCTGCATGAGAGTTCTTTTAGTAAAAACTCTTTTTATCTCCAAAATTGTTCCTGTCCTGTCTTGAAAGCCTAGTTCTTCAAGTTGATACTTGTTCTTAGTATTGAAAAAATGTATAAGTTCATTGGCTTCTTCAGGCATGTTTCCTAATTCTTCTCTTGCTTTCAGAATTTCTTCCACAACCAATTTAACTAAATCATTTTGTTCATACATTATTTGAATTGAGGGCCAGACATCATTTATTGACTGGATGATGTTGTCCCAAAGAATTTCTTTTATTTACTTTAAAGGTCTCTCCAATGTGAGATCCTTCGCCAATGCTTTAACCAATTTTTTCAACCTGTTGACCTCTCTTGTTTTCTCTACAACATTCATCTTCGAGAGATCATATTTTTGTTCTAAAGTGGTGAATTGCACCTTTGTTCTTTGGAGCTCTGTCACTTGGAGTTTCAATTCCTCCATTGAATTTATTAATTCTTCGGTACTTAAATTGGAAGTATTTCCCTATGATAATTCTGTTGGCTGACCTGTTATAGATGTACCTGTAATTACTTCTGCTGTAGATGCTAGAATATTAGGTTGTTTGTCTTTTAATGCCTTTTCAAACTCTTTTTCAGTTTCATTAAGTTGCTCATTTAGTTTCAAGAGAAAATCCATCAATTCTTCTTCAGAGTTTTGCTTTATGATTTCTGCAGTCTGTGGATGTCTTGAGGCTGGTAACTTCAGTTGTTTTCTCAAGGCTGCAATATCATCATCTTTTTTCTTGATCAAGGCTTCCATACCCTTGACATCTTTTTGATTATGACCCAATCCAATGATTATTTCCTCCAAAGTCTTTATTTTGTTGTCCTTAGCCTGAGAAGAGATTTTTTCAAGATGCAATTGTGCATTAGTATTCTCCAAATAATCCTGCAATTTCTGGGTCATCATTGATTTATCAGTCAGAGTAGAATAAATCATTTCGCCTGTTTGTTTATGCAACTCAATCTAATCCAAAGGATGGATATCCTTTTCTATGACTCCAAAATTAGTTCTAATATAATCTGCAACTATTTGAGGCTGCTGCGTTTTGGGTTTGAAGTGACTCATTACCATCTTACCCTGCTGGATGTCATAAGCTGACATCAATCTTTGTTGATTCTTAGGAGCCATCTTCAAATATTGATTGTAAACTTGAAGTCTTAGTGGATCATTTCTGGCCTTTATATTTATGAATGTCCTTTTGCTATCCCAGGAATATTTCACTGGTGGTTTAAAAGAGGATACTTCTACACTTTGCTGCCTTTGTAATTCTTTCCTCTGTGAATTAGTGGATGTTCCACTGACTGTACATGTTTGCTGACTACCCAATTCTTCTCTCCTCTGACTATCAGGGATTTCATGAACAGATTCTACTTATGGAAGAGGATTCAATTTTTGTCTTTTAACATCAGGTTGTTCTGAAGATCCACTGATAGGGGTAGCTGCTTCAGCATCTCTCTTCTTACCCTTTTCTACATTGAGAGGAGTTTGTAAAATTGAAATTTATACCTCATTGGTCTAAGTAGGAGAAACCTGTATTTGACCCTATTCTTTAGATGTTTCAGGCTGTTATGTCATTATAAATTTCTTTGTAACTTGTATATCAGCCTCTTTCTCCTTTCCTTTAGATGCCACTATGGCTAATGCATTGATTTCCTATAAATTTTGCTGAGAAGTCCCAGCAGAAGAAGGACCAATCCCTGGTCTTTGCACCTATCTAAAAGAGTCTAGGTCAAGTATTTTTTCAAGGTCTTTCATAACATTTTCAACAAAGACCTGTTCACTATCTTATTCAATCAATGTCCTTTCCATCCATTCGTCCATATTTCCATATTGTTCAATTTCTGGGATTCTTTGATGAAGGTATGGTGATAATTTTCTTTTCATCCTTCTATCACAAATAAAGTTGTTTGGGTCATAAGGCACCCAGTAGAATTCTTTTTGTAATTTGAGATAGTCTTCTAAGATTCTTTCAGATTCTTTTCCAGCATCCCTAGAGTTACAGACAAAGGGACCTAATTAACTCTTAATCCTGAGTTGAGCTTTTTTCTTTGCATTGAAAAAATGGACTATGTCAGAATTTATCATCTGCCTGAAATACTCTAAGGCAAAGAGCCTCATTGGGACATATTTTGGTAACTTGAAAGGGCATAACTCACATCCATATATTCTGATTTCTGTGTGATTTCGGTATAGGTACCAATCACCTATCCTGTATTTCTTTGAGAGTTGGAGAATTTTCTTGATGTCACTATTGACCCTAGGAGGGGAGACTCCTGTCAACAAGGTTGTTGCAGGGTGTACAAATAGGTCAATGAACTCATTTTAAGAATAAGGAGAATCGGAGGAATTATGAGTGATGGTAGACCAAAATATTACAGACCTAGGATTTCCTTTGGCATCAAGTTTCTTGACCTGGAAAGGGAAACTCTCTGATTGATAGTAAAGCATGAGATGGTATATAACAGAGGAATACTTGAACACTCTTTCATTCTCTAATCTCATGAACTGATCATGGATTTTATCAGCAATGTAGGAAGAAAAATCATACTTGACAGCAGGGGGCTGTCCAGGGGTAAAAATTGAAAACAATACTAGGGTTAATTAATCAACATATTCACTAGTATTGAAACCCATTATAGACGATATCATATTCAAAATAAGCCTGCCCACATCAGTGAAAAAGATATAACCATAAGGGGAAGGGCCTTTGGGCTGATGTTCTGGCAACATGAAGGTTTGGCAGAGACGATTTAACTCTTCTTGGGATAAATTGGATGATTTCTCAAGTAAATCTCGCATGTACAGGGGAGTGAGGGCTTGACCAAGTTTAAATTGTAACATTTTGTTGATAGACTGAGGAGTTATTGGGAAAATGACAGTTTGACTCGGGAACAAAACTGCTCGTTGATTGGGATCATAATTTTCTTGGCAGTAATGGATTATCTCAGGAAAAATGTGGACTGAGGGTAGAAGATACATGGGAAGATTGGATTCCCATAGTCCAAAAATGTCAGAGCCGTTCAGGGATTTATATCTACAATGGAAAAAAATTCGAAGCGGATTTTTGTTGAGGGCAAGGTCTTTAATTTGGAAATCCCTATCTGCTAAAGACAGATAGTCTAAATCTCTGTGAGGGGCAGTCAGGGGTGCGACATTTAAAGCCACAAGAATTTCCATTTATGGTTCTTGTGGATTCAGAAATGAATTCGGGTTTTTATGAAAAACGGGCACAATCACAGGTTTTTGGAATGCAATTGAAGTTTTTGGATTTGAGGAATGAAATGAAGACCAGTCTTAAACCTTGTTTCAGTTTTTTCGTGTGGAATTAAAACAAAAACCAGGATTTACAGAGTTCGATGGGAATTTGGGTAAATAATTATCTTCCGGAAAATAAGCAGTGACAAAAATAGGTGTTGACTATGGCGGATGAATTTTAGAATACTCGACTGCAATTTTCCTCAGCGAGGTAGCAGTTGACAAACTTCGACGATTGATTTTGGAATTCGTTGCATGGGACACTCGTCACTGCATGAGATAGTGAAAATGACGCGGGTTATTTTGTTTTATTTGAAAAGTCAAAGGTTGGCGGGTTTTTTATTTTTTTGTTGGATGACGTCAGCAAGTACGATGGCTTTGTGACGGGAGGCAAGCGGTAAGTAGTATTCATCGCACAGCTTTTGGGGAAGGGCGGTTTTCAGTGGAGGGCAAGCGATTCCATATGATGGACGACGCATGGCATGACATTGTTCAGAAAACCACTTGGCCATCACACGTTATTGTTCAGACGTGGATGGGCAGTGATATCGATGTCAACCGTAGATCTCAGATTGGTCGATCGAACGGTGTTCGGGAAAGGAAGATGACGGGAAATTAATAGGGCGGGCCCAATGTGATTAAGTATGAATTAATCGCATCATGGGAAATTCTATTGGTGAGGAGTGTTTTTAATTAACCGTGAGGGTTAATTAACATATTTTAAATGTGGCGGGGATGTGGGTTTATGATTTGATTAAATAATCAACATATTAAGGTTATATTTCAACCAATGGGGCGGGATATATATTATTTGGGAATTTTATTATTAAAATAATACGGGAAAAAGGGAAATTTGTAGGGGTTTAAATAATAAATTAGAAATTAATATGGAAAATGAATAAAAAGTGCTAAGTGTAAAACATTAGATTAATGTATTTAACTTATGCTTGAATGAGAAGTGTTTTTATGAAATATTGCATGATTTTCCTAAGTAAAATAGGATTTTACTTAGGAAAAGATTTTTTAGAAGTGAGTGAATATCATGATGAATGATTTTAAGTAATTAGGCTTTTTCAATTATTGGGCAGAGGTTCCGGTCCCTCCAAAATTCAAGGAAATTCCTTGAGCCCTTCTAATTTTCAAATACCTTAGTACTTGGGGAAATTAGTGAAATTTTTAGGGAAAAATGAGAAGGGAAGTTAATAATTTTGAATTTGCTTTGCTTGAAGTTCTTCCAGTGTAGTGTATGCCTTTTCACTTGTGATGAAAGTAAAGATTTAAAACATCTAGAGTCATTATCCATCACATGTAATTCTGCAGCAACATCTACCTACCCTACCTACTTTACCCTACCATTTTTTCTTCTTTATTAGGGTGCACTTAGACTGGCAAACCCTTATCACATTTTTTTTCTTTTACATGTGGAAATCTATCTAATTCTAACCTTATTACATCCAAGGGCTCAAATTAAACTGTTGAGCTCCTTTTATTTACTCTGCCTATCTACTTATCTGCCAAGATTAAACAGTTTGGTCAGATTTTATTCTCTATCTCTAAAACATAAAATTGAAAGATGAACTAGCCAAACTTAAACTGTTTGACTGTTCATAAATTGTGGCATAAGATACAAGTTGCACACAATTTGTTTATTACATAAGAGAAAAAAGTAGTGGTATTTATACTTGCACACTTTCCTTGGCCTTTCTTTTGGTGTGGTTCATTCTCTTTCACTTTTTTGGCCATTTTTATTTTTTCACCCTTTAATTTTTCTTTTAGGGTATACCCTCTTTACAATATTTAAATTTTTTGATTTTTTGACAATATGGAAAACCTTTGTAACAAAAAAAGGTATGAACATATTACATAGCTTATCAAGTCAATCATGATATATGACACCTATTGGTATAGGAGTCTAACAACCGTAATTTTACATTCAATTTTTCTTGCCAACCTAAATGCCTTCTCCAATGAATCAGGTTCCCAAATGCGAACCTCATGTTGGATTTTATCCTTTTTAGTCCCTATGAATACATCAATCATGTTTTCCTCTATAATATCATTTACCCTTATATTCAATTTTTGGAAGTCCTCAATGTGCTCCACCACTGAACCCTTTTGTTTGAGATTTTTCAATTGTCTAAAGAAGGTGTTGCTCTTTGTATCTTCATAATGTGCTATCATCTCCTCCATAAAAATTGACCAACTGAAATTTTTTTTATGGTAGCAAAGCCATCGATACCATACAAATTTAATTTTTCTAAATATAAAGTTGCAATGCGTACCTTTTGTGTGTTTTGCACATTATTGAGATCAAAATATTTCATCATATATAGTGTCCATGTTATGTGATCCTTGCCATCAAACTTCCTCATATCGATCTTTGGAATATGGTGGGTCTTCAATCCAACATTAGAGTTTATGAAATCGGGATTAACATTTTTTTTTTCTCATCATGAGTTTCCTCTACTATATTTTTGCCATCAGGAAACATTTCTTGTATCAAAATTTCAAACCTTCCATGTCTGATTTTAGATCATTCTTCATTTATTCCATGTTGTCTTTAATTTTTTCTTCTATACCATCGATATCAGCTTCCATGTCTTCCATGCCATTCTTCAAACCATCCATATTAGCTTCCATACCTTTCTTCAAAACTTCCATTTCATTTTTTGTTGCTTTTTGCGAGATTGAAATTTGGTGCACTTGCTCTTGTAATTTTGATATATCATGTTGCACTTCTTCATCTTCATGAGTCATAGTAGAGTATTCTGAGGGCTTAATGGGTGTTGAATTATTTTTATGGGGAATTTTAGAACCTAATACTAATATCTATGCTTCAATATGCCCTTGGAATCACTTCAAACTGATTTTGAAACAAGACTTATGCAATTTGAAAAAAAAAATACACTCCTTTTTCTTTCTTTTGAGGAGCTCGATATTGAAACTGAATTATGTCTGTGATTTCAGATCTTCAATATTTTAAATTTGGTCTTGTAGTATCCCTCTAAATCCTCTTTCAAATTCCATAGGTCTCACCTGATTTGGATGCTTCAAGTCAAAGTTATGCCCAATCTTCCACAATGTCCTAATTATGGACTGATTCAGTAGAGACAACCTGTACGACATGCCACGTGTCACTGTTTCCTCCTTCAGCTCTGAAATTGATACATAGGAAACTAGAGTCCATGTAATCTCGGACGCTTTTTACAAAATTCCAATCTGATGCTCAGAGAGAGAGTTATGATGATTTTCCCAAGGTCACCTCATTTAGATGAAATTCTGGAGCCTGCAAAAAAACCTAAATTCCATAGATCATATGTCTGAAAATATTGCGAAACAAGATCTGAAATTGTTACACGACATTCCTTTGGATTTCGGCTTCATGTGGTACAAATTTCAGCTTCTGAACCTTTGTAGAACAAATGTTATAGCAAAAATTCTTCGATGACCTATTTGGAGCAGCGAAACCCTAGAATCCAAAGCTCTAATACCAAATGTCATGAAACCAGCTCCAAAAGTAGAATAAAAGAGAGATCAATGCCTTATAATTCATCCACGTTGAGGGGGAAACCTCCTTTAAATTACATAAATGAACAATAATTGGATGATACAAATGACAAAACCTCCTTTCTATATATAAGAATCCATGGGGTCACAATATAATCCTAGCCGACCTAAAAATAATAATTTAAGGGCACAATAATAACAATATGGGGGTTACAGGGGTGCAAAAATAACAATAAGGGGGCTACACTAACAACAATAAGGGACTTCACTAGTAATATAAGGAGCTAACAAGGATTATCAAGGGAAACTCAAGGGTGATTTGAAAAGAGGAAAAGTAGACAAATGAACTTGTATCAGAGTATGAGGAGGAGGGAATTGGTAGATATGAAGTCCTCTTAAATGAGCATGAGAAAAAGGTTGAGGCTCTTCTTAAGGAATTTCCTCAATATTGAGAAGACCAGGTGGAATTTTTTCACCATTAGGACCAAGATATACAAGTTTTGGTTAGGTCGAGGACAAAGGAAGAGAAGAGGAAGATATTTAAGTAATAAGTTTGGTTAAATGATGTTACTTATGTTGTATAACCTTAGGTTGCAATGTTTATGAGTAAATAAAATTAGGTTCAATGACCCCAGGTAATAAAGTTTCATGTGCTTCTATTTCGACTGTGTCAGATTCACCAACTAGTGGAGAAGTGATATCGGGTTCACCACTCACATGAAGAGATGATTCTGGTGGATCAATTTCAGATGGAGGACCAGAAGGGGTAGCTCCTTAAGTACCATGTTTGGTAGTTTGAGTTATGTTATTATTTCTACATTCAAGGGTTTCCTCAAGTGGAATAGGAGGAAATATTTGCATCCTATGTGAATGACAGGGTTGTTGGGGTTGTTCTTCCATGATGGTTTATTAAATTTTAGAAATCAACAACAAAAATAAATAAAATAGGGGTAACTAGGAAAAACGGTTTACCAAGCGACTATGAATTTCAATAAACCACCTTGGAGAACCAAGGGTTTACGTACGGGAAGGAAATATCCCTGAATGTTGTGTTCGGTGTATCACAGTGTACGAGGCGGTCCAATCAGTTACCTAAGGTGGGATAAAAACCTACTGTGGAATTCCAAAATATACCTGAAGGTATGTGGAAGCATAGTCTGTAGTAGTCTTATCTAATGCATAACCGTACAATGAGAGTGTTCCCATACACTTTTCATGCATGGAGCACCATCCAATATATGAAAAGGTACGTAGAGAACGATCCTATACACTTACATATGTGGAACGAGATATCACCCCCGAAATGCAAAACTGGAAAAAACACTAGATCATATGCTTAAATACATCGGAACACGTCTCTAACCTAGACCTCTAGATTTTTGTGTTATTGTTCCAAATGATCCTTAAGATTTATTGAGTAAATTTTAAATTTTATCTTCAATTAAGTTCCAGTTTCAAGGCTCACCATGAATTTCACATGAATATGCTAAAATGCAATCTAACATGATAATATATATATATATATATATATATATATATATATATATATAATGAAAATATATATATGAGAAGGAATAGATTCAATCATTAATGCAACAAGCAAATGATGAACCAAACAACACTTCGCAATAATTTCTTTTGAAATGCAACTATTCCAATTTCCAAATTTCACACAAAACCCTAAATGCAAATAAAGAGACTTTATTTTCTTTTCTTTTCTCTTCTATTAATCTTAAAAAGAAATTAAAACTAAGATGTAGCTAAATCATTGATAAGATAAAACACACATAATTATCATTGTAATATAAATTCCTCTAAGCCAATCTATGATCAAGAAAAAAGTTTGCAAAAGGCTTAATTTAAAAGAACAAAAAAAGATCTAGATAAATTCTTATAAAATGCTATAAAAACCAAAAGAAAACATAATGAAGGATTTTTAGAGATAGGGACACACTCAGAGACATAAGGAAAACATGCTAGACCAAAGAAAATGAGAGAGCAAGGAAAGAAAATGAAATTCTTTGCATCTTACAATAATTAACGGAGGTGTAGAACAAACACCAGTGCTTTGCAACGTAGGTATAAAGAAGGAGAAAGTGTGTTGAAGTGCTCTGTCTCCAGACCAGGGGGTGCACTGAGGTAGTATTAATCAAACATGACACACAAAACGAAAGGAAGCTCAAAAATATGTTTTCCTAAGGTAAATCAATGTTTGAATTAGTGAATTAAGGCTACTTTAAGAGGTCAAAAAGGTGTTAAGGTCAAGGAAACCATTAAGGGAAGAATCAATCCCTAGTGGAGTGGCCAATTTGTTATGCATAATTTTCACGATTGCAGAGAAAGGTGAATTCCCTATATCTAGTGGTATGATATAGAAAAACATAAGACAAAAAACATAATTTTTTCCTTAGATAAATTAGAGTAGGAATTGATTGACTTCTGCCTGATGTGGACAATCCCGAGTGAAATGTTCCTCATTATAGATTAAGCAAGGATAACGAAGTTTCTATTTTTCTTTAGGAGACTGGTTATTTTGTTGTTCCCGCGAAGGATTGTCTTTCTTCTTCTATCCTTTTCCTTTCTTCTTACTTCCTGGCTATTGATATTTTCCTTTTGTGGATTGGATGACATTAATCTCAGAAGTAGTAGTCATAGGATTAGTGGAGGATGGGTTTTGGGAAGCCACAAAAAGAGATGAACTAGATGGTTTACTCATTGACTGTTGGCTAGCAAAACTAATCACGCTATCAATGGCATGCGATTCTTTACAAGGATGTTGTGGAAAAATATTTTGAGGTCTCAAAGCATTAGGTATTTTATCGAAGAGCATACCAGATTGTGTATAAAAGAGATCAAGATATTGGGCATAAGCAATGAATTACTCTTCCATCACAAATCTTCCTTTAGAAACATCTTCAATTATAGGTGCTAACAAAGACTTAGTGAACCATTCAACTAATAACTAATCAATAATGAAGGTTTTGACCAAATGACAATGACATCACCATTCATGAATATTATCATAAATGTGAGTGGAATCATATTGTTTGAAATTGGTCAAAAGTTAGGTTCCAGTCTCATAACAAATGGGTAACTGAAAATGAGTCAAGAACGTGGTTGCTAAGGCACTAAAATGGTTGAACGAAGCTCATGGCCGTAATTCAATATACGAATTTTCTTCTATACCAGTAAGTGTCCTCTGGAAAATTCATAAACATATTGAATCATCATTTAAAGATTTCAAAGAACACCATAAATGATACATCATAACATCTGTAGACAAATATTCTCTAATATTTCCATTTGATTTCCGAATATTGATTGATAATTTCGTAGGAATGACCGACCAGCTAGGAGAGTGACAAATGGGATCATTTGTAAGCAGGATAAGATCTAGTAATTTAAGGGTTTCTACAAATAGAAAATGGCTATTAAAGTCCGGTGGAGGGTATCCTGAGTAAGATGGAATAACTTGAGCAAATGGTATCTTTCCTCCTGGATAAGGAGGATTTTGGTAGCCTTGGTAAACATAACCTTGTTTCCTAGTTCCAAGATATCCTTGAAAGGGTTGAAATGGTTGGGTTTGAATTTGATGACCTTGGTAAGGAATTTGAGGAATAACTTGATATGTTTGCCCCGTGAGATTTTCCATCATCCCAATGTAAGGTTGGATCACTTGTGACTATGCCATACCATACATAGGTTGATTCAATTGCATTTGAGGAACAATCTACCCAAGTGGTGGAGGTTGTAAGGCACCTTGAAGAGGCTGGCTAAGTGGGGCTTGAGAGGTCCCAGATACCGGTGGAATAGGTTGAGCTAGGGGTGTAGCCTAAAAATGTTGACTACACATCATTCCATGTCACAAAGAACATCTAAACATCAACCCTAATGCATGAATATCATGATTCCTTTAGGTTCAAGGCAACAACATGAGGGCACTATCAATCTGTTAGGTCCCTATAATTTGTTAGATTGGCAAGACCAAATTGAACAAGGGTAACATCAAACCAATCTTTGGAGTCCTAGGAACTAGCCTTTCAGACTTAGAGAGGGCTATCTCTATATTTGTATGAAAAATGTGAACTTGATTGATTTTAGAGCTTTGATTTTAGGCTAGTTATAAGGATTAGGGTTTGTTTGTTTGGTTGGGTATGTTTTTAAGCAGAACAGATAGAGTAAGAGAGGTTTATACCATTGGGATATGGATTCTACAAAAGGTCTTGATAAGTAGAAAAATAGGTCAATGGTGTCTCAAAGGGAAAGTATAACAAAGCCAAATGGATCTCAAGGCTCATGTGAGTGAAGTGAACATTAATTTTTAAAATAAGTAGTTTTAAAGGGCAGTTAAGAATCCTTTAACATGTACTATAAAAAGAAAGTCTTTAAGAATACTATGCATAAAGAAATAACAAAATAAATTGCATACCATTAGCTTCTTTGACTAAACTCTAGCAAGTAAAAATCAAGACAACAATCCAACAAAGCATAGAGAGCAACGAAATTGTAATTTCTCTAGTGATTTCACCTTAAGGAAAAATTTAAGAAAACATATAGTAATGATTGTGTAGTCAATTTAGCGTCTTAAATTGCTAACATAAATTATCAACCAGAGCTAGTAAATTGATGAAGTGTGGTGCACTATATGCGCTTAAGTGACCTCTTCCTTACTTCATTATATGTGTTTTTCTTATTGTTTTTGGGAACAGAAATATAATCTACCTTCGGAGTACTCTCACTAAATTATCATGCAACTAGTCTATGGAATTCTACAACCCATCTTGTTCATGATGAATGATATTTTGGAAGAGTTTGTAATACAATCTTGGCTGTATTATCCAATGCAATTGAACATAAATGTAAAAATGAAAGCAAATACAATTAAAATCTAAGACACCACAGCTATTTCTTACTCATTGTTATGATATTTTGGAAGAGCTTTGTAAGAGTAAGAATAGCTATGCCACTTAGTGTAAACAAGCAACTAAAACCTACAATACCACAGTTATGCCTTATTCATCATAATGATATTTTGGAAGAGTTTATTAGAATAAGTCTAACTGTGATAATTAACAAAATGAATTGCAACTAGAAATGCTAATTAACTCAACATAATACAACCAAATCTTTTTCATCTAATAATGATATGTTGGAAGAGCGTTTTAAGAAAAAGAATGATTGTAAGATAATGAGGATTTTTTAATATAATTACAAAACAGAAAATGCTAATTAGAATAAGTCTAACTGTGATAATTAACAAAAGGAATTGCAACTAAAAATGCTAATTAACTCAACATAATACAACCAAATCTTTTTCATCTAATAATGATATGTTGGAAGAGCGTTTTAAGAAAAAGAATGATTGTAAGATAATGAGGATCTTTCAGTTAAACAAATAATGCAAGACATGAATTAAAAACTACTTATCTAGAAAGCATATAGAAGCCTCCTTGGATAGCAGGGGCCCTCTGCTACCAATTTGGTGAAGTCCTTCAGCTCCTTAAAGTTGTAATCAAAACATCATCAAAGAACTGAATTTCTCTATTGAAAATCTCACAAATCTACATCCCATTCCATCTTGAACTTTGTTACAAAAGACTCCTATTTTCTCCTACTTCTTCATTAACCATGATAGGAGAAAGCTTCTCCTATTTATGCAAAATATGAGTAGTCATCTCATTAATGAGATTCCATGAATCTCTCTCTCCAACTCTATAGTTACAATCAAAATAGTAAATGATAAGACACATATCTTTCTAGAATTTCAACACAACTTAAGAAAGGAGACACATATCCTCTTAGAGTTTCAATACAACAAGGAAGTGAGACACATATCCTCTTAGAGTTTCAATACAACAAGGAAGTGAGACACATGTTCTCATGATCATATGATCTTCTCCAACCAATTTCGAATTTGGCCTTAGAGTGCCACATAAGGGTCTTCTAGAAGTCTCCTTTTTGACCTACACATGTCACAAAACTCACAACACATATATAGATATATGAAACTATGTTAATTTTCTAGTTTCTAATCATAAATTCACTTTAAATACATAAAATAAATAACTTTGGAAAACAAGGATCATAACCCATATATTTATGAAAAATGGTTACTTGATGTAGGGCTTTAGGTCAGATGGCTATGAAATAAGAGCTAGATGGTTATGACATAATGGAAATATGTATGGATATGGAAAACACTTTTGAGACTCAACATACCCCCCAACTGAAGTTGTTGCATGTCCTCATGCAACTATTGCAATGATTCATTTGTCCATGAGTTGATCTTTGACTCATATAGATTCGTTCCAAACTTTGCTTCTTGATATTTTCTTTTTGGCAAAGTATAATAAATTTGATTGCAACATTTTTTTGAATGGTTGGTTCTTGTGTGACAACCATTTTTTTTTTTTTTTTTAAGCATTAGTTCTTATGTAACAATGCTTTATTTTTTTTGTTGCATCAAAGTTCATGAAAACATTTAGAATCAATTACTTCATCAATGAATTGATCATTTGCAAGGCATATAATCTTTTGGATCATGTTGCAACAATAGTTGGTTGGGAAGTATATGTGGGTGGAAATGAAATGAAAATGTGTGATAGTGTATAACATGTGGATATGAAATGATATCCCTTCCCCCCCCAACTAAAGATATGACAATGTGGAAAAGGGAGTGAGGAATTTTTCCAAAGTTACAATTTAAGCATTCTAATGAATTACATGAATAAAAATTAGAAAACAACATATCTTCACTTACCTTAAATGTGGATGAGTTGTGTATGTGTGGTGGCTGCAAAATTATGATCATATTCTTCTTCAAGTGGCTGAACAAGAGGAGTCATGGATAAAGAGATGAGATGACTTTTTATTGCTTCTACTAAAACTTGTTGAATCTGCTCCAAAATGCTGAAAATAATAGTCTTCATGTCTTCAAAACTCATTGGCATAATTCCTACTATGTGAAAAGATGTTCTTATGTCGAACATAGTAGGAAATTGTTGACTTAGTAGCCATTAATGGATGCCAGTAGTCAACACGAGAACTCTCACAATTGATGACAATGAGAGTCAAGATGCCCAAACACATCTTGCTAGGTACGAATGATTTTGCTGATGTCGAGTCACCTAGAAGATATGACGAACAAGATACATTAATGTATTCCCATTTTTTGTCAGCATGAGAACTTGCCATTAAGGCATGCAAGCCTCAAGGTGTTTTTACAAAGAACTTAGACTCAAAGGAATATGGATTCAATAATTTGCATTGAAGCAGGGCTTATTTGCAGAATGAAAATGACAAGAAATGGAAGATAAGAATGGAAGATGTCAATGGGGAGTAGAAATGGAAATGGGCAATAAGCATGTAAATGAGCCTCTTGCCTTTATTTGTGGTTATGAATGGACAAAAAGAAATGGAAAGTGGATGTGAATGTAAATGGAAAATATGAAGTGAAATGAGGTGAATGGTTTATTATGAGGTATGGATGTGATGGAGACAATAGTATCTGAAAGTTTTTCAAGTGTTTGGATTTGATTTTGCATCAGCATATTTCCTCCTCTTTGTTGCTGATTATCCTCTTATGAAACAAATTGGTCTCTTAGAGAGACACCATTCTCTTCTAGTCATTTGTCCTTCCTCCTGAAACCTGCAAAAAAAACTAATACTTCTTCTGCAATGGAATGTAAGATTATCAAAGGGAGAGAGGTGATCAATCTCTCTAGTTATGATATTTACACACAAAACTAAGAATTTGTATTAATGAAACAAGTTCTCAAAGAAAAAATCAAAAGAATTTATACATGTTTTGGAATTAGTGCCTCAAGTTGAATGTTGCTTCTTTTCAGCAATTTATTTCATTATTTACCATTTCAAACTCTAATGATGAATTTCTCATTCTGTAGATCTTGTTGAGACCTTTCCAATGATACTTGAATCATCAAAATCTGATTTTGTATGAGAAAGTTAGGATGATTTGAACAATGAGGTTTTTCAGCTGCAGAATTGGAGAACAGCTGCACAATTGGACTTTAGCTGCGGAATTGCACTTTAGCTGCAGAATGTCGACGGTTTCTGTTGCTAAAAATCTTAAATAAAATGTTAGTTATTCATCTTTCATCATCAGTCCAAAATTAATCAATACCTTCAGAAAAGCGAGCAAATAACTTATTCATTTCATTGATTCAAAATTATTGAATTTTTTTTTTTTTTAATCAAAACAAAATTGAAAAAGAAAAATGCAATTTTTTTTTTTTAATTTTTTAATTTTTTAATTTTAATTTTTTTAAATGAATTATACAAAGCACAAAATGAAGAGCATTGTCAAAAACTGTTGGCTATTAACCTTTGTTATTCACTCTGGATAAGCCACAGATGGCCTTGATTTGATCGTATTTTTGGGAGGGCAAATAAATCTGGACACCTTTTTCTTGAAATCAACCTAGCTTTGGCCTTTGAAATAAAGTTTCAACAAATGATGCTAATTAAAGCAAACTCATATACATTGACCAATCGTGACCTTGCAATGACCATAGAATGGTAAGTGAAGATCACATAAGATGAAAAATAATAGCACATATTTAATATACTAGTAAGCATTGAAGAACATAAAAGGGCATGATCGCTATTTCAAAATAAAATCTTTCATCTCAAAGTTTAGCCACGTTTTCATCAGAACGACTTATACGAGAAAACTGAGTACGTAACAACCTTCTCATTACTTTATTTGAGGCTGTCCTTGGAAGAGAAGGAACAGAAGTAACGTAACTTACCTTGAACAAAGGATTCAATTTTTGTTGTAAAGCTAAGTTGAAAGCTAGTTTCATCTCTTCAAAATTTATTTTTGTATCTGTTTGATCCTTGAGGACTATCACAATCAATAACCGTTCAGGACCACCCCCCTCAGGTGGAATTCCAATTGCAGCAGTTTCCAATACTCTTCCATCCATGCCATTACAGACACGTTCAATCTCAATTGAACTTACCTGTATGATTCTGTGATTCAGTTCTCTCAACAGACAAGCATGAAAGGTGGCGCTAGGTTGGTTGATTGGCTTCCATAGAATTTGTTTTCAATTTAGATTCTTCTTCTTGGAGATCAAGAAACCGGATTATCAATGTAGAGTGCCATTTTCAAACTCTCCACTGTGAAAAAAAACGTTTTTCCTCACGCGGCAAGCAAAAATGGGCTTCAAAGAGCCGAGAACGTCTCCCAGACTGCCACGAATTTCGTAAAACGATTTCTGGGTTATCTAATTGACCACGTTGGCGAAAAAACCCATGTCTCGGTTTTTCAAAATTCATCCTCAATCGATCAGAAAATTCGTTTCAAATTGACGTGTAAAATAAAATTGCGTTTCTGGAGATGCTCTGGCAAAAATCATTTTTCTCATAACGTGGTTCAAAATTGTGTTTCATGTGCATCATTGTTTTCATCCCTAGACTGTTCAGAAGCACAATCTCCCTTTTATATGCTAGGTAAGCTGCTTCAGTAGAGGATCCATTGGCAGTGGCGTTGCATACTGTTGCATCTTCCATTTTGCCCAGAAAAAAAGAAAATTAGAAGACAAACTCTCCGAAAAGTTTCTCTCGCAGCATTAAATTTAATGTGTATTTATATTTTTCTTCTATGGCCAAACTCTCAGCAGGTTGTACTGGCTGAATATTAAATTCAATGTGTATTTAAGCTTTTTGATCTATGGTTTACAGTCACTGGCGAGGGTTTTTTTTTCAATATACTGGCGAGAGTTACCATCATAAGATTCCAATCCAGTGCACAATGTATTAACCTAACTTCTAGCCATTTATTTATGTTTTTTTCTGTTTTGACCTCCAACGAGAACCCAGTTCCGTGTTTTGGTGAATTCCATTACAGGATAGGTGACCTAGCGAAAGTGCCAAATCAACTAGAAAATGTGATAAAAAGGGCGTGCAGTGCAGGTAGAATTCGCAAGCTGTGTGATCGAAAGTTTGGAAGGAGGTTTTAGTTTCATATTGTTTCTACCCAAGGAAGCCATTTCCATATTATTTCCTGTATTAAATGGAAACAATGAAACTGCTCGAGAATGTGCTTTGAAGGGTGGAATCAGAAATTCAAGTTATGCATTCAATTCTTCATCTGTCCAAGTAATTCCATGGTTGAATTTTTATGTTTTCTGTTGAGAGTATTTCATTAATCAAAATGCCATGGCCATTTCATTGGTTTTTGTTTATGTTTGGTTGTTTATTGATTTGTTTTTTTTTTTTTTTTTGTTAATAAAATGACATATGTAATATTTCAAAAATTAAAAATATACATATGTATTTTACTAAACAACATAATTTATTCAATTTTTTATTTTTTATTTTTTTTTTAAATGATTTGTTATTAAAATGATATATATATATTTTCAAAAATTTTAAAAATATACATATATATTTTAGTAAACGAAACAATTTAAATTTATTTATTTATTTATTTATTTTTTTAATTGATTTGTTTAACTATATATGTTATACTTTCAAAAATTTAAAAATACACATATATATTCATTAAACAAAACAATTTATTGAAATCAGGATTTTCATGAAAACAATTTTTTTTTTTAATCAATTGAAATGATGAAGTTTATTTTGTCTCCTCCTTTTTTTTTTTTTACATAACAATTTTTTTTCTGATCCTCCAGATCACACAAAGTGCAGGAGGAGAGCATACTCAAGAATTATTAATAATTTTTTTTTTTTTTTTTTACATAACAATCATTTTTCTGATCCTCCAGGTCACACGAAGTGCAGGAGGAGAGCATACTCAAGAATTATTAATAATATTTTTTAGATGTAAGAAATAAGGTCTCCTAATTACACTTCCCCGGCAACGGCGCCAAAATGTGTAGTCAATTTAGCGTCCTAAATTGCTAACATAAGTTATCAATCAGGGCTAGTAAACTGATGAAGTGTGGTGCAATATATGTGCTTAAGTGACCTCTTCCTTACTTCGTTATATGTGTTTTTCTTATTTTTTTTGGGAACAGAAATATAATCTACCTCTAGAGTACTCTCACTAAATTATCATGCAACTAGTCTATGGAATTCTACAGCCCATCTTGTTCATGATGAATGATATTTTGGAAGAGTTTGTAAAACAATCCTGGCTGTATTATCCAATGCAATTGAACATAAATGTAAAAATGAAAGCAAATACAATTAAAATCTAAGACACCACAACTATTTCTTACTCATTGTTATGATATTTTGGAAGAGCTTTTTAAGAGTAAGAATAGCTATGCCACTTAGTGTAAACAAGCAACTAAAACCTACAATACCACAGTTATGTCTTATTCATCATAATGATATTTTGGAAGAGTTTATTAGAATAAGTCTAACTGTGATAATTAACAAAAGGAATTGCAACTAAAAATGCTAATTAACTCAACATAATACAACCAAATCTTTTTCATCTAATAATGATATGTTGGAAGAGCGTTTTAAGAAAAAGAATGATTGTAAGATAATGATGATCTTTTAATCTAATTACAAAAAAAAAAATGCTAATTAACTCAACATAATACAACCAAATCTCTTTCATCTAATATTGATATGTTGGAAGAGCGTTTTAAGAAAAAGAATGATTGTAAGATAATGAGGATCTTTTAGTTAAACAAATAATGCAAGACATGAATTAAAAGCTACTTATCTAGAAAGCATGTAGAAGCCTCCTTGGATAGCAGGGGCCCTCTGCTACCAATTTGGTGAAGTTCTTCAGCTCCTTAAAGTTGTAATCAAAACATCATCAAAGAACTGAATTTCTCTATTGAAAATCTCACAAATCTACATCCCATTCCATCTTGAACTTTGTTACAAAAGACTCCTATTTTCTCCTACTTCTTCATTAACCATGATAGGAGAAAGCTTCTCCTATTTATACAAAATATGAGGAGTCATCTCATTAATGAGAGTCCATGAATCTCTCCCTCCAACTCTAGAGTTACAATCAAAATAAGAAATGATAAGACACATGTCTTTCTAGAATTTCAACACAACTTAAGAAAGGAGACACATATCCTCTTAGAGTTTCAATACAACAAGGAAGTGAGACACATATCCTCTTAGAGTTTCAATACAATAAGGAAGTGAGACACATGTTCTCATGATCCCATAATCTTCTCCAACCAAATTCGAATTTGGCCTTAGAGTGTCACATAAGGGTCTTCTAGAAATCTCCTTTTTGACCTACACATGTCACAAAACTCACAACACATATATAAATATATGAAACTATGTTAGTTTTCTAGTTTCTAATCATAAATTCACTTTAAATACATAAAATAAATAACTTTGGAAAACAAGGATCCTAACCCATATATTTATGAAAAATGGTTACTTGATGTAGGGCTTTAGGTCAGATGGCTATGAAATAAGAGCTAGATGGTTATGACATAATGGAAATATGTATGAATATGGAAAACACTTTTGAGACTCAACAATGATCAAAGAGAATGGAACTCCTAAAATTCCTTAATCATACTACAAATAAATTCAAAATAACCATTCAAGATGTACCAAAGGGCATGATAAACCATATACCTCTTCAGTCAAACCCTATTTAGCAATACTTTGAAGAAATACCTCAAAAAAATTGTTTAAGTCATACCAAAGGTAGGGCTAACCATAAACTACTTTAACATGGGCTCCATTAAATCATTTTTGAGATAAACAAGATGAGTGGGATTAGAGAGCAACTAGAATTCTCTAAACTGACCTAGCAGAGGAAAACATACAAGCAATAGAAAGAAAACATAGAAGGTGCTTCTAAACAACATTTCTTAGCCTAAAATTTTTGTCCTACTGAATCCTGCAAGTGTGCTTGGCTCCATTTTCATCCAAATCAAAACATTCATAACACTCCAAAATCAATTTCTCTTCAATCTCCAAGTCTATGTATTAAGTCTAACAAGCAACCAACAACCAACAGATACAATGAGGCCTCCATGCAGTATTTAACTAGAGAAGGAGGACCAAAACCCTAACTAGGGTTTCCAAAATGTCATTAATACATCATAAATGCCATTTTTGTCCAAAGAGACCATGCAAGGCCCAAGGCACAAAATATCCTAACTTAATAAATGAAAAATATCTTCTAACATAAATTTTGAGCTAAATAGGAGTGATTTGCCTTCAAATTCCTCAAAAATATATTTTTCCAATAACTTCGTGTGTTTTTTTGACTTTCAGGCAAGGGTGCAGCACTGAGGTTCAAGGGCGCAGTGCCTGCATCGGAAAAATTGCCTGTTTTGTGACCAAGATTTGGAGGCCTTCTAGGTGTCCAAATGAACTCCATGATAGCTCATTGGAAAGCTTGTCTAGTATAGTTTCAAAATATTCTTTTTGGTTTCCAATTGGTGTCCATTTTCCTTCCCAAAAACTCATTCTCCCAAGACTGCTAAGGGTGGAGCGCCAACTCTGAAAATAGGGCAGAAAGGTGGTTTTTTGGGTGTTTTTGGCACTTTTGGACGACCAATTATACTCCAAAGGATCTATAATTTTGTGTGGGTGATGTCCTTGGCCTGATGAACATGAAAATTTAAGCCATTCCTCCATTGGGTGCCCCAAAAAAGAGCGTAGTGCCAATGGCGCTGCGCCTTTGCCCTTCAAAACAGTAAAAAATCCAAAAACTTCAAAATTGTGCCAAAATTTGGTTTTACCTTGATGACAAGGTTTGATATGCTTGTAGGGGATGGATCAGCTAGGTTACCAAGGTTTTCTTTATCTTTTTCCTCCTTGAGGGTTTTCCTTCATTGGCATCTGCCTCATTTTCCTTATCCTCACTGTTGTTTTCCTTACTGCTATGAGCTTCATTGTTCTCTTCAATGCTCTCTGACTGTCATGATTAATGCCAACCTTATCATTGATATGTGCTTCAGTGTCATCACTGTCATCATGGCTCTTTTATCTGCCATCATCACTCTTTGTCCCACTGTCATCATCCTCAATGCTATGTGCTTCATCATTATTTGTCTCACTACTCTTACTGCTCTTATGACTGCCATCATCACTGTCATCATGGCTCTTATCATCACTTCTCTTATTGTCATCACGGCTCTTTGACCTACTGCCATCATCCTCACTTCTCTTTGCTTCAATTATCTCTACCTCACTGACATTTGACCTTCTCCTTCACTACCACTGTCTCCTTCTCTTGACATTTTGAAAACTCTGCCTTGAGAAGACCCAAGGGCTGCAATTGGAAATGAGATGAAGGGATGGTGGAATGGAAGAATTTAAAAATGAATGAGATGAATGAGTGAGGGTATGTGTATATTAGGCTAAGTGAGAGGAAAAACCCAATGAAAGCCTTAGCTGCTTGTTTAAACTCTGTGTTGAAACTCCTTGCATTGATGTAAAACTGATAGGAAAAAGGGCATGTAATGTCAATCTATTTGCAATGTAAGGGACTGAGTGTTATGTGAAGCCTTGATGGATGAAAAAATTTAAACCAATGAAACCACCTTAATTTCACCTCCTGTCTAGACTGATATTCTTTATGGGTGGATGAAATGAAGTTTAAGTAGTGACTTCAAGCATGCTTCTTTAGGGCTTTCTCCTTAGAGTTTTATTTCATCCAATTTAAACCATCAAAATGCTGGAAGATGTGGCTAGGGTATCCACTTGCCTCTTAGCAACGATTGTAATACCTTGGGCAGAGATTTGTAGGTGTTTGACTTGATTTGGAGGGTTAATTTGCTTGGAGGGCCCTCCTAGACAAGCGCGCGTCGCCCAGGCCAAGGGCACAGCATAGAAGGCAAGCTTGCTATGGGTGTTGGGAAATGGCACAATGCCACCTCCTAGATGTGCATTTCCTATGTAAAATGTATGGGAGGAAAAAGCCAGGGGCGTAGCGCCAGTTTCTAGGTGCGCAGCACCAAGCCAAGAGTGCAACGCCACAAAATTTTCCCAATTTTGACTTGGAAAACTTGAAATTTATTCTCTCCTGGAGACTTTAAACTATTTTCAAGGCATAAATGATTCTTATGAAGTGTGAAATGAGCTCTATAGGCATGTGGCATTTTTTTTTATCTTTGCAACACACTTCTTGATGTTTACAAGTCTTTTTGCCTTTTTTCATTGATGCTCTTTAACATTTTTGCTCTGCAAGTGGTTTAAGTCATAAAGTTGATTCTTCTTGTCTTATTGATGTCCTTTAACACTTCTACTTGTAGGTGACTGAAACACTAACTTGGCTTTTATTTTACTCCCTAATGGATGAAAAGCTTATCAAACACTTTTGGGACTTAGCCAGATAATAACTTCTTCAACTCCTTATGTAATTTCACCATGAAACTCAATTTAACCTTCTCACCTTTTTGCTTGTAGTTTGCAGGAGTTATGAATTTTACTTTTCTTATGATCCTAGATATTTGAAATGTTTGTTTTAACATAACAGCAGCTCAAAATTTTCGTTTTTTCCTATCATGGAGTCTAACTCCTCTCTTTACCTTCCCTATGCTATTTCTGCAATTGATTACTGTGTTGGTACTCTGCTGGACTATCAAGTGGAAAGCCATAGTTTTCCTTAAGACCAAATTGCTTCCCTTTCTTATGGTGTGAGTTGTCTTCTCTTAGGAACAGACCATCTACCTTATCAATATCTTCTGTTGATGGCAACTTCAACACTCCTGTAGAAGTGCCAAATTTTGTCCATTACCTCATGTGCAGACTCTAAAACTAAATGATATTCTTCTTTGGAAAATCTTTAGGTTTTTCTCGAATAACCATGTCACAACATTCCAATACCTATAAACCGGATTCTAGCATAGAAAAATAGTGTATGATACACTAATGATTTACCTTGGAACATATGAAACCCTAACTAACCTAGTGGGAGGATTTTCTGACCTGGTCTTTGACTGAAAATTGGTTTGAAGTTTTCAATTGAAAAAACAGAGCATTTGTCAAAGTGTTGTATTGAGGATCCAAAATCCAATGTACTTGATTTATCTAAAGAGCCTACAAATATAATTTTGAGGTCATCAATGCTTGGGGAATCTAGGGAACATGGGAAATATTTAGGCTATAGGAAACCCTAGAAGGAAAATGAGGTTATGGACAGGTTAAAAATAGGCCAATGAGGTTATAGGCAAGAAAGGAGGATGGAAATGATAGGTATAAGACCATAAGGAGTTTTTAGGAGTGACAGGGTGACCATGGGATGGCATGTTGATGAAATAGTGAAATTTTTTCCATAAGGATAATGAAGGAAGTGATATTTCTGAAACTCACAATTTTCAAGGAAGGTTGTTTTAAGAAATCTAGAACCAATATTTAGTCATCTATAGATAATTAAAAATAATGATGACTAACACAATCTCTAAAATTCAACCCTGATGCTTTGGAAGGTAGTAAATATATAAGAAGAGTGTGGTAGTTTAGGATTTACGATCTTAGGCTCGAGATCTACATATGATGGGAGGTTGATCTCAAGGGATAAGATATGAGGTATCCAATATAGGATCAAATAGGAATTCAAGCTCTCTATATGTGGTAAATAGTTAAAATCACCTTTGAAGCTTCTAGAAGAGGAAGCTTCAGAATAAATTTTTTTTTTAATTATCACGAATTTCTATAATTACCATACCTGCATAACGGAGCAACAAGTGTTGACCAACATAGGTGGAAAAATATGCAACAACCGATGAACGAAGGTGGCTAAGGAATCAAGGTGCGTTGGAGTTAAAAACAATGTTTTTAAGCAATTTGTCCTAGAAACCTAGACTTTTTGGAAAGGTCATGCTTAGGAATTTACGAATATATTATGACAAAATGGCCTATAACAAGGGTTTATTTAAACATAAAAATATCATTATGATAAAGACACATTTCTCTCAAAAAATGAAACCATAATTGAAACTATACAACAAAAATAAAAAGGAAAATGAATTTTGTACAAAAGAAAAGATGAAAATTAACAAAAGAAAATAAAAGGTTAAATTTTATAAAAGAAAATAAAATTTTAAGGAAAAAATTTCTTTAGCAAATGATGGAATATTTACACATGGTCTCATGAACTCTCAAGAGAAATTTTTCTTCAAAATATGGACATTCATAGGAAGGTTCTCAACCTCCCCTCCCAATTATTGTAGAACATGGGTTGGAGGGCCAGGTATTGCATAAATTTGAAATGGTCCTAGCGAAAAATGTTGAAATTTTGAATGTATTCATTTTTCTTCACGACTCTTGTCCCATTTCAGTACCATATCACTAATGGAAAAATCCTTGTCAGTGACTAAGTGTTTTTCAAACCATCATTTGATAATCTGCTGGTGCTCATGGAATTTGGCCTTTTGTTTTTGTCTTTCCTCTTCCAGTTTTAGTAAAGTATAGATTCTCACATCAATTTCTTTAATGGAATTTATAGTAACAAATTGAGCTAACTACATGGATGGTAAGTATGTATTTGGAGGAAGAATAACTTCCTTTCCATAAACAAGGAAGTATGCAGAGTTCCCTAATGTTTTTTTACGAGTTACATTATAATCTCATAAACAATTTGGGAGATGTTTGTGCCAATTCATTTGATTGTCTTGTACATTTTTCTTAAGTATTTGGATCAGGTTTTTATTGGTAGACTCTTCTAATTCATTTTCATTAGGGTAATAAATGGAGGAAATTTCAACTGTGATTCATTTATCCAAACAAAAATCACTCATTTTAAGGGATGAGAAGTATGAGGCTTTATCAAATACAAAGGATGTAGGAACACTGAAGTTGGATATAATATTATTTTAAAGAAAATATATTACTTGATCATCTTTAATCCTTTTAAGTGGAATTGTCTCTATCCACCTCGTGAATTAATATGTAACAATGAGAATATATTTGTGTATTCGATATGAGTTAGGATTGATCCGACCAATTACTTCAAGACCCCATTGTTCAAATGGGCCTTCTACTTCAACAATTGTAAAGGAAAAGCTGGTATTTTTTCCCTTCCTAAAGTTGTCTGACAAGTTTCACACTTTCTCACATAAGCATATGAGTCGTTTAACAAAGTTGAATAATAATAACCAACTCGAATAATTTTGTGTGTAGTTCTCTCTCCTCCAAAATTCCCTCTTACTGGTCCATCATGCAATTAAACTAGTACTTTCTCTACATCAATATTTTCCAAACATCTGAGTAAAATATCATCATAACTCTTTCTAAACAACACTCCATCTCTTAATTGATGTCTAACACATTTTAATCTCAATTCTTGATTTTTTTTTGGTGCCAAATAATTAGGTGCAATACCATTCAACATAAAATATATAATTTTATGTTGTCATGTATTGGTTGGTACATGAGTGTAAATTATTCTTCTTGGCTTACCTCAAACTCATTATACCAAACTTATTCCTAATCAGTTTGCGATCCTTTTGATTCTAATGACAATATATAGATTCCTTGTCCTCTAATGATATTTGACAATTTAATCTCAAGGTCTCATTCCTGGAGTGTAGTCATCCAATTTTTTCTCTTTTCTCCTAGATCCTTCTGTGCAAGAAGATTTCATACATCAAGATGACGAACAATAATTTTTGTATGATATTTTAAAAGAAATGGTAGAAAATTCTTGGGAATTTTAAATATAGCATAAGCATGTTTTTCAATCTCCGAATAATTCAAATCTGCTGCTTGGAACCCAAAAATCATAACATAAAATGGTATTTCTATACAATCCGGGTTCTTTTGAGTTAAGAGGACTACATAGGACAAGTCAAAGGTAAAACTGTATAATTTTGATTCACTTTTAAGATTTTAGTTGATTAGATTAGGTACAACAACATTTTATTCCTTTATGTTTTTGAAAGAGTCCTTCTTTGTGATGTCCCATTTGAATATATAAAGCCAGGAAAAAATCTTCTTACAAAATTTATCTTTCCCATAAAAGATTGCATTGAGTTTTTTTAATTTATAGGGAAGAGAAATTTGTAGTATAGATTTTACTGTGTTTGGATCAATTAAAATCCCAACTTTCAATACCAAAAATCATAAGAGCTTACCTTCATTGACAACAAATATAATTTTCTTAGGATTTAATGACATATTGTATTTTCTACATTTGTCAATTTTTTCTTGAGATGTTTAACATGATCTTTGTGTTTCTTAGAGTATATTGGTATATCACACACATAAACAACCATAAAATTATTAATCAAACATGCATTTATTAAACCAAATAACATATTTTGATATGAAAAGGTTCCCCATTTGGTTCGAAACGTTGTCTTGCTATGATATGCTGGTGAAACCAAAACTTGGTTATAGCAAAAAAAACCATCAAGGAAGGAAAACATTTATGAACCAAAAAAATATTGTAGGATTTTTTCTATAGGAGGAACAAGGTTTTTTTTGTTTTTTTGTTTTTGTTTTTGTTTTCGGAAGATTGATTAAGATTCCAAAAATCAATGCAAATTCTAATGTCCCCATTTTCTTCCTAACTAGAACAAAATTTGATAGTCAATGTGAGTGTTTAACTGTAAAAATTATCCCGGGTTTTAAAAGTTTATTTAATTCCTCTTTGATTTGTTTTTCGAGCTTAGGATTCATTTTTCTTAACTTTTGTTGTATGGGTTTAGTATTTGGTTTAACTGGAATCACATTCTGAATAATTTTGGTATCATAGAACTTTAAATCATCAAATTCCCAAGAAAATACATATTTGTATTATTTAAAAACAATTATAAATCTTGAACATTCAAAAGGAGTACAATTGACTCCCAAATTAAAATTTTGGGGGATTTTGTTAGCTCCTAGATTTATCACCTCATATTGCATTGAGGAATTGTTATTTTTGCAGTTAGTACTCCCTTTGAACCTAATTTTAAAATCATAAAGGTCCTCAAGAAAAACTATTGATTTAGGGATTGGGTTTTGTGGTATAGTTTCATCTAGATAATCCAAATTCAATTACAAATTATACTTATCTTCATCTATTATAGAGCCTTTAAAGGTATCTTTCATAGTGAGAAAATATTTTATTTCGTCATCATCGTCAAACACTCTATAGTTGGAGATGTTATTCGAAACTGATGGACTAAAAAGGATTTGCATGAAAAATATATTCTAAGAAAAAATATCCATAGGAAGAAGCCTTGAAGCTACATTAGCTAAAATATCAATAACTAGATTTTGTGAACAAGGTACATAATTTAACTCAAAATTATCAAAGTTTCAAACTAAATTTTAGACCTCTTGTTTGTAGCTCTTTAGGTGATTTGAAACACAATGAATGGTTTTATTAAATTGTCTGACTATGATTTCATAATCACCTAAAATTTTAAGTTTCTTACGTTTAATGTCTATTTCCTTTCTAAAACCTTGTGACAAAGCCTCATATTCAACAACATATTAGTACATTGAAATTCAATTTTGCAATATAAATAAACTTGTAACCTTCCAAGAGATATTCTCAAGATATGTGATTTTATTATACATCTTTTTAATAATCTTCTATATGATTTCTAAATCTACAACCTCTTTATCCTTATTTTCTTTCGTTTTCTCAATAGAGATGTTGGTTTTTTCCTTGAAATATTTCTTTAGAGGCTATACTTAGCAGTTGTTTTTCAATATTCAAAGACTCATCAAATATTTCTGATAATGTGTCTTTATTTGATCTAATGACAATACTAACAATTGATGAAGGTGGATCAGTATTATAAATTTCAATTAGTGCACTACCAACGGGTATATAATCAATAGGAAATTATTTAGCATAAATAAAAAACTTTGATTAAAATATTTTATTGATTAATTTGGATTCATCTTGATACCTGACAAATTGATTACCAAAGATGACGGGGATTTGTCTTCACCAAAAATTTTAATAAATTTGGTTTGAAAAACATCCCAACTAGTAATAGAACCATCTAGTAAATAAAAATACCAAGTAGATTTTTTTCCCTCAAAAGTATAAGGGAAAATCCTGGAAACAATGTCCTCATGTTGAACTCCCCCCAGTTTCAAAGAAAACATGAACTACTTTATGTGTTCTTTAGGTGAAACTGGACCTTCAGGATTATACTTAGGTAGAAATATTTAAGGATGTTTAGGAAGACCATGTTGAGGTCTTGGAACATTAAAAAAAATTACAAATAACCAAGGCTGTTGTGCCATGGTGATGATAGGAGGTGGTAATGGTAAAATTATAGGCTAAATTATTTGAGTGGAATAAGATGTAGATGTTTGATCATAAGTAGTTTGAAAAAAGGTAGATGTAGATGTTTGAAGAAAAGTATTAATTGGTAGTGAAAAGACTTTAGATTATTAATCAATCTCTTCGAAAGGAAACAAAGGATTTGTAACTGATGAAATTATGCTTTTGATTCTAGTTCCATTTGATATGAATAAGCCAATTCATTATGTGTTTCCTTTTTTTTTTTTTTTTTTTTCAGATAAAGTAAATACAATTGGCGATAAACCAAAACTTTTACTTTGAAAATGTGTGAAATATATTTAAAGATCTAAATGAGGGTGAATGGGTGCCAAAATGCTTCAGCAATGGATGTTTTTGCTGTGATTGACTAATCTACAATCAAATATGATTCATAGACGTGTTATTGTGGAAAATATAGTTTGTGGTTCACCTTGGTGAACAGTTATGGGAGGAGTTCTTGAATCAAATGATATGTGTGGAATATTAGTGTCTAAATATTCATCCCGCATACATATTCGACCCTCCTTCTAGAACCAAATTGTTGAAAGGTGAAAAAATCCCTCTTGCAACAAGTGAGTTATCACCCAATCAAGGTCCTTGGAGATCCATTTTCATTTGGGATGGCGATACTCTCTAAAAAAAAAGCCCAATTTCCTATGCCACTCTATCCTAAATAAATGATTAAAAATAAACTTAAAAATGGAAAGTATATGACATAAAAAATTATTTACAAGAATATATTAACATATTTATACAAACTCTTGTGTGTGAAATGGGCTTCAATAATTTAAACAACAGGGGAAGGGAAAATCATCCAAGTTGAGTCCTTAAGAATTTTTGCAAGTGTTTGGGATAATAAGTTTCCACGATGATATGTGGGCTCAATCAACGACCTATAGAATTGGGCTTTTGTTAAAGCAACTTCTCACTAATTGTGTAATTTTTTTTATGTGCAATAAATTTAACTACTTTTTCAGAAAATCAAACCTATCTCATAAATGAGAGAAAATATTTAAGCTGTTGTTTCGAATATCAGAAATGAAAAATTGATCTACTTAAAGTCTAAGAAGGAATATGAACTCTCTAAATATCTCAACAAATCATTTCTCTTTATCAATTCAAAAGAAAATACAAAAAACATATCAAAATATTCAACAAGAAATGATAAATGAATGAAAACTAGGGTTTAAAACACTAATGATGCATATACAAAAATATTAAAAGCACAATATTCCAAACATGGAGATCTTATAAAAATCAACTATTAAGGTATTTAAAATTTTACTAAAACACAAATTAAAAATATTAGTTTCATTGAAGTAAAAAAAAATTCCAACCTTTTCTCCAATGAAGAGGGCTATATAAATATTGAAATTACAAAATGAGATAACATTTGTTTTCTAAAAATAGAAAATTCATGTATCTTGTACATGGATTTTCTAACATATAAATAGGAACAAACAAAATCTCAATGATTGGACATAGTTAGTCACTTTTCTTGGTCGACTACTATTCTTCCTGCATCTGTTGTGCATGTGGTTCAATCATCTATTGTTTGAGAAGGAAAAAATTATTTTTCCTTATTCTTGATGAATTAGGACCATTGACTATATCACTTATATGATTCATGTAAATGATCAAGTACAATACCTTTAAGATTTATCTAACATTGACCAGTGCACTTTTCAATGTACCCATTATTTTGGTTGTACATAGAAGAGAACTTGGAAATCAATTTCAAATGCTCATAGGGAAACTGGGAGAAAGTTTCAATAACATCGGTGCTCCAGTAATTCATTTATTTTATTTTATAACTATTGGATTCTCTCTTTTATTCATTTGACTGCATGTGGATTTCTAAATCCAATGCGTCTCTAATTCCTTGTGGAGGAGGCATATCAAATTCCTCGATGATGTCTAGTGCATTGTCCCATACATAGTCGCACTAATCAAAAGCCTCTGTGATCCAATATTTAACAATACTATAACTATATTTCCTTGTTCCAAAGAAATCAACATTAAATTCTGACCTTTCTTAAAGAATTTCTCTGAGGATTCTTAAATTTATTCTTTCTCCCACATCATAGTTTTTACAAAATAATCACTTAACACACTGTCATATTTTATTATAAATTCAACTTGATCGGTGAAAGATATTAAGTCATGGTATAAATATTTCTCACTTGTTTGAAAAAAAATTCAACTTTTTTAAGTTGTTCATTTACAACTACAACTTCATATCTGAAAACCTTGATTTCTAAAGATGTTTTCTTAAGTTGTATTAATTGTTACTCTAGAGAAGTAATTTGTTCCTCAAAATGCCATTGAAAGTGTTTGAAGATTCATCTATGATTCTTCTTTTAAAATCTCAACTTCTTTTTCTTGATCTTAATGTGTTTAGCATATGGGCTTTATAGTTATTCCATTCTTTTCTTTGATTGTTCCTCTGCTTATGTTTTTTCAATCTTATGACTCTCTTCCATTTGATTCGTGGCCAAGGAAAATCCTTCCCTCAATATAGTGGAGTGATATTTCCACTCTTTTTCACTAATTACTCTACCATTCTCCAATTCAGTTTTTAATTTTTGGTTTTATTTTGGCTTTGTCAAGTTCTTCAGATAATTCTTGTACAGTGCCCCGATTTTCTAAAAATAATCCTTTAGGGATGATTCTTTCTCTATGGCCCTTTCCTTTGGATTTCATGTTGAATACCAACTTGTTATTGATGATGTTTCAACTGAATCATGCTTTCTATTTTTAGATCTTCTGGAAATAGATCTTGATTGAGAGTTATAAAAATATTTAGTAAGACACACTACTGTCTCTTCTATTGGATCTGATTTATTAAAATGTTTGAAATGATAAAATGGTTAAATTATTTTCTAGACGAGTCATAGAAACTACTGGAGAAACCAATTATGTTAGCTATACAAATGAAACAAGAATTTGTAAAACTTCATTAACTGGTTCTTTTTGAACAACCTTTGGGATCTGTGATGCTATATGAGTCATAAATACTTCAGGAGAGTTTGTCTTAATTACTTGAAGGGAAGAAATTGGGATATGTATAGCTTCCAGGACTAACTTTCATAGTGGAATTGATTTATCTTCTTTTCTATGATTTGTTTGGGCTTCATTAATAACCCTTTGATCAACCAACTCTAACATCTAGTTACAAAATCTTTCAATATCTATAATTACTTTCTCTTTCAAGATGATGCATGGTATTTGAAATTCTTCCTTTTGTATGGAAGTTTGAACCTTTATCTCTACTTGCGTTGTATGGTGTGATTGCTCTGATTTTCCAATTGTTCTGCTCTCTTATCTATTCCTTGTTGTTCCTTCTCAAATTTTTGTTGCTTTGTAAAATGATTTCTTTGAAAACGTGTGAATGATTAATTTCTTGAACATCTTCTTCCTAAACAACTTGATGAACTGGAAAAAATTTAGGTTTATATTCTTTTATGCCATATGTAAAAGAAAATTTTATCCCTTCTTCCACTTGTAGTTTTATAAGATGTACGACAAAAAACCTACTTCTCTATTGAAGATAATAAATATATTTTTATTTATTGTAATCTTGTAAATTTTGTCTGTCATCTATGTTCATAAGACATACTCTAGAAACACCTAATCAAAAGATTCAATATTTCTAAAAACAAAATAAAATGATGGTTGTTGATGAAGATCATTTTTTGAATATGTGACGAATTTCAAATGACCACTGACAACATTTTTAGGATCATATTTATAATGTGGAATATAGTGAAATCATATTTATTCTAAGCCATTATCCTCAACTATGGCATGTCCTCTGCCTTTGATAATTATTTGGCAAATTTTGATAGGAAAAGCATGTGATAGATTTTTTGAATTTTTATGTAGAAATTTAATAATTCCATGAATAATTGTTTGCATGGCTATTTCCCTGACTACAAGCCTGTCTAGGATAAACCTTGGGAGGAAATGAGGGCCAACATCACATTAAAAAATACTAATATAGGAAAATTTTTCCCGAATAAACCAATATCCAACATATTGTGGTGCATAATGAATTTATTTACTAACTCTCAGTGGAGTTTTGCCAAATAAAAAATGATGGAAATAAATCTTAACATTGTTTTTTTTTAAACACCAATAAGAAGATATTGTATGAAATCTGCGCCGAGTCATAAAAAAATATATGAGGAATCATTACATTTCCACCGACTTTAGAGGGTCTTTCTCGAAAGAAATGATTCCTATAAAAAAAAATACTACAAAGGAACAAGGCTGTGCTAACAAGCGTACATACATAAATTCAGAAAAACCGAGACAAAAAAAAGTGTGAATTTGTAGAATAATCCCATTAAAGAGGAAAGTAGAAATATTCCTCCATGGGCCTATTCAAGTGAAAATGCAGATTACTAGAGACATGGTTTGGAGCCGAGTTGGCTAAATCCTAGTTTCTTGGGGAATTACCACTTAGACCAAGTTCATTAATCTGACCTTAGATGGAATCGAGTTCATCCTCCAGGAAGGAAAGATTGAATTTGAGAGATTGAAGATCCTTCATAATAAAAATAAGAAATTTATCCCACTTGTTAACACTGGAAAATTTCACAAGAAAATATGACATTATTTAATGTCAGGTAGAAGGATTTATAGGGCTAAGAGACATCAGAGAATCTGGAAATTATTTAAAAATATCTAAGGTATGAGGAAGAATAAAATTTGAGCAAGTCATAGATTCTTTTGCGTGCAAAATCCTTTGAGAAGAGAGCCTTTGCACACATTTTGACCCAAAATGCCTGCAATCCTGGGAGTGGTGGAAGTCACTTTCCGAGACATAAAAAAAGCACACTCCACGACAATGATTTCACACTTGAAGCTGCCTAAGGACAACCACCAAAATCCTTCTTAGGTCATCAAGCGAACACATAATGGAATAAATGTGGCACATAATGGAATCATCCCCCTCTCTTGGGATACCATCCACAATGTACCAAGGGAGGGAAGGTGGATTTGAATTCTCCTATAAAAGGCCACCAAGAGATGAAAAACTTGAGAGCACATTGTTATGCTGGCCAGAATTTCCCCAAGCAATACCAGCAGTGTATGATCCGGAGCTAAGATAGAAGGGATTCAATTGTTGTTCACCCAAAAAATTCAGTCCACCATAGTATAAAGAGGGAGACATTTCACCGAGGCAAGCTTGGAAGTAAAGACATCCTTGCATCGGGACTTAGAACCCAAGTTCTAAGGGCCCTATGGAAAGTGGTTTAAAGTTTTACCCTCATCTTCTACCAGCACTCAATAAGAGGGGCCGAAAGTGCCACCATTTGGATTATTGCAGTTTTTTGACTCTATTAAGATATTTTGTCTTATTTGTTTTATTTTTTACTTTAAGTTTTATGTTTTGAATATGCATGCTATTTCTCTATCTAGTATGTTTATGTTCTAGCATGTTCCACTAACTTGCTTGAATCCACTTCTTTTTCTCCCTGTGACCAATAGCTTAAGAGGGTAAACCACACCCCTTAATTTGGTGTGATTTCGTACATGCGTGCACTAAACACACTAACATAGGATTTGGGACTCCACTAACATTTATTTCCAAGTTTATGTGGTTGTGCCTTTTTGCAAAGACCTCTGTCTGTGCTATGGAGTTGGGCTGAAATTGCCCCCTTTTTCTCCTTTAGTCGCTAGTTCATCCCAAATGATAGACTGAAGCAGAACGACTCCAAAATTTACTTTTACAAGAATTTTCACATTTTCCCCTCCAACAGACGCACCCAGGGCACGCGTTTAGAGCTGACCTCTGCACAGACATTGCGCCTGTTGCAACCTTTCACGCGCAAAAGAGAGAATGAGAAATTTCTCCCATATTTCTATTTTTTCCTGCTTGTAAAGTGCCTGGCAGGCCATAGTAAATTTTCCAGCACTGGTTGAGGTAACCCGCAGCTTGCTAAAGCTCACTCTTAGTTGCTTTTTGTAGGCTTAGTGTTAGTTTTATTTCAAGTTGATTTTTGCAAAGTTCACACATAGTTTAAGTAGGGGGACAAATCAACTTGCATTCCAAAAATGTTTTATGTTTTGAAAATTTAGGTACCAACACACCTAGATAATTAACTAAAGTAAGTGGCCCAAGTCCACACATTCTTAGCTAGTTTCTTTTTTCTAGTGTAAAAGTCATTAGTTTAGTTCAATTTTTGCACTAGGATTTCGAGACCGGGATGTAATTGTCGATAGAAGAGAAAGTAATCTCTGCTACCTTTGCACCCTTCAGTGATCCTAGGCAAGCATATGAACACTCCTTATTCAAAACTCACCATCTCCCTTTAGTTGATCACATAGATTAACTAGGAAAAATAGAAATCGGCCCATATCCGCACATGTTTTTCTTTTGATCAAGGAACGATAGAACATAGTTTAATAGGGAATTTTGAAAAGGATGATCGCATATCCACACATTAAAACTATGTGCTTGTCCACTTTTTTATCACACACATCCACACACTAAGTAAAGCAAAGATACCTAAAACTAACTTTACAAAACTTACTAAATTATCCCCAAAGGGGCAACAAAAGAATTTATAGTTTAAGTTAGGATCAAGGGGGTAGGCATCCAATAAGCCACCTTGATCATTCTTCATCTTGAAACATAGAAGTTGACTATTTAGGGAGCTTTAAATCCACTTATCAACCCATGGAAAAGAAAACTCGAGCATGAGAGAGACCCGTTTGAGAGGGGGTTAGGCTTAGGCACAGTGCGTGTGGTATGAGTTGGGGCTACCTAACCTGGTTGATACTCGATACTGTTAGCTGACTTACCAAGAAGCCCAAGAATCGAACACTCACATGGGATGGTGGTACTTAGTGGCCAAAATTAAGGCATTTTTTCCCTATAGGTGACAATGCAAGCAAGCACTAGATCCTCAAGCCTTACCTTGGTGGATTTTCTTTGGCTGACTGGGGGCGTCGCCAGCTCTTACGAGATGTTGTGCCAACACTCGCAAGATATCTTCTCAAGGCCCAATTACATTTGAGTGTGTGAGGACGAATAGGTCTTCTAGGATTTAAGTATCATGCACAAACAAACAAAAACTATATTTTTGATTGACTGATCACATAGGATTGATTTAAAGGGAAAATTTATTTTATTTTCGCTTTGTTTTATGTATGCGATCGGAATTTTTCTTTGATCATAAACTCTATCCTCTCAATTTTTTCCAAAATCAGACCTATTCAACACCATAATGGACCCAATGGGACCTCGTCGATCTAGATGACTTTTGGACCTCCCCCCATTACCGGCAGGGGTTCCAGGTCTTTTGCCATTTAGGCATCAAAGACAGAATGCTGCCACCATTATTGGTTCTTCCTTTATTGGGGAATCCTTAGTTGGGAACCTTGGTCGGTCTCCCAATGCCACACCACATACCACTGCTCCCATAACCCCTAGAGGGTAGAGGAGTGCTACCCATTCAGGAAGCCAGTCAAATACACAATAGGGTACGTCACAAACAAACCCTCTTCCTAACCAGAAATTTGTGTCTTCAAAATTTGCAATGGCTTCAACCTCGCAATCACCCTTTTCAGCTTTGATGAATATGCCAGATTTAACCAAGCTGACAAATGACCCTATTGCACACAACCCTACATGGCCTCCCATGCCCACAAATCTCCATTCGGATATTCCAAAGTTCGAAAGAAAGCAAGCGGAAGACCTAGATAATCATGTCATGACCTTCCACCTATGGTGCTCATCGAACAATATCATTGACGGCATTGTTTGCTTGAGACTATTTCAATGGAATCTAATAGGATTAGTAGTGAAATGGTATGTGGAGCATCCCTTTTCTACACACGGAACCTTTAGCGCCCTCGCCATCACGTTCCTAACATATTTTTAGCTACCCATCCATCATGATTCTGGAATGGAATTACTGACACACTGTAGGAAAACCCCCACCATCCATATCTCGAACCATCTCCACGAATAGCAACGGAGTCATAGTTTATGTTAAGCCAAAATCGATGATCAGGTACTTTTAGACCTGTTCCTAAAAACTCTCACTGCAAAGATTTCAAAGGATGTGGCGCAACAAAGGCCCATATCCAAAGAGGATGCCATCAGTAAGGGCCAACATCTCGAGCTGATTTATATGCAATCAGGATATATTTACAATATCCTGCTGAATGCCCTGCGCCTGCAAACTTATAAAGAATTTTCAGGCGTGTCAAACTCTGTATATGGTATAATTAGGTCATTGACCCAAATTTACCTAGGTAGTAGTAGTCAAAACCCAAGTTACATGTATGATTCTACCCAGAACGTACCACAACTTGGTTTTCAAAGTCATCATATGCCTTAGAAAAATTTGACCAGTAGGGCACCAGTGTATCACCATGGAGGACCCTATCCTCCAGCTCAGGGGACCAAGTATGCAGATATACATACTGACGAAAGAGCTCCCCCCCAATATCCAAGTGAAAACTAGGGACCACGTTATGCTCAGTCCCCAGCACAAGACCCACCTATGTAGAACAATGCACTGGTGAAATTTGTGCAGCTTTCCCAAAACCAACCACACCAATCATATAGCCAGGAGAACTACCCTCCTAATGTGGTTAAGAAAAAATGAAAAAGGAAACCCAACAACAATCTTGGACAAGGGAGAAAAAACCAATAATGCTCACCACGATCTCAGGCTGGAGGCAACTCCAACTAGAATCAAAACAAGGATCCAAGCAATTCCCAACGGTAGAGAAAAAAGGCCACCTCTTCGAACAAACCACTCTTGTTCAATATGTGGTGAGTACGACCATTACACTTACCACTGTCCTGATCTCCCTGAGCTGAAGAAGATGCAAAGTAACCAAGGACAAGGATTATATTCCCAGCAAATAACTATGATGCAGGAACCTTTCCCCCATCAAGGGACAGTTAGCGCTCAACAACAAAATCCCGACGACTTTGAAAAAAATAGCCACAAAATCTACATGGCAAGCGAAGAGATGTTTCTTCAAACATAGAATCGCAATTATGACACCCCACCAGACACCAATGCGTCAGGGGCTAGTACTAGTGCACCGATTACACCTTTACCCATTTCAATGATGCCTATTGAACCATTGCAAAACAAGGCCAAGTGACCAAATAGGTGAGCATGAAACTACTCCAAAGCAGCCCATAATTATATCATCGTGGACGACCTTGCCCAATGTCCCACTTCTATGTCAGCTTTGGAAGTATTGCAGTCATGCCCAAAACAACGAAAAGCCTTGCTTTCTGCATTAGGTTCTATCGACCTTGCTGATACACACCTAATGGATTTTGATTTAGACAAAGCCACCCCTAGGCTTCCTTCGATGGTCCCCTTTCAGATACCAGTGTCGGTCTAGAATATCACCATTCACCGATGTGTCATTGACGAGGGTGCATCCATGTGCATCATGTCAGAAAATGTCTGGCAGAAGTTAGGGTCTCCCAAACTAAAACCATCAGTCATCACGCTTAGAGCATACGATGGTCGAACTTAAACCCCCATTGGTCTCTACCAAAATGTTTTGGTTTGCTTAGCCAGAAATAAGGTCCATATAGACATTGAAGTCTTGGATGCTCACCTGAACTATAATATAATCCTTTGTCAGAGTTATATGTACACCATGTTAGCCATAGCCTCCTCCGTCTTCCACATTATGATGTCCCCCCACAAGGACCGCATAACTATTGTTGATCAATTGATGCATAGCGAGAAACGTCCCCTAACAAACACCGATGTTATTATACCCTATATAGATACATCCTCGAATACACTTTCACGGTACTAAGAATATGGCCCTGGCCAGTTCAAACCATCGTCCATTCTAGGATCATTCCTAGGAGATTCCCCCATTATACATGAGTCATCACCTGATGTTACAGGGGCTCCGGTGTGCATGATGTCCACATCAAGCGTCGAAGCTATTCAGGGCATGGACAGAAGTAGTAACAACACCAAGTCCTCGGCCATGGTAGCTTCTCTAGCCTACGCCACTTCCCAAACCCCTTTCCTCTACCCCCCAGCTAGTTTTGTCTCCCAGCAGGTTTTGGTAACAATGGTGTTACCAAAGATATCAATTGTAACACCAGTTTGGTATCTCATTCCCCCTACGGGTACAAGAGCCACACACATCACTGTCATAGGGTTAAAGCCCATTAGTTCCAAGGAGGCCCCATTCGTTCAATAAACGGTCGAAAACATCCTTGGAAATGAAATTACCATTCCAAGACCGATGGTTGCAGCTAAGAAAACCGAGAAGAGAGGAAAGAAGCTGAAAACTCCCACCATACAACAGGAATCACTAGTTTGCACGATATGCGACGTGATAGGACACCCTACCCATATCTGCCCAGAGTTGGATGAATTAAAACCACTCCTCGACTCTAAGGTAGACATCGTGATGTTGCATTCCCGTAAAAAGGAACCTGCCACCAAAGGTAAAGGCAAAGCATTATGTAACAATCACGCATGCGTTATCTGTAGCAATTATGGGCACTATACCCATCATTGCCTAGATATCTCACGATATAGGGGGGCCTTACACGCCATCGAGCGATCCTATCAAGAGGATCCCTCCACCAATCTTCTGGGGATGAACCTCGTATCATCCTGTACCTATAGGAAGAACAACGGGCACCAGAAAGACTCCTAGTCATACCTCATCCCGTCATATGCTGCACATTGTGTGATGATCGTGGACACTTCCTTGAAGAATGCGCAACCCTGGAACTCATCCATAGATGGAATCCTATAGAATGGGTTTACTACGTTGGATTATGGGCAACACAATTCACATGTCCTTTATGCACTGATAATCACCTTTTGGAAAATTGTCATTATATCCCCCGATTCTGGTTAGCCCTCACTAGTTTACGCTCAACTATAGTCTGCCTCTCCCAAGAAGATGCCATGGACTTGGAATCCATGAACAAATTTACAACCCAGGAAGATGTGACGAGAAAATCCATCCTATTTTTGTCAGCTAAAAGGCGACCAATCAGGGGACCCCTAGGTACCCCCAACCGCTCTCTACAAAGAAGACCAACATGTGTGTTATGCAAAATTCACAATCATGTGGTCACCATTTGCCTTGATTTAGCAGTGTTACGATGTTGGTACCTGCCAGAATACAAAGTAAGCATGACGGGACCCCCATATCTAGGCTATTCTACCCAGTTTGTTAGGGAAATCAATGTGGACGACAACGTACTCATATCCCATGAGTCCATCCCCTCATCGATATGATTCATATAATAGAGAAGAAATAGGATGCTAACCTTAAGCGATTAAGAAAGTACATCACCCCTAGGCCAGCGACCCCACACCCACATGCGTGTGATGGGAAAACTAGGATGACACACCAACCGAGCATGACCCAGGCTAAACCTAGGATAAAATGTGGACTATGTGACCTGAATGACCACCGGGGAAATTAGTGCAAAGAACTAAAACCCCTTGCAAGAATTTTTAGCATAGTCTCCTCACTCCCTCAGATAATTCTCACTAATTAAGAGAAGATCATGCGTACCTATTTTTGGATTTGTTCACACTTTCACCATACAATTAAATGTGCACATCTCCCCAAGCTAAGAGTGGCAAGAGCAGCGTTAACTCTACACTCACCCAAAGAGTTAGACACACCCAAGCCAACAACACGGAAGTGGAAGCAGAAGACCACCTCTTCTACAATGGATCCTTTCCAAGCGTCCACTTCGAGGACGACGAGTAGTGTTGATTCCCATACAATCTAATTAGTTCGCACAGTGGTACCATGCACCATTTTCACTGGGTAGAACCACGAACCAGAGGCATGCCTGCTAATGGAAACATTCAGGCACCTCTACAGCAGGCATAATTTCCACGCACAGGAAATTAACCATCCTACCAGGAAACCCAACCTTATGCTTACGCAAACTCCCATCACAGATATTCTTCCCCCACCAAACGTCGATGACACGATACACCACATACGATTGGTATCATCACACATCGGAAATAGGATTGCAGCCACCCCCATGTCCCAGGATTTCCACCTTATTCCTATTGCAAAAGGTCAAAGTACCTTGCGCTTTTGCATTGATTTCCGAAAGATCCCACATTTGTATGTCACTATCGAACTCCTTGATGATACCTAGCCTCTAGAACAACACCTAGTACAACTAGAGCTGATTGATGAAAGCCGATGATATTCACTGCAACACAACGAGGCCCATAAGAAAAGAGTAAAATCATCATTCGACTGCCACATCAATCCTCGCTCATTCACCAAGAGAGAACTAGTCCTCCGCTATGGTCGAAAAAGAAGCCTTAGGGCCAAGAAAGTTTGAAACCTTATGGAAAGGACCCTACATCATAAAAAATTTCCTCTGCCAGGGGCATACATCTTGATGGAACCGGATGGAGCATGCCTCAGAAACCCCATCAAGGGCCTTTACCTTAAGAATTTCTACCCGTAAGGGACAAGATGGGCCTGCCTTAGAGTGAACGTACACCAACCCAACCACCTTAAATTTTTGACCAAAATACTTATTACGAAACGCGCTTAAAGTGCCGCCATAGATTACCAATCTGACCCTTACTTTGGATTTGCTGATGGAGCATCAAGATGGTCTCAAAGTTTAGCATCAGCTACTTGGGTCATCTATCACCCTGACCAATCACCACTCTACCTAAACGGTGTGTGCATCGGTTCAACAACAAACAATCAGGAATAATGTGACACCATCATTGGAATTATGTGTGATGCCCTCCATTAGGGCATACACCATATGCATGTCTTCCTCTATTCTCATTTATTACTATCGCAATTAAACCAAACATTTGAGACAAAAGATTCACATCTATTTAGAAAATATTTTCATGCAAAAATATTAAGCAGACAATTTGACTACATCACATTTACACATGTACCAAGGAGTCTAAAACGAAACAACTGATCGCATAGCTAACAATATTCTAAACTGGAATGTATCTTGAATAAACCATCATACATAAAAAACCAAAAGCATAGATATCCATTAGTATAACATCATCCATAAACAAAAACAGGGCGCATAAGCTGCAAAAAATATCTGTCATCATTAGGGGAATTTTGAGGTCTAAAATGGGCCTCCTAAGGAATTAATAAAATAATATTTAAACCAATAAAATAATATTTATGCATTTTCAATTCACTTTTTGTACCACAATCCATGTAACAATAGTTAAATTTATTTCAAAAGTTGTACTAAAATAAAATTAATACAAAAATTCTATTGATGTGACTATAAATAAGAATTATCATTGAACAACTAATGCATTTGTCCTTTGTACTTAAATAACTTACAATAAAATATAAATATAACTTTATATATTCTTAATTATATTATATGCTATTAGTTAAAATTTAGATTATTTAAATTTTATAATAACATGTAATTAATATACTATATAAAAATAATATAATATAATATAATATAATAAATGTATAGGGATATGCATTGTTTCTTTCAAGAAATATGAAATGAAAATAATATATTTTTATGTGTGAAATGACATTTATTATGAGTATTTTACTTTGACTTTAAATGTACTTAGAGCACTACCATGGTTAACCATGAGTTTTTATCCACCATCGAGAATGTGACAAATAAGTACCTTTAACTCAAGCAATGCCATCTCAACCATTAGGGATGATGTCATCCCCTAAAATGTGATTGGTTCTCATAAAGTGAATTTTGATTGTAAATTTTCCTTAGGAGGCCCATTTTAGACCTCAAAATCTCCTAATGATAAATATATCATGGTGTATATGTCTGACTACAAAAAATAGCATTGCTGACCCATCAGCGAGCCTAAAGATACACAAAAAGTCATCAAAAATAGGGGAATCATACTCATAATGGGTGCTTTCCCCATGTACAAGTACACTCTAGGGCGGTGCTCCCCTAGGCGGCGCACTTGGACCTACAACTGCTCCCGGTACCACTACTAGAGCCACCGTCAAAACTAAGACTGGCACCCAACGTAAAATAGGCCGATAGTCCCTCTCCTGGGCCATCACCATCTCCACCCAGACCTCTTAGACGTTACCCAAAAAACATCGAGAAGGCATCCCTTGGGTCAAGTGGTTCACTCGACCCCAGGCATCCTCTAAAAATGACACCCAAGTAGTCAACTCAGCATTGCAATCCTCCGCCGGATCAACACGTGCTGCCTCTACATCAGCACAAGATCACTATGTCACAACCTTGGTAGCAGCTGAGCTACTAACCTCTCGTAAAGGGCTAGCACCACCACCAGGTCCACCACCCTGAAGCTATGCAGTATCTCCTCTTGGCCCTCCACGACCGCCCCAAGTTCTCTGAAGAGGACCGTGGCCCACCAATCGAGCCACGAGGTGACCTACCTCGCCAACATATGCAAGAGTAACCAAAACTAAGTCAGTGTCACCATAAAAACACATAAGCACACATATACTTAAATAAATGAAGAAAACAGAAAAACATACCTCTTGGACCCCAAGCATAACTAGGAGGGAGACCCATCTCTGGATCCCCCCGGAAATCCATCCTTGCATAGGGGAATGGCAGAAACATCTGGGGGTTGACCTCAAACTAGGACTTCGTCGTGGTATTCCAATAACACCCCACCATCCACCCATCCCCTCACGGCATCACAGGAGCCCACCTCCTCATGTGAGGCTCCTGTGGCCCCCTAGGAGGCACCGCCACCAGTAGTCTCAACAACACTACCCTCTTATACATAATGCTACATATAATACTAGCATACAGAAACAAATTTGATCCACTCTGAACCTTGTTAAGCTACGTCAACATCCCATCATAATAGATGCAGGAAAAATCAAAGAAATGCTCGGACCTCAGCCGACGCAAGACTCCAACCTGCGGACTCGATGCCCGATGAGGAGCCAACGACCCTACGGGTTGCACAATGGCTGCCAGAGCACACTGTTCGGCCAAGTTTGTCACCAAAGAAATGCTGAGGCACCCCTCTATAAGGGGCACCTCGCCACCATGACGTGCCCGGAACCTCTCCAAATACACCCTCCCAGAAGGAAGTGGATAATGCAACACCTCACCATGAGGCAGTAACCTGACCACAAAGTATACATTCATCTCAGGACAAATAGCAAGGTTAGTCTGATGCAACACACACATGTTGCACCTCTTGTTCCAATGTTGGATCAAGTAACATAGCAGTTGGTCTTGAGACCGGAGAAAATTGTTCTCCATGAACTTCAGGAACCCCCATTGCACCAACTGTTGGCGCACCTGACCATTGAAGGCTAGTGCAATATGAAGCTCGGGCCAATTCCTCTCCCTCCAAAACAACCTGTCATCCAAATAGGAACCCATTAGCAACAGAAAAAACATAAAAAACAGGCAAAAACTCAAAAAAAAATTCCTCGGCCTTTTGCATGCATGTCCCTTAGACATGCGTGCTTAAGACGCGAATGTATTTCTACAGGAATGGTCAAGACACGCGAAAAAAGGGGAACATAATGCTTAAATCATGCAAAACCCTAGGAAATGCGCACAAGGGGTGTGCCCTTGCCCTAATCGCTCGCACAATCTAGGGAAAAAAATCACTCAAAATCCATACAAACCAAGTTTGTGCGGACCCCAACACCCTCAGAATGAAAAAATTAAAGTGCAAGACATCATGGAGGTTACCTGGGCATGATATCACTAATCCTTGGTGCTTAGGTTGACTGCAATGGCAAGAACTGCTCTGTAGAAGCCTCTGGCCTCTAAAAAACTCAACAAGTACAAATGAATTGAATCAGGGCCATATTCATCTATATATCACCCTTTTCAAAAGCTTTGGAGGACCATAACGAGAGATTCGAAGGTCAGTTCTCTAAACCGAAAGCAGCACTGTGATCATCACTCTATAACAAATAGAGGCAATGCCACACATTCGCACTCCCGAAAAAATAAATTTTCAGCGCCAGCAGGTATGCCCTCTCTCATCTTATTTTAAAAAAAATCTCATGAATTTCAATAATATTTGATAAAGAAGATGCTTTCACTTGAGGTAGTTTTTTTTTAAGGAAAGCACGCAAACCATCCACAACTCCATCCACTAAAATTTCTAGAGCAAGTATCATTCTACCCCAAGCATGATAGAGTCCCAAAAAACTCTGCATATCCTGACATCATTTCTCCATCAGAAATCAACCATGGGTTCCACATATCCGACCGTGTTTATCATCACCTCGCCCTGCACTTGATAAACATCCTCGTTGGTCGGTAGAGCCTCCCCTCCAAGGCGCTCACCACACACAATAGACCATATATCACCGCAAAAGTGATGCCATAGCCATACCACTTTAGTCCAGGAAGCACCTCATGCTCGTCCATCCACCATGCATAAGGTCAAGTTTTACCATACAGAATAAAACCCCTTTCCCAGACGGGAAGGTTGTACAAACAGATAAAAAGCACACTACCACGCCTCACAGTTGGCCCACCATACCTCCACCAGCATAATCCCATCTGCGATACTTTTTCATCCGCTTTATCAACCACACACATGAGACCAACCAATGGAGCCCCCACCCTCAGCAAAACACCTTCCTCACGACATCAGCGAGAGAACACTTTCATGTTTTGGGGCACTCGTATTTATGTTTTGTACAAACCAAACCCCATTATTTTATTCTTTTGGTAAGTGTACAAAGACCTCAAATGGTGCACTACATCCCCCACACACTCATTCATCTTTTCTCCCATGGTAGCAGTCCCTGAACACCCTTGGTCGGAGTATCATACCATCACTCAAAAGGCCTCCATGACATTCATAACTAGTTTATACCCACCCTGGAAGTCCTACCGAATCTAGGTATTTCCCCATTAGAAATAGTTGTGAATGCTGCCAAGCTACTTATTATACTTCGACCTAGGGCCGTTGAATCCCCATCATCAGTTTTCAATCACCCCTCACCAACATGCATATGTTAAACCCATCACATCCAGGTCCCTGACCCTTCATATTAGCAACCCCTCATTCGGTTGAGGCTTCCTTTTTGTTGACTTCATATCACCCCTCTCCATAAAAGGGGCATCCTCGGGTGGCACTATGGGAGGCATCATTGCCCACAGATGTCATCGATCCTCCTAACATTCGACTACAACGCAAGCTTTCATGTCAAGATGGTATCATACCTTACAACCATTGCACTTTGATCAAATTCGTCGAAGACCCATGCCTTCATAAGCATCTCTTTCAACAATTCTTAGATGGGAAGGTCTCAACCATCACCTATGCATCAAATGTGCAATTATATGCCATACCAAGTTTATGCATATGGGTACCATATTCCACCTATCGTTAAAGAAAAAATGCCCCTGAGGGCGTCAACAGTCGTCATCATCAACCAACAATATCACTACCATATTAGTGAGGGCGTCTTTCAAATATATTTGTTTAACTAGCCACAACATTACGAGCATGGGACATGCCCTCCTCATAGAAAATTTGTATATATTGTATCATATTTTCTTATAGGGGTCCCACAGGACATGGTTGTTCTTCGAACCGGTGCAAGGTGTCTATAATTATGAGCTACACGCATCTCTCTCTCTCTCTCTCTCTCTACGCACAATATACAGAAAAGAAACTATAATGTATTTCGGTTATGCAATTCTTCCTAGACCTCACACATTAGGGGGAAACTGTTAACACTGCAAAATCGTACAAGAAAAGATGACATTATTTAATGTCAGGCAAATGGATTTACTGGGATGAGAGACATTAGAGAATCTGGAAAGTATTTAAAAATCTCTAAGGCCTGAGGAAAAATAAAATTTGAGCAAGTTGTAGATGCTTTTGCGCGCAAAATCCTTCGAGAAGAGCGCCTTTGTGCACCTTTTGACCCGAAATGCGCGTAATCTTGGGAGTGGCAGAAGTCACTTTCTGGGACCACAAAAGCACACTCTAGGACAGTGATTTCACACTTGAAGCTGCCTGAGGATAGCCACCAAAAGCCTCCTTAGGACATCGAGGGAGCACAAAATGGAATAAATGTGGCACACAATGAAATCATCCCCCTATTTTGGTTCACCATCCACAATGTACCAAGGGAGGGAAGGAGGATTTGAATTCTCCTATAAAATTCCACCAAGAAATGAAAAACTTGAGAGCACATTGTTATGCTAGCCAGAATTGCCCCAAGAAATACTAGCAGTGTGTGATCCGGAGCTGAGATAGAGGGGAGTTAATTGTTGGCCACCCAAAAGCCTTAGTCCACCATAGTAGAGAGAGGGATACTTTTCACCGAGGCAATCTTGGAAGTAAAGACATCCTTGCATTGAGACTTAGAACCCAAGTTCTAAGGGCCCCTTGGAAAGTGGGTTAAAAATTCATCCTCATTTCCTACTAGCACTCAATAAGAGGGGCCGAAAGCACCATCGTTTGGATTATTGCAATTGTTTGACTCTATTTAGAGCTTTTGTCTTATTTGTTTTAGTTTTTAGTTTAATTTTTATGTTTTGAATATGTATTCTATTTTTCTATCTAGTATGTTTATGTTCTAGCATGTTCCACTAACTTTCTTGACTCCAATTATTTTTCTGCCTGTGACTAATAACTTAAGAGGGTAAACTACACCCCTTAAGTTGTTGTCATTTTGTAAATGTGTGCACAGAACACACTAACACACTACTAATGAATTTTCCATTTCAAGTCCATATTATCCACCTGCAAGGCCTCCGGGTGTCTGTTGCATGTGTTGAAAGCGTTGCTCCTAGACGTGGCTGATCTGTTAGTGCTTGGTGACATAATTAGAACAAAAATGGTAGGGGGGGGTCGAAGGGGAAACAAAGAAAGAGCACAAGAAGAGAATGAAGAAGGTTTTGTAAGGGATCCTTGTTACAAAAAAAGGATGAAGGGTGCTCAGAGACAAAAAAAATAGTACCAAGGAATAAAATTGCGTTGACTTCTTTGGAAACAGTATGAGAAGCCAAACCCAGGGAGACAGGAGTAAGGGGGGATACATCAGGGAAGTCTGAAACTAAGAAGCAAGGGCCATATTCATCCATAGAGAGGAGGGAGAACAAAAGGATGGTCCATGACAGAGTTCTTGGTCGGTCATACTTCCAACAAGACCCAAAATTACAATAGATATCCAGAACATAGTGAATCCCAACAAAAGGAAGGGGAGGATGAATACAACTAGAGCACAAGAATTGAAGGCAAACATGGATACACTTAACCCAATTGAAACAAAAGCTACTATTGATGATTCTATTATATTGAGGCTAGATCTATTGGTGATATTCTCAGAGGGGGTTGCGAGCTCCTCCACCTGACCAAGCTACAGGGGTGGGGGAGCCAAGGTTATTGGAAATCAAGAGGTTTTGTAGATTAATTTAGATTTCCTTTTTCCATAATACTTTCTTGTGAATTTAGATTTATTCTTAATTATTTTTATTCTAATTCTTTCATCAAACAATTATTATAGCATGAACATGAATATTACAAAAAAAATTAACACAAGATATAGGCTACAAGCTCGGGAAAAACACCTCCAAGGGGAAAACCTAGAAAACTATCTTCTTGTAGAATTAAATCAAATGAGATACCAAAGATCCATAACCACAAAAAAATTCCACCTCTAGATGCTAATTCAAACCTTCTTTCTTTTTAGAAAATTCATCAACAAGAGACCAACATGAAGAGACCTACCAAGGCAGATCTTCCACACAATATATCTCAAGAAGATATCCTCCCTTTCAGACGTCGACCCTACACTTCTTCTCTACCCTCTTTGCGATATTTCAAACCATAATCCATCAAGTGTGTGTAAATGAGATCCATCTTTCCTCTATTTATATAGTTAAGAGAGGGTGCGAATATACATGTCCATTGGGGTAGGGACGACTTGACACGTAGGACAACCTGGCACTTAGAGGGGTTTCTGACCCAAAATTACGTATTTAAAAAATATTTTTATTTTTATTTTACAATAGGTCCAAATAGTAATTTGAGTCAAAAACCTAAAATCATGAAGGATATGTTTGTCTAGAAAAATAATAATAATGATTTTTTTTCTTACATAAAATACATAATGGTACAAATTATGAAGACCAAAACTAGTTACATTCTGCAACACTCCCTATTAAATAGGGAGGTATTCATAATTATACATATGGTACATGAATATTCTCAAGCTGAAATATTCTCATAAGAAGAGTTAGATTGATAAGCAATCTTTAAGCATCAACATCATAACCAACATTTTCAACATAGTAAGGCCTTTAGCTAACAAGCTCTATTTATATCAGAGCATAATGCTGGGAGGATTTATATGAGATACCACACTCCTCTTAAGGCACATACCCCATCCAAATGTTCACTAGGTATGTCCTTTTAGGACTATTATTATCTTGTATTCCCAATCCTCAAAGAATATCAGTCCTCTTCGACCACTTTTGTCTTGGATACCTGTCCAATCCTCAAAGAGTTTCAATCTACTTCCTATCTTAAATTCTCTATCATCAAGGAAATATTAGATGCTTATCCAATCCGACAGACCTCATTCTCCTCTTTGGAATTCACTATACGTATGACTATTAGTCCTAACCTAGTGCAAGACACGTGAAGAATATAATATAATGTCCATATCACTCTCAATTAGAGAGGAGATCCTCATTCCCTCTTGATCAGGGATTAGATCCTTACTACTTTTCAAAAATTTAAGGACGCTTCTTACTCCCTCTTAAGAATAGAGGATATTCCTTACTTCCTTTCAATTGGGAATTCATAACCACAAGATCTTTTGCTAGTTTTCATCAATACATCAACAACTAGTTCTTCAAGGATATATTCAATTAGTAGATGCATGGATCCTCCTCCCATTCGAATCTCATCGTATTGAGCTTTTGTAATGGAGCCAAAATTTCTTCAGTCTTTGACATGGTTCATGCCATCAATCTTTCATATTACTTTCCTCTATTCATCATCAATAGATGCACTATATTGAGTCAATCGACGTAGAGATGATCATAACTTCCTATAATCGTGAAAGTAAGCTTCATTGTCATCGAAACATACATATTGGGTTATCTTCTTGTACTTCTACCTTTCAATCCCAAGATTATGTAGACATATTGACCACATAATCCTTCAGGGATTACCAAATTCATCCATTCAATCCATGTATTCAATGAATTGAGTTCATAACAAATACTTGTCTCAACTACAATTATCCATTTCTGCAATATATTTCCAAGTATAAAAACCATATACCAACCATATAACCAATATTAAATCATCAATACAAACTAGTTCTTCATGGAGATCTTCAAGTAGTAGATGCATGGATCCTCTTCCCATTTGCATCCACTAGCACATTTGGCCCAATTTCCGACGGCCAATTCGTCACTATTTCGACACATAGGCGTTGCAAGAGCGACAGTTTGAGGCGGGGCAAAATGTGGTTATCCATTACGTCGCAATTCTGACACTTCAAAAAAGTGTCGTAAGAGTGACACAATTTCTGACGTTTCCAGAACATTGTCTCTCTTCTGACATTATCCAAACCGTCACTCTTCTGAAGAAAACACAACGTCTCTCCTCTGACGAAAACAAAACATCGCTCTATCGTCGGAAAAAAATGTCGCTTCTCCGACGAAAAATTAACTGTCGCTCTTTCAATGGAGCCTAAATGTCGTTCTTCTGATGCAAATTAAAAATCATTAAACATCACTAAACGTCGCTCGTCCGATGTTTAAAGCATCTCTCTTCCAACGGATTTAATGTCTCTCTTCCGACAGCTTTAGCGTCGCTCTTCGATGTTATATAGAAACTCTCTTCCTACGTTAATACTTTCGCAAGTCCAACGTTAGCTCTTTCTACGTTTAAGGCGTCGCGCTTCCAACGGCTTTAGTGTCACTCTTCCGAAGAATATAGAGACTCTCTTCCTACGTTTACACCGTCGCAATTCTGACATATATACAATCGACTAAAGCGTCGGTATTCCAACAAAAAGAAAATATTTAAAAAAAAAATTTCGTTATCACACTGTTATATGATAATTAATTCCACTTAAGAATATAAGATGAATATTGAAACATGTTAGTTCCAACTTAATATATATAAGTTCATTATTGGAACAATTCATGTTTTTGTAAATCTATATATACTTATGTGTTTCAGAAGGGTGAGTAGAAAGTCCCAAAGTCCCATAGGAAGACCAACACTATTAATAACTATAAGAAATACGAGTGGGTATAAAGACCCAACACTGGTAATAATTATAAGAAATACAAGTGGGTATAAGACCCAACATTGGTAATAATTATAAGAAATATGAGTGGGTATAAGGACCCAATGGGAAATTCTGTAGAAGAATTCTAGATGCTAGACAAAAAACTGAAATCACTAAATAAACTTCATTGTAATGCCATTAAGAAGTGAAACGACAAGAAAGGAGAATAAAACTATGTCAAAGTGATTATTTACATTAAAAATTAAACTATAATGCATGATAGAGGGCCGCATAATCTGCTGGTAATAAAAATTAAAAATTACTTAAAGTCACCATGGGCTAAAATAGAGTACATTCAAAACCATTGAAATATCTACAAGTACCAGTTACAAACCCTTGGACTAAGGGTTAAACAAAACATATATTTAATTGAAGCAATAAGGAAAAATACATCAATATAATAGACCATCGAGTATAGCCAGAAGGAAATTCTATATATATATTTATATGGTGAAATATATACCTGCGATGAAGAATCAAATTTTAGTCCCTTCCCCCGAATTTAAAGTTTGTTGCTAATTCAAAATCAGACTATAACATACAAACACCCAATTCAATTGATTATAAGTTTCAAAACTATGAGTATAGTTTATTTCCCCAAAAAACTCTAACAATTTACAATATTAACTGGTTCTGAAAATCTACATACTTGAACCTCATTTTTCATCAACTGAACTAAACAATCTGTGTAAATATCCATACAAGAATTCACATAGAAACAAACCTGATTTAATTCAGGTGTCCTAGTAGAACTCTCACTGACACAATCAACAATTTCAGTCCTTTTACAAACTGTTCATTTCCCAACAATTTCAGTTCTTTATTCCAGAATAAAAAGTAACAAAGGAGAGGACCATAATTTGCCCAAGGATTTGGTGTAAGTATGAGTGCAGACAACCCATATCACTTCCAACATCACAGGGTTACCCTCTTGCAACAGAAAGCCTTTCAATGGTTCCCGATTATCCACAGTCTTATGAAACACTTGTCTGGTTCCCGATTTATAACAAACACTAGGTGCCTAGTTTATAACAAAAAAAATATCGATTCCTGATCATCAAAAGTGCCTCCACTTTAACAGAAAGGTTTCTACATAAGTGAAGCTCTCTCATTAAAATACAAAATAAGGACTTCCATTCAAAATCAAAGGACTGACTGGTGCTAAACACATAGAAAAGTATGTACTATGATTTTGAGCGGAGAAAGTCTACAGTAATTGGAGAATTTTCCTGTAAATGAACATTGATTAGATCAGGTGGTTTGTTGGTATGATATGAATGTATTTCAATGGAAAGTTCTAAAAATCACAGTTGTAACTATAAATTTAATATAACCCCTTAGAATGCACATTTTCTCTAGACTTGAAAAAGGGAACAATATATTTTAGTACCTGATTACCTTCAAGTATCGTTTTATCAACATTGTGGTGTTGGGGTTAAATCCCTCAATTGGCTTCCCTTTAGTTCGATACAAGCTTAGTTGAGCTCGTACACGAGATGCCAATGACTTGCCAAGCTCCATGCCCCATTGGTCAAAGGAATTAATGCCCCAAATAAAACCCTCAACTGCAATCTTGTATTCATACATTGCTAACAATTGGCCTACATTATATGCTGTCAATGATGGTAATAAGATGCTTAGTGATGGTCGATTCCCAGATAATGTATTGTGTGTAATAATATGATCAGAAACTTTCTCATTTCTTAACTCCTTAGGAGTCTTCTTACAAGAAAGAGCATCTGGCTGTGCAAAAAATTATACATGATCTCATCGTGGTTACTCACAACTTCCCCTTGTAAATAAATGACCTATTGGCTCTTGATGATGCCAATGAAATCACAAGGAATTACACGACCCTGATGAATTAATTAGTAAAAGCTGTGCTGGCCATTTGTACCAGGTTCTCCAAAAACTATTTCACTAGCCTCAAAATTGAGGGGCACACCATCACTAGAAACTCCCTTCCCATTAATCTCCATGCTAAGCTGCTGGATGTGCGGTGAAAACTTCTCCAGAGCCTGAGTGTATGGCAAGATAGCCCTAGCTGGATACCCAAGAAAGGAAACATTCCACACACTAAAGTTGTAGCTTCTTCCAATGTTGTAGCTTTTAGGAGTATGTTGATTTTTTTCAGGCCTTCCTGATAAATGTTAGAAACCAACTTCCTAAGGCCATGTAGCAGGGCACTAGAAGTGCAGATGCCGAACAATCTTCAGTTGTTCCGAGTGGTGTTTCTAATAATGGAAACAATGCTTTGGCTCAAACACCTATTGCAATGGATACGTCTAACGATGTCCAAATGATAGATGGTGCTACTGTTCCCAATGGATCAAATAATGAATTAGATGTAGTAGAATTTGTTTATGCAGAAAGACTAGCAAAGATTAAAGGAATTTTGTCTAGTGAAATGGCTATGAAAAACCTATGCTACTGCAATTGAAAATTCATTGGCATTGTCAGCCTTGGATTTTCAATGTGTTAGATTGTATTGGCAACAATTTCATGTAATAGTGCAATTGGTTGATGCAAAGATTGACACACCAAACAAACCCATCTAAAACTAGGATTAATGTATTACCTCACTAGATTGAGGAGCTTGAATTTTGAAAATTCCGCTATCTCTCTTGAGCTTCTTGCTGCATTTATGTGGATGGATATATTCTTCATTATCTTGTAAGTGATTTTTAATAGTATATTTCTAATCTACTGAATTTCTAATGCATGGAATCTTGTCTTATGGTTTGTAATGTGCCTTAATTAATGAAATTTTGGTAGAGCATTGAAGTTATTTGAAATTTTGCATCTGTTATTCAAGGATAGGATAATGAATGAATGTTCCGAGAGGTTATTTTGCATATTTCATCCTTAAAATTCCATTAATTATTTCCAAACTAAGTATAAAATTCTAGAGTAGCCATGTAGTTTTCCTGCAGTTTTCTCATTAGGGCTACCAAAGCTGCCTCTAGGACTCCTTGAAGAGATAAGTTATCAAATCAAGATATTTTTTACTCCAGCTCTCCCAATAGCTAGACACGGGTCCTAAATCCTTGGCAGTCACCCCTAACTCAAGGAATCATCTTTCTTTTCACCTCTACTTCGCTTCTTTTCCTCATCATTTTAAGGATAAGGAGGCCTCCCTAGGGCTTTAAACCAGGGATAATTTTAAGGATGGAAAATTATCTTGAAGTTTAAAAAATTGGCGAATCTCACTAGTCCCTAATATGTAAACTACAAAATGTTTATTGATGTATTTGTAAAATTATTCAAATTTATAATGATATTATATATATTGTCTATATAATTTTGGCGATTTTTAATGTAAAATAACTATATACTGTAAAATTTCTGCGAATCATTTTTATTAAAAAATGGAAATTGGCGAATCTTTTTTTTTGGAAAACCATGGAAAATTAGCCCACCTATGAATATTAGCCCCTAAAATTTTCCATGCTTTAAACATAGTGAAAGTAATTATAGAAAATTTAAATAACTTAGAAATAAATAAAATTCTACGAAATTATTACTTCAAAAATTACCTAACAGGGATTTCAATAATAAAAGCATGGTTTTCCATTGGAAACATATCGAGGGAATTAAGAAAGGGGGATTGAAGAAATTTATTTATCCCCAGATATGTTTTTGGAAACAAAGTGGAAATGATAAAAGTAGTAGAGAACCAAGAAATTAAAACCTGGAAATGAAGTAAAATTCTTTGAAAACATTAATTCAAAAATCACCAACTTAGAACAGTGATTTCAATGATCTCCTCCAAAGAATCTAAATAATGAACCTAAAAATAAAATAAAATTGTTATAAATCAATTATCACCTTATTGGCGAGAAAACAGGTCTCACAGGGAAGACCCAGGTTCAGGTTAAGGGCCGACAAGGGTGTCCGCTGTAGTCAAGCACCACGCCGACATTTTTAGCTTGCTTCGAAGAGTCGAGAGTCTCACCCGAGGCATGCCGTTACCTTACTAAGATGGGGGATAGATCGGTATCAACATAACTACATTAGTATGAAGAAATCAGAGTTGTGACAAAGGTTTAAACAAACACATCATTCCATCAAAGATGTATCTCGGAAGTTCATTCAGACTTATTACACATAAAATTAAAAATCACTACGAAAACCATTCATTCCAATACTCAGAATAGAAACTCCTGATTCTATTATAAAGTAACCATCAACAAAAAAACATTACAAAGCTCCTTAGCATGAGCTCGAACGGAAAAGAATACAAATGGTCTTATTGGATAGAGATAAATACAGAGATACAGGAGAATAGAGAGCAGAACAACATCACAGGGCTCTCCTATGGCTCCTGTCTTCTGACCCCGACTGCACCAACCTCCTCTTTCCACTGGTTGATTGCATATTTGATCTTCTGCCAGCGTGACTGACAGTTCCTCCTTTCTCTTTGCTCGGATGTCTTCTGTTTCTTTCTGTTAATCAGGAGTTCTACTACTTGTTTTCTACCACGCTCTTACGCCACTTGTGCTTGCTCCTACAACAACCATGCCACCTGTCCTTTACTCCTTTGCAACCTTGACATCTCCCTGCCTATTATGGTTGTGTTCTACCATGTACTAGCCGCAACTCAGAAGTTGTTTAATTTCAAAACAAGGGCCCGACCACATCCTATTGACTCGCCTTGAGTCAATCATCCTGCACTGTTTCTACTTCCATGGGTCAGCTCGGCCCTATGCCCTGCTATTCCTGCCTCCTTTCTTATAGTTGTCTAAACAAGGCCCCCAACTCTGGGACCTTTGTGAGAATTTCTCCCTTGAGTTCCTGGAAGGTTGTCATGGCCTTTTTCCATCCTTGCATCAGTGCATCAGTTTTAGCTGTTATCCTCTTGATGACTTCTTATCCGGCATTAGGTGGCAAGTCACCAAACATGGTGGTTATTTGACTATTGGCATCAGAGGCCAATTGTTCCATTGTTTGGGCACTGATTTTCACGGGCTGTTAGAGCTCCTAGAGGGCTTGCTTGGCCACCATTGAGCTCTATTCTATCTACTATATTTGGACTTCCAAACCATCCACTTGTGCATATAGTTGGTCGAGTCCAGTCAGGTTCGTGGCCTCCTGGATATGTCTTGATATTTGTTGTTGCTGTAGCGAGACCGGTTGTGCCTTCAGAGTAAGGGTTGTCAAGCATTCCTGTAGACCATTCAATAGGTCGTATGCTTCTCTTGCTGCAGTACTTAGAACTTCCTGCATTCTCGTGACTTGGCTCTGGCTCTCTCATATTTTTGTTGAGCATACGACCACGGGGTTGGGTAACGCTGGTCACGCTGCCAATGTTGTCTTGAGTTCCCCATTTTCCTGATGGAGGTTTGAGTACGCCACTATGATGTGGATTGCCCAACTAACTACATCAGTTTCTTGTATCTCTTCTGGTATTTGGTTTTTGTTCACTGTTACTGTTGGCCAAATGTCCTGGAATACCCCTGTTACCGTCTCCAGTTGTTCTTGTAACTGCCCCTTCTCTATCTTCATCTATTCATGCTCTTCAGTAAGCGTGCTAATCTATAGTTGTTGTTGCTCACATTTCTGTTGGAGCTCTAAGTGAAGTCTCTCGGCTTGTTGTGCTGCTCTTTGAATAAAGTGGTACAGGTTGTCCCCCATGTTTCCATGCTTTCTGCACCGGAGGTACCCTGATCTAGAAACCATGTATGAAGAGGTTGTCCGCTGGTGACAGATTTTGCTGACTGGTCATGTGGTGACTATGGCAGCGTCTGGTGCTGCAGCCGGTTGCTAGAGTCAGCCATCTGTAGATCGGGTTGCACTTCTTTACCTGTTAGGTTAGCTTGTTGAAATGGAGTCTTCTCGGGGAGTGACCTAGCCATTTCTTCCATGGACTGCTCTATCTGTTTAATGAGCTCAGTAAATGTAGTTTGTTGGGCCGGGGTTTGGTCAACTAGAGGTACCTGTGATGTACCCGAGTTAACTTCATTTCCATGGTCCCCATTAGTTCTTCTATGGACTATTGGATACGACACTGTGGCTGATGAAGTGGAGGGTGTGGAATTCTGGGGTTCTCAGAAAATGGATGATGTGGCGAATGGTAGCTAGTGGCTGTGCGGTGGCAATATGAAAATGTTTAGGAAATCGATGGGGTAGATGGGGTTGTAGAGTGGTATCTCCCCAGACCCTTGGGGCTTGACTACCTGCTCTTCTCTGATCGGTACCCCTACACTCACTTGTTGGGGTGGGTTCTCCTCCGTGAGATCGACCACTGGGCTAGGCACTACGACCTTGGCCCTTTTTTTTTTGGGTGCCGTTACTGGTTTCATAGCTTTATTCTTCTTGAACAATGTTGTATTAGCTTGGGGTGGTGAACTAAATAAAACATTGGGTATTGGTGCAAATATGGAGGTTGTGCTGGGAGATGGATTGGAATGGGATGCCTGAAACTCAGAAAAGGTTGGAAACGTAGAGGCATCGCTAGTTAGCACTTGAACTACTCTTTAAAACTTTTCACCTTGGTGTTCAGTTGTTCAATGATAGGAAAAAGCTGCAAGTTTGACATCCTGGTCGTTGCTTCTTCTGAAGTTTCTCCTGGACATGGATTTGGTAGAATCCGGTCGAAGGGATATGTGTAGACTCCATCCCTGACTTCCATTTCCACTCTTGGCCATGAACAGACCTCCGTGTGAAAGGTTTCTTCATCAATCTAGAATCTTAATGGCCTCATCTTGAATGTTGATTCCGGTACACAGGTTGGCCTGAGAAAAGTTTGGTTGTGGGTGACCCCAAACCATATCTGCTCGGCATATCCATCCAAAAAAATTCCTAGAATTCTTTGTTGACTCATCATGATGTCAACCATCTGGACATACCAGACTCTAAAAGCTTCAACATTCACATCCTTTGTGCTAGGGTCTCCGGACACTCTCCACGGCACAAACTTCATTGTCAATGGTTTTCCTTCTACTATCTCAACCGGTATCCGGATGTTTGGGAAGGTCCACTTCCACATGGCTAGAGCCATGATCAAGTATCCATAAATAATCTCGGTCGACCTTCTGTAATTTTCCTCGCAAGCTTCAAACAATTCCTTTAGCAAGAAAGAGCACCAATTCAACCTTTCCCCTTGTACAAAATGCTCCGCAACTGAAATTGTATCCAACGTGCATTCCCCTTTGGTATAATGCCTCATTGTCTTGCTAGCGATAAGGTAGCAGGTGAACTTGACCTTCAGTCTGTTGATCAATTCAATCTTTGCTCCCTTTCCCCCTCTCCTGGTGCCATACTTGACATAGTAGTCTGTGTCCCCTGCTTTCTTGGCTCTTTTGCATATGGTTTGGAATGCTGCTGATACGTCCCCCTCCTCTTGTGATAGTATTGTTAATCTATGGATGTCCTCTGCATGAATTGGGATTTCCTTCCCCAGCCATAGTGAACTATTCTGGATTCTGCTCAACAAAAACTTTGTGCACTGCATCGCAGCACCTGTGATCCCAAACACTGGCATATTCCTCAAGTTCAGAATCGTATACTGCGGAATGCCTCTGAATTCTGGCAGCACTCTTGCCGCTAGCTACCCTACTACTGTTGCATAATTCTCTATATACACTTGCCTTTTCAGCGTCAAAAATTCGAAAGAGTTTGTAAGGTCTGTATCTATCAGTGTTGCACTATCGTATTTTCCCACAAGGGACTCCATCTTTTGAATTTTGCTGTCAATTTCTTGCTCCACAACCGTTGGGCTTACTCTTGGCTCTTCGATGGTATACTTGTAGGACAGTTCTCTCTCTTTTCTCTTGAATTCCTTCTCATGTGTGCCTTCTTTGTTATTTTTCTGGTTTGACTTCTCTTGTTCTCTTGGATGTTTCTGATTCTAACTCGGATTTTTCTGGCATTCTCGTGCTTCTCTGCATGTAGGTTACATAAGTAACCAGCATGGGTGAGTTTGATGAGACCCCATAACTAATTAATTTCCCCTGGCTTCCTCCGCGGCTACAATCATATGATTAGTTACCAGCTGAGGTGGGTTTTGACATTGCTGACTATGGTTTCTGGATTTGGGTAGACACAATGGCTGGTGGTTATGTCTAATTATGGAAAATGTATTACAGTATGGTTGATGCTAATTATGGAAATTATTTCCAAATCTCGGTAATCCTATGGACTAACACTTGTACTACGTGTAATGATGATGGGCTGATGTTCAACATGCTTCTCTATATGACATGGATGACACGTTGGACACTACTCCTCCCTGACCACAATGGGTTGTGTTGCGGTCTCCACAACTAACTTGTTGTTATTTAGTATTATGTTTGGTTTCGATAGAGTGGACTCCTACCTAGCTCTTGTCGGATGCAAGAGAGTTATTATTGCTATTCTACCCTACTGACTCCTTTCAGGTGCGAGAGTTATTGGAATTGAAAATATCTAACTTACTCTTGGTAGGGTTTGAGGCATGCACCATTTACCCATCCTTGTAAGACTTGGTCATTCAGTTGTGCTAACCGAACTACTCCTGAATATTTGATTTTGATTACATGAAATGGCCCCAGCCAATGCTTCTGCAACTTCCCTAGGAATTTATGGTATTTTTTGTCCATATGTAGTGTAGGCCACCATAAGCCTGCTTGTAGTACCTTCCTTGTCGTTGGTTTAGCTCCCACGTGTCCTCTTGCAACACCACTGTGGCATTCCCATAGCACCATTTCCCTTTCATGGTCTAGGACACATCTTCAAAGAATCTGGTCCAGCCAAACTAACAGATGTTGTTTCTGTGTTAGTGTATATTCTTGCGGACACTGCCTTGTCGTGAGGTAGGCAACTATCTCATTCAAGTATTCTGGGATGGCTTCTACTCTGAAAAAATCAATATCCGGTAATTGATCATCTATAGATCCTCCGTTCTCTCCATTCTCTAGTCGGGACAAGTGATCAGGCCCTATATTTAGTCTTCCAGGATTTATGATAACTTAAAATGTAAACTCCTGAAAGAGTAGGAACCATTTGTATATTCTCCCTTCTAAGACCGGTTTGTTTACTAAGTACTTTAGTTCTGAGTGGTTTGTGAAAAATTTGAATGTACCTCCCAATAGGTAGTGGTGGAACTTTTGAAGATATTACACCATTGCTAATGCCTCCCATTCTGTCGTGGTGTAGTTGCGTTCTGCTGTGGACAACTTGCGACTGGAAAAATATACTGGGTGATTAAATGAAGTGTCTCCTAGTTGGGCCAAGACTGCTCCAAGCGTGATGCTGGAAGCATAGATGTGTACATGAAATTTTTTATCCCAGTCTGGGTGGACCAGTATTGGCGCACTTGCTAGCTTTTATTTTAGAGTATCTAGGGCTACTCTGCAACTGTCTGTCCATTGGAACTATTCAGACTTCTTCAATAACATCTCTATCGGAGTTGTTATCTTCACAAAATTGCAGATAAATTGCTGGTAGTACCCTGTGTGGCCCAACTGTGATCTCATCTATTTTATCACTTCTCGTGCCTCCATGTTGACTATCACTGCTACTTTGGCCGGGTCTATGCAAACGCCTTGGCTACATACGACATGCCCTAGTAGAGTTCCAAACGGCACTGCAAATATACACTTTCTTAGGTTCAATGAGATCTACAGTTGTTGACATCTATCGAACATCAACCTTAACAACATCGCATGATCCTTCAGTATGCTGTAGACGGTCCAGTCATCCATGTAGACTTATAAGAACTTGTGGATGTACTCCCGGAAAGCGGCTATCATGATGCGCGAGAATACTACTAGTGCATTTTTCAGTCCAAATGGCATCCCATTGTATGCGAAAGAACCCCATTCGGTGGTGAATGTTGTCTTTGTCTTATCTTGCTCTACTATCTGTACCTGATGGTATCCTGAGAATCCATCGGTATGAATATGCCTCATTTCCTGCAACATTGTCCACGACTTCATCGCTAAACGAAGTAGGAAATGGGTCATGGATACAAGAATTTTTTAAGCTTATGTAATCTACACAGACTCGTATTTCAAACTTTTCTTTCTTGTTCTATATAACTATGGGACTTGCCCATTCTGCTTCCTCGACTGGGAATATCAATCCTGCTTGCAACATCTTGTTGATTTCTACCTTAACCTTTTCCTTCACCCTTGGATTCAGACGATATGGTCTATGTTTCATTGGCCTTGTGTTAGGTTTCAATATTATCCGCATCTCCCCCATATGTCATTTTATGCCCCTTAAATCTGCTACTGATGAAGGGAACAAGTCCTCATATACCTTCAACAAACTAAGCATTTCCTTGGTTGTCTATTCATCCCAATAGTCCGTGATCGTCGCTAGTTTAGGCTTAACCTCTGTCCCAATATATACTTTCTTTGTCTTCAATGGTAGTAGATGGATTCCTTCTGTCATGGGTTCTTCCTTGATATTTCTCTCTCCCTCTGATTCTTAAAAATATAGCTGCCTGACATCCTCCAGATCATCATCATCCATCTCATTGTTTATCTTTTGACATGCCACTTTTGGTCTGACACCTGGGTACTGGAGTGACTGCTCCTCCTCATTTTGAGTATCCGGGAAGAACAATACCTTCCTGATAGCCTGCAAGGCTTGTGTAACCAGTTCCATATTTCCCTGAAACAAGAAACACTGCGTGAAGTTTTCCGCAACTTCCTACCATTTGCTGGTCCCTCTCTTCTTCTCTTCTATCAGATACCATGCCTTTGGTATCAAGTCCAGAGGGTGGAAAAACTGATGTACCCATAGCTCTTTTGGATATCCCTCATTTCTCCATTGTTCCTCACATTTCTCCATATCGTTTCTGGGGTCTGAGTCCCCGTGATATTTCTCATTGCTGCGTGGTCCTTCCTCTCCCTTAAATCTTGCTTTTAATGCTGCCGCAATTTCGCCCCGTTGTGTGAGCGAATTGCGATGATTCCTCCACCATATTGCAGATGCATATTGTAATGCTATGTCCATCAATGGTACCATATGGCCTTCTAGTACCTTATCTTCTATTTTTATTATGAAACTGTTTACAACATCCATATCGGATAAGGTTGGATATTATCGAACCTCGGTCCCGATCCAATTGATTCATCCAATGTTGGCACACCTCCATACATTGGTTTCATACCCTTCTTGATGCCAGTCATCCCAAGCTATTTCTGAGCCTAACGCTAAGCTTTGGATACTTCTCCAGCTTACAGAGCCTTCTACTATTGGATTGATGTAATCGTCTCTTCTCACTGCGATCATTTGATAGAGATGATCCAGAAGTTGAGCATCTTCTCTTCTATCCACAGTCTCTGTATATCTTGGTCCTTGGCATGAGTCAAGCGGCTGAGTGATTCTGATCTCCCCATCCTCAAAGACCATCAGTTCCTTTTTCAGATCTATTATCGCATAATTTTCAAAGGCCTAATCAATTCCTAGTAGTGTAGGGTAAGGATCTTTATCTCCCATGATGTCGATAACTTCAAAATCTGTATCTTCCTTTACCCCTGCAATGTTAACCTCAACGTTTTCCAGTATGGTGATGGGTACAATGCAGTATTGGTTTGCCTTCTGAAGTTAGATTGCTGAATACGTCAATCTTGGCTTCCCTAATGCGTCCCAGGTGTTCCTTGGCAAAATATTGACATCAGATCCCAAATCAAGCATAGTGTCTTTAATTTGGAAACTTGTGACTTGTGTGTTCACTCGGAATTATTTTACCATCCTTATTTTATTTCTCTTTACTCTTTGTGCATACTTCTGGTTTGAATCTGGTGATTCTCTTGCTCCTGTGCTTTGCTTCAACAACTCTTCCAAGTTCTGCTTTAGTTGTTCTAGCATTGACGCGTTGTTAAATTTTTTTAGGAACAAATGGAACCACTCTTGGATCAAATATTCTAAGTCACTTTGGGTTTCATTGTCCTCCTTAGGTCGTTGTATTTCAATACCTCTGTTTCCCCCCAGTTGGGTAAAGGTTTCTGTTGCTTGCTGAAATTTTTTCTTTTCTGTCGTTTTGGTCTGACCAGCAGTTTTGGGGTTGCTGGCTTAACCAGCTTTATCGGGTACCTTACATGTGCATCTTCCCCCGTTCTTTTGCCTCCTCACGTTATTATGGCCACATTATGAATTTTATAAGTATCCATCTACCTGGGTTCTGCATTTACTATATTTTCCCCCTTTTGTCTAGCTCTTTCCTCCCATCTTTTGATGAGCTCAGGGAAATATTCTGTTGTGTGTGTGTTAACCCAGCACTGTGAACACCAAGGTCTTCTAGGGAGCATAAATTATCTAGCTACATGTGCCTCCTGGTCGCAGTTGTAGCATCTCACTGAACCTCTACCCCCTGCTCGACCTCCTCTCAGGCCTCCCCCTCTCCCTCGAGGAGCTTCATTCACTCTGTACGAAGGTTAGTCCAGTCATTCCGCCAGTGCATCCAGAGCTTGGCACTGTTCCATGGCGTGTGTTGCTGAGGCACAGAACTCATAGTATATATTATTTAGAACGTTGGAATTATTTTTTAATATCAGACACAAGTGAGGTTGGTGGCCCATAGTCTTGCATATTTCACAGTACTCATTGGTGGTTTGAATTTATTGTGCGGGGAACCTGGTGTATTGATATTTTGGTGGATATAGTCCCTGGGTGTTTATTTGCGCAATTCCTCCTAATGGTGGAGCCCCCTACACTCCTACAGCTGATTTCCCCACATTCTGCCGCCGCAACCGTGGACATTCAGTTACCACATGTACTTCTATGAGACAATGTGTGCACCATACGTTTAGTCTTGCTGGCCACATTGGTTGAATTTCTTTGAGTTTTTCCGTAAAACTCGCTATTTGATGCTACAGAGCCATTATAGAGGGGTCCTGTACTACTGATCCTCCCTTAAACTCTTGTGGGTATCCTGCCATAGCTTCTATCTTCATTGCTTGCTCTAGTGCATCTTGCAACGTCTCGATCCTTTGTTGAGTTAATGGAGTTTGGGTCAAAGGTAGTAGTGCTTTGATGAACCAATCCCTCTAATGGTTTGGATAAATTGGATAACTGAGTTTTCCAATTACAACCTTAAATCTCCGCATCAAATCCCAAGCAGTCTCTCCTTCCTTCTACTTTATTTCCCACATTTCTGACAGGCCCTGTTGGTCTGTTTGGGGCAGTTTGAACTCCTTAATGAAATCCCTCTTCACATCTGCCATCACTGGATTCTGGTGAGTTTCATACCACTTCATAAACCAGCGTAGGGCTCTCTCCCTAAGGGTGGTTTAAAACTCTATCAACTTCCCCACATCTGGCATCTGTCACGCCCTCTAGATGGCCTTGCAGAGGTACCAGTGTTGTTCAACATCATCATTACCCCTCCCAGAGAACTTTGGATACTGGGTAAGTGGTCCCCTCATGTTCACTTGAGTAGACGTTACTAGAATGAAGCTTTTGGTTCCTGGTTGTGAGACTGTACCACTGGAAATCCTACTTCTAGTATGTATCACTGCTGGGGACTGTATACTATGCAACTTACTTAATTCACACAATTTAACAGAAATTTCACTTAGGATTTGATAGAGTACCTGGGGAAGGTTTGGACTAGAGCTACTTGAACTTTGGGGAATAGCAATACCTTGAGATATGGACGTCGAAATTTCTTGGAATAGTTGCTCCATTGTAACGTGCATTTCCACATTGGATACCTCCTCTAGGTGTGTGTCTATACCTTCTCCGTCAGACTTCTTTCCTTTCTCCCTCTGGGCTGGGCTCCTATACACCTGTCGAACTTCTTTAATGGCCCCTCCTATATCTTGGGGACCCACCTGACTTTCCATTTCCTTTGTCATCTGAGGCACCTTCTCTTTGTCCTTTCGACCACTTTCATGTCTCTTCAACTTATTTATCGCCCTCTCTCGCCACCTTTCTGCAATCTACGCCCTTCAATATGCTCATCGCTCCCTGATCCTATTAGCGGTCCTGACATCCATACTCCTATTCCCCTTTTTCACTGTTCTTGTAGCATCTCTCCCTTAGTCCCTTCCCCCGACACCGGAGGTTTTACGCTTCCATATATACTTTTTGGAACCCCATTAGTCCTTCACCTACCATCAATGCTTTATTCCACAATGGGATCACCTTCAGCAGCTTCCCCCTTAACCTAGATCTAAATGTATCTTCTGCTCTCAAAAAATATGGGTAACACTCCACTGCAAACTCCACTATGTATCCATCCAAGGTATATTCCACCCAAAAATATAAAGCTTGGGTTAAATTAGTGTTTAGCTTATGAAGGGCCACCAGATCTCTGTGCACCCACTTGAAATTTATTTTGTGCAACTTTTCCCTGACCACCTTGGTCTGAAGCCTCCGCATCCAGTTATAAATTTCTTTCGGAAACTTTCCCCAAAATATTTCATAGGTATCACTGGTAAAGTCGGAGAATAGAACCAGATTCTTCATCGCTTTCTCCTTTTGTCACCTCAGCTCAGCTTGCTGAGTGATGAAATGATCTAGGTGGTTATCCCACCAGATTCATATTTCTCTTTCGAAGATCTGAGATACCATGATCTAGCTCCCAAATGAAGTTTCGGGTCTCGGCAATGGAACCATTTTTTTGCGAGAAAACAGGTCTTGCAGGGAAGACTTGGGTTCAGGTTAAGGGCCAACAAGGGTGTTTGTTGTAGTCTAGCACCACGCCGGCATTTTCACCCTGCTTTGAAGAGCCGAGAATCTCACCCGAGGCATGCTGTGACCTTACTAAGATGGGGGATAGATCGGTATCAACATAACAACATTGGTATGTAGAAATATGAGCTGTGAAAAAGGTTTAAAAAAACACATCATTCCATCAAAGATGTCTCTCGGAAGTGCATTCAGACTTATTACACATAAAATTAAAAATCACTACAGAAACCATTCATTCCATACCACAACATATACTCAGAATAACAACTCCTGATTGTATTATAAAGTAACTATCAATAATAGAACATTGCAAAGTTCCTTAGCATGAGCTTGAACGGAACATAATACAAATGTTCCTATTAGACAGAGAGAAATATAGAGATACAGAAGAATAGAGAGTAGAACAACATCACCCGACTTCTAGCTCCTGTCTTCTGACCCCGACTGCACCAACCTCCTCTTTCCACTGGTTGGCTGCCTATTTTATCTGCTGCGAGCGCGACTGATAGTGCCTCCTTTCTCTTCGCTTGTCTACCTTTTGTTTCTTTCCATTAATCGATACTTCTACTACTTGTTTTCTGCCACGCTCTTCCACCACCTATGCTTTCTCCTGCAACAGTCGTGCCACCTGTCCTTTACTCCTTTGCAACCTTCATATCTCCCTGCCTATCATGGTTGCATTCTGCCACATACTAGCTACAACTCAAAAGATATTTAATTTCAAAACAAGGGCCCCAACACACCTGAATAGAGTAAAAAGTCTAATGATCACCTAGACAGAGTAACAAAAAAATCCTTCAAAGATTCATCAAATCAGCGAGATTGTTTTGCAGTCAAATAGGGGTGAGTTTTTAAAAGGTATTATCACAGGAAGAAGACCTGAGGTGATAGGTTTCCTACCTGAAACCAGGCAAGAACCTGTCACTTCAATGTTGCAACAAGATTTCTCACGGGTGCATAAAGGCTAATGCCAAACAAGAGGATAAAATAAAATAACTAAATAAACCATGAAAGAGGCCTGTGTGTGCTATTTAATGAAGTTGAATAGAATCACATGATTTACAGTATTATGTACAAATTTCATATTGAAATATTCAATTAGACAAGAGGATGTGATTTTCCCTGGTTTATTTTTAGGGAGGAAGATGGAAGAAAATAAATTGTGAATCAGGGCTCTGTGCACTATCAAATGGAGATGAGGTGAATTCAATGCTTTACTACCTTATGTACAAATGCCATATTAAAACGTTCAATTAGAAAACATGATGAGATTTTATCTATTTTATTGTACAGTCAAGGCGAAGATGGAAGAAAATAGACTGGGTTCTTGTGTGTCATCTAATGAAGTTGAGGAGAATCACATGCTTTACAGCCTTGTCCATGAATGTTTGACTGAAACTCTGAATTAGATAAGAAGATGATTTTTATAACCTGTACTTTCAAGCACAAAATGGAAGGAAATAGAGGGTAGGGCTGCAACAAATTGGAGATACCACTTATTTATTACTGCCTTCACATTGGTATAAATATCAACATATTTTGGAGATTATATGCTATGGAAAACCAACCTAGATAACACAGAATATAAATGAAGAAATTTAAAATTGTCTTATGAAAAATTGATCTAGAATTGGTGCAGATTCAAATATGTTGCATTTCAAATATGGATATTTATATGAAAGACCTAACTCTACATTCCATGTGCATTCTCAAATCTAGTTTTAGATGGACTTAGTGAAAATGTAATGTTAAGGTTATGTACCTAGAGTGTCAATTTCTAGAATAACACAGACGCCACGGTTTCGCCCAAATTTGACGATTCGCTCGACATCCTTGGTAGAATATCGCATTTCTGGTGAGTAAGATCCATTAATAGCAAGAGCGGGCTCTAAATTTAATTTGAGGGGGACGGACTATGAATTGGTTATGTGCTAGTGGAAGACATTAAGCTTGTTATAGCTCATGGCCCTTATGGTCCGCAGAATGTCCCTGAGGGGATAGAAGTTCCTAGCTGTGTCCAAGACAAGACCCCAATGAGGGTATAGAGGATAGTCGATAATCTTCACCTAGTGTTAGAAGACAAGAGGGTAAATAGAAGTGGCATTGTATCAGCGAATGAGCTGCGAGAATGTCTCTAGGCCTCTGATGGCTCCCCATGGTATCTCGACCGAAATATTGGTGACTCCACCCGCTGGAACGTTCAATGTGTATGATTCATCCATGCCATGCTGAATATCTGCCTACAGGTCCTGCACGAAAACATCCAATTCCTCCAAAGAAGAAACGGTAGAAGAAATTATTGTGTTATATGAGGGCGAGGGGAGAATCGGTAACCAATGCTCTGAGCGGATTATGCGATTATAGCGAGAAACAGAGCTTCGGAGGTATCTGTGATTTGCAGAAACAATTTTGAAAATTGGAGAGAGGGGAATTGAAACTGTGTCTCCCCAAACAGTGGAAATTGGTTTTGGCCATGGGTACTGTTCCTCTTGGCTAACTGCCACTACTACTGAAGAATGAAAATGGGAGAGGAAAAACACCCACAAGAAGAGGATTCATATGCATATGCTATTGCCCACTATCTTCATTTTCATCTCCTGCTCCTGCTTATGATATATATACAAAGCCACCCAAAAAACCAAAGATATTGAGATAAATGGGAATCTATGTTTATGATCAAGAAATACATTGGACTATAGATTTTTCTGTGCAATTGTGGGACTACCATCATAATTGGGGGATAGAGCTAACAAATGGCAGAAGTTATTTAAAATCGTATACAAGGAAGGAAGGTATTGCAGTAGTTGTTACAGGTATGCAATAGGGGCGGCACTAAATTAGGGCATTTTCAGGTTGAATATTTCTTCTTCCTCACTAGCTCCCTCGAAGAGTTTGATCACACTTTGAAAAAACTAGAGATATCAGTCTCTGATCCGAATCGGTTTTGAAGAAACAAAATATTAGGGCACAAGGTTTTCTCTAGACTGTAGTTAAAATGTCTAGGAGCAAGGAATAAGGCATTTCCATAAATTCATAGGAAGATTCCATATTTCATCCTAACCCTTAATACTATGGGAGAGAACTGATATTACTCGCATGTTGGTGCAGCTCCATTCTTATTTATATATATACCCGAAATCCTAATCAACAGTACTGCAAAATAAAAATCAAAGAGCATAATATGAACAATAGTTAATCAAATTTACTACCCAAAAGAGTTGGAAATATCATGTAGGAAGAAAGACTTTCCTCGATAGTAGACTAAAACGAAAACTGGCAATATCATTTAAACGAGCCCAGTTCATCTGCGGCACTAAAAACCCTTAAACCCTAAAGTATTATAAACTATCACTGGAAGGAATTATGCACAGAATCAGAAGCTCTGTAGTGATTTTCTGAGTACTTGTTTCCAGGGAATGCCATTGTGCATCTTGGGAAAGATGGCTTCATCTGCATCCTTTCTACTTGCTTGTGGCTGCTCGAAGTCTGCAAATTCCCCAAAACCCTGCAAAGAGTATGTAACCACCTGGAGTTACCCATCTAATCAGAATAAAAAGAAAACACAGTGGCTAGAAAAGAATGATCGGTAATAAGAGACATCTAAGTGGATTACCTGTTCCTACCATGCTAAGTTACTGTAGGTTGTTGAATTCATCGTAGAAGTACTCCAGTGGAAGGAGGAATTGAGATACTAGAAAATTGAAGGGGACCCTGTCTTGTAAATCCTCATCAAAAGATAGCAAGATTTAGGCAAAATGTGACATGGGATTCACAGTAATGAGTTTCAGAAATAGGGAAGGCCATGACTGAGATGGTGAAGCCAACTATAGAAGCAACCCTCTAGTACCAGCTCCAGAACCCATTGACATCCAACTGAGTGGAATAGCGTGAAATACCGAAAGAGATGGCCAGGACGAAACCCTTATTATCCATCGGCCTCTCTGCACCGTAGGATCAGATGTTACAAGATCAACGGTGTCAAAGCAATCAAGTGGTTGTGGTAAGAGGTTCGAAGCACGAATTGACTCTGCGGAACAATCAAAATTTTCAAAAGATTAAATGAACAAACAAACTTTTTAAAAGATTAAATGAACAAACAATAAAAGAAAAAAATGAATTTAAAATGGTTTTCAGAATAAAATTTTGAAGTGACAAATAGAAAATTAAAAAATTTACAAATATTAAGATTGCTAAATATTAATTTATAAATATTAAGATTCATAAATATTTAATTAATCATCCCCAAGGGTTACGAAGGGCTCAAATGTCTCTTATCCATAAAATTGATGATTAAGATAACTCTATGCTCTATGTTCAAATAACAGGTGAAGGTGGATTTACCATACTTAAGCTTCTTAGTAGTCTCTTATGAAGTACAACATGTCATAGTGATAAGTTTTTATTCCATTAAATCATTCTAGCTCTAGAGCAGAGTCGGAGTTCTAGGAGTAGTATCAGAGGAATTCAACATTGCGAATGTGATAAAAGTGAATAATTTCATGGAAGGGTGAAGTCTGCTCAACTTAGTCATAAAAACCAAGTGCATCCTTCATGCAAGAAAGAAAATAAACATGAAAATTTCGTCATATAACAGGTTTGGGTAGGCGCCCTCAAACAAAACGACATGGTGCGTTTGACCGAACAAAGGCACAAGCGAGCAAATGAAAAATGGGCCACATGAACATGCACAAGGCACTTGTGCGATCACAACTTACCAAATTTGATACAACCGCCCTCAGACGAAACAACCTGACCCGACTTGAACGCGTTTGGGCAGGCACCCTCACACAGTGCGCTTAACCGAATGAAGGCACAAGGGAGAAAATGACAAATGGATTGCACGAACGTGCACAAGGCACCCGTGCAGGCACAACTTAGCAAATTTGATACGACCACCCTCAACTGAAATGACCCGACAGAAACGCATTTGGGCGGGTGCCCTCAACCAAAACGACCCGACCTGAACGTGTTTGGGCGGGCGCCCTCAACCGAAACGGCCCAATCCGAATGGATTTGGGAGGGTGCCCTCAAACGAAATGGAAAATGGGCCGCACAAACGTGCACAAGGCACCCATGTGGTCACAACTTAGAAAATTTGATACGGTCGCCCTCAAACGAAACGACTCGACTCGAACGAGTTTGGGTGGGCGCCCTCAAACGAAACAACACGGTGCGCCTGACTGAATGAAGGCACAAGCGATAAAATTAAAAATAGGCCACATGAACATGCGCAAGGCACTCATGCGGTCACAACTTAGCAAATTTGAAACGACCGCCCTCAAACAAAATGACTTGACCCGACCCGAACGCGTTTGGGTGGGCGGCTTGATCACACGGCGCGCCTGACCGAATGAAGGCACAAGAGAGAAAATGGAAAATGGGCTGCACGAATGTGCACAAGGCACCAATGTGGTCACAACTTAGCAAATTTGATATGACCACCCTCAACCAAAAAGACCCGAACCAAACGGGTTTGGGCGGGTGCCCTCAATTGAAATGACTTGACTCGAATGCGTTTGGGCGGGCGCCCTCAATCAAAATGACCTGACCCAAATGGGTTTGTGCGGGATCTGTTAAACTAAATATAAAACGGGTCACATCAATGTGCACAAGGCACCCATGCGGTCACAACTTAGAAAATTTGATACGTCTGCCCTCAAACAAAATGACCTGACCCGAACGGGTTTGGGCGGGCGCCCTCAAACGAAATGACATGGTGCGCCCGACTAAATTTCGAAGGCAAAAGTGAGAAAATGAAAAATATGCCACATGAACATGCACAAGGCACTCGTGCAGTCACAACTTAGAAAATTTGATACGGCTACCCTCAAACGAAACGACCCGACCCCACAAGAACGCGTTTGGGCAGGTGCCCTGATCACACGGCACGCCCGACCGAACGAAGGCACAAGAGAGAAAATGGAAAACGGGTTGCACGAAAATTCACAAGGCACCAATGTGGTCACAACTTAGAAAATTTCATATGCCCACCCTCAGCCGAAACGACCCGACCCAAATGCGTTTGGGCGGGCGCCCTCAACTGAAACGACCTGACTTGAACATGTTTGGGAAAACGCCCTCTACCGAAACAACCCAACCTGAATGGGTTTGGGCAGGTGCCCTCAAAATAAATGGCAAACGGGCCGCACGAATGTGCACAAGGCACCCATGTGGTCACAACTTAGCAAATTTGATATGGCCGCCCTCAAATGAAACGACCCGACCCGAACAGGTTTGGGCGGGTGCCCTCAAACGAAACGACACAACGCACCCGAATGAACGAAGGAACAAGTGAGAAAACAACAAACAGTTTTCATGAATGTTCACAAGGCACTCGTGCGGTCACAACTTAGCAAATTTGATACGGCTGCCCTCAAACAAAATGACCCAACTCAACCCGAACGCGTTTGGGTGGGTGCCCTGATCATACGGCGCACCCGACTGAACGAAGGCACAAGGGAGAAAATATAAAATGGGCTGCATGAATGTTCACAAGGCACCAATGTGGTCACAACTTAGCAAATTTGATATGGCCACCCTCAACCGAAATGACCCGACCCAAAAACGTTTGGGCGGGCACCTTGATCAACCGAAATGACCCAGCCCGAACGCGTTTGCGCAGGTGCCCTCAACCAAAACGACCTAAACTGAACAGTTTTGGGCGGGCACCCTCAAACGAAACAAAAAATGGTCCGCACGAACATGCACAAGGCGCCCATGTAGTCACAACTTTGAAGATTTGATATGTCCACCCTCAAATGAAACGACCCGACATGAATGGGTTTGTGTGGGCGCCCTTAAATGAAACGACCCGACCCGAACACGTTTGGGTGGGTGCCCTAAAAAGAAACAACACGAATGCAAGAAAATGGTCACCTGTACAAAATTATTATGGCCTCGTTGGACAATTCCTAAAAGAAATTCACTTTTAATTTTTTCTAACAATTTCAGCGATTTTGGCGCTGCAATAATCACACAACAATGATGACATTTAAGATAATGCAAATTAAATAAAGATGAATGAGCTTTTCTCGGTTTCAAGAATAATTTATTATGTGCCGAACAGGGCCAAACACATGAAGGTGGAAGCTCATATGGCCCCTCCCATCCCCCTCACATCATTCTCATTTTCCAAATACCCAATCTATGAAATAGAATACGAACAAACCAAAAATTAATTAATGTCGTAAACAAATTTTTCAATATGTGTTTGTATAAATACATAATTTTAGTTTAGCCTGTACGATAGTAAGGCCATTATTTATTGGTTTGAAATAATAAACAACATGCAATAAACCCACATAATTAGTAAATTATTTAAAGACAATAATTCCTACATATTAAAATATAAAGTTATAACATACCAGCTCATACTCGAGCATAACATTTGCATCAATATTCTTCTTTTGTATCTTCTTGATCTTCATCCAACTGATCGACATCTATACCAACATCTGATTCAGAAATGGTGTTGAAATGATCGACCATGTCATCATCATCATCAATTATGTCATTTTCAATAATATCCTCATCGACATCATCATCAATAATTGTTGCCTCGTCTCCTACACTTGGTTCATCTTCTAATATATCTTCTTCATCTGTCAATGCATCTTCCTGCTCATCTGCCACTACATCATCTTCTTCTTGATCAATATCATCTTCTTCCTCTACAGTATACTCTACTGGCCTTCCTCTTGGATCATATCTATAGCAAATGACTATTCGTTCTCACCTGGAACCTCTGAGTAAAAGACTTGTTCGCATTGGCTTGGAAAAACATAGCGATCTTTTCCTGATTTAAACTCCGATGTTTTAACCATTGGAAATCCATTTTCATGTTGAATAAGAGTTCTATCTTCATCACGTACATTCATTCATAGCCTATACCATTTGACGTCGAACAAAACTATTTTGAAGGAATTAAAGTCACACTCAACTATATCATCTAGAAACCCATAATATCTATTTTCAGATTCTCAAGGATGTCTGTCACTCCTAGAGGAAACATTAGTGACCTGGAATACTGCAGTTATCCCACTATGAGAAGTTTTCCTATTATCATCCAACTGTTTAATGCGAAATTTGCAACCATTGCACCACATAGCCTTGTGGTGTTTCAATTGCAATATGCCAAACATGAAAAAGATGCATTCTCAATTAATAATTAATCATATAATTTACACAGCTTGAAAATTATCTGAAAAATAAAACTTGTTGTCACATTATAAATATAATATAAAATAAGTAATGAATAAAATAGGTGAATTAATTTCTTACCTTTCTATCTTTCAAACCATATGCTAAATCAATTTCCCTATCCATAACGTTTCCATCTCAACTACGATATGCTTCTATAACCAACTCATATAGTAGTTTCCATGATAACCTATCATCGTTACATGCTTTACATGTTTCAATCCATTCACTCATCGACACAAGATTGTTTGCAATGTATAAAAGTAGTGCCTCATAATCTTGAGCACCTGAATAAAAAAACAATAATTCACCAATATTAAATATAACTTATAACCATGGTAAATTATATTAATTAATAAACGATGAAATAATAAGACCTAAATAAATATGATCATATGCATGATGTAAAAAAATGAAACATTATATGTATTATACATAATAAATCTTTTACCTCTCACTTTCTTCATTCTACCTTTTCCCAATAGGTGCTCCACTTCAAATTTTTTGATGGATTTCACATCCCAAATGCAATCCGCTGCATTCATAGCTAGCAAAGCTAATATAGGAAGATAATGACTAATATACACCATGGATTCATATAACACATATCCCTCCACCATAGAACCCGCAGGTTGTGCTCTTTGTCTAACCAAAGCCTTCAAGGATTTCAAGTGCCTTTCCACCATCCACATTGACCTTATGCGTACTGGTCCACACATTTCAATCTCCTCAAATTTTTGTATCAAGTAGTGTTCTTGTGCATTGAAAAATGTTGGAGGTAGATACTTTTTCATTTCACAGATTAGCCGAGGAATTTCTCTCTTCCAATACTTTGTTTCATCTTGATGGATTTCTTTCAATGAAAACCATCTGCAAATCATTACGGAAGTTTATTTCAATTAAACATAATATATATTTTATTACAAGTAAATTAACACATCATGTCATTAATTACAAAAATAAATTGTAGCGAGATTTTCCATATAAATCAAAACTACTTACCTCGTGTATTTACTAAGACCATATACAACTTGTTTGACATTGTTGTTGAAGTCGTTTGGGAGAGATACAGGTAGAACATACTATAACAATAAAAAATGAATCGTTATTGGTTTCCAAATTAAACATAAAAAAGGAAAATTTAAAAGTGTATTCAAGAAATAACATACAAAAACTTATACCAAAAAAATTACCTTAACAAAGGTATGCCAATCATGTCTTTTGACTGCACTGAAGTCACCTTTCTTCGTTAAGATATTATTTATGTTTGAAGAAAAACCTATTGGAAATTTAATTCTTCTAACGACCTCTTTTACATCATTGATTTGTTGTTCTGTTAATAACCATGGAATATTATTATAATTTCGACCTCCATTGTTATTTGATCTGTTGATCACACTTTTCATTGCATGATTCGATTTCTCAATGTTAGCACAGATTTTGTCAATTTTATCTCTATCATGTGCACCATCTATGATTCGCCATAACTTTTCTGTCACATTCTTCCCTATATGCATTGTATCAAACAAATGAGCTATTTTTAGGTCCTCATAGTAGAGCAACCTCGCGAATTGAGAAGGATAACATTTCATTCTAGGTGGAAGTACAATATTAGTACCTTCACCATGACAATGACCTTGATATCAAAGAATAAAATAAATCAGAAAAATAATTATGAAAAAATAAAATAAATTCATTATTTAAAACAAAAATTCCAAACATTACATAAACAATTCATATATATATACATATATAGACAAATTACGTACCAGCTGCTTGACAATTATTAATTCTGTTATATTCCAACTTCCACAACCGAGGTGTCATTCTTTGTGGTTTTAATCCAGTTTCTTCTTTATCATTGAAAAGATGTTTTTCAGTAGTATGATACTTATGGTTCCTAGAGAGGAAGTGCCTAAACTCATCAAACACAATCTTTCCTAAGTCTGGCAAATGGCGATACTTCATCTTAGGGCCACAAACTAAACATGAAAATCTACCCTTTGTTTGAAGACCTGCAATAGATGATCAATAAAAATTATACTATGAGATCATTTTTAAAACATGCAATATGGTATATCTAATTTAGATAATTATGTATTATATTAAAGTGCAACGAAATATTACATACCACAAACATGTGTTAGTCCTAGGGCAGCATGAATTGTCCATACAAGCATTCCAGGACATTGAAATATCTTATGCTTGATTGGTTTAGTGATGTCATACATAGTGATGCCATGCCATAACTTTATTAGCTCATTGATAAGAGGCTCAATATATACATTCATATCTTTGACCTGGTACTTACCTAATTGTTAAAAATTAAGGTACATAATAATTACACCATGATATATGTATATATAAGTAAGTAAATAAATAAAATATTATGCAAACAACGAGAGAAATGAAAATGTTACATTCGAAAAAATAATGTGTCAAATACTTATAATAATCATAGTCAACATTATGTGCTCCCTCTTTATTGACATCCAAGGAGGAATGTTATTGTTGATAATGAAAATAGGCCACACTGAGTAAGTAGATCTAAGCTCTCCAAATGGATTAACACCATCAGCTGCCAATGAAAGGCTGACATTATGAGGTTCGTTTTTAAAATCTACATATTTTTCCTCGATTTCCCTAAATGCAGAACCATCTTTAGGCATTTGAAGAACACCATTTCCACTTCTATTCTTTGATGGTAATCCATAAATTGTATTATGCTCTTACACCTGAACATTCGCTAGAAACGTGGAATTATGGGAATATGATGAAGAACCTTTTGAGGCACCTTTTTTGTTAGTTGATCTATTCGATATCTACTGGTACCACATTTCAGACATTCTATTTTCGACGCATGTTCTCTGTAATATATAATATCATCTTTAGGACATGCATCTATAGTGTTATATTCCATTCCAAAGTCTTTCATAATAGAACATAGATCTCGATATGTTCGAGGTAAAGTATTTGGTGATGGTAACAAGTATTCACCCAACAATCTACAACATAAACAAAAGCTAGTTAATGTAAAGATTATTAATCATATATATATAAGTATTGAATTATTATTTTACACATTTATTACAACAACAAAAAAGGGGAAATATTCAATATTTGCATATATGCAATCATATATACATATTGCATACTTTAGGATCTGTGTCATACATCTGTTCGACAAATTATTCATAACCTTTAAGTTCACCAGCAACAATGTAGCAGAGAGAAGAGTTGCACTTGAGTGTTCAAAAAGTTGTTCACTTGATGTTTCAATCAGAGGTACATCATAAATACCATCACTATCTCCACCACCATCATCTGACTCACCATACAATTCTTGGAGCATTTGATATGTCCCATCATTAATGTGAACTATCTAATTATTGTCATCATGATCTACCTCCATGGGATCATTAAAATTATCTTCGTCATTCGCTTCATGTCCTTCACCTTTTACAACATCATTTCCAATACTAATATTTGCTGCAATATTCTCTTGTACTAGTGCAACATCATCTAATCTAATACTATTTAGCTGTGGAAGCTGGTTGATCATCTGCAAAAAGTTAGGGGGCAATTGTGCCTTTATGAAAATTACAAACAATCATTAAACATTAGTGCGTATATAAAAAATATTAAAATAATATAAAATTTTACGATATAATCAAAATGAAGATAGATAATGAAGATAGATAATTAATTACCATGGGACGATAGTCATTCGATCCACCATGAATGTGCCCATATTTCCTATAATGCATTGTTATTGTTGCTATTAAAACTCTAACATTATTTCTCATACAACATTTTTTGCAAGGGCAATAAACTCTACCATCACCCCTTTCACCGTTTTGAATTTTTTTTCCACCTCTAATGTTTTATTCCATTGATGCAAATTATCCTATAAAGAAAATAATAATTATATTTAGCAATTATCTCTTTCAATGGTGTAGAAAACCCAAGACGTGTTGAACTCAATGGGATCTCGATAAGAAAAAAGAAAATAAAAGTGATCAAAGTTCGACTATGATAAAAGGATAAAAGGTAAATAATGAATGGAAAACCTTGATCTTATTTATAACAAAAAATTGAGTTATCCTTGATAATGGTGCATAATAAAATATTATTAACCAAGATCTAGATCCAATAGCTTGGAATATTTTATGGCTAAACTAGCTGTTAGGATAACGACTAGTTTGACTTTGAAAATTAAAATCAAATAATAACGGCTAGTTTTATTTAATTAAGTAATTAATTAATTGTGATAGTATATATATATATATATATATATATATATATATATATATATATTTAGTTTTAGAATTGGCTAAACTAGTCGTTAGGATAACGGCTAGTTTGATTTTGAAAATTAACAACATAACTTCCAACATGATCCTCATAAAACTAACTTAATCCATATTGGTCTACTGTCAAGTTTGATATTTCAATAATTTTTTAGATGATTTTCATGAAATTATTAGAGTTTTTGTTTAGCTAGTTTAAATTTGACTTGAGATTTCATGTGAACCTCATGAAATTAATTTACCAAAAAATAAATTAGACAAAATTCTAATGTAATTAATTTTATTCACCAATCTAATAACTTATTTCAAAACTATATAAAAAAATATATTTAAAATATAATTGTTAATATATTTGAAATGCAGTGTGAATTCTATAATAATTTTAGATATTTATTTTCAAAAAAAATTATTCTATTTTATATTTATATATAAAAGGGAGTTAAAACACTATTTAAAAAATATATTTGAATGTGAAATTATTAATGTGATGTTTATTTTGAAACTATATTATAACACCATATGTAAAAATAAATTTATATTTATATATTAATGAGAAAAAATATATTTAAATGTGAAATTATATTAATATAATTTGCATTTTAAATTAAAATTTGAGCTAATTATATGAATTATTGTTTAAACAATATGGAGTATCTTTAGATACATAATTTTTTATATATATTTTTACATAGAAATAATTTAAAACCATATGCAAGAATGTTTGAATGAAATAGTAATGCATTAACGACATTTGGTCCAAACCATTGCAATATATATATATATATATATATATATATATATATATATATATATATATATATATATATATATATATATCTGTTCGTCTTTAATCCAAACCTTATTATATAATTCCACACATTATATATATTAACCCAAAGTTCCAAGGTTTAATTATGTTGGCAAATCATATTCCAAATTATACCATATGGTGGAAAAACACTACAATGGTGGTGTTAGCTATTGCAAAGTCCGAATATGTGATTTATTGGTGCACATTCCAATTAAACTTTGGATATAATGGTATGGCACTTATATTATCAAATCCGATGGCATATGTCAAAACGTATGGTAAGGTTTAGCTCCGAAGCGTATTTTAGAAATGTCGGAAATGCAACATTTCTAAAATATGCGTCGGTATTGTGACGGTTTGGAGAAAAACGTTGCATTTCCAAAATTTTCTCCAAAGCATCGCAATATCGACGCATATTTTAGAAATGTCACATTTCTGACATTGTGTCCCAAAAATGTCGTAATACCGACGAATAGCTTAGAACATCGCATTTCCGACGACATTCATAAACTTCACAAAAGTGACGATGTCCCTAAACATCAGCATAGTGACAGTTGTTTGCAGGATTTGAAAATTTGATAAAATTTGGGGAAATTTCCAACAATATGACAAAAGTGTTAGAACTAAAGTGTCGAAATTTTAACCAAATGTACGAGTGATCTCATCATATTGAGATTTTTTAATGGAGCAAAAATTTCTTCAGTATTTGACATGGTTCATGCCATCAATATTTCATATCACTTTCTTCTAGTTATCATCAATAAATGCATTTTTATTGAGCCAATTGAATTAGAGATGATGATAGATTCCCCTAATCATGAAAGTGATCTTCATTGTCATCAAAACATACATATTGGGTCATATTCTTGTATTGCTACCTTTCAATCCCAAGATGGTGTAGACATATTTACCACATAATCCTTTAGGGATTACCAAATCCATCCACCCAATCCATGTATTGAATGGATTGATTTCAAAACAAATACTTGTCTCAACTACTATTATCCATTTATGTAACATCTTCCCAAGTAGAAAAACCATTTACCAACCAGATAACCAATATTAAATCAGAATAAATTACCTCATTATGATGCCATTTTGTCAATATATAAGATTTATCTTACTTGATCAACATCCTTCCGCATATTGCACGAAAACTCCCTCTCCATGTTTTTCACATTTTCAATCAAAGTGCTCATGGAACAGAGTAATCAACAAGCTACAATATATTATTTCTTGGAGTTATCATCTTCAACTCTCTCTCTCTCTCTCTCCCTCTCTCTCTTGAGAAGACTATGTTTGATGTTGATCAATCTTATAAAAAAAATCTCATTCCATCCTCTTCATGTGCTTTTGAAATATATCCTACCAAGGATCCAAGTCATATCTAAAGCATATCATCAATATCTCAGTTGTCAAATTATAATAGCTTCTTAGATAAGGTGTCAAATTCTACTATTTTCTTCCTCCAAAATAAACATTTCTTTACATGCTTTAACTTCATATTGTAACAATATTTTTCTTCATCTTTAAATCATCAATGTGTTATTGGAATGCAATTATTAGTAGAAGTTTCAACATCCTGTCCACCAAGGTCCTTACAGTTCCCTCTTTCCATCATGCTCATAATTTTCAAGGAGTCATAAACAAGCACGAGAACCACTTTAATTTTCCATCCTTCTTGTATTGCTTCATTTATTATGTAGCTACAAATTTAATTGAGATGTATAGCCAAGAGAAATGTACAAAGACAAAATCATGCTGTCAATTTGGTCAACCTAGGGTTTTCGTGATCTCTCAAAATAGGGTACTTCTAGGGTTTTGGTTACAAACCCTATATTTCTTGACTTAATTCTTATTAGGGTTTTTATTTTCAACTGAAACATTAGTCCTAGGGTTTTGATTTTCAAGCCCTAGAGTCTATTCAATTCAGCCATTTATAGGGTTTTATCAAATACCATATATTATTCTTTCAAAGTTTAAATTTGCAAACCCTAGATATTATATCTCAAGTGCTAGGGTTTTTAAGAGGGAAAAACCAAATAAGGTTAGGTTTCTCACTATTATAGGGTTTTTCAATCTAAGATAGAGCTAGGGTTTAAAAACCCCAGATACTAAAAACCTTAAAAATGTAAGATCTACAAACCCTAGATTCTTACCATGCAAAGTATGTTGCGAAACCCTTATTACTTTATAGACCATTTATATCTATGTAGACCCTATGAATACAACAATTTTACATATGTTTTCAAGTTTCTATATTCATCATCATTCTCTTTTTAACTTTAATTTTTCTTCACTGATGTCATTGTCTTATGAAGATCACCCACTCTCAGTCTCATTAGCCTCTAGAAAATATTTTTTTATGAGTGAGGTGACTTTCTAGCTCTCAACATGTTAGATGGGAGCCACTCCATGTTTATATAGATTTACCTATGTGACAAAAACTTCTACGATAAAGTAATCTGTTATGTTTTATTAGAAAGGCCAACAAATCCATATCTATAAACGTAACAATACGTGTGACCAATATTTTGAATTTCAATACAAGGGTTCAATATCACTTCAGACCAATGTTTGGAATCACAGTCAAGTTTAAACCTCACAGACTTATTTCAATAAAGAAACAAGTTTGCGTAATGAACTTCTATTGTTGAATCAAAATGATGAGCTTCCATTGCACTTCAACACAACATTTTGCCACAATATTGATGTAAGCTTGCAAACTTCTGTAGCGATTTACGAGCCATAAATTTGAGTTCTCACAATTCTCAAAAAAACGTGCTGTAATATAGGGTACAACATATATGCCATAGATTGATATATTCAACATGTCTCCTCACTGGCTTGTATTCAAACGAGCCACAAAACATTGACTCAAATACACAAATTAGTCCATGATTTGATTCCATCCATTAATATATTGATCCACAGGGCCACACATATGATGTCGCTAACTCACTGTCGATTCAAGTGAATGATATTAATTCCATTTCAATTTGCACTGCTATTTCACTTATCAGTTGCCCCAATAATTCCCTTAGTCAATTAACATCATATTTCTCGGCTACTGCCAATTCCCATGGCAAGTCACATCCATCACAGAAAAAACCACTATGAAGTATGCAGGCCTCATAACAATGCCACATAGAATGATGTCACAAATACATTATACATAGATTGATGCCATTAATGAGGAGCATTGTTGATATAGGAGACTCAAGCACCCCTCATTATCCAAGATATTTTAAATCTGTGATGTTAGAAAAATTTCATGTGCAAGAGTATGAAAAACCACTTTTGCATACAATTTTAAATAATATAAATTGTAAAAGGCAACCATAAAGACAAGAAACACACAAAACTTGATAATGAAGTTCGTCCAATGTGGACTACATCTCTGGGACTTGCTCAAAGTGGGAAGGTATCTTCATTAATCTCAATAAAATCAAATTAAATACATCACAAAGCTCACATTAAACCTCCATATCTAAGGATGACATAAAATTGGGTTGCTCAAATGGAGAAACAAACCAAACCATCAGATTCCTGGCGAAAAATCATGAAATTTGAGTATAAAGTTGGCTAATTTATATCAATATGACCCCATGGGCCTCTAGGGAATCTAAAATATTCTCTACATGTTCTCTATGGAATATTTGAGGAACATTTTTTCTGGTTTCCCCTGGAATAATTCTCAAAAAGGACGCTTGGTGTGGCATGGTTTCGATGATGACTTAGTTCCACAGGCATTTGGGTGAGTCTGCTTCTCTCTTCCTTTGACCTGTCAAACTTGTGCAGTTTAAATAAAAAATTGAGTGGAAGAGTTTACAACACTCTAGTTGGAGCATTGGTATTTCCCAACAAATGAGGTCATTGGGCCACTCAAAGGTCATGGGTTCAACCCCAACAACCACCCTCCGCATATGTATTTTTATGTATAAAATAAATGCATTGGTTGTATTTGTTATTTGTTTGATAATTCCATAACTTGTTTGACATATTTGACCACCATAATTGGTTGTCGGTTTGGCAAGTCCACCAACTTGGAAACTGTCTAAACCTATCTATTTCTCTCCAATGCACCCACCAAACGTGTCTACCTAAATAGAAGGACAAAAAAACTAACCATGACTATTTTCTCACCAAATCACCTAGTACAGTTGGCCCAATCCAAGGCTGACTGGCCAATTGCAGGGTGCCACATGGTGCCCTACAATTGCGCCATGTGGTGCCCCTAGATTGGGCCTTATACTACCAATCCAAGGATGCTATGTGTTGGATCCATATTAGCCTAGAATATTTTCTAGATTCTGCTGCACATAATTCCACATTACCATCTATACTGCTGGTGTTAGTTGCCACATGGCAACCTCTAGCTGTTGGATGCACAATAATTTTGTTAACTGTGGAGATTTCGAACTCGCATACTCTAATCTCACACCAATAGCCCTAAAATCTATAATAATTTTGTTGTTTGGCGAAAACTTCAGCGAGATGTAACTTTTACATATGGTGTTGGATTGAGGTGTCGTTCACACCGTTGGATTCATAACGATGATCTATTCGATTTGAAATAGGTTTCAATAAGATTTGAGGACTTTGAAAATTGATCCTTTAAAGATCCTTTTAGATCATTCCTCCCCATTGTGGAGCTTTTGGTCCTCCAAAATCATAGACATGAACTACAATCTCGATCTGTATAACATATTACTTCAATAGGACACCTTCCCTTTCCTTTACCTTTATACTTCAGAACTCTAAATGATGAAAGAAACACCTATATGATATGCAAAAATATAGTTTCTAACACATGATCAGTTACAAGATCAAAACAAGACCCAAGCAAACCCCGTACTTTCCAAGAGTTTATAACACACTCATGGTCAAGTTTACACTGATTTAGAAAAAAAATCATATCCCCATGATATCTATCTAAAAGGCAATAATATCATTATGTCGCATATACAAGTGATGTTATACATTCATTATTTTTACAAATAATTTCTCAACATGTGATTTACAATGGTGGTCATGCCAAAATACTTAAAAATGCTTCCAATTTTGGATGTAGATTTTCAAGACGCAATTCTGGATGGAGCTCCCAACATGTGGCTCTTTAATGTCCATGAATATTACAATGGTCGCAATGGTTCTTCTTCCTTCATAATTTCCCAACCTTATTTAAACAACTATCATTGGTGTGACTCTGATGAGGATAGCCAACCTTATCTCTTCCTATGGAATTCTCAGTATCAGTGGAACGTTGTGATGTGCTCTCAACATTTGTCATTGATCGGTCATTGGCTGTATTATAAAATTATCTAATATCCTTTTTGACATAACCAAGTCCTACATAACAAGGAAATTCCTCCACTTTGATGGGATTCACAATGGCAAGATCATTAATGTTGAGGCCGTTTTCTTGATGCCCCATTTTCTTCATTAATTTAAACCAATTGAACATGTAGTGTGTTTCTCAAAAGTTGCGAAATCATCATCATAAAGAGAACATGAAACTAAAGAATCAATTTTACCTCAGGTGCCGAATTTGAAGTGGGTGATGATGGCCTTTCACGTTGCAAATTTTCCAAGTCCTCTTTCATGGCTTGTAGCTGAAGGTTCAAACTTTGTTTCTCCTCTTCTACTTACTGTAGGAGTCTCCTCAATTCAGAATTCTCTGCTTGATCTCTTTGTTTGATCTCCTCAAGTTATTGGAGCCATGCGGTCTTTGGTGCTCTTCTCACCTTTGGTACAAAACCTACTGCAATCCTTGTCTCATCAACTAAATTAGATCCCAAGTCAATAGTTCCATCACTTACAATCCCAAAAGTTGTGATATTCATCCCATCACCTAAATCATATCCCAGTTCAATTGGTCCAACACCTTCAAACCCAACAACTGTGACCTTCACCTCATCCTCTGAATCATATTCATGGCCTTGTTGCATGGTAGTGACCATATTCTTCTTCCCGTTTCTTCCATTCCTCTTTGGATTCAATTCTGGATGTGGTTTCCAACAATTCTCCTCATCATGCCCTTCTTTCTCTTAGTGAGTGCAAGAGGGTTATGCTTCCTTTTTCCTTGTTATCGCTGCCTTTTTTGCATAGTTTCTCTATTCATACTTTCACACTAGCCGAAGGAAGAGTAGTGGGTTCAAATAACAACAAAGAATGCTAGAGATAATTATATAATGAACCAATATAATTCATCAAAGTATCAGGTGAATCTAAAGGAATTCCCAATGTTAAATATTTTTTTATAAATTCTTCTGTGAAGCTTTGAACATCTAGACCTTTAGCATGTTTCAAATGTTTCCATTCTATCATGGCTTTCTACCGATACACTAATGAATTCAATTGTACTTTTAAAGCATAAACAAATTCAGACCAAGAAGAAAGGAGTTTACTCGCATGCTTAATATTGTTCTGAAGTTTTATTTCCCACCATATGAGAGTGTTTCCTCCAAGTCAAAGAGATGCTAACTAAATCTTGGCCTCATGTTCTTCAAAATCCTTAATCTAAAAATGCACTTCAATATGTCTAATCCAATTATTTATCTTTTCTGTGTTAAACTCTCCATTAAACACATGCAAATCAAACTTTACATCCAACTTAAAGAAAGGATTTTTAGAATAATTTCTATGCTGTCGTTAGAATGATGAGAATGAGATGATGAATAAGAAGAGATTTCACTAGAAGAAGGAGATAGAGGTTCAAGAGGTTATCCTCCATTATCTTGGTTTAATAAAAAAATATCATCTTATTTGTCTTCCTTTTTCTTTTCCTTCTTGATCATTTTTCTCTCGTAATTTTCAAACAAATTGTTTGCTTATTTTCCATGCTGTAAAAATATTTACAAAAAGATTTCTCATTCTCAGTATGAACATCATCATCTACCATTTTCCTTCTTTTTGTAACACACCCTTCTTGTGGATCAAAGGACTTAAGTTTACCTTCTCGTTATTTGATTTTTTCCATGATTATCATACACACTCACAATCCACATCAACAAGAAGATTGCTCTGATGCCAAACTTGATCTGAGATACTCGAGAACCCCTCATTATCCAAGATATTTTAATTCTCTCATGTTATCAGAATTGCACGTGAAAGGGTATGAAAAACAACTTTTTCATATAATTTTAAATAAGAGAAAATGTAAAAGGCAACAATAAAGACAAGGAACACACAAAAATTGATAATGAAGTTCGTCCAATGTGGACTACGTCTCTAAGCCCTACTAAAATCGGGGAGGCCTCTTCATTAATCTTAGCAAAATCAAATGAAATACATGGAAAAATTCAACTTATACCTCCATATTTGGGGATGGCTTGAAATTGGTCGACTCAGATGGAGAAACACACCACACCATGATATTCTTAGTGAAAAATCATGAAATTTGAATATAAAGTTGGTCAATTTTTGTCATTGTGACCCTTGCGGCTCTAGGGAATCTAAAAGATTCTTTAGAGGTTCTCTATGGATTATTTTTTCAAAATTCCCCTAGCATCGTTCTTGAATAATGCACCCAGTGTGTCACGGTTCTGGTGGAGGCTTGGTTTCACAAGCATTCAGGTGCACCTCCTCCTCTCTCCCTTCGACCCGATGGATATGTGTGGTTTAAATAAAACTTTGAGGGGAAGATTTTAGAACACATTGATTGGTGCATTGGTAATGGCAAGAAAATAGGGTCATTGGGCCATTCGGAGGTCACAGTTTACCCAACGACTGCCCTCCGAATATATATTTTTATGTATAAATCAATTGCATTAGTTGTATTGATTAGTTGTTCAAAAATTTCACCAACCCATTCGATAGATTTTACCTCCATAGTTGGCCATGGTTTTGGTGGGTATGCCAACTTGGTGGCTCGCTAAACCTATCTAGCCGCCTCCAATGCACTCGTAAAATTTTCTACCGAAATAGTAGGACCACTAAACTAATCGTTACTAGTTTCCCACCAAATCACCTGCTACAATTGGCCCGATCTAGAGCTAATTGGCCAATTGCGGGGCACCACGTGGCACCTTGTGATTGGGCCACGTGGTGCCCTTGGGTTGGGCCTTATCTGGCTAATCTGATCCTACTACTTGTCATATTCATATTGACCTAGAATATTCTTCAGATTCTGCTGACCATACTAGGATGTCACCATCTATAATGCTGACGTCAGCTGCCATTTGGCAGCCTGTGGGTCCTGCTTGCTCAATAATTTTACTCTTTGGCGAAAACTTCAACGAGTTGTAACTTTCACATATGATGTCAGATTGAGGTTTCATTCATGCCGTTGGATTCATAATGATGAGATATTCTATTTTAGATAAGTTTCGTTGAGATTTCAGGACTTTGAAAATTGAGACTTTAGAGATCCTCATTGATCAATTGTCACTAGAATCAAATTCACAAAATAAATCTGGATCATTTAAAAGTATTTGAACCATACATTTCAGATGCAAGTCATTATTGTGAATCCATAATATGGGCACAAGAATTATATATTTAGTCAAGGAATTTACCACTTAAACGAATGGGAGCCCATAATGTGATAAATGTCTTATGATTTCTGTAAAGAGATCGCCATAGGAATGTGATATCGTCATGCTGCATTGTGAGGAGATATTACAACTTGTACCATTGGAAATATCATCAAATTGACCAAAGATTAAATGTGATCTTAAACTATTATGAGCCATAAAAGTTCATAATATCTAGAATATATATCATGGTGCAGCAAATCATTGTTTTGAGAAGTCGAGCCATTGAAATCATGAAGCAAAAATATTTACACAGTGATATGCCCATAATCCATTATATATACTAAACGAGAGATATCAACGAATTTATGTTGTTTTAACGAACCAAATATCATGTATTTGACGATATTTTTTGATCCATCGATGTGTTACAGGGAGAGTATGTGAGTTACAAGAGTAAGTCACAATGACTATTACGAACCATAGAGAGTGAAAGTGCGAGATATCCTTAATGATACAAAAGATTTATCCACCACAGGGATGTGATTCCCCACTCAATATAATCAGAGAAAAGAATTTTACACCATCAACATAAGTGATCTTCAACCTCCTTTCTTCAAACCTTCAACTTTGATACCATGTTGGAAATTGGGAGGCTTTGTAGATTAATTTATATTTCTTTTTTCCATAGTAATTGTTTGTGAATTTATATGGATTCTTAATTATTTTGATTTTGATTCTTTAATTAAAAAATTACCATAACATTAACATGAAGATCACATAAAAAAAAATAACACAAGATATAGGCACACAACCAAGGCAAAACCCCTCCAAGCGGAAAACCCATAAAAATCTCTTCTTATAGAATAAGATCAAATGAGATATCCAAGACCCAAACCATTGAAAACTTCCACCTCTAGATGCCAAGTCAGACCTTCCTTCTTTCCATCAGATTCATCAACAAGAGACCAACATCAAGGGGTGTACCAAGGTAGATATTCCAAAAAATATAGCTTAAGAAGATATCCTCTCTTTCAGAATTCGACCTCCACTTCTTCTTTGCCCTTTATGTGATATTTCAGACCACAATCCATCAAGTGTGTGTGCACAAATGAGCTCCATATTCCCTCTATTTATATAGTTCACAGGGGGTGAGAATTTGGGTAGGGTAGACATGGTATCTAGAGGGGTTTCTAACCCAAAATTACATATATAAAAATTTATTTTTCTTTTTCTTTTACAATAGGTTCAAATAGGACTTTGAATCAAAAACCTAAAAGCATGAAGAACATGCATGTCTAGAAAAGAATAATAATGTTTTATTTTTATTATCTTTTTATTTTTATAGAAAATACATAATGGTACAAATTATGAATACTAAAACTAGTTACATTCTCCATTAAAGGCCTCATCCCTTGACTTATATGGAAGCTTGGAGATACCTGGGGTTCATAACCGAGCCTATTAATTCTCATATTTACAGATGCCATGAGAAACTCTGAGGAATATAGATCAAATTCTTGAGAGGGGAAAATGGAGAGGGGATTTTCTGAGAAATTGTGCCAACGAAGATTAAAGGAGGTCCGAACTAAGCCTGTGATTTAACCTTGGAGAGAAAATCCTCTCATGTGATACCTAGCAAATCACAATTAAGGTGATGCATGCTTGAGCTTTCCAAATTCATCACAGTGTGGGGTGGTGGAGAATAATGAGGCATAATCCTTTGTACCAAGCAGATAAAAGTGTGGGGAGTTAATATAACCCCACACACATGCATCAAAATTTTATCAGGCACCATGAAGCCAACTTGTGTGGCTTTTAAAACTTTGATTTTTGTGTTATCAAAATTTCTTGGCTTATTCACATAAGGGTGGTGCTCGAGGGGTAACATAGGATATGGAGTTGTCATAGGGGGAATTAGGGAATAGTGTGCCAGTCCTTGCGGCCATTGACATCCTTTTGACTGACTTCCAAGAGTCAGGCTAGATTCGCTTGGCAGTTAGCCTGTAATTTTTGACTTCTAAGGACATGATAGAGGGATTTTGAGGAGAAGAGGCTCAAAGCACAGTTTATCCATATGAGGAGAAGATCAAGGATATTTTATTTAGGGTAGGAACCATTAATTAGATGTTGAATAGTGATCTGAGAGTTACCCAGGATTGTTAAATTTTAACTCCCATTTCACGAGCCAATGATAAATCCAACATAATATCGTACATTTATGCTTAATTATTGGTTTTCCTACTAAACCCCCAAGAGTATTTGGAAACAAATTTTCCTTCAATATTAGAAACAATACCTCCCCCCCCTGTGACCCCTATATTACTCTTGGAGGCTCCATCAAACTAGAGGATCCATTGATTATTCCTTTTTTCCCAGTCTTCCAAGGCTTTGTCCGAGAGAAAAAGATTCCAAGTTTTTCCTAATGGGCGAGATCTGGGGGAAGAGGTGGGGAAATTTTTCAAGGGATCAAGACGAGAATTCAACGATATTTTTTCATGATTATCTAGGGAGGTATCATTGGTGGAAATAGAGGGAATTAGGAGTTCCATACAAAAGGAAGGGTATTTTAGAGTAGTGGATCTTGGGGGGATATAAATATTTTTGAATATAACAATTTATGGGCAACTATATTTTCTAGCAAAGATATTCGAGGAGGGAGACCCAAATTATTTTAAGGTTAGATTTGCCAATGAAGGAGCCAATGTAGTGTTTATGCCAAGAGGAGAAGAATGACAAGAGGTCATATGGCCATCTTATATGAGGATGCAAAGAGTGTAGGGTAGTGTTCCACACAAACTTGGAGTAAGGGCAGGAGAGAAATATGTGGATGAGTGACTCTTCTTGTTTCTCACATAAGGGGCAATGTGAGGGGGCTCGAATACCCATTTTTGTGATATTTTCATAAGTCAATTTTTTTTTATGGGAGAGGAGGAGACATAAGGAATTCACTTTCAGAATGGCATTGGATTGAAAAATGATTTTATAGAGGGATGAATTTGGGGGAATATGTGAAGAGAATAGTAATTCGTTGTAACCTTCTTTACCGTATAAATAGAACACTTCCATTCTAGCTTATCCTTGGCATGCTACAACCAGGGAGCACATGCTTTTAATTTTCCTGTCAAAATTTTCTCGAGGGTTTGTTGATTGCTGAGAAGGACATCCAAATTCCACTCGATCCCACCAGATTCATCCCATGTAGAAATGTGATCAAGCATGTTTATCCCAAAGTGATGCATGAAAGTTTCCAAAGGTTGCAATTCTTCAGATTTGTGGAGGGGTAGTTGATACATTATAGTCAATCCACAAGTGATTTTTATTTCCATTCCCAAGAATACAATAGAGGTGATCAATTATGGGCATACCAGTGGTAGATACGGGCTTCCAAATTTTGGATATGTTTTGAGATTATTGGATTGGATCAATATCCCTTTGGTTGGCATGTTGTGAATATATTTCCTTGAGGATTTGAACCCACCAAGTCTCTAGATAAGATTTAAATTTCTAGGCTAGTTCAACTCCTATGGAATGATTCATTAAAATGGGGTCTTAGATACAGAGTCCTCCATGAATTTTAGGAGCTCTCACATTAGCCCAGTTTAACAAGTGGAAATTTTTAGTGGAGGATGCTTCCCACATAAATTTTCTAATGTAGATGTCGAGATGCTGTAGAACATATTATGGTACAAGATGTGTTGAGAAATGGAATTGGGGATAGATAATAAGACTACTTTTATGAGGGTGATGCAACCTACTAAATTAAGCCATCTATCTCCCCAAGCTTCCATATTGGCTTTTAATTTCAAAAGAGTGCTCTTCCATGCTTGAGGGGACTGGAATTTCAGGTATATGGGGATCCCAAAACACTTGAATTATTTCAAGATTTAAATAGGCGTAAAACAAAAAATATCTCCAATTTGATTTTGTTTGTGTCCATAAATTCCAAAAAAATATTTTGGATTTGGAAGCATTGACTACTCCTCCAGTAGTTAAAATAAAATTTTCAAAAACAAATTTGAATATCTCAACAATGGAAAGAGAAGCTCAACCTAGGAGGATGCAGGTATCATCAACAAATTGTGAGTGATAGACACTTTTAACATTTGGCGCATGTCTTAGATATAGGAGGTGAATATTTCTACGCTCAAAGTCCAACCAATGACTTAAAGCATCTGCCATGGTGAAGTATAAACATGGGGAGAGGGGGAAACCTTTTTACAGGTCCCAAGAGGCTTAAAATTTTTACTACTTGATCATTCAGCAGGGGGCTATCCAAGGGGAGTTGATGCAAAGGGTGATACATTGGATCAATCTTTTTTGGAATCCCATATTTTTCATGACCTTAAGAAGGAATTTGTGCCTTACATGGTAAAAGGCATTGGCCAAGTCCAATTTAATAAGAATTCATTGATATCTCATTATCTGACTGGAGTCAACCGTCATTTGGAAAATAATGATATTATCTATGATCTATTGACTAGGGAGGAAGCCTCCTAGGTTTTCAAATATAATATGAGGAGGAATTTTTTTTAGATGATCTAAAAGAAACTTAGAGATTATTTAATAAGAAACATTGCAGAGGGTGATGGGACGAAATCTATCAAAAGAGGAGGGGATAGATTCTTTAGGAATAAGGACTATAGAAGAATAATTAATGCCACCACCAATGCATATATTTTTTAAGGAATAGTCAACCATTATACAAAATTATCTCTTGATAACATCCCAAAAGTGATGTTATAAGTGAGTAGGGAATCCAATTACAACATAGGATATATCAGGATGAAAGGAAAATACTACCTTACTTATTTCTTCCACAGTGGTGTGAGCTGTTAGTTAGTGATTCATGCCTTCCGTGACCAACACTGAGAAATTTTCAAGCATGCATGATTCATATTATTCTGAGGGTGGGCCAGTCTGACTGTATATATTACTAAAATGATAAGCAACTCTATCTTTTATGACTTGAAAGTTGTCTATTTTGATTCCCTGCACTTGAATTTCAAAGATATTATTCTTCATTTCTTGGATTTTTGTTTTCTTGTGGAAAATTTTGGTATTTATATGACCCTAATGAAGCCATATACTAAGAAATTTAAGCCTCTATTACTCTTCTTATTCGTTTAGAAGTGAGTGATATTTTGTGAAAGAGTATTTTTCCCAAAGAAAAATTTCCTCTGCAACTGGCTCATTTTCCATAGAAATTTGGATTTTCTCTATTTTTGGTTCCATTTCTTGTATTAATGTTTTTCGGTCATACTTGGATTCCATTAGGAAAAGTTTGATGCTACCTTTGAGTCGTTTGATTTTAAATAACTAGACATAGATCAAGGTTCCCTCAACCTAAGAGAGCCACGAGAGGCAACTAAATAATGAAAGTTAGGGGAAAAGTTCCAAAGAAAAGAATATCAAAAGTAATTGGACCATAGTTAAGTGAGCATGAGAGAGCCAACTTGATGGGGTGATGATTAGAGGCATTCTAGGGGAGAATAGAGGAATTTAGGGAAATTTTGAGGGCCAAGAAGTCATTAGAGACTAAAAACTAATCCAATATTTTAGTGATATGGTCTGGGTTGGGTCTTTTTTTGTTCTAATTATAGAGAAACCAAGAAAGTTTAATGTCGATTAGATGAATGTGATTTATAATGTCTTCCATGCATTCTTGGAAAGGGTCATAGATAAGGGATCATCCTTTCTTCTCTATTTAATGGAGGGATGTATTGAAGTCCCCAAAAAAAATTTAATTGGTCCAAATTCAGTGTCTTTGAGCCATATATGAGAGTTCCAACAAACCTATTTTTCTTTAAAATGTACAAACATATATACATTGATGAAAACACATACCTAATTTTATGTGAAAATCCGAAAGGATGTTGTAATCCAATGTGTTGTCTTTGAGGGAGTTTAGGATCTGGAGTTGATTGGGATCCCACAAGGTACATAAAATGGCTAAGGATCCTTTAGAGCTGATAGAGGAGATATCACTATTTTTCCAAATCTTGTTGTGCCTTGATAAGATCTCCCACTCCTCCAATTTTGTCTCCTGAAGTAGTGTGACTAAGGGTTTTATGTTTTTGATGAGTGATTTTGCTCCAACTAATCTTTTTTTAGATCTGAGGCCTGTACAATTCCAGGAGGCTAGGATAATTACTTACTCCTAGATTGGGTTTCCCCTTTAGGAGGGGTTTCTTTGACTCTTTTCTTATTACTTTTTTGTTGTGTTATTTTAGTTGATGGGGGATAGTATGCTAGTGGCCTATCTCATTTTCTTTTTTAGTCTTTTAAATATGAAATTTTGTGTTATATTTCCTTCGTTATTTGTGTGAATGATGCTCAAAATATTTATTTTTCTCTGCTTCAAAATTTTCATGCACTGATATTTCCATTACAAAGATGTTTGCAATTTCTCTTCGGGATAGTAAAGCCTCTTCTTCTTTCTGCTAGTACTCTAGATTAATATCTAGATCTCTATTCAATCTGGGTTTTTCCATGGGCTCTAAACCTAGACCCGGTTGGGAGGGTTACTCAAAATTATTTTCTGGATGTGGGATTTACCCTTCCTCTTCTTCCATGGGTAGGGATTCAAACATATTCTTGTTTCTTCTTGTATTCCATGATTTTTTGATCCCTTCTCCACTACCATAGATTTGTTCATGGGGAAGTGGGTCCTTTTCCTTTTTGGATTCCATTTTCTTACCAGGGCTTGGTGAGAGGTTGTTTCTTATTGGGTCCATTCCTCTTCTTTGCCTGTTTCCATTTCCCCCCTCGATTTCCTTGCTTTTCTTGATCCTCTTGCTTTTAAGAAAAATTTCTAGCAAAGTTTTTGTATTGATGGCATACTTTTCATTTGAAAGGGAGATGATAATAATAAACTTCTTGAATGTGGGATCTATTACCTAGGAAGGGATTAATTGCAACAGGGAGCCATTTATCGAGATCCACCTCAAAAAAAATGTGAGCACATGATAAAATTCCTTCACATGGGTCCACACAATCAATATAGTTTCCAAGATAATTGATGATGCATCTTAAGGTAGCATCGTTCCAACAATGAAGGGGAAGAAAGGGAATATTGACCCAAATAAGAAAAAAGGTAGGGATAACATAGTTAGGGTTAAATTTAGGGCCCAACGATCAAGATAGAGGCCATGGGCTCCCATGAAATATTTTCCACACTTGAATATCAAATCCCTATTCGAATTATTTTCAAAATAAAAAGTGAACAACCCTTTTTCGCAAAAGGAGGAAACAACCTCACCTGTTATAAGAGGCTTCTAAATTTTCTTGATCCACTCTCAGATAGTCTAGGGATAGGTACAAAAACCCATAAAATGACCCAAAATACTCATTTCAACAAGATGGATGGCGCACAATCTGGTCGGGGAGGTGGAGACTTCAACCTTCAAAATGTCTTTAATTTTCTTGAAAAATATGGATAGAGGAGATTTCTAAAAATTGGCCCCATTGGTCATTGGGGAACTAAAGGAAACTATTTCTTGGGTCAGAGGGGGATCCGGGACCAAATTGGTCATGGTTTACCATTCAACCAGAAGGGAATGATGCAACTAACAAAGATATACAACAAACTCAGGCGAAATACGAGAAATGAATCCGAAAGAGAAAAAAGAAAAGCCAAAGCATAACATTCTTAAAAATGTCATAGAAGTGGTTTTTATAATGATTTTCCCATAAAATAAAACATAATTATTGAATATTTTGTTGACTGAGCATCTTATTCCACTCCATTAGTGGAAAAGGCGCATAAGTTTTTACTATATCCATTAATAGTGCTGACATGAAAAACCCTTGATCATACCCTTATATAGTTGATTGTGAAAGTATATTAGCATGAGATAAATTATGGGATACCATATTTTCCCACTTGAACCTCTTAGATTTTTTCATTATGAATGGATTAAAGGGACACATTCAAGTTTACAATGCTATAGATTAGGTTCACCATAAAGCCTAGGAAGAATTTTGATCACAAATATATAAGGGTTTTTGAATTGAGATATTGGATATGGTTTGGCTGATTTGACCTTGAAATGCTATGAATCATGTATCCACTTCATAATATAACCATCCAAACCAATCTTTTTTTCTTTAACACATTATTATTAAAATCAACCAAATAATCCCTACTTAGGAGGACTTCTAGAGGACTAAGTTTATATATTGAATATAATATTTCATGTTTCCAAGAAGCTATGATATTATTTGAATGTTTGAATACTGAACAAGTCTACATATGTGCATGGAAAATAATCCAACTCACCATATCATAATATGGAAACATTGTTGGTCCGGTGGAAATTTTTTGTATCTTAGTCCTCTTAATTTCTTCATAGTTTTAAAATATGAAGACAAATATTCTTTCGAACATTTTGGATTCTTCCACTTGTTTTTCTCAAGGAAATCATACATTTCTTCCCAAGATATCATACACACATCTTGAGTTCTAAATGTTGTATAGAAAAAGAATGTTGAGTTAGGATTATTCTCCTCTGGAAATTAAACTTTTTTCCTTTCGTCTTCATCTCTATATTTTCTACAACAATCTTAATATCTTTTGATTTCGCCTTTATTCCCATTCTTCTTCTGAAAATAACAAAACAAAAGTTATTAAGGAAACATGCAAATTGGTAACATAGACAAATATGAAAGAAAAAATAGGCTTTAGATGGAAATTGAGAAATTGCAGTACAAAGAAACACATCAAATATCCCATATGTGGAAACCATTGCAAGGTGCAGAGGTTTGATTGTGTTTTGTGAAATATGTGAACAAAATCCTATGAAATTCACTAATTACAAAATATATAACACCTAAGTGAAATCGGTAGTGTCCATCATGCTTGAATAAAATGTTGAACTAACTGTCCATTTAGTGAAGAAGTCTGGATGACCCGGATATATGGTAGTCCGAAGTATTTTGTACATACAATGTTTTCTTTGGAGCCGAATGCCAGATGATTTATTAAAAACAATAATTAAATATGTCATTTATTTTCTTTAAGTTTTATTTGGGCGTAAATACTATCGTGAAAAGATTTTTGAGATGGATTCCATATATATTTTTTACAAAGGAACTAAATAAAAGAAGTTTATGGAATAGGAAATAATAACGAGAAGTGAATTTATCTAAGTAAATCTAGAGGTCTAAATGTATCCATGTTCTAGGCCGTAAGCAATATCGAATTTTATAAACATGACCAAACTCCAAATATTAGGTGTAAAAAACAATCCTTATTAAAGAAATGCATATAAGAGCGAAAACTGAATAATGAAAGAAAAACAAAAAATCAAGAAAATATTTATTGAAATCTAGGTGGTCTAGAAGTCCAAGAGCTTGGGTTGAAACTAAGTAAAGTATTGTAAAAAACTCGTGACTAAATCACAATATAATAAAATAAAACTTAAAAAGAATAAAATAGTGTTTTATTAAAATGTGTGGTCTAGATTGTTGATTTTCCTAGGGTACACATGCTAAAAAAATAATTTCCTTCAATAGGTAACTACTTGCAATTATTAGTTAACATTACGAACATTTGATATCATTAAGAAACTAAAGAGAAGAAAATCCCAACTATTAAACATTAAAGAACAGTAAAGATAACCATGAGATAATAAGATAAGAGACATAAAACTTAGGCACGAGGCTAGTGAAAATTCCACAAGGGAAAAATCCACAAAATTCTTTCCTTATGAAAGATAAAGAGAGTTCCATATTCATCAATACATCATAAATAATGATAGCAAGATAACCAAACCAATAACCAAGATAAAATCCCAATCTAGGTCAAATGCCAATCCCTCCTTCATCTCCTTCTGGTTTCGTCCCCCTTCTTCCTTCCTTATTTCGCTAGAACAAAACTCATATGATCATATATCAATGTGTAAAGTGAGGAGAGAAAATATCCTTTATATATAATTCAAATGGGGATGAATGAGTTCATTTGAAGGGGCCCAACTATCTTGAATCATATTAGGTTGACTTAAAATAATTTTGAAGGCAAATTTAAAAATTTAAATTTTCAATTTATTTTTCAAGATGAAAATACCAACCATGGCTACCATATTTTCCAACACTCCCTCTTAGATAGGGAGGTAATTTTCATTCTCTATCTCAATATCAATCTTCTGAACGAATCATAGGTCTCACAACCCACATCCTAAGGAAGAGATCAGAAATAAAAATCTCTCTCCCTGACCAATCATAGGTCTCACAACCCACAACCTAAGGAATAGATCACAAATAAAAATATCTCTCTCTCTCTCTCTCTCTCTCTCTCTCTCTCTCTCTCTCTCTCTCTTAGAGGATCAATATCCCTGACCAATCTTAAGTCTCACACCCCATAGCCTAAGGGAGAGATAATCAGTCTCATCATAATGAAAGACACATAACATCCAACTCATCTCAATGCATTTCCCTGACCATAAGGTCTCAAACCCCATAATTGAAGGAAGGAATCACCAAATCAATGCATCTCCCTGACCATATGGTCTCATAACACACAACCTAAGGGAGCAGTCACAAGGTAAATTCATCTCTCATACTGAAAGGCCTTACAACACACAACCTATGGGAGGAATCACAAGTCAATGCATCTCCTATACCACAAGATCTCACAGAACACAACCTATGGGAGGAATCATCATGTCAATGCATCTCTTGCACCACAAGGTCTCACAACATATAACCCATGACAGTGATCATGATTGATCCCTCTCAAACGTATTCTTAGCCATTATTGTTTCTTCATCAACAACCAAATCAAAAACATAAATGTAGTCATGGTGGATCTAAAATATTTCGGTTAACAACAATATCCAACTTGTTCATTGAAATTTATTCAAAGATTCTCACAAAAGAAAATATCAATGAGCATAGTCAAATCTAGTAGATAATAAGTTTCTTCTTACAAAATAAAATATGAGAAACTTGCTTTTTAGTAGAATATTAAATAGATCAACAACCAACTTGAAAAATCATCAACATTTCCAGCATCAATCCTGTTCTATGTAGTGGGGTCATCCATGTCATTCAGAACAATAAAACTATTCAAAATACATCCAGTCCAAATAGCATCAACAATTTCATGCATCAAGTGATTCAAAAAGTGCAATAGAGGGATTCATCCACAAATTCTCACAACTTCTTTAAATTTTCTTCAAGCAAGTGTCTGTGGAGTTATAGTCCATTATGCCACAACCTCAACACTGGGGTCCACCTGGCTCGCTACATAATTTCAATCTTACAATTAAATCAAATCCATTTTGCACTGGATGAAGAGGACCTCAGTCCTTGTCAAAAACATATCACCAATACATAACAGAAAAATTACGGGCTCGTTTTTAACATATTCAACTCAACATTGTAATTTAATATTGTCTACTCCCTCCGAGTCCAAATCCAATCCACTCAAAATTAGTCTTGTCACTTTTTTCTTCCATATTTTCACATCTTTAACATGTCCCTGCAATCCTCACTCAAAGGCATAGGAAGAAAAAATACAACTAAGCAAGACATACAAAAACAATAGACTCATAATGCATCAATAATATAAATAAACAAGGAATTCCTAATCTCTTGTGAGTGTGCCAACTCCCTATTGATATTAACCTTATTCTATCTAGACAACCTCTTTCAAATCATCAAGGAGTTTCTATCATCGACATCATCCTCAAAGAGTCCACACCATCATCAAGAAATCCACATCATCATCAAGGAATTCATATCAAGGAGTCCACATTGTTATCATGAATTTCACATCGTCATCATTAGGGAGTTCACATCAATGAGTTTATATTATCATCAAAGATTTGACCTTTTCCATATCATCATCAAGGAATGGACATCATCATAATCATTAAAGAGTTGACCTCGTCGACATTATTTATCAAGGGGTATACATTATCTTTAAGGAATCCATATCAAAATTAATGCTTTAAAATAAAATAAAACAAAGTACGAGATACTTATCCTTTTGAGAGCTTGTTAACTCCCTCTTATTCAATAAAGAGTTAATCCTGTCGCCATCATAATCATGAAAGAGTCCATATCATTATTAGGAGGTTGAATTCATCTAAACTCAAAATCAAGGAGTCCATATCATTATCAAGAAGTTAGGGTTTATTCTTTCAAACAAGCATAACCAGTTCTAGGATTTAGTCTATTTTCATCTCCAAGCCCTATCTAGGGTATACGAACAATAAAAAATCCAATGTCAGTAATGATTAAAACAATAGAATATATATAAGATACTTATCTTTTGAGCTCATTAAAATTTCCTTTGGGTCTTCAGTCTTCTTGAATCCAACATGCAAAATAAACCTTATCAAGATTTCAAAACTTATAGGATAAAGGGTTCCTTCTTAAGTGGAAGTAATTAATCCACATTATCTGGGATTTCATTTCCAACCCCTTTTGATCTGATAGGGATAACAATCTGGCTAGTGTTTCAACCGTAATTGTTTTTAGATTTAGTCTAAGGCTTACAAACCCTAGATGTGAAACACTCACCCTTGAATTTATGACCAACTTCATTCTTCTTGATTCCATGTCAACATTATGAGAAATTTTTCTTTAGACATCCTTACTAGGGTTTTCAAAACATCAGACAAACATTCAATCTTTAAAACCCTTAGATGATGCAATATCATGAGGAATTAGGTCCCTTTTGGGCTATGAAGGGGAAATTTGTCCTCTTTTGATTTCTTCCTTTATTTCATTTGATTCCAATGATAAAAATAACATGATATAGATCATAAATTCAATGTAACAGATAGGTCAAAGCTTATATACAAATTCCATGATAGGATATAGATATACAAGACTTAAAACAAGGGACATCTAGTAGATATTTTGTACAACATTTTGAGATTCCAGAGCAGTGAATTAATCCTTTTACACTCATTTTTGTAGCTTGCTTAACTAATGCGACACCCATTTGACATCTTCTTTGTAACTAGGTCGACCATTTTTAAGGGTAGGTCATTATTTGTTTATGTATAGCAGAGTGTCTCCTTCCGACATATCTGCATCCTTCAGGACTTCACATAGTGCCTTAAAAAATTTATGCTTAGACTTGATCTTAGTGAAATTATTCGTTCTATGGATGTCACCATGAACTTATTTCATAGATATTTTGAACATACCTCATCCTTGTTACATTTCCTCAAAGACAAAAGAGTTAGTACAAGATATTTCATAGAGTTTCGAAGGAAAATTTGGATGACAAAGGTTTATATATAGTACCATAGAGATAGAATTATCTAATTTTCACAGACTCTCAATATTTGCATCATACCTTATAGAATTCGCAACATATATAGGGGTATTGGAGAATCATGCATGTCATAAAGAATATTTGGAGCCGCAAAATTTATATGAAAGTGCCACAAGAAGCTTGGAAGAAGAATGTCACTTATCTTCATATAATACCATACGTAAGTTTTCATAATAGAGTATAAACTCGTCTGATCCACATAAGAGAGATCACTACTTACCTTAGAGAGTTAAAAAACATATATAATTCGATAGATAGATTCAAACTTGATTGATCTTATATATACACCAATGTAGGAATGACATTGCATATAATTAAGATCTTTCTTAGAGAATTAAACCACATGATCATTTTCCATATTAGGGTTTTGATATCATTAGATGCCTTAGATATTAAAACTACCATATATGACTATAATTCTATTCATATGCTCCTAAAAGCTTTAACTTATCAATTTTGTAGGTTAATTATCATCATATAGGGTTCAGATCCATAGGTAACACACACACACACACACACACACAAATAGCGTGAGATTTTGAGAAATAGGAACCATATAGATTTATTAGAGAATACAATGCTTCATACTTTTTACACATCCCAAATATATAATCCGGATGCTACAAATTGAATAGAGGGGTTTGGATGCCAAATACACTATTCCTAATAAGCTTTAGAAGTCATTCTATTTACATAGATTCCACAGAGATGTAAAACTTCAAGACCACAATACTTTCTTCCTTACTCACATTATCCATGAAATCGAGTCATTCCACCTAGATTGAGCACATACCTTAAGAATATTCTCCAAATATTTTGGATCACACTCAAAATTTTGGCTTAGAACTCATAAAATGTTATTCTAGAGATATGTTTCAGAGCAAAGGAGATTGCACCATTCATATTTTTTACCATACACATGACACAACCCCTTTTGAAATTTTTCTTCGCACAAAAAGGCTTGCATATGGCCCTTTACACATGTTCAGATATTAGAGAGACTTGGATCAACACAATTTTGATGCTTCCTTTGGTCCTTCTTCTAGATTATCCTTAGAAACTCGATTTATTTAGAAGTATTTAGCTTGTCTTCATATGAAATTCAACCTGCTCTTCAACATGGTCTCTCATGCCAACAGTTGATTTTCCTAGGGCACACATCCTAGATTTTTTTTTTCCTTCAAAAGGTAACTACTTGCAATGATTATTTATAGTTAAAAACATTTAATATCATTAATAAACTAAGAAAAATAAAATTTCTACTATTAAACATGAAAGAGAAGTAAATATAACAATGAGATAATAAGACAAGAGACACAACAATTTAGACCTCAGGTGAGGGAAAAACCCACAAGGGGAAAACCCATAAAAATATTTGCTCATGCAAGAGAGAGAAATTACCAGATTCACCAATACATCATAAATAACCATAGCAAGATAACCAAACCAGTAACCAAGATCAAATCCCAAGCTAAGTTAAATTCCAATCCCTTTTTCATCTCCTTCTGATTTTGACTCCCTTCTTCCTTCACTAGAACATATCTCATATGATGATAGATAGATGTGTAAAGTGAGGAGAGATATTATCTTTTATATATAATTCAAATGGGGTCGAATGGGTTCCTTTGAAGGGGCCCAACCGACTTGAATCATATTAGGCCTACTTAAAATAATTTTGGAGGCAAATTTAAAAATTCAAATTTTGAATTTCCCTTTCAAGATGAAAATATCGACCATGGATACCATATTTTTCAACATAGGTAAGTATGGATGTCTGGGATTCGAGGGTAAAAATCAAATAAAAACTCAAATAAATACCCATATTTTGAAAATGTATTGATAAAGCAAAAAAATTAAAAGCAGTAAAATAAGCTTATTTGAAATGTGCGGTTTAGGGATATTCGATAGTTCGAGAGTCAAGGGTGTGTGAGCAATGAAACATATTTAACCATACAGATATCCAAATCTCTATGTTTGGATGACTAAAAATTGATTTTCTTTTATCCATATGCCTAAATATTTAGTATTTTTTTTTTAAGTTTTTGGATATTTTTCTTATGTCTTAATTTTTGAGTTTTTCAACAGATAAAAGTAAATAAAATATGGCTTATTTACAATGAAAACTTAAAATATAAAAGATAAAAAGAAGAAATTAGAGGGGTCCTATTTTATTTTCAATAAAATGGGGGGTTGTTGTAGACCTCACAACACAATGTAGAGGCACCCCCACAAGTGAAGAAAATATGTCTTTGTATGCTTCTACAATCTTGTCCACCTGATTCTTTTCTATAGAGAGTCCCTGTGATGAGGTTGTGGTGGTTGCAGTTCCCTTAGTTTCACCTTTTAACCAACCATGAAGAAGACACATTTTATAGTTTGAGAGATTACCTTTCAACATTGTTTTTCTGAGATTAATGAAATTGCAGTAATTAGAAACTATATGTTGTACCTTGTAGAGCTAACCCCCTAGAGTACAAACGACACTACGTGGACATGCATCATGAACCATGTTATAGGTCAATTTGGCTACCATTCCTAATAACCTGGTTAACTAGAAATCATCCCCACGACTGGTGAATATGGTCTATCATCTCCTATCATTTCATTTGTTACATGCCCTAAGACAAAGAACAAGACAAATCATCCATGAATTCCATATGCAAGGTTTCCAAGATTTGAAGTACATGATAAATCACCTATGAGCTCACCAATGCAGTCTCTCATGGGGCTAATTGCATTTCATATGTATGTACCTACATTCAAAGGTGCTTTGCAAATCACTTCCCGACACTCAAGGGTGCATTGGTCAATTGGGAGTGAAATTCTCATTGTTTCGGAATCTCCACTTGGTCAGTGCCTTCTAGAAGAGTGCATATGTGTCAAACTTCGAATCCATGTGTCCATTTGATACCTATGAGATTGGGAACATGTCTTGCCTATTATTAGAAAGTCATTTATTGTAAAACTACCTTCAACTCCTCTATAAATTGAGCATAGATCCTAGTGCATGGTAAGGAAGAATTTGAGTAGAGAAATGTTGGTGGAATTTCAATTTAGGAGTTGATTTGAGTGACATGCTGCTGGAGAGATGTGCATTGTGATCAGGTTGGGATGTTGTTAGAGTTGGTGACATCAAATCAATCACTGGGTTGTAACCTCCCCTTCTATGCATTAATAAAGTTTGTTGTTTACTTTCCCACATATGTATCGGTATAAGCTTCTGTCTTTCATATTATGAATTCTTATCTAATGTATATCATTCATGTTTCATTGATTTAACTGGATAAATTGAATAGGAATATATATATTTCTATCTCTTTGCTATTTAGTGTTCATTCTTGCAGGAAATATTTTAGTGATCTAGCTTGGATTTGAAGCTACAACAAGAGCGACAGAAGGAGAATTGGAAGCACCTGGACTCCAAGTAAGTTTCTTGATCTATTCTATGTGTCTATTTACTATTAGGAAAAGTATCTGCAAAGTCTTTAACTTGTTGTTCTAAATGCATTACACCACATTTAGGGAAGAATGTTTTATCCGTAATCCATAATTCTGCATAATAAATTGGCAACTCTGCTGGGCAGGTTACCCTTCATCCTTGTTGTATTTGCCTCTTTTTATGCACCCAGTAGCATTTACTCTGAAATATTAGGCTTTTATAAATCAAAATTTGCATTAGAAGTGTGTTAAATAGTTGATATTTTTTCTCTTTTCTACGCCCAATGCAATGTTGAACATGACACAGTGCTTTGCATAGCACTGTCTCCCTCTCAGGTGTGCATTGCAATGCACTGTCTCCCCTTAGAGAATGTGTTGCCCCCTAGAGCCAACCAAATTCCATTGAGTTTGACATTGCATTTTCTTTTAGTTTGTTGTTTGTTGTGTTTTAAAAAGCCCGATGCCTCATATTGACCAATAACTTTATCTACCTCTTCCTCCTTCGAAAGAAAATTTTGTTCAATGTTTATTTAAAGTGTTTTTATTTATCATTGATGAATTAATTTCAAATCATTTTCATTGTTGCAATAGATCCATTTGATTTTGAAAATGAAATCGTCGTTAACTTATTCATTTCCTGTAGAAGAAATTATAGTTCTATTCTTCATTTTTCCTATAAAAGAGAAACTGTTGTTCAAATTCCTCATTTCTCAAAGTAAAAGACATTTGTTTTTATTGATTTGATGCACTTAGTTTCCTTCTCTTCATTCACAAAAAGGGACTGAAAAGAAAAACCTGCATTTTCATGTAGTGTATTGTGTGTTTTGCACAGGAAAAATTAGAGAAGCTGCATTTTAGTTTTTTCTCTTTGATTGTTTGCTCTCAAATTGATTGCTCTTTCCCTTTAGTAGCTAGGATTTTCATTGAAAAACTAAAAGTGAAAAGATTTCTTATCATTTTAGTTTACATTTTAGGAATTTCCAATACTTCATCGCGGTGAACCTTAAAAGGAAAATTGATAAACAAGATCAACTTAAAATTTACATCAATTCACCTAACAAAGCATTGGAACCATAGCGATAACATTTAGAAGGTCTAGGCTAGAGATATGTTCCAACGTCGTAAAACATAGTAGCTGTCATTAATTGTTTGTGATACATACCGAGTGTGATAGCTCACTCCACGTATGTAAGTATATCATAGCTCATCCATGTACTTTCGGGTAGATCAAGCAGTGTTACAGTACGAAAAGTATAAAGGGGTGCTCTCACTACGCGGTTTCTCATTAGACAATGCTAATACAGCTTTGGGTCTCCACGTACCTTCGGGTATATTCGGGAGGACAACTTCAGGTTCCTATCCATCCATAGTGAACTGAGTCAGCTGCCTTGTAAATTGTGATACACCGAACAAAAAATTCGGGGAGATTGCCTGCCCGTACTTCTTGGTTCATCAGGAGGTATTCTACAGTTCATAGTTTATGGTAAACCTTTTTCCTAGGAATACCCTTTTATTTTGTTTATTTGTTTTTGGTTAAAATAAATCAGTCATCATGGAAGAAAAAAATCCTTTCCCCTATCATTCGCATAGATTAGCATTGAAACCACCTTTACCACCAGAAGTTACTCCTGGTCGGCGAAGGTGACATCACTTTACCAAAACTAGTACTATCAGTACCTCTAGTGAAGCATCATCTTCCCATATACCAGAGTTGGCACAAGTTGTTTCTACACATCCCAGTTCATCTACTGTTGTTGAGACGGAGTCCTCACAACTACTCGTGGTTAAGATCCATCCAATCAGTGAGACCATACCTCCTAAACCCGACGTTGTTCAACCAGAAGCTGATCCAGATCTTGTCTCCTTTTCTCCAGAACATCTACATCCTGAAGTCAAAATACCAGAAGTTATTATTGAATTGGTCATCCCACATTCTACTGTAGCTATTGAGTCTCCCATATCACACAGTCAACCTCCTGAAATATACTTTGGGCCTGACGGTGAAATACTTCCACCTGGTTTGATTTCGATTGAAAAAATCCCAAAAGACGAGACACCTTTAACTCCAACCCATTTTGGGGAGGATCTTTACCTATACGAGTCTCTTCCTCAGTCACCACCCTCTACTTTTTTTGATCCTGTTCCTATTCACATTCTCGTTGATTCAAAAGGATATCCATTTGGTCAAGTAACCTGCCTGAACCAACATCTTCAGCTCGGCCATTTGTTCCAATTATGTTAGTACCTGCCCTCGCTACTCCATCGATGTTTACAACTTCACCAGAATTGTATTTTCATGGTGGCCCTATGGTCCCATCAGGCTATAAATCTTTATCTATAATTTTCTCTGGTGCATCTTCAAATCCATGGACTTCACCAATGTCATCGTTTGATATTATAACTGGTAAACCTATAGTGAGTACTGAATGACTTGATTCTTTATATACATCTTCAGGGAAATATCAAGCTGGCCCTTCTGGGTCTATTCCATTGAGTACCATATCAACTGGACTCCCTGCATTTGGAGAGAAATATTTTTCATCTTATTATCCTCCTCATGCTGGGGGGAAACCTTTGGTCACCCACTTTGATAGTACTCCGTCACTTTTTGGTCAACCTAATGTTGAAATGAATGTTTTTCAATCACAACCCACTCTACCTATCCAATCACAAACGATTTTACACTCACCCACATCATTTCCACTTGTTAATACATCTATGGCCCTGTTACAGAATCAAAATGTTGTACAAAAACCTTTTCAAGCGGGTCCTCCAACTCAATACCCTCAAGTATTGGGTCCACAGACTCCAAATCCTCCAATTAATTTACAACAACAACCTATACTTGGAATCATTTATTCACAAGCTAGTTTACCATTTTATGGGATGTCACAACCACAACCAGGCTATCTAAGTTATCCTAATTTAGATTATAACATTGGTGGACAGACCCCTTGGTAGCCTCAGGCACAAATGTCTTAACCTTCATTTCAACAAGTATCATATCAAGGTTTTGGTCAACATAATCCTCAAGCGTTTGCTTATCAAAACAACCCCTATCTAGGTTTCCAATAGTAGATGCCTTATGCTGGTGCTCAAAAGCCTGTTTCTCAAGCAATTCCATCATACCCTGGCTATGCTCAACCTGACCTTAATCGACAGTTTCCCTTTGTTGCAACTTTAGAGTTACCAGACTTAAATTAGCTAACCAATGATCTAATCAACTATGCTCCTTGGTGGCTGGCAATACCTCACAAATTACCCTCAAATATTCCTAAGTTCAATGGAAACCCTAGGGAAGACCCATCGACTCATGTTATGACTTATCATTTGTGGTGTTCATCAAACTCCCTAAATGATGATTCTATTCGACTACATCTTTTCCAGTGTATGCTTACTGGTCTAACTACAAAATGGTATATTGAGTTACCTAGAGCTTCTCTTGATAAATTCACTGCCCTGGATACTGTATTTCTGACTCAATTTTAGTTACCCATACGATATGAAACTGGAATGGAACTCTTGACCAATTTCAAACAGACTAATGCTACTCACATTTCCAATCATATTCATGAGTGGTGTCACCGTTGTAGAATGGTTAGGACATTTATTCCTGATAAAATCCTTGTTGAGTGCTTCATAAGTCCCTGTTACCATCTATAACTGGGGATGTAGCTAAGGGTGGCATATTCATTGAAGAGAAGGTTATTTCTTGTGCCCAATATTTAGACTTGATCTCTATAATGCAGCACCTCAAATATTTCAACGCGATCTAATTTTTATCCTCAATTAAAGCTCCTTCATGTGCGGTTGATGCGCAATCACACATCATACTATCTGCATCTAGTCTGCACCTTCTTCACAATTAATTTCATATTCATTTGACAAGGGAAAAAGTGACAAGCATTTGTTAGGAAAAAATACTAAGAGGGGGGGTCGGTATTCTTGCATATTAAAATTTTTACTTTTCACTCTCCTAAAGCCCATACGCTACTTTCCTTTAGTAAACACGCATATACACTTACACCAGTCTATCCTTCATCGTTCTAAGTATGTGAATCTAAATATGGGATATTTATTAGAAGTTCCTTGATGTTAAGTAAACGGTAAACATGTGTAGTAACAACAGAATAAACCATCACACAAAGCATCACACATGAACACCAGGATTTTTAGGTGGAAACCCAAGTCGGGAGAAAACCACCGCTGCAGTTGCTCAGCCTTCAATATTTTATTATAGAAAAAACATCTTACAACATATGTGCTGGCGCAGACTTGACCAGCACGCAGGCACCCACCTGCGCTCGTTTACCAGCCTCTCCTGGAAGGGAGCTCCAACCCCCTGACTCGTTTACCAGCCTCTCCTGGAAGGGAGCTACGACCCCCGATCTCGTTTACCAGCCTCACCTAGAAGGGAGCTACAACCCCCTGACTGAAGGCTACAACCCTCAGCACCTCTATGGACCACGTTTCATCAATTTTCACACTGGATCCAAAGCTTCATTTAGGACACCACTTGCAGACCACGTTTCATCATATTTTCAGACTGGACCCACTCCATACATTTAAGCTCAATCATACATTAAACTGAAACTTATCAATTCAGACAACCCATAACTGTAGAATACATCATTCACAGATAACAGTAACACAGCAGAACAGATCAGAAATTTCATACCCCTTGCTTCAGCAAACCCTAGTTTGCATACGCGCTTTCCTTTCGCTGATGTCGCGTATATACATGCTTCCGTTCACATAAACCAACGTATACTTCTGTACATATTACAGAGCTCATTTCATTGCGCATACGCGTTTTTTCTTCAGCGAAGCCGCGTATATACGTGCTTCCTCTGCGGCAAACTAGCGTATATATCTTCAACCATTATAGAGTAGCATACTTCTTCAGATTAGATATTCAGTTCAGATTTACCCTTTTACTTCAGACAGATGTTCGCCTCATCTCAGATCTAAGCCTTCCATAAACAGATCTAGCAGATACAAATACATTCCAGATCTAGATTCCCTTCTTCATCATTTCTTTATTTGGGCATCATAGATTCAGATCTATCATCAAACCTTTACCCTTTCCATACAGATATACTTCACAGAGAAGTATTCATTCAAGCTCAGACATCTTGCACCCACACTCATGATTTGCACAATGAATTTCTTCTCCTTATATAGGTTTTCCTGGACGGGGTCATTTAGACGAATCATTACCCAATACAATGGGTCAATACCATGGTGGTTACCCCTGGTTTTGCACTTTATGAGCGCTTTTTCCCATACGCGACTTGGAACGTTGTTTCCTGCGTGCATACGCGACTTCTCCTAGGCAGATCCGCGTATGCCTTGAGACATACTCTTTTCACCATAGATTTAGCACATGCTGAATTCCTTTCTTCATTGCCTTCTGTACACACTGTAGATACATCATATTTAGTTCATCAAGACATATTCTATCAAGCACAACTTCATCAAGTAAGTTGCCATCATCTTCATCAAGTGAGTTGCCATTCAAGGACAACACTCAGCATCATATTGCTAGCAAACATCATTTCATATCAGATTTACATCATTTACCAAGTCCATCAGGTCAAGAATAACTTCATCAGGTGGTTTGCCATCAAGGACAACATATGTCAATAATCTCATGTCTTCATCTTCATTCAATGGGTTGCCATCAAGGACAACACTCTGCATCATATTGCCAACACAAGGAACCCGGAAGTAAGAAAAAATGGAAATCTAAGAAAAAACATACTTCTAACTCGCATGAAAGATCATTTGATCAATCGTCTGGACCTAGGAAACCTCATTATCCATGCATTATATATAATGAGGAACACTTTGTTTGGCATTTTCCTCACCACATTGAAGTCTCAAAAATCATTAAGACTTCCCATGCGTCAGCTGTGTTGACATATCCGTTTCTGAATCTGGACACAAATTTGGTTGCTATAGATCTAGCTTCTAGTTCCCAAGTACTTATGTTATCCATCACAAAACCTTCAATAGATATTTTGGTGTCAATTCATAATAAATATTATGGTAGTCCAACAAATTATCAACCTAATACCTCGACTACGAATCCATCTGTGGAATTGATAACACCTACTTCTATTCCTGAATTGACGATTAAGCCACCAAAGGGAGTCGTTCATAAATTGACATATAATCCTCGAGCAAGAGATGCTCAAAATTATAATATATTTTAAGATTTGGCTCAATCCCCTTCAGCTATGTCTACTCTTGAGGCATTACAAAATTTTCCCTCCCAAAAAAAAGCTTTATTGTCGGCTATTGATGGAATTGATTCGACTGATTCTAATCTTGTCGTCTTTAATAATATGGGCTATGTGCCGCAAGTACTAGCAGAATTGGCATTCTCCATATAATTAAATGTTCTCAATCACCTTGGTCATCATACTATTATTGATGAGGGAGCATCTACATGCATTATGTCTATAAACTGTTGGAAGCCACTTGGCTCACTGCACTTATCTCAATCATCAACGACATTGAAGGCTTTCGATGGATGTACATATAAACCTTGTGGTATTATCAATAACCTGCATGTTGAACTAGGGGGAAAAACAATGAATATTTATGCCGAGGTTGTTGACGGACCCCTTGACTATAATATTCTACTTGGAAGGCCATGGGTATATGATATGACTCGAATTGTTTCTACATATTTTAGAATTATCGCCTTTTCATTTAAAGGTACCATTATAGTCATCAATCAACTATCCTTCTTTTCCTTCTCTTCGTAGGTAACTAGAAGTGTTTCATTTGTTTACGCACCCAAACTAGCACTTCAGAACATTGGTGTAGGACTCTTAAAGGATTCCACTCTCATGGGAACCTTTACATTACCGCCGCCTGCGACGTCAGCAGAAATTGAAAGTATAGAGACCTACTACATGATCTCTTCCACTCCATCTGGCTTAAGGAAGAGTACGGGTGATTCTGATATTGTTACATTGGATGAGTTTCTGCCACCCAACCCCATTGAGCTAGCATAACAATCAATCTATATGGCTTGGGAGGCGAATCCAAAATAAACATCGCCAATTGTTTGGGTTGATCGTTCCTTATATTTTGGTACTCCGTTTGATCCTTTTTCCTTAAATTTCTTGACAGATGAGAATATTTTGGAAACCATGATGTCAGAAGGGGAACCATGGGAAGATTATCATCATCATTCCCATCTTCCTGATTATGAAGAAAATTATCCTAGTGAACTATATCACCCATTAATCAAAAATTTCTTTTCGAATTCCTTACTTATTAATGCAATTGATTCTGAGAAAAATCTATCAAATATTGAGCAAACCATTTCTATCAATATTTCCACCAAACCTGGCATTGTAGAAAACATTCATGTCGGTGTATCTTGTTCTCCATCAGAACTCGAAAGATATCACTCTCTTTTTCGTGAATTTCTTGATGTATTTTCTTGGTATAATGAGGAAATGACAAGCATAGATACTAGTATCATTGAACACATTATTAATATGTATCCTGATGTCAAACTGGTGCGTCAACGCCTTTGCCCCATTCATCCAAAGAAGGCTGCTGCCATTAAAGTAGAAGTTGAAAAAATTTTGTACGCTGGTTTCATTTACCCTGTTCCGCTAACTGAGTGGGTTTCCAAAATTGTTCCTGTCATGAAAAAACAAGGAACCATCAGAGTGTGCATCGATTACCGGGATGTCAATTTGGCTTGTCCAAAAGACAACTATCCAACTCCCTTTATTGACTAGATTATTGACGATTGTGCTGGATGTGAAATATTTTCATTCATGGATGGATTTTATGGCTACAATCAAATTAATATCTGCCCAAAGGATCAAAATAAGACATTATTCATCTGTCCCCGGGGCATATTTGCTTATAGGAAACTACCGTTCGGTTTAGAGAACTCTGGGGAAAATTTTCAGAGAGAAATTGATTATTATTTCAATGACATCAAGCACATTGTTCAACCTTATCTAGATGATTTACCTACTCATTCACAGAATCAAAATAATCACCCGATGCATTTGAGAGCCATATTTTTACACTACCAACACTACAAAATATGCCTCAATCCACATAAATGTGTGTTTTGTGTTGGTTCTGGTTGTTTGCTTGGATTCGTCGTCTCAAAAGAAGGAATTCAAATCAACCCATTGAAGGTTTAGGCCATTCTTGATTTTCCCGCGCCATCAAATTTACTTCAGATACAAAAAATTCAAGGGAATACTAACTTCCTAAGGAGGTTCATACCCAACTACGCCAAAATGGCTAAAGGATTTACTCGACTCTTGAAAAAGGGGGTTCCCTTCCATTGGGAACAAGTTGTGCAAGCTTCTTTTGATGCTGTTAAGGATACTCTTGTCCAAGCGTCATTAATGTATCCCCCAAATTATCATAATGATTATTTCCTATATATCGTCGCGGCTAAAATGACCATTGCTATGGTATTGGTCCAAGTAGAAGGTGGGATAGAACATCGAATCTATTGTTTGAGTCGTAATATCAATGATACATAAGTTAAGTATTCGTACGTAGAAATGGTTGCCTTGGCAGCTGTTCAAGCTGTCCAAATATTTCGCCACTATATCTTGTTCCGAAAGACCATTTTCATTTCATATTGCAACCCCATGAATTATATCTTATCACGTCAATTGCTGAGGGGAAAATATTAAAAATGGATTGTTATTTTGCAGGAATTTGATTTGGAATTCATCAAATCCAAGTCAAATAAGTCTTTAGTTTTGGCTGAGCTTCTTTGTGACCTTCCCTCTGATAGTACTGCTATTACATCGGAACCATCAATTCCTGATGATTCTGTATTTCTGATCGGATCATTTGATCCTTAGTATGGAGATTTCATCATTTATCTCCAAACTCAAAATTTTCGGCCTGATACCTCTCACTCTGAACAACGATGTATTTAATAGGGTGAAAATGTGAAGTTGGGAAACACTTTTTGCCCTTTTTTGACGTTGAAAATTGTAATTTTCTATGTTTTTCAACTTCAACTTCACTAAACTCATATTTTTATCGCAAATTATGCTTTGACATAAAAACAAGAATTGTAGAGAATTGTCTTACCTCCATACTGATATTTTTTTTAAAAAAAAATATTGACATATAGAGGGGTAAATTTGTTGTTTACTAACTGCATATACTTGAAATTTTCAGGAAAACATAAATAGTCACTTTTTTATCCTTTACTTTTTTTAGGGAAGGTTATTCATTTTTTGGAAAAAAACCATAGCATCATAATCTACATATATTGCACTAGTGCACAGACTATTTTTTGGTAATTTTCGGATCAAATCACTATTTTTATTATTTTTTGAAATGGACGAAGACAAAAAAACAGTGATGTTTCAGTACATTTTACTATCCTTTGATTTTCTTTTCAATGTGATCGTCAATAAGAAAAATGAGAGTACCCTTTTGAAGTAGACAGGGAGAGGAAGTGCACTATGATTTTTTTAAATTTTTTGGTGTCCTCGTTTGAAAGTTATTGAATTTTCATTCAGTGCAATTTTTCGAACAATGAAATTCCATATTGACATAGTTTAGTAAAAAATTAATAAAAAATTGAATTTTTTAATGAAACTCCATAAATCTCACATCATCAAAAACTAGATTTAGAGACGAATCTAATGGTACTTGGTCCGACATATAACATTTTGTTTTTGTAGGTGTTTTGTCCCTCCAAAGTTGCAGGTTTCTCAAAACTGCAGAGTTTTCTGATTTTTTTGTTGACCAGAAACTCTCGGCCGAGAAAAACTCTCGGCCGAGAAATTTTTAAAACTCTCGGCCGAGAGTTTTAAACCAATTTATGCGCGGGAAAACTCCCGGGCAAAAATTTTTAAAACTCTCGGCCGAGAGTTTGCGGCCGAGAGTTTGCGCAATAAAACTCTCGGCCGAGAGTTTTCAAAACTCTCGGCCGAGAGTTTTATTGCGAAAATCTCGGCCGCAAACTCTTGGCCGAGAGTTTTTCTAACTCTCGGCCGAGAGTTTGCGGCCGAGAATTTTGTGACAAAACTCTCGGCTGAGAGTTTTGAAAACTCTCGGCCGAGAAAATACAAAACATTTAAAATCTCTCGGCCGAGAGTTTTGAAAACTCTCGGCCGAGAAATCACTTTGACTTTTTTTCTCGGCCGAGAAATTAAAAAATCCTCCCGAATTTTATCTCATGCCAAAAAGTGTTTCCCAACTTCGCGTTTTCGCCCAATACCAAGCTAAAGATTATCCGATCGTCAGCGATATACTTTATCGTCGTGGTGTCGATACTATTTTAAGGAGGTGCCTCACACATGAGGGGCCCAAAAATGTTTTAAATGATTGTAATGTTGGGGCTTGTGGTGGAAATTTATCTAGATACACTACCGCATAGAAGATACTTCACACTGGTTACTTTTGGCCTACCATATTTCGCGACTGCATCCTCGTGGTTAGAAGTTGTCATGTGTGCCAGATTTTTGATCGTAAAATCTGCAAACCGCAAGTGCTAATGCATCATGTTGTCTCTGTGGGACCATTTTTAAAATGGGGTATTGACTTCATGACCTATAACCCTCGTTCATCCAGGGGCATGGTTATATTATTTTCGCAGTAGAATAATTTACCAAATGGGCTGAAGTGATGCCTACATTCAACAACACAGGACAAACAACTACATTTTTTTTATTTAATCATGTTATTGCACGGTTTGGGGTCCCACAGGCTATAGTTACAGATCATGGGAAGCATTTTCGCAACCACATGATGGCTGAATTGACTGCCAAGTTAGGATTGTCACATGATAATTATACTCCTTATTATCCACAATCAAACAGATCAAAAAAATTCTTAAACATATGATTCAACGAATGATAGGATTTTGTAAAAGAAACTGGCATTTGATCATGTACTCAGCCTTGTGGGCATATCGAACCTCGGTGAGAAATGCAACTGGATTTACTCCCTTTCAATTGGTGTATGGTCTGGAAGCTATCTTGCCAGTCCAATGTGAAATACTGTCGTTAAAACATGCAATTGACTTGTTACCTGACACCTTAGAAGAAGAAGCGCGTCTTTTTTACCTCATCCATCTTGATGAAATGTGTTGTGAAGCCCAATTGGCCAACGAAGCGCATATGAGATGTATAAAGGCACAATACGACAAAAATGTCGAGCCTCACATTTTCTTAGAGGGTGACTTGGTCCTTCTTTATGATCAAGAAGCTGATGTAATAGGTACAGGGAAATTTGAGCCACTATGGCATGGCCCCTATATTTTCAAAAGAGTTCTTGCTAAGGGTGCCTATGAGTTGGTAGATTATGATGGAATTCCATTAGTGCAACCCAGAAATGGGTTGCATCTGAAATGTTGCTATGCTTAATCATGATCGTAGTAATTTTTTGTATTATATTGTATATACATGCTATTGATTTGAATTCACTATCTTAGATTTTTTTTTAGAGTTTTATTGATGTTAGTAATATGCTTTACATTTCGTCGTAGATGTCTGAATCTTTGGAACCATTTATTTGATATGCTGATGGTGCTAGTCGTAGTACGCATAATCTATCCCTTGCAGTGTGGGCCATTTTTTCTCTGAACGACAAGTTAGTGAGTTTTCAGGGGATTTTTATTGGTAGATCGACAAAAAATATCGCTGAGTATAGCGCGTTGATCGAAATTCTCTCTGATGCCATTTAATTTGGTATAAATCACATAATCATAAGGTTAGACTCACAACTTGTGATATTATAACTTACTAGTGTTTATACTATTAGAAATCCAACACTGCATTGTTTGTTCCTAAGAGTTTGAATTTTGGAAAGACACTTTGATTTTATTCAATATCAACACATTTCCATAAATTTGAACACATTGACAGATTCTTTGGCTAATCAAGTTTTAGACAGACATTTGCAACACATATAGAGAAAACATTCACATAATTGAAAAGGATTACACAATAAACATAGGAAAATACTGAAATCAAATAAATATATAGTTATAGGTTTTTACAAAATTTTTGCCTAAGACACTTTGGTCATCTAACCTCAAAATGTATGCAACATGTCAAAAGTAAACTAGTGGTGCTCGTGGTAACATGCTATAGATCTAGCTATCCTACGCAGTAATCGCATCCAGCGGTTAGGAACACCTATAGTGTGGCGCTGTAATCATATGGGTAACTCTTCGATCTGGCAATCCGGAATCCCGAAGGTCAAGTTTCAACCCCTCTATGTGCTATCGAAGCTCAGACAGAGTCTCAGCCATGTCTAGATCCTGAAGGACTGCTCTCCCGACAGCCCTCTCTGCTGGCTCATCCGCTACATGCTCTGGTTCCTCCATCGATTGAAATCGACCAACATCTGCATTACATAAAAAATTTAGTTTAGTCTTGGGAAAACATAAAAAAAAAAAACCATTGTATAAACCTTTGAAAAATAAAAGACATGGTCAAAACATTCTTACTAATTGCATGCAATCAATAGTTGAATTTCGGGGGAAAAAACAGGTTCAGAGCTCCAAAATTAAAATGATAACTATTGAATAGTAAAATTTTTTTTATTAAGTCATTTGATTATTTGCAATGAATATTTATTGCTGTGACTATGATTTTATTATATTTTTATCATGAAACATGTATTTTTAATCCATTTGATGTTGTTGTGAATAGGTTTTACAACTGATGAACATATTAGTCGTGCAAATTTATTTCAAGAGTGATTTAACCACAAAGCATACTTTTATCCTTATTTTTCGAGCTTTGTTTAAAATGAAAAAAGGATTTGAAGCGCACTTTTATCTCTTTTTTCGAGCTTCGATAACAACGAAAAAGGAACCCTTGGAGTCTTATTTCATCTATTTTTAGACTCCGATAATCTGAAAAGATTGTTGAGCACTTGTCTTTTTGAACTCGTAAAAGTAAATGAATTGATATCCACTCAGTATAAGTTTAACCCTTTTCCAGACTGAGATAGATTATTTACAAAAAAGGAATACCTTGGCCAAACATGACTAAAGAGGTTCTCTCAGATATTATTTTTCACTTTTTTAGATCTGATCCTTACAACAGACAACTTTACGAAAAATTACTTATGGAGTTTTATTTTCATCCTCTTTTTCAAACTATATAAATATGAAAAAGGATCAAGCTATCACTGTCATTAGGATCATTAAAACATAAAATAGTGACGGGCTTTTCGTCCATGGAAAGAATCGAGTTTCATTCATTGCTAGACTCGTTAAATTATTAAATAGTGATAAATTGTTTGCCCAAAGGGTTGAATTATAAATCAAGCATATGTTATCCTCCTCAAGCTTGTTAAAAAATAAAGAGGTACTGGTCGACAAATGACTGGGGAAAATTTTGGAAAGTGAATAGAACTTTTTACGGTAGCAGGTCGCTCTTCAACATGAAACTTCACTCCATCACCGTAACTATTTGGGTTGGGTAATCTTCTTGAAGATTCATTCATACCTATGGTTCATCATACCTTCGCTTCAGTTTTGGGTCAATGCTGCCAAATCATCTCAGTGTTGCTGAAATGTTCAAGAGAAGTCATCTAGTGAATACTCATCCTTCTGCAATACTCATAAATCTTCATTCTCATGACAGTCATCCCTGAACATTTCTATATCAAGTCATACATTTGTCTCTGAAATCAATAACTCCCGTTTCACAATAAGGTGACTTCCTGTCGACGACAAATCATTATGCAGGAAGTCCACCTAGAAACATCATATTCCAGTACCATGAGCCTTGTTACAACATTGACAAGATCCTCACTTCTGGACTTTTGACTGAAATATTTTGTTTGGCATTCGACATCAAATCATCTATTCATGTCTTAAAAAATGTACTACACTACCTTGAGGGCCATTGACATCAATCGTGGTTCTCTCACATTTGTTAACATCTCACATTATTAGCTGGTAGTCAAACGATGTCTTACCATGTTCGACTACAAATCGTATATTCGCATGGCTAGAGTTGTACCCAAATGATCAAGTGAACGAGATAAGAAGACCTTGGATCTAGTTTCAGCCATCCTAGCCATGATTTCAGGACTGTTGTACACACCATCTGTATGGTGACCTTACATACAGATCGTCATCCGAACATGGTCCTATATCTGTAGGCATGTCTGTATTGGGCAACATTCCAATGTAGACGACCTTCTGCACTATGTACATGTTATTAGATAGTTTATGTGATGAGCATGGGAATGCATTCCCTCATCAATTATGATCAAGAGGATATATCATGATGTAATGTATTGTAATATTGATGTAGGTCTCCACTTCGCTTCATCTCTAGCCCATCACAGTGTAAAGAATCTCATTCAAAATATTGTTATTATTATTCTAACTTCATGCTTTAGGGGGAAATTGTTATAGGCCAATTTGGGCACCATTCCCAATGACCTGGTTAACTGGACATCATTGTTAATTTTCTGAACATGTTCTATGCCATTCAGATTAGGGCACAAAATACTGAAGCAGATAGAACATATTAATAGATCGATGAAGACAAGCCAAAATAGATATGATGAATGGTGGCATTACAACGATCAGCAGGATGCTTCTACCAGCAAAGTATCCAATAGGTTATTCAGTGAAGTGTGTCACGCATAACCCCAGTACAACCCAAACAAAGAACACTCCACAAATACGCAGTACCAAGAACGCAACTCCATCGCCATCAAGAGAGAAGAAAATCTGTGTGTATAATGAACTCCAAGTCTCTCCATTATATAGGCATGTTTGGGGGTGTGTGACACGCTCTTTAAGAAATTTAAGTATATATTATATTCCAGGTCGACCTAGCATATAAGTGGAATAAATTCAAAGTACATGTTCTTCTCATCCGATCGAGGTGATCTTTAGATCAAACTTACACCTCTCCGAAAGAGGAATCCAATAAAAATATTGGGATCATCATCTGAGTAGCACAACCCAGAGTTTGGACCTAGTTGTCAAATTTTAACACTCTCTCTCAACTAGGGAGAAATCCGTCCACTAGTGTAATCCAAACATTGTGCGTCATCTCACCGTTACTTTCTTTGGTGGCTTCTTTATTTCAGAACAGAAGTGGCTCAGTCACAAAGACATCATACCCAGCTGATAGATTTAGCCCAGAGGTCCAAAACCTCTATAAGACTCAAAAAGAGTCTCATACCAACCCGAAGTTGGTTTACCTGACCAGAAGTCAGTTGGAGGTCCGAAACCTCACTAGGACTCAAGAGAGTCATATACTAACCTGAAGTTAGTTTCACTGACCTGAAGTCAGTTGGAGGTCTGAAACCTCACTAAACTTTATCCTAGATCAAGTGGTTGGACACGTGCCATCCTAGACATAGAGAGTACGACAATATTCGATGCGTCCATCAGTCTTGCTATGGTCTCTATTCTCATTTCACACCTCATTGAAAAAATGAGAGGTACTTCCCATGATTTTGGAACTCAAATGGGTAGGTTTCATAAGGGGCACAGATCATGAGAGGCGAACCAACTCAATCATCATAATGCTGGGGCAAAAGCACACCAACAAGGTTCGGCAAGCCTAGCGCTGTGGTTTCTTATAGCTTCGAGGAAGTATCCCCAAGGCCCCCGAGAGCTCCCAGAGCTCATCGTCCAACAGGACCCTCTAAATAGGGTCATTCCATGATTCCAAGATTCTCATGGAAGGTTAGGAACATGACCTTCCCCAAGGGCATTGTGAGAATTTCCGCGACCTACTCAACAGTTGCTATATGATTAAGCCTTATGGCGCCTCGCTATACCATATCCAGGATAAAGTGGTACTAGCCATCAACATGCTTGGATGAATCATGGAACCCGAGATTCTATGACAAATGAATCCCCCTCTTGTTATAACAAAGGATGATGGTGGCATCTAGCACATGCTAGAACAACTCACTAAAGAGCTTTCACAACCAAGTGACTTCACAACGGGTCATACATGCTGCAAAGTATTCAACCTCAGCGGTACTCAAGGCTACCGACTTCCTTTTCCTGCCCGAAGCAAATCTACTTGTGAAGTAGCTTCCAGATGTGCTCTTACAATCCACCACATTGCCAACCCAATCAACATCAGTATATCCAAGGAGTCTCATGCTCCCGATAGTGTATCTCAGCCCATGGTTTATCATGCCCCAGAGATATCTCAAGAGTTTCTTGGCACCAACCCAGTGAATGTTATGATCAACCATGTGTTGACTCAAAGTTTTCATTACAAAACATACGTCCGGACGGGTGTTCACTAAGAACATCAGAGCCCCTACGAGTTGACGATACTCAGTAGGATTTGCTAACATAGTCCCAATAGCGCTGCCATTCAACTTCTTAAAGTTGAGCTCCATCAGCGTCGATACGAACTTACAGTCCATCATACCAGAAGCTTCACAATGTTTTTCCTTGAGAAAGGAAAATCTCGCTATGTCTCTTCCAGACCTCCAGGCCTAGGAAGTAGTGCATCATTCCTAGGTCCTTCATCTTGAGCTCAGCAACGAGCTCCCTCTTGCACTGATGAATGAGAGGGTCAACACCTGACAGGAAGAGGTCGTCCACATACAACACCAAAATGAGAGGCTTTTCTCTATCAACCTTGAAGTAAAGGTTCAGATCAGCATTAATACAAGTGAATCTTGGCTTCATCAGGTATCTATCTATCCTCTCGTACCAAGCTCTGGGTGTTTGCTTTAGATCATAGAGGGCTTTCTTCAACCTGCAGACATGGGTGTCATGAGCCTGGACTTTGATCCCCAGAGGTTGCTCTACATACACCTCTTCCTTTACCACACCATGTCAAAAGGTAGTCTTTCCATCCTTCTGATGAAGCTTCCATCCTTGCATATCAACCAGAGAAATAATAGATTATAGGTGCTATAATAATTAGTGCCTTCCAATAGAAGTCTCAGGCAACACATCTTCCCATCAAATCAATGCTTGATCTTATATCGAGGTGACAACAGCTTTGTTCTATGGTATAGGAACCATATCCCAGACATCACTGTCGCATTCTTGTAGATTTTATTCTTTATAGCTTCTTCAAATGATCCAACCTCATATTGTATTCATGGAAGCTAGATACCCCTGTTATTTATATGGCTTCTCGGTTTTCTTTTGAAATTTCCCCATCTAAAGCCATATGTCTTTTAGCCATGAGGATCTTCTTTCGTTCAGTAATGATATTAGTTTAGGAGCATATACAGTTGAAATCTCCCTCTTAATGCCAGCTTCGCTAGAGAGAGAAGACATATATTTTAAATGAGGGCATCCCAGACATCAACTTCGAAAGGGTTCTTATTCTCCCACAGACAAATCCATCAAGAATCATAGCCATGTACTATCATATAGCTATCATGCATATATCATATAAAATATTTGATCAAAACTTCATAGGCTTTGCTGAACAAGAATCCAACAACGTGACAGAAGGTTGCAAAAAATTATCAGTTCATACTTAAAAGCTTATCATTATGCTCCAATGTAGGACTGATATTGTCACCATCTTAGCGGTAATATGAATTTCGTAAACATGGGTGACTGTCTATGTCACTGTCACAATGACAGTGACATAGAATGACAGATTTAGCTTCTCAAGTTTGCGGCTACAGAACCGTCATCACTGCCATATCACTGATTACGATGTGGCCATAATTTTATCATATCCATCACCATATTATTCATCATGGTCATACTGCCATATATAATATATCATGATTCCTCCTCTCATGATCGTGTACTTCTTTTTATTGTCCATTGGTAATTCTTTTGGTTATTTTTAAAAGACTGTCCGTAAAGCTATCAAAATTGGCCTAACTCTATGAAAAATCAACTTCTCTTGTCACTCTCCCTAGGGTTTACAGATTTTACCATCTCGACAATAATCTGACCATTGCGCCCTCTAAATATCCTTCCAATTCCATTAAAAAAAAATGCTTCTAAGGGCTTCCAGATCTCAGATCTGTAATTTCTCTCCTAAATTGCACAGATCTAGGGAACAATCGTACAAATTTTCCAAGCATTGAATTGACTCTTCTACATGTCAGTCCATACCTTATATGATTCCTTTCTATTATGCAGATCTAGCACAGTCATAATTGCACATCAATCACTGTTGTTTATCGCCTGTGAACATACCTCAGCTTGATTTCTCCTCTTCAAGGTGACCCATACACACCTGCCCTATTGGCTCTAGTATCAGTTGCAGCTGCATCATGGCTACTCCCAGATGACTGGAATGTACCATTAGCATCATCTTCTTGAGAAAAATGGGTCCTTGAATTAACAACATAAGAAGAAACTCGAGGAGAATGAGTAGGGTGGGAACCAGCTGAAGAGGAAAGAGGGTCTTGAAATGGAAAATAGGTGTACCAATGTGTATAATGCCAATATAGGAGAGGAAGAGTAGTAAAACAACCCGCAGCATAGCCCAAAACCCAAACATGTAATTGTGCTTGCACTTTTCATGCCTAGATAGTGACAAAACAATGATATAAGCTATTATCTAGCGAACCGTTATGGTAAGCTCCATCGATATCCAGAGACCTGAGTTTAACATACTTGTTATTTTCCATCCCCCATATCCACTAAATTCATCAGTTCTGGAAAGAAGACGGGTTTCATAGTGAGGATGATGATGGTGGCAGTCGATACTACACTTCTATAGTTGAAAATGTCTTGTCAAGTGAACTCACTGTAATTGCAACATCACATTCAGATGAAGGCAATGAATGATTATCTGTGACAAGGCTCTGATAATTTTCCCCTGTTAGATTTCATCGCTAGGGGGCTTGCAGTGACCAGTATATTTACATGTGCTTGATTTGATGAGATCTCTTGGTGTTCGATGAGCAAAGGGTCCCTGTTGCTCCTAGCATGGCTTTCACAATCCAACGCAATACAACCAACAACCATGGAAGTCCCACAATAACCCAAAGTTCAATGCCAAAAGACTCCTCAAAAAATATAAAAGGATATTTGAATTTATTTTCAATGTGGGTAAAATTCCCTAAACACCACAGTTTCAATGCATATCTAGCAATTTCGATGGATGAAAAGCAAGCTCGAATAACCTCAAATGTGCAACAAACTGCCTTGACTTAAAGGATAAAAAAGTCGTACTTCCTTCCACTTCTTGGAAATGAAATGGTTTGCCGAACACATTCCTAGCATAGGCCTGTTGAGCTCCAAGAATGTTCTTTCTTCCACCATATTCCACTCCATTTCTTTTATCCATTATTAATCCCAGGCTCAAATGATCAATGAAATTATTTAAAATTTCTTTAATAATGAATATCATGGCTAACTTGCTATGTTTTTATGATTGTGTCATTGTAGTACTTTTTGAACTGAAACTAGCTACAGAATGCAGACATTCTGTAGCTAGTTGCCAATTCTGCAGCCATCTTCATGTTTAAGCAGGTTCCAGATGTCCTCTCAGGGAAAGCCACACATGGTCATATTCCACGTCATGCCCTCGGAATTTGTTGCTCTCCATGAAGATCGAACGGAATTCTATACGTGGTTATGCACGTGAGAACTCAAGCTAGGAGATAGACTCCTAATAGGATAGGGACAGTCCAGATGTCCTTTGTCATATTACGATGCCACCTTTAGAGTTCTAGTTCGATTTTAATATGGAAAGACAGTAATCCATGTATTATCTCAAGTTTTGTTATGTAAATTTGCTATAAATATGCTCGGGAAACTGAGAGACAAAGGTTATATTTTGGTTAGATTTTATGGTTGACTACTAGATCTTTGAAGTCCGAGAATACTCTGTTTTGAGGTGATTCCTCTTTAATGAAAGAAGCAGCATTTCCTTGAACGCGTTGAGTCGATTTTGAACTAGATTTCATGCTACTCTGGTGGTAGAGGGCCCCTGCCTCCTGATCGGCCTTGTTTATACAGTAGATAAGTGTTTTAGTCTCTCTTTTATTTCTATTTTAAGTAGATTTCTGAAGCCTACGTTCATATTTGTTTATATTTACTATCACAGTCAAAATTACTCTAATCAACTCTTCCAAAATATTATTATGAAGGATAAGGCACAACTGTGATAGTGTAGGTTTTAGTTGCATTTACTTTCGTTAGTTATCACAGTTAAAACTTACTCTAATAAACTTTTCCAAAATATCATTATGAAGGATAAGGCACAACTGTGATAGTGTAGGTTTTAGTTGCTAGTTTACACCAAGTAGCATATGCAATCTTACTCTTACAAAGCTCTTCCAAAATATCATAACAATGAGTAAGAAGTAGCTGTGATGTCTTGGATTTGAGTTGTATTTGCTTTCAGTCTTGTGTTTATGCTCAATTTCTTTGAATGATACAGCCATATTTGTTCTCACAAACTCTTCCAAAACATCATTCATACTAAACGGAATGGACTGTAGAATTCCTTAGGTTAGTTGCATGTTAACTTAGTTATAGCACTCCGGAGGTAGAATGCATGTGGTTCAGTTCTATCATTTCATTTTCAGTTTGATAATGGCTTTTCAGTCTAACATTGTTCACTGTACTTCAAATAGACTAGTGGCACTTTAGCTCAGTTTTAGCTCACTGTATTAGCGCTCCAGTCTAGTTGTCATCCATTTTATTTTTAAGTTATATTAGTTGTTTAATTTAAATACCACGGTCTTCATTATTTACAAAACTTCTTTTGTTCCAACCATATATTAATACATAATAATTTGGACAAGAGTTAGTATTAGTCTAAGACGTAGAGTATTTTGCAACCTTTTTACCATTTCACAAACAAGCCTTTTCTCAAAAGACCATTCTAAAAAGGAAATCTATAACTTTTGGAATGAGGCCTAGTGGTGTTAAATTGAGTTGCAGAACAGAATTAGAAGCTAGTTTAGAATATAAGTCTTATGATGCTACAAATGTTCTTTTCCAAATATATTCCAATAGACCTTTAATCATGGATGAGATGTTGTAACATTGTAAGTTGATTGTTTGATTGTTTAGTTAGGAGAACTTCATTTACACTTAATTGCCCATTTCTCAAGCTCTTCCAAAACATCTTTAATGAATGAATTGGACAAGCTAAGCTCATGTTGTGATTTATTTCCTTGAAGTCATTATCAAGCTTTGTATTTTGCTAGCCATAGTTTAGGCTTTGTTTTGTTTCAGTATTTTCATTTGTCATTTGTCATCCATAATTTAGGCTCCACTCTGTTTTTAACCAGTAGCTTCTTTCCATCAGCATTTAGTTCTTTCCCTTGTGAACATAAAATCATAAAAAAACCAAAAACATCATAAAACACTAAACACAATGTAGTGAGAAACAAATACCTAGGCACATATAGTACACCACACTTCAGCAGTTTACCAACCCTGGTTGACAATTAATGAACTCAATTTAGGAGACTAGGTTGAGCACAAACAAGGCCATCATCGAAACCCTTAAAATGATATGGGTCACTCATTCCACGTCCACGATACCAACACCATTTAGTAAAATGCAGTAAAATTCTTCAAACTAAAGTATTTTATGACCAGACATTTAAATAAAAATATCTTGCATCATAATTTATGTGACGTCCTTTGATTTCAAAGGCGTCCGATGTGTTTCCAGAACAATCCAAATATAAGTTCGAAAGCAAATTGTGTCGGTGGGTTTTTTCACAGATCTGTTTGCTCAAATTTGTCTGCCCCGTAGCCTCTAAGCTCGAAAATCTTATCAATTGAATGAAAAAATTCCCTTCAGAACCATATGCAAATCACCACGGCTAAAAATTTAAGGCATTAGAAGAAATTTTTGAAATATTATCTATCTTCTTTCTGAAGTTGTTCCTTTATATATGGCAGATATTAACCCTCGGTTCATCTGAGGAAGAAATCCAGACGCTGCATAAGATGGTTCTTGGGTGGCCAGAACTCGTCGCTAGGAATTACTGCTCATGCCCTACTAGACGTATCGGATTTGCGCTTACGCAGAGTAGTCTTGCGTAACCATGAAATGGCGGCAGCTCCTTGCAAATAATTTTGCACAATAGTCTTGCGTAACCATGAAATGACGGAAGATCTTTGCAAAAAATTTCGTTGATCCCTTCTGAGCATCTGGTGAATTAGTCACCCATGAGCTATAGGAGTACGAGTCTTAAGCTTCACTGTCTTGAAAATTTCTTGGCCGAAAATAATTATTTGGCCCTAAATAAATTTAAAACTTTCTCCTTTAAATGATCCTCAACAGATCCACACTTCTAGCTCCGATACCATGTTAATTTTTTGAACATATTCTATGCCATTTCATATTAGGGCACAAATACATAAGCAGATAGAACATACTAATAGATCGATGAATAAAATCCAAAACAAAGATGATGAATGGTGGCGTTACGACAATCAACAGGATGATTCTACCAGCAAAGTCTCAAATAGGTCATTCAGCCAAGTGTGTCATGCATAACCCCAGTACAACCCAAACAAAGAAAACTCCACAAATACGCAGCACCAAGAACGCAGCTCCATCGCCATCAAGAGAGAAGAAAATGTATGTGTATAATGAACTCCAAATCTCTCCATTATATAGGCATCTTTGGGGGTGTGTGACACACTCTTTAAGAAATTTAAGTCTATATTATATTCCAGGTTGACCTAGCATATAAGTGGAATAAATTCAAAGTACATGTTCTTCTCATCTGATCGAGATCATCTATAGATCAATCTTACACCTCTCCAAAAGAGGAATCCAATAAAAATATTGGGATCGTCATCTGAGCAACATGACCTGGAGTTTGGACCTAGTTGTCCAATTTTAACAATCATCCCTAGGACCGATGAATAGGGTCTATCATCCCTTATCATCTTAGTTGCTACATGCCCTAAGACAAAGAACAAGATAAATCATCCATGACTTCCATCTGCAAGGTTTCCAAGATTTGAAGTACATGATAAATCACCTATGAGCTCACCAATGTAGTATCTCAAGGGTCTAAGTGCATTGAATATGCAGGTACCTCCATTCAAAGGTGCTTTGCAAAGAGCTTCCCGACACTCAAGGGTGCATTGGTCAATTGGGAGTGAAATTCTCATTGTTCTGGAATCTCTACTTGGCTAGTGCCTTCTAGAAGAGTGCATATGTGCCAAACTTCGAATCCATGTGTCCATTTGATACCTCTGAGATTGGGAACATGTATTTCCTATTATTAGAAATTCATTGATTGTAAAACTACCTTCAGCTCCTCTATAAATTGAGCACAAATCCTAGTGCTTGGTAAGGAAGAATTTGAGTAGAGAAATGCTGGTGGAATTTCAATTGAGGAGTTGATTTGAGTGACATGCTGCTAGAGATATGTGCATTGTGATGAGGCTGGGATGCTGCTGGAGATGGTGACATCAAATAAATCATTGGGTTGTAACTTCCCCTTCTATCCATTAATAAAGATTGATGGCTACTTTCCCACATATGTATTTGTATAAGCTTCTGTATTTCATATTAGAAATTCTTATCTAATGTATATGGTTCATGTTTCATTGATTTAACTAAATAACTTGAATATGCACCTATATATTGCTATCTCTTTTCTATTTAGTGTTCATTCTTGCAGTAAATATTTTAGTGATCTAGCTTGGATTTAAAGCTACAACAAGAGCGACAAAAGGAGAATTGGAAGTGCTTGGACTCCAAGTAAGTTTCTTGATCTGTTCTGTGTGTCTATTTACTGTTAGGAAAAGTATCTGCAATGTATTTAACCTGTTTTTCTAAATGAATTACACCACATTTAGGGAATAATTTTTTATCCGTAATCCATAATTCCACATAAAAAACCAAATGATGTTTCCACATATAGGGTTGATCTAAAAGAACACCACAAACTTCAAGTGGAAATATCACACAATACCTCATATTTTAAGGGCTTGATGTTGTAGGACAAGTGACATTTATGGTTGGCATAGATGAATCACCCATGGCTCAACCAACCAATGGTGTATAGCTAGGGGTTTGGAATTGTCGAAAACTTTAATCTCTTGATGACCTTGGCTGAGATCAAGTTACTTTGGTTTCCATTGTCAATAATGAAATGTAGTGGGGTCCCCTTCACTCACATTTGTGAATGGGAGAGTCACTCCCCATCCTCAAGCTCCTTTGGCACTTTTGGTTTGATCTTTGTAGTTGTGATGGTAGAACTAAGTTTTGCATCAATGATCTGATTTCCTTTATAGCATTCTGAATCAAAATCTAAGATAGAGTCCAATTTTTTTTTCTTTAAGCTTAATCAACACTAATTGTTTTGAGAAACATTCATTGGTGCTGTGTTAGATAGCTTTGTAGAAACCACACCACTTAGTAGTGCCATTCTTTGAATTCCCATTACACTTATTTTCTTACAACTTGGGATGATTGTCTTGAGGTTAAATCTCCTTACTTTGTCCCTTGTTCTTCAAGTTAGGGCTAAATTTTCTAGGATTTTTTTGTAGCAAATTTGAAGACCCAAACTCTCATTTATTCCTCTACTTCAATTTCTGCTCAATTTTGACAACGTATTGATAATAATAAAAATAATTTCTGGAGAAATCACATATCAATTTTATGTCAACATGTTTCGAACCACTTACTGTGTTCAATCATCAGGACATAGATGGATAACTGAACTATAGAAAAAATAAATAGCAGAGATGCAACAACTAATCCCCAATAGTCAAATTTTTTATTTAATTATTTATTCATTTATGTATTATTTAATCAAAGGAATGATAGAATGAAAATATAAAGTCAAAATTAGAAAAAGAAAAATACTTAAAAATAGGAAGAAATAATAATAATAATAATAATAAAATAAATATAATAAATAAATAAAATAAAATAAAATTTAAAATTAATAAAAATTAAAAATAAAATAATCGGTTCCCATTGAGGAGATGTTCGAGAAATCTTTGATACCTAGCTTTGAGCACAATGTATGAAAAATATTGGTGTACTTAGGCACTAGTTGGTCGCTCTTCTATCACAAAGTTGTTCATCTAGTGTATTGGTCATCATAGTTCCCCATAGGCTATAATTCCTCCTTGAGGGCATCAAGAAGATAAACCCAAGTGGGTCCTACATTGAATATCACATATTCATCTTTTTTTTTAATCTCTCACAATAATGTTTCCATCAATTTTTTACATGGGGAAGGGATTTTAGGAGCACAAAGGTGATCTTCCCATTATTGGAAAATATTTGGATAAAGTAATAACTTTCTAATAAATTTAACCATTTCTACATCTATTTTTCATTTGAATAAGGGGATATTATAGTTAACATTATACGAAATCTATGATTGTGGACAAAAGTGTCTTCCGTAGACTTAGCTATTGTTTTCCTTAAAGTAAATAAATAATGGGATGAAGCCTACCTATAATCCGATGAGTGCTTCATTCCTTTATTGGCTTGAATGCTCCAATCCTAGCTCCCATCGCTAAAATTAGAACCTGCACAATCAAAAAACACAAGCCAATGATCTACAAAATCTATGTAGCATCATTTAAATACTTCATTCAATGGATCAACATGGAATCGAAATACATGAAATCAGAACATCACATATAGGGAAACAAATAAATATTTACATTAATATAAATGGAATGATTTACAACCATAAATAGAAGTCAATATTGTAGAAGAGCCCCTCCAGGTTGACTATTTCCTTATTTTTCACAAAGTGCACCTCTAATCACCCTAATGTATGGAATGTTCTCTTTACAACATCAACATGAGGGTATAATTCTATCTCCAAAATCCAAGCCCTATCTTGTGGATGGCCACAAATATATAGGTGAGGGGAGTAAGTTGGGAGTTCTTATCCAATTACCAATCTAAGGTTTGAGATCCACTCTTGATGGGAGGATGGATCAAAGGACAAGGGATGGAAACACCAAGGTAGGATATGATATGAACCAAATGTTTTATTTGAGGTAAATGGTTGTAAGAAATTATGGAAGCTTATGGAAAAAGAGGCTTATGGAATTTCTTTCTTTTTCCCAAATTTCTAGAACCAACGCAGGTGCATAGTGGAGCAACCTATAGGTGATCAACATAGGCCATAGTGGACAAACCTATAGGCGAACACTATCCAATAGGATGCTAGGGAACATTGGTCCTTAAAATTACTAAAACAAGGTTTTTTCAGGTAGAAAATCTAGGATATGAAAGTGTCATGCATAAGGCTTTGTGCCATGATGATGTCAAGGGGTTAAAGGATTTTGATTGATCCAGTTTGTAGGCCGACTAACCAGATGTGACAAAAGGGCCTATAAAATATTCCCCCCTAAAGCACAAAGTAAGGAAGGGTGACTGATGACTGAAGTGATTTACCTTGTGACAAGTTAGGATTAATAACAACCCATGAGATCATATTCATTTACAATACATTTATATCATGATATATTTGTTGAGGGAGGCATATCCATACTCAACACATAAGCTGAAATTACATGTAAAACGATAAAAATACACGCCCAATGATGAGAAATGGTGGACCCATGACTGGAAGACTTTCTGTATGACCATAGCCATCATACATTGTGATCTTGTATTTATCCTGAAATCGTAGCCCAAATGGATGAAACTAGATCCAAGGTATTCTATCTCGTTCACACGACCATCCAATGCATGAGTCTAACAATGTGAATCAATGAGTTGGAGCCAAACATGGTAGACACCATCATTTACTAATGACCAATGATGTAATTCATTGACATATGTGAGAGAAACCATCAATGATGTTAATGGCTCTCAAGGTACTGTAGTACAATCTGCATGGTGTGAGTAAATGAGTTGATGTCGAAGACAACACAAAATATTTCGTTTGGGGGCCAATGATGTAAACCTGTCGCCGAGAGTGAGGAAAATTTCCATTGATGTATGAAAGCACCAAGGTAACGAGGGGTGTTTCTAAGTAAACTTCTTGGATAATGAGTTGATTTCGACATGATGCAACCCGTCGTAGGAAGGCCTTGATGTATCTCCCACCAATGACACGAAATAGGTATCATGATTTTTGTAACAACCCTGGTTAAAAATCCAAGTAAAAAAATATATAAGACTAAGGTCATGGGGCACATTTTCCAAGCTAAATGGTGGGAAAACATCCTAGCTGGTGTTCACTTTAGTTTATTATGGCTAAAGGAAATTGGCAAAGTTAATGACAAAGGATTTGGAAAGGAAAAGAGGCATTAATTGTTGGCAATATGATGCAATGTGTTGTCCTTGATGGAAACCTACTTGATGAAGTAAGATTCTTGGCAATATGATGCAATTTGTTGTCTTTGATGGCAACCTACTAGATGAAGTTGTCCTTGATGGAAACTGACTTGATGAGTTGTCTTTGGATGGAAACCTACTTGATGAAGTTGTTCTTGATGGAAACTTGCTTGATGAGTTGCCTATGATAAGCAACCTATGTGTTAAATATGTAAGGATGATGTATCTTGTGTTAAATAAGGAAGGATGATGTATCTACAGATCAGCTCATAAGTAACAGAAGAAAGGAATTCTAGTAAGTGCCAAAGAAATGATAAATATGATATGTCACAAAGCATATGCGGGTTTGTCAAGGCAAAGTAGCGTATGTACGCGGAAAAGTACGTGCAAAGTCGCGTATGCCAATTTGCGCTCTAATTTTATAAATCCAGGGGACATAACCATCGTATAGGCCCATAGTATTGAGCGCTGGATTATCTATTTGATCCCATCCAGGAATACCATCGGAAGTGGTGTGGTTTTGAATCATGGTATTGCTAAAGGCTAAATCTATATAAGGAGAAGAAGATCATTGTGCAAGTGGGTGCATGAGTCTGGATTTTCAATGAATAATTCACTCTGAAGTATATCTGAATGGAATGGGTAACATTTTGTTGATTGATATGAATTAATACTGCACCTATGAAGAAAATGATGAAGAGGGATCTCTAGAATGACTATGTATTTTCTAGATTGGTTTATGGAATATTTAGATCTAAGATGAGGTGAATATTTCCTGAAGTGAAGGGTAAGATTTGAGCTATATATCTGTTCTAAAGAATTACGCTTCCCTATAATGTTTGAAGGTCTATACGCAGGTTCGTGGCAGAGAAAGCGCGTATATACGCGGGTTGCCTTTAGCAAAAGCGTGTATGGTATGTGAGATCAGTCCTGAAACATGTGCAGATGTATACACAGGTTTGTTTCTATTAAAGCGCGTGCATACGCAGGTTCAGTGAAGTAAAAGTGTGTATGAAATCTAGGGTTTTGCTGAAGTACGTGGAATGAAATGTCTGATCTGTTCTGCTATTTTACTGTTATCTGTCAATGATGTATTCATATAGATTTGGGTTGGTTGAATGTTGATTATGCCGTTGATTATGTTGATTGAAGATCAAGTTGTTGGTTGATTGGTTGATGATTCAATGAATGAATTGATGGGATTATAAGTTTTAGTTTGATGAATGTTGAGCTTAAATGTATGGAGTGGGTCTAGTTTGAAAATCTGATGAAAAGTGGCCTACAAGATATGTTGTGTGGAATCTATTGGATCCAGTATGAAAATTGATGAAACGTGGTCCACAATGGTGCTGAGGGTCGAAGCCTTCAGTGAGGGGGTTGTAGCTCCCTTCTAGTGGTAGCTGGTAAATGAGAGCAGGGGGTAGTAGCTCCCTTCCAGTGGTAGCTGGTAAACGAGAGTAGGGGGTAGTAGCTCCCTTCCAGGAAAGGCTGGTAAATGAGAGAAGGGGGTCGTAGCTCCCTTCTAGGAGAGGCTAGTAAACGAGAGCAGGGGGTTGTAGCTCCCTTCCAGGAGAGGTTGGTAAATGAGAGAACATGGTATCCTTCTGCAGGTGGGTGCCTGCGTGCTGGTATGAGTCTGCACCAGTACATGGTTGTAAGATGTTTTCTTTATAATCAATATTGCAGACTGAGACGATGGCATCGGTGGTTTTCTCTCGAATTGGGTTTCCACCTTAAATCCTGGTGCTCATGTGTGTTTTTGATGTGTGATGATTTATTCTGTTCTTACTGCATATGTTTAATGCTTACTAAACACCTAATGAATAAATGATGCAATAATCTAAGTAAAGAATTATCTGCATAATGAGATCTCTGGTAATACGCAAGTTTTATTAGGGATATCCGCGTGTATATGTGACTTGGGTTTAGTAAAGTAGTGTATGGGTTTTAGAGAAAGAAAAAGTAAAAAGTTTTTCAGTCTGCACTAAATACTGATTCACCCCCCCTCTTAGTATTTTTCCCAACAATTGGAATCAGAGCAGGTCCTTCTGCAGAAGCTTGATTGCTTGAAGGAGATCCGTTGCAATAGGAAGTCATGAAGGAGTAATTTCTCCAAGGCTGCCTCTATTCAATGGAAGTAATCTATTATTCTGGAAGATATGAACAAAAACATATTTGCAAAGTCTTGGTGCAGAAGTATGGGAAATCGTGGAAGAAGGTTATCAGTATCCGGCAATTATTCCTACTGATGTAGCACAAAGGAAGAAATATGAAATCAATGCCAAAGCAGTCAATGTTTTATTAGGAAGCATGTCTGAATCTGAATATGTTAAAGTGATGAAGCTAAATTCAGCAAAAGAAATATGGGACAAAATCATTCAAATCTATGAAGGAGATGCAAAGGTAAAAAGTGCAAAACTCCAAACTCTCAGAATTGAATATGAAAATTTAAGAATGCATAGTGATGAGAGTATTGCTAGTTTCTTTTTACATCTAGATGATATTGTAAATCATATGAGAAATTTGGGTGAAACCATAACTGACACTACTCTGGTTGAAAAAGTGTTAAGATCTTTGACTTCAAAATTTGAGTCAAAAGTATCAGCTATTGAAGAAAGGGAAGATCTACAAACTCTTACTATTGTTCAACTACATGGTATTCTAACCACTTTTGAAATGAGAAAAGAAGGTCCCTCTCAAATAAGAGAAGTTGCCTTTAAGGCATGTGCAAAAGGAAAATAAAAGGAAGTTTTCAAGGAATCAAGTTATATATCAGAAGAAGAAGAAGAAAATTTTGTGAGAAGACTCCAACCAGGTACTGGAAGATTCAGAGGTAGCTTCCCTTCAAGTGTTTTACTTGTGGAAGAGTTGGTCATTATGCTGCTAAATGTCCTTATGAAGAAAATCATAATAAAGGGAAACAATTTGAAAAGGGAAAGAGTTATTATACAAATGAAGATAATGATGAAATGTCAAATGAGGATGAAGAAGATTCTGACCAAGATCTACAAGTGCTCATGGCAAGGAAGCAAAAGCAGAAGGCTACTCAAAGAAAGGAGATACCTCAGAAAACATGTGCAGCAGAAAATGAAGAAGATGAAACAGGTATTGATTGCTGTTCTTATGAAGATAGTGAAAGTAATAGTATAAGTCTAGAAGCAAATCTAAAAATCAATGATGAAGATCCATTTAAAAGGAAGGAATCAATCTACCAAGATATGATCTCTAGAATTAATGGACAGATAGAAACAATGAACGGATAGATAGAAATATATAAAAGACTACATGATGAAGTAACCAATCACAGTGAAGGACTTGAAGCAGAAATCATCACTCTGAAAACAGATCTGGAAAAATCAAATAAGAAGAATGAAGAACTCTTACAAAATTTTGAAGAACAAGAAAATGGGTTGAAAGAAGAGATTTTAAAATTGAATGATCAAGTAGAAGAAGGAAGAAGGGTCGAAGAAAGTATGAAGAAGCAATGCAAAAGATTGGAGGTTGAGGTAAACATTTTAAAATGTAAATTAGAAGAAAAAGATAAACTCTTGAGATTTCAAGACAGTACTAAGATTCTAGACAATATTATTAGTAGTCAAAGGTCTCCTTCTATTAAATTTGGTCTTGGTTTTCATGAAATTGTTAAAGGAGAATCTAGTTCACAAGGAAGTGCTAAAGATTTAAATGCAAAATATGAAGTGTTGAAAGAAACAGAAGCTCAACCGACAATCATGAACTCTCAAAAGAAATCATTCCCTCCTTTGATAAATAATGTTGAATGCTTTAAATGTCATAATTATGGGCATGTTGCAGCCAATTGCAGAAGTAGATTGTTTCAGTCACAAACAAACAGATTCTACACAGAAAGGTACTTAGGTTTCTTTAAAGGATATTGTTTTTCATGCAGCAAGTATGGTCATAAAGCAACTGATTGCAATAGAAGAAAGAATAGAAAAACACATTATGATCCCTATGCTTACTTTTCTAGTCATGCAAGATGTTATGCTTGTAACAAGTATGGACATGTAGAAAAATAATGCAGGATGAATAGATCTGAGAAATTGGATAATTTCCAGCACACAATAAGAAATTTCAAGCAAAGCTGGAAAAGGAAGGATGACCGGTCAAAAGCATAGGGGATAATAATCCCACTGCAGTCCTCAGCTTCTAAATCTTACTTCTCATAATGACTGCAGGAATAATGTGAGATAAATTATAGAGATTAGTAATGTATCATCACAGGGGGAGCAATGTATGGTGATTCTCATGGTTGGTTTGGTAATTCTGGTTATGTTTATTTCTAACAGTGCATCTGATGTGGAGAAGATAGGTACAGGTGGTACAAATTTAGGGGGAGAAGAAGGAGTGTGAAATTTTCAGTAATTTACTTTCCATACGCGGGTTTCGTGAACTAAAGCCGCGTATACATGCGAGTTCCAATGGAGACAGAAGCGTATGCTCTTCTGTTAAGAAAAACAGTGAGATGGCTCAAGAACAGGAGCACAGGTTCAGGGGGAGCATCAGTCTAACAACTAATGACTGCATTATTGGCATTGTATCTGCTTATTCCTTAGTTCTTGTAATACTCATGCTCAAATGATGATGACATGATACATGGTTTCTTATGATGAGATTATGGATGAGCCCTGATTTATTTTTGCTGAAGAATATCTTTTGTTTTCACACATGGATGAGATGGAAGTCTTATGATGCAGAGATAAGGATAGATCATGAAGAGTTTGATGCTGATGACTTTTGACACGGTTGAGACCTTTTATACATAATTCCTACACATGTTACATCATGATTATGAAATAAATAAATCATGAAGATATTGATGGTAACAGATCACATGGATGATTGCTTGATACATATTGTCTACTGAAGAAGATTGTTCTGGTATGACAATTCCTCTTGAAGAATATGTTGATGCTGCAAAGAGCCTGAAGGCTTGATTATTGATGTGCTTATGCTACAACTTTTGGATGACACTTGAAAACATAGCTACATTGTCCTATCTTTCTTCTCTCATATATTCTAAGGAAGCATTTGAATATCTCAGATAGAAACTGGGAGTTGTCTCTGCCTCTCAGAAGATCATATCTTCTTAAAATCAGAAGATTAAATTGGATACACAGATTTCCTGAAGGACAGTCACGTATACATGCAATTTTATACACAAAAAACCGCATATGGGTATTTGCTGACAAAATTATGAATCATCACTCTTCAACACAGCTGCAGTACTATTTGGTATCTCTGGTGGTGTTCTAGTTCTCATAATTATGTTTCATTCTCTGATGTTTCTTGATAAAGATGCCTTAATGATTTGCTGTTGAAAGTGTTCAGGATGCACAGGCTAAGTGGGAGCATTGGTCTTGTGGAAAGGATGCATTGTTGGCATTCTCATTGTTTATTGTGATCTGATCTCATGTTTGAGATTCTTTGGTCTTCATTGTATAAGTCATTTCTGTAATTTGATGAAAAGGTCATGTTAAGACCTATGATGTAAAATTTTAATATTCAATCATGTAAAGACTTCATCATTTATTGTAAACCCACTTGGTTGGGTAGATGAGTCAAAATGTGTAAACCCACTTGGTTGTGTACTTGTGTCACATATGTAAATCCACTTGGTTGGATCATTGATGTAAGTTTGAGTCCTTGGTGATAGGAATGGTCATAGATTCATGTACTTCATTGAAAAATATGTTTGAAGATTCAGCATGAACTTAGGGGGAGCATGTAACTTCAGTGCACATCAGATCTACAGAGCTCTTCTTTCTACATGAGAAGAAAAACCTTGCTTTGGTGTTGATCTGCCCTTTTCCCTTGATGTCAAAGGGGGAGAGTATCATGGTGTTTGCATAATGGCTATAATCAATGTATCTATCTGTTTTGGTGATCAAACACCATCATGGTTGCCATCAAGTCCAAAGGGGGAGATTGTTGGCAATATGATGCAATGTGTTGTCTTTGATGGCAACCTACTTGATGAAGTAAGATTGTTGGCAATATGATGCAATGTGTTGTCTTTGATGGCAACCTACTATATGAAGTTGTCCTTGATGGAAACTGACTTGATGAGTTGTCTTTGGATGGAAACCTACTTGATGAAGTTGTTCTTGATGGAAACTTTCTTGATGAGTTGCCTATGATAAGAAACCTATGTGTTAAATATGTAAGGATGATGTATCTTGTGTTAAATAAGGAAGGATGATGTATCTACAGATCAGCTCAGAAGTAACAGAAGAAAGGAATTCCAGTAAGTGCCAAAGAAATGATAAATATGATATGTCACAAAGCATACGCGGGTTTGTCAAGGCAAAGTAGCGTATGTACGTGGAAAAGTACGTGCAAAGTCACGTATGCCAATTTGCGCTCTAATTTTATAAATACAGGGGACATAACCATGGTATAGACCCATAGTATTGAGCACTGGATTATCTATTTGATCCCGTCCAGGAATACCATCGGAAGTGGTGTGGTTTTGACTCGTGGTATTGATAAAGGCTAAATCTATATAAGGAGAAGAAGATCATTGTGAAAGTGGGTGCATGAGTCTGGGTTTTCAATGAATACTTCACTTTGAAGTATATCTGAATGGAATGGGTAACAGTTTGTTGATTGATCTGAATTAATACTGCACCTATGAAGAAAATGATGAAGAGGGGTCTCTCGAATGACTATGTATTTTCTAGATTTGTTTATGGAATATTTAGATCTGAGATGAGGTGAATATTTCCTGAAGTGAAGGGTAAGATCTGAGCTATATATCTGTTCTAAAGAATTACTGCTTACTAAACAGATATATATCTGAGGATTCAATACGATGATGTCAACCATGGGGGATGATTCACCATTTTTGGAGTAAAAATGTAAAAATATTAAAAAATAATAAAATAGTAAAACTACTTTTTCAACTTGTGTTTTCAACTTATCTCTTTAATGTTTTACTCAAATTTCAAGTTGGAGTACTCATTGTATGCAAAATTTAATTCCACATCCAAGGAGTACCCATGTTGCATAATTCTGTTGGACCATGCTACATGAAAAATGAGAAATACATGAAAAACGTGTTTACAATCATGTTTTTAATGCATTTCTCATTTTTCATGTAGCAGTGCCCATTGAAAGTATGCAACATGGGTACTCCTTTGATGGGAAATCAAATTATGCATCCAACGAATTTTTCTGCTCGAAATTTTAGTAAACCCATAAGGAGATAAGTTGAAAATACGAGTTGAAATTTTTTTTTTCCTTTTTTCCCTCTAAAATTTGATGATGTAATCAAATCTTATTTTATTATTTCCACTATTATTTTATAATTTCCTTAGGAGGCCCATTTTATACCTAAAAATTCCCCTAATGGAAATCACAGAGAGGGCTCTGCAGAGTTGAAACACTCTATCCCTATACGATAGGGAGATTTGGTGAAGAATAAGGGAGTTATGACACAAATTTTTCATTTGAGACTCAATGAAAGGGCTTCCTAGGCATGTTCTCAACTGAATATGACAATGAAGTTATGAATAAGATGTGAAAGAAACACTAAAGGGAAAGAAACCACCAAAGGAATATACCCATACCCAGTGGATTTTCCAATTTGTTACACGGAATCTACGAATGCAGACAAAAGTGTCTTCCCTAGACTGGGTGGATTAGTCTAGAACAACAGAAGGAAAAAGTAGCTATTATTTTCCTTAAAGTAAATAGATAATGGGATGTATCCTATCTGTAATCTAACATATACTTCACTCCTTTCCTGGCTTGAATGCTCCAATCCTAGTTCCCATCACCAAAATTAGAACCAGCACAATCAAACAACATAAGCCAATGATCTATAGAATCTATGTAGCATCATCTAAATACTTTATTTAATGGATCAACATGGAATCAAAATACATGAATTAATAACATCACATATAGGGAAACAAATAACTCTTTGCATTAATATAAATGGAAGGATTTACAATCATAAATAGAAGTCAATATTGTAGAAGAACTCTTCTGGGATGACTTGTTCCTTCTTTGTCACAAAGTGCACCTCTAATCACCCTAATACATGGAATGTTAACTCCTTACAATAACAACATGAGGAAATAATTCTATCTCCAAAATCCAACCCCTAGCTTGTGGATGACCATAAATATATAGGTGAGGGGAGTGAGTTGGGAGTTCTTATCTAATTACCAATCTAAGGTTTGAGATCCACTCTTAACGGGAGGATGGGATCAAGTGATAAGGGATGTAAATCCAAGGTAGGATAGGGTAGTATCCAAATGTTCTATCTAAGGTAAATGGCTGTAACAAGTTTTTGAAGCTTTTGGAAAAAGAGGCTTCCAAAATTTCTCTCTTTTTTCCCAAATTTCTAGACCAACACAGGTGCACAGTGTAGAAACTTGTAAGCAATCAAAGTAGGCCACATTGGAGCAACCTGCAGGTGAACATTGTCTAGCAGGAGGCCAGGGAGAGTTGGTCTTTAAAAGGACCGAAACAAGGTGTTTTCAAGCAGAAACTTTGGGATATGAAAGTGTCATGCATAGGGATTTTTTCCATGATGATGTCAAGGGGTAAATGGACATTGATTGATCCATTTTGTAGGCTGATTGTCCATATGTGAAAAAATGGCCTATAATATTTAACTTTTACTTTGAAGGGTGTCACACCTATAAACTTTCTGCTTGTTAAAGGTGCTTCGGTTGTTGTCGGTAGTTGTCGAAGAATCTGTGTGAAATTTTCCATCATCTCACTCCTCTGTCTCGTGAGTGCTTCCTTGAGAAACAACTTGATGGGATCTCCTACTCCACCATATCTATTTTTTGGGAAATGGGAGGCTACTTGGGTTGGTGAGATTGATTATTCCCAAGTGAAACTAGTTCGACACCAACTCTCTGTACATTGACCTCGTTGAGGACATGTACTGAGAAGCAAAAAGAGTATATTGGTCTAATACCACTAAATTGGATTGTACAATGAATGAAATGAAAGGAAGGAAAGGAAATGGAACACACATAGAGATAAATATAGAATAGAGCACAATAATATAGTGAAAACCCAGCTTATATTGATAAATAAAATACCAAAATATTTTAAAACACAAATTGGCTAGAATGGTGGTAGCTATCCATGAAGGGAGAGAGATGGAGAGTACATGCATTCATAAAAAAATATTACAAGAGGCCAAAATAATTACCTTTTAACATAAATAATCACTCTTAGAGGTAGAAAAACCTAACACTCTAAGACAAAGTGCTAAAAGGTTTGCATGCTTTGAGGTGGTTAGTTGGTAGATCAACTTCTTGGGGGTGAAACTTTTGCATGAAATGTTTATTTGTGGTTCACAATATCCTATTGGAAGGAACCATTCAAGGATTACAAATTTTTGCTAGGGCCAAGGAATTTCATGGTAACCGCTAGCCCCCCCAATTGCCAAAATACATCGTTTAGGGCCTCAAAATAACCCCAAAATTTTGGGACTAAAAAAAACCATAGAAAAACTGCCAAGAAGATAGAGAACGATTGAGTTAGTGGAAGAAGTGGGTGGCCACTAATATCCACTTGGAACATGCGATATTTGTTTGTAATTTTTTACAATATGAAAATATCATAAGAAGGATAATGGTATAATACAATGACCACTCTAGGAGTTTAAGAAGAGAAGATTCCAAAAATTGAAATGGATAGTTACGAGATAAGGTTCCATGCACAATATACAAGTGAAGAATATACTATAGGCTCACTAACTCAATATACCATAGACCAGGTGAAGGAGGAAGAAAATTAGGATTACTCTTGACAATAGCCAAATGATACAATATAAGTGGGACATCCCTCATTTAATCCAGAAACAAATTAACAACAACACAATCTCTTAATTGTTAAGTAAAATACATATGTATTTCAATGTCTTTCATATGATTTATACATTCCATGTAGCTACAAAAATATTAGGAATTAAAGCAATGGATGATAGGAAAAGGGGACTAATGCTGCTAAATTTTAATTTTGAAATAGTACGCTTGTTTTCGCTATGACATTTTTATTTTTATTTTTCCACCTTTAGTAAAAGAATACTATAGTCTTAGTTAAAAAATAACAAGAATAATACTTGAATTTCTCCACAAGTCTCTTCACTGTCCAATACTTCACCTGTCCAAAAGCTCTAAAATATCTAATGCTTCACTGCTCCAAGAATTTCCACTTCATTGTTTAGAATTATTTATGCCTTAAAATTCATCACTGTTCCATCATCCAATTCTTCACTTTCATCATTATTACATTTTTGAATTCTTCATGAGCTATTTACTCTCTAGAAGTTATGAGTCTCCATAGGTCTAAGCTATACTTCATAGTTCAAGGATATACTCCACAGGTCAAGGCTACAACAAGATCAAAAGTGAACGAGCCTTTCATTAAACTATTGATGCCACAGGTCCAAATCAAATGATCACAAGGTAAGTCCAAGCTTCCAACTATAAGCCAATCTAAGGTGCTCAAAGCCAAAATTGGAATGCTACTTTTTCATTGATGGAAATATCCTTTTCTCCAACATTTTCTTGCCCTTTGACATCTATGATAAATGGATTATACAAGTACTCCCCCTACCAAACTGCTTCTTGTTATGCTACACCCCCTGTCACGGTGCTCCGACCCCCATATTTTGGTGAAGATATTCAAATTCTTCTCGTGGTAGGGGTTTTGTCAAGATTTATGAAATTTGTTCCTTTGTATTAATATATTCCAATATGATGGCACTAGTGTTGTCACAATAGATAATGATTGGTTGATTATTATCTATGTTGACATATTTCAATTATTCCTTCATCCATAATATTTGTGTACCATAAAAACTGCAACAACTATATATTCAACTTCAGTTGTGGAGAGAGATATAGAGGATTGTTTCTTTTTGAGCCAAGATACACAACATTCTCCCATGAAGAATGCATTTCTGCTAGTATTTTTTCGATCATCTACGCTTACTGCCCAATCATCACTGGTGTAAGCTGTCACAGTAAGAGTTGTGATTTTGGGATACCATAGGCCAAAATTAGAAGTACCTTTCAAATATATGAGAATTATTTTCACAATGAACAAATAGGATTCCTTAGGGGGTAATTGAAATATTGCCACCATTCCTACTACTTGAATAATATCAAGTTGTGAAGCAGTTAAGTATAGAAGAGATCTAATTATTGAACTGTAAAGACTTGCATCCACAGAAGGAGATTCATCATATTTTCTTAATTTACAATATGTATTCATTGGTGTGCTCACAAGAGCACATTCTTCCATCCCATATCTCTTAAGCGTGTCTTTAAGATATTTTTCTTGGGATATGAACATACTTGCATTGGTTTGAGTTACTTATAGACAAAGGAAGTAATATAGCTCACCAATCATAGAAATTTCAAACTCCTTATACATATTTTGAGAAAATTATTGATTCATCTCATCATTGTTGATGGAAAAAATCAGATCATCAATGTATACAAGAGTGACTAGCAATTTTTATTTGTCCATCTTCATGTAGAGATTGCTTCTTGCCACCCCCTTTTTGAAGCCTTGTTGTTGTAGATTATGATTCAATCTTGCATACCAAGCTCTAGAATCTTGTTTCAATCCATATAACACCTTTTTCAACTTACATACAAAATCTTGTCCTTTTGCTATGTCAAACCATTTCGATCGCTCCATGTAAACCTTTTCCTTTAGATCAGCATTTAAAAATCATGATTTCACGTCCATTTGATAAACTTTGAATCCTTTTGAACAAGAAAATTCCAAAAACATTCTTATAGCTTACAAACAAGCTACTGGGGAAAAGGTTTCTTCAAAGTCAATTCCTTCAATTTGTGAATACCCTTTACAACATGCCTTGCCTTATTTCTGATTATTTGTCCATCTTCATTCATTTTTTTTTTGAACACCCACTTGGTTCCAATTATATTTTTATCTTTTGGACAAGATATAAGTTCCCATGTTTCATTTTTTTTTTTTTCCGATTTGAGACATTTCTTCCTCCATAGCTTCCACCTAATGAGGGTTCTTACTAGCTCGAGCAAAGTTATCTGGTTCTACCATGGATAGTAAGGAAAAATAATATTTTCTTGGTGTACTTGTCATCCTTCTTTGAGTTTGTATTCCATCATCTACATTTCAAATAATTTTTCTTTCGGATGGTGTTTTTGGAGGAATTTTACCTTTGCTGGAGTTTGGGATGGTTCCTTTTGGTTTTCTTGATCTTTTTCTTCTTTACTGACTCTTCTTCAAATTTTTCAAAAATATAATCTCCTTCATGGAATTCAATTACATTTTCTAGAAGTGCTTCATCACTCTTTACATCAATGCTTTCTACTACCTATCACAATCAATTATTGTAGCATTTATAAGCTTTTCTTCTTGTAGAATATCCAAGAAATATTCCTTCATCAACACGAGAATCAAACTTTCCTGGTACATTTATGTTTCTTTCCATTTCTTGTACATTTATGTTTCTTTCCACATAAATCTGCATGTATGATCTCCAAAGGTTTTGATGCTGAGAACTACTTAGTTTTGAAGTAAGTTCTGGTTTGCTTTCCATGTTGACATGGGCCACACAGAACTTGTTCCTACTTTATAATTTTTGGAATATCCCTTACAACAATTATTTTGCTAATATTAACCAAGTTGTCAAAGTTTAGATGTCCTAATAGTTTGTGCCATATTGAACTTTCATCTGTTTGACTCATATAAAATTTTTCTTCTTGAATTTTACTCAAAATGTATAAATTATCAGGTGTTCCTACTCCTTTTCCCACAAGTTCTCCTGAAGAGGATTTTCTTATCTCATAGTCTTTAGTACTGAAGATAAAATTATGTCCTTGGTCACAAATCTGGATAACACTTAGAATATTGTATTTGAACCCTTCCACAAAAAATGCATTTTGTGCCTTTCCCTTTCCATTAACAAGAGAAACTATCCCTTTCCCAACAATTTTAGAAGATCCACTTCCAAAAGATACATTTCCATACTTTTTGTTTAATGAGATAAACTTCTTTTGGTCACTTGTCATATGTCTTGAACATCCACTATCCACAAACCATTGATTTTCATCACTATGTGCACATAAATCTAGACCACATTTATCTATAGTGGGTTCCTCCTTCTTCAATTCTTCCCTTTTCAATAAAAATGAAATTTTTTGTCCATCATGGCAAAAAACATTGCATTTTGAGAAAAATAGATCATAATAAGCCAAATGATCAAATGAATTGTAGGTCTTTCTTTGTCCTTGTTCCTTCAAGCTACATGGCTTGCTTTGATGATTGATCTTATATCTTGAGATATTATCTTTATGAGATTTGCAATGCTTGGCTTGATGACCAAAGTTATTACAATGGAAACAACAACCAAGAAAGATACTTTGATACCTATTAGGATAACCTTGACTTGAGGTAGTATTATTTCCTGGAGATACCTTTCACTCATTCCTTCGGTTGTTATAGGTGGACCTTTGCTCTTGGTGGAATGAATTCTCCTCTTTTGGATGATTGCAAAGAATGCCAACATAACTTCTTTGAATTTTTCCATTTACATTCTTATTTGAGCTTGATGATTCTCCTTTGAGCATAATTTCATATTCTTCCACATATAAAACAAATGAGTGGATACTTAACTTTGAGCTTGGATACTTTCCTTAGTTTCCTTATAAATTGGGGGATCTTTCCTATTTCCCGATTCTTCATTGTGACCTAAGAATCTTTCATTCAGCTGTTAGGATAATTATGAAGAAGCTGGCTCTGATATCAATTGTTGGAAATACTGAGACAGGGAAAATCAATATTTCTTTTCAATTGTTATGTTTACCAATTAAGATTATTCACAATTATAATCAGAAAAATAAATAATGAGAATTTCGTTTTGCACAACTTAGAGAAATTCTCATTATTTATTTCATGAGAAATTTCCAACTTTTATTTGTATGAGGCTCCAACCCTATCCTTCTCAAGGTTGCAACCTTGTTTTTAGAAGATCCAGCACATAGGGCACCAACCCTTCTGTATTTCTAATAAAAATGAATAACTTATTTGAATTTCTCCACAAGTATCTTCACTGTCCAATACTTCACTTGTCCAAAAGCACCAAAAACATCTAATGCTTCATTACTCCAAAAATTTTCACTTAACTATTTAGAATTATTTATGCCTTCAAATTCATCACTGTTCAATCATCCAATTATTCACATTCATCATTGTTCCATTGTTCAATTCTTCATGAGATATTTACTGTTTAGAAGTTATGAGTCTCCACAGGTCTGAGCTGCAACATGATCAAAAGTGGACGAGCCTCTAATCTAATTGTTCAGGCCACAAGTATAAATCTGAGCCATAGGAAATGAATTATCAAAAGGTAAGTCCAATCCGAGGTAAGCCCGATCTGAGGTGCTCAAAGCCAACACTGGAATGTTGTAAGTGATCCGAACTATCCTTAAATATGAGCTGAAAGTCTGGGTGATTGATCTGTTTGTAGCTACAGGGTGATTCGACGTTATGTTTATAAGTCTGAGCTATAGGATGATTTATCACAAGTCTGAGTTTCCAACTGCAATTAAACTGAACCCCTGAGATTGTAATTTGAGACTCTGTTTTAACTATTTCAATGACATGTATGTAGATTTTGCTCTTTAAAAAGGGATCCAAGCATGCTTCCTTGTCAGCTGTCCGAGATTTGGTGTCTTCAATTGAGGGTACAACCTTTTTTTACAGGTCCGAGGGTACAATATCAATTACAGTCTTCTTAATACAAAAACAAATCTTCAAAATTGATATTTTTCCTCCTTCAGTAAAATGAGTTGTGAAATTGTTTTCTCCTCTAAATTGTCCTTGACTGAATTGATAATGATATTGGACAGTCTAGTCTCATATTTATACAAATATTGGCTTTGAAGTGAAGGGACACGTATTATGGAGGGAGGCTGACATGGTATAAATGAGCACATGTCGGCTAGGGTAGAAAATAGGACATATGACCTTAAAAATTTGATTTCTCTTAGAATAATGGGAGTTAGGAGGCCAGTGAGGGCTCATTAAGGTAAAAAAATTGTCTACATGAAGGAGAAGGAGCCATTGTGAAATGATGTCTTCAAAATGATAAAAAGTATTTTTTTCTATGACTGTTTGGAATTTTTTTTAGTGTGATCTTCTAACCACCATCCATATCATCAAGTGCGTCATCATCATCCATATCATCAAGTGTGTCATCATGAGGTCTCTAACAGTCATCTAAATCATCACGTGTGTCATCATGTGATCTCTAACAATGTTTATATTTCTATCAATGACAATATTGACCAACAAGTATATATGAGGATCTTACTTTATGTAATAATAAGGCGGCGTTAAAAATTAATTGATAAAGCACGATGAAAAAATAACTCATTGAATACTAGTTCTATAACATGCGTTTATAAAAGTTGAATGATATTTAGTAAAAAAAAAAAGCAACACTACAATTTTTAGTGAATATACCACCCAAATTATAGTTCAAGTTGCCACCAAAGAAATTTATATTTGAATTTATCATTTGAGTTTACAGTGTGGAAATTATTTTTTTTCAACCTCTAAATATAATGTATGAAACATCCAAAAGATATTATTCATTATATTATATGTCTATATTTGAAACAACTATAAAAATCATAAATGCAATCATGAACATCTATAATAATTGAGACAATAATAAGATCAAACTTCATAGGGGGTGGTTGTGCCTTGGGGGGGAGGGGCCTTCTTTCATATCAGTTGGCTAGGTGATATGGCCTAGGTTAGGTGTGATCTAGTCCTACGATGGATTAAATGCCCTTGGGTCGCGACTCCTAAATATACAGGTCAAGCATCAAGGATGCGAAGAAACTTAAATATATATATATATATATATATATATATATATATATATATATATATATATATATATATCTCTATATATATATATATATATTATTCTTAGATAATTCTTGTTGAATAGCAAATTACACCTTCATATTTTAAGTTTTTATCAAGTGATACATTTTTTTTTGGTTTATAATAGAAATTGTTATTAAATTAATCATAATAATATTTAATTAATTAAATATTAGTTTATAACAACACACACACACACACACATCCATGCAGGTGTTCACATGTCGCATGAGAGAGACGTTGTAATGAAACTGGATGGATTATCACCAATCGAAATGGGAAGTTATTGTCAAGGTTTTGGTTTGAAACTAATAAAACTATAGCACTAGGTAATTGAGCATACACACCATCATGAATACTCACTCGCCAAGCATAAGAGAATTATGAGTTGCAAATAATATAGGGTATGAGGTGAGATATGGTCTCAATCCAAAACCCTATTCTATATATGTTTCTTCTCCTTGTGAGGTTAAAGAGGATTTGTTTGTCCATAGACCAAGACTGAAAAAGAACTAAGTTTTCTTCTCTCCAATAGAAGTGATAGAACCATTGAAATAAAGGAGTTGGGACCATGTAGTGGATCTTCCACTCTCCTCTCTTACTCCCTAAACTAACGAGCTTGGGACACTAATAGAGATACTCTTTGGTGGATTCAGTCATAATAAAGGTTGGATCTAGTGAGCCATTTATTTTATAATAGTGACTCATTATGCACACTATGGAAAGATAACATGAAGGGTTTCATTTGAAGCTAGAGTGTAAACATCGAGAGGTGGGGATAATAAGAATTTTTTGGACAAGCCCATGTCCCAAATTAAAACTAAGAGAGTGTTTTTCAAGCCCATATCCCAAGGTATGCTTTGGACTAGGGTGGCACTTGTGAGTCGTATTTAATGACAATTTTTTTGTTGTGATTTATTACCTTATTTAGTCTTAGGAAAACCATTTTAAGCTATTTTTTATCACACTTGGTCATGTTTTTCCTAATAAGCATGTCCCCGAAGGTATTTTGTTGCATATTTTTATTTTAAAAAATTATGAAATAAATGCATTGGAACAAAAATTTATAGGAGACAATACATCTTGTAAATCAACATTTATTTTGATTTCTGCAGACAATTTGGGTGAATTTCAAGATATGGGTTTTGAAAATTGATATCCCAAGATGGATGAATACCCATCCACTGATTGAAAATCGATCTCGAAATACCTAGCCAACACACTTGGTTTAACAAGGAAAACACATGAAAATTTGGGGATTTCATTCAAATCCTATTTTTTAAAATTTTATCCATGATCTTAGCACTAACTAAAGTCGATTTTGTCTAATTTCATCCTTAAAATAGGTCACAATCATCAACGCTTAATATTTTTGGGTATTGTTTTTTAATAGAAACAAGTAATTAGTGCTTGCAAAACATTGAATTAGAAATTGTAATTAAAATAATTTGAGAAACATATTTGTAACCCAAACTTCTTCCCTTTGAAGCTTGCTCCAAGATTATTTCACCTAATATATGCTATTGTTTTGATTTTTAACTACTGTTAGAAAATTTAGTGTGCTTGTTGAGGCATGGAGGCCCCCCACAAACCAAATCTTGTGTACTACTTTCCATTTGTTGTTCATTCATTTTGTATATGCGCGTATGACTTGTGTATATATGATATGTTATGTTCATAATATTTTTCTTGTATATCTTGAATTTTCTTGTTTATATTATTTTTTCATGCTTGTGTGAGCTCACTAGTATATTCACTACCATACCATTGTCTATAATTTGTTTATATCGTTTCTTATGTTTAATTATTTCAAGTATTGTTTATGAGAATTATTTATCTCATGATAGCTATTACTTATTAGGATAATCTAATTTACAAGGTTGAGCAAAGAGCTAGGAGTGTCATCCACCACCTTTCTCGGTGGAAAAGGAACCAACCCCTTTTAACAACTTTTTCACTTAGCATTATATTAATCAACACCATAGTTCATTTCTTTTAGTCATCTATTACTTGCTTAAACTAGATCAATTATTTGGTTACATATTATTTAAGAACAAGAGTAGAAGGTTACTTGAGTGACCATCCATTTTCACTCTCATAAATGGAGAAGGCCATAGTGCATTCTCATCCTTTGAATTGGTATTGGGCTAAAGTCTATTAGGTTGAATAAATTACTACCAGAGTGTCCACCTACTTCTACCAAGAAGATAGGCCCTAGTGAGTTACTGATCTATTAAAAGTATAACCCCTTTTATTATCGTTTCAATATCAATAATTTATAAGCATTTGACTGTGCTTTACATTTCCAACAAGTGTGTTTAGTTTAAAATTTTTCTTAATGCTTCCTTGATTTAACTTAAATTTTGATTAGAATTTTTATTTTTGATTTAAATTAGACAACTTTAACACTAGAAGCAACAACCAATCTAGTCTAACTCTCTACAAATTGTATTGTGCTTCCAATTTTATGAACACCAAATGTATACAAATATCATGTCCTAGATTATGTACTTAATTTGGACTGACAACTCTCTCACAAAAATATTGAGAATATGACTTCATAGATCAAACCATTCCCTCCTTAAAATTCATATTTTGGAACCCATGGCTCCTCTTGGACTATTAATAAATTTCATTGGTAGAAGCCACTAGATAGGAGGATACATGAGAGAATTAAAAAACCAAAAGGGTCATCAAAGATCCCAAATTCACAGGATGTCTTTGGAGAGGATCAAACATTCAATCAAAATAAAGTTGAGGAGACATGAGACTTCAATATGTGCAAAGGAAATAGAGGAGGATTATAATGTCGAAGTAAACCATTGATTGGTGGAAGACCATGTTATTTTGTTCTCTCAAGAAAATATTATGGGAAGGCACACAAATTTAAGGAATAATGAAGATTTTATCAAGAGATGGGTAGAGGTTCATTTTGGTCCAATTGGGTTATAGTCCCCTAATAACTCCAAGAGCTAAAGGATTCTCAATATTCTGATTAAAAAATAAATAAGACAAAGGGAGGACATTAGAGCATGGAACTTTCCTGTATGGTAGTTCAAGGTTGTATCTTGATTAATGGACTTCACATTTCAACTCCCTTTGGGAGCTAGTTCAAATTATATTAGTGTGAATAGATCTTCCATACCTCTCACATTGAGAAAGCTAGAAACTTCCTAATATTGTGGGAGAGTACTAAGGAAAAGGAGAATATTGATGTAACAAAAATATGCATAAAATGGGCATATCCCAAGGGATGTCAATGGGAATCAATCTATGTGTAGGAGGTCAAAATTACTACCAAATTCTTGATCACGTAAAAATTATCTTTAATTCATTACATGCAAAATATACTAAGGGAATCCATGTAAGGAATAAAGAAGGGAGGAATGAAAATAATGGAAATGAATTAGTGTAAACAACACATCCCACAACATAGGTGCACAAGGGATGGAATGGGACTAAAGGGAAATTAAATCTTGGTGAAGCACATGAAGTGGAATTGACACTCCAAAAATGTCACCATGAAGGTCGCTCTTCCCATGAAAATAGAATACAAGAGTTATTAGTGAATTAGAAGAAGGGTTTAGAATAAGACATGCAATGAAGTAAGGTCAATGAGAGGAAAAGGGGTGGACCAAAGATAATGACCCAAGGCAATTTATAAAGATCTAAGAACTAAAGGTGAAAATATATCCACCAAAAAAGAATCCCCTAAACCTCCCAAGAGATCTAAAGTCATCATGGAGGACAAAAAGAAGAGTCTTCACATGATCATAATTATCCTTAGAAATTTCCCCTGCACATCCTCTTTTCGGTGGACTAGGAAAACTCTATACAAATATAGATTTCAAACCAATTACAAAAAGGAGGAGAAGCATAAAATATAGAGTTTAAGGTAGTTAACCATCAAAGTGGATATTAGAAGCCATGCCCCAAATAAGAGTCATAAATGAAGGACCTTGCATATAATAATATAGGGAGAAGGGCCTCTCCCAAACTATTGGACCTCACAATTATTGTCAATCAGATAGCTACAAAGATCAATATCCTTCATGAAATTATTGTTGAAATAGACACATTTATGCTTTCTCTTCAAGAAATAAATCTTCCATTTAACTTTAAAGCCCTTGGTTCAATTGGACATTTTGAAGGATTTACAATAGCATGGTACCCTTCCCAATACTTCAAGGATGTTCCCTTTCAACCCTCTTTTATAATAATCAATGTTACATACAAGGAGCAATAATACATCATCATAGTTGAAATAAATTCCCTTTAAACATAGATGAAAGGTTTTTTGGAAAATATTCTTAATTTTTTGATTCCTCAACATCAAAATTCACATTGGGAGGGCATATAAATCTAATACTTTGTAATGAACACAATTTTTTCATTTTATTGAATATATAAAATAGATATGATAATATTGAAAAATTCCCATGGGATAAATATGTTGTATTGAATATATCTAGTTTTCTCTAAAAAGTAGTAGAGAGCATGGAAGTAAGCTTGTCAGGAAATGGTGGTCTGTAATTTTTTTTTAATTTTTTTATATCTATTTTTGGGGGAATTAAAAAAAATTAAAACAAAAAGAATTATGGGGAAATTTAACAAATGATATTCCTATGAATACAAAGAAATTTATGGTGAAACGCTGTAGGATAGGTAAGTCAATTTTACCCTTTTTTTTTTCTCTCTATGTGGTTCATGTTCCCCGAAGTCTGGTGAATAATATTTTCATGAAATATTTGTACTATCTACCCAAAAGGATCACTTCCTTTCATCTCAACCACAAAGCTTGACCCCGAGAGCATCGAGAGAATTTAACCCATGACCTCTCAATAGGAGAGGTACTTTAATGATGAGGAATCGACCAACTAAGCTAACCCTCGAGCTTTTTATATGTAGTTCACAGACCTCAAAGATAGGTGACCGATACATCCATGGTATATTTGTACTAGGTAGATCTACTTGAAGGGATCATTTCTTGCTGACTCAACCATGGAGCCTAACCTCAAGAGTGTCGAGAGAATCAAACCCATGATCTCTCAATGACACAGTTGCTTTAACCATATGGACCTGACCAATTGAGCTAACCCTTTGGGCTAAGTCAATTTTACCTTATTTAGTTTCCCATTATTATTAAGAACGTAGTTTGTTAAACTTATTAACTATTTATGAAATCAATTCTTATGCTTTTGCCTTGTGGTGAGTGGATATTGAAAATTTGATTTTGTTTAGTGATTGTTTGTGATTTGTTGGTTAAGTTCATAATATGTCAACATATTCATTTCATGTAGCATAAAACTTGGAGTGGTCAAGGAGATGTTGAATATTTCATGCATTCTTGAAATGAAATATTTTATGTTAAATTTTTCTCAACGTATAAAAAGTTTGTCTTCAAAATATATAACAAGATATACTAGTTGAATTTTTTCCAAATAATGACTGTGTTAATTTATATTAAATTTAATAAAAGGCTTGATGGTGATTCCATTGACACTAATGTAATAAAACATGCTTTTTCCATAACTTATTTTTTTTGTTTTTGTTTTTTCTAAGTTCGACATTGATGAGGCTACATCATGGTCATGTCTAAGAAAAACAACTGAATAGGGCAGGGAATTGAACTCGTGAATTAACATCTAGGAGTGCCTTAACATCGTACTCGATCACTGTCTATCTAAGATGCCATGGACTGACATATTATTATTTTATAGAAGTTAAATGGTTCAATTTCTAGTCCAAAAATGACACCAAGCACATCAGATCAAGCAAAAGGGACACAGTTTAAATACTTATAACATTATCATTTTCAACATCAACTTGTTGGAAGATTATCTCATGCACTTAGATGGGAGGAGTTGTTTCCTTACCTCAATCTATAACACTCATCTTCCCTTCCGATTAATAAAGGATGTTTCCCTTTTTGAAAATTATGTCATTCTAATTGTTCTCTACAAATTGTGAATTAAGATCTTGAAATGATTGTCTTATGGTATCTCTAGTTATGAAAATTAGACAAACTAATGTATCGTAAAAATAATCATGTGTAAAAATGTTATGCTTATAAGTGCTTGTGCTTGATCAAAATGAATATTTTTTTTGGTAAATATATAGATTGGATTATATCCATAATACCAAAGTTAGAGACTTAAGCAATGGGTTATTATTTTGAATAAACACATAACTTAGAACAAAATGGGACTATAGGAATATGTATGGATGTCATTCTGATCATGGATTATTAATGTAATGGTAATTTATGTGCCTCCCTTTAAAATTGTCATTATATTGGTACAATGATGTGATATAGATTATTATGCATTTACTGTTCATATATTATATTTGAAAGATTTCGATGTGAATGTGATCCATGTATGCAATTTTTTTTGGTACTTTAAAGAAAAATTATGAAACTATCTGTTGCTACATTAGGATAGAAACTATCCCTTGATGTATTAAAAAAATGAAAATATCATTAGAGAGAATGTAAACTACAACAAGGGGAAAAGTTGCAATGCAACATAGTCCTTGCCTCTACCGCTAATTGTTCAATTCATCGTTAGTGTGGGGTCCACATTTCATCATTATTTGAGAACATTTTTTTCTTTTGCAATATGTCATTATTGTATTTCTCTTCTGTATAATTTTTTTGTCATTTATTCGTTATTAAATCCATTCTATTCGATAATGCTTTTCCTTTCGCACAACATTGTCCACACAACTACTTTCGCACTCAATAATTCCTCGAGTCATTGACATTGGATGATCTGCACAACTTTGTCCGTACAACTACTTTTGCACTCAATAACGCCTGTTTGATTACCCAAATTTCTCCTTCTGAATAGCTACAAATTCCATTTTGTAGAAGAAGCTAAAGATAAAAAGTCATTAAAAATAGTTAATATTAAAGTTTTGCATTACTAAAATAATAACAATAATTCATAATATTGTGGAAGGAACTCATTGTGCCGAGGTGCAAAGCATATGCAGTTGTCCGCATAAGATAGTTAGCTAAGAAATTTCCAAATGCAAACCAGAAATCAACAAAGATGAATCGTTAATTACCCTCTCCGCAAATAATGAGAGTCACTTTCCAATATCTTATTTACTACAAATATTCGTTCACAAAACTCTAGATTCTGTCATTTATTCTTTATTAATATCCTTTTTCTCATAATTATTATACGTATTAATTAAAATAAAATAAAATCAAGTTATTTATTACTAAAAGATAATATTTTTATATAAAAAAAAAAAGTTAAAGTGAGGGTTGAATTGTTTGATAATATAGATAATTCAGTGCAGAAGAAACTCAATGTGTGGACTCCACACAATGATTCATCATTTTTACTCTCACACACAACCACCTCACACATCTTAATCGACACATTCATATGGATATGGTATTTATACAAATTAACGCTCTCTTGTGCAAAATTCAATTTCGAATTTCGTATAAGAAGATAGCGGAGAAGTAAGATTATTGTGTAGAGGGAAGTTCAAATTATTGTGTGGAAGTTCAACCCATTATGTTAACCACCTCACATTGAATCTATGTCTGCACAATAATATTTTGAGAGTTGATTTTAAAAAAAAAAGATAAATCCACCATTTTTAAAATAGAAAAATAAATTTTACTCATTATTGTATTTCACTTTTGTATAGTCATTTTGTCGTTTATTCATTATTTAATCCATTATTATTCTAGAATTCTTTTCCTTCTGCACAACTTTGTCCACAAAAATACTTCCGCACTCAATAATGCCTCGAGTCATTGACATTGGAAGCTACACACAACTTCATCCACACAACTACTTCCACCTTCAATAACACCCATTCTATTACCCACACAACTCCTTTCAAAAACTACAAGGTCCATTGTCTGGAAGAAGCTAAAGATAAAAAATCATTAAAAATATATAATAATGAAGTTTTGGATTACTAAAATAATAACAATAATTTGTAATACAGTGGAAGGAACTCATTGTGCATATGCGCGAAGCATCTGCAATTGTCCGCACAAGATAGTTAGCTAAGAAATTTCCAAATGCAAACCAAAAATTGATAAAGGTGAATCGTTAATTAGCGCCTTCGAAAACAACAAAAGTCACTTTCCAATATATTATTTCGGTACTGCAAAGCTTTGTTCGCACAACTCTACATTTTTTCATTTTTTCATTATTAATCACCTTTTTTTCATAATTATTATCTCTATTAATTAAAAATAAAATAAAAACAAGCTATTTATTGTTAAAAGATAATTCGCTAAAAATATATAAAATCAAGGTGAGGGTTTAATTTTTTGATAATATAGATAATTCAGTGTAGAAGAAACTCATTGTGTAGACTCCACACAATGAGTCATCATTTGTACTCTCATGCACAACCACCTCCACACAACTTAATCGACACATTCATATGGATATGGTATTTAAACAAAGTAATTATCTCTTGTGAAAAAATCCATTTCGAATTTCGTGTAAGTAGATAATAGGGAAGGAATATTATTGTGCAGAGGGAAGTTAAACATGTGGAAGTTCAGCTCATTGTGCATACCTCCTCACATTGAAATTTTGTCTGCATAATAATCTTTTCAGATCCACCATTTTTAAAATAGAAAAATAACTTTTACTCATTGCAGGTATGCAAAAAATATCTCAAGATTTCACTATATGAACTTTGTAATTTTGAAAAATCTATTAATAATAAAATAAGTACACACAACCACCTCTGCACAAGTTTTTTTGCATAGCTACTTCTGCACTCAATAACGCCCCGAGTAGCATAAATATAATATCCACACATGCATATTAATCTGCACATAACTTTGCCCGTACAACTATTTATGTACTCAATAAAGTGCTTCGATTATTGCTCACAATTAGTTCTATGGTTGCGAAAAAAACATTATTAAATGATAATTAAAAAAGAGACTTGTATTTTTACTATTTTAATAAACCTTGCAAAAAACCTTCCACACATTCGTTTGACAACACAACACTTTTTTCTTCACACATTACACACACATATCTTGTAGTAATGATGATAATAATATGATCATAAGAGAGAGTGGTTTCCAGAGAAGCCTATTACTGCATGCATTTTTTAGTACATTCTCTTAGGTGGATGAAATAAAAGTGAGATAAATTCCAGTAGGAACGAGAACTGGTTATTACATATGATAGTCAATTGAATGAAGGTTGTGTGTACTGCAAAAAAAATCTGTACAAAAAGAGCATTTCATTGAGCAAAAGATTTGTTTAGTGAAGTGTAGAGAAAGTTCATTGTGTGGAAGAAGTGTCTGTACTCTCATGCACAACCACCTCCGCATAACTTGATTGGCTCATTCATATGGATATGGTAGTTAAAAAAAGTAATGCTCTCTTGTTAAAAATTCCATTTTCAAATTTCGTGTAAGCAGATAACAGGGAAGGAATATTATTTTATGGAGTGAAGTTCAATGTGTGGAAGTTCAACTCATTCCGCGGACCTCCTCACAATGAAATTTTGTCGGCAACATAATATTTTCAAAGTTGACACTGAAAAAATAAGATAAATCCACCATTTTTATAATAGAAAATTAACTTTTACTTCTTCTAGGTATGCAAAAATCTCTCAAGCATTCATTGTATGCACTTTTGAAATTCGTAAAATATATTAATGATAAAATAAATATGCACAACCACCTCTACACCTTAATAACACCCATAGTTTCATAATATCCACATATAGACACAATCATCTCCACATAAATTCATGCGTACAACTATTTATGTACTCAATAACATGATTCGATTATATCGCACAACTACTTCCGTGGTTGCGAACAAAAATTTCGTAAATGATAATTAAAAAGGAGACTTGTATTTTAAAATTTTTTAATAAGCATTGCAAAAATCCTTCCACACATTCGTTTGGCTGCACAACACTTTTTTCTTCACACGTACGCACACATATCTTGCACTAATGATCATAATAATCTGGCCATGAGAGAGAGCGGTTGCCAGAGAAGCATATTACTGTACATAGTTTTAATTACACTCTCTCAGATGGACGAAATAGAAGCAAGATAAATTCCAGTAGGAACAAGAGATGGTTGTTTCATACGATAGTCAATTGAAAAATGTTGTGCACACTGTGAAAAAAATTGTACAAAAATGACATTTCATTGAGCAAAAGCTTTGTTTAGAGAAGTGCGAAAGAAGCTTTCAAGCTTTCATTGTGTTGTTGTCCTCAACATGTAATGAAGGCTTTTATTATTAATATTTTAGTATTAGAACATAATCCATATTTTCTATTTGGAATACCATTGTTTATGCTTATATTATTGATAATAATTTAATTGTAAATAATGCATACAAGTGCTATTTAATTGATTCTCTTTGTGTGAAGATTTCAAAATAGTGGAATTAAATCATAAATAGATTTGACTAACGTATCTTTTTTCATGCTCTTGCAGAGAAATGCAGAGGAAGTCCATTGTATGGAGAAAGTTTATTGTGCGAAATTCCGCACTTCACATTAAAAGCTATTATTGCTAATATTAATTGTAATATTTTAGATATAAATAATATACATCTTAGTCTTTTTTTTTTTTAAAGTTATAAATAGAGTGTTGATTGTGCGCATCTATGTAACTTCGCACTAAAGGATTTTATTTCTAATATTTTAATATTAAATTATCGATAGGTGTTGTTGGCAAGTTCAATTTTGTATCATTGAAATAATTCATAGTTGGAACTAAACAATTTGTTTGACTGTAGAAGTCAAGCATGGAAAATTTAAAAGTTAACATACCATACCACAAAACATTTTTGATTACGTACTTTTTCTCATATTGCTAATAGTAAACAATGCATATTTTGATATTCATTTTTCATAGAACTGTGAATATAACTCATTATTAAATAATTTTGAATATGTTATAAAGCTGATTTAGTTTAATTTATATCTATGATTTTTAGATTTATAGTTTTTTAAGTAGGGAAGTCCTTGTGTAGAGGTTTTACTGTCCGGTAAAGCTTTTTTTGTAGAGTGAAGCATTTCATTGTAACCTTTGGACAAGGAAAAATATGTATAGGGAACCAAGTATTATCAAATAACATAGAATTAGTAAATGAAACTCATTAATTAATTAAAATTTGTAATGGAAAAATCAAATCTTAACTCAAAATGAATTGCAGTTAGTAATAATATTCTAAAGAGATCCATGTCTCAGATCCAAAGCTATTTTTAAATGCTAATTTTTATCTCAATCAATAACACATTATGATATATAAAACAATTTTCAAATCAGGTGTTCAAATACAAATAAAAAATGTTATCATAAAATCGATAAAATCAAGTAGTTTTGAATGGAAAATAGTTCCTATAGTTCAATTTGTAAATATGAGAACTAATTTGTACAATGAAAATTGTGTACAAGGAACTAAATAACAAAGAATTAGGAAATGAAGCTCAATATGATCAGAACTCTAATACAAAGTTATTTCTCTATAGGCAGAAAGGGTTTGTTAGAAACATAATTGATTAATTATTCCACTGAATGAAATATATGCAACTCTGAAGACATGCAACTATTCTATTATTAAGAGATATACGTCTAAGATGCAAAATGACTGTCAAATGTTCAATTTAGTTTAAAGAAAAAACAATGAAATTCATGAAGGTCTCAAGACATTGTGTTAGTATTCTATTATTAAAATATATATGTCTAAGATGCAAAACCATAGCCAAATGTTTAATTTCATTTAAAGCAACAACACGACACTGAATGTAATAAAAAAGATGAAATATTATGTTTAGAAGGTTATAGAAAACACTGTCATAACACTGATACAAAATCATATTCGATAAGAATTATAGTCAAAATAAAATGTGAATGACTGTGGCCATATCTCATATTTGTATGAGGTCATTGTCAAAACATAGTCTTAAAAGGAAAAAATGTTGAATATAATTAGAATTATGCAAAGAAAATTGTAAAGTAGATGCAAAGAAAACTGTAAAGTAGATAGATTTGTTGTAGTAGAAATTGGAATTCTGCTTCCTTGAACGATATCTACGGTCACAAAACAACCATCTATAACATGTATTACTATTCCATGACTCGTTGAAGAAACATCTTCACTATTTTTTTGATGTAGTCTTTGTTGCGGGCAACTGTAACTTCCATTTTCAAGTTTTTAGTGAAAACAATTTTTTTCAATTTCCCTAGTTTCTTCTTGCACCTCAACAACCGACTTAGCATTATGCTTATTGACCTTGGAAAAAGTAATTATCCATGTGTCAATAAGTTCTACAGTAAAATCAATGATGCTATCAAAATTCCTTCCCATTTTCAGTTTTTCTCCTCCAATTGAGTTTTTAACCTGTTATCTGAAATTAACTCATAATTCTGTAGCATGCACGAGCCTTCTAAGCCTTGTATAATATCCATTACCCTGAAATAGGAACTACCTCTCCTTTTGCATAGTTCACTATAGGCAGAATTGATATTCTCATGTGTAGTGACCCTTTCCGCCCATCCATCTTCCAATTACTTCACTCGTTCATTATCTGGTAGTTGTTGCTTTTTCTTTCCAAAAGTAAAGAGTAGTTATAGCCTCTACTTAAAAGTATCTAATTCATTATCAATGAATTTCTTTTCTTCTTTAATATTACTATTAACCAAGTTCATAAATATCATTAGCTGCTTTTGCAAATGCGTGAAATCATAAACTGCTTGCTATGAGTCATGAAAAATTTCTAATATTTGTCATATGTTATCGACGATATCTGCCTTCACTGCATTAATATGTTAATTTTTCAGGTTGTTCTATTTTGTATCAATTACTTCATCCCAATTCAATTCTTCATTAATAAATACATCTAATTATTAACAATGTTTCCAACCATAAATAGTAATTGAAGATAGAACAACATATGCAATGAAAAAGAAGACAATAACACAATCACAAGAGACACTAGATTGGTCAAAGACCAAGGAAAAATCAAACTAGGAGGAAAACCCTTTCAAATCATCTTCTTATTATATTTTCATAAAATGTTTCTACATAGAGTACAAGGATCCCAATACATAATCTTTCAGAAGAGATTTTACCCAATACAAATCAGAAACTGAATTTCAGAAACATAGTACAATAGAGATACATTTTCCAGTCTTTAGATATCTATGGTAAACTGCGATCAAAGTTCAAACCATAGCTCAAAACCCTATTCACTCTCATCAAGTTATTCCGCGAGTGGCTATAAATTCTTGGTCGCTCCCTAAGACATTGTATGCAAGCGGTTATGACTTTTCCAGTCACTCCATGAAGACCGAAAAGTGAGCGACTGAGGATAAATATACCGAGACCTATCTCAGACCCTATTCACGCCCTCCAAGTAGCTGTGTGAGTGATTAGGCCTTCACAATCGCTCTTTAATGTACTACAAGTGAGTGACTGGGGACTAAACCTCCTATAACCACCTCAAAATCTTAGTCTCTACCTTCAGACGATTATGCGAGTGACTGGGTCTTCCCAGTTGCACTCTGAAACATTGTACGAGTGACTGTAGTCAAATATGCCAAGTGATATGTGTACAACTAGAAAATAGAAACCCTAGAAACATGCTAGCCTCATACCTGTAATTTCGGACCCTTGCACGTACTTCCTTCATTAGACCTGTGTTATCTAAACAATAGAAGAGGAGAAGAGAATGCTTGTTGATGATGTGCAATGAGATCGAGGATTGTTGTATTTATAGGCTTCCATGATGGTCCAATTGATGTTGAGGCAAACCTGTCCAATTTTACATATGTGTGAGGCCGACCTAATCCAATGTACATGAGAGGGTTCATAAATTCAAAAACCAACTTCTGCTTGTCCAAATGAGGTGATCTTTAGGTCAAATTTTGGTCCTCTCAAAAATAGGAATTTAATGCAATCATCATCTCTATCATCTGGCCTATTTAATGTGGCATTTGAACCTATTTTAAAAAATTAACACTCCCTCTCAAATAGGAATAATTCCACCTGCCAATATATGTTTGTTGATTGTCACATCATCCTGTCATGTTTTTGTCATGTCATGACCATATTTGCTCAACTCTATTTGCTGAAACATTATTGAAGAAGAAGAATAGGGGAGCATTAGCTTCCACCTTCTATCTCATGGGGGATTCACATATCTCAACGCCATATCGAGCAATAGGATTGGAAAATTTTAGGGGCTAATATTCGCAGGTGGGCTATTTTTCCATACCTTTTTCAAAAAAAGAAAAGATTTTCCAATTTCCATTTTTTGAAAATTGATTCGCCCATATTTTATAACATAAAATTATTTTACCCTAAAAATTTCCAAAATTATATATATACTAATATAAAATAATTAGAAACATAAATATTTTAACAAAAATATCATCACAAATTTTACAATTTACATACTGGGGACTAGTAAGATTCACCAAAGTTTCTAAACTTTAAAATAAACTTCCATTGTTAAAATTTTCCCTATAGGATATCCAAACTCCCAAGGTGGCATACCTCAACCCTGGTATCACATCGGGGAGCTCATTCTCAACCTAAATCCATGAAGGGGAGAAAATATCAACCTATTTCTATTTCCTACTAATATTTCCATCGATGAACCTCAAGAGTCATGAGGTAGAACACCTGCATCATAATCCAGCTTGGATGAGATACTTGACTTACCAAGAGGTAATGATAACATGCTTCCAAGCCTCCTTAACCTGTTGGCCAGACGAGGAGGGAAAATCCCAAAAAACCTTGCTTTTGGGTATGATTCCAACTTGGTATACTCTATAACGACCAAAAGTGGGGGATATACCCAACTTATCAAAATAGAAAAGGATCACACACATCCCACAGGTGACAAATATGGGTGATCCCTTATTTTCCAGAGATCCCTCAACCCTGGAAGCCCTCTATCTCAATTTCTCACCCTAGGAGCTTAATAGAGGGGAAGGATTGGCTTAGTGTTCTCGATCAGTGCTACCCCTTATCAGGAGGGGTCACATCAATCAGTCCAATTTTCTCTCTTAAGACCAAGAAATTCCCTTTTGGTAAATCTTTGGTGAGAATATATCTACAATATGTTCATATGTCGATATGTGATGGAGTATAACAACATCTCTTTTCACCATGTCTCGAATGAAGTGATATCGAATCTCTATGTGCTTTGACTTGTCATGAAACACGTGATTCTCTGTCAAACAGATCCCACTCTTGTTTTCGTAATATATTACTATAGTGTCTATGATCTACTCAAATAACTCTCTAAATAAATTCCTCAACCAAACTGCTTCGCATCTAGCCATGCTAGCAGAAATATACTCTGCTTCGGCGATACTCAATACCACAGACTTCTATTTCTTTCTCATCTAAGATATCATGGATGATCCAAGACTGAAATAACATCCATATCATGTACTCTTAACGTTGATAAAATTTTCTACCCATTCAGCATCGATGTATCCATGAAGTTTAACATCTCCGACGAAATACTTAGACCAAGTGTGATTGTCCCATGCAAATATCTCATTACATGTTTAGTAATGATCCAATGAGCATGGAGGGTCTTGGTCATGTATTGAATCAATGTGTTCACTACATATCATATGTCTAGATGGGTGTTCACAAGGAACATTAGATCTCCAATAAATTGTCTATAATTGGATGAATTTTCTATATTGGGTCTTGCAACTTCTCCACATAACTTCTTGAAGTTCATTTCCATCGGTGTAGTCATGGATTTGCATTTTTTCATTCCAAATATTTTTAGCAGCTTCACAACATATTTTTCTTTTGAAAAGAAGATCTCACCGGGACTTTTATAAACCTCAAGGCCTAGAAAATAGAGCATGAGTCCAATGTCCTTCATCTCAAATTCAGAGGCTAGCTCCCTCGTACACTCGATCATTAGAGTCTCACTACCTATTAAGAATATACCGTGAACATATAAAACAAAAATCAATGGCATATCTTGGACTACCTTGAAGTAGATATTAGGATCAACATTTCTTCTTGTGAATCCCAATTTCATCAAATAATAGTCTATGCGGGCATGCTAAGCTCTGGGGTTTGATTCAAACCATACAATGCTTTCATCAATCTACAAACATGTGTTCTTCGATCCTCTACTTCAAATCCCTATCGTTATTAAACATACAATTCTTCCTATAATATGCCATGGAGGAATGTAGTATTTTCGTCCATTTGATGAAGATTCCATCCATGACTTGCAACAAGGGCTACTACCGAACAGATGGTTTTGTATCGAGCCACAAGTGTAAATATGTCATTATAGTCTTCTCCATATTTTGTGAGAAAACTCGGGCCAAAATCCTTGCTTTATATTTCTCAATGCTACCATAAACTCCATGCTTTGATATTGAATATCCCCTTTGAAGTCACAACATATTTCCCCTTTGGTCTCAACACAACATCCCATATATCATTATTTACAATCAATTCATACTTCTCGGCCATAGAATATTTCCAAACTTGATATTTTATGACTTCTTTGAATGTGGAAGGTTCGACTTGAATCATAGTGCTCATGGCTGCAACATATCGCTGATACCTGAATGGCTTATTCCTTTCTCTAAATCACCTATGAACGAGAACATGTATTTCAACATCATGTAGAGTTTCGCGAAGACAAAGTGGTCTATTCCTAGTAGGAGGATCACTTGGAGGAGGATCTAAGGGATACATAGGCTCCATATGATCATCAAAAATATCAGTGTCAGACTCGGGCACAAAAGGACCATCTAGAATATCCCTGTCATCATTCCTCTTCTCAGGAGGAGGAGGCTGAGGAAGGTCTCTTTATTTTCCAAGAGAAACATCTTCATCGAATGTTACATCCATGCTAAGTTCAACCTTCTTTTGACTAGGAATATATATTCTATATGATTTAGAATTTTCACAATAACCAACAAATGTACCTTTTATTCTTGTAACTTCCAACTTGTTCCTTTTTTTCTTTTGGCACATGGAAATATATGGGGCATCCAAATATACAAAGATGGATAATCTCATGCTTGAAACCTGTAAACATTTCTTCAGGGGTATTGTTCTCTAGTGCTTGATGAGGCACCTTGTTTTGAACATATACAATAGCATGTGTAGCTTCTCCCCAAAGGAAATTTGGCAACTTTTGATCATGGAGCATGGCACAAATGACTTATACTATGGACCTCTTCTTCCTTTCCGCTAATCCATTTTTTTGGGTGTATATGGCACAATTGTTTCCTTCTTGATCCCTTCTTTCTTAAAAAATGCTATGAAATTGTTTGACATGTATTCCCAACCATTGTCAGACCTAAATACTTTTATTCTCTTCCCTGTTTGATTTTTTCTCAAAGCTTTTAATTCCTTGAACATATGAAAGGCTTAATCCTTATGCTTGAAGTAGAATATCCATGTATTACTTGAGAAGTCATCAATGAGTGTGATGTAGTAGAGATGACCACCAATATAATGCACAAGCATCAGACCACATATATAAGAATGAATGAGATGGAGGATGTCATTTTTCTTTTCCTCACTAGAGGGGAATGATCCCCTTGTTTTCTTTCCACTCACACATCCTGGACATACTCCATCATGATGGGATTGAACATTTGGAATACCCAAGATCAATTTATTCGATTTCAAAAGAGAATAATAATGTAGATGAGCCAATATTTGGTGCCACAACTCCCTCATATGATTGGTATTATGAACCAATGCTAGAAGTGGCCTTCCAGTGACTCTATAGAGTCCTTCAAATATTTATCCTAATGTGAATGCATCTCTCATAGGTGATCATACAAACCAAGTCAAAAAAAATTCCTTGATTAAGGTAACCCTCATCCCTTTATCTTCTAATGCGAATATAGATACCAAATTATTCATCAATCCTGACACATACATAACATCATGCAACAGAACTGATTCCCTAGAATTCAAATGAAATTTGATGGACACAAAACCTTTCATGGGATGAGTGGAGTTTTCTCCAAGAATAATCTTCAACTTAGTCTCCCTCTCTACTATATTAGAGATGACTTTCTTATATACAGAGAAATGATGAGTGGCCCCACAATATACCAACCAACTATCCCACGAATCCAGAGGAGAAGAACTAGTAAGGGTAGAAATAAGAATCTATTCAGATTTATTTACAACATTACTTTCATACCTAGGAAATATTGACTTCTTTTAAGGAAGATGATATTATTCATGGCTGCTTGAGGTATCTCTTCTTCTTCTTTCATATCTTCTATCGCGGTTATTTCTTTGATCGTATTTTATTCTTTGATTATTTTATTTGATGTTGTTTCCTCTACTGTTGTAACCTAGTCCTTTTCTCTTCTTGGGACAATATAGTGCATAATGACCCTTCTTGCGAAAATTATAAAAATCAACATGCAATGATTCCTTCCTTCTATTTGAATGGCGAGGAGGAGGCTTTCTTGAGATTGATTAACCTCCTTTTCATTTATTCTTCCTTTTTTCATGAGATATATATGCAGCAGGCTCTCCCTCTTCATATTTTTTAATTCTTCCTCTTGACATCATCCTTGATTCTTCTTGAGTGATATTTCCAACAATCTCATCAAATGATGTAAGGAATTGTCTGTTGCTTATCGTAGTAATGAAGGTTTCCAAAATAGGAGGGAGACATCTAAGATTCACAATCACTAGTTCCTTCTCCTTTGTTCATATTGGTTTATTTGAGTTGATATTTCAAAGTGATGTTCTCATTCAAATTTTTGATTTCATACACACCGACTATATTATCATATATGTATTTATACTTCCTTAAATTACCAACATATGCAAGTAAATGATCTCGAAAACCATTAACTATAATTTTCTTTTCTTTGGACTCACCTTTCTTGTACCTGTTTTTGAGGGAATCAGAAGCATTTTATGGAGGCTCAGGAATCCTTCCTTGACTATATTCCAACACATCATTGTTTTCAGCTATGATCTCCAACTTGAATTTCCATGCAACAAATTTTGATGAATCATCCAACTTTTCATGCTCCTTGAAGGTAGAGGAAGACATATTAACTTTGACTAGATAAGATCCTTCAACTTTCCAAAGAAGATGGCTTAAATGCTTGTCTCCTTTTGGGCTTGTCCTTCACCTTAGCTATGAGACAATGTTAATTTTTTAGGTTGTTCTATGGTGTATCAATTAATTAAACCCAATTCAATTCTTCATTAAGAAATGCATCCAATTATTAACGATTTCCAATCATAAATAGTAACTAAAGATAAAAAAAATATATGTAATGAAAATGAATTCAATATGACAACCACAAGAGACACCAGATTGGTCAAAGGATAGGGAAAAAGCACAATAGGGGGGAAACCCTTTCAAATATTCTTCTTATTAGATTATCATAAAATGTTTCGATAGAGAGTACTAGGATCCAAATACATAATCTGTCAGTAGTGATTTTACCCAATACAAATTAGAAACTGACTTTCAGAAACAATATACAACATAGAGAAAATTTCCAGTCATCAGATATCTATGGTCAACTGTCAAACCCTTGCTCAAAACCCTGGTTGCTCTCATCAAGATATTCTGTGAGTGGTTGTAACTTCTTGGTCGCTCTCTGAGACACTATATGTGAGTGGTTATGAATTTTCCAGTCACTCCCTGAATATAGAAAAGCGAGTGACTGAGGATAAATCTACCCAGACCTGTCTCAAACCCCACTCACACCCTTTAGATAACTATGAGAGCAACTGGGCCTTCCCAATCTCTCTTTTAGGTACTGCAAGTGAGCGACTAGGGACTAAACCTCCCAGAATTGCCTCAAAACCCTAGTCGCTCCCTTTAGGATGTTATGAAAGCGATTGGGTATTCCTAGTCACACTATGAAACAATGTTTGTGAGCGAATGCAGTCAAATATTCCCAGTGATGGGCGTGTGATCGGGAAAAAAAACCCTAGACACGTGCGAGCCAAACAATAGAAGAAGAGAAGAGAATGCTTGTTGATGATGTGAAAATGAGCTTGAGGAATATTGTATTTATAGGCTTCCATGATGGTCCACTTGATGTAAGGATGACCTATCCAATTGTACATATGTGTGAGGCCGACCTGATCCAATGTACATGAGAGGGTTCATAAATTCAAAGAGTAACTTCTTCTTGTCCAAATGAGTTGATATTTAGGTCGACTTTGGTCCTCTCATAAAGAGGAATTCAATGCAATCATAATCTTTGTAAAATGATACGTCTAAGATGGAATTTGACCCTAGTTTTAAAAATTAACTAATTATATTAACAAAATTGTTAAATTCTTGCGGTGTTGCAACAAAAAAACTTGACAATGAAGGTGACCATACTGCCAATAGAGTCATTAACAGAGGAACTGGATTTGCAATGTCTTGTAGTTATTTTAATTTTTTTTTCAACATCTAATTTTATGCAAGAACGTTCGTAACATTTTGAGTAATTTCATCATTGGTAGATTGTTACAATACCATGAGCCCCATCGTGTAAATGAAAGATAGATCAGTATCCATGTGTTCTTGATCAATAATATTTTTAGTTTCAACCTTTACCTTTTAACCTCTCAATTTTTTGTTGGTCTTGTCATATTTTTCATTTTCAAAATGTGATAGGATGTTCATTGAAAATAATGTCCTCTTCTGTAATTTGATCCATTATTTTATAATTCTCTACTAAATGAGTAGCAACCTAGTTAGGTGGTTCACTGCTATCAGTTACCATGTCTATAACTTGTTGAATGCTCTCTCTATTCATGATAGTTTTGGACTTGGATATTTCAACTATATCTGTTTTGTCTGGAAATAATTTGTGAAATTCATCTTGCTCATCTCGATTACTTGCTGAGAAACCAATAACCAATTTTCCAGAACCAAGATTTCTCCTCTTTCCTTGAGTCGTGAATGATGTTACACTGGTAACAAGTGTGGAAGGTGAAGACTATTGTGCAAGACCTAGGGATTTTTGTTTCTATTTTTCTTTAGATACTCTTTGTGCATCCATTGTTGATAATTGATACTTTATTTTTTGTAAATTTAATAAAATATGTGATGTGTAAACATATTTTCAATTAGACAAAGGTTTAGAGGACAATTTTTCTTACACATTACGACATGAAAAAATTACATAGGTTCTTTTATCTGATGCAATTTAAGTAATTAAAGAAAATCATCTGAAAATATGAGAGGAAAAAGATAAATCAATAGTAAATTGATAAGATTCAATGACTATTGTATGTGTTAAAAAATTTCCTAAATTTGTTGTGTTGATAACGTGGAAAATGAGGAAATAAAAATCCCTAAACAATTTTGCAGAAAAAGAAATACGTTTCCTAAGCAATTGTGAAAATGAACTTTTGAATAATGTTGAACTCACTGAGATGTGAGATCTGGAAAGTATTCGCCAGTGCAAATGTCTATTTTTTTCACTATTTTATTACACATTATCACATGAAAATACGTGAAGAAAAAGAGAAAGAAATAGTAATTTGATAAGATGAACTGACTACTGCATGTGTTAAAATTTTTGATAAATTTTCTATGTTCATAAAGTGAGAAATGAGCAAATTAAAATCCCTAAACAATTCTGCAGAAAATAAAATATGTTGTAGAGAAAATTGCAAAAGAACCTGAGCAATTGAGAAAATGAACTGTTGAATAATGTTGAATCCATTAAGATGTGAAACTAGGAAAGTATTCACTAGTGAAAATGTCTATGTTTCTCTTCTTTTCCGATGGATGATTCAAATACAGCTTGGTTGATTATATAGGTACAAATAGCTAGCTTCATTTATCTGCTACTTATATTAGTCTCCAATGTATTGTATTTTCACAATCTGCTACTCCGGTCCCTATTACCAGTTGTTGCCATTCTTCGTGTCCAAATTACCACATACAACACTCTTAATAAATAGAAATTGAAAATATCAAATCCAACATTTACAGGAAGTAATGGAAATAAATATTGATATTGCAAAACCATCATGTCCACTTACTGCGTATTTTCCTATTTATTAAATATCATTGAAGTATATGTCATACGAACAAAAAATTGCAATATAATATAAGACCGTTGTCTATCTGCACTACGTTTTCAAAGTTTTTCCACTGCATTTTCCTGCTTAAATTGCCCAAAATTTGCCAATGATTTCTCAGATTAACAATTCCGGGGTGAAATTTCTGCACAACCTGACAATCCTATAAGTTTTCGAAATGACTAACTGCATATATGTAATAATAAAAAAAAAAATTGTGACAATAACTATTTCTATCATGAATTCATTGAATTACTGATCTAACCCCCACCAATCAATCCTTAACGATTTATTTTATTTTGATAGTATTATACGAAAAACAATGAAGCGTGTTGAAATTCAACAAAAAATGCACACACACTGGTGTGGGATCCAAAGCCACACATGAGAGGGATTCTAGTGACACGTTACTGAGAAAGTGTGCAACCAATTTTTAAATAAATTGTAATCTTATCTCATAACAACTTGCAATAGTTAACTAAGTGTGATAGACTTAGTTAGCTCAAGAATTTCGAGTTGAGGGTTAAAGGATAGGCATGTAGAGTGATTCTATTATTAATAGGGTCCAGTTGGAGTTGTAACACTAGTGTGGTGTGAGTGTGATCAGTTAACTCATATTAATTGATTTAAAATCATTTTAACTAGTTCCAACTGTTTGATGAGCTAATGGAAGATCAAGTGAATTAAAATTGATTTAATTCACAAGTAGTGATCTACTAAGTAAATGATGATTCACTATTAATAGCTGTATGCATGTCGATTCTGATGGAGACCCAGTTGAGACAAAGGTTTAAGGCAAGTAAAATATCAGTTGTATTTTTACCAAACGGCCCAGGTGCGGTTATAAAGCCACAAGAATCCCATGATGGATTGTGCAATCAAGGAAGGTTGAATTTCCTATTTAATAGGGGTTTATTTCTCTAGAGATTGTGTGAGAAAGGTAGGTTGAGGGTAGGCTAATAATTGGCTATGTGTTTGTCCAATTTTTCCTAGCTCAATGTGAAGCAATTGGTAGAGTGTATGAGGTTGTGGTGAGCACACATGAATTTATTCAATTTGTTTTCACTGAATCCCATACAATTTTTTTTTTTTTTTTTATCCAGGTGAAATTCTAGCTTTCGTAGAGAACACCATCAATAATAGCTACAAAAATTAAAGTGCACAATGAAATTCACAATATATTTTATGCCAACACATATTCAACTACTCTCTGTGAAGAATCAAATTGACAACTGGTCCCACTAATTTTTAAAACCTAACCAAATTTAATGTATGAATAATTTTAAATATGTGGAAGGATGGTGTGTGGAACAAGGAACATAAACCTATGCACCCACATACATCTGCATTTCTAGTTTCTTCGCACAGAGAAAGATCCACACAATATTTCATGGAGTATTGGCATAGTAAATTTAAGTTTATGCTCTTATTCTCTTAAGTGAAAATATTTTTTCTGCACTAAGTACTTTGCACTTCGTATTTTTTATCCGAATGCCTACAGAACTACTCTTTGGATGCAAAGGGTAACTACAAAAAGATCAAATCCATATAGTCGTGAAATACACATGTAAATTTGTCCTCCACACACGCTTCCTTTGAAAAAAACCTAGGCCATTCAGTAATCTCAAGAGAATAAAGACACCTTTGAGTAATTTTTGTTGAACACAATAGCCATTAGATTCAATGCTATTGTTAAATAATTTTTATTACAATTGGATCAGAAATCGGTCTAATTTATTTGAAATGTCAAGATAAAGGTTTCAAATATGTGAAAAAGAATGGTGGGTGGAACAAGGAACATAAAACTCCACACCCACATACATCCCCACTTTGAGGTCGCTCCGCACAGTGCAAGATATGTACAAGAGATCATGGACTTTTGGCATGTTAACATTATGTTTATGCTCTTATGCTCTTGAGTGAATTTTTTATTTTTTATTTATTTATTTCTCTCTATACTAAGTTCTTTACACTATTTATTTTTTGTTCGAACGCCTACAGAACTGCACTTTGGATACGAAGAGTAAGTGCATAAATATCAAAGCCATATACCATATCAAATCTCACTTATCAACTTTAGTGTTGCACATTATGTTTATGCTCTTATGCTCTTGAGTGAATTTTTTATTTTTTATTTATTTATTTCTCTCTATACTAAGTTCTTTGCACTATTTATTTTTTGTTCGAACGCCTACAGAACTGCACTTTGGATACAAAGAGTAAGTGCAGAAATATCAAAGACATATACAATATCAAATCTCACTTATCAACTTTAGTGTTGCACATTGTAGTGATTTTTAGTGAAATTAATATTCGTTGTTATGACATATTGTGTCTCATAATAATCACAATAATAGTAGGTGACATACAACATGTTGAAGGAATTCTCCACATTTATGATACAAAAACTTGGTATTCACACTTATCATGCAAAAATTAATCAATTCCATGTACTACTATTAATATGCATTAAGTAAATCCACACACAATAACGTTATCACAACTAGTTGAAAATATATCGATAAGGCCGTATCTATTGATATTATAAAATTCCCTTTTCGATATTTATTCTATGAATTATAGCATATATTTCTTTTAAAAGACCTGTATTTAGATTTCAATTGAGTTATCTTGGATTAGAGAAAAATCTATGAGTTTTGGCTGGAAATGCTATTTCCGCTAGCTCCTTGTTGTTGTTGGTATTTTTGGTGTAATAATGAGTAGCTCATATCTATATGTCATTAGTGTGAGAAAATAGTCATAGACATAGAACATGTGCATAAAGTATAGTTAATGAAATAAATATTAGGCCCGAAATATTTTTCAACTTAATAGTTTGAGACTCATTTATATTACACTGTGCTCAAATGAGGTTGAAATATGGATATGGATGGTTATTTTCTTTTTCCTGAGTTGTCATTTGTGAAATACTATTTGGTGTTAGCATCTTGAAAATTTTTTTGCGGAAGTGGTCGTGCGTATACAAAACCAATGGTTATTTTATTATTTTTAGAATGTGCGAAGTGCGAAGGTTAGTACAACAAAAGTTCAAGAGTTTTTTGCGCATTATGGATTTGATCTACAATTATGCACATATGCATTTGTTTATATATATATATATATATATATATATATATATATATATATATATATTATTATTAATGTTATTATTATTATTATTCATTAGCGTATTTTGCATCTACGAAAATAGCTAGATTAATAAAGCTATTCAGAAATGGTTGTGCAGAACTAGTTTCTTGGAGAAAGTGTGTGCGAAGAAGAACACATGCATGTGCATAAAAATAAATGTAATTCATATTATTTATCTATTTTCTTGAACAGATTAATGCAGAGCTTCAACATAGACATGCTATCGATGTATGATGTTTTTCCAGTTTCTAGGACTAATAATTACAATTCTTATTCTCATTGTATTTATATTGGAGGACATCAAAAAATTTGCAAAGAATAAAATATGATAAGTTGTTATTCTACCATCGGAAGTGCCTCTCTACTTTATGGAAAAAAAAATTTATAAAATGGAATTTTTCTTATTTATCTAAAGAACTAAGTTATGTTAATATTGAATAATATGAACACAATGACCAAATATGCAATTATCTAATCCATAATTGGAAAATAGAAAAATATTTTTACATAGTGAATGTGTAGGTTTTAACCCTGTACAGAAATTATTTGCAAATGAAATCTTAAAACAGAAAATAAACAATACCAAGAGCATAAAACAGGAAACAAATGTACGTAGATATTTTCCCCTGGATCCCAAAACTGGGACTATCAGCTTGATTTTTCATTATATGTCTTTCATTGGTACAATACATATATATACATGTTGAGGCATTCATAAACCCCAATCCATTAACCCTGGATTAGAATATAATTGTACTTCCCTTGACTGGATCTACAAAATACCATGGACAGAAAACCAACATGCCCAAAACCATGTGCCAAACCCATGCAAAAAACCATAGGTAGGTCTGCCCACCTAATATAGGGTCCATTTTTTTTTCTCGAGGTGTTGTCACTGACCCCTTGTAGGAGGGGTATCACCCCCCTAAAAACCCTCCGACATGATGAGGGATGCGCCCCCCCTGCTGCGCCCAATGCAAGCGAAGGGGGGGCTGGTCATCCCCCCTCTGACCCTTCGCTTCGCGCTTGGAGATAGTCATGAAAATAATATAACACACACCCAACATTCTTCCACTTGTTGTGTTATTTCCGCAAGGGGCCACATGAGAGATTAGTCATTGGTACACCCCTACAATGCCCATTGTTTATCTACACCAAGATAACTTCTCAGTACTCATAGACTTCGTTAATGCATCTACAACATTCGTCAAAGTGTCCACCTTAACCAAAAACACCTTTTTATCCTTAATCAATTCTCTCACAAAGTGATACTGAACATCAATTTTCTTCGTATATGAATGATAATCAGTGTTCTTAGCTAAGAAAATTACACTTTGGCTATCACAATCTATCCTTATAGCTCGCTGCACCAATCCCATACTTGAACACAATATATGCAACCAAACTAGTTCCTTACTTGCATGAGTTCCTACCATGTATTCAACTTCTGTAGTTGAAAAATCCACTACAAACTGTCTTTTCTCATTCAACTGACTGGTCCTCTAAATAGGTTAAACACATACCCACTTGTAGTATTATCTAATGTAGATCACTAGCCCAGTCTACATCAACAAAGCCATGGATATCCGAAACTTTGTCCAATATTGGTCTTCCCCAGTAGCACAAGCCATAATCACTAGTGCCACAAAAATACATGAAAACCCACTTCATTTTTGTCTAATGCTCCTTCCCTGGTTTTGACATAAACCTACTCAATACTCCCACTAAATGTGAAATTTCTGGTCTAATATATACCATTGCATACATCAGGCTACCCACTGCACTTGCATATGGAACACAAGACATGTCCTCTTCTTCTTCTTGTGTCTTGGGACATTGTTCAACAAATAAATTTACACCTACTAGAATAGGAACCTTCACCAGTTTACCATCCTTCCTCTTTTTCAAATCTCATTTTATTTCCATGCCAAAAATATAGTTTGTAGGACCAAGATCCTTCATGTAGAATTTAGAGAAAAATTGGGTCTTCAAATCCTAGATAATTTATTTGTCATTTCCAACCAACAACATATCATCCACATACAATACCACATAAATAACATGGTCACCAATTAATTTAAAATACACATAATGTTCCTCTTTTCTTCTAGTGAAGGCAAGTCCCCGCATATATGTATCAAATTTCTAATACCACATCCTTGGTTACTGTTTTAACCCATACAGAGAATTTTTTTACCTGCATACTAGTTATTTATTACCCTTCATTGCAAAGCCTTCATGTTGGTTCATGTAGATCTCCTCTTCCAAATCCCCGTGAAGAAAATTTGTCTTCACATCCATCTGTTCTACCTCAAAATCTAATGTAGCAATGACAAATAAAAGTAATCTAATAGAAGTTACCTTGACAACAAGAGAGAAAATATCACCAAAATCAATTCCTGGCACCAGGGAATAACCCTTTGCTACCAACCAAGCTTTGTATTTATCCACCTTGCCTTCTACATTCATCTTCTTCTTAAACACCCATTTTCTTCAAATGGGTTTCCTTCCTGTCGACAACTCCACCAGATCCCATGCTTCATTTTTGTCTAAGGATTCCATTTCATCAACCATGGTCTTGTTCCATAGTTTTCCATCCTATGAATTCACTACCTACCTGACAGTTCTGGGATCATCATCAGTGATAGATAAAGAAAAAATTGAACATAAAGAAGAGTCTGATAGATAAATAAAAATTTGAACAGAAAGCCTCCTCTTCTGAATATTGTTTTTTAGTAGAGTCTTATTCTTCCTCTTTTAGCTCAAACTCTATCTTCTCAGGTTCCTTTGATATGAATTCACGTTTAAAAACATATTTCACCTCTCTAACACCACATCTCGGCTTTACACAACCTTCCTTGTTTCTGGGTTCCAAATCTTATAACCATTTAAACTATCCTTATACCCAATAAAGATGCATCTTTCAGATTTACTGTCCAACTTGGTTCTTTTCTCCTTTGGAACATGTACATATGCATCACAGCCAAAGGCCCTCAAATTTGAAAGAGAGGGTTTCTTACTAGTCCATACCTCATGTGGAGTCTTATCCTCCAGCACTGATGAAGGTGATCTATTGACCAGGTGGCGTGCCATCTCCATTGCCTCTGCCCAGAATTCTTGTCCTAACCCGGTACCAGTGAGCATGCTTCTTGCATTTTCCATAAATGTCATGTTCATTATTTTTGAAACTCCATTTTGTTGAGATGTGTATGGAGTAGTCTTCTGTTGTGATATACCACTCTTCTTACAAAACACTTCAAAACCCTTCTTGCAGAACTCTCCATCATTATATTTTTTCAACACCTTTATCTTTTTCTCTGTCTATTTTTCCACTGGAGCCTTAAATTATTTAAACTTTTCAAAGACTTTAGATTTATTCATGAGGAAATATATCCATGTATTCCTCGAAAAGTCATCTATAATTGAAACATAGTACATAGACTTACCTAGTGATGAAAATGACACAGGTTCAAACACATCATTGTGCACAAGCTCTAATATCTTGTTCATCCTCTTAGCACCAGAAGGGAAACTCACCCGATTCTGCTTCCCATATACACAATGTTCATAGAAATCGAAATCTAGAGAGAAATTAGACATACATGCTACCATACCATTACCATGCAATATTAAAATTCCTTTCTCTCCAATATGTCCAAGTCTTTGATGACATAACATGGTATTTTATCAAAAGACCACTAGGTTTTCTGTTCCACATTCAGAAACCACAAATCTGTTGCACCTGTCAATAAAATTTCTACCCAGAAGCTTGTACATATTTCCAATCCAAACTCTTTGCATCAATACCAGTGCTCCCCGAACCATCTTCCAGGTATCTTTATCAAACATTGTTTTAACACTTGCATCATCCATCTTTCTTACATAAATCCAATTTCTGGCCAATGGAGAAATATGTAGAACACCATGAAGTGTTCTAATCCTTCCACCTTGCAACTTCAAATTGACTTTTCTGTGTCTAACGATTCTAGCCTTCCTATCATATCCTAAGAAAAGATCACCATCACTTCTCATACTCGCAGAACCACTCCGTATGGGCAGTGAAGTGAAAGGATGCACCTGAGTCAATCAACCATTCCTCATGATATACACTTGTATTTGAAAAGAAGCCAAGTACACATCCCCACCTTCATCTGAGGTGGTTTTTTCCTCTACAGAAGGAGCATCATCAAATCCCTTTCCTTTCTCAGGAGCTTTAGATCTATAGTCCTTTTTGAAGTGCCCTTCCTTTCCGCATTTCCAGCACACCTTTACAATATATCCCGGAGATGTAGATCTTCCTCTAGATTTATATCTCCCACTCAAGAACTTATTTTTGTTTCTATTCTAGTATTGTCCTTGTACATACAAGGCATATCCATTCCGACCCTCCACATTTTTCCATCTCATTTCCTCTGATAGCAAGGCTGAGACAATTTCATCAAACTTAAAGGTAGTTGTATTTCTACCTATTGCAACAACCACACTATCCCACCAATCTGGTAGAGAACACAACAAAATGATGCACTTATCTTCATCTAGGATTTTAATATCAACATATAACAACTGTCTTACCATAGTATTGAAGGTGTTTAGATGCTCTGTCACTGAGTCTCCATCCTTCATCCTCAAGTTATACATATTTTTCAGTAGGAACAATTTATTCACTCGAAAATTAGATTTATACAGAGTCCCTAACTCATCCCACAAAGCATTTGTTGTAGCTTCCCCAGATACATTCAATAATACCAAATATGAGATACAAATTCGCATTGTGCTCCTTGCTTTCCAATATAACTTCACCTAGTCTTCATCTGACATTGTCGTTGGTTTAGTACCCAGATCTATCGCGATCTACTGGTCTTTATCCACAAGTAGATCCTCCGTCTTGAGCTTCCACAACTCAAAAATTTGACCATTAAATTTCTCGATCTTTATATTTCCACTACTTGCCATATTATTTCACCGTAAGAATCGATCCCACAGATCTCCCAGTGAACAGGGTCTACCACAGGCCCGAGCAAAAAACCCTGAGCAACAAAGGTGCCCCCTTGAAGACGAAACAACTTTGATACCAAATGTAGGTTTTAATCCTGTACAAAAATTATCTGAAAACAAACTCTGAAAACATAAAATAAACAATAGCGAGAGCATAAAACATAAAACAAATATACACAGATATTTTCCCCTGGATCCCAAAATAAGGACTACAAGATTTATTTTTCATTATGTTCCTTTCAATATTATAATACATATATATACATGCTAAAGTATTCATAAAAAAAAATCCATTAACCATGGATTAGAACATAACCGTAGTTCCCTTGACCAGATCTACAAAATACCATGGACAGAAAACCATCATACCCAAAACCATGTGCTAAAACCGTGCACAAAACCATAGGTAGGTCCGCCCACCTAATATAGGGTCCAATTCTCAAGGCGCTTCCCCAGAGCCCATGGAGGGGGGCTACTTCCCCCTGTAAATCCCCCAACAGGGGGGGCTGTGCCCCCACTACTACACTCGACACAAGAAAAGGGGGGGTTGACCATCCCCCCTCTTACCCCCTGCTTTATGCATGGGGCGAATCATGGAAATAATATAATACACACCAAACAAAATGTCCCGAGTACACGTTACTTCACTGAATAAATGGAAAAAAAAAAAAAAAACTTGTGTTTATTGATAGGAAAGCTATGATTAATCAAAATAGAAAGCGAGATAGCATATTAATAAAATAAGTTGCTTGGACTAGCTGAATGCCATTTCATATCATTAAAATAAATAGTAGTTGAATGCCATTTCATATATGATATGCTCAATTATGTCAAGATTAAGGAGATTGCAAGTTTGGGGGGCGGGGGAGCGAGACCAAAGAATTGAAAGCAAAGATTCATCATATGGAATACAAAATGATTTCAGACATTAGAAGTCGATTTCTGTTGTTTGCGAAAATAATTTTTTAATTTTAATTTTCTATATTCTATAGATAAGAGAACATAGCAAGCTGCAAATATTGAAAATGCACTTTGTTATAAGTGTTATAAGAAACTAAAATATGTCATTCGTATAACAAGAATTGTATTAAGGTTAAAATTTTAATTACCATAGCTATGATTAAAATAAACATAAAAGTCAAAACACATTTATGACAATAAAAAACCATTATTGAATATCCATTGTCATTTCTAGTAACAAAAGCGTAATTACGTTTGAATTGTTTACAAAATTGGTAAACAACATTAGAATTTGCACAAAACAATGAGTTTTTAATAATAAGGTATATAATTGAATAGCAGTAGTGCTGTATGGCTACTCATAACAATTATTATGTCGATAACAACACTTTTCCTGATATCATATTTCACTAGCATATTCAAGGTTGCCATTTTGGTTCTTTTCTCTTTAGATTTGCGCCCTTGCATTATGGAAAAATTGAAATAATTTATTTGAAGTTAATTAAATACATATAGTAAATGATAATGTGACTCTGAAAAAAGCTATGTGGGAAAGAAGAAGAAGAAAAACCATGTGCAAATGTAAGGCACCTTGGTAATTTTGGATACAGTAAATAACATTCGATTTCTAAAAAATTTATCAAAATGTTTATACCTAAGTACAAAAGTAAATGAATTGGAATCCCATCAAATGTTGTATGAAAATCCATTTGCAATGAAAAGCGAAAAACTGCATTTAGAGATTGTATGAATTCATAATAACACATATAAAAATTTGAACATTTGATCACTAGCAAACATAAAAACAAACATTCCAAGATTTGATGAAACTTATAATATGTAAAAGCATATGTCCTTATTGATTAATTGTTAACTGTTTTCATATTTGAAGCAATTTCTTTAACTTTTACTGTATGCAATGTTTCATAGGAGTAGCTGTAATTTGCAATTTGAAAATTTGAATCAATATCTCTTTGTCAATTTTTGTTGCTTCTGCTTGCAACTCTGAAGCTAGATCAAAGTTATGTTCATTAACATTAACAAAATCAATTTACCATTCCTTGCTTTCATGTGTACTAAAATCAAATATATTGTCGAATTCTATTACCTTTGTCCATTTATGCTTATCTAATTCAAGTGTTAACGTTTGTCTTGAAATTAATCTACAATCATATGTGATACGTGGGTTGTTCATATTTTTCATAATTTGTATAACTTTGGCATATCCATATGCAATTGCTAATGTCCAAACCATTTGGAATAAAACGCTTCTAAAATATGATTTCATTATAAAATTTACACAATGTAATTATAACTAGCACAACCACATTAGTAAAAACTAATGTGGTTGAAATACGCCGATAGGCGTATATAAAATAGATTTACAACCACATTTACCAATGTGGTTGATATACGCCGATAGGCCTATATCCACACCCATCACATTAATTTATATATCAATAAATAAATATTATATATAATAAATTTATTATATTAACTTGAAAAATATATATTATATATTAATAAGAATATTAATATATTAAATATATTAATTATGATTAAAATCACAAAAATATTTTATATATATTAATAATATTATAAAAATATTAATAATATTTATTAATATATTAAAAATATTAACTATATACATACTATAAATTAACTTGAAATATATATAATATATATTAATATAAAAAAGATATTAATAATATATAATAAATTAATATATCATAGAGAGTTATATTATTAATAAAGCAAAAGAACTAATAATAATAAATAAATATTATATATAATAAATTTATTATATTCACTTGAAAAATATATATTATATATTAATAAGAATATTAATATATTAAATATATTAATTATGATTAAAATCACAAAAATATTTTATATATATTAATAATATTATAAAAATATTAATAATATATATTAAAAATATTAACTATATACATACTATAAATTAACTTGAAATATATATAATATATATAATATATATTAATATAAAAAAAATATTAATAATATATAATAAATTAATATATCATAGATGGTTATATTATTAATAAAGCAAAAGAACTAATAATATATTAATAATATATATTATATCATAGTTGGTTATATTATTATTATTAGAATAATATAAATATTAGAATATTTATTTTTAATGATTATTAGTAATATTATAATCTAATATTTATTAATAAATATTTGAATATTTATTTATAATGATTTTTAGTAATATTATAATATTATTAATATATATTATTAATAATATATATTAATAATATTATAATATTACAAATAATCATTATTAATAAATATTTGAATATTTATTTACAATGAATATTAGTAATATTATAATATTATTAATATATACAAAAATATTTTATATATATTTTTAATATTATAATAAGTATTAATAATATATATTAAAAATATTTATTAATATATTAATAATATCAACTATATACATACTATAAATTAACTTGAAATATATATAATATATATTAATAATATTTATTAATATAAAAATAATATAAATAATATTTCATATTTTAATATTTATTTATATATTAATATCATAGATGGTTATATTATTAATAAACTAAAAAAACTAATAAACCCAAGGGTTTAATATTATAAACCAAAGCAAGTGGTGAACCCAAGGGAAAATCCTTACCCAAAAAATTATAAACCAAAGGAATTTGTGAACCCAAGGAAAAATCCTTACCCAAAAAATTATAAACCAAAGAAATTGGTGAACCCAGAATTGATTTAAACATTGAGACAATTGTTGAAGTCATGGATGACATTGATCGATTATTCATATTATAAACCAAAAAAACTAATAAACCCAAAGGGTTTAATATTATAAACAGAAGGAAGTGGTGAACCCAAGAAAAATCCTTACCCAAAAAATTATAAACCAAAGGAATTGATGAACCCAGGAATTGATTTAAACATTGAGACAATTGTTGACGCAATCCGACGTTGGGCCAAGTATGACCATGGTTGGCCATGGGTGATTTTCATATTGATACAATGTTTGTCAGAATGTGACATTTGATCATGGATGACATTGATCGATTATTCATATTATAAACCAAAAAAACTAATAAACCCAAAGGTTTAATATTATAAACCAAAGGAATTGGTGAACCCAAGGGACAACCATTACCCAACAAATTATAAACCAAAAGGAATTGGTGAACCCAAGGGAATTGATTTAAGCATTGAGACAATGGTTGTCCCAATGCGACGTTGGACCAACTATGACCATGGTTGGCCATGGGTGATTTTCATATTGAGACAATGTTTCTCATAATGTGTCATTTGATCATGGATGACATTGATCGATTATTCATATTATAAACCAAAAAAATTAATAAACCCAAGGGTTTAATATTATAAACCAAAGCAAGTGGTGAACCCAAAGGAAAATCATTACCCAATAAATTATAAACCAAAGGAATTGGTGAACCCAAAGGAATTGATTTAAACATTGAGACAATTGTTGTCGCAATGCGACGTTGGGCCAAGTATGACCATGGTTGGCCATGGGTGATTTTCATATTGATACAATGTTTGTCAGAATGTGACATTTGATCAAGGATGACATTAATCGATTATTCATATTATAAACCGAAAAAACTAATAAACCCAAGGGTTTAATATTATAAACCAAAGCAAGTGATGAACCCAAGGGAAAATCCTTACCCAAAAAACTATAAACCAAAGGAATTGGTGAACCCAAGGGAATTGATTTAAACATTGAGACAATTGTTGGCGCAATGCGACGTTGGGCCAAGTATGACCATGGTTGGCCATGGGTGATTTTCATATTGATACAATGTTTGTCAGAATGTGAGATTTGATCAAGGATGACATTAATCGATTATTTATATTATAAACCGAAAAAACTAATAAACCCAAGGGTTTAATATTATAAACCAAAGCAAGTGGTGAACCCAAGGGAAAATCCTTACCCAAAAAATTATAAACCAAAGGAATTGGTGAACCCAAGGGAATTGATTTAAACATTGAGAAAATTGTTGGCGCAATGCGACGTTGGGCCAAGTATGACCATGGTTGGCCATGGGTGATTTTCATATTGATACAATGTTTGTCAGAATGTGACATTTGATCATCGATGACATTGATCGATTATTCATATTATAAACCAAAAAAACTAATAAACCCAAGGGTTTAATATTATAAACCAAAGTGGTGAACCCGAAGGAAAATCATTACCCAAAAAATTAGAAACCAAAGGAATTCATGAACCCAAGTGAATTGATTTAAACATTGAGACAATTGTTGTCGCAATGCGACGTTGGGCCAAGTATGACCATGGTTGGCCATGGGTGATTTTCATATTGATACAATGTTTGTCAGAATGTGACATTTGATCATGGATGACATTGATCGACTATTCATATTATAAACCAAAAAAACTAAAAGACCCAAGGGTTTAATATTATAAACCAAAGCAATTGGTGAACCCAAGGGAAAATCATTACCCAAAAAATTATAAACCAAAGGAATTGGTGAACCCAAGGGAATTGATTTAAACATTGAGACAATTGTTGTCACAATGCGACGTTGGACCAAATATGACCATGGTTGGCCATGGGTGATTTTCATATTGATACAATGTTTGTCAGAATGTGACATTTGATCATGGATGACATTGATCGATTATTCATATTATAAACCAAAAAAACTAATAAACCCAAGGGTTTAATATTATAAACCAAAGAAAATGGTGAACCCAAGGGAAAATCCCTACCCAAAAAATTATAAACCAAAGGAATTGGTGAACCCAAGGGAATTGATTTAAACATTGAGACAATTGTTGGCGCAATGCGACGTTGGGCCAAGTATGACCATGGTTGGCCATGGGTGATTTTGATATTGATACAATGTTTGTCAGAATGTCACATTTGATCATGGATGACATTGATCGATTATTCATAATATAAACCAAAAAAATAAAAAACCCAAGGGTTTAATATTATAAACCAAAGCAAGTGGTGAACCCAAGGGAAAATCATTACCCAAAAAATTATAAACCAAAGGAATTGGTGAACCCAAGGGAATTGATTTAAACATTGAGACAATTGTTGTCGCAATGCGACGTTGGGCCAAGTAAGACCATGGTTGGCCATGGTATTGAGACAATGTTTCTCGATGAGCCTCGATATGACATTTGATCAGGGATGACATTGATCAATTGTACATAAAGACAATTGTTATGCATAATCGTTGGGCCAATATGACCATGGTGGCCATGGGTGATTTTCATATTGATACAATGTTTGTGAGAATGTGACATTTGATCATGGATGACATTGATCGATTATTCATGTTATAAACCAAAAAAACTAAAAAACCCGAGGGTTCAATATTATAAACCAAAGCAAGTGGTGAACCCAAGGGAAAATCCATACCCAAAAAATTATAAACCAAAGGAATTGGTGAACCCAAGGGAATTGTTTTAAACATTGAGACAATTGTTGGTGCAATGCGACGTTGGGCCAAGTAAGACCATGGTTGGCCATGGGTGATTTTCATATTGAGACAATGTTTCTCAATGTTTCTCAATATGACATTTGATCATGGATGACATTGATCAATTATTCACATAAAGACAATTGTTGTCGCAATGCGACGTTGGGCCAAGTATGAGCATGGCTGGCCATGGGTGATTTTCATATTGATACAATGTTTGTGAGAATGTGACATTTGATCATGGATGACATTGATCGATTATTCATGTTATAAACCAAAAAAACTAAAAAACCCAAGGGTTCAATATTATAAACCAAAGCAAGTGGTGAACCCAAGGGAAAATCCTTACCCAAAAAATTATAAACCAAAGGAATTGGTGAACCCAAGGGAATTGATTTAAACATTGAGACAATTGTTGGTGCAATGCGACGTTGGGCCAAGTATGACCATGGTTACATGTGGGTGATTTTCATATTGATACAATGTTTGTCAGAATGTGACATTTGATCATGGATGACATTGATCGATTATCCATATTATAAACCAAAAAAACTAATAAACCCAAGGGTTTAATATTATAAACCAAACGAAGTGGTGAACCCAAGGGAAAATCATTAGCCAAAAAATTATAAACCAAAGGAATTGGTGAACCCAAGGGAATTGATTTAAACATCGAGACAATTGTTGTCGCAATGCGACGTTGGGCCAAGTAAGACCATGGTTGGCCATGGGTAATTTTCATATTGAGACAATGTTTCTCAATGTTTCTCAATATGACATTTGATCACAGATGACATTGATCGATTATTCATATTATAAACCAAAAAAAACTAATAAACCCAAGGGTTTAATATTATAAACCAAAGCAAGTGGTGAACCCAAGGGAAAATCATTACCCAAAAAATTATAAACCAAAGAAATTGGTGAACCCAAGGGAATTGATTTAAACATTAAGACAATTGTTGTCGCAATGCGACGTTGGGCCAAGTATGACCATGGTTGTGGCCATGGGTGATTTTCATATTGATACAATGTTTGTCGAGAATGTGACATTTGATCATGGATGACATTGATCGATTATTCATATTATAAACCAAAAAAACTAATAAACCCAAGGGTTTAATATTATAAACCAAAGCAAGTGGTGAACCCAAAAGGGAAAATCATTACCCAAAAAAATTATAAACCAAGGAATTGGTGAACCCAAGGGAATTGATTTAAACATTGAGACAATTGTTGGCACAATGCGACGTTGGGCCAAGTATGACCATGGTTGGCCATGGGTGATTTTCATATTGATACAATGTTTGTCAGAATGTGACATTTGATCATGGATGACATTAATCGATTATTCATATTATACACCAAAAAAACTAATAAACCCAAGGGTTTAATATTATAAACCAAAGGAAGTGGTGAACCCAAGGGAAAATCATTACGCAAAAAATTATAAACCAAAGGAATTGGTGAACCCAAGGGAATTGATTTAAACATCGAGACAAGTGTTGTCGCAATGCGACTTTGGGCCAAGTAAGACCATGGTTTGCCATGGGTGATTTTCATATTGAGACAATGTTTCTCAATGTTTCTCAATATGACATTTGATCATGGATGACATTGATCAATTATTCACATAAAGACAATTGTTGTCGCAATGCGACGTTGGGCCAAGTATGACCATGGCTGGCCATGGGTGATTTTCATATTGATACAATGCGTGTCATGCGACATTTGATCATGGATGACATTGATCAATTATTCATATTATAAACCAAAAAAACTAATAAACCCAAGGGTTCAATATTATAAACCAAAGGAATTGGTGAACCCAAGGGACAACCATTACCCAACAAATTATAAACCAAAAGGAATTGGTGGAACCCAAGGAAAACATATATTAAGAACGTAAGGGACCAATATGGCAAAGGGAACAATATTAAAAACACAGATTAATAAAGAATACGACCCAATATTTTAAATAGAGAGGAATTTTTAAAGTCACATGGATTATTATTACATAGAACAATATTAAAAACACAATTGATTAATAAAGAATACGACCCAATATTTTAAATAGAGAGGAATTTCTAGTCACGTGAATGTTATTATGATAAACCGCAAGTGATCAATCAACCTCACTCGATTGTTAATATTATTAGCATATTGAGATCATCAAAGAGATTTCCATAATATTTCATTCCTATTTATTTTTCCATTCTCAAATAATTCAAGGAACATGCATGCATGAGCAACCTGCCCTGTATAATAATTTGTGAAGGGTTTATTATGACATAATATTATATATTTATAAATCAAATTAGGTTTAAGATAAATTAATTATATTAGTGTAATAATTTAATATCTGAATAATTATTTTAACTATACCTAAAACAAAAAGCTAATGGACAATTTCCTCACAAAACATCACATAAAAATTATAATAACCAATATGATAAAAAATATTACATATTAATTACAAAAAATTAATATCTACAACAATATTCATGGAGAAGTGCAGAATATCTTTTTCTATATTATTATTTATAAATAAATATAATAATACAAAATAACATAATCATTTAATTTAATTACATCTATTTATTAACTTGACATTTTAATTTGTATATTATAGATTACATTTTTCGGTGATATTTTTTTTTAACGATTGATAGATTAATGTTATTTTCCACCTAATTTTTTTTTAATGTGCATTTTCTTTCTTGTTTTTATTTTTATTATTGTTAGCCTCCGTATATTAAGGGATTAAACTTTTCGTTTTTTGGGTGAGATATCTTTTTTAAAACGATTTGTAGATTAACATTAATTTCCACCTAAATTTATTTTGATGTACATTACTTTTTTTGGGGGTAATTGTTAGTTTTCTTCTTAGAGGCTAAAATGACACTAATAATGGTAAATAAATAAAAATAAAAAATAAATATTGCATATTTCTAAAAAATAATGATAATATTATATTAAATATTTTAATTAATTAATTTTAATTCCAAGTGATACCAAACGTGTCGAAGTCTTGAGGAAACCAGTCAGTGTTATCGCACCACTTTCAAGTAGTGATGCGGTATCTCTTGAATGGACGCGATGAATTATGAAGGTTTACACATAGCCCTCAAATCAAATACAAAACCACCTATTTCACATCGCATCACCCTGACATATTTGTTGGAGCCAGGAAAGCGAAGACCGTCCGATCGATGGACGATAGAATCTGATGGTTAGATCTGATCGGTTGAAATTTGAAGTTGCCTGGGGATTTAAACCAAGGTATGGATCTGATTAATTACATCTATTTATTAAATTGACATTTTAATTTTTATATTAAGGATTACATTATATTATATAACCAATGTGAGAAACTATTCCACGAACTTATTTGAATGGAAAATAATTACTGTAAATATGATCGACCTTACTCAAAAAATTGAATTGTTTTTGCTTATCACATTAATATTATAGAAATGGATAATTTAAATCTATAATTAAATTAATCTTTAAAGATCATATAAATATTCCACAATTTAAAATTTAGCGAACTATTAAAAAGTAATCCTTCAACTTTTGAGAACTCTAAACTTGTTCTTCCTTTTTACCTTAATGCAAGATAGGTATATCTGCAAAAGGAAATCCATGTACTGTGAAATAGTTAAATCAGAAGAACGAAATGGGAATCGATAATAGTTGTTAACGAAGTCATTTGAACCAATTAAGAAGAAATATATGCCTCTATTCAAAATACCCGTAACTCGTTCTTCTCCACCAACCCTACCAATTTGATGGTGTATTCTTTGGAAGTAGTCGAATTGTTTCCAAAATGGGTATCGCATTTTGCACTTAATGCTTTAGACATTAGCTCAATTTTCCTAAACATTTATGCCTGAAAAATAACACCATCAACATACAGAACACGAATGCATGAAATAAATATCTAGAGGTTTTCATGTATAGTGATTTCCTTTGAATTTGAATAACTCAAAGGGAATATGAATACCAGACACCACAACTGTCTCGCGTTGAAGCATGAACCGTTTGGGCATATTAATCATAGGTTGAGACAGTAACATTACAACTATTGCTGGTGAAAATGCAGATTAATAATTGATTCGCATGCTATTATTCAATCTAAAAATATAGACAGAAAATTTTCACGCTAAGTTTGAAAAATCGGGGACATTAAATCGGGTAAACATGTCCCTGTGGCATCTTTCGTCTGTGAAAGGGACTATTTATTTCTTTGTTAGATATACAAAAATAGGCCTACCAACCCATCTTTGGCTAGGGGTCATTTTCTCCCTCTCGTAGGGGGCATCATTACTGCCATCAAGCAAAGGTAGTAACTCTAGAAAGGAAAACCTAAATATTACTATTCACGGTGAGACTTAGGGTTACCATAATAAAACCATGAATTTTGAAAGAAAGGAAACAATGATTTCAGTAGGTGTATAACATACCTCATCAAGTTGGCAAAGATGAGAGACGCTGCAGGAGCACTTTCACATGAAAAATCGGGTTGCAAAGGCAAGTTCGATCAGGGGTAACTATACAATGCAAGTGGAGTGGCAGGAGAGTGGTAGGCACCATTACCCTAACCTCCCCCCAAAAATCCTAGTGCGTATTCAAACCTCGCCATTTCGTATTCAAACCCCTAGAAGTAGGGCTTACCTCCATCCCCCGCACCACCTCTTCTTTCCATTTCATCTTCCAAAGCCCAATACATTACAAATTCCCACTATACTTATCCATTCCTCCACCGTTACCCGATTTGAAACCACCAGGGCATTCCACGACATTTCCTCCCATGATCGGGCACCCACGATATTTCCTCCCCATGACTTGTCCCCGTCTGCAGGGGCGAGATTGATAGTGAGGCCTTCGACATGTTTCGAATGGTTTCACACACGCCCACGACATTTCCTCCCCATGACTTGTCCCCGTCCGTGGGCGAGATTGATAGTGAGGCCTTCGTACATGTTTCTGCACGGGTTTCACACACGTTGCAGAAATGTTAACGTTTCCCGCTATCTCCAACTTGTTAATATTGATAGGTGGCAATTAATAAATGGTATAGTAAATTTTTAATCAATATTTGTAAATTTTTAATTTAAGTATGGTTTAATCACATGTTTTAGATATGCAAGTAAGTTAGTGGTAGATTTGATCCATTGATTTAGTGGCGATGACCAGAATATCGACATCTTTCAATCTAGACAATCGTATGAAAAGATTACTAGCAAAAGGATTAATGAAGCCAATTCTAATAGGTACGCCTATCGTGAGTAATTAGATGCGCTCATGCATGAACCAAAAAAAATTGATGATATATTTGAAAAATATTCTTCTTATTCTATGGTATTTCGATATTAAAATGAAAATTAACTCTTTAGGAAATTAATCATTTTTCCAAGACAAAACTTCTAGGGCCGGGTTAATCCCCATATGGATTCATTACAGTTTCTCAAGACAAAATTTTTACTCATGTAACTGATCTCACACATCTGGCCGATTCTTCTCAACCAAAAGTAATTGATGTCTTTACTCTTCCAAACACATGAAGGTGTGCCTAATTATATGTTAGAAGATATGGAATTAATAGAGCGAAGCCTTGAAATTTTCATGATCAATCACAAGTTCAGACTACTCCACGAGATAAGGTTCAGGAAAACCTCAGCATCCTGATTTGTTTTCAAAACAATGATGATAAATAAGATTTATAGGATAGAGATATATAAATCATACCATCACTTCGTTCCTCTAAGGGGTTTTTCAAAATCGAAGAAATTTCTCCATTGGAAATTTTCACAATCCTCAACATAAGGATGTAGTGAAAAGGGAAATGAAAAAGACAAATAATGATCATTCTTAGTTTTGATTCCGTAATTCATCCTTTGAAGTATTTTGGAAGTTCTCCTTTGGTTACCCAATAGAGGGAATTGGGAAGGTTTACATAGTTTACAAGTGCATATGCTTTGAATAATATTTATAAAATAGAGAGAGGTCCAACAATAACTCAAGGAGAAATAAGAGGAATTTTTTTTATTGGAACAGAGCATTCAAATAGAAAAAGCAAAGATATCATAGCACTAGTAATCCTAAATTGTATAACTTCAACATATATTTGACTCTACCAAGGTTCAACATGATGCAGATTTAGCGTCAGCAATGCAAAGATACAATAATTGCAAGGAATGATTCAATACCTAAGTACAACCTAAAGTTAAAATATTTCAAAAAGAGGCAAAAGAGTTGAACACTTATTTCCCAAAAACTGATTGTCTTTTGCGATAAATTGGAATTTATCAATGGTCAATGTAAAACTGTAGAGCACTTGGTCAATCAAATTTCTGATATTATAAATTATTTTGAGGAGATAGAAGAAAATGTTTTTGATTTCATCACCCGTGAAAGAAAATGAAGAAGGTATATTGGTGAGTCTACCTAAAATTATAGAAATCATAAGGAAATCATTTTCAGATAATGGGACATCCGCATTAAGAAAACTGAAGCATTAGTTTATCAAGCTTGGGAATTTTTCCAATAGCATAGCTGAAGTAATTACTGATAATTTTTCTTCAATATAATATGATCTTGAGTTTCTCCAAAGGAACCCTACCATATATTAAATTCTCGATGAATACATGGCAAGAGTATTCCAAGAATAGGGCTGATATTATAGACCAATTAATTAGGATCGATTTAGAACTAATTGGCAATTGTCGGTTAAATCCACGCAGTCAGTGGATCATGCTTCGATGCTATGGAATATCACCACACAAATGCTTCCAATGTTGAGGGATGTCGTCTTCAATAGCCAAATGTAGATTCAGCCAACGTGTTCTCCAGAATTAAAATCCGATTGATATTTTTTAATTGAGACAATGCATTGGAGGACATTCTTCCTCTCGAGCTGAAAGTTTGTTGTAACTATACTCGAAAAAAAATTTTCCTTTCTTGTTTCTTCAGTTAAGAACTTCTTGGAAGGTTGTTTTATTTTTGTATATTTATCATTTTGTAAAGAAAATATAAATTGTCTCTCATGATACAGACAACGCTCTGAATTTTGTAAAAAGAAGTTTAAGTTGGTAATTATTGCAGCTTAATTTTTCTTAATATGAAGCTGAACTTAAATTACCTTTATGAGGAGAAATGAATTGTTTATTTGGTACTATTATCCTTATATGTTTATTTTCTTAGATTGTAATGGTATTTTGTTATTATTCACAATATATGTGTTAAATAAATCTCTCATAATCATTATTGTTGTGTCCGATTCAAATTTGTTTATTATTTGTGAATAAAGAGATCTCAACATGTGTGAGGATTAAATAACTAATTTAAATAAAAATCAATTAAATTGTTTTCCTTCTTCGAGTTATATTCATAAGTACATGATGATATACATTATTATATTAATTGTGAAATATTTCTAAACACATATTCTATCAACTTTCCTCTGCATTGATAGATAGATAGCTAATATTAATTTCTATTTACGATTTTAGTCATATTAGTGTAATATAACTTTATTCATTTAATTTTCATTGTGATTATAGGAAAGGGAAATTGGTCCCACAAACTCAATTAGAGCCATCATTCCAAATGGAGAATGATCTTCTCCAAGGTCCCAACCGATGGTTATCCCCTATGTTGATGTTATCATTAAGGACCATAAACATCCTCACATCTTCTTTTATAACTTTACTTTGACCTAAATCCCAACCCTAATCTCCAAAGCCATTGATAATGCACATATAATCTCGCTGATATAAGGCCCCAATCGTAATTTCATGTTTACATTCCCTCCATAAGTCACGCAATAATTATGGTTTTTTATTAAGTTTACTATCTAACTTAAAAAACATCCTAAGCATTATATAAAGTATTCTGCCTTCATATCTTGGGGAAAGCAAGGGTCGACTCCAGTCTTGGAATACTTCCTCTAACACTTAGGCATTTGTAGAAGTACTTACAATATATACAAGCATCAACATGTTCTCTTACCAAGAGGTACTTTTTCCATGTAACCGGATTCTATGCTCCATCCAAAGCCTTCATTTCTCCCTTTCGATCTAGAAGCATTTCCTCTATACTATTCTAGAAACATCCTCAAAATCGTATTGTCCCTAGCCTAGTTCCTAGAATACCCATACTCCTAAATATCTATTATATAACACAATTTCATGCAAAGAGACCTTTCTCATAGAGTTTGCGTTTTTTCTACCCCCCATGCATCAAACCAAAAAAAAAAAAAAACTTATCTTCGCTCAACCTAAAAGGTACCTTACCCCCTTGTTATCTCTCAATGCTCGCTTTAGTTTAAATACTCAGCTATTTAGCCTATACATTTTTCTCTTTAACTTCTAACATGTCCCTCATTGTAATCCACCAAGAATAAATTCCTATCACAGAAAACAAGAAAATCCCTCCTTATTCGATAAAACCTTTTCGAGTTCCTCCAACACATGCTTTTTTGGAGTTAAGTTGGAACACCACTATTCCAACTCCTTTTATATGTTTGGCATCATCACCAAACTCCACATGTAGTTTTCAGTCCCAATAGGTCAAATTGTCAAACTCATCAACTCACCATGTAATATTCCTTGTCCCATGGCTATCTAGTAGCCACACTTGTAATATTATTCAGGTACCTCATGAAGAAAACAAGCATCAATTCCATCATGAAATTTGTAGAAAACTCAAACTACCCCTAAGATTTTGTCTACCCAACTACATGTAGCTTTTCTTTGAGAACTAAGGCTATTCTTTACATTCAAGGACTGAAATGGTGTGTCGCATCCAAACTATCCTTGAACACCATACTAGTTCTTACCATATAAAATCACAATGCTGCTACCACATCTTAATTGGTGCAAGGTCGTTCATTGATGTTTTTTTAGACAAGGAAAATTGTAACATATTGGTACGCATTCCATTTTCTAAGGGTACCACTAATACCAAAACCCAATGATTACAAAATTTGTAGGGAATTATACATACTTTAATAACAATTTAATCATACACTTAGCCCATGGCCAACTCTATTGCACCAATTCCAACCGATCATCGTCTAATTTAGCTACCAAATGGGTATAATCACAACCTAGTAACAACTCTAGATATATAAATTCTTCGTTCATTTATTAATTCATCCCACTATACCTGGTATTACCGTCACATTACACTTGATTATATGTATCTCAACATTAACCTTCACATTTTACTTCATTATAATTAGATGCATGGCTAAATGAATAATTAGTACAATGCTCAACAAAGAAAGCATTCACAAAACTCATTAGGGTTTATACATAACAAATTAGATTAATGTGCATGAATTAACTAACACATAATCCAAAAATAAGTTTCATAATAATTCATGCATAAAGTAAACAAATATGATATAAATACTCATATTTTTCGAATGCCCAACTAATTGTAGACCTTAGAATTCCACTCAAACTACAGGCTAGACTATTCATAAGCTTTAAAATGGTCTAATCCCTATAGGGTACTTTACTACATGGAAAGAGAATAACCAACCTCAACCACTTAACCATTACTACTATCCGACTCGCATAAAAACCCAACACACTCTAACCTACAATATCACTCCTAACGTAAGCTTGCACCCGAGTGGTGCACCCCTTCCTCAAACCTAATATTCCCTCGGATATGCCAAACTCCTCCAAGGCATATTTCCACTAAATATGGATAGTTTTAGACGATGGCAATAGGAGCTTTAATCTCTCTATTACTTAGGTACCCTTCTAGGGATGGAACAAACTTGGTATGCTCCAACATAAACTCCTCACCGACCCCATTAGCTTGCACCCAAGTGATGCACTCCCTCTTTCTCTACATCCAATAGTCCCTCGTATATGCCGCCAACTCTAGGGCATATTATTGGATAGCCCCAAAAAATTCCTTCAGAGGCAAGCTCAAATTTTTATATGCATAATTTATTTTTCCTACAACTTGGCACAAGCCTAAAGTGACTATGGACTTTGTTTCTTCTTCCACAAATAATAAATCATATCAACTAAGTCTTCATATTACATGGAGTCTACCCCCACACACTTCATTAATTATTTTTTCTATCATCTTCTTTTTTGTTAATATGAATATATTTACAACATATTTACAATGTGAGAATCACTAGCCTTAAAACATATACATGGGCACCACTTAAACATATTCACATGGGCATGTTGACCCAAAAATAGGCCTTGCCTCATAAGCCTAATTATGTACATTCCGACTCGCAGACCTAAATTTCACATTGTCGAGCACTTTGACTTTATTGTCGAAATTTTTACCTAGTTTAATAACTTAAAAGTCTCCTCAAGCTCCACCTAAATCATATGCAAATCTACCACCTCATTAATATGAGAAAATATTTCGAGTAATGAAATGTGAAACATATTATTAGTATGCATGAATGCTTTAAATGAAATCATATATGCAATTCAGATCAATCTTCTCTAATATTTTAAATAGTCCACAACATTTGGTTGTTAGATTGGTACAACAACACACTCTTTAGTTAACTCTTCTTTTCCTCAGACATGTTCACCGACTTTAAATTCTCTATTTTTAACGTTTTTCTTAGTGTACTAGGCTTTAAATTCCATGTTTGTCTCTGTTTTTTCACTTGTATTGTGTATCTCTCTTGGGTAGCTTTTTAAATTCTCTTTGATTATACCACTTTATCTTCCATATCCCTCAGAAAATATAGTCCAAAAATAGCCATGTCTACTAGATTATCTTAAATCATGGGTGCATTAAACTTTTGTATATACAATGCTTCAAATGGGCTCATATTTAATTATTCTCTTTATACCTTTTACTGTAAGAAAACTCACTAAGTATATTTAATATTCCTCTATCTTGATGGCACATCACATAGATTCTCTTCACATAATTAATTACCTAATTGAATCTCTCTTTTCCCATTTGAATATGGATTGTAAGATATGATGAAACTTAAATTAGTGTCAAACAATTTAAATAACCGGGTATACAAATTAAATGCAGATTTTAGATCCTTATCTGAAATAAATTATTTAGGTACACCGGTAGCCTAGACAATTCCTTCATATAATTTTTGGCTACATTATTTTACCTTTGTGTTTGTTTCTTCGTAATGAAATGGCAGCCTTAATTATTTTATCCTCAACCACCACTATGGAATATTGTTTCCTAGTATTTCTTGGAAAATTTGTAGATAAAATCAATGGATATGATCTCCCACTTCAACTTAGTGGATATAATTTCAACTTTACACGCTCATAATTCCTATAATTTGCTGTGGTAAATTACAGTAATATAGGTTAAATTTTATTTTCACATATTTTTGGTCTAAATTTCACCTCTATCGTTTTGAATATTAAATCACACTTGAAAATGTTTATGGATGTAGCATGGATCGTATGCACCCTCTCCAGGGAGTGCATCAACAACTATATTTTATTTCTCTTTATGCACTTTCAATTTCAAATCACACTCAACCAATAATCCCATCCATCTAATATTCTTGAATTTAAATTCTTTCATTTGAAAAAATTCTTCAAACCGTAGAAGTATGTACTTTAAACATCCTTCCCATGAGGTATTCCTCCATTTATAAATCACGTATAATGATGCTAGTTCCAAATCATGAGAACAAAGTTTTTTTCATGCTATTTATATTTCCTGATTCATAGAAAGTTACATGACCATTTTGTATGAGCAATCCCCTTAGTCCGTTTCTACATCCATCCATGCAAACAATAAATTCTTCATTTGGAATAATGATTTTTAATATCAATGCACTTGTAACAATGTCTTTAAATTTGGGAAATTCATCATCACATTTATGTGACCATTCAAATTGTGTTCCCTAATTTGCAATGAGGATGGGATGATATTTTTGAAATGTTCAGTAAACCCATAAAATGCCTCACCTCTAGCACATTTTTTGTGGTGTTTTCCACTCTCTTGGGCTGTTTTTATCATTTCAAAAATCTATCGCTATACCTTTGTTCAGCCGAATGTGGCCCAAATAATGGATCTTCTATGAAAATAAGAACTTAATCATATTCACATACAATTTATAATCGTTGAGTACTCGTAGAACCATTTTCAATTTTTTTTCTATGATAGTCCACAATTTTGGAATTCAGTATAATATAATCTAAAAATATAATAACAAACTTGTCCAAAATATAGACCTGGTTCATTAAAAAGTCCAAAAGGGAAAACTAAGAACCCATAGTGGCCATGAGTTGGAAATGCTATTTGATGATGTATTATTTTTTAATTTATATTTAGTGATACTGACTCCAGGTCAATTTTGTAAAATCTCATGGCTTTTTTGAGTTGGCCAAATAAATTTTTTATCGTGGAAAAAAAAATATTTATTCTTTACAAAGGACTTTGAGCTGATACAAAATCAATTTATAACCTTACTATACCATTATTATTTTTAAGAAATAGAACCAGATCTCACTAAGGTGTTATAGTTGCGCTTAGATAGCCTTTCTTCAGGGTTCCTCTAGATATGTTTGTAATTTGTTAAGATCTAGTGTACTTGGTAGAGGCAAGTTTTAGAAATAAATTTTAGTTATGTGCATACTAGGAAAAGGATGTGAAGAAAAACAACCATGCACAAAATAAAGTGAATGTAGAGAACACAATGGCTCGATTGTGGCGATCATGAAGTTGACAATGGTGGGAGAAGTCGAAGATTAAAAAGGTAGGAAATTACTAAATTTTGAATTTCAAATGCCTACATTTTATCTTTTTCAGTCTTAGTAAAAAAAAAATAAGTTATTACCATTAGTTTTAGGCTTTACTATTTTCCCCCATGGTAATTAGACATGTAAATTTTTTATAAGTTATTACATAGAATTTTTCATTGTCCATGTACTCCCTATCCCCAAGGAGTCGCCAATTTTTTGTCTAGGTAAACTCTATTTGCGGACAGAGACGATCCCTCTAGACATAGGGTGGGTCTAGCTACAAAGGGGAAAAAAAAAAATATCTACATTCCTATATTATAAATGAGACATAGAGTGCGAATAAGATAGCTCTACTCGATTTGATGTTGTGAAGTTTCTCCCCTAGTCGAAGTATTTTGGTCTTCGCTCTTCCAAGCGTGATCTTTTCTACTACCATCGTTTGATTACCTACAAAAGTGACCAAAACATAAGAAAATGTAATGGTGCAACATGCATATAGCAAAAATAATCTTTCTAACCGATCAAGGAATGATAGACTTCTTATCATAACCACAGCGTACAAGAATGGAAAGTAAATATGAGTTGTATCATATTATTAATAAAAGGGGGAGTTACAACTTGCACCTTGATGTCAAAGCTTCCCTCTTAAACTCGTCCGAATCCGAACATGTCTCCAAAGCACTCTTTTTCAACTCAATTTGAGAAGGTCAGAGGGTCTCAACTTCTCCTTCTATGCCTATGACAATCTTCAAATCTCTCTTTGTTGTTCTTCTATTATATTCTCTTCTAATCCAGGGAGAGGCAATGGAAGGTTATCAATTTATAGTGATGGAGGAGGGGACATGGATCCACATAAGATGGGAAAAGTCTTATCTCCTCGTGTGGTTCCTCTTTTGTAGGAATACAGCTCCAAAGGAGGAATATCGCTATATCCTAATAAAAACATCCAATCCTCCACTCCCGCAGCTTCTAGATCATGAAGCTTCGTTTCTCCATTTTTAAAAGCTTCGAGAAGTAGATTAGCATTGTTATGAAGTCCATACTAGCGCCAATCGCGTTTGTCATAGGCCAAGGATTTTCTATCGCATTGGTGAGACACTAAAGGGTTGCACCGCTCTCCAAAAAATACTTCATGCCTTCACCATGTAAAAATCGTACTACCGCCGTTAGTTATTTTCCCCACCCATTGCTTCCAAAGGTGAGGTCACATCTCCCCTTAAAGTTTCAAGTTTCTAAGTGGTATGGACAAGTCTTTCTATGAAGTTCACTTTCCACTCCCTCCCCGAACGCTTCCAGACGTAGGAAGACCTCTCGAGACCTCTACCCAACCATTGATTACAACAGCTTGGTTACACTTCCTTGGGAAGTTTAGTTTCTACTGTTTCATGTACCATGTCCTTGTACCACAACACCATTTGGAAAAATACTATGGTACGTACATCCGGTCCGTTTTTATCCAACGCACATTCTTCCATTCCTACTCAAACTACAATCACATCTATTCCAACAAAGCCAATCCTTTGCATTAGTGCTTCAACACCTCTCGTCCATGTACCAACATTCGATTCCCCTCAATCCCAACTATCGTGGGCAGCCATCCCCGTTAAATGTCTCTCAAGCTTCAACTATACCGTCTGTGAGTGGACTGCTACAAACTCACATTCTCGTATTATAGTCAACTTGTTGGTAGTATCCCTATACTTTCCGAATCTTCTATTCCGCGTGTTAAGCTACGATTATATGATGAAGCTTTTTTAAAAACCAAATACTCAACCAAAAACCCTATTTCACCTATCGTTCTCAACCGTTGTGGACTCCACTCCTAAACCCGTAAGGCTTTGGGGGTCAATAAATGACTTATGCATATTATCAAGGGCCTACTTTTTTCAAGAACGATGCTATGAAACAAGGTCAAGATTTTTTTTAAACAAAGAAAAAATTATGTTCTATCCCACAATATTTTTCTCACTAGTGTCACTTTTCTTATGCTCACCAGGAAAACCTTTTGTTCAACAAGGACAACCTTACACTCAAAGAAGGCCAAACATTTTTTCAACAAGGACAAACCTTCTCTCAACAAGGTAAAATATTTTTTCACCTGTGTCAACTCGGGTCTCGTGGCCAATCGCCAACCTCAACAACCTTAAGGTAACATGATGCAAAATACTCAAGGTCAAATTTTGAGTTTACAAGGTCAACGTCAAGGAACTATGATGCCCAATCCTCAACAACCTTAAGGTCAACCTCAAGGTATTGTGTTTCAACAACAACAAATCCATATGCCGCGAATTGCCCAGGGTGGATCTCAATGGCGGTCAGTAAGTCGAACCAATTCTTGGTCCATAACTAAAGATATGATCAAAATCCCTGGGTTGCCTAATCCTTATGGGAAAATCCTTTCGACAAAAACCCATGGGGGGAAAATTTCTCCCAACCTGGTTGGAATCAAGAAATGCGCCCGTATCAAAGGCCAATTATGACTTTAATCCACAATTTTTTTCTTGCGACACGGAACTACCCTATGTGTCGAGAGATTGAATAATTATATGATTCTCCATAATCCATATTGGATCACCATTCCTACTAATATTCCAAGCGATTGCCCTAAATTTGAAGGTACAAGGCAAGTCCTGGAGAAGACCCTAGGCACACGTCATGATATACCATCTCTCGGTGTTCCTCTAACTCTTGGTTTGATTTGATGACTATGTTCATCTACGTCTTTTACAAAAATTTGACCCATGTCGCTACAAAGTGGTACATCGAGCTTCCTCACACTAGTACATATGGTCAATTTTCGGACACATTGGGTTCAGCTGACGTATTGTCGGAATTTCCACAATTTTTCTCTAATTTTTTAATCTCGCCAAAGGCATTACCGCTATTGTGACCCCCACGCTCACGTTGTCGCTCTTGAGACACTATGAAAAAGCATTGCTATTGCTACCTACCCAACTATGGTGTCACAATAGTGATAGTAATAGAAGACAATGTCACTATAACAACGTCCATGTTATGTGCTTCGACATACCGATGGATATGAAGGGACCATTTGTGGAATGCCTACTTTCCCTTTCGATAAAGTCAAAGTTGAATCGGGTCATAGCGATGAATTATTTTAAATATTTAGGCGTATCAGAAAGATGTTTTCCAACAACTTTCATTGCATAGTGACAAATTTAATTTAGTAGTGACAATTCAAAAGGGTATACAATCTTTTTTCTAGTAAAAAGCACAATTAATTTTTTTTTTTTATAAAGATAATTTGATCAATGGAAGAAAACACTGGAGGTGGAAAAAAAATTCAAGAGGGTATTATAGGTGATGGTAAAGTCTATTTCCCTTGGCAAAAAAATGTTGTTTGAGACATAATTTTACAGTTTTAATAGCAAAAACAACAAAAAATTAAAGAAATATGTAAGTACATTGATGGTGGATCAAATGACTATCATTCTGTGGAATTAATTAGTATATATATATTCATCTATCTTCATTTTTATTATATGGTAAAATTTTATATTATTTTAATATTTTTATATACACACTAATGTTTAATGATTTTTGTAAATTTTATAAAGGCAATAACCGCTTTTGGTAGACGCCAATATCCACTTGGATAAGTATGTGTTCTCTTTGTGCCACCTACGCCCCGTGTGATATGTATATCTTTTTTTCTAATTCTTTGGTACTTGATTGCTACTGTTCAAATATTCTCTTCACATAGGACTCTGTGGTTCCGTGTTGATTCTAGATTCCACTCATCCTCTCGTGCACCTTGTTGATTTTTTACATCCACGTTTAGAGGGTTCTCCATCGCTTCTTCTTCTTCTAAAAGATGAGGGTCTAAAACATGCCATCCATTTAGCTTTTGGGGATGCCTTTTTCCACTTTGGGCTTTTTATCCAATGGATACGTTCTACACATGTCCTATTTCAAGACAAATCCAACACCGAATGTCATGTTTTCATAACCTAATGTTTGGGTCCATTTAAAACTTTTATATTCACATGAATACAAATAATTAGATCTTTGCTAAGATCTATCTCTACAAAAATTCTAGCGAAAGTAATATATATATATATATATATATATAATTTATTTATTCATTTATTATTTATTTATTATTATTCATTATTATTATTATTATTACTATTTTTAGTTGTTTATCCAACTTTGAACGTTCCTACCGTAATGTCCCTCTAAGAATCGATGGTGCGAGAAAGGAAGAGGGAGATTATGCGCTCTCACCCATATCGATATCATAGGCTTACCATTGTTGTAACTTCGAATTTTAGAAACCATGAGTTAAGGAAGAGTCTAGCTCTCACCCAAAACATGGCCCCTAGCTTAGAGTGAATTTGATTCTGTATCAAATCGAACAACAAAGAATACCTTGGAGCACAAGCAACATCAGCTTGGGGTCCAAGTGGTGAATACCCACTCATTTAGATCTTTCCGGTGTGGGCCACAAACTCATTGAATATGTCAAATAACAACTCTATACTGAGCACAATAAAAACCATTTACCTTTGGAGCAGATTAACTACCATAGTTGGTGCTTGTTCCAGTATCTCTCTTCAATTATGCAAGGTAATGGCTTATTTTGAATTTGAATTGGTGAAATCCGTGTCTTCCCTCGCATTATGGTTCCTTGAAATGAGCTTGATTCTCAAGGGGATTTTGTATCGAACGAATTCTTTATATGAGGTTTATCTAGTATTTGCTAGAACTCTCATCTCCACCCTACATCCTCAAATTTAGGATAATGTTGAAATTCCACACAATGCCATATTCTTCATCTTGGATAGAATCCCGTAGTAGTTTCCTCTCAAATAAAAATTTAAGAAGGTGCAAATATACCAATGATTTTCTTATGCTCGTTTTAGGTTTCCAACCGCATCATAACTCCCGGTATAGAGAATGGTAGATTTCCCTAAGTTTCCTTATGAAAATAAGGAAATGGTTCCTATTCCATCTTCACCGTTACCGGAACATATCCGAGGGAGGAACCGGTGGATATTCCAGATCATGTCCTCATCTTATGATCAATATTTTCAATCAATATATTTAGGTATGGGGTTCCAAGGAGTAAAGAAGCACATTGATCTCAACATGCGTAGCCGATGCCACACCAACAAGCTTGATGAGAGAAGGTATCGCCCTTATCTCACCACCCCTATGTCCCCAACATAGAGGAAGCGTTTAATTGTTGTTATGATAGATTTTTCCCTACTATGAGAATGGTGAAGTGGAAAATCTAGTGAACCCAATGAGTGAGACGATGTAAAATCCCTAAAACAAAGGAACATTGAACACCATGAAAAAAAATGAAATTGTTTAGCTATTAGAGATAACTCTTTATACGACATGTGCCAAGGACATACGCAAAATAGGACCTTATTTGATTAATTTAATACCATTTATGGTTCATGTAAATAGTAAGGAAACAATAAATTATAAATCTTATGAAGCATCTATAAAGTAGTATCTCCAAAATAGTCTTGTCTTTCATGTGAGACAAGGATTATTATGCTAATATTTTACTTACAAATTTTAACTCGATGCAAACAACAACAAAATAAAATGTATCAAGATTCAAGAAATTCACAAAATAAGTTATAAAAAATAACGTAACAAATATCATGTTTGGAATCCCGATTCTTTTTCTTTGCAAATACGAACATGTGTCGTATAAATCATGTTACCTATGTCCAAATGATGCCGCTTTATCTATTCTATTTAAATTTCGAATTCAATCCCTCTCGAGTATTATCCAAGAAATATGTCTCCTTCGTATGAAATGAAATTGTGTTTGGGGCAATACCGTATAACCATACAAATTGGTATTGTCATAAACGGAATTCTTTAAAATCACAATGACGTTGTGAAAAATTGAGAAAATATTTACAAATCAAATTAAATGCATCCATGTAACAAGTAATCCAATCTAAATGTGAATATTAAGAAGTGAATGAATAATGCATCTCAAGGTGATGAAACTCATCCTCATATTGGAAACCCCTTAAAAACACACATATACAAACACATAAATCTAAGGACACATCTTGACCACTAACATAGTTCTCCCATTAATGCCATTCTAAAGACACCCTTGAAAATACCATAGAAGGGGACCTTATGATATACGTAAGTATTTAAGTGCATATTATTATATTACCACTCAAATACTATAACTTAATGTAATAAAGTTTATAATATATTAAAATTTACTAAAGAGTTATTAATTGATAAATGTCATTAATTAAGGGGTCAAGATAAAACCATGACTTATTGCAAAGAAATCAACTCTATTATCAAGGCACGAAACGAGAATGTTTCCTTATTAGCCCAAGCCAGAGAACTTTGGAAGTGATTACAGAACTTTCCAGAACTTATGGTCATTCCTCTAGGCTAAGGTAAATTTAGGTTACTCTACTAAATCTATTCAAAGTAAAGAACACCACTAATATTGGGGTGTTTACTAGTCACCAACTAATAAATACTACCATTACCTTGCACAATGAAGGAATACCTTTGAAGTGGCAATCACAAACTATAGGATAATATGAAAGGCAGTGCAAAATGAGGTACCTAGGTTGATTTTTATTTGAGTCTACTCAAAGAAACTCGACATACACAAAGAACCCCGAAAATGTGTCAACATGGCTCATATCGAAAGAACTCTATTACCGTTTCTCTTAGCAATGGAAAAACCCAAACTATTCTTCATGGAATAAAATGGTAGTCCAAGCATAAAAACTAATGGCTTAGATGTATTCCTAGGGGTATGGTAATGTAATATTCCTAGATGCACTCATAGGTATATTGGTAGTCAACACATTTCAATCAAAAATCACATAGGCCAAAAATAAAATATTTCCATTGGACCCAAGGTTTCATGCCACGTGTTCAAAAATATCCTAACAAAAAGTATTTGACAAAAATTCTAACAATGGAACTCTTAGCAACCTTATCAAATAGAGTTTTTGAATCAAAGAAAACTTTCAAATTATTGTCAAGTATATCATAAGAAAACCTTAATATTTTTGGTGAAATTTATTGATTTTATAATAAATATAAAGCAAAAACTAGAGCTCATGCATAGGATCCTTTGTGCACCACTAACAAATTTTGTTTTCAAGAAAACCAAATTTATTGAAAATTATCTATTGTCCTGATATGTGTATTATTCTAATTTTGGTGTTGTGCCTACAAACAATATTGATGGGAAAATGTGTGTTTTTATCCTCAAAGACTATTTCTTTCATGATAAGGCATCAAATAAACCTCCACTTCAACTACTATAATTTGTGATTCATTTTACAATATTTAAACTAATAAAGGAGTTGTTAATCACAAGTTTCACACTAAGGGTCAATAAGAAACCAAAAAACTTGTTGCAAAGAAATGCCTCTCTATTAACATGAACTTTAAAATGTGTATGTTTCCCATGAGCCTAAGCCATAGAGGTCACAATGGTAGAGTTCTCAAAGCAAGAGGTCAGAAACCTTCCCCCCATTCTTCACAACACCTATATTAGAACCGTACAAGTGATCTATTCAAACCGAAAATTAAGTACTATGAAGTGTATCTATACATTGAAGATTTCTTTATTATTTAATTTTATTATCTAGATGACTATCCCAAATAGTTTGAAGAGGGTCCCGAAGGTGGAAGAGAAGATCCTTTGTTATCCCACAGTTCTAAAACTTCAACCCTAACCACTATGTCTCAACAAATGGAATTTTGATTTCATGTCCTAGGTTTCCAATACTATGTTTGAATTTATCAATATTTGTAGATATTGTCAATACATTAGGAACAAATTAAAAAAATCTTGAAAATATTAAATTCTAGTTTTTTCACATATGCTTGACCTAGGCACTTCTAGAAAAAAATCAACTATTATTGACCACACAAACAAAAGTCATGACTAGTTTCACATACTTCAACATCTATCTTATTATCATTAACATGTGAAACCTAGATGCAACCTTAAAAGGAATACTTATCAAGGTTAAGAGGCCCTAGATCCATTATATATATAAAAAAAATTTAATGCAATTGAAGAAACATTTTAAGGAAAAGCATGAGGGCCTTTGCCACTCATTCCTAAGATATTATATTTTTTGCTTATCTTATTTTGAAAAATGATTTTGGATTTGCCTCTTAATATTGGAAAAATTATTTTTGTTGTGTATTATCATATTTTGAAACATGATTTTTGGATTTGAATATTAATAATGGATAAATTGAACTTTTTCCATTTTAGTTAACAAAATCATGCGTAGCCTCTCCCTGGAAATTTTGATGTGTGTTGATATGATACTAAAATATTATTGAATATGTTATTTTCCAAGTCTCAAAACTATCATCAAGACAAGTTTCCCAACGAGTGACAATTGGTTGTACCTATAGTTATAGGCATTAATGTTTGGCTTATACTTAATCCACATAGTACAAATATTTGGGGCTTATACCTTTGATAGGAAAAGGTGTCTCACCTTACCATTGTGTTCATCAAGCCTCCCATTTTTTGCAATCTTAAATCCACTTAATATTCAATGCTCTAATACATCCTCTCAAAAGGCATGGTAACAATCCTAGAATATGTTGAGTCTTTATGATTTTAATTTACAAGAAATTCATGGAAAATTTACAATATACAATTGAAACCTTCAATTCTTCAAAATCTACAACAACACCTCTCCCACCTATCACTCAAACCTTCAATTTATAATCTCAATGCTCCTCCTTCCAGAGACTAGTCATCAGTCACCCTAGAAAAGAATATGAAAGAAAAAAATTGGTATAAAAAGAATGTGTGAGCTTTGTAATTTTATTCAATGTTACAATTTTTAAATTTCATATATAACCTAAACTCAAAGTAAAAGATAATTGTTTTTATAAAATCTATCCGTTTTGTTTTCTATATATAGTCCAAACAATCCAATGAACAAATTTATCTCCACGCTACTCCAAAGTAAAGTGTTCCTCCTAAATGCAGCCACCATATCCAAATATCTATTTCCCATTATATTACTCAATGTTATGTGTACTATGGTGCTTCTAAGAGAATATTATAGTGCTTTTAAACACTACTAGTTATTGACCATCTCTTGGAAAAATATCTTGCCATTGCTTCTAAGAAAATATTATAGGTTTTTTTTAAATGCTCCTTTTGTTTCTTTACCATATCTTGAAAAGATATTGCCATTCAATTTATGGTAACAGAGTTTTGGTACTAACAAGGTTAATAAAAAAATGACTTTACGACCTATCAATTGCATGCACAAAAATTGAAATTTTGCACAAAAAATTGAAAACAAAAAATCAAACATACTGTGACCAACCATATGATACAGCAAAAACCATCAAATTTGACTAGCTCCCTTGAGTTATTTCCAATTGGAAATAGCATTATAAAAAAAGTTCACACCGAACACCGCAGCTAAATACAACAATACAAAGTTTTGTTCCACAATTCAATATAGGGATCCTAAAATGCAAATTGAACATTTATATGATTGGCATGTATCACTATGAAATTTCACAAATTTCCAATATATGATAGTGAACCGAATTATCAATGTTGCTCATGGAATTTGAAGCTTATAAGTTATAACTACATTCAATGTCTAGAAAGAAAATAAAAATAAATCTATAGAGGCAATTTAAAAACAATAAAATATCATTGGTTTTGGGAAAGTGAAATGTTGATAACATATTTTAGAACATTGAACACCGCTTAGGAAATGAAATGAAAGACCAAAAAGTGGTTTAATAAGATTTGTGGCTAGAAATGAATTAAAATACCAAAAATTGAAGTTAGTAAGATCTTTGCATAAAAAAGAGCGTGAGATTTATTGTTGCATCAAACAAGCTTTTCCCCTATTCAAACTTAACTTCTCCACATGCAAAAATTTTCATAAGTTGCATAATCGCATGTAATGCTTTCATTCTTGCAATCACCTTTAAACAATGTATGAAAAGATGTATTCCACATGCTCGTACCAACAATATATTATGCCATCAATTGTAGATTAACTATTTCTTCGGGCACTAATTAACATGGTAGATATCTAGCCTTACTATCTCGCTGTAAAAACTAGATGGAATGTCAAAAGATATCTATTTACTCGGGATGACTTCCGAGTGTATGAGGATGCATCACATAACATGGACACATCACATAAATATGGAATTCTCTGGTGAATTTTAAGTTAAATTATATGGATAATATATTCTACAAAATTAGTCCAAGATCGCACTAAAATGGCTTATGTTCTCCAAGGTGCAAGGATTAACTATTAATGGTCAAGGAATTATTGATGGGACATGCCGTGAAATTGTCGGATGGTGATTGCAACTTACACCAAAACCATATTTTCCGCAGTGTCCGTGAGAACATTTATGGTATATTTTAGCTCAAATGTACATTTAAGTTATTTGCCCAAGGACAAGAAAAATCCATGTTGAAATAGCTCTTACTAACCTATGTTCAAGTTGAAAACTTGGAAATTGTTACACTGCCATAGTCCTAATATAGAAAGAAATCACATCTACACCTATCAAAATTTAGTGATTTGGAATTGCACATCCATCTACACCTCTCAAAATTTAGTGAATCGACATTGCACAATTGTAAGAGGAGATGATTGTGTTTATAGATAAGAAAATCCCAAACATTTAAATCAGCAAACTAGTTTGCTCGCCCGGACGCCGAATAAGTATAAGAGTCAGTAACCTTGGAAACCATGATTCATAAGACATAGTTACGTATGTGGTTTGTAAAGGAGATTCCCTCAATGGCACACAAAATGGAGTATGTATAAAAACATGGTAGGGGCATTCTGGTATGCCCAACTAATTTCTCATGTGAACTGTGAAAATTCCCATCAAGTGTATTGGTTTATTTTCTCCTATTTCACTTAATTTATACAAGTTATTTTCATAAAATTAGATTCGGAAAATACCGAAAATAAACAATAACCATATACTACACATGTATTATTTTCCTCGTATAGTTCACTCATGCAACAAGGTGACACATGGATTTTTTTACATATGTCCTTAAAACCCAAAGTAAAAACCGGTTTATGCGATATGAGGGTTTTATTCTTAAGTAGTTTTGAGTACAAAAAATATGGGTTCCATCCTCGAAAAACCGACAAAGAGAATAAAAGATATAAAATTTAAGTAACTAACCCGAGGTGGATCTAGGTACAAATATCCGACCGATCCACACACCCTCAACAGGGATTTACAGGACTCGGCCCAAATCTTACACTAGAAACACTCGAAAGGCTACTTCGAAACCCCAATGTTTGCTTCGAGGGACCGTACCAGCCTCTTCATGGCCCTATGAGGGCTTCGCGTCATCCTATGAGGGTATATGTTGCCCTTTGCTACCGCCTCTTCCTCAAATGTCAAAGCGTCGTGGCCCTATCCGCTCTCGTGTTGTCTCTACACTGCCCTCGCTGCTCTACGTGGCTCAAGCCTCTATGCACCGACCTTGTATCGCTTCCTCTTACCTCTTGTTGTCTCTTGGCTCTTTTAATCATATCATTCCTTCCGCCAATACTACCCCTCGACTACTAGAAATTCCACTAGAAATTCTTAGCGAACCCGCCCTATAATTCCAAATCTATTCTCGCCCCATAGAAATTATGTGTCCGCAACTAACCCTCAAGACTTTCTCTTTATACTTTTTCGTTGAACCATTCAATGGTTGTGGATTAAATCATCTATCAACAACATGATATTAAAAGATCGCTTGATTCATGTGACTTAAGACAATTTTAGCATATGTGTTAATTATTCACTTTAATTATTTTATTTTCCAAGTTAGACTTAGGAAATCCATTAAATAATTAATTATTTTATCAAATTAAACACAAATTGAAATTTCTCAAATCAATTTATGGGTTTTGTAGGTCGAGTGTACCTAGTTCCTCCATAAAATTTGGGGACTCCAGAGCAAGTAACCGATGCTTACCTCAAATACACAAAATCTCAAAACTCCTCTTAGCACCAAAAGTGTGCTCTAGAAATACATCACACCGTGTATCATGTTATCACTCATTTACTTGTAAACTTCTCGATGTGATCATGCAAAGTCATTCACAAAACGGATGAGGTATCTCTAAGTCATTCAATGTGATGTATGAAACGTTCATTTTTATGAAGTCTATCCTAAGTTTGAACTTCACCTCCATCCATGCCACTTCAATCAAATCAACTTCATATCATGTTGGTTGTCATTCCCACACATTTAAACTCAAAAGTGCAATACCCGTCAATTTTTCGTAATTTCGTAGCGATTTCATAAAGGAAACTATTGCATTTAGCTACGAAACTTCCTAATAGTTTCGTAGCGAATCAGTAGCCTAATTGTCTTTTCATGAAACTGCTTTTTCATCCAACACTAGGAGAGCAATGTGAGGTGTCGCTTATGATAAAAGGAGTAAAGGTTGAGGTCTTTCTGGTTGTCGTTATGATAAGTTTCAATGTACACAAGCCATTTTATGTAATCATGATCCTTTTTGGTTGTAATGCTATGATTAAAACTCGAGTTGTCAATTAAAATTTCAAACCTTACCCCAAAATCATCTTTTTGTATTATTAATGTTTATCCTTCCATGTAAACCAATTCCGTGGAGAGCCGCTTCATCAATCCAAGCAAAGTTATCGTCGAATTCAATTGCGCAGTGTCATCGCCAGTGAGGCAACGAGACTATAAAGCATCCATGGCTGCAAGAAAGAAAAATAAGGGTGGCCATTGTCTGTGTATGAACCTATAGATTTGAAATTACTCAATGAAGACCCTACTCCTATGGAGGTTTTTAGGAGGATTGCTGCTTACAATTCTCGTAATTTGTAGGGTTTCCATGCATAGGTTTCAAAGGATTTTGCCACTAATTTTACAAAAAGGACAATATAAAAGGCTGGGATTTTTGAATCTCACAAAGGACACGAGAAAGAATATCACTAGCTATAGGAATCCCTAGAGGTGGTGAAGAGTGGTTTAAAGGCATAAATTTTAAAATTTAGTGTTGTAAGGAGTTTCTCAAGCAAGAACACAAATGGGAGTTGATTTGACCAATGGTATCCCTAAGAGTTTTAAGGAAGAGAATTAGCAAAGATAATGATGGCCATTAAAAAATAATTCACTTGTGAAGGAAGATTCCACATGGTTTACTCTTACCATCTCGTATTCCTTCTCACTTGTAGGTAAGAGATCACTGACTTACCTTTCTATTTATACATGAGTTTAGGGAAAATTTCGTATAGAGTTCAAGTCATTTCAGAAGGAAATGAGATACTCCTTGTTTCATAATGGTCTAATAAAGTTGTTAGTGTTAAGTAAGAATTGAGAAGGTTAAACATATATTGACTTCTTTTCTGCTTATGAGTGTTTATGAAATAGATGTAGTCACTCCAAAGAAAGTCTTAAACCTATAAATACTACATCATCAACTCGAAATAGAAGAAGTCGAAGAATAAAGAAGACAATCAAGGTACAATGGACATAGAAGTAGAACTCTGGCAAGAGATCGACACTTTCATCCGCAACTCCAGAAATGTAAATATGTTAGAAAACAAGTAAGAGGATAATCTAGAAGTCGTACATTTCGTCAATGGGAATCTAGAGGATATCCTTCATGCAATTGATATTGAATAATCACCAATAGTGCAAGCATAAGATATTGAATATGGTGCAAGAAAAATAAAGAAAGGTAAGGTCGCTAAGAAATTAGATTTTGGCAGTGAAAATCTTGGATTTATACTCCGGCCCAAGAAAGACACCTACCATGTTTTCTAAGAAGCTGTCATGGAGAGAAAGATAGAGAAAATCATTGAATTTGTGCAACCAATGAGCATTATAGATTTATCTCTTGCAACAGAAGAAGATGTTGTCATCACAGAGAAAAGGGAAAAGAGAATACAATTGAAAAATCAAGTAAATATAATCCCCCGAAGAATAGTCAAGGAAGGTAAAGAAGTATTGGAGTTGAAGTTAGAGTCCGAGAAGCACAGTATAAGAAGGTTCAATTTGAACAGATGATGAAAATATGTGACATGCATCTCAAGTGTTACAAACGCTATGGATAATGCCACAAGATTTCTCGAAAGGACTCAAATATTAAGAGTGGTGGTCAAACATACCAGAAAATGAACTTATAATTGCAAGCTAAAACAGAGAATTAAAGGATCAAGTAAATAAGGCCTTAAGGAGAAGCCGGACATGATTCAAGTTGAGCTGGTAGAAGAAAGGTTGAAGAACCTATAGGTCGACTTCATTGTAAATGAAGATGAAACTCCTAAAGATTGAAGAATTGATTTGAAACATGTTTTATGAGGTTAATGGCATGAGAAGAACCTAAATTTTGGTTCGGAGATCAAAATTTGAAGAAAGTCACAAAATTTTGGTAACTCTCGTTTATTAGATAGTTTCGTAGCATGCTTTAGGCTCGTCGAAAAACACTACGAAATTCTCCGAAGATGTTATTTTGTTTTTAAAATCAATTTTGTGAAGGATTAAGGAGCGATGTTGGTTGTTTTTAATATATTTTAAGTATATCAAATGTTTTTTTTTCCGTAAAATGGCAGTGAGATGGATGAAAAGGCAGAAATTCATACGCTACAAAACCATGCTACCAAATCTCCCTGCAACCGCTTCGTTTTGTAGTGAAGGATTTTTGAAGATTTTTGGAGGTTCAAGCAGCACTGCCATCCGGAGACATCGAGTTTGCTGGCAATATCAAAATATAGACTCTTACTTAATATGAGTGTCACTCATCCATATCAACCAAAGTATCAAGACCAAAGTGGAGATTATCTACTCCCGAAAAGTAGGCCGTGTTTTCAAATCTAATACATTTAAATATGTTAGTGATAAGAGTTGTCTTCAAACATGTGATTTCTATCATGTAACTATTTTATCGTTAAGAAAAAATGAATGTAATATATAGGAAGTAGAGTCTTGTTAGGTATTTCACATTTTAAAGGATAGCTATCCTTTTTTCTCGTTCCAAGAAAGTAGTTTGACTTATGTTAGGTGTCAAAGTTAGAGTTCAAGGATCTAGTTAGTTCGATCATTTTCAAAGCAAACAATGTATATTTATAGATCGAACATCGAATAGAAATTTTTTCTATAGAAGAAAGAAATCAAGAATGTTTTCTGTTATGTTTTTCCATTTTCAAGAATATAAAGTGACATTTTACTTCCACATCTAAGATTCTCAATGAGGTGTTTAATGTTTTACCGTTTCTATTTCTTTATGTCTAATCACCCGCAATGCGTTTTATTCTAATTACCTCGTAATTCATGCTATCATGATCTGACTTCCTTTTAGGTTAAATTGTTGTTTTTTCTCATGTTGTGTATGTATCATCCTTTATTAAAAAACCTCTATTTGCCCCACTTTCCATAAGAAGAATTCACGCTACCAAGTTCATTGAAGTTGACTCCATAGCCCAATGGTAGAAAGCCTTTCATTTTTCAACCCGTAATCAAGCTAAAATAGGGTCATATTTCATAGAGTTAGCCATATAAATAGTATTTCTATTGAAAATCATAAATCCCCTTTGAGATCCCTTCAAAACTCGAAGAGGCTAATCTTGAGTTAGAAGTGGTTTGAAAGAATTACATTAAGCCGATTGATGGGAAACCTATCAAGATCAATTTGGTAATAACATATGACAAGATCTTGAGTACTTGGTTTGTGTTGTTAATAATTGGCCTCGCTTCCTCCATCTACCGCACTACTACTCTCTATATCGTTGCCACTACCACCGACACCGCCACATCCGTACCGAGAACTCGCCCTCAATTTGTTACCGATAAGTAAGAAATCGAATAACTCTTTTCCAACTATTTGAAATATAAGTCAAGTTGCCCTCCACTATTGAAGCTTCCTAGATGTTGAATCACGCCGTCCACTTGGAGACACCGTCATCCCGCAACACCAGTGACCGCGTGAGCCCAACATCTTTGTGCCGATGAAGTCCCATCGACCTCTCGCCGCTACCTTCTCTTCACCTCCACACTGCCAATGTATTTATCCTAGAATTAGTTGAGATAAAATGAATTGGTGACACCCTCTCGATTATTTATAGTTTAGTTGCTACTCATCTCGGGACTTGGAGTCGGCTCAAACCATGTTGAACACCATGTGGTTGAATGTAATGTCTAAGCGACTCAATTTAGAACAACCCTTCAATATCTTCGCAAAATTGGTATGCGTTTTTCTCCCCAACATGACTTCCTCCACTTCCTCCAAACTCTAGACAAAAGTATACAAAGCAATAACCAAAATACTTTATGTCACATCAAATTTCCACTCACACTAGTGATTTTAAATAGAATTGAATTCCACGATTAATTAATTTTTTTTTTATTAGCCTTCCATTTCTTATAGGCCTATTCCCATGAAATATCTCTCATATGGTAGAAAATTACTAAAAATTGTGGATATTTTACTATTATTTCCATGATCTACCGTTGAATCTTGAAAATCAATAAAATCTAGTGCCAATCATCTAGAAGATCCTGACATTCATTTCGTTGTCAAAATTCTCCAACTTGATATCAAATGTGGTATTTTCACGCTTCTTTTCCTCAAATTTTCATTTCACTAAAGGTCAAACTCGCATGAGGGATCACCGCAGAAATCTCTACTCACAACATCGTAATGCAACACGCCTTCAAGTTATCCCTCAAATGGAAGCCCATCCGTTTTCACTCTTATGGGAAGATGTTGGAAATGGATTCAACAAGTTTGGGGATTTTATGGCAGAGAGGAAGTCTTCAAACCATATGGATCACATGTTTTTGGAAATTTCAGCTTTGGGATTTGGTTTCCATAGAGAATAGTTTGGAGCATCAAAATGGCCCAAATGGAATGTAGAAAAGTGATATTTCATATTTATATACTACTTCATATCTTGAAATGAGAATGGGGTGGAAGTTTTTACACTATAAAGTGATCCCTAATATGTACCAAAATGGTAGTCTCTGCTTTTACAGATGAACTAAAAGTTGGGAATCAACTCGCGAGGTTTTTAATATATTGAGAGCAAGACAACTACTTCATGGAGATAGATATTTCCAACCACAACATGAATAGATGCCCTCCAAGGTTTTGAACTCGCAACCATTAAAATTCATAAAATGTTGAACCTTAAAAGATGTTATTTGACTTAAACATCTCCTCTTGCTCCTTTAAGATAATAAATGGTCTTGCATACTCATCAAATTCTAATGCGATCCGTGCAAATAGTTACAAAATGTAGCATAGATATTAAAGCCTAAACATACAAGGTTAGCTACAAAAAAACGATGGATTATGAACTAGAGACATGAGGTGTCCGTACTCCGTATGTGTGGAAGGCTAAATGTGGAGTAGAATTGCATTGAAGTTAAAAGTGAAACATAACTTGGCATCTTCAATGGACTGAATTTTTGATGGCATTCAATATTGGACCTACTAGTGGTAAAACCATAATTCACAAATCTCCCAGATGTCATTTTCATGCCCTAAGAAAAGTTTGTATTTCGGCATATAATTCGTATGTCATTTTTGTTCTCTATGAAATGTTGTTGTTAAGATGCATATTGTGAAGAAGAATTAAAGCTTAAAATTTTTTAAAAAGTGTTAAAATTTTCCAAATGTGAAAAAAAATAGACACAATATTTTATTTTCACTTACATCTAATTTTTTAGTTGTATTTGAGAAACTAACTCATTTTTACACATTTTTGGTTGTGATATTTGGTGGTATTTATTATAATAATAAAAATAATAATAACATAATTTTAAGGTTACATTTTTATGCAATTAATTTTCTATTAATGTTTGTGGAGGCAACATGTGAGATGTTGGAAGGAAAAAAGTGCTTAATTTAACGTTATTGTATTGAAAACATTTCCGTGTTCTTTCATATTAGGTGGGTGAAAATAAAATATAGTATATAGTGAACGAATTTAATAGTTTAAAACAAGTGTTAGTTTCTTAAAATTCATATGTAAAATTTGGAAGGAGTAGGATACATATCCTTCTTTACGTTAAATATATTCAAATTGTTGCATGAATGGGTTTGTAAGAAGTTATGATTTCATCTTGAGAAAATGGTGTTCTCTTCAGTCACTCACATAGTTTAGGTTGTTATAAGAAAAGTAGGCGTTTCATAAGATGTTAACATTTCATTTTAAGTACAGGATAATGTGGTTTCAATGAGGCATTAAAAGAGGGAATGACCATGCACATTCAGATGCTATTGTTATGTTTTGGTTTCAAGAAAGAGTAAATGTCTAGAAAGAAGAAATCTAACAAGGGTTGAAGAGCTTGAATAGTTATAGATGTTTTAGGGTTGTAGTATTAATTAGAGGTTTGACAAGTAATTTAAGCATGATGAGAAGTTATGTAAAGAAAATGTTAGTTGTAGCACTAGTGACCATTCCTTGGATCAAATTTCTTACACTTATCCTTGGAACTCGCCACTTGAAAGACGCAAGAAATGTGGAAATAGATGGTGTGTAACCCACTAAATAAGTTGGCAAGGTTGCTACAACATATATATGTCTATTCCGTACGGAAAAGGAGGTGTTGGCAACTCCCATTTTTGATAAATTTTCAACCTTTGAATTTAATTCCCTATGGATGTGATCAAATTATATAACCCTAAAATATTCTATTAAGATCAATAATTATTATCATCCTCTCATCCAATAAAGAAGTGTATAAGGAAGTATAACCTTTCATCCAATCTATAACAACCTTTCAATCACCTATCGCCCGTAAGTTTATATTGTTGAATCGACACAATTAAAATGAATCACATAAACAATTAATTCATATTATAGTAGTCCTTGTCAGCTAGTCATATTTTTATTCTTTGACTAAATTATTCACCCACATTAGTCATTTTTAGTAGTATTATTTATTAGCTAGTCGTATATTTTAACTCGTGACTAAATTAGTCATTTATGTTAGTTTTTTTTAGTTGGGTTTCTAAATATTTCTAGTTTTTGGTAGTATTTAATCTCTGGTGCCAGGGTGAGTAACGTTTTTAGTCACCTAGTAACTAGTTACACCATTTTATACTAGTGAAAGTACCTCCTCGCGTAAGACAAAGTGTTGATGTTTGTAGCTATTGTAGGCACTTCTACATAGGCCTTAGTGCTTCGAGGAAGTAGTCCAACATCCGGGTATACACTATCTAGCCCAAGATCTAAGTGACACTTGCTCTAGTGCTAAGGTTTTTTTTTGTATCTTAAAGGTGAAACTTAGGAAGAAAGAAAACCTTAACTTAGGATATTAAAAATCTAGTGAAATAGTTATGTGGTTATTGAAAGTGGAGGTGAAAACTCAGGGTTATGGCATCAAAGACTTGGAAATATCGGGATGTATGGGCCTTGAAGACTTCATGGTAATGGTATGGCAGAAGGTATGTCTAATTCTCTTCATTTTTGGGTTTTGTGAGCATTATGTATATGGGAAGAAGAATCTATTGATTTTCCCTTTGGTGCTAAGTGGGTGAAAGGATATTAGAGCTTGTGCATAAGGATGTGTTTGGACTTATGTTAGTTCCATCACTGTAAGTCTATGTACTATGTATCATTTATAGATGACTTCTCAAGGAATACATGGATATATTTTCTCGTGGAAGAAATATGAAGTCTTTTATAGGTTTAAATAATTTAAGACTCTCATGAAAAACAACACAGAGAAGAAGATAAAAGTGTTGAGGACACATAATGGTGGAGAGTTTTGCAAGGAGGAATTTGAAGAGTTTTGTAAGAAGTGTGGTATAACATGGAAGAAGAAATAACGATACACACCGAAGCAAAAATGGAGTTATGGAAATATTGAATAGGACATTGATGAAAAGGCAAGAAGCATTCTTAGTGGTGCCTATTTAGGACAAGAATTCTTCAGACAGCGATGGAGACTCTAAGTAACTCCGGTTAATAAACCACCGCAAGATTGGAGGATAAGACTCCACATGAGGTATGGACTGCAAGAAACCCGCTCTTTCACATATAAGGGTATTTGGTTGTGATCCATATATACATGTTCCAAAGGAGAAAAGAACCAAGATGGATAGTAAATCTAAAAGGTGTATCCGTATTGAGTATAAGGATGGTTTAAAAGCTATAATATTTGGAACCTTAAACAAGGAAGGTTGTGTACAACAGATGTGGTGTTTAGAGAGTAGGAAGATGCTATTAAACCTGATGTACTAAATAATGAACCTAAGAAGATATAGTTTGAGCTAAAGGAGGAATAATGAGACTTAAATCCGTAACATGAATTAGAAGATGAAGAGCCACAAACTGTAGCCAAGAGAATATCGCCTCTAGAAGAAGGAAGCTATAAAGTTATAGCTCAATCTGCTTTCATTGAAAATCTTTATCTATTATTGATGATTATCACAAACATGTGAGGGAGGAAGTAGATTTAGAGGATTTAAAACTATGTAAATAATCCATTGTTGATGAAATGACATCTTTGGAAAAAATGAGGCCTCAGACCGTGTCATGAAGCTTGAAGGAAACCCATTGGAAGAAAATGGGTGTTTAAGAAGAGAATGCAAAAGGAAAGGTGAGAAATTGAAAGCTAATTTAATAGTAAAATGTTATTCCCACGTGTTGAGAATTGATATTGGTGATATTTTTTCTCGTGTTGCCAAGGTAACTTCTATTAGATTACTTTATCTATTGGTGTTGCTTTTTATATTGAGTTATAATGTAGATGTGATGCTAAGATAATACCTCTTCACGTGGATCTAGAAGAAGAGATATACATGAAGAAATCTAAAGGACTTGTGGTGAAGGTGAGAATGAACTCATATGTGTTAAAAAAGGTATTTCTATTGTTTAAAAAGGTCAAGGATGTGTATGAGAAATTTGATACATTTATATGGGGACCTCGGCTTCACTAGAAGAAAAGCATATCACTATGTGTATTTTAAATTAATTAGTGAAAATTTTATTTATTTGGTCTTGTATGTTGATTATATAAGTCAGACAGAAATGACAAAGACATTATCTATGATTTAAAGAACCACTTTCCTCCAAATTCGACATGCAATATCTGTGCCGCAAACTATATTTTGGCATGGAAATTAAATGAGATCAAAGAAAAGAGAAGAACTGGATAAACTACAGAAGTATGTCAAGGTAATATTTCACAACTTTAATATGGAGGATAGTAAACCAAAGGAAGGTTCCTATTCTTGTAGGTGTAAAGTTATCTCGTTGAACAATTTCCTAAGACAAAAAAAGGAAGATGATATGTCTGTGGTTCCGTATGCAAGTGCGCTCTGGTAGCGTAATGTATGTAATGGTGCATATCAATACATTACACATGTAGTGAGTATTAAGCATATTTATGTGAAAACCAAGGAAGGAGCATTGATAGTCGTGAAGGGTTTTCGTGTATTTGCGTGGATTTAGTGATTATGGTATTCGTAACCAATGAAGATTGGGATTAGACAAATTTCTAGACATCCGTGATATTGATGATGAAGAATGATCTAGAGATCTAAATAAGAGAATATATACAAGTGGGTATGTGTTTAACTCATTTGGAGGATGAGTGAGTTTGAGGAGAAAAATATGGCCGTTAGTGGCTCTTTTCAACTATAGAGGATAAATACATGGCACCCACTCATGCAACAAAGAAAGAAATTTGGTTACAAATATTGTGTTCAAGTATGGGCTGTTACAAAATGTTATAAGGATAGAGGTGTGACAACCAAAGTGAAATTTTTCTCCGTAAAGAACTCTCCTTATCATTCATAGAAAAAGAACAATGATTTTCAATATCACTTGTGAGGGATATGGTTGAGAAAATAAAAGGTGTTGCTCGTATAGGTGGAAAATTTGAAGAAGATGTAGATGCATCGACAAATTATGTGAGCATGGAGAAGTTTTCGGTGTATAGAAACAATGGGTATCAATGGTTGGACCAATGAATAAGATCTCAGGACTTCTTGTGCGCGAAATAAAACAAGAAGTGGGATAATGTTGGGTGTTTGTTATATTATTTCCAAAACTAGTCGCACGCGCTGCGGGTGATAGGGGGCAATGAACCTCTCGTTCGCGACGGGGTGCACGAAGGGGGTCATATGGGGGGTGAAACCCCTTTTCGAGGGCTTTAGGGAGGGAATATGCTCTACACGGGTATGAGGAATCACCACAAAAAAATGTTTTGGACCCTAAAATAGGTGTGCCGACTTACCTATGATTTTGTGCATTGGTTTTGCAAAATGGTTTTGGGCATGATGGTTTTCACACGTGGCATTTTGTAGATATGATGATGTGAAGTATGGTTATGTTGTAATACATGGTTAATGTATATTTATATATATATGTATTGTAAAATTGAAAGTAATATAATGAAAAATCAATCTCGTAGTCCATTTTTGGATCCAAGGAAAATATTTATATATTTGTTTTATGTTTCCGCCATTGATTATTTTTTTTTTTTTTGTTTTTAGAAGAAAAATTTTTGTTTTTTAGAATTCTTCTACACTAGCATGCTACTATTCTTGCATTGTTTTAAAATAAATCTTTGATCTATGGTCATCATTTTAACTTCATAATACTTAGGGTAAGTGTGAATTGTTATACATCCTATATAAGAAAATAAGTTAATAATTCTGTCAAAGTTTGCACACTTTGTATTGGAATTTTAGCAATCTTGATTTTTTAAAAATTAAAAATTTAATAAGTTTGGTCATGGTTATATGTAGCATATGACCTCATGGGGAGGGAAATAGATTTTATTGTATATTGGTCCACGAAGTGTTTCACCTACTTCTTAATTTTTTAACTTTACAATAGTAATTTTCTATATAGATCAATGTCTAGCGATACAACTGTGCATGAGGTCAATCTCTTCGTTGATTTTTTATTATTTGGGGCAGCCATTTGGCTAGTGGAAAGCATATTTAAACCAAACCTAAAAATTATTGAACTTGTAGTTTTTCTCTCGTGTCATCTTATGTATCTCCACTTCTTCGATCTATTCAATCATAAGTTTTATTACCATCAAGCCAACTTCATCGATCCTATCTTAAGTTTTATAACAATCAAGGTGATTTTCGGAACAACCTTGTATAATGTGGGATTAAAAAATATTCCAATGAACCAATGTAATGTAAGGAAATTTCCTCATTACTATTGTTTAGAACACCATGAAAAAAAGAAAGTAAATTTGTATCATTATACCAATGTAATTTGAAGGTTTGATACTAGATTACAACCATCACAATATGTAGAGTACTACTTCGCTTAAACTTTTATCTATAAATGTAGGCTAACCAGAGGAACCTCTAGATTAAACTATAGGGTCTAACACAATCCATTACTTATAGCTCAATAGATTATTCAATTATTATTTATTGGTGGCTATAGAGAAGGAACAGTAGAAAATAGTTTAACAAATTTGTCAAAAATTATGTTATATCTATGGTAATGTAGGCTACTCTTACTATTATTAAATTAGGTAATTTTAATATTTTTCCACATAATATGATAACAATAAGAGAGGGATATAGCAGAGCTACCTAGTACATGTTCAAGTTGAGCTATGGATTGAAAATGCACAGTAGCATATTGATTTTAGGATATTCTGGTTAATTTCATGAACATATAGATCATCCGTAAAGGGAAAGGTGAATCACCAAACATGAAAACCTCTTCTATCCGAAGAAGATATCTTTTGAATTCATTTTTGGATACAATGTATTCCTCTATAAAATCCTCCAAGATCGATAGGAATTAACAAGAAGCAAGTGATAAGAAGCATTCAAAGTGGAAAAATAGTCTCCTAATTGAAAAATGAATAAAGCGATCTTGGAGGAATTTTTCCATTATTTATAAAAAAATCACATAAAATTTCACTTAGTCCATGAGATAATGAGTATAGAGAAATTTTGAAATACTTATGAAATATTCATGAAATTTTAGTGCTATGCATATTTCTCCATTAAATTTAGAGATATGATTTATCTCACAGAAATGTTTCAAACCCTTGATTAAATTTTAGGCTCACCGAGATATTTTTCAAACCCCCATGAAATATGGATAATGATTCTATGAGAAATTTTAGTCTCACTAGATTTTTTTTTTTTCAAAACCCAATGAAATATGGAATGTGTCCATATTTTTTTGACCTAGATATTTTGTAAATTAGTGATGGAATGTGTCCATTACATTTGGATATAAGCTCATGAAATGTATACCTTGCCTTAGGAATTTAGCCCATGTGTTACACTTAGATATATAACTGCTATGAAGTGTTAATTTGCAAAGAAATTTTTAGCTAGAGAAATTTTGCAAAGTGTTACGATATTTTAGGATTCCTCTCAAAAAGTATCCAAACCTCGACAAATATGGGTGAAGGTTTATTTAAGGTTGTCAATTTTTATAATTAAATAATATTAATAACCATTTTTTTAAATACATAATATTAATATTTAATGTAATTTTTTTTTAAATATGATATAGTTTTTATAATATATTTTTTAATGAAAAATAGTGGGTTATGGAAAAATTTCTCTTGAAAGGTTTCATGCATACAATATTCCCCTAGCAAAATATTAAAATAAATTGTGTTGTAAATTTTATTCTAAAATTCAAAATCCTTAAAAAAAACCTTTCTAATAAAAAAAAAAAAATGAAAAAATTGTTATTAATATTATTTCGTATGCTTATTAATGATTAACCTTTGTTCTTTTTATTTCTACATAATAGTTCTTTATATGGAAATTCAAATCAATTTGGTTAATAAAACTATCCCTTTTATTTAGGATTTGAATAAAAATTTGAACCATTTAGTTAAAAATTTGTGTTAAATATTTAGCTCATAAATTAATTTAAATATTATATATATACTCATCAGATAAAAGTGTCAACTTAAAGATAAGAGTAAAAAATTAGAAATACCATACAATTTTTTTATTAAATCTAGTGAGAATAAATATTGTGGAGCATAAAAAAGAGTGAAGGAATATTTAAAAATCTGAAGTTCTTTGAATTTTTGGAGTTCAGCTGATGTTTTCTATAGTTTCTCAGCCCAATCTCTTGGAAAAAAAATTCCGTGTATATCTATTTACTAGGCAAGAGTTTGGCATGAAACTTGTGATTTCAATGTCATTTCACAGGTGAAGTATAATGTGAGGGTTTATAAAGAAGTACACTTGGATTAATTGAAAAGTGTAGGGAGAATTTGTATATCCTAGAGTTGTTGGATATAATGCATCTTAGCATTTAAAATTAAATTGGTAGTTTAATTAGGCCAATAATGGGCTAGAATTTGTACAATTGAGTTGTCACCGGGCTGAGGGTATGATTAAATTGGTATTAAAGTATATATAATTCCTTAGAAATAAATTTTATAATACTTACCAGTAGTTAGTTTTGCCATCAAGATTAGGTGGGGATCTTAGATATTTCCTTGTCACAAAAAAAAAAATGAGCAAAGAGGAAAGGAACATTGTACAAATTAATATGTGCTAGAGTATTCAATGGGTTTTAGATGGTAAGAAAAAAGTATAATTTTCAAGGATAGTGTGGATGCTGCCTACAAATTTATTTCATAGAAGGAAATGATAGCCTTGGCTCTCAAAGAGAGGAATCTACATGTAGTTGGGTAGTCAAACACTTGAGAGGATTTTTCTAAGAAGTTCATGATGGAATTGATACTTATTTCCTATGGTACCTCAAGAACATTACAATTAAGTGTGGCTATCAGATAGCCATGTGACAAGGAATATTAAATGAGCACTTGATGAGTTTGACAATATGACCTAGTGGGATTGAAAATTGCATTTGGAGCTTGGTGACCACCCCAAAAGTGCATTTAAAATTGTTGGAAAGTGACGTTCCAACTTGAGTCAAGAAGAACCATGGAAGTGAAGGATGTGGTGTGGGAACTCACTATAATTTTACTTCCGAGTGTCCATGATGAAGAAGAAGGGTTTTTGTTTTGGTTTCCATGATGGCAAGTTATTGTTGATCTAGTTTGCAATGAGGGACATGTATTAGGGGATGAAGAGAGAAAACATGTGTAAAAGCTAAAGGGATAGCCTATTCGAGAGAGATATCATTGAGAGATAAAAAGGAGGAGATAACTTCAAGGTTGAGAAGTTGACCTTTGGTGGGAAAGTGGGGAGGGGAGTAGACAAATTTCCAAACTATGTGAGGAAGGTCTTTGCATGAAATTATGCTATAGGATCAATATTTAGGAGTACCGAGATTCTAGGAAATAGGATAAGGAAAATAGATTCAGAGTATGTTTCCAAATAGTGTAAAGGAAAGGCTTCTAGTTCAGAGGGAGAAATGAATGCTTCCCTATGGAGCATAAAAGTAGTTAGAGTGTGGCTAAAGTACTTCCCTTGTTAAGACAAAGTGTTGATGTTTGTAGCTATTGTAGGCCCTTCTACATAGGACTTAGTGCTTGAGGAAGTAGTCCAAGTTCTAAATATACACTAGAAAGCCCAAGATCTAGGTAGACACTTTCTAGTGATAAAGTTATTATTGTATCTTAAAGGTGAAACTTAGGAAAAACACATAATTATTACGTGAGCTTATTGAGCAAAACTAAAATTAGGAGATTACAAATAATGGTGCAAAAAATAGTGTTATATCATCAATATTAGATCTTAGTTTCAATCACTTTTGAGAATAGTGTTAGGATTTAACATTGTAAGTAAATTCTTAAAATAGATGTGGGGGGTCAATCACTTTGGAGTTTAGAGTTAGGATTTAGGTCAAAGAAAAGTCATAAAAAGAAGGCTAAAGAGAAAATAAGGTAAGCACAATTATTATGTGAGCTTATCAAGAAGCCTAAACTTAGCAAGGGTGCACAAGTAGTCAGAGATCATAAAGATTAGATCTTGGGACTGTTATTTTTCCTTTACCATGCCGCTTAGATTTTCACTCCTCAACCCGAGACGACCATCATGCTGCCTATTTTCCAGCAACCATTATTTTAGAGGAATTTCATGAAGATCCGTACTCAACTTGAACACCATGAAGATTTAAAAATTCGCTTGTTTCCATTGTTTCAATCACCGACATGAAAAAACTATATTCACCTAAAAAATTGGTTTCAAAATGTGATTTCAAATCGTTTCTTTTCGATTAAAAAAAACCCCATCATTTATGCTTTTTTTATTAATGACCACTTGGGTCGTATCATTTTTCCATTATTATGCCTCTAAAGATGTTGCAGTAATCTTGATTTGAATTTGGATCTCGGATCTGATCATTTAAACTTTTTTGCATCGTGCAAAGTTACCAATCCATCGAAGTAAAGGTATACAAATATTCCCATGCCTTTACAAAGTTGCATACAAATATTCCCATCCCTTTAAAAATAAGGAGATTTTACCCACCCCGAAGCCCCTAATACTCAAATATAACTTCACACTCCATGCTCATTCCTCGATCTCTAGTGTCTTTCTCTCAAAATTTCATCAAAGGGTACTCTCTCCAATACAACTCAAATACTATCACCATTTCTATAAGATTTTCCCTACATGGTCATGCTGCAAATTTATCAAGTTATATTTGGTACCAAAGCACTTTCGATATCTCAAGAGGTTGAAAGTCAATTCCGTTTGGAGTATGAAGATGGTTTGGTGAAGAATGTCTACTTACATAAGGGCATATGGGAGTCCGTATAACCCTATGTCCTCGCAATTCTTTTTCTTGATAAACTACCGTGTAGATAAATAGCCTACTAGATATCAGGTGTAATGGTATTTCTAAAGTTCTTAGAGAAGCTAATAAAAATATGTGGCCTATTTTTCTGAGCTCAATTTGAAATTTATGCTTTGAAAATTAAAAATATGCATGAATTGAGATTCAATAATTCAATCTCTAAACTTTCCTCGTGTACCAAAAAAGAAATATTATCCTAATCTTGTTTTCAAGAAGATTACGACAACACAAAGTATTAGAAAGTCCATGCATGGACAAGATAAGTTTGATGATATGTTCAAAAAATATTCCTTTCATTCTATGGTTATTCAATATTCAAAAGAAAAACTAACTACCGAGGAAATGAATCAGCTTTTCCACTACAAGAATTCTAGTCAGTTAATCTCCCTATGGGATCCACACAAGTTTCTCAAGAGAAAATTCACATCGGTGTAAGTCATCTCACATAATTTGTCCATTCCTATCAGCCAAAAGTAAAAGTACCGATACTCTAACTCTTCCCAAACAAATGAAGGTGGGCCTAATTATAAGTTGGAAGCCATGTGGAATGAATCTATCTAAACCTTGAACTTTTCAACTGATCATCTCAAGTTGTTTAGACTACCTTCCGCTGTGAAGGTTCACGATACGTCAAAGAATGCAAAACAAGTTGTAAAAATAATGAAGGATGTTAAAGAACCTTTAGAGGATAGAGATATAGAAATCATACCAACATTCCCTTCCTTCTAAGGTGTTTTTTAAAATCGAATAAATTCCTCTATTGAAAATTTTCTATACTCCACAACACAACGTTATAGAGAAAAGGGGTTGAGAGCAATGCTTAATTTCGCCATGTAATTTCTAACATTGGTCAGCATATTTTTTTATTCTCTATGGTTATGTTATTAAAAATTAGTGCAAAAAATAATTAGGATGGCCGCTGCACAATTCTCCAAGGCTTATAATGATTGGTAATCATGTCGCATATAATTAGTAGTCGATAGACAATAATATTAGTAATAGGTTCATTATATACTAATAAATTTACATAATTGATTCAATATGAGATTTAGTAATATTAGTAATAGGTTCATTATATAACAATAAATTTACATAATTGATTCAATATGAGATTTACAAGTTGAGTAGTGATCTATGTTTTGATTTTATTTCATTGTTTTTTATATGTAATATGGTCATTCCGTATTCTACAATTGGTATGAGAGCATGCAAAATTGTTTTTGGGTTAAAGTCTTATTGTTGGAATTTTGCCAAAGTTAAACATGTGTCGAATTCTAACATTCTTTTTCCATAATTTGATGGGAATGATTATGATTATTAGTGAATTAAGATGTTGACCTTTTTTATTGGAAAATAGGGATATTGTTGAATCACGTTATAATGAGCCAAATGATTGGAATGCCCTTACAAGCAATGAAATAATAACAAGAAAGGAAGTAAGGAAGAAGAATGCTCAAACTTTGTTTCAATTATACTTCGATAAGAGTTTATTTCACAAATATCGGGAGAAACAACCGCCAAAGACTCCCCGAAGACTCTACAAGAAGATTTCCCAAGGTAGTGATCAAGTTAAGGTGGTCAAGCTTCAAATATGGAAGTGAGAGTTCAAGAGTTTGAATATGCAAGAAGTTGAAAGTATAAGTGACTACCGTGTGAGAGTCAAAGATGTGGTCAATAAAATGGCTACAATTTGGGGAAACGATAATTAATGAAGTTTTAATAAAAAAGGTATTGATTTCTTTACCACATGTATGAATCATGTTAAGATAATATTAGAATAAAGCAAGGATTTGAAACAATTAAAGTTTGATCAATTGCTGATCTCTCATGTCTCATGTGAAGAAAGATTGAAATACACTTTTGAAGTTGCCGAGAAAGATTTTTCCTTCCGACATAAAATTATACATGATAAAGATGAAAGTAGCAGTAGTGCCAAAACCAATCAAGGTCGAGGTGTAAATGTAATAGTCAAAAAGTTTCTAGAGGTAGAGGCAGAGGTAGTTCAAGAGGTAGAGGTATTTCATTATTGAATGTGTACTTTGAAGAGGAAGCATATGTGGAGCAACCACAAGGATTTTAAGTGGAAAGAAAAGAGAATAATGTCTACAAGTTGAATAAGACTTTGTATGGTTGCAAGAAAACAATTAAGAGCGTGGTATGATAGGATTGATGGATACTTTCAAGATAATGGCTTTCAAAGAAGTAAGAGTGATCCTACCCTTTACTACAAAACAAAATCTATTGATATTTGGATAATGAGTTTGTATGTTGATGATCTAATATATATGGTTAGTAGTTCTGAAATGAATGATGAGTTCAAAGTTGCGATGATGAATGAATTTGAGATGAAAGATCTAGAACTCATGAAATATTTTCTAGGAATGGAGGTTTATCAAAGTAAGGATGAGATTTTCTATTTGTCCGACAAAGTATGCACATGATATGTTGAAGAAATTTGATATGATTGTTTGTAATCCATCCCCTACTCCAAGTGCTCATGGAATTGTATTATGTAGAGATAATGGCACTAATTTAGTTGATGAGACAATTTACATAAGTATAATCGGGAGCTTGATTTTTCTAACACACACAAGACTTGATATTGCATTTTCAGTTTCACTTGTTTAAAGGTATATGAAAATCCATCTCAAATACATATGAAGGCAACCAAGATAATTTTAAGGTATGTGAAATACACTCTAAATTTTGTTATTCATTACTACTTCATCGAAAAGTCTAATCTTGTTGGATTTAGCGATTCAGATTGTGGGAGGTAGTATGGGTGACAAGAAGTCCACATCTGGAAATTGTTTCTCTTTGGTTATGGTTTGATTATCTCAAGCTCAAGAAAATAAATCATTTTTGCATTCTCATCCACAAAAGTGAGTATGTTGCAATTACTTTAGGAAGGTACGCAAACTATTTGGCTCAAAAAAATTTGGAAGAATTTTGAGAGAAGAAAATTTAGCCTACGTAAGTGATTTAATGTGATACAATGTAAGTGCCATCAAGTTAGCAAAGAATCTCGTTCATCATGTCAGATAAAGCATTTTGATATGAAATTTCACTTCATTCGAGATTTGGTGCAAAAGAATGATGTGGAATTGAAGCACATAGATACCGAGGATCAACTAGTAGATATCTTCACTCAAAGTAGTTGCAAAAAGCTCGCCTTGGCATCAAGAGATAAGTAAGCCCATGAAGTATTAAGGGAGTGTGGAGAATAATTCTTAAATCGTTAATGCACTTTCACATTAGTGAGAGAGATTTTTTGATTCTCTCGTGGTTATTTTATTCAAAATTAGTGCAACATATTATTAGGTGGCCGTGCGTAATGGCTGCAAGACGGTAATGACTTGCATCTTGTATTAAATAATTAGTAGTTGATATATTATAATATTGGGAATAGGTCTATCATATAACAATGTATTTAAATACTTGATTCAATATGAGATTTACAACTTGAGCAGTGATCTAATTTATTTTATTTCATTGTTTTTTATATGTGTCAAGTCATTCCGTATTATACAAAAGGAAAAGAAAAAAGGGAAAGCATGATCAAATTCAAGTATTTGGTTCTAGGTAGTGTATCCTTTTAATTCTTCTCAAAAGGATCCTTGGCCACCCAAGTAAGGAATTGGGAATACTTACATACTTTACAAGTGTATATGTTTCAACTACTATCAAAAAGCAAGAGGTCGAGAAGAAGTCGAAGGAGAAATAAGATAATTGTTATGTCTAAACAGTAGTACTAAAATATAAAGCACAAAATATCCAAAGTACTCGCCATCCGAGATGATATAACTTCAAAAAAATATTTGACTTTCCAAGGTTCAACATGATGGCTATTTAATTCGTCAAGGATGAAAAGATAATTAAAATTGCAAGGAAGGATTCAACACTTACATGCCAACCGAGAGTTAGCACACCAATAAAGAGGAAAAAGAGTCAACACTCTTCTTTACTAACATAAAATGATCACGACAATATCCATGATAACAAAACTATGGAATCCTTGGGAAATCAACTTTCTCATATTAAAAACTATTTTGGAGGAGATGGAATAAATATTTTTGGTTTCCTCACCACGCATGAAAGTGAGGAAGGTATATTAGCTGCCTATGTTAAAATTCTAAGAAAATAATAAGGAAATCATTTTCACATAATGGGACATCAGCATTGCTGCAGTGAAGCATCAAATTATCAAGCTTGAGACATTTCCAATAACATAACTAAAGCAATTGATGATATTTTTCTTCAATCTAATATTACCCTAAGTTAAGCTCAAGTCACCCCCAACATATATTAAAATTTTGAAAAAGACGTGGAAAGTGTCTTCCAAGAAAAGGGATGATATTATAGATCAATTAACTAAGATCGTATTTAGAACTACATTGGAAATTATTGGTTGAACCAAAAAATCCGGTGGCTTATGCTACGATGTCTATCGAATACCACTACGTATGTTTCCAATGTTAAGGAGTGTCACCTTCACTACAAAAAAAATGTGTATTCAACCAACTTCTACTCCGTAATTAAAATAAATCATTAATATCTTTGAATTGAGACAACACGTTGGAGGTCGGGCCTTCCGGATAAAATTAGGAAAATTTGTTGTATCTATATTGATTTAATCTTTATTTGAAAAATGGAGATGCCCTTGAATAACTAAATTACAAAATAAAGAGACCATTAATATTGAAATCTAGTCAATATCAAATTATAGACAATGTCCTCTTTAGAAAACACTATGACTTCTATTACTACAATGCCTTGAGAAACTGCTACGCAGGGTTTTATGGAACTCATGATGAACGTGTAGTGGACACGAGGAGAGACCACCGTACATAAGATCCTTCATGCATGATACTAATTTCTCCACTTATTTAAAGATGCCTGCATATGTGAGAAAATGAAAACATGCCAAACCGTCGTCGAAGAAAATAAAACTAGCCTTGCCTTTACAACGAGTCAACATTGAACAACCTTTTGAGAAATTAGGATTTTTTATAATTACAAGATTTTTCCTAACTCATCCAAACGACATAGCTATATTCTCAAAGGCAGCAAAATATTTTACTAAGTGGGCAATAAGTTGTTCCACCAAAGGTATTAATTTTCGAGGCCATTATTGAATTTATTGATTAATTCATTATCACCGCATTTGGCTTACCTAATGCACTTATGTTCGTATAATGCATCTTATTTTTCGAGAAATAGTATTACTAAATTTTATCTTTAAAAGTTATTTTGAGCTTAAATATTGTTCTAACTACTATCCCCAAGGAAACTCTTGCGTAATCAACAACAAAATCTCATAACAATCATCAAAAGGACTATTGTTCGTAATCGAAAAATTGGCATAAGTCTTTAACATTTTCACTATCATGTGACAGGATTACTTAGAAGGTGTTTATAGAAATTATCCATTTAATCTGGTTTATGAGAAAGAAGCTATAATGCCATCAAATTTATCTCTTCCTTGATTATCCCTAATTCAATTTATTGACCAAGTACGTTATTCTTCCTTATAATTAAGAATGTCTCAAATACTTAAGATGGAAGAGCAAAGAGAAAAATCCAAGTTAACTCATGCTTAACACGAGAAAATAGTAAAAATTTCATTTGATGTAAATTTTGTTTCCCCAAAAACATTCCAAGTTGGAGGCTCCCATACTTAAATGTGACAAGGTACATGAGGAAAAATGTAAACATACCCAAATTCAAAAGAATGTGGTTTGGACCATTTCAAATCATATAAAAAATTGGAGCATCAACATTCATGTGCAAGACATTCAAGGAAGAAAATATTTTCTTCGTGTCAATGGGTTATTTGAAAAAGAATATTTTCAGATGAAAATATTTTCCTAAATGTACCATACTTACCCTTTTTATTTTCGAGAAAATAATGTTTTGATTACATAATTTTGGTTGTTCGCAAAACTCATGAATTATTTTATTTATTTTTATTTTTGAAGAAGAGAAAATTTTGAGGAATTAACTGCCAAACTATAAAATTAATTTGAATATTATACAACTCTGAAATATTTTTCCATCAAAATTGTAAATTTTATAAAACCGAAATTTGTAAAGTCTTTTAATTTAACATCAATTAGAAAACGGTTCATCTTTACAAAGAAAAGACTTCTTGTGACTAAGCATATTTCTTAACTCTAAATTTTCATCCAAACCCTTAAGGAGTCAATGATTCTCCCCATCAATTGAAAATAATTTTCTTAGTGTAATTAGAAAAAAAAAAATTTTTAAAGGATAAGAGGCCTCATTACGAGCTCTCTTACCATGATCATAGCTTAATGATTAACTCAAATTACAACAAGTGCATAACAAATCAGGTGCAATGGCTCATGATTATTAAGACCATAAGACAAGGGGTCTCATCACGAGCCAAATTTTTCTCAATTTAATTATAACTAGTGAATGGAATTTTTCACTTTCAAGTCATGAAGCGAGGGAATGACCTTTTAAGAAAAATAAGTTTTATGATACAAAAAAATATTTATCTCAAAGAATTATAATAAATGGATGGGATATTGAATAATTGATGGTTGAATCATAACTTTTCTTAAGCTATTGATTACCTACTAGTAGCAAGTGGAATACCTATGAAAAAGAAAATAAAAGCTAAGTTGCGTAAAGACACTTACTTTATCTTTTTTTAACTATATAGTGATTGACATAGAGGAACAAAGATATCTATTTATGAAAGGTTTCTAAAATATTAGTGATAAAGATGATTTTTTTTTTTTTTATATTAAGAGTAATTTTATTCATTTAAGATATTTTGAGAGTAGTTTCGTTTTCCTTTTAAAAAAAATTCTATTTAAAGATACTAAGAAATTGTTTTTCAGAGATAACTAATTTTCCAAAGGAATCACCAATTGTTGAGCTAACAAAACCCCCATTATTTTAGAAAATAGTTACCATAGAAAAAATAATGGTGACCCTTTTAATTTTTAGAGTTAAAACAAAAACCTTTAGAATAATTCATTAGATAGAAATAGGACAAAAAATGGGATATAACCCTTAAAATTTGACCTTAAAAGAATTTTTACACAGATAAATATCGTGTTATCGCAATTCACAAAACCACAATGAAGCATACGCAGCTCTTAAAAGGCTACTTTGAGCATACTATGATAAGATGTAAATAAGCAAAAGAAATTTTATAAAGGAACAATCTAGATTTCAAACAAATTCTATAAGGAAAGTTGGCAGGACCCATCATTACTTAAGTTATCGCATTCGCATTTTCAAGAAACTAATATTATATCACATCACATCCCCGGTGAGCATAATAACTATTTTCTCCCGACCATGTTCACCGATGCGATAAAGTACATCAAACATCATATATAGCACTCTTTGGAAACATAAACATTTCACACTCAATTTGTTTTTTCTGATATATAGCACCTGTGATATTGCAATTAAGAGAACCGAAGATGATAAGTATTAAATGAGGATTTTCACACGAGAAATATTGCAATGGAAATTGCATTTGGTTTTAATGTGGAAATGATTATATGGGTACAACAACCCATATTAACCATTAATAACATAAATAAACGGTTTTGTTTCCCATACCTTCATAATAATTTTACCGTAAGATGCATTCAATTCATATCTTATCATCGTGAGAAGTCTCATATTTTTAAACATTTATATTGCTATGATACTTGTGCATAAGTAAAACAAAAGCTCCCTATTTCGCTATTCTTTCTCTACTATTTACAAGAAAGCCGAATAAGAAGAATTCTTTGGAGATGTCTAAAGCTCTGAAACCTAAGAAGCATATGCAAGTACATGTAAATCCCGCACCCACGACATCCGAGAAGAGATGTTGCCTTTATTGATAGATACTACGTGTGGACCTAAAAAGCGGATCTTCTTCATAAAAAGGAATCCATGTATACGCCGCTAGAAGATGACTAACCTCGCAAAATCCAAAGAAAGGAAACTACTTCCATGCTCAAGGTTATCACCACAAAATTTCAATTTTTGATTAGGAAGGTCCTAAAATACTTCATTAGCTGCAACTATCAATTTTCAATATGTATATTATCCTGAAAAACTCAAATCACATTTAAAAAAATAATACCTGCATGATTTCACAAGAAGTCTCCATTCACTCATCACATTCGAGTGAATCTCCATTATCCACAAGAAAACAACCATCGATGTGCTTTCTTTATCCTTCTCAAATCTCTTCTTAAGACTATCAATTACTCCCATCTTCTTGCCATACTTTACCTTTGTATGCCTACTTCTTGTCGCAGTTAAAATCTAATCTCCTCTTTCGCAATATCTCTGTCAATTTTCTTCAAAGCACATTTGTTTTACTAATATCCTCTTTCTTTTGTAGTCACACTTGCATTCTACTTCTCTTTCACACAAAAATCCTATTATGTTTTTCTACGAAATTTCTTATCCATAGTTTACCTCTCGTAATCTTCATTTATAACAATTTTTTTTCATTAACCTTGCTCTGAGAGAAAATAAAGTTTCCAAAAGGCCGCAAAATACCCACATGCATAGAAACTTAAACTCTCTACCCGTTCCTAGGATTTTATGAGCTGGAAGTATTTAAATGAACCACAATAACTCATCAAAAACACAAGCTTTGTGGTACCCTAGTTTCAATCAAAGCCATTAAGTTATCAACCATCAAGAACATATATAATACCTTTAACTTACCCTTATCACATCACAACATCACAAACTCCTGCTTCCACAATGCTACGAACCTGTGGGTTATGACCCACATGACTCTCCACTTGCATGGAAAATCGCAACATATATGACATCGCATGTCACACAAAATAACATACAGACTTTCTCAGATCAATAAATAATCACAACATTGATGTGAATTCTCACCGAAACTCGCGATGTAATCTCGACCGTTGATCTATACTAGATATAATAGTCCCCACTGTGCCTTTACGGGTCTGCTTTGCATCGCAACCCACATAACTTACCTTGCCAAGTCCGAACTCTGTAACTAAAAGAATTATCGATTTCAATGTGCGCCTAGATCCTCCTCCCAATATGTGTCCACTTCGCAACTATGGCGAGTATAGCATTTTTCACATTGGCAATTTTAACATTTCACATGTTGCGCCTTTTAACTTCACCGTTTAACCATTATACCATATCGCATGCACTATGATATGTGCTTGGACGTTCGCTCTACACGTGGCTCTAATTTTCAAATTTCCCAACATATCTCGTGATGAGATCTCTATCGCTTAATCTCGAGCTGATCTTTGCGATTTAATCTTGGTCGTCCCTTCCTTCCTTTGGAAATCTTTTAAAGGGTTTGTTTCCTTAATATTTTATCCTATTTCTTTGAACACCACTGCTTTACATCTCCATTTCCTTTACGTTATTCATTCATATCCATAACCATTACATTGTATCAAGCCAAATACGTAACACTATTCCGTATTACTTCTCCGAATCCAAAATTTGGTTTTTCTTCCTTTCTCGACTTGCACTCACATCCATTCGCTCCCGATTGGAATCACACATGATTCTACCTACCCATTAAGTATTATTCACACGGTGAAAACTTATTCATTCATTAGAATTCACGTTGTTATCACCCATTAAATTATGAAACTTTTTTTGATTAGGGTCATATAGGTCACTCACCAAATGGATAAGGTCTCCTAAGCCATTTCAAGGTGGTATAGATTTTTTTTTGCATTTTTAAGCCTATCCTAAGTTTTGAGATCACCTTTATTTATGCCATTTCATGTCAAATCAGTCCCATACCATGTCAGTTGTAATTCCACATGCATTCAGACTCAAAAGGATGAATTTGCCAGTTTTTCAAATTTTTTTAGCGTTTTACACAGGAAAACAGCAGAAAATGCTATTAAAATACCTAATAATTTGGTAGCGAATATGAGGATTTCTCTGTTTTTTGACTTTTTAGCAGTCAACTTCAAGGGATATTTCTGGGAAAAAAGAGAAGTATTTTAAGAAACTGAGAGAGATTATTTTCAAGCACATATAAAATAACATTAACCTCTTTCACTTTTCTCAAAGGTTCTACAAATTGGGAGATACAGGGATGTCTTTCGGCCCTATTTCCAGAAAACAAAATTTTCCTATTTTATACATGTTTTTCAAATGCAGATTATGGACATCTGGAGATGGTATTTAAAAAAAATAAGAGAGTTTATCTTCAAAAAAATTTGATCTAGAAAAACCTCCTCCAGTTTTGTAAAATATATTAAGGATTAAGAAATGTGAGTTCATTTCTAAACTGCAAATTCTGCCTTTTTTAGGCAGTTTCATAGCGTGCTTCAGGCTTGAAGCCAGAAATACGCTACGAAAATTCCTTAGGTGATTTTTTGCTTTAAGACCAAGTTTTGACATGTTTTATGGGGGAATATTTATGTTTTCAAGGTGTCATGACATAATGAAGGTGCTGGAACAGTAAAGAAGTCAAGAAGATTGATGGAAAAGCATTTTTCCTACGCTACTAAAATTACGCTACGAAATTGCCTAATGACATTGTTTTTGCAGCAAGGAGCTTTGGGTTGTATTTTGTTATCTTGAAAGTGTTTTTAAGTTCAGCTAGCCACATGTAAAGGTCAAAGATAGTCAGAGGAATGTTTTTTTATGCAGGTTTGGTCTTCGACAAAGTTATTCAACTCATTAGTTCATCATGGAGGCATTATCATGTGTGATGGCAGTAGCTCCTTAAAAGTAGGAAGACATGCTTCATGAAGCCCTCATAACATGTTTTAAAGGCTCATGGAAGCAAAAAGTCAAAATGATTGGAAAAAGTGTTTAAAACAGAGGCACAACGAAAAGTTGCTACTAAACTACTCTACGAAAAGTTCTGTACATGATTGTTTTAGCAGTCAACTTCAAGTTTGATTTTAGACCAAATGAAAAAGTATTTTGGATATATGAAAGAGGTTTTTCTTCAACACCAGTCCATTTACAAAAACCTCTCTCAATTTATGAAAATCCATTAGGGTTTGTAAATTATACACTCATCTTTGAAGCCTATTTTTCAGAATTTTCACTAACCAGATTTGTGAAAAAATTGTAAAAATTCAACTTGGAGGAGGTCCATCTCAGCATCCACGTGGAATAATGACACATCAACACTCTAGTACACTTATAAAATTAGATGGTTGCAGTTGATAAGGGTTATTAAATTTATTTGTTGAACTATTAATGAAAGAAGAGTCCTTTTTGTATTCAAACTCTACAAAACAGAAATATCCCTAGGAAGTCTCCAAGTGATAGAATCATGTTTGAAATAGGTCTCTGAGGTGGTAATTCGAGGTGAGTAAGGTGGAATATCATTTTTATGAGTCCTCACTCTATAAATGAGATAGTTTTAGAGTTATAAGGGGTTGGGAGATGTTAGGTATGCACTACTATTGTAATCTTTCAGTATCGGTAATATACTTTCGCAACAGCTTGTTTCAGACCCAAGATTCATTGTATGTTCTTATCTATGCTTTTTTATCTTAGAAATTTTGATATTTATGCAGTGGCTCATGTGTTATCACTTGGAATTCAGTAATATGCTCCAATTTCCTGTACACATATAGTTGTTGTTTTGTCCTTTATGTGTGATTTGATAAGAATATAAGTGCCTTGGCTTCCATGACATTTGTTGTTTTGTAATTGAGGTTTACAAAGACTCCATAAACCCAATGGTAGAAAATACTCTACGTTTTCCACCTGAAATCATATACAATCAAGTCATTATCATAGAGTTAGCCATATAGTAGAGTTTTCATTGCAGATCCTTTGATAAATTGAGAGAGCCCTCTGAGGCTGAAGAGGCTAATCTTTAGTCAAAAGTTGGTTTGAAAAAATTACTCCAAGTTTACCATTGAAATAGCCCAACATGACTCAATTTGGTGATAAAATTTTGGTGCCGTTGCTGAGGACCGAAGGTGTAAATTTTACCTGGGAAGAATGACAAATTTTTAGTTCTAAGGTCTGAGAGCAGCGGATACTTAGGCACATATTGGCTGTATTTCTGCTCTAGCGACTCCACACATAAAATAATAAATTGGAAGGTGACTCCAATGGGTAGGATCAGTAGCTTGATGAAGTTCCAAGATGAGTTCCATTGCAAGAATAAATCCCAGGTATGCCCCTATGAATCGGTCTCACATCCCTGGTTTTCCAAATCCTATGCCAAAGGTCGATTGGTTAACCGATCTTCCTATATTTAAAAATGAAAAGAAAGACAATGCTGCTCTTCATTTGGTTAGATTCCATATGCATGTATGCAGACTTAAGGTTCAGTTCCCTGAGGATTGTCTCATGAATATGTTTATGGTCACTTTAGAGGGAAAAGCATGGTCTTGGTACGAAAGCATGCCAAATGGTTCATTATATTCTCTTGCTGATTTCCATGTTTCATTTTATGAGACGTATAAAGAATGTCATTCTTCCTTATTGCTGGTCAAAGAATGTTATAAAAATTGTGTGAGCTTTATTGAATATTTGGAGAATTGTTATGAAGATGATGAGTTCATGGATGATGAAATTTTAGAGGCCCTTCATGACAATCCCTTTCATCACCAAGGAGAAAGGAAGCCTCTCTCTTGGATGAAAATGAAACCCAACAGGAGTTTATTTATGAAAATCATGTTACATCCTCTGAGTTTGATGAAAATTTGCAGTAGACTTGTCAGTATTTTGATCATCATGAATATGAGAATCATTTCAAACAACAAGAGGAAATACTGGAAGATAATTGCTATAATCCTCAGGTAAAGGAAGAGGTTTATTCTTCATGTCATTTCTTGCATCCGCCTACATCAAAGGAAGAAAATATTGAAAAGAAAATTTTGGACAATAAGATGAGTATGCTTGTTGAATCATATGAAGAGTTACCTTTAGAAATTTCTGTGGTACATGCTGAGGCAGTTCCTTGTGAAAGTGTCCAAGAGTACTCCAAGTATTTCTTCATCTCAAATGAAAATAATGATCAACTTGTTTTTTCTTTTTTATTTGAGAAAGGTCACAAGGCTTATAATGAAGAATCCGAACAAGGAACACCATCAAAGGATCATATTTACTCACACTTTCTTGTTGATCAACAAGAATTATTCGTGCATACTCTCAAAGATCCTTTCACAGCTTTGTTGGAATATCCTACAGGAATGAATTTCAATATGATTTTCAGTTATGTATACAAATTCATATGGTGGAACAAATTGTCATCTCTCAAGAATGGATTTATGATCAGAGAAGTGGAATGTCCTATCCAACCCAGTACTCAACTTCTTGATTGGCTTCATTGGAAGAGTGAGATCACTTGATTCAGTTTTTATGCTGAGCAAGTAGAGTAAGATCATTTGTATATAAATAAGATTGAAGATCAAGCATTTTTTCAGTTTCAGTTTTAAATTCAGCATGCATACTTTTATTTATTTAGAAGCTACTGTTTTTTTTACAATGCCAAGGTTATAGGTCAGAACAGGTTGCAAATTTTCATTTTGAATATGGGAGTAGCCCAGTGGAGGTGGCACTGGAACTACTAGTTCTTTGTTGTACCACAGGGGCACACCATCCCAAGTGGATCCACTGTTATCACCCATTAAATTGTGAAACATTTATTGATAAGGTCATATAGGTCACACACCAAATGGATAAGGTCCCCTAAGCCGTTTCAAGGTGGTATAGGATTTTTTTTGCTTTTTTAAGCCTATCCTAAGTTTTGAGATCACCTTCATTTATGCCATTTCATTTAAAATCAGTCCGATACCATGTCAATTGTCATTCCCCATGCATTCAAACTTAAAAGGATGAATCTACTAGTTTTTCAAATTTTCGTAGCATTTTACACAGGAAAACAATAGAAAACGCTACGAAAATACCTGATAATTTCGTAGCGAATATGAGGATTTCTTTGTTTTTTGACTTTTTAGCAGTCAAATTTAAGGGTGGTTGCTGGGCAAACAGAGAAGTATTTTAAGAAAATGAGAGAGGTTATTTTCAAGAACATATCAAATAACATTAACCTCTTTCACGTTTCTCAAAGGTGCTACAAATTGGGAGATACAGGGTTGTCTTTCGGCCTTATTTTCAGAAAACAAAATATTCCTTTTTTATACATGTTTTTCAAATGCATATTATGGACAGCTAGAGATGGTATTTAAAAAACCAAGAGAGGTTTTTCTTCAAAACATTTTGATCTACAAAAAACTCCTCTAGTTTTTCAAAATATATCAAGGATTTGGAAATATGAGTTCATTTCTAAACTGCAAATTTTGCCTTTTTTGAGCAGTTTCGTAGTGTGCTTCAAGCTTGAAGCCATAAATATGCCACGAAAATTCCTGTAGGTGCTTTTTTGCTTTAAAACCAAGTTTTGGCATGTTTTATGGGGGAATATTGATTGTTGCAAGGTGTCATGACATAATTAAGGTGTTGGAACAGTAAAGAAGTCAAGAAGATTGATGGAAAAGACATTTTTCCTACGCTATAAAACTGCCTAATGACACTCTGTTTTTGCAGCAATGAGCTTTGGGTTGTATTTTGTTATCTTGAAAGTGTTTTTAAGGTCATCTAGCCACATGTAAAGGTCAGATATAGTGCCGAAGCAGCTAGACAAGAATCCGTAGCAGCCATCCAAGCTACAATAAATGAGGCCATCTTCCCAAGGCTGGTCAAAAGTATGTAGGGATGAGGTTAAGGATGGATAGGTGAGTGATTAGTATTAGGTAGGGTATAGGGTAGAGATTTTTCCATCCCCAGTTGAATTGGAAATTGAAGGGTGTAATTGGAGAGGGAAATTTGGTCAAAGTGCCGCCAAGTCAAGATGATATCAAATAGTGAGTAAAAGCTCAATAAATGTTGCCAAGGCATACCCACGACCACCTTACATTGCCTATTCGAATCTTTTCTTTCATCAGTCCCATTTTAGGGCTTTATCATGTCTTGCAGGGGCCAGGTATGGGAAGTTTCTAAAGGAGAGAGGACTAATAGAAGGCTTTCCCAACCCTTAAGGTCCAACTTCCATAAGGAAATTGCAGAGCACAGTGAAGAGAGATCGGCTTACATATCTGACCCTTGTTCTGGTATTTTCATTTAGTTAAAGTGGTGGAACTACCTTAGAAATACCCATGGCCATTCCATGATCCACTGATATAAGGTTTTTGTCCCCGTTCACCCGTTCAAAGGCCTCAAGTTTTGGTCTTCGACAAAGTTATCCAGCTCATCAGTTCATCATGGAGGCATTATCATGTGTGATAGAAACAGCTCCTTAAAAGTAGGAAGACATGTTTCATGAAGCCCTCCTAACATGTTTTAAAGGCTCATGGCAGCAGAAAGTCAAACTGATTGGAAAATTTGTTTAAAACAGAGGCGCTACGAAAAGTTGCTAGTAAACTACACTACGAAAATGTATGTACATGAATGTTTTAGCAGTCAACTTCAAGTTTGATTTCAGACCAAATTAAAAATTATTTTGGAAATATGAAAGTGGTTTTTCTTCAGCACTATTCCATCTACAAAAACCTCTCTCAATTTCTACAAATCCATCAGGGTTTGGAAATTATACACTGATATTTGAAGCCTATTTTTCAGAATTTTCACTAACCAGATTTGTGAAAAAATTGTAAAAATTCGACTTGGAGGAGGTCCATCTCAGCATGCACGTGGCATAATGACACATCGGAACTCTAGTACACTCAAAAAATTATTTGGTTGTAGTTGATAAGGGTTATTAAGTTTATTTTTTGAACTATTAATGAAAGAAGAGTCCTTTTTGCATTCAAACTCTGCAAAACAAAAATATCCCTAGGAAGTCTCCAAGTGATAGAATCATGTTTAAAATAGGTCTGTGAGGTGGGAATTCATGGTGAGTAAGGTGAAATATCATTTTTATAAGTCCTCACTCTATAAATGAGATAGTTTTAGAGTTATAAGGGGTTGTGATATGTTAGGTATGCACTACTTTTGTAATCTTTCAGCATCAGTAATATACAATTGCAGCAGCTTTTAGACCCAAGATTCATTGTATGTTCTTATCTATGCTTGTTTATCTTAGTCCTTTTGATCTTTATGCAGTGGCTCATGTGTAATCACTTGGAATTTATTAATATCCTCCAATTTTATGTACACATGTAGTTATTGTTCTGTCCTTTATGTGTGATTTGATAAGAATATAAGTGCCTTGGCTTCCATGACATTTGTTGTTTTGTAATTAAGGTTTACAATGACTCCATAAGCCCAATGGTAGAAAATCCTCTACATTTTCCACCTGCAATCATATAAAATCAATTCATTATTATAGAGTTAGCCATATAGTAGAGTTTTCAATGCAAATCCTTTGATAAATTGAGAGAGCCCTCTCAGGCTGAAGAGGCTAATCTTTAGTCAGAAGCTAGTTTGAAACAATTACTCCAAGTTGACCATTGCAGCAGCCCAACAGGACTCAATTTGGTGATAGCACATAGTATGGTATAATTGACTTGGTTTATTTGTTATGTTATGATAATTATTGATTTATTATGCAGATTAGGGGTATAATTAAAAAAATTATGTTGTATTGAGAATTATAGCATAGGCCCCATGTCTCCTTTGCCACTACAAAACTGTCCTAGTTCTCGTAGTCGCTCATAAGGTAACTGTTCTAGTTACCTTGGGTGAGACTTCACCTGCTCACAGGTTATTTCAAAAGGGATGATTCTTGAGGGTTTTTGTTGGTTGTTTTACTTTAAAATCAGGTCTTCTCTCTATGCGGAAACATATATCATGTGGATTAGCCCTATCCCCTTAGGAAGTAATGGTATCCATTTTGTTATGTTCCCTCATAAAATGGGGGAACCTTTACTAATTTTGTCTCCTTGTAAGCTACTTGCCTTGGTGAGGAAATTTCCATGCTTTGACAACCTGGTAAAGTTGCATGTTTTGTTAGGGGTATCCTTTGCATTGGTGTGCATGATATGATCCACTGTAGCTTAGTGCGTTCATGATTAAGTTCTATGGGGGTTAATTGCTCGACTGCATTTGAGGTGTCAAAAAGAGGTGGAAAATATGGTAGAAGCAACTCCACATAAAATACTCAGTGCAAACCAAGGAAAGTGGGAATGCTTAATTCAAAATTATTTTCACCCATAACCCTTGTGATTGTGTAAGGCCCATATCATAGTGGTATGAGATTCTTATGGGGGGTTGTTAGGTATTATTTTAATAAATGCAACCACACTTTATCATAACCTAAAACTGATGTAGAACCCTATGTTGGTCGTGTCATTGTTATACTTTGCATTGGATTTCTTCATGATATCATGAACCTGTTGTTGCAGGTGCTGGATATGTTTAAAAAATTTGGCTACTTTGTCTACATCACCTAAGCATGGTAGGACTTTGTTGGTAAATATTTAATTGGCATGGATATTTCAAAAGGGATGATTCTTGAGGGTTTTTGTTGGTTGTTTTACTTTAAAATCAGGTCTTCTCTCTATGCGGCAACATATATCATGTGGATTAGCCCTATCCCCTTAGGAAGTAATGGTATCCATTTTGTTATGTTCCCTCATAAAATGGGGGAACCTTTACTAATTTTGTCTCCTTGTAAGCTACTTGCCTTGGTGAGGAAATTTCCATGCTTTGACAACCTGGTAAAGTTGCATGTTTTGTTGGGGGTATCCTTTGCATTGGTGTGCATGATATGATCCACTGTAGCTTAGTGCATTCATGATTAAGTTCTATGGGGATTAATTGCTCGACTGCATTTGAGGTGTCAAAAAAAGGTGGAAAATATGGTAGAAGCAACTCCACATAAAATACTCAGTGCAAACTAAGGAAAGTGGGAATGCTTAATTCAAAATTATTTTCACCCATAACCCTTGTGATTGTGTAAGGCCCATATCATAGTGGTATGAGATTCTTATGGGGGGTTGTTAGGTATTATTTCTATAAATGAAACCACACTTTATCATAACCTAAAACTGATGTAGAACCCTATGTTGGTCGTGTCATTGTTATACTTTGCATTGGATTTCTCCATGATATCATGAACCTGTTGTTGCAGGTGTTGGATATGTTTAAAAAATTTGGCTACTTTGTCTACGTCACCTAAGCATGGTAGGACTTTGTTGGTAAATATTTAATTGGCATGGATACATTAAGTTGGGCCAATGGTTGGAACCCTAAGAAAACCTAAAAGGGACTATGGCCATTAGAGGTGTTGTGATATTTGTTTTAGCTGTGTTGATCACATGGAAGGATTTTTTCCAATGTTCATGAATGCTACATGCACAAGATATGGAAAATTATGATGTTTACCACTTCTATTTTCCCACCTATTTGGGGATAAAAGGAACTCGGTTTGGTCAACTTGGTATCCATTAAAGGCCATAGACTAGACCAAAAGGTATTAAGAAAACTACTATCCCTATCTGAAATAATGATTTGAGGTAGCCCAAAATGAACCTAAACATGCTCAAAGAACAATTTAACAGTGAATTCATTAGTGATACTCTTCTTGCATGGTGTCAAAATGACCATTTAGAGAATTGATCGACAACTACAAACACACACTTTTTACCATGTTTGGTGAAGGGAAAAATTGACATGTAATCTATGGAGATTAAATCCTAAGATTTTTTGGGGTAGGTAGAGGAGTGTACATCCCCTGCTTCTTGATGGATAGTTTACTAATGGCACATACAATGCACAATTTAATATATTGGTGGGCATCTTGTCGAAGCTTTGGCCAATAGAAATACTTCTAAAATATTGTTACTATATTCTCCACACCAAGTTTACTTGCTAGTTGACTTAAATGTTCTTCCCATATTAGCTTAGAATACTCGCTTGAAGGAACAAAAATGCAGCTAGGTAGCACAAGAGCACATCCTCGAGGTGGAAGTCTAGAACTTGTTTGCTTGCGACCAACATCTACTATATAGAAGCACAATTATAGTCATTATTGTATAATAGTGGCCATGTAGAGGTTTGGTGTCCACAAGAATTAATAACTATGGCTGGTGACAATCCTTTCAATTAGCTTTTTAATTGTTTAGAAATACAACCAAAAGTTTATGCTTTTAATTATCAACCAAGGTTTGTATGGAACTTGCAAACTATCATTCATTATTTGTGCTAGTACTATATGTAGTTGTAGTATTATAAATGAATGTGATAGGGAAATATATTAAGATGATTTCACAAGTCACCTGAATAAATACGCACCACACTTGCAATCCAAAACCACTATCGCGGGAAGTAACGAGTGCATTTTGCAGGGAATTAAACACACTTGCAGGAAAGTAAACACACTGGCGGTAAAATATGACTTGCTCAAGTGTTTTAGACGATCTTGAATTTTGCAATAGACATGCACATGAAATGCAATGGCTAACAAATTTATAGAAAACCACAAGCTATAATTGATTCAAATCGAGTTGTGCCATAAAGAATCACACCGTAAAGGAAACTAAAATCTTGGAAAATAAAGTAAAAGGAAAACTAAATAAAAAAACTGAGATATTAGTTAAAGTTGTAAAATAGAGTATTGTAATATCAATTAAAGGGTTGCGATAGCGTCAGTTGCAACATTACCCCATTCTTTAAACTACAATTGTAATTGTACAAAAACCACGACAGTAACAAAACCACATGTAAGAGTTGCAACTGTGTATACATTCAAGAGTTGCAACAATGAGTAAATAACCAAACTAAATGTTAAAGCTGTAACATTATGTGAATAACATAAACAAAGTTGTAGAAATATGTAACTACAATAATTAGAGATGAAACATTATGATGAAAATAAAAAATTATTGTAGATAACAAATGTAAATAAAACTAAAGCCACACTACAATGTACAAACAATTCCATGCTAATGAGGGGGTCCTGCCACCTTAGACAAGGAACTAGTTAACAAAATAACAATGTACTAGCCAATAAACACTCCATTGATGGAAATAAATTTGAACTTGTATAACATAAATTCAATTACAAGTAAAAACTATTTGTCTCTCCAAATTATAGGTTTCAAATTCTAAATGATTAATCCATTATTTTTTTCATCTCTGGTTGTCCTAATTATACAAGTGTCTAAACTATATTAAGAGTTTGATGGAAAATGATGAAAGTCTAATTATTCCATCTAGTTTCTATGAATTTATTTCAGAATATAGAAATCTAGGCATATGTTGACTCGAGCAACTATGTGACAAGTGGCAGTTGGGTTGAACTTTCCTTATTGAGCGACCAATTTCCCTTGTCACTTTCTTATTTTAAGAAATTGGTTGGTTGACTAATTTAGATACTTTTTTGGTGATAGTTGTGCAACTGAGACGACACATCTCAACAATTGTCCAAAGTTGCAACAAGGATCACTTGACTGAGAGTTGCAACAACAACCTATGGAGTGAGTTCCAACAATAATTCTAAGGAGAGTTGCAATAATTAGGAGTCACAATGCAAGTGTTGGCATCTTGGAATTGCAACATAAATGTCCTTAGTTCATAGTTGCAACACAAGTTTCACTAGCTCAAAGTTGTATCACTCTAGAATTGCAACATTGCACTAGAACAATGAGTTGTAACAATCAACAACAGGGAGTCACAATATCGACCAATTGAGAGTTGCAACACCTAGCAACTGAGAATTGTAGCACTTGGCAACAAGGATTTTGAACACTTGACAATGAGGAGTTGCGACAACTAACAATAGGGAGTTGCAACAATTATCCACAATGTTTTGTAGCACATGTATCCTACTAACATATGAAGATTGGTATGCAACTATGAATTTTAAATACCATTTGTTAGCGTATAAAGGTAAGTATCTCCTTAAACACATAGAAAAGGATATTCAAAAAGGTCATAGACGAGTGTTGGAAAGATTTTCAAAATGGGTGCCCTTCATCTCCACCCAATAAAAATTATTGTGAGTCTTTATGCAATCAAAAATCAACCTAAGTCTAAGTGATAGTAGTTTCCATGGAAGTTATTGATGCTGTAATCCACCTCCCTTGAATCGTGAGCATGGTAGTAGCCTTTCCTTTCCTCAACTTCCCTCCAAAAAACAAGTTCTTCTTTTCTGGTCATATTATATTCTCTTTGATATTTGGTAGAAGGAAACCAAATCATTGGATGGAGAAAGTTGAGGCCAAACCAATGGTTTCCATGTCAAATCTCTATACACATGATATATAATTGTAACCTCTTGAGAGCCACTGCAAAATAATTAGGGTTGAAGGGATCTCTTCTCCGCATGTCCTCTGTGGCTTGTTCCTAGTGCTGAATACACCCTTTTACAAATGTTAGTAAGTATCTCAATTCGTGTCTTACAATGTTCAATGTCCTCTTACCTATTTCGGGCTATAATTTCTACATGTCGACAGGGTTCACCCATCTCTAATGTACCAGGAGGACATCCTGGGGTCTATAATGCTCCCCTATAATCCAAAATTTACAATTAAAATTGTTTCTAGTCACTTGATGAGAAATTGTCCAATCAATGTAGTTGTATAAGAAAGATGAAAAAGCTCACAATTGAACATCCCCTATAAAATGGTTAGGGTTCCAAATGGAATCATGAAGCAGTATATTTTTATTCTGATAGAGCTAGCACAATAGATTCTTCTCCTTATTGTACATGTGTAATAAGCCTTTGGGAATTTACTTAGATAGGTGATTTTATAGGACTTGGAGGTCATGATAGCTTATCTTGGAACATGAAATACTTCTCATGAAAGTGCATACTATACATAGGAGAAGGGGATATACAACTAAGTGCATCTTCCATTAATAATCCAATATGGATCTTCTAAAATTTTAGTTTATGAACCTATTTCTGTATCTTGGTAGTCTTCCCAAACTCTTCATCCATTCCCTTATTCCATTGCTCCCATTTGGTCTTATGAATTTTCAACTACTTAGACAATCAATATCTAATGTTTCTAACAACTTATTTGCGTTCCGTGATGGGCAATACCCTTTCCTCGTAAACTAATATCCCGTTCCACATGTCTTATTTGGATTTATCTCACTACTTTAGGAAGTTTACTTGAACTTATTAGTCCTCCATCTCAAGAAGATCCATTCGAATAGAAAATTATATCATCTTAGGTCCTTTTCCTATGTTTGGAAAACCTTACATAAGGTTTCTTTCTCATGTGGTTTTTCTTGGGCTATTTCCTTTTTATCTGGAAGAGGTTACCCTATTTCCTTGGAAGCAAGGAAAATTACTATCTAAGAAAGTGATCGAGAGCTCAAAAATAAAAGTTCTCGGGATGACACAAAATTTGAACGAACGCGTAGTGCTCGATGTCCTAATTCCGGTGCACTTTGTTTTGCATGAAATGGAATCTGTATGCTCCCGAAAACGCGATTTGTTCGTTTGCACAAACAAGAAAATTAAAAAAAAAAGGTCATACAGGGAGCCCAGTCAGCAGTCCATACTATTGATGTGGCAGCTGACTGGGCTAGTCAAGCATTGGTCAATTTCTTCTCCGCCCAATGGTAGGCTACCACTTGGAAAAATTTGGTTGGTCGGAAATGATGGTTGGTTGTCAATTTATGATTGGGTTGGTGATGGTACAATGGGAAGAGGACACGTGGCTTGGCCTAGGGCCGCCACGTTCCCTCCCCATCAGTGGAGAATTTTTTTGTTTAAGGACCGAGTGGAGGTCGGGGTACAACCTCGTGACCTCCCCCACAACACGCGCAACGCATACTGCCTTTGCTATTCATTAGTCCTTATAAAACTATGGATTCCGTTTATATTTGAATAAGACCAATGTTAATGGCGGTGGAAAAGAGGGGCCAGCCCTGGTCCATAAGACCACCAGCTATGACCACCGGTAGGAGCTTCGACTTAAGTGCAGGGTTTAAAACTCTAAACCATAGTTAATAACCCTTAATAATGTTTAATTATGCGCTAATCCGAGATTAAGGTTAAGCATCGGGTTAGTGGATAACCATGCTTAATTAGCGTTAACCACCTTAATTAAAACTAATAGAGATTAGTTTGGTGGAGTCCGACTAAAATGCCGGAAGTACCAGTTTAACTGCAGTTAGCTCCAATTGCCAAATTTAGCAGAGGTTTTCTAGGTGAAACTAATAGAAGTCATAACTAAGGAAGTTTCCAACCAAATTAGTCTCAAAAAGAGGCTAAACTACCATTTTTGGTTCTTCTGGACTCATTGGTGTAGGTTTCAGAGGAAGTGGAACACTTCTTGATGGGATTTTTCCAGATTGAAGTTTAAGGATGCCTAGGGCCACCAAAGGGTTAGGCCATATCTGCTTCACCTGAAGACCAATTCAAGAGCAAGAAGAGGCTAGATAGCCATTCTTAGCCATTCTGAGTTCATTGGAGCAGGTTATAGGAGAAAAAGAGAATTGTAAACAAGTAAATTTGACAATTTGAGCATAATATAGAGGCCCAAGCCATGGAAGCTGGACTAAGGAGATGTAGCCCAGGAGGTGTGAACTCCTTCATCAAATACCTACGTTAATGTTATGTATGGTGATGTTCTATACTTTATTTGCTGTTGTTCAACTCTTGTTTTTTATGTTAAATTTCTCACTAAATTGACATGAAAAACCCTCATGAGAGTCAATGAATTGCAAGATAAATTGAGCCCTTAAGCACATAAGAAGCAAACATGTTTAAAATCTGAAAGGGGTATTAGTTAAGCATTAATAACATCCTCCATTCAGATCATTTTTGGTATCAGAGCTACATGTTTATTGTTATCTTGTGTTTCTTTGTGCAAGTGGTGTGTTTTGGAGCTTAAGAGAGGAGAAAATATTTTGGAAAGGATAGCAAGTCTCTACCACCAGTTCTCCCTCAAAGTTCCAGCTTGAGGCTTCAACAAAAGTATGTTTCAAGAGGAGAGTCTACCAAGATGTAAAAGCTTACAGAAAGGCTTTTATAGACATGGTAGCTATGGTCAAGGTCCTATATGAAGAGAGGCACACCAAGCTATATGGTGAAAGCTCTACACCACCTCCAAGTGTAGAATGTTCTTCAAAGGAAGAAGGAGACAAGAATGGTGTCAAGCCACCATCTTCTCCAGAAATTCCATGTTTTTCTACAAATTTCATGCAAGATGCATGGGTAGAAAGTCCTTCAGAAAAAGATGATGGACAAGTTTGTAGCTTTTTCCACATGATGTGGAGGATGAGGTTCAATTAGTACCTAAGTTTCGGGAGCTGAAGGAAGAAAACCAAAGAGTCCAAGTGGACACCTCCAAGATCAAAAGGGAGTTTGCAAGTATATTTGTCCCTCAAACAAAATATGGAACTATTGGTAAGCAATTGCATACTTCTTCTTTTCATAAAAGTGTTGAAGATATTTCTTTTGTAGCTTTTGAGAAGTATGGTAATAGAATTGGGTCCAAGATCTTATACAAGATGGGTTACAAGGGAGGAGGTCTTGGTGTGAACCACCAAGGCATCAAGAACTCAACTGAAGACAAAGTGTTGTGAAACCAACTCCAAAAATAGAAGAAAAGATATATCAACGCCTTAGAAATAATCCACTTCGAGGGGGCAACCTCCAATACATTACATGAATGAACAATTCTTGGATGATACAAATTACAAAACCTCCTTTCTATATATAGGAGTCCATGGGGCCATAATGTAATCCTAGTGGGGCCACAATGTAATCCTAGCTGACCTAACAATAATAATTTAATCGCACAATAATAACAATATGGGGGTTACAGGGGTACAATAATAACAATAAAGGGGTTACACTAACAACAATAAGGGACTCTACTAGTAATATAGGGACCTAACATGCCCCTCTCATTCAAAAAAATGTTGTCCTCAACGCTTGAGTAGCTCTGGGTGCTTCTGTATAAAAATATTATCCTCCCATGTAGAATATTCAGTGGGTAAGTTCTTCCACTTGATGAGATACTCTAAAATTGATCGATTCCATAACTGTCGAGTTCTTGTTTCCGTGACCGCTTCAGGTTCAAATATGATTTTTCCTTCCTCATCGAGAGTTCTGGCAATATTGTTTGAGCTGGAAAGATTTTCACCTATAACCTTCTTTAAGCATGAGACATGGAAACTAGATGCGCTCGTGAAGAAGCAGGAAGCTCCAATTTGTATTCCATAGTACCAATATTTTCCAACACCTTGTAAGGACCATAGTAATTTGGCGATATTTATTATCCTTATTAGCTTTCTTGAGGGACATTTGTTTGTATGGTTGTAGCCATAAAAATACCTACTCTCCTACATCAAAACTTCTCTCGATGCGATGTTGATTTTCCTGTTGTTTCATTCAATTTTGTGCCAAATTCAGGTTGTCCTTTAAGAGTTGGAGAACTTCTTGTTGATGCTTGATGTGATCTTCCACTGCTTGAACCTTCAAATTTTATCTTAAGGATGATGTGATGGATGGTGGATGATATCCATAAAGTGCCATAAATGGAGTCATTTTTGCTGCAGTATGGAAGGAAGTGTTATACCACCATTCAGCGAGAGGTAACCACTTGACCCATTGTGTTTGTTTATCAGATACAAAACAACGAAGATATCCTTCCAAACATTTATTTACTATCTCAGTTTGACCATCAGATTGAGGATGATAAGATGAGCTATGAGCTAATTGAGTACCCAAACAAGAAAATAACTCCATCTAAAAATTTCCAGTAAAAATGGGATCTCTGTCGCTCACAATAACCCTTGGGTTTCCATGTAGCTTTTGAATTGTGTCCATAAATGTAGTAGCAACCGTACTTGCTTTAAATGGATGAGATAATGCACAAAAGTGTGCATACTTGGTAAGTCTATCAACTACCACCATGATGACATTCTTTCCTTCAGACTTAGGTAAACCTGTGATAAAATCCATTGAAATCTCCTCCCAACGCTGACTTGGAATGGATAAAGGTTGTAGAAGTCCGGGGTCTTAATTGTCTCCACTTTATTCTGCTGGCAAACCAAACATTCCGCCACAAACTTTTGAATATCAGATTTAAGGCCATCCCAAAAAAATTCTTTCTTCACCCTGTGGTAAGTTTTTAAAAATCCTGAGTGTCCTCCTAAAGGAGAAGTGTGCAATTCAAAAAGAATCTTTTGTTTTAGTTGGGAATTCTTACAAAGATATAAGCGATCTTTGTACCATAAGGAATCATTTTTCCAACTAAATGTATCAGATGTACTAGGATCTTGCTGCAACTTTTGAATGAGTGTCCATACATCTTTGTCCTTCTTCCATTCATCTCTTGCTTCGGTTATCAAATCTGGTTGGATAATAGAAATGGCACAAAGAAATGCTTCCACCTCTTCATTCTTTCTTGAGAGTGCATCTGCAACAACATTAAGCTTTCCTTTTTTGTATATTATTTCAAAGTCATAACCCAACATCTCTGTGACCCATTTTTGCTGCTCTTCTGAAGATAGTATTTGTTCCAAAAAGTGTTTAAGACTATCATGATCAGTTTTTACCTTGAAGTGTCTTCCCATTAGGTAAGTTCACCATTTCTTTAGTGCATGTAGTATTGCTAACATTTCCTTCTCATAAATAGGTTTTTTTAAATAGTTTCCTTTGATTGGACAACTTTCAAAAGCAATAGGTCTTCCATCCTGCATTAAAACAACACCAATTCCATTTCCTGAGGATCACATTCCACGATAAAGGTTTTTGTGAAGTCTGGCGTAGCTAAGACCGGTGCTAGGCACATTGCCTCTTTAAGATGTTCAAAGGCCTTAGTTGCTTCAGGAGTCCATGAAAATGCATCTTTCTTCAATAATGTTGTTAGAGGTGCTGCTATTCTCCCATAATTCTTAACAAATTTGCGATAATACCCTGTTAACCCGAGAAATCCTCGCAACTGCTTTATGGTTGTGGGAACTTTCCATTCCTTAATGGCTTTAATTTTGTTAGGGTCCACTTTAACACCCTCGTGAGATACAATATGACCCGGATATTCCACCTCTTGTACTCCAAAGAAACATTTGGACTTTTTTGCATATAATTGTTTCTCCTGCAATAGTTTGAGCACCCTGTCAACATGTTCAACATGATCCTTCCAAGACCTGCAGTAGATTAGTATATCATCAAAAATTACTAGCACAAATTTTCTAAGGAAGGGTTTGAAAATGGAATTCATCAACCCTTGAAATGTAGAAGGTGCATTGGTAAGGCCAAAAGGCATGACCAAAAATTCATAATGACCCTCATGAGTTCGAAATTCTGTTTTTGGAATATCTTCGGTCTTCATTCTAATTTGATGATATCCTGAATGAAGATCCAACTTGGTAAAATAAATTGCTCCATGTAATTCATCCAATAATTCATCAATCACAGGAATGGGAAATTTATCTTTAATGGTGAACTTATTGAGCTCCCTATAATCCGGACACATTCTCCATGATCCATCCTTCTTGTGTACCAATACTACAGGAGCAGAGAAAGAACTTTGACTAGGTTGAATTATACCCGCCTCTAACATTTCTGCAATCATACGTTCGATTTCGCTCTTTTGGACATAAGGATATCTATAAGGCCTGATGTTTGGAGGAACACTTCCTGGAATCAAATGAATAGCATGATCATGATCACGAAGAGGTGGGAATCCTTTGGGAGTTTCAAACACCTTGGAATGATTGTCCAAGACTTGTTGGAGATCTGCAGAAATAGATGATTTTGATGTTGGAACTTCTAGTGAGCATAATTGTGCAATTACGCCTCGCTGTTCTTTCTTTAGAAGCTTTGTCATGACATTAGAGCTTATTATCCTTCCTGGCTTCCCCGCAATACCCCTTAATTCGACTTCCTTTCCTTGTGAAAAAAATTTCAAGAAAAGTTCTTGAAAATTAAAAGCTACCGTCCCCAAAGATTGTAACCATTGTACTCCTAGTACAACATCAACACCTCCCATAGGAATGGAAAGCATTGGACTATTCAATACATATTCCCCCATGGTTAGCTTGATATTATGGCATTTTCTAGAGCATTTTATAGTTCCTCCATTTGCAACCATCACTTGACATTCTGGTGCTGGGTATAGGAAACAATTTAATTCCTTGGCTACCTTACAATGAATAAAATTATGGGTGCTACCTGAATCAATCAACACTATTACCTTTTTCTTATTGATTTGTCATTTTATCTTGAGATTTTGAGGAGTGGTAATTCTTGCCAGTGCATTACACGATATGGTTGGATTCATTTCTTCCTCTTCTGGGGCTGGTTCCTGGTGTATATCCTCTTCTTGTTCATTTTCTTCTTCCTCTTCACAATATATCTAAAATAATTTCTTCTCAGCACACTTATGACCTTTAGTGTATTTGCTATCACAACTGTAGCAAAGCCCTTTTGCTCTTTTTTCTTCCAATTGTTGTGGTGTCAACCTTGTAGGTTGTGGAAATCTAGGCATAGAAACACTTCCTTCTTTATAGAAGTGAGTGGTAGGCTTCCTTGTCGCCATAATTTTACATTCAATTTTTCTTGCCAACCTGAATGCCTTCTCCAATGAATCAGGTTCCAAAACGCGAACTTCATGTTGGATGCTATCCTTTAAAGTACCTATGAAGAGATCAATCTTGTGTTCCTCTGGAATATCAGTTACCCTTATATTCAATTTTTGGAAGTCTTGAATGTGCTCCCCCACTAAAGCCTTTTGTTTGAGATTTATCAATTGGCTAAAGAAGGTGTTGCTCTTTGCATCCTCATAATGTGCTATCATTTCCTCAGTAAAAATTGACCAAGTGACAATTTTTTTACGGGAGCAAAGCCATCGATACCATACAAATGTATTTTGTTCTAAATGTAAAGTTGCAATGCGTAGCTTTTGTGTGTTTTGCACATTATGGAGATCAAAATATTGCTCCATCTGTAGTATCCATGTTACAGGATCCTTTCCATCAAACTTCCTCATATCCATTTTTTGAATATGGTGGTTCTTCCCACCAACATTAGAGTTTATGAAGTCACGATTAACATTTATTTTGTTCTCATCATGATTTTCCTCTACTATCTTTTCAACATTAGGAAACATTTCTTGTATAAACTTTGTCAAACCTTCGATGTATTCTTTTAGATCATTCTTCATGTTTTCCATGTTGTCTTTCATTTTTTCATCGATCTTAGCTTCCATGTCATCCATCTTAGATTCCATGCCATCTATCTTATATTCCACACCTTTCTTCAAACCATCCATCTTCTCTTCCACGCCTTTCTTCAAAAGATCCATTTCATTTTTTGTTGCTCTTTGTGAGAGCGAAATTTGGTGCACTTGCTCTTGTAATTTTGATAGATCATGTTGCAATTCTTCATCTTCATGAGTCATAGTAGAGCCTTCTGAAGGTTTAATGGGTGTTGAATTATTTTTACGGGGCATTTTTTTTGAACCCAATATTGATATATATTCTACAATATTCCCTTGGAATCAATTCAAATTGATTCTTCAAACAAGACTTATGCAATTCGTAAAAAAAAATACACACCTTTTTCTTGCTTTTGAGGAGCTCGATATTGAAATTGGATTATCTTTGTGATTGTAGCTCTTCAATATATGATATTGGGCACTGAGGTAGCCTTCTGAATTATCTTTCGAATGCCACAGGTCTGACTTGATTTGGATTCTCCAAGGCAAAGTTATGTCTAATCTCCTGCAATGACCTAATTATGGACTGGTTCAGTAAAGAAAAATTGTACGACTTTCCATGTGTCACTGTTTCGTATTTTAGCTCTAAAATTGATAGAAAAGAAACTAAATTCCGTGTACTTGCGACCACTTTTTACGGCACTCCAATCCGATGCTCAGAGAGAGAGTTATGAAGATTTTCCCACGATCATCTCTTTGAGATGAAATTCAGGAGTCTGAAAAAGCACTACCTTCCACAGATCATATCTTCGAAAATGTTGTGAACCAAGCTCTAAAATTTTGCGATGAGTTTCCTCAGGATTTCATCTTCGTGCCCTAAAAATTTTAGATTATGAACCTTCGTAGAAATAACTTTATAGCGCAAATTCCACGATGACATGTTTAGATTAAATTGAGGAGCCTGAAAAAATACCTAAATTCCACAGATCATATCTCCAAAAATATTGCAAACGAAGCTCTGAAATATTTTGACAATGTTCCTAATGATTTTGGCTTCTCACCCTAAAAATTTTAGCTTCTGAAACTTCGTAGAAAACGAGTTATAGCGAAAATGCCACGATGACCTGTTTGGAGCAGGGAAACCCTAGAATCCAAAGCTCTGATATGAAATGTTGTGAAACCAGCTCCAAAAATAGAAGAAAAAAGATATCAATGCCTTAGAAATAAGCCACTTCGAGGGGGAAACCTCCAATACATTACATGAACGAACAATTCTTGGATGATACAGATTACAAAACCTCCTTTCTATATATAGGAGTCCATGGGGCCATAATGTAATCCTAGTGGGCCACAATGTAATCCTAGCCAACCTAAAAATAATAATTTAAGGGCACAATAATAACAATATGGGGGTTACAGGGGTACAATAATAAAAATAAAGGGGTTACACTAACAAAAATAAGGGACTATACTAGTAATATAGGGACCTAACACAAAGAGAGACCTAAGTCTGAAGGCTTGGGTTATGTTGCAGCAGAAGAATGGTATTCTGATGACAACTATTGTGCATCAAGTACCTTTTGTCACAAAAGAGGACATGAGGAGGCAAGGTGTTGGGTTTTTCATCCGGAACTAGTACCTACTTGGTTCTTTAAATACAAGAAAGACTTGAAGGTATCTCCAGAGGGAGATGGGGAAGATGAAGAAGATAAGAAATAAATTTCTTCTCACCATGAAATTCCTACTCATCATTCAAGTTATTCATGCAAGAAGAGCAAGTCCAAGAACAAGGAAAAGAGGTATAATCATCCCGTTGTATCAATTTTTTTTTCAATATGAGAAGTAAAATGAAAATTTGAACAACTTATTGAAGAATGTATCTCCATGTTATTTTTTCCCTTCATCTAACCACAACGTAGATAAATGTGAAAAGAAGGAAGCAATTCTCAAAAGGATGTACATGGCTATTGGAAATAAACCTGAGAAGGGAAAATCTAATCCAAAGTCAGAAGTATGTGAGCCAAGAGGAGCTCAAAAAAACTTTTTCACCCTTGCAAAATTACTGGACATTGGGTTACAAAATGTTGGAAATTACATCCACATCTTCATCTTGGTAAGGGAAAGCAAGTTGTGCATCTACCTGAAGAGGAAGAAACCATGGAAAAAGTGGAGCAAGATGCAACCACACTTGATGCAACTTTAAAAAATAGAGGGTTCATGTTACACTAAAAATTGTCACCATGATGTTTTACTGTCTGTATGAGCTCATCATTACTCATACAATAATCCCTTAGAAGTCTACGAACATCAAGTTCCTAAAACCAAGCCTTGAAATTGAGAGAAAAGCTTATAAAGTCCTAAAAATACTTGTACCACACTTTCTCTTAGTATTACCTGCGGTGTTGCATCTGTTTGTTCTAGAACATGCGGAATTGGCCGCATTTTTTCTTCATTAAAGGTGCAGATTCCTGTAAAAGGTAAAGTGAAGGCAGAAGTAAAATTTGGAAGCCTAGCTGGTTGAATCTGGAAGCTTCTGGAAGCGATTATTCAGTGGAAACTTCACTCCTTTCATGTACATTCATCACTCCATTAAAGGAACCTACCCCTTGGTATGTGGAACTTGATCCCTTGAAAGAGGATTCTATCCCCTCTTATTTGGAGCTGCAACCTCTTCTCTTTTGCTATAAATTGAGGCCATAGTTCAGCCTCAAGGGGAGTTAGACTTTGAGACTTTTTGAGGATAAATGCTGGAGAAACTCAGACTTTCTTAACTGATTGTCATATGGGAATGATTGCACACTCATGTGTATGTTAGTCGAGAGAGTGCAAAGGCTTGTCAGAGTAGAGGAAACACTTGTTCCGGACCCCAGAAGGACCTGTACGACATCAAGGTGAACACGATTGTAAGGCTCCTTTTTCCATTAAAGATAATACAAATGGATCCTGTTTTCTCAAAGAGTTGTTTATCTAAATGGCTTATTTCTTGAATTCCTTGATCATCAAGATAGGTTAATGGTTTATGACTTAGTCTATATTATGCAGGTGCTTCTGATTCTTTCATGTTGTTGATTGCAGATCCTGAAAAGAGACTTATTCAAAGTGACAGGAAAGAAGACTACGATCAACACTGGACTACAGGTAAGTCCTAAATCCTTCATTATAGATAATTCTAGATCAAATATAATATAGAGAAAGTAGTTTACATTTTTCTGTTTGTTTCTAGATATCCATAGGATACTAGGGAGATCTGTCTTGTCCGCAAGAACGATTTATCCGCCTAAAAAAATGGTGACTCCACTGGGGAATTGATCTTGAACTTAGTTTTCTATTATTTTTTGACTTGTGAAACTATTTTTCTGATTTTGATTAATTAATAATGGCTTGGGTAATTTATTCATGTAGAATCCTTGAAGATTGCTTTAGAATTTTTATTTTTCTTTAAAGCTTTCTGGTCTCTGCACTTTGTCCTTAGGCACAGTGCGGTCAGTTCCACTGTTTTCCTGTATCCATGGTGCGACACCGCACCTGTTTACACTAAAACCTGCGGACCCTGGGACAATTTTTAGAAAACTTAAAATTCTCTTTTCTTCGATTGGTTTGCAAGATTCTCAGTATATACCCAGACTGGTGTTTTCTGTCAGAAAAGCTTTGCATGAGAGTTTCTTCCAGATTTTTAAATTTTGAATGATTTTCTACAAGATTTGCATGTTATAATTGATTTTTGCTTCGTCTTCGTGTCACTCAAAGATTAGAAACCTCTGTATACCTTAGATCACTAGTATTTCATTGTTTTCTTGCCGAGTCTTTTAATTCTTAGAAAAAATTGTTTTATGAGAATTAGATCCCGTTTTCTCATTTGCAAATCTTTAAAAAACTTTTTTATTAAGTTTTGAATTTCACTTAAAAAACAAAACCGGATGTTTTTGGTTTTTTGCTGATTTCAGCAAAGAATTTCTTAGTTAGATTACAAACTAAGCAAAACGTCCTCAAAATATTTAAAGGTTTGATTTCAGATTTAATTCCTAGAATTTTTAGATCTCGAAATTAGTGTTTTTAGTTTTGAGTGTTATTTCTAGAAATTGTAGTTTTATTTTAAAGAATGTTTGATTGTAGTTTCAATCTTGAATATTAAAAGGATTTATTTTTGAGCAATTGATCATTTTGAGTTCTCGTGAAATAAGATTTCTTTTCATATGTTCTTGTTTTGAAGGAAAGAATTGTTTTAAAATATTGCATCTCTCAACTCTTTCTTTTAGATAGAATTCATTGAAAGGAAATGAATTGTTTCTCATAATAGATGAATTTTTAGTGTGTTTTCATTCGGGTCACTACATATCATCAAAGTTTCACTTTCGCACTTATTTTCCTAAGAAACAACCTATTAAAAACAACGCTTAAATTAAAATCAATCTAGTAATTTTTATATTTCGAGGACTCTTTTCACCAACATAGTTTAGGCTAGTGTCTTGGAGTAGGGAGTAATTAATTCTCCAAGACAATTAAAACAAACAAGTAGTCGATCTCGCGGTAGGAAAAATCCAATAGCAACTTGTATGCTCTCGGAAGCTTCTCTTAAAGGAGTCAAGCACGAGATCATATCCGAACCAGTGAGGTGATCAATTCCATCTCATTGGGAATGATAGAAGATGTGCGCATATTAACAACGGTAAACCTTAGATTGACCATTGTCGAGGAGCCTGGGGTCACTTATCGGTATACCTTGGATTATGTCAAGGAGCCTTCAAGGGGATTGAGCTTTGTTACTTTGCCCTTGCGCGTATATCGGATCGTAGATTGTGCCCCCAGGTATATTTGTTCATGTTGGTGACCTTAGTGGCCATAAACTTAAGATTTTTTCCTAAGGTGATGCTGGCGGAAAGATCCCACTATACCTGGAGTAGACATCGACTAGACTCACTTGGAATCTCCAAAGGGTTATCTTCACTTGAGATGGTTTAAGTGGAGAAACTTGCACCAGTCTGTTTCATTAAGCAGGTTGTCGGGGTAACTGTTCCAACCGCCACTTCTGCATTAGATACTACGATGTTGGATTTCATAACCAAATAGTGTTTTTAGTGTGGGAATTTATTGTTTGTATGTGGTTTGATCTCCTAGATTTTATAAGAGTGTGATCATTTGATTGTCTCCTTAGTGAATTTATGATTTTTATTGAATTTTTCTTTGATTGCGTGTGATTAATAATTTTTAATCGTTGCTGAATTACCAAGACAATCGCGTAGAATTCAATGGAAACCCCCGAAGTATACACCAAGCCAACTTGAAGGACTGAAAGCTCTAATACCACATATTATCAGTAGAATTAGATCAATGGAACAAGGAGAGTCATCCATAATTACTCATCATGATTATCATGAAGTAACTCAACCTCAAACAACAGAATACATTCAAAAGACAATTTCAATTTCTGAAGTCATTGACACTGCTTCTGCAACTAGTGAATTATCTGAAGAACCTGAAATTTCTGAGCTAGACACTGAACCTGCTGTATTGGAACGATTCTCAGGATTTGTTACTCCAACTTCTAGTGATCTTGGTTCACCTAGGGTAAGACATCGCATTACCGAAAACCTTCCCTCTGATCTCATATGTATTGAAGAATTTGTTGGTCTAGACGAAGACATAATTCTTTCTGAAACCCAAGAAAATTTGAATCTTAGGGAGCGTGAATCAATATTCTACAGTCCTTTTAGAACTGACGCTTGGTATTTATCATTGAAAAATTTCTTACAAAACACAGGTCTTACTTATTCACTACCCCGAATTCCTTTTTACCCTACACCAAGAGGTTATTAACCTTCCTTAGCTATGTTGGGTGAGTCATCTATGTTTTCTGAATCTCCAGAAACATTTTTATATGGTGGTTCGTCTGTTCCTCCGGGATACCAATCACTCTCTGGTACCTTCTCAGGAGCATCTCCTCAACCAATTGAACAAATGTTATCATCTGGTACGAATGGAACAAACATTGACACGTTGAACGAAAAACATATTTTTATGATGTCTGGAAGTATTCCAAATCCTCAACCTCAAGGAAGTCAGTTACTGCCTGTGGGGCAACCTCAAGGTAGTCAATTACTGCCCGGGGGGCAACCTCAAGGTAGTTTTTTACCACCTGGAGGTCAAAATGTAGGACAATATTTCTTTCCTGGAGAAAATCCTCAAGGACAATACATACCTCAAAGTCAATATCAACCCCACGGATAATACATACCTCAAGGACAATATCCACCCCAGATTTAGTACATTCCTCAAAGTCAATATCAACCTCAGGGTCAGTACCTAGCTCAAGGTTTTCAACCTCCTTCAGGTCAACCATTATTACAAGGAGCTGGAAATTTTCCAGTTAATTATCAACCCTATGTTCACCCTGGTTATGGTCCTTCATATGCACAACCTTCTATGGATCAATATCCTGGAATTAATATGGTGTGGGATCCATCTCAAGTTTAAAAAATTTTGCAACCCAATGTGCAGTTACCTAATCAACCTGGACCGCCCGTAGGTTATGGTCCAACCCAACAACCTGTCCAGCCTACCATTCAAGTCCTTGCACCTGGTTCTGTTTAGCAGCCTGGGCCTAGTACACCTCAGACTCCGCCTCAATCTGCTGCTACTGCTGCAAATTTTGTTCAACCTACCACACCTATTTCTGGAGTATCTGCAATTCCTGTTTCTACTACCGATGTATCAGTGAAAATTCCTCAAGTATCTGTGCCACAGTCAGGACCTACAATTCAGACTACGGTCCATATGCGTACAGGACAATCTCGTACAAGTACGATTCTCACTAGTCAGCCACAATTTACTTATCAACCATACTAGGGGCAGTATCAATATGGACATACTACATAAAATCCACAATATCAGTATTAGATGTATCCTGGGTATACTTATCAAGTACCTCAACAACCCCAATATGGTCCAGTTAATGCTGGTTATCTGGGAGGGTTCAGAATTCCCAACGCAAATCCAATTCTAGGATATCCTGGATATCCTCCTCCTGGAACTAGTTTGATCGCACAAGGTTATCAAGACCCTAGTCGTCGGTTACCATTCATAGCAACTTTATGTTTTCCTAACCTGTCACGCCCTACGAATGATCCCATTTTTTATCTTCCGTATTAGCCGCTAATGCATAATAAGTTGCCCAGTGATATTCCAAAGTTTGAAGGTAAGTTAGGAGAAGATCCATCTAATCATGTTATGAATTATCACCTCTGGTGTGCATCCAATTCACTAATTGATTATTCGATTCGGTTATGTCTTTTTCAGAGAACTCTCATTGGTCTAGTTGCCAAATGGTACATCGAGTTACCACGAGGCTCATTTAATAATTTTAATGCACTAGCTACTGCTTTCTTAACCCATTTTCAGTTGCCTGTCCGATACGACAATGGCACGAAATTTTTGACCTCATTAAAACAATCTATGTCTATGTACATATCTGATCACATTCATGAATGGAGGCATAGGTGACGTTTAGTGAAAGTCTTCATTCCAAATCAAATTTTGGTTGAATGGTTTATCAAATCATTATTGCTCAAAATTACTGAAGATGTGGCCAAAGGCGGTGTTGTTATAGAAGAGCAAGTCATTGCTCAAGCTCAGTACCTTGACCTTGTATATACACAGTCAGGTACTCTGTATGAAAAAATCCTTGATTTACCAAGACCTGGTCAGTTAACTATAACTCCTTCAGGCTCTCATGCAACGGATGGTGTAATTGGTTCTGTTAGCACTAGAAAGAGTAAGAAGAAATCTTCCAAGACAACTTCTCCTATTATAACTTTACCCGATTCACCCAAAGGAGATTCTTCCATTGAAACTTCTGTCGATATTCATGTTGTATAATCATCTATAGCCAAACCTAAAACTAGTGGTAAGAATAAAAAC